>CM060832.1:9992500-12392500 GCA_030762175.1 Metallyticus violacea | reverse complement strand
TGTACTGAAATTTCTGCAGGAAATATTTGGCAATTTTGTGACATTCCATCATTATCTGCAGTACCATCATGAGGGATTCTTTTGCCTCTTTAAGTCCATATTTAAATCCATGTGACTTTTTTGTAGGGATATATGAAAGAAAAACTGTACCCTTTCAGACCACAGGATGTTATGGAAATGTCCGAATTGTGCAATTATGCAATGAGATAAATAAAGACTTGTGCCCAAAAGTTGTTAGGAATATATGTATTTGTCTTCATGAGTTGTCCACTGCAATGGAGAGCACATTGAACAATGATGAAGTGAGGTGCATTTCCATGGACTGTACTATCTATGTTCATTGAAAATGTTCATTTCAGAAATAAAAGCATTGTGACAAAATTATATGTGTCAACTATTCGTGTGTCATCTTGTAGTATACGAGCCTCAGATAATGCATGTAAATAATTTTTTTCCACTTTGTTATTCTTTTTAGATTAATATTAGCAAACAGATATTTGATTTCATAACCCCATTAAAATTGATATATGTTTTTGTTTAATCTTCTTGCCCAATTTTTTTCTAAACAATAATTTTTTGAGGGAACATTACCTCTTTTATGTTATCAAATGTATTTATATAGGATTTTGAAAATATTAATGTGAAATAAATACTTCTCTTAATTTATTCTTTTTTTTATAATTTATATCAACTTAAATGATATGATATTTACCTACAGCTATCAACTTGACTACTGTGCTGCATTGTTGGTGAGGAGAACTGACGCAGAATGGGAAAAGGATGTGATGGTGATGGACTCATGCAGACATCAGTAGTTGTGCGGCCTGCCTGAAGAGAAGAAGCCCTTGAGAAAAAGAAATGGTGACGACGAACAGAGCCTCCACAAGACATGTCTGTTGCAGTGGCAGCTCGACCCCTAAAACGCAATGAGAACCGTCCTCCTGCCACACTCCCTGCTCTGCCTTTATTTCGCTCTAGAAACTCATCCTCACATTCATCTGTTGGTAGTGGCAAATCATGGGTAAAATATCGGGAACCAGAGAAAGTGCCTCGGCGTCGACGTAGGGGCAAGAATGCTGGTGGTGCCTACAAGAAAAGTTAATAAATTACATGTTTCTCTTTGCATAACTTTTAAATTATGTTGTTTTAGTAGTAATAATGCATTCCATCTTTTATTTCCATAAGTATAGGACATGCAAAGCTCTCCAGAAGAGTCAATATTTGGAAACTTGGGTAGCTTTCTCTTCCTCTTTTTATGAAAGGGTACTGCCTGGGTTCAATAAGAAGGGGGGAGATACTTTCAGTACAATGCTAATTTGACAGAGGTTTTTTTCTCCTACTGATATTGCTGATTAAATCAACAGGTTGCAACAGGATGGTTATTAGGTTTAGATTAGGTTAAAAGTTTACATAATTTTATAACTTCTTTGCCCTGCCTTAGAATTCTATTGAATTGTAATAGCATGTATAATATGCACATCAGAATGACAACCCAATGAAAAAAGGCATATTGACAATTTTGCATATTAATTTACCACATGTGCTGCTTCATCAGTTTGCCATGTACCATCTGCTATGTTACGCTGTTTAAGTTGTAGGCCAATGCGAGAAACAAGCTTCAATAGTTGCCATCTCTCTCTTGCAGCTGTATTCCTTTTCTCCTCCAGTGCTTCTCTTGACATCGCTGCTCTCCAGCTTTTAACAAGACCACTATCACTGGACTCAATTTCACATAGACTTCCTTGTGCTCTCATGAGTCCTCCTTCAAGTGCTATTATCTGTCAATACAGTAATAAATAACTAGTCTGAATGAATTGAATGAATTTATTCAGTTCTCATTTCAGTAAATGCAAAGTAAAATAAAATATACAGAATTAATTATAAAGTAAATCTATCACCCTTATACTATCTCTCAATATTAATTCAATTTGGAATCTAATTCAATGAAACACACATTAATAATCTCTTCTGAGTGGAAATATTTAGAACACTTTCTAATAAGTGAAACCATAAAGAGTGTTCTGAATATTTCGACTCAGAAGAGATTACCCTTATACTATTTTGTATTCATTAATTACAAGATTTTCCATTAATATTTTATCTCAATATTTGCTGACTTCCTTATTGATCCAAAATCAACAACACTGTTGTTTTAATTTTAATATATTTAGGAATCAATACAGTGAAGATGAGAATAAGATCTCCAGGAGATAAAATATTTTAAAATGCTAAAAACATTTCTTTGACTTCACTTCCAATGAGCATGTAAGCAGTCTGAGTTAAAAACATTTAAAATAACGATACAATCATAAAACACTCTTAACATTTCACTCTCAAAATTAAAAAATTCAGGACATGTTTCTTGAGGCCTTTGCTCACATTGTCAACTGTTAAATCAACTGATGCATAGTGGATCATATTAGGTTAGAAAAGGTAAGATAATTTGGTGAATCTAGTGCTCTGTAGATGAACTTGCACAAAATATTGTCTGCTTCTGGAATGTCAAAATTCATGAGTTTATTAAATATAACATTTAATTTTGTGTCGGAACCAATATTGTAAAAATATGTGGATAAGGTTATGAACTTTGAGATCCCAACAGAAGACAAATTAATCCAGAAGTTCACAAAATGTCCACGAGAGCTACACCAAGTCCTCCAGTCAACCAACAACGAAGCCAACAGTTGATTCGCAACTGAGGATGCAGGCAAAAGCCTGAGAAACTAGTTTTGCATAATTCAACAGTAAGTGGAACATAAGATTATCAAATCGACTCACTAGATAATTAAGATCATGAGTTTATGTTCATATTTCTTTATGAAAATCTTTTCCCATACGTCAAGTTACTTGGGATGTTGAACATCTTTTAATAGAGAGATGCCTTTTCCTATTTCATGATTTTCATTCCAGAAATGTACTGCTATGGCTGATTTTTCTATCTGTTTGTAACAGATATTTCTCCATTGTTCCTTTAATCTGATGCCTATATTTCCCTTGGTCTTGCCTATGTATATTTTTTCACAGTCTTTACAATTGATCTGGTATATACCTGATTTTTCTTCTTTGGGTTTGGAATCTGCTTTATTTAACTTCAATAATTTGCCAACATTGTATCTGTTTTGAGATGCTAGTGTAATGTTGCACTGTTTGAACATTTTTTTAAATTTACTTTTGGCTTGTGGGAGGTAAGTGAGTTTTTGTAAATTTTTTTTTTTGATAAGGCAGTCAAAGTAGTAATTTGCTTAATTTCCTTTTGTTTTAGGAATCTTTTAATTATGTGATAATCAACTGTTTTTGAACCCATTATAAATGACTGTTTCTATTATATGCTGGTATTCTTTTTTATATTCTTCTTTATTAAGTGGTATATTAACTAATCTGTATACCATGCTGTTGAAAACTGCTTCTTTATGAGGTTTTGGATTAAAGCCATGTGCTCTAATATAATTTCAGTATGTATATTCTTTCTGTAAATGCCAAATTCTAATTTGTTCTTACTTTTTATTATCTTCAAGTTCAGAAATGGTAATATGTTAATGGTTTCAATTTCTATAGTAAATTTAACCATGGGTTCCTGTAAGTTTAATAATTTCAGTGCATCTTCCACCAATCTCTTTGATACAATAGCAAATATATCATCTATGTATCTATACCAGATCTTGAAGATGTAGTGGAGGCTTTAGTGATTTGTGGTTCAAAAGAGAAAAAAACATTGCGGTTATTAGGACATTAGATTTATTCACAATATTAAATCATCATCTGTAATAATTTCCTGCTCATTTATTTCTTTTACTCAGTTATTGATCCCTCTCAATGATTTCTTCCTCACATTCTCTAAATAGCTTCCTATTTCTTTGCATGTTTCTCCATGCTTAAATTCATTAACTTATTCCTAACTACTTCTGCTGGAAGACTACTCTATTTCTCCAAAAGTGGTTCTCTCTCAACGATCTGGTTTCTTTACATTTTAATAAATTATGCCAGATTTTTCCATTCAATGGGCATATTTCTATACTGAATCTTCCATCTACTCCTTTCATCTTACAACCCCAGTTCTGAGCCATGCAAATCCTTCTCTGTCATCCTTATTACAACATTCAACATATTTTTCCTTCTCCCAAGTGTTTTCCATGCATCTATATAAACTTAAGGATTTTTACCAATAAAGCCCCCAAACATTCTTGTCTTCAATATATTCAATCCTTAGCTTAATTTCTTTCCAAGAACCTTTCCTTTTTAATGATCTAGCTTTCCATATTTCTCCTGTAAAATAATTTCCTTAATTATTCCGACTCACGTATCTCTTTGTTTTATACTTTCTTGCAAAATTAATTGCTGTTTCAAAATATTTTCTTCCTATAGCCTGTGGATCCTGAACAATTACTTTAATGTCCTTTCCATTATTTTCCCCTTATTCCCTTTTTGTTCTTACTCTGCTTGAGCTACCTCATTGGGTGATACTCTCAGTAGAACCAAAATTAGTTTACAGAAACTTTTATGAATCAAATGAGCACTCGTCCAACTATTGATACCCTCCAAGTTTCTACCCCATATAACATTTTTGCCTCAATTATTGCTGCGTAAACTCTCTCCAACCATTTAATTTGCATTTCTGGCAGTTTTCCTAGATATACCTTTACAGCTTTCTATCCCAAGTTCCCTCTTGATAATACCTTTTTTCTTTGGCTCATTCCACCCTCCAATACTACTTAATCTTATTCCTAGATATTCCAACTTGTTTACCACATCAATTTCTTTTCCTTCCCAGTACCATCTCTCATCTTTCCTTACTTTGGAGTTCTTCTGGAATACCATATCTAAGATTTCTTTATATGAATTTTTAGATTCCATTCTTTAACCCTCTTGTTGCCTCATGCCAATCTGCTCAGCTTCCTGAGATTGGCTGGAAGTGGCCAGGGGCCTACCTGACTTGTACAGCAGTAAATGCTTTGCCTTTTTAAGTGAAAATACATCACTTTGAAAATCTGATTATATATTCTTTATATGAATTTTTGGATTCCATTATTTAACCCTCTTGTTGCCTCGTGCCAATCTGCTCAGCTTTCTGAGATCAGGTGGAAGTGGCCAGAGGCCTACTTGACTTGTACAGCAGTAAAATGTTATGCCTTTTAAAATGAAAATTTGATTATATAAATTGAAAAATAGCAAATAACCCCACAAAACTTTCTGAATGCAAAGTTCACATTATGCAGAACTGATTAATAACAACAAATATATAATAACTTTGAAATAGCAACATTGTTTCAACAAATATTAAATATTTTCAAAAGAAAAACATGTTTTTGGGTTTAAACCTACTTTAAAATTAAGAACTATAATAAACTAAAATATTAATAATTTATCAATAAATGCCCCAATCAGGCCTGTTGCATCAGCAAATTTTAAAAAATTAAACACATTTGTAATTAAGGAAAGAGGAATGAAATTAAATAGATTCACTTATGCAAGTAAAAGTGAAGACTTATCATCAGATGAAATATGATTTTTTATATCACATGATGTCTTAAAACACTCTTAATACACTCAAATTTACTTAAATATGTATGCATTAACATTTAACACTGACACTAATACTTTGTTTAATACTAATAATGTATACAAATAAGATAAACACACAAATAAAATCATATCTAGGCCTAACACAAGAAAATGCTTTCGACCAACTGTATACTCTTCTTATTATTTAATTCTTTTTTTATTTGCGGCACTTATAATGCTGCACATTTAGCATGCAAGCCATTATCACATGCAAGGACGCTTTTGTGACCTCTTTCTCTGTTGTGTAGATTGACAAATTATGCATTGTCTTTCTAATTTTTTAGCAGAATTTTTACACCACCATAGGAATGTCCCCCTACCAAATTAAAAATTAAATTGAAATAGGATATGAGAGGGGAATCAGGAGGAGGGACCTGTTTAGGTACAGAAAGTTCCGTGAAGGAGACAAAAGTTACAGGAGTGTGACACATTTAATTAGGAAATTTCTCTGCGAAGTGTTCTTGAGAATCAAGATTGTCGTCGTCATCATCACTATTTTCATAATCAGAAACATTACTATTAGTGTTAATGTTGGCAGAACTAACACAATTAAAAAATAACAAATACCTCATCTTAAGTGCAGTGTTATCAGATGTTATCAGATCAGAAATTCTCACCTCACTTTTGCATAGTAAATCATCAGCACTAACATTACACTGTTCAAGATATGCATTATCTTATCATCTAAGCCTGCCTCAAAACATCATGAGGGTTGCCATTTTCAACCCTCAGAACACCATTAAGAGACAAGAACTGACAGTGGTACTTTCAGATCAAAATACCATAATACAATAAATTATTTATGAAGAAATCACTCAAATTTCACTAGTTTTGTTTCACTTATTTGGACATGTTTACAAGGCTGTTGCATCATCAGCTATCCCTTTTCAAGGGGTTGCATTCCATCACCATAGGCTGTCACAAAAATAAGTATCGTAGGATTTTAAGCCAGCTGATAAGATTGGTGCTGCAATTTTGAACTGGATTTAAAGAAATCAACCAGATTAGCTATGGCATTTAAAGAGCCACCAACTGCACTATTGCATGGCACAAAGAGGGTTAAATAACCCGATACAGCTTCAATTAATTTTCTTAATCCTAGAAATATCTAGTAAAGTAACTAGTAGAATGTTGAATTCAATTATCTGAAGATAGAATACTGTCTTATTTCTAAGTGATATTAATATTAAATACTTTCAACTTTAAAGTAGGCCACTTAATATCATCAGCATGTACATTTTGCCTAAGAATACTAACCACGTACAATGTGGGCAAAAAGCCCCAGAGCACACCTGTTATTATGCAATATTTATGAGTGTATTTATGAAATTTATATGTGGATGATACTCTAGTAACAACTTCAATATTGGCTTCTAACAAAACACAAACACAATTGAATGTTGCTATGAGATAAAAAGCATAATAATGAATAATATTAAACAACAAATTTCAAGAGTGCATGAAGTTCTATACAGTGTTTTCAATTTAGGGAAGAGACTTGTGACTGCCGTGTGTGTCCATAAGTGGCATCATACCAGAAAAACCATGTGTATAATCGTACAGGATTTTAGAGCTCATTTTAGGAATGCACCACTGAGCAGAGGTAACTTATTGAAGAGGGAGTAAAAAGCTTGCATGGGATGTGTTAAAGATGAAGTGGAAGATGCTCCACTTGGGCAGAAATTTGTGCTGCCATCATCAAGTCAGCGGCTCCATCAAATCAACCAGAAAGTATACTGCAATCAACACTGCATCTCCTTATGAAAAAAGACTAAAAATTAAATCTTTCCACACTGTGACTGTCAATGAATTAAGAGATAAGGGATCTTGACAGGTGCTAAGCTGCTTGTTCCTTGTTCATTAAAATATTTCTAACATGGGCGAGGCAGTAGAGTTTGCCACAATTCAAGAAATCAGAACATCTTCTTTTGGGCTAAGGAGAATCCCCACTTCTATTAAATTCTTCACATGTGGGCAGATATGAATGCAGATTGTTTGATTCTTATTTATTTCAAGGATCAATAAATTAAGTGTCTTATTTTTGCATGTTAAATATCTTTATATCCACAGCTGCAAGCAGCCAGGCATCATGAACACTGATTCCAATAAGATAGTGCACTGGCACACTATATTATTATCATCCTGATCATAAGTTTCAACATAAATGGATTAGAATGGAACTCAACTATCACTTGCATCATTGCCTTAACCTCCACACAGCCCTAACTTCACCAAGCCAGATAATGTATTGAGTAATTTTCTTAAGGCAAGAATATGATAAATGTTGATATGCTTCTGACAATGCTTTAAATGCTGTTGCCCAGGCTGCCTTCCAAGAAGTGAATGCAGGAAATATTCGTTAAAATGAATGAGAGAACACAGTGTTGTATTAGTCATTTAAGAGATCATGGTAAAATGCACACTGACATCCTTACATATTATACACATATTTGGGAAAACCTACCAGATGAAATAAGAGGTAGAAGAATTTTAAATTCAAAATCAGATGAAAAAATTAAGGAACTAGGAGATTGCATAGTCAAGGTAAGACAAAAATGATTATGGGTATAAAATACTTAGAAAATTTGCTTGAGAATAAAATTGTCAGATAATAAAAGGAGGATGAAATGAGTAGGGAAGGGTATCTAATATTAGTTAAACAGGATCCTTATACACCAATAACCAGGGTGTTAGTGTGTATAAGGCCCTAAGGAATAAGCAACTCTTAAGGATAGAAATTTGGGCGAATGATTTAATTAAAAATCGTAGGAAATATAACTTAATAGTGTATTGAATGTATAAATTACCATTAATGTTGTGCTTTGTTTTTGGTTGGATCGAAGCCCGGTCCCCTGGATGTTCCAGTAGGTAACTGCTGATGAACCAGGGACTGGGGGGCTGAGCCAATCAAATTGGAATAAATTTTGATTGGATTCCTAATTGTTATATTTAAAAGTAAGGGTTTTTTTATTTGTGTTTATTTAGTATTAATATATATATATATATATATATATATATGATGTATGAGATAAATACTACTACTGCTACTGCTGCTGCTGCTGCTACATATTTCTATTCATATTTCATATATTTTTTTTCCCAATGACAATCCATTGTTATTATGAACTTGTGGGCATTTCTTCCTGGCATGGCAGTATAATAGCAGACTTCTTAGGCAGGATGCCCTTAGGCTGCCACTACATTGTTCCAGTGAAATGATGGTGAAGATATAGTTATGGTGCACCAGGTATAGTCGTTAAAAACCTATGAGTACCTAAGCATAGTCTGTAGTCATATATTTCATAAATATGTTAATAAATACAGCACAATACAGGTTATTGTAAGTGTACTGTGACTTTCTGCCCACCCTGTACACCTATCTAAAAGCTGTTCACCTTGTGTGCATGTAGTAGAAGCTGTAACTGATGTGTAACAAGAATCACAGTCCTCTTTTGTCTAAGAAGCATTTTGCAAATTCCATCATTGAATAGTTTTTGTCCCACTTCATAGTCCAATGCTGAAAGGGGATCATCCTGTAATAAAACATAAACTTTACTATCGAGTTAGTAATAAGATATTTAAAGTCTGAAAATAACACAATACAAGAGCCTTTTATCCACAAACATTTCTTTTCTAAGAATTTAAAGCATTATTTGTTTGTAAGATATGACTAAACATTTAATGCAATATATATATACATCAGCTCTTTACATGATATAGAATAAAGCATGAAAACTATTTAGAAATAATAAAAGTAAAAAAGGTGTTTTTTTTAGAGTAGGTAAAACTCGTTGCTCTTCTCCACCTCAGATATTCAGAAAATAAATGCCTAGGTAAATATTCTTAAAGGTCTAAAATACCCAGGAGTAAAGTATACAGGAGTTATTTAGCTTAAATTTAGATAATCTAAAGTATATTATTTAAATAATACAAATTAAAAACTAACTTGACATATTAGAATGGCATATAATTCTTATGAAGTAAATCTTACTAGAATAATGACATTGGCTAAGGAATATAATGCTCTTGCAACAGCAACACGTTGTTTCTGGCCTCCTGAAAGATTTATGCCTTTTTCACCAATTTCAGTAAAATCTTTTCCTGGCAAGATATCTATATCAGGCTGGAGTGAGCAGGCAGCAATCACTCTGTTATATCTGCGAGGACGGAATGGCTGTCCAAAAAGTATGTTTTCACGTAATGTAGCATTCAGCAGCCAAGGTTTCTGTGTAGCATAAGCTATTACCGAGTCTCTGAAAATAAAAAGTAAATTTTGTTATTACAGTGAGGAAATTCTAAGACTACTGGAGATACGAGTATGTGGGCTCTCAAAATTTTAATAAAGTCTAAAAGATAATAGTGGTATAGGTTCATACCTATTCTTGGCTCATCTCAGCAGAACTGTCTGCTTTATCATAGCTCTTAGGATAGTAATAGAGAATTTTGAATTTATTTTAACTATACTAGCTCACATTTTTTGATAACTACAGTAAATGAAATGAAAGATAATTCATTAAGAGAAAAAAATGTGCTAAGTTATCATCTTGAATCAGTGGTTTTAAACTGGAGGCACTGATAGTGTGTATATATGGAATTGGCAATAGAATTGACTTTGTGATTAATATTTGTTGGTGATCAGATAACAGTTTAGTTGCCAGACACTATCATGCTTATTGTTGAATTCACCTACAGCAGAAAGAAACATTATTTGAAGTTTAATTTGAGGTATAGATGAAATCCCAGAACATATTGTTAAGAATTGCTGTCTAAATTTAGTGAGTTAATTGATTCATATTATAAATTATCGCTATTATCAGGTTATTTTCTAGATGAGATGAACATTGCAAAAGTCAAACCAATATATAAAAAGGAGAAAGAAATGGGATTTGAAAACTACAGGTCAATATCAATGCTCTCTATTTTCTTCAAAATACTAGAAAAAGGTTTGCATATAAGGCTTTTATCATTCTTAAATAATATGACATCACAGTAGAAAATCAACAAGGCTTCACTAAAGGTAACTAAACAAATACAGCAAAAATGAATTTTATACAAAGCATTTTTGAATCAATGGATAGGAGAGAAATAAACAATGGAATGTTCTGAAGTGCTAATTGGAACAGAGAAGAAAATCATATAATTGAGATTATTGTATGATATGAGTTGAACTATGCACTCTTATTGAAATTTATTGAAATGCTAAGAAAAATACAAAATATAAAGGTACTTCCATCTGTCTGGCCCAGGCCATTTTAGATTACAATACAATATTTGATTTTTTTTAACACTAAATGAATACTGTCCCAAACTCCTGCTCATCTTTATCAATATTCTAACCTTTGTTTCTTTTTTACCATACTTTTTATTCTAAACTGGCAGATCATGTCTATATTAAAATTCAACAAGTGCAAAAATGTATTCTTACATTCCTTCTTCTGTTTAAATCTGTAATATTCATGCTTGCAATCAATTTGTTCTAAATGCTACATATATAACTAATCAACTTTAGCCCTAATATCCACTACTAGTGGAAAGTGACCATCATTTGAACATAAGTTTAAAACCTTAAAATTATTTACTATGTAGCTAATACTAATAAGCCATAAAATATAATCTGTTACACTTTGGTCATTTTTATTTACAAATGTAAATTTCCACATTCATCCTTTTCATATTTTCCATTTAAAATGTTAAATGAATCTGATTCACAAATCTCTTATCAATTTTTCACTGCCTCCATCTGTTTAGTCAGTGACTTCTTAACAAACACTCCTAACCCTCCTGATATTCTTCCTTTCTTAGCTAATGTTTCCCCTTGCCTCCCAAAATAACTAAAATCTTTAACATTTATAACATCCTCTTTTAGCCAAGTCTCTATCACAGCCAAAATACTGCCATGCATGGCCGAGATCATTAAGGTGCAGACTCGTGAGTGGGAGGTCTGGGGTTTGAATCCTGCAAGGACTGTCCTCCCTGACTGAGGTTTTTTCCAGGTTTTCCTCAGCTCTCATAACTGGCAAATGATCCACTAGCTCTTTTATTCCTTAACTCTTCACAATTCCAAAAACCAAAGTGCATTCCCTTCTCTAGCTGCTATTCAGAACCTTATCTATTTCTAAATATATCCAATTGCTTTTTACTTCTTAATTGAATTCCTTCATGTTTGCCTCTGGCAACTGCACTCTTATTTGCTCCACTTATATGTTATTCAGAACATGTTTCACAAACTATCATCCGCATCCTCAGTCAGCTGTGTACTTCTGGGTAATTCGGTGTTCCTTTGGGGATGCTTAAGGAACAGTCGATAGTTAGCTGAGAATATGAACAATGGTCTGGGAAACATTTTCTAAATATAAACAGGTGAGGCCAATAAGAGTATATAGTTTGGCTCAAGTCATACAATAATCTCAATTATTGGAAAGTGTCTTCATCTGTCCAAAGCTTTTGACCTGATAGATCACAATATCATGTGGCAAACTAGCAGCATTTGGAATAAGAGGAACAGCACTTAATGGATCACATCATACTTACAATGTTGTGCACAAAAAGTAGCAATTACATACAAATGTGAAAAAAATAATAAATTTACTGAATTTTAACCTAAACTTAGGTATTCATTTTTTACACTAAACTCCATTCACTTACACAAAAGTAAGATGCGTTTCGGGAGAATCTCTCCCAACTTCATTTGCTCACTGAGATTCTCCCGAAATGCGTCTTACTTTTGTGTAAGTGAATGGAGTTTAGCGTAAAAAATGAATGCAGGTTTAGGTTATATTGCCATTCCATTGTCAACAGCTTCATAAGTACAATATTTATTGAATTTTTATGAGATGAAAGTATTTAAATTATGGAGTTCTACAAGGATCTATTCTTGAGTAAATTTTTATTTCTTATTTATATTAATGATTTGGGATCATATGTAAAAACTGGCAAACCAACTTTTTTTGCAGTTGATATTAGTGTCTCTGTTGCAGGTGATGATCTAAAAGCATAAGTGAAACACCCAGGCAGTTATTTAAAAAGTATGAAAAAAATAGACTAATAATTAATGAAAATAAAACAGTAGCCATTTAAATTCATCACATACAAAATAAAAATTTCAAGTATCTTATTATAAATTATCAGTTATTCTGAAAGTAAAACTTTTTGGGTATATATTGGATGATCACCTAAAGTGGACAGTGTACATAGAGACACTAACTAACAAATTAAGCAAAATGTGCTTATAGTAAGGAAAGTGTTATCACTGGAATCTATTTGTGTCTTATATTACATATTTTTTCATTCTTTTCTATCGTATGGAGTACTATTTTGGGAAAATGCACCAAAATCTAAGCTTATTTTCAAGCTCCAGAAATGATCAAATAGAAACATGATAAAAGCTAGCAGAATTACCAGTTGTAGACATCACTTTGCATATTTGCATATTACCACTACCATGTATATATATAATTACCAGACCTTAATCCTTATTAAGGCCAATGCTAATGCATATGCAATGAATGTAAATGTACACTCGCACAACACAAGAAACAAAAAAATTATATTCTTATTACTCTTATTCATGCAACATTCTTTAAAAACACATTCACCTATACTGGTCTTCAAATGTGCAATGGTTTACTTTCTTATCTGAAAGAGATACCTTTACTACAAAGGTAAAAGACAAACTGTATAACATTTTACTAAAACATAATTTCTATAGTATTGAGAAATAGAGCTTCATTATTATAACGTATACTATATTTTACTACAGTAGGGGAGAGGGAAATATGTGGATTGTTGCGATAAATTAAGAAGGGAAGGACTGTGAGCAGAAGATCTATATTTAAAGTGTTTCAGAGGAGAAATGGTCAAATGTGTAGACAGCCTAAAGAAATATTCATTGTTTATTAGAGTGTGAAGGAGTTAGGAGATGGAGGAAAGATGCATGGGAAATGAAATGGGATAAATTACAGAAAGAAGATATAGCACTAGAATGTTGACTGATATGGGCACAAAGAAAAATAAAACAACGGGGGAATACAGGAAAAGTAAGGGAAAAATAGATTAGAATTGTTAAGAAGAATGAGAGAATTGGGGTATGATTGATAAAATAGTGCTAACAAGGTAAATGTAAAAGTAGGGTGCACATAACCTGGGAATTGTGTGCAATGAAGCCTCATATAGATGGGTGTTGTATTTATTAGCATTATAATATAGATTAAGTATGTTAATTTGTTAAATATTCATAAATATTTACTATAAAATTGGTAAATAATAGTGATTTATTTTGTTTGAGTTTATATATATTTATGAATATTATATGTAGCCAAACTTGAGTCTTCAGGAAACACTAGTGAGTAATCATTGATGAGCAGAAGACCAAGGTATGGTGGGTAGTTAATTGAATATTGTTAACTGTTTATGTACAGATATTATTGGTAAATAAATTCAGTTCAATTCAATTCTACTAATCCTAATTCGATCATATTTCTATCTGTAGTCCAAACTATAGACTGAATAGGAAACATTGTATTTTTAAAAAAAACTAAATGTAGTAAAAATGTAGGTTTTGTATATGTACAGATTATTATTATTATTGTTGTTGTTGTTGTTGTTGTTGTTGTTACTTATATGTATTTGTTAATTTTGCTGTATTACAAGGCAACACTAGTTGTAATTTACACTGACATGTCCCATATCATCTGTATGATCAGATAGATGTAATAAATGAAATCAAATGAAGTCCTGGAATGAAATAGAGAGATAATGAAAATTGCTATGATAGCCCTTCATAGGGTCAGAAAATCACCAAGTGAGATTTTCCAGATCCTTAAAAAGCTGGAAATCAGTAGGATGTTTATTTACTCCACTGTCCAATATTTCATGAGACTAGTATTGTTAATTACCTTTTGAGATCAGGATGCTTATACTGTCAGAACTACCACTGGGTGGCCGAGGTCATTAAGGGCAGACTTGTGAGCAGGAGGTCTGGGGTTCATTTCCCACCATAACCTTCCCCCCTGACTGAGGTTTTTTCCAGGTTTTCCTCAGTCCTCATAAATGGGAAATGCCAAGAAGATATCCTAAACTTAGGCTTGGAATGCTTCCTTCCTCAAAAAAAATACTCCTTTCCCATAAATTTGAATAGTTTGGGATTTTCACAGTGAAATATAGTATCATATAACAAATTATTTATGAGGAAGTCACTCAAATTTCACTTACATGGACATGTTTCAAAGGCAAATTTCCTTCATCGTCAGCAAGGTTCCACTCTTATCAAACCGACTCACTAGATAATTAAGAACATAAGGTTCCACTGGCAGCTTTCCAACATGGTATTAAGATGTCACTCTTTGGACAAAGAGCGACATCTTAATATTATTCCTTTCCCAATTTATCATTTCGTTTCACATATCATCAGTGTCCACCACATGTGATGCCTTAGTAGTAAAAACTGGCATTAGACACTATTAAAAAATACTATGAGCACTGTAACTGTTATTAAAACACCAGTAACTCATGTTTCCCGGAATACTATTCAGGAACAATAGTGATGGCCTATAAGATGAACATATCCAGGAGATCCATGCCTATAGTTCTTAGACAAGACCATAAACTGAGAGCTTTTCATTGCTTTTTTATTGAAAAAATGAAGCAACATTGGGTGTTGAGATATATAGACTGCTATAGCATTACACTAATAATGATCATTGGAAAATTATTTATATTGATGAGAAATTATTCAATATTGAAGAAATCTACAATGCAAAATGATAAGAGTGTATACCTTGATATCATGAGAAGAGAAGCTTATGAGAGGGGTTCTAAAGGTCCAGAGAAGCTACTATCCTGTCTCAAGTTATGATGATGCTACCAAACTCAATATTTGTCAAAGGAGTGAAGACATTCATCAAAATCACTTTGCTGGAACCTGTGATGAACCTGAAAACAATTTTATTCAGGAATGGGTATTGGAACTCCCAGCAACATTTAACTCCGGTCCACAATGGAAGACTCACCCAGACTTGACTGGAGAGAAATGTTCCAGATGTTATTAGTGCTCAAGTTTGGCCTTCTGGCAGTCCCACTGAGCCCCTGGACTACAAACTGTGTTCATTGACTGAGAATATGGTTTCCATAAAAAAGGCACCCTTATATCGAGAGTCTTAAGCTGTGTTTGGAATCAGCTTTCCCAGATTCCCAGTGGAGGAACTGCTTGCAGCTTTAGTTGTAGGCCAGAGAGACTTCAGTCACATGAGAGAGCAAAGGGGGCCATTTTGAGAAATGATTGGTGCTAAACTTTTGGAATACATGAGAAAATGTATTTATGGCAAGTTATTTATAAATTCTTTTAAGTAGCAAAATTACATCATGGCAGTAATATAAAATGATTTATATAGAACTAAGACATTTATTTCAGTGAAAATTTGCCCAAAGTCCTGAGTTTATAGCATCAAATTAAGCAGGATATTTGGGAGTTTTGATTCTCTATAACAAGATGTGCAGATGTTTATTCTTTCTTCCTTGTTGTTGGTTTTTATATTTGGCAGCTGTTTTCAATATTTTGTTCTAGTTGCTATGAAAATGCATTACATATTAAATCAACAGCTCTTCTTTGTGGAGCAATACTGGATTGCAAATTTAATTACAGCTATTCAAAGGGCTGATCAGGGAGAATTTGCACTTCAACAGTAAGTGGAGCATAAGATTATCAGATTGACTCACTAGATAATTAAGAACACAATAGTCACTTCACTGTATTGGTTTGTGTTATATCCTGGCATAAAGTCCATTAACTGGTTGACAGATGAAGCATGGTTCCATTTATGTAATTATGTGAAATCACACTGTTGGGCCATCCAAAATCCAAATGTTGTTCATGAAGCACCTATGTACCCAGTTAAAGTTAGGGTTTGGTGCGCAATATCCACATAGAGAATAGTGGGACCAATTTTTTTGAGCAAACTGCAGATAATACACAGTACTGTCAGATTTTCATGGAGTTTGTTGAGCAACTGGATGATAAAAAGCTGGGTCAAGATGGTGCAACATTCCATCCATCAAACTAATCCATGGCGCTAATTGAAAAAAATTTTGACAGCTGACAATCTCCAAGAACCTGTTGCCATCAAGATCTACTGATTTGACAACTCTAGACTTCTTCCTATGGGGTTACTTAAAAGACAGAGTTCATACAATATACCCCTAAACATTGGATGTTCTGAAGCACAGCATTACACAGGAGATTAATGATACTGTAAATACAGTCCTGGAATGAGCAGTCAGCAACATGGAATGATGTGTTGAGTTATGTCTTATGTAGGTCAGTCCTCCAACGAGCGGCCAGCAACATGGAATGATGTGTTGAGTTATGTCTTATGTAGGAGGGAGGACATTTTCTATAGAGGTTAATAATCTCCCTAAGATACTCTACATTTCAGGTATTATAAGTTGTGGCTAGCATTATTAGTTTTGAAATAAACAAAGAAAGAAATATGTTAGTTCTATATAAATCTTAATAATAATCACTGTGTATAATTTTGCATTACACTTTCTAAGATTCTTTGTGTGTTAAATTTAATGAATTCTGATGCTTACTTTGTCCAACAGACTTCTCCATTAAGTTTATGCATTTCTCCAAGCAATGCAGAAAGGCATGATGTCTTTCCACTGCCCACTTGTCCTACAATTATTGTCAGTTTACCTGCATTGTGGAAACACAAAAAAAGCAATTAATTAGATAAATATAGTGAACTTTTGTAACAGTGATGTTTAATACAAAGAATTTAAAATGCTTACCTAAAACAATTTTATTTTAAGAGTATTGTAAGACAGGCTGATGTCAAATGGACTGTGCTTACATAGATAAACCATTGTGGCATATGAGTAGCACCTTGAATTGAAATAAAGGTATAGATCTGTTTTCAGCAGTTGACAATATGTCCATTTACATCTTTGGGAATAATGGATTCCATTTTGAGGGTCCCATGATTAGAGAAATGCATAGTTTTATCACAGCAGATAGAGGCTTCTAGAATGAGAGCAGTTTAAAAGTCCAAATAACTCAGTCCTCTGGCAGTGAGAACTCACATAGCCACGGGTATTTTCTGGCATAAACTGGCTGCATTCAACTGCTTTACCATTTTAAAACTTAGATACAACATATTAAATAACAGAATTTGGAACTTGCCATCTTACAGTAGGTGATGGAATGTCCATTTTTCCTGACACAGATTCGACATGTTCTTAAGAAATTATCACTGACACAAATCAGTTCTCCATTACAGATGGACCTAACTTCATTTCAAATGTTTGTTATAAATTCCTCCAGTATATGAGAGATATACCCTATTTTTCAATGTACCCCAGAGATAAAAATCACAAACTGTAAGATCTGGTGAAACCAGAAGCCATAAACCAGGATCAGTAATTTTGAGACCAAATATAGGACACAATGCTTCATGTATTGATGAGCAGTCTTTGATTTTTTTTTTCTCTATCAGTCATATAATCTGTTTTTATTATACTTCTGCACTAACTTTAATATTGTTTTTCATGTTGGAACTGAGCTGCCAGGAAATTTATGCCTAAATGCCTGTTTCATTCTCCATGACTTTCTGTACCTGATGTGCACCTTGAGATGAATCTATGGCAATACAAAGAATATCTTACCACTGCATAATACTATTGCATTAATAATCTCTTGAGAGTGAAACTATTTTAAAACACTTTTAGTGGCTTCACTACTGCACATATTGCTGCAGTGTTTAATGAAATCTCACATATATCTCTTGACTGCACAGCATTGCTGCCCAACTGTGTTGAAATACTGCTTACAATTGGCTGAAAGAGCAAATAGCATGTGCATGCTACATGGGAAATCTCAGCAGTTGTCTGGGGGTAGGTCTGCTGGTTACTCAAGCTGTAGGACTTTTAAATACTTTCACTCTAATATTATAGCTTTAAAAGCTTAATAGTTCCACAACTGTAAAAATATTACTGCCTATGGCTTCCACACTGTGAAATCAGGTAGGAGAGGTTTATAAAGTAAAACTAAATTCATCCACTTTTTAAAGTTATACAGCTATTATTTCAAAATAGTACGTAATGTTTTAAGATTATGTGGATGTAACTTTTAAAATTAACAATTATTGTAGAAGATCTTTGCAGCATTATCTTTCAATTGTAGAATGTAGGCTTCCAAGGCCGGTGTCAACCATGCAAATTGAGTCTTCCAGGCTGTAAGGTTGTGATCCAATGGGATTCCTCTCCTTCATCTTCCCAAATGTTTTGTCCATCATCAAATGTTTTGTGGACATCATGAATGGTGTGCTCAACATAATCTTCTTGAAGATGAGGAAGTGACTAATGATGTCCATCGCAACTTTGGATGAAATATTTGGGAAGATGAAGGAGAAAAATCCCATTGGACCATGGCCTTAGAGCCCGGAAGACTCAATTCACACACTCTTTCAAGATTGCTAAAGTAAATTTTTGGAATAAAATATATTGTATACAGTGTACTTTCTCAGTGATAATACCTATTTTCCGTGTAAAGAAATAATGCAACAAATCTTTATATGACTAAAATTATTGAAATTACAGGTTACAAAGTATATTGATAACTTAACAGTTAACATTAGTAAGGTGTCTCCAGTAGATAAAATATTTTAAAATGCTTAAAAATACTTTCTTGGCCTCACTCTTAATGAATAAGGAAACAGACTGACAGCATTTAAATTTAACAGTTGACAATGTGAACAAAGGTCTCATGAAACATGTTCTGAATTTTTAAATTTTGAGAGTGAAATTGCTAAGAATGTTTTATCATTATATTAATATTTTAAATGTTTTTAAATCAGTCTGTTTCCCTGTTCATTAAGAGTAAGGCCACACTAGTATTTTTAAGCACTTTAAAATATTTTATCTATTTTGTACTTGTTTTCTCTGTGTTGATTCCGGAATACATTAGAATAGGAATTAGTAAGGTGTACTTGTTTCTTTTCCCCCTTCTTTTTACCAAATAAAGCCTTTTATATCATTTTATATATTTTATGCATCTTTCATTTTGCTTATTTATACTCACTAATATTATATACTTAACTTGT
Source organism: Metallyticus violacea (assembly GCA_030762175.1). Classification (NCBI taxonomy): domain Eukaryota; kingdom Metazoa; phylum Arthropoda; class Insecta; order Mantodea; family Metallyticidae; genus Metallyticus; species Metallyticus violacea. The sequence continues at coordinate 12,372,845 of CM060832.1, read as the reverse complement.
AGGAGTAAATAATGACAATTATTCAGACTATAATAGTAAACTCTAAGAACTATAGTTGGCATTGGGAGTTTATTAGACATATTGTCTTTGCATTGTTTACTTATTAAAGAATATTTTATATACAGAACAACTCTATTAATACATAAGCTGTAATGGTATCCAACTTCTATAAGTAACAGCAGCTAAATATTGTATTTTACTATAAAATGTCTAGTCCTTTTTCTTCTAATAAGATTTCTTCTGGTCAGTAAATAAATATATGTTAATAGTGAATAAATAAAAGGAACTTACCAGCAGGGATGCTAACACTGGAGAGTTGAAGCATAGGCTTATCCCCATTCCAGGAAAATTTTCCAGATTTTACTATTACTGTTCCATTGATTCTAGAATCTGAAACTACCATAGACTCTTGTTCTTCTTCTAGATCATCTTCTATATCACTTCCCTGTTCTTTTTCATCTTCTGCTTCATGTTCAATGATGTCTCCCAAACCAAAGACACTATCTGCTCGCTCTACACGGTTCTTTGGAAGAGTTTCATTCTCTACTCTCTTATCCTTATTTATTGTAATTATAGAATTCTGTTGAAACATTTAAACATTCTGTATATAAAAATTTTATTACATCTACATAGAGGTGCAATCCATAAGTTTCTGGCATGAACATAAAAGGCCATGATTTATTGTTGCAATGTTCATGTTATCTGATATTCATATGTTCAGGAGTGTAAATATTGTATTTTCTTTCCCGCCATTCCATTTATTTGCTTGGAGATGGTCATTTAAGTCAGATATGTTAGATAATACAATGTAATGTAAAGAGCGGTGATTAAATTTTTAACTAAAGAATAACTTTCATTCAGTGATATTAAATAAGGTCTTGATGATATGTTGGATAAACTTCCCCTTCATATTCCATTGTGAAGGAGTAAAAATTACAGTGTATATACACATTTGTGAAACATTTCATTCAGCCATATTTCCCAAACAAAACATTCAAATGTGCTGAAATTTCACAAAATGAAAAATAAACTCACCAAATTTTTATATCTAACCTTACAAATGATCAATGTGTCTAACCTATAGTCAAGTTCATCACAAACTCGGCCCGGCATATCAAGGGTTATTCTGGCAATGGCAGCTATGATATCATGTAGCAGATTCTGGAGGTTTGAAGGCATGGGTATTATGCAGACCTATCCTTCACATAACCTCACAAAAAAAAAATCAGGTGGGGTCAATTTGGGTGACCTCAGTGGCCAGCCTATGAATGACTGATCATTATCATACACTCGGCCAATCCAATACTGCTGCAATTTCCTTGTTCAAACACAAACGCATTATGGAAATGTGATGGAGCACCATCTGGCTGTAGTATGAAGTCCCTACTGTCAGTCATTAGTTGTGGCATAAGCCCCCCTAAACTCTTTGACCTTCTCTTCTGACATGCCAATTTGCCCTGAACTCTTGCCATCACATAAACAAGCAATCTCTTGAAATTTCCTGTACCACTTCATTATGCTGCTATAAATAGCTGAATCTTTTTTATTGTTGGCACGATATGCTCCTTGCACACTCACAACAGACTCAGAATGAGCAAACTGAAGAACACAAAATGCCTTCTTGCTTTGTATTAAATGTGCAATTTTGATGTAAGTTTTGGCACCTTGTTATTCTGAATTATTGTCATGGTGCTTCCAGTGACTGCCAGCGGGACTAAAATTATAGCTGGTGTTATATGGTATTGGATATCAAAATTTGGTGAGTTTATATTTCATGTTGCAAAATTTCGGCACATTTGAATGTTTTGTTTAGAAAATATAGCTAATTAAAATGTTTCACAGACTTTATATACATGCTGTATTTCATTTGGGCAGAGAGAGCATTGAAGATGACTATGTGAGGGTAGGCCAGTTGAATATTCACACAAGAAAACATCTCCCTTGTCAAGGAGGAAGTTTGGGCAGAGAGAGCCTTGAAAATGATTATGTGAGGGTAGTTCAGTGGAATGTTGACATAAGAAAACATTTCCCTTGTCAAGGAGGAAGTTCTGAATGACAGGAAATTGAAAACAAAAGAAATAGCTGAAGAAGGGGCTTTTGAAAACAATTGTACTTTGCATTTTTTATAAGTATGTCCATTTGTATAAAGCCAGTGCAAAATGAATTCTTTCAGCATTTCAAATGTAAGTGCATATGGAATGTTTTCAGAAGTTTTTGAACCTTTGCTGTGGTAACAAGAGAGCAGTTGAAGAAGGATGAACAACTCCTAGAAAATTTAAAGCCACAAATATCACATAAAAATGATGGAAACAATTTTTTTGGACTGCAGAGAAATTTTGATTACAGACTTCAAAGAAAGGAACACAATAGTCACTAGGAAGTACAGAATGCTGCAGAAACAATGACCCATTTTAAACATTATTTTTATTCATGAAAAATTAGAACTACATATTATTGGTGTACACTCCTTGAAAGAGCACGTCATACTATTCCTTACACATGTCACATTTTGTAAATTATTTCTTTCAGGTGACCACCATTGTTGGCAATGCAATCCTCAGCACAAGCACGCACTCTTTCCATAACCTTAAGAAGAGTGTCCTTTGTTATGGCTAACATTATGGGGTGAATGTTGCTTTTCAATTCATGAATTTGGTCTGTTAGCACAAGCTTTTTTTTATTGTTTTTTATTTACGGACACTCTTTAACATCTCAGGTCATCAGCGTCCCATTCAATTCAGGGCGTGAAACGGCTGACAAATTTTGCTCAGAGGCTTCTTCATTCAGGCTTGAGGTTCTTTTTCGTGCCTTAAATGTATGACACGGGATCCACGGCTTTACTTCCCTTCCGAAGGAAGCCATACTTAGGAAGCATATGCTTTGAATTCTAGGAATCCCCATAGAGATAAATTGGGTGAACAGGAATGGCAAGTTGACATCATCAAACTGGGAAATAAGATGTCCTGAAAACATTGTTGTAAGGTTGTCAAGCTATGTGGAGCAGTTGCACCGTCCTGTTGGAACCTCAATGACTGCATGTGGATATTCAGACATGTATTTGCTGCATTATGAACTGTGCAACATAACACCATAATGCTGTGACTAAGACAATGTCGCTTGTGTCAGTCTGCAAAAAAATAGGGACTATTAATACCCTAAGAAGACACCGTGTCACACAGTAACTTTTGCATTATGCAGTGGTCATTCATGAAGGTGATGAGAATTGGTAGGTGCCCCCAGTATGTGAAGTTTTGTTTGTTTACATAGCCTGATAAATGAAAAATGGGCCTCATCAGGCATTATCAAATTATTAAGAAAATCGGGTTGTTTGTTTATCATTCCTTAAGCTGTATACAGAAAATTTGATGTGCCTCTAGATCTCTGCAATAATTATTCCACCATTTGCATTTTGTATGGATGGAACTTAATATCCAGGTACAACTTCCATTGCACACTTCTATCCGATATGTAAGGGCTTGCAAATGCCGACGAACTGTCCCGTTGGACTTTGCTGTAAAGAGGCTCTTACTATTGCAATGTTGTCTGGAATGTGAATCATACATGGCCTATCAGGTAACTTCTTTTTTGAAGCAAAGTCTGTGGTCCTGAACTGCCTGACCTATCTTGTAATTGCTTTCCATGACAGAATTTGTCAATTTCAGTTGAAGTGAAATGTTGCCAAACCTGTATTCTTACAACATAATCATCATATTTGAAAAACATTTCAATTGCAAACATATAACTTTAAATTGATCAGCCTCCATACCTGTCAAATAGTACCGTGCAGTGGAGCAAGCGGCCAAAATACTTTGAACTACACTATGCAATGGTACAAACATTAGCTCTCTAGGAAACAGCGACCAACAATAGCACATGATTTAAAATGGGTCATTGCTTCTGCCGCACCCTGCACTATTCTGAGTACTATATCAGTTTCTCAGTTTCACAATACCATCAAGGAAGAGGCAATGGGATGCTCAATAGAGGAGTTTGTCTACTGCATGACAGTGCACCAGTCCACATGACTGCTGTGAATGCATATGGTTTCTAGGAGCTGTAGCATTCACTGTACAGCACAGTCCTTATCCCAGAAGTATTACCCATTTTCAAAACTGAAATCTGACCTTCAAGGGTGAAGATTCATGAACAATAATGAGTTGAAGGACACTTTTTCCAATATTTTATAGACAAAGTTTTAGACTATGTTATTTTTAGGAGGATTAAAGTGTTAATCTTGGAATGTAAGAAATGCATTAAAGAAAAGGAGATTATGTTAAAAAATGATACGTATATTTTTATTTTCTCACCTACTAAACATGGTAAGGTCAGAAACTTATGGACTACACCTCATAAGAATTATAAATTCAGTGCATTCCATAATAATGGAGATATTATATACCAAATTCAAAAACTGAGAGTTATGTTTATACATATAAGTTACAGTGTTTTTATTATAGTTTAATATACAAAAATTCAGTTGTACATTAATAGTTTTAATGTGCTCTCTTTTACCTCAGTTAAGTTGAAGATATGTTTTGCCACTGAAGGTTCTTGTTCTATAGAATTCACACTCTCAGACTTGGCTGGAATTTCAGAGTTTATTTCTGGAAGATTTAAAAAATCTTCAAGCCTCCTGGTGCTGACCTGTATGAATTAAAATATACTCACCAAAACTGTAACTTCTAGCAACACTTTCATTACTGTTATTTGAAGTTGCATTCTATTACTGATAATGATACGAGAGTCACTCTAAAAGTTTTGAGAATGGATGCAATAAAATTTTAAAAATTTAGATCTAATCATTGCATCTTTTCAATGCATTCAATACAATGTTTCAACCATTTAAACCATTTTGTAAATGCTGAACACATGCTTCTTTGGATAGGGTATAAATACATTCTTTGTATGCAGCTAGTGCAGCTTCAGATGATTCAAATCATTGGCCACAAAATTTTTCTTTTATTTTGGGGAATAGAAAAAAAGTTGCATGGAGTCAGATCTGCACTGCAAGGAGGATGTCACAAATATTTGACTCCTGCAGAAATTGGTTATTACTAGTACATTGTGGGCAGAGGTAATGTTGCAGTACAACAAAATTCCAAGAAGACCAGTCTTAGGATGCTTTGTTCTCAGTCCATTGAAGACTTGAGGCAAGCATTTTATGATGTATCATCTGGCAGGGACAGTCTTTTGTCCCTTTAAGTGGAATTGCCACAATATGACCACAAGCTGAGAAGAAGGAACAGAACTCTTCTTGTCAACATTTCTCACTCACCTCACTTTTATGGGGTATCCTCTCCTGAGAAGACCCAGACTAATGACTGAGGCTTAGTTTCTGTATCATAAATATATATCCAGTTTTTGTCAACTGTTATATGTTTTGATCTTCCTCCATCAAATTTCTCTGTCATTTCCTGGTACCAATGCACATGTCCTTTTGTGTTTTTTTTCTGCTCATTTGTGCGATGGTGGTCATTGCTGCTGATCCAATATTTAGGAATTCTTATAACTGATAATATGTCCAAAGATGATATTCCTGCTACATGCATACTACTTTTCATCACTTTTCATCAGCTGTTGCTGTAAGCGGCCATCCTGTGCAGTCTTCATATTTGAGTGAATCCCTTCCTTTTCTAAAATCTGTAAACCATCGATAAATTGGATTGCAAAGAGCAAAGATTCAAAATGTGGCAAAGATCCACAAATATACAATGCAATCTTTCAAGACACTCTCTCTCTCCTAAACTGACTTTAAATTCATAGAAAATTATAGCATGGAAATGCTCTTGCTTGAGATCCATCCTAGCATCTGGCAAGGCAAAACCTGTGTATACATACAGAATTGTGCTGACACTACACATTGTTGAAGCATGCTCAAACTTGCACATGTTGCTATCTAAACTTCAGTCTAAAGTTATGAGAATCTGTACTAACTTGTCACAACTCCTTGTCGTCCATTCTCAAAACTTTCAGCATGGCCCTTGTACAGCCCAGCAGTCATGCACCCTAAAATAAAAGTGAAAATAAGTAAACATAGTGACAACAATTCCAACATTTCTGGTGAGAGTCCTTTATTTGAACTTCAGCTCAGTAGTTTTGAATAGCTGGAATTTTCACAATGAAATGTAGTATATGAATTTGTTTCATTCGGCTGTACATTTTTTAAGTTGCATCAGCCAAGTTTTGGTCCACATTTCTTCTAGATAGCTGTATGAAATAATAGGGAGGGTTATATGGTCAGATTTCATGTCACTCTTAGCTTATTCCATCATCTTTATTGTTGGAAGTAAAAAATTTATTTTTCATAACGTTCCCATAAGAAAAATAGTTGGTCACCAACATATTGAAACCAGGTTTTAGAAGTATTCACTACTTGAATAATATTAAATTAATCAAAAGGAGAATTAGGGAAATAAAGGTAAGGACAATATAATAAAAGGAGATAAGGAAAAGAAAAGACTGATATAGGGAACAACATATATGATGGGCTGAAACAAACATATGGGTGACTTGGCTCCTGTGACAGAAATATCAAATAGAGCATTCATAGGTCATAAAGGTATGCTCCTGAGAGTAACAAGAGTTTGCAATGATCAACTAATGATACTATTTATTTGCACTTATAACGTCATGTAACTCACTTCTGTCACGTAAAATGCTGGAACTGCTGCACCTATTTGTAATTTTATCCTCATAAATATATTATATGGGTTTCATTAAAATAAAAAAAATATAAAAATCATTTTGTGAATTAAAAGTATAATTTTAGCAAACCTGAAGCCCATATGCACAGAATAGTTTTGTTTAGGATTGCATCATTAGCTTAAAGAAACAAAATAAATACATACATAAAAATTGACAAAAATAACATACATTTTAAATAAAATTCTTGGTATACCTAAATTCTAAGCAGCAAATTATTATCTTTTTTTTTCTTTCTTTCTTTAAACAGTTAAAATCTTCTGGGCTGTTTTGCCATGGTCCAATGTTTAATATGCTACCATAGCTTTCACAATCTTCTGAGGTTGTCATCATCAGTGGACAAAGGACAACAACTGATTGCTGAAAAGATGACAGTATTGACCTGTCTCTGCCTGTTTTTGGAAGTTTGATCAATATTATGTGTGTAGGAGAAGGGATGGAGTTGTTTGTTATTAAGAACCATTTTCCATATCCTACTTAGGTGATATTTGCCATCTCTGTTAAAATTGTTCGGGTGATGTATTTCCAGTGCCAAAAAATTGATTAAAAATGATTGGAAGAACATCAGTGATACCTTTATCTTAATTGACCTGAATAATCTGCTGTAGCAGAGCATCATGGCATACAACTATGAAGAAGATTATAATGAAGGCATGTGCTGTGACAAATACATTAGAAATTTGATCATCTCTGACATTTTAATAAAACAGAGATGGTTGCAAAAACATAAGGCTTTTTCAATCTAGCCAGGAGTGAGGCATTGAAAATACAACAATATCCAAACAATTTTAATAGAGATGGCAGATATCATCTAAGTAGCACATGGAAACCAATTATTAAAAACAAACAACTACCAACTCCACCCTTCCTGTACACACATAATATTGATCGATCTTCTAAAATCAGATAGAGACTGATCAACACAGTTGTCTTTTCAGCAGTCAGTTGTTGTTCTTTGTCCATTGATGATGCAAACTGCAAAATTTGATAAAAGCTATGGTAACACATTTAACCATTGACTATTTCAAAACAGACCAGAAGATTTTAACTGTTTTAATTATAACAACGGCCATGAAAGCCTAATATGTATCATCATTTGTTTTTTTTATTTAAATTGTTACATTGTGAATGAATAAATGAGCTATTTTTAATATAGAAGCCTATAAATTTTTCTGTGTTAAAATACGGGTGATCCAAATGTAGGTATATGATTAATTTCATCTACTTTATTTCCTTTATTTCCTTTTTCAACATATATTGACATAGATATTGAATGTTTAATCTTGTAAGTATTCAAAATGTCCTGCATTTGCATTACAGCACGTTCAAACCTGTGCAGAACATTCCAACATAGTAATACATAAATTAAGATCAGTTTCATTGTCATGAAATGCATCTGTGATGGACTTTTTTAATTCATCTATTGTGTGAGGTTTGTTCTCAAAAACCTTATTCTTCAATACACAATACACAAAAAAGAAGTCCATAGGTATCAGATCTGATGTATGATATAATATATATATATATATATATATATATATATACCAGTCAATGCTACCGCAATGTTCAATCCAATGCTATGGGAAAGTGTTGTCAATGTAGTTCCTTACCAGCACAGCAAAATGACAAAGTGCCCCATGTTGTTGGAAGTACAGTTCAGGGGAATCATCTCTGCTCATGAGTTGTGATAACATTATTACATTTCACAACATATTTAGATAATTATTACCAACCACAGTTCATCACACCTCCACCAGAGCAGATTACATATCTCCACAGCATAACAGGTTACCCTCTAGTCGACAATGAACTGATGATGCTGATGGAGGATTTGTGAAACTGGTTCTACATATTTTAAACAAGTAAGTGGAGCAGAAGAGTGTTAGTTCGACTCAGTCATACAATGATGTGAATATATGATTAGTTTCAATTAATAATTTTAATTAAAACAGATCTTGTTTAGTAGAACAATAAATGCAAACAGGTGCATTCAAGATGTTTTTCAGCCCTTGCTGAAACTCTGGCCCTGATTTCCTTTATATACATGATATTGCTAATGCATTTGTCTAGATAATTAGAAAAACACATTTATACTGTACTAGAGTAGTTTGCTCAGTTTTCAAATCTAAATCTGACCTAATATCTTTAGGATAGCCTTCAACAATGTGTTTTAGAGAACAATGAAAACATAAAGACCCTGTACCAGCTATTCATACATCATCATCATTGGCAGAATAAATCCTGATCACATTTCTTCAATACTAAAGAGGTGTCATGTAGTACTTAATTCAAGAGGTGATAATACAAATAACTGAAGGCACAAGTATTAGGGAAACTTGAAAAAAGGGGCAATTTTATGTATTCTTGCAATTGTACATTTGTATTCTTATAATTAGAAAACTGCAATTTTCATTAAAAAGAGTTACATTCTGCTTTTGTGGGCTATTGCACTGTATAATAAATGTAAGTATTTTATCATAGAAAAAAAGTATTTTATCATGATAAATTTCAATAATAACAATGTTGGCCATGAAAGCCGAAAGAATGGTATCATAAACATTCTTTACCCAACTTGTATGTTGAGATTCCATTCTTAATAACTAGAAAATTTAAGAAATATTATGTGCTCCTAAGAAAGTCTGATATGTGTATAAATTAAAACAATTGTAGTAATAAAGCTTAAATATCTTCATATAGGTACATTAATTTATTGTAAATCAGGAATGCAATAAAAACATTTCTAGATTAAGTAACATTTGTTATATAAAGAAAAATGAAAATAATTTTAAGAAGTGAGGAGCTTCAGAATATTTTACTAACTAAGCAACTTGAATATTCTTAACATAAAAATAAAACATGGTACTCACAATGGCACTGATGATAATTGGCACAGTTATAGGAAAAATGAATAGAGGCACTGTCAGCTGATTGAAGAGAGCAAGTCCTGAGAACACTTGCCCTGCAGATAAAGGTGTTGATTCCACTAACCAATATGCACCAAATGTCACTAGTGTCACCAGTACAGAGGAAGCATGGGTCAGAAATGCTGTGAAACAAGTAAATAAATGCATAATCATTAAAGTTTGAGGCTTTTGGAAAAACTCAGATGGTGACTATGAAATAAGTTACATTTATTTGAATAGGGCTAAGTTCATGTTTTTTGAGACCATTCATATATCTATTAAAAAATACACAAGCTTTCAAAATTTCACTCCAAAGAAGTGTTGTAGCAAACAGGGTGATATCACTGCTTAGCTCTGACTTTGACTAGATGCCTCCCATTTGCAACGCAGTGTTATCTTATTTTAGTGGAATTCCATGCACTTTCTTTACAGCAGAGATGGTGTGCTATCATGGGCAGAGCATTAACATAAATGTTTGATAGTAAATCTTTTACCAGGACTCATGAGATAATGAAAGAAGCTTATGGAGATAATTGTTTAAGTTAAAATAGAATAGAATATTTATTTCAATCTTTCATTACAAAAAGTATAACAAATGATTTGTACATGTCTTACAATTGAGTCTGACCCAACTTTACTTGAGCCCTTAACATATCATGACACCCTGGTCTTTAACATGTGTTAGAGCCCTATTTTGCCTACTTTTTCTCTCTTCATTTTCCTAATCTATTTACCCCTTACTCTTCCTAAATATTCACCCACACTCCCACTTCTTTCTCACCCTATGACTGTCAGCATTTTTCATTGCTACAATAATGTTTTCACATTTTATTCCATTTTGGATCCCATATACACTCTCTTCAATTATTTGTTTCCTTGCACATATCACCTGCTCATTTATAAGTAGTTTCATTATTAAAGGGAAGTTACTACTGCCAATTAGTTCTTTTAATACTTTAAAATTAATAAAGTTCTCATCTACCCCTTCAGTACACAACATGTAGTCTTGATGCTTTGCCTATTTGTCTTTACAAACGTAATAACAAATTATTAACTTCCCAAAATTCTAACATTTTTTTACCTTCCTTATTACATATTTTATCCCTGCTTTTCTTTGTGATTAATACATCTTTCTCCCATCCACTGTCACCCTCCATTTTCAACTGTTTAATTTTTTTTCCCCTCATTTATTCTTGCATTCAAGTTCCCCCATTAACATAAATTCCATACTTGAATTTTTCTTCTTTAAAATTATTTAAGTTGTACTCAGTGCTATAAGTATTATATGTAGTTTAAAAGTGCTTGGGAGTCCATAGTTAATGACCCATGTTCCAGATTTCCATCAACTGGTACAAATGCAACTGCATATGTGGCCAAGAATTTTAATGAAATCAGTCATAAAAATTCATGCCTGACTGTATGAAAAATTGTTGAAGAGTGTAACATTTTTATGGGATCATGTCTTGAAACTCTGATAGAAAAACTTGGTATGCATCATGTTGAAGCAAAGTTGTTCCTTGGATGTTGACACAAGAACAGAAAAATAATCACATCATAATCTGTCAGGAGCTCTTGGATCATGTTAATGAGGATGCAACATTTATGTATAAAATAATTACTGGTGATGAAACATGCATCTAAGTTTATAATGTTTAGATGAAAGTTCAATCATCATAATGGATTAGGAAATCTTCACCAAGACCCAAAAATGGCTCATCAGGTCAGGTCAGATCAAACATCAAGTGTTGATGATGGTTTTCTTCACATTCAGGGTGTTATGCAATACAAATTTCTGCCAAAGAGTCAAACTGTGAATTGCAGGAATTACCAAGATGTCCCCAGATATCTACAGAAAATGTGAGAAAAAGAAGCTTGGTCTGTGGAGAGACAATTCAAGGATTCTGCAACAAGATAATGCACCAGCTCATTCATCATTGCTTGTTCTTGACTTTTGTGGGAGAAACAAGGTGAGTTCTTTCTTATCCTCCATGATCCTCTGACTTAGCACGGTGGATTTTTTATTTCTAAAGTTGAAACCCTCAATGAAAGGATGAAGATTTGGACTCAGCTGAGAGAAAATAAAATTTACATACAACATTTTGTGCAATTTGAAAAAAGCATATCAGGACTGCTTTCAGAACCTCAAATGCTACTGGGGGAGGTGTATCAAAAAGGAAGATTACTTTGATTGAAACAAAGATTAGTAAGATGTAAGTAAACTCAAATTTTAAAATTTTAATAATTTGGTTATTTTTTGAACAGAGAGCTGAGGAAAGTCCTAGAGTCGGTATGATCATTTGGTGACTGTAACAAAGAATTAAATGAGTGAACAAGTAAACAAATAAGCATTTTGTCATCGCAACTGTATAGGAAGATGATGATTTTTTATGAAAAATATTTTCTAAACAGTGTAGATATTTTAAATACAATATCATATATCATTTCCTTATACCTTCTAGTTACACAGATTGCCCAATTAGCAATGGCTTATGTAAAAGTGAGAATGATGAGCAAATTCTTCAAAAGGGGGAATAAAAGGAACTTACTCATTAAAGCCCAATACAAAGAATCTTTGTCTAGCAGTCTAAGTTCAACTGAGCGTGTTTTCCGGATACGATCCCCATAAAGGCATTCCCATCCGTAGAGCTTGAGTAAACGAATTCCTTGAAGTACTTCATTTATCTGCCTGAGTCTTGCATCACTAGCATCCTGTAGGTATAAAATAATATTTTATGCTAATTTCATTACCATGGCCTCCACATGACATTCTATATTTGCCAACAAAATACTCTTTATAAGTTCCATTCACTAATACTTACTGTTATTTTCTTAGAATTGGACGACATATTCTTCCCAATGAGAAACTGCAGAGGAGTCATGGTAACAATACAGAAGGCTGCACCTATGACAGCATATATCTGCAGTTTCTGATATAAGAGGTACATCAGTACAGCAATCTAAATTGTAACATGAAAGAAGAAAGAACCATAAAATAATGCACCATGATCATTACATGAAAATAATATATTCTTTATATTCCACAAATTTTCAGAGTTGCAGTTGTAAAGTTTCTTTGTACATTTATCTTACACTAATAATGAAATGTTCATTTTAACATCATTGTTACTTTTATATTATTTGGTATTTATAATATCATATCTATAGATCTTGCATATCTGTACTTGTAGTTACATAAGTTGATGTATATTTATCATTAATCACAATTCAAAATATACCACACAGTTTCATTATATACTAGTACTACCATAAATGCTTTTACAAACTTTTGAAAAGAACTATATCACTGTTTTGGCAACTACTGGATAACAGTTTTGCTGCCAGACTTGTTGCGTTCAGGTACTATGCAAAGAATACATTCCTTAAGGTTTAACCATGATGTGGAGAGATTATGAAACCATGTTACTCTGATAACCCTTCTTAGAGCTAAGTAGTCATCAAGCCAAGATTTTACAGATCCTTAAAAACCTGGAAATTGATAGAATATTTGTGTACTGCATCATCCAGTGCTTCACTGAGACCAATACAGTTAGAAAGTAGACAGTAATGGCCTCTGATATGAACATATGCAGAGTGCTTAGAAAAAAATAACAGACTGAGGGTTTTTCATTACAGTAGTGAGCATTTTTAACTGCAGAACAAAGCAGCAGAGAATAATGAGATGCAAACGATTGCTACAGCATTACTATAACAATGGCCTCTGGAAAAATCTTTGGTGAAGCTTCCATATTGGTAAGTTATAAGTAAAGCTTTTAATCTCATCTAAAATAAAGGAGAGTGAATATAGAATACAATATTTATTTCAATTTTTCATTACAAAAAGTATAACAAATGATTAATACATTTCTTATAATGGAGACTGACCCAACTTTTCTTGAGGCCCTCAACATATCATGACTCCCTGATTGTCAAGATGAGTTAGAGCCTTTTTCAACTATTTTTCCTCTTTTATTTTCTCTTCACTTTCCTAATCCATTTACCTCTTACTCTTCCTAAATATTCACCCATACTTCTACTTCTTTCCCATCCTCTGTCAACATTCTTATTGCTACAGTATTTCTTTCCATTTCTTTCATTTTGGATCCCATATACCCTTTCTTCAATTACTTATTTCCTTGCATTGCATCAAATAACAAAACATATCCTCTGATTCCCCACACATAACACATATTTCCATATTGCTGTTTCTAAATCCTTTAAGATACAATGTCCCCATTTGCATCCACACATATCCTTCCCTCCCTTCCTTATCACAACTGTCAATATACTTCTCCCTACTCCAATCTTTCTTTAATAAATTGTACAATCTCAAAGAACATTTATTTTCAAAACGTGACCATATCTCTTGCTTCTCAATATCTTCTATCTTCCTTCTTACTTTCCTCCAGAAACCTACTGAATTATTTTCTCCCTTCTGCCATACTTGTCCACACCGATCTCTTCCAGTGTTTCTTTCAGTCTCTTCCACCAATTATGTGCAAAACTGTTCCTTGATATTTCATAAAAACTTTTAGTTTCAAATTCTATTCCAGTATTTCAGGACTCTTTCAACCATCATTCCTTTTCTACCTGTTCTACCTAATTCTGCCAATGCTACTCTTCTTGATGATGCTTTTGGTAGCCCAATAACTCTTTACAAAACATCCATACATTACATCAATTTTGTTCACAATCTCTGAAAATCCCCAAATTTCCTTTATATAACAACTTTGATTCTACCACTGCTTCATACAACCTCTGCAATAAATTTATACATTTCTGGTATCTTATATCAACATACTCTCACTCCTTTCATAGTTAATTTTTAACCCTCTTTTCATGTGATTCTCATCCTCCATTATTACTTAATCTCATTTTTAAGTAAGGAGATTGAATATAAATATTATTAGAAGATAATATGAATGTGTCAAAAAGCAGTAATCTACCCACCACCCCACAAAATGTGTCAACTTTTATAGCTGAAATTGGATCAGGGATAAAATGATGGTATAATGTGCTGACATACAGTTATACCAACAGCAAGAAATGTATTAGATAGCAGCACACAGCAGCAGGGGTAAGGGTAAAGCTGGAAAAATGGAAAGGCCTATCAATTCCCACCTTCTCACCCACCCACACGTACTTAGGGTTAACCTTGAATGAATTTTAGTAACCAGAGGACCTAGTGATTTTCTGTAGCTTGCTAAGGTCTGACTGCCTCCACTCACCTGCTGTTTGCAGGAATGGTAAAATTATATAATGGTTGGAAAATAGGTTACGTTAGATTATAAAAATACATGAGGAACAGCTAAAAGTGATGCTTTGAGCTGCCCTGCTAAGGTAAAATGGAAGATATATATATATATATATATATATGAACATGTCAGTGTGAAGTTGTGCTATACTGATAATGCACCATCTAAGTCTAAGGGCTGGTGTGTGGAACTACAGACTGCAAATTGTTCACATCATGCTCTAATAGTCTCCATTCACTCTCTTGTTATTATATCATGCTATAATAATGTCTCCACTCTCCTGAGTGAACAACTATCAAAAGCAGGTAAAAAAGTATTCAAATATGTTGTAGTTGTAGTTGATTTTGCTCTGTTGACTTGTTTGTCCCATGTGTTGTAGTTATTTGGTAAAACTTATGGTAAGACTAGATATGTATAACAACAGTTCTGATACTAATCTTAGTATGTGATCAAAAAGAGACAGTTTAAGTGGCATTTGGGAGAATGGGTGAATGCAAAGTACAAGTACACGTAAAATTACATGGCATTCACCTAAACATAGCAAGAAAGATTTTTGGGAAAAACCTTATGTCAGAATATGTTTACGGAATGTCAGAATCCACACAGTGAAACTTTTGTTAATCTTATTTTGATTTAAAGTAAAACACTAAAAATCATGACGTCACATTAAAACTCTCTTTACGTTTCACAAACACACTTATAAAAGTAATTTTGGTACATGTTTCGTGAGGTACATTCCTCACATTGTCAACCAAAACGACGACTGAGGAATCACTTTCAGCAAAGTATGTATGTTACTTTGCTTGCTCTGGTGGTCTGTTAATGAACTTAAACAATATGTTGTCTGCTTCCGGTATATCAAAATTCATAAGTTTGTATTCATATTTTTTATGTAAATTTTTTCCCATATATTAAGTTCTTTTGGATGTTGAATTGTTTTTAGTAATGTTAAGTCCTTCCTTACTAAAAACAATTCAACACCCGAAAGAACTTAATATATGGGAAAAAATTTACATAAAAAAATATGAATACAAACTTATGAATTTTGATATACCGGAAGCAGACAACATATTGTTTAAGTTCATTAACAGACCACCAGAGCAAGCATAGTAACATACATACTTTGCTGAAAGTGATTCCTCAGTTGTCGTTTTGGTTGACAATGTGAGGAATGTACCTCACGAAACATGTACCAAAATTACTTTTACTTATGTCAGAAATTTGTTTATGAGGAATTATTTGTCCTATGCATCTGAGTGAAAGAGAAACTGTGTTATGGAATCTAATGATGTGAAAATCAGCCAAATAAAAATGTATAAATATAGAAAATGCTATTCACAAGTACTACTTAAATAGAAAAAAAGTAAAAACAAACTTCTAAAGCTCTCTTTAATATTATTTTATACTTACTGATTTATATACACTGCTGACTACTAGCCATTAAAATTGCAAATTCCAGAAGTGACATATTAAACCAACCAAACATTTTCTCTGAAGGAAGAAGTATGACTAGTCAAAAATATAACAGCAATACCAGCAGTGTCTGAGTTTGATCGAAGGAGAATTGTAACACACTGAGAGTGCAAGATTTCATTCTGAGAAATTGCAATGAAATGAATATGAGGTCATTGGATCAAAGTATAATGAGCACACAGATGTAAAGAATCCCAACAACCTCATCAAAAATATAATGAGAAGAGAGATATCATTTTTGCACAGCAATTATGAATGCTCTCAATGTTTTGCAATTTAATTGGCCAGCAATGTGTTTATATATATACTATTAATAGAGTAATAAAAACTTCTAAAAAGCATAAAAACTCATAAAAAACACTCAGAGTGCAATATAAAAAGGTTCACATAAAATTTCACACTAAAAACCGTAAAATTGAACACTAAAATCACACTATATTTCGAGCTTGGCTCTTGGTCACGTGATGAAAATGAACAGTCAATGAGTTCATTTTCATCACGTGACCAAGAGCCAAGCTCGAAATATAGTGTGATTTTAGTGTTCAATTTTACGGTTTTTAGTGTGAAATTTTATGTGAACCTTTTTATATTGCACTCTGAGTGTTTTTTATGAGTATATATATATATTCACATATATTAAGCAAATTACCTTTAAAGGGATGGCCCAGATATAATGACCTATCCAAAAGAATGACATCACATTGTAAGCATCTTCTGACATGAGATTGGTAATGGTGCCCATATCTGTAGCTGCCTTGTTTTCTGTTGATGATTTGTCACTATGCTGCCCATTACTCTCTTTTCTTAAATCAGTCTCATCTTCTTCTTCTTCATGATGTTCATTTATATTCCATAAGCTGAGACGTAGGGCCTTGTCATAGACCAGAGCCTGTGGTGCAAACAAATTAAAATAAAATATACATTTTGAAAATCAGATGTTTGATAAAAGATTACTATAGAATAGAATAATTTTTTTTTATTTACAGTGGCCAAATAAAGGTCATAAAGTCTTTTCTTCTATACAACCAGTCTTTTTCTGATTTTTTGAGTATACATATATTTCCTTAAATTTATATTTCTTACAACAGATTTGAAATTAAGTTATAGTGCAATTAGTGCAATTATTTGTTTCTAATGTTTATTTGCATAAGCAGCTATGCAAGGGTGGAAAAATCAATAATAGCTGATCCTATCATTGTATATATCCAAGAGTATGCTATAGCTTCTTTCAGCATAAGAAAATTACATTTTCAAATAGCTGAAGACAAAGAAATAGCAGAAGATTGGGGCTGCAGAGAAATTCTGTTTATAGATTTCAAAGAAAGGAACAGAGAAATGATTGCTGAGCTACTACATATATTTCACAGTATCACCACATAACTTTGGTGGAGTATGCCTACTCTTCATGTCACCCCAATGAAAGAATCTACAGGATTATATCTTTTTTATTCATTAATTTCCAGCAATCCATCATCCAGGACGGGTTTCACATAAATGATCATGCATAGCATAGACAATGCCATCCCTGAGTGGTTAGACTGCTCTTCTCCTAACAAGGTGACCTGGATCCAATCCAGTTGCCATTAATGGGTTTTGTGGCGGACAAAACAGTATCTGGAGTCTCCAGTCTCCCATGCCACTCATTCTGCCATTGCTCCATTTTCACCTTATTCCCAGCTCTATCTTCATTCTCATCTAGCATAATGCAGTCTGCAGATTTCTTGGTGTGTGCATTCAAATGGACTATGAGGGGTTTTCAAAAAGTTTTGCAATGCCACCTTAAAGTCCAAGCTAAGGGCTGAATTCAAAAACTTATCCTCGTAATCCTTCAAAGTATTCTCAGTCTCTCTCCACACATAGTTTTATAATTACTCAGATTGAGATATTGTCAACAGACTAAATTTATTGCTTGAGCAAGGTTACACTGCATTTAGCAAAAAAATAATACATTCAACATTTGCACTGTTACAAGCAGCCAGGCAAACAGAGTGTGCTATCTCCCATTCTGCTCTCTCTGCTGCCACTCAGGACTGTAGCTCAATTGCATCAACAGGCTCAGATTTTTCTTGCTGTTTGGGCAAGTATTTTTACATTACTTAATTGTGCTGTCTTGCAGAATGGCATCATTTGTTTTCCATTTAATGGTAAATAAATAATTGAAATTAGCTATTAAAACATATGCAGCACAACAATAGTTGAAGAGCTATTCAGGACACATACACCATTAACCTAATTCTTGTATGTGCAGTGTTGTCACATTGTAATGCTGCAGGCTTTGGAAGCCTTATAATTAAGAGATTATGAAATAAATTACTGCAAAATAAGTGTTAACAGAAGAAGAAGAAGAATACCCTCCAAATTTTAATAAAATACATAAAATGTGTATTTACAACACAATATTTTCTCAAGACCTCTTTGAAAAGGGCAAAATGGTACTGGACTTTTTGTTCCATTCATCATGAAGAACCATTCTATAAAAGGAAAGTCATAGGTCCCCTTCCACCCTATATTCTTTAGTATTCCATAAAACGAAATCTAAATCTAGTGAAGCTAAAGTAGGAGCTACAACTATTCATCCAAATTGTTTTAAAGTACCAAGTTACCTGTAAAGCACTCTTGAGATGAATTCCTTGGACATTCACCAAATGAGTGGATCCCTGTGAGAGTGTGCCTTGAGCTAGAGCAGATAAGAATACTATGCATCCCATTATGTAACCATTCCCAAGAAACTCTCCTAAGGTAGGATTTTCCACGGCATCTTTAGGTCTGTATACAAAGTCAATGACAACTGATAATCCAAGGGGCCCCACCATACCAACTAAATCTCCGATTAACTTCAACAGTCCACCTAGTGCAAAGGGAGCCCAGCAAGAGCGAAAATAACATTTCCAAAGTGACATCTGGCCCTGTAACAAAATAAGCAATAATATAATATTTTATTCGTGTGCTACACAGGAAACTGTGACTAATTAATGTAGAATATTTTATGGCATTTACTTCAATATGAAATAACACTCTTTATAGATAAAGGACACTGTTCTTTCCATATCAAAATCAAGAAGGAATGAAAAAGTAAAATTTCCTGTTTATTTGCATTTCTGTTTTTATTCAGGCCAAGAGATGTTAAATTGGATTGTTAGGGTCAGAGGAGGATATTTCAGTACTTCAGTAATGCTCATGCACTGGCCATTTGTGCCTATGTCATCAGTGGGGACACCTCCAAGAGAAAGGGATGAGGTAAGGAAGACACCAGGCAGCCAGGACAGTCAGCCATGGATGTAGATGATATGGCACCTAAGTTGTTTCTAGATAGTACACTATGATGATGGCAAAGCCTCCCCATCCCCCTGCTTTTCCAAGAAGTTCAAGCCCCTCAGAGGGGTTGCTCCTATATCAGATTCCAGGGCAGAAGAGAAACCTATATAAAGTGCAAACAACCTTCTCACTGTACTAGTTCAACTTGCTCTGGTACTTTTCACCCTATAACAAAACCAAAAATGGGAGAGTGGAATATTTGTGCATCAAATCAGGCAAAGGATTAAAAGAGTACGTGAAAACAGAAAAGGATAGACTTTAATAAGCAAAGATACAGAGGGAAGATCCCCTGGTGTTATGCTGAAATAATTTTTCGTTATCACTAAACTCCTGGCTATTGGATGAAGCAGCAGAAAACTACTGATAAACTGGAGACAGAGGCAAGACAGTTGTAGCAATCCAGTGTTTTATTTTCTTTTGTTCTTTGAAGTGTAATAAATAGTTTCTAATTTAGTTTTAAATAGTGGGAATTTTTACAGTGAAATACTGTATAATACTGCAACCATTATAAGGAAATTATAAGGAAATCACTCAAATTTCATTAATTTTGTTTCATTTACTTGGATATGTTTTGAAGGCTATTGCCTTCATCATCTGCTTGGTCCCACTATCAGCTTCCCAGTGTGATATTAAGATGTTGGTATATAGGTTTTACAAATTTAGTGATGCTGTTTGGAAGATCAAAATTAATTAAATTTTCTTTGTTTTTGTTCAAGTAGGCAGAAGAAAATTAGTGAAAATTGAGTGATTTCCTTATAAAGTATTGCATTTGTTTCTAATTTGTTTTGAAAATGTTGATTATAATGTATGTTGAAAGATGTGGTAGCTATACCTAAGAATGACCTTGGACATTACATTTTGTAAGTTGCTAGAATTACAATACATTTCAATTCAATATAACTACAATTTATTACAGAATTACTCCAAATTTTTGGATTATTAGGGGAGTAAAATGTGCTTCCTTGGTCCTTGCAGTGTCCAAACCAATAACTTTTTTCGGCATCCAAAAAGAAGACATTTATATGTGGTCAACAATGAAGAGGGCTAATGTTGGAGCTTTGACACAGTTAGGAAAGATAAATATGAGAGGGCTAATGGCGGAAAGGATATTGTTATATTTGTATCAGGTTCAAAAGCTACCTGATACTGATTTGTGAAAATATGTCTGAGATATCAAGAAGAAAAGTTCAGTTTTACAGTCAATTTTACAGCCAGTTAGGAAAAGTTAGAGAGCAGTAGGGTAAGAATGATCTTAAAAGATTTCTGGGTTGAAATTGGTAGTTTCAAAAGAGGATTTTGGAAAGAAGTGAGAATAAGACTGGAAGATATGAACAGGAAACTTTTATTCTCTCAGAATAATGTCAATGTACAAAGAATGAAAGGAAAGGAAAGGAATAACTTGGTTTCAATTAGGTATTTGGAAATTAAGGGATATGATGGGAGGATGTAATACCAGGGATGTGTCATATCTACAGGGAGAAGGAAGATGTGATACATATTATTTTTAGTGCTAAAGAATGAAAGAGTGGAGGGTAAGTTTGATAAGCTAGAAAGGGCTACTGAGGAATAAAGAAGTTATAGTTAGAAAGATGTTTGATAATTAAACACAGCTGGGAATTTTTTATGGAAGGTCAAGATGAAATGGAGATGGTCAGTAGAAAGAGCTTTGGAAGAACTAAACTAAAACTTATTAGAACATTAGTTAATGTGATGTTATGTATGTAACCATTTATATATGTTTTATTTTG
Source organism: Metallyticus violacea (assembly GCA_030762175.1). Classification (NCBI taxonomy): domain Eukaryota; kingdom Metazoa; phylum Arthropoda; class Insecta; order Mantodea; family Metallyticidae; genus Metallyticus; species Metallyticus violacea. The sequence continues at coordinate 12,351,452 of CM060832.1, read as the reverse complement.
AGGCAGTTATAGTTGTGGTCAAATAAGAAGAGTTAAGGTCGATTCTTAACTATGTATAAATATTGTACTTATGAAACTTTTGACAATGGAGTGGTAATATAATCTAAACATAGGTATTCATTTTTTTACACTAAACTCCACTTACTTACATAAAAGTAAGATGCATTTCGGGAGAATCTCTCCTATCTTCAGTTGCTCACCGAACCGCCGTTACTTCAAACGATGACTGGACACCCGGATGTTTCTGTAGTGGCCTCTGTTGGTTGAAGTAGAAAATTGCTGAGTTCATCCATTGGAGGAAACTGGAAATTCATTAGATTTTCTCTATTTTTTAATATAAAAATTTTTTCCCAAGTGGATAACTCCAATGGGTTGTGAAGATGTTTCAGCAGTTTAATTTCCGGTTTTATTTCATGGTTTTTGGTCCAAAAGTGAGCTGCTACTGCTGATTTATCCACCTGCTTAAACTGAACATTCCTAAAATGTATTTTCCTCCGAATTTCCAAATTTCTCTTTGTTTTGCCTATGTAGCTCTGCTCACAATCTGCACATTTTATTTCATAAATTCCTAACTTCTGTTCTGTTGATATGGAGTCTTTTACTGTGCAACCTATTAAATTCTTGATGGTGTATCTGTTCTCTGGGGCTAGCAATATCCCATGTTCTTTGAAAATTTTCTTGAACTTGTTGTGGTAAATTGGATGGTAGGTGAAACTTTTGAATTTGTATTCTTCTTTTGTGTTTTTCAGTGTGGAAACTTCCCTTATCCCTTTTTGTTTTATAGATTTATTGATAATTTTTATCACTGTACCTTTGTTGAAACCATTGATTATAGCTGTTTTTATTATTTGTTTGTATTCTATTTTGTACTCAGCTTCTGTGAGTGGAATATTCATCAATCTGTGTGCCAAACTGTGAAATACTGCATACTTATGTGTAATGGGGTTATAACTTTCACTTTTTATGTAGTTTTCTGTATGTGTTTCTTTTCTATAAATTCCAAAATTCAAACAATCTCCATTTCTTATAATTTTTAAATGTAGAAATGGTAGCCAACCATTTCTTTCTTCTTCTATGCTAAATTGTACAGATTCATGTTGCAAATTAAGAAGTTTCAGGGAATCTATTGACTGTTTCTTCAGTATTATTGCAAAAATGTCATCCACATACCTATACCATGACTTGAAAATTAAAGGGAAGGCTTTTGTGATATGTGTTTCAAATGAACTCATGAATAACTCTGCTAGAAAAGGTAACAAAGGATTTCCCATAGTTAGGCCTGAAACTTGTTGGTAATATTTTTTGTTGAAGCCGAAGTAATTTTGTTTAATGCAAATATTAGTAAGTTTTAATAAATCTTCTATTTATTCTGTTTTTAAATTTATTGAGGTTAACCATTTTTTTTGCATAAGTTTCTCTGTAGGTATGTTCAGGAATAAGGCCTTTATATCAAATGAAACCATTATATCTCTAGCCGTAATTCTGCTATTTTTAAGTTTTTTGACTAGATCAACTGAATTTTTAATGCTCAAACTTTGAAATCTCTTAAAAGAATTGAAGACTTTGATCAATTTTTTTCTACCTGGTATGTGGGTGAATTGATATTGTTTATTATTGGTCTCATGCTGTTATCATTTTTATGTATTTTAGGTAGTGCATAATGCGTGGGTAGTACTGGATTACTCTGTGTGATATTCTGTTTTTCAGTAGTGATAGTGTTTTTACTTCATTTAATGTTTTGTTTAACATTTTATTGCATTTAATGAGTGGATTCCTATCAATTGGTTTGTAATCTTGTCCCTTTATGGTAGTTTCAACTCTATTTATGTATCTTTTTCATTCTAAAATGGCTATTTTATTACCTTTGTCTGCTTTTATGTATATCACTAGTTTTTCTTTTAGTTTTTTTAATGTCGTTCAAAGAGAAATTTGGAGGAAAGAACATTTTAGGAATATTCAGTTTAAGCAGGTGGATAAATCAGTTGTAGCAGTTCACTTTTGTACAAAAACCATGAAATAAAACCAGAAATTAAACTGCTGAAACGTCGTCACAATCCATTAGAGTTATCCACTTGGGAAAAAAATTTTATATTAAAAAATAGAGAAAACCTAATGAATTTCAAGTTTCCTCCAATGGATGAACTTAGCAATTTCCTACTTCAACCAACAGAGGCCACTAGAAACATCCGGGTGTCCAGCCATCATTTCGAGTAATGGCAGTTCAGTGAGCAACTGAAGATGGAAGAGATTCTCCTGAAACGCATCTTACTTTTATGTATGTGGAGTTTAGTGTAAAAAAATGAATACCTAAGTTTAGGTTATAACTGTGTATGTTCTAAGCATTAGATTAATTTAGAGTTGGTCATGTATTTAATTAATTTCTTTCAGGGTATAAAAATAAGAGGAGGGAGAGGAGAGTTTGCCTCTGAACTGCCAGAGGTGCAGTTTCTCTCATTGATGAGTAGTCAGTATTTCTGCCTTCTGGCCATCAGAAAGCAGAAATACTAGCTATTGAAATACAGAAGTTAAAAGATATTTGTGATTTTATAGTTCACCATTTGTCAAATTGATAATTGCATGGTTGTATGAAATATTGCAGTGGTCTATGGGAAAAGTAGCTAGGGCCAGAACCTATAGACTTTTATTTCACTTGTATTTTGCTTAGTATTCAATAAATAAATAAACAAATATAAGGTGACCAAATGGTTCTTGATTTCAGACTAGACATTTCAAAGCATAATATCCTAAAGAAATAATATCTTTAGTATTATATAACTAATTATTTATTGAGGAAATCACTCAAATTTCACAATGGAACAGTACTGATGATGAAGGCCTTCAAAACATGTTCAAGTGAGTGGAACAAAATTAGTGAAATTTGAGTGATTTCCTCATAAATAAGTTATTTTATTATACTATATTTCATTGTGAAAATTCCCACTATTTAAATATATCTTTAGCATAAATTTTATACTGCATCACTCTTGAGGACTGTCCTCCCTGACTGAGGTTTTTTCCAGGTTTTTCTCAGTCCTCATAAATGGCAAATGCCAGGGAGGTACCCTAAACTTAGGCCTGGAACATTTCCTTCCTTTAAAAAAAATCTTTTCCCAATTTATCATTTCATCTCACGTATCATCAGTGTCCACTGCCTGTGGTATCTCAGTAATAAAAATGGGTGTTAAACACTATTTAAAAAAAAAAAAACCTCTCGAGGTCCTTCTGCAAGATGGAGGACTATAAAATTCATTGACATCCTTAGGATGGGAAGCAAAATATATGTCCAGTGCAATTTCCAGATTGGCAAAAAGGTTCAGAATTGCTGTCCTCATAGGTGATTATGCAAAGAAAAGAAAAGATGATATTCTAATATCTTTTGGTGCAATGGTGATTTTAGTTATTTGAGGATACATTAATGGGCTGCTAACTAGTGACAGCGGCATGTTGGATTGTTGTAGAGGATGCATCTCTCATCATATGTCAGCAGTTTATCAAGAAAAGAATTCCCCTGCTCACATGACAATAATGGATAAGAGGTGTTAGTTTGTTATCTTCTGAGCAATTTCAACTGGTGTGGAATTCAGCAATATAGTTTAAGCACTTCCTTCTGTAATCATCAAGGTATCTAATCAATAGTATAAAGATGTAGCTAATCACTTTTAGCATGACCTTTATATAAAGCACTCAGAATAGAATAGAATCGAATCAAGTTTCAAGTTTCGAGTAACGGTGGTTCAGTGAGCAACTGAATGAAGATGAATGAAGATGGGAGAGATTCTCCCAAAACGTGTCTTACTTTTGTGTAAGTGAATGGAGTTTAGTGTAAAAAATGAATACCTAAGTTGAGGTTATATTGCCCTCCATTGTCAACAGCTTTGTAAGTACAATATTTAATAGAATCAAGATTTGTAATTTTGAGCAGTATTCAAAATTCATAGTCAGGATTTGCATCTACCTATATTAAACAACGACAATGAAGGAGTTGTCAAATTTATTTTGTTTGGGCAGAGAGAGCCTTGAAGATGATCCATGTGAGGTTCGAATAGTGGATATGCTGATAGAAGAAAACAACTTGAGGAAGAAGTTCTGAGTGACAGCATATGAAAACAAAAGAAATAATGCCAGATTGGGACTTTCTAAAACAACTATACTTCACAAACTTCATCAACATTAAATGCATAAGGCAAGTGCAAGATGGGTGCCCCAAATTCTTTCAATTCAAATGAAAGTGCACTTTGAACCTTTGTTTTGGTAATAAGAGGGCAGTATTGGAACCCATCATCATAGGATATGAAACTTACTAGGACCTTCTTTTAAAAATAGAATCAATGTAGTGGTGGAAGAAGCATGAAGCACCTCCTAGAAAGGCCAAGATCATACAGTTAATAAAGAAGATCATTCATTTAAGAACTTTCGAAAAATAAGACATTTTTAAAAAATTCTGTTGGAACTCACACAGTGAAGCTTGTTAAATGTAAATTATAATTAATCTGTCATCTAACACTCTCTTATGCTTCACTTACTTTTAAAATTGATGGGACCGGTTTCGAAGAGACATCCTTTCCATCTTCAACCAACTTGACGACTGGTATGAGAAACTAACATCTATGAGGACCTGTGTCCTCATGAGTACACATCTATGAGGTCCTGTGTCTTCATGAGGACACATTTATGAGGTCCTCATAGATGTAGTTTCTCATACCAATCGTCAAGTTGGTTGAATATGGAGAGGATGTCTCTTCGAAACCGGTCCGACCGATTTTAAAAGTAAGTGAAGCATAAGAGTGTGTTAGATGACAAATGAATTATAATTTACAAAGAAGATCATGTTTTTACAATTTTTAGCAAATTTTGAAGTCCTGAAAATGATAATGAAAGATTTATATATATTTGTTAGTACTAAAGTAGCCGCAATTTTTATTTTTTCTGAATGAAACTTAGTATATACCATTTAATAAAAAAGAAAAATATTTTCTGAAAACCAGGGAAATCGGTCCATTAGGAATAAGGGTATACCTGAAAACCAAAATTTAAAGAGTGGGGATTAATGAGAAATTTAAAAATCATTCTAGTGGCCAGAATTTTTTATTTCTTTTAAGGAAACTCGGAATGTGCCACTGAAATAAAATAATAAAAATAATTTCTGAAAATCAGTGAAATCAAATTATTAGAGTGGGGGTTTACCCAAAATTAAAAATCTGCCCTAGTGGCACCAATATTTGTTTATTAACCCAAATCAGTGTATATCAACTAAATAAAAAAAGAAAAATAGTTTCTGAAAGCTAGGGCAATCGGACATTAGGAGTAAGGGTATATCTGAAAACCAAAAAAATTTAAAAGGTTCTCTAGCATTTAATTTTCTCTCAGTTGTTTCAAATAAAAGGACAAATTAACTCAGCATATAAACTGTATTTATAATTATGCATATTTTATATTTACAAAAGCATTATCTTGAAAATATCACTGTAAAATATTAATCTAATATGTCTGTAAGAATTATATTTGTATGTAAGAGAGCTCTTGAATAACCTTCAGAAAATATTTGCATTACTGTTTTTACTACAATAAAATTTAAATTACATTTCAAACTGAAAATTGATAGAACTTTAGACTGTTTATTGTTGATTCTATATATTTGTGTAGTACATTGTAATTTTTTCTAAACAGTAACATTATTGACATTTATGAATTTCTTCTTCTTAAATATACAATGTAACTCAAAACTTTCTTACTAGCTGATTAAGAATAAATCAAAACTTTCTGTTATTTCTCTCATTTTAGTGAATGTAAAGATGATATCAAGGGCTCAGTTCATAAACATAATTTTTTTAAAAATACCCACACAGTATCTTTCTGTCAGTGGTCATTTATTTAATTTAATTAATATTTCTATTTTGTAATACTTATATTGCAAGAATTTTAATTTTGTTTCCCTTACTTTTGAAAATTAGAGTAATTTCACTGTAGACATTTATTTTCAAGTGATTTGGAAGGGAAAAACAACCAACCTAGTTAAGTAATGTATTATTTTCTTTTATTAGTTGACTTTAGGACCACCTCCTTGGTCTAGTGGTAAGCGTCACCGACTGTGGGCCCGGAAGACCCAGGTTCCATTCCTACCTACTTAGGAATTTTTCTAAGTTAGGAAGGTCTGAAACGGGGTCTACCCAGCCTTGTGAGGACAATTGGGAAGCTGCCTAATGGAGAGGTGGCAATCTTTGATCTAGTAAGCCGCGATAAAGCGATCGACGGGATGCAATGTACTGATCACATGCCCCCTGCAATACTGCCCTCTACCATGATATCTTGTGATGAAGGTAGAGGACGCAGCAGACATCACGGTAAGCTAAGGCCCATATGGGGCTGTATGAGGCTAAGAAGTTGACTTTAGAGTTTGTCATCTTGATTAAAATACAGTAATGCCATAACTCATTAATTCATAAGGCGATAATTTGGATTTTATGTTCTTTTTTAAAGTTATTCTACTTGCTGAGGAATTTGCTTAGTTTATGCAGCTCCTGAGACTGCAGAGAAATTTTGATAGACTTCAAAAATAGGAACTCAATGATGCTGAGCTACTGCATCAATTGTTCATTGCTATCAAGGAAAAGAGGTGTGAAATGCTGAGTTAAGGAGTTTGTCCACTGCATGACAATGGATAATTCACACTGCTGCTGTGAATGCATGTGGCTTCTAGTAGCTGCACCATCCACCATATGCCTCCCAGAACTTATCTCCAGCAACTATTATGTTTTCAAAATTGAACTCTGATCTTTGAGAGTACAGATTTATGAACAATAATGAGTTGAAGGGTTCTGTGTTCCAGCAGATGATGCTTTGGACCATTTTTTTTATGGAGAAATGAAATATTAATCCAGAGCTATGAGAATTGTATTGAAGTAAAGAGAGATTATGTAAAGAAATTATAAAAATTTTATTTTACCAACTACCCAATGTGTTCAGACTGGAAATTTATGGACCATACCTGGTACCTATGCAAGCTACCTTTTCTGATGTATAGATGCACTTAAACTTGAAAAACTGGTATTTGGTGCTTTCTTTTTCAGGTAACTGACCAAGGTGCTCCATTTCAAGGGGAGTTTTAAAACCTGTGAACAACAATGGTGTGAGCCAGAAGAATGTTGCTTTTGAGAAGAGGCACGCCTCAGCATGTCGATAGCTAATTTCACAATACTCGTCAATCAAAGAGTCCTTTGATTTCTTCTGATCCCAACCCTGTAAAAAATAAATTTTGCATTAATGTTGGTAACAATGATCTTATAAATGGAGATTGTTCTTTCACACTACTGTGTATAGGGCATAAGTTGTAAAAGAAGAATCAGAGTCACTCTTAAGACATTAATCTTGTACAGTAGAGAAATATTACGGAGGTCTTCAATGTATATAGAATCAGATGTGAGAGGTTCATGGTTCCATGCTCAATTTTTAAAGCATAAGCTCAGAAAGCTGAAGATCCATGGTTTGAATCTTGGCCATGAAAATTTTGATTCTTCATTTCCAATTAATTTGTAAAAAAATTTTATTTTATGTTATATTTATTATTGCTTTGGCTGCATTGATCTTCTGGAGATTTCTGTAGATTGTGAACTGAATATTGTAGGTGTAAACCTAAAGGGAACAAAGAATGTGAAGGAAAATTTTAGGAAGGGAAAGTTTATGCCCATATGCTTTTATAAATAAGATAATGAATCAATGATGACAGAAATGAGCTTGGTGCCTTTATCTGGAATTCACCTTCTCAAGGGGGGGGGGGGGGAACTATACCTTACCCAGACCAGAATACGGCCCTAGATTAGTAGTTGCAAATGCTACCACTAGAACACACAGCCAGTCTTCCATTAATCTTATATCTTATCTTTACATAGCAGAAATTTTCACAGTCAAATATAGTATAATATAACAACTTATCTGTAAAAGCAGTATAGGGGTATAAACTTTCTTTCCATTCCTAAAATTTTCCTTTACATTATTGTTCAGAAAATAACAAGAAATTACAAGGGTAGGTGTATAAGTTTCTGGCCTAACAATTTTCTAGGTATGACAAGGACCAAAACTATATTTTACTTTTCAATGTATTTATCCTTTATTGCTATACACTCCTCAAATTTTTGAATTAACATTTCAATCCTTTCCCCCCCCCAAAAAAAATAGTCAGAAGTCTTGTCTGCAAAATGGACATAAACAGCATCCATCACTTATTTGTCCCACTTTAATTTACTTCCTTGAAAGTCCTTGAATTTTGAGAAGAGGAAATAGTCACTATGAGCTAGATCTGGGCTGTAAGGTGGATGGCCGATCTCCTTGAAGTCACGTTTCTTCACAGATTCCTCAAGAACTGTGTGCATAGGTGCATTGTCCTGAAGAAGGCACACACCACCACTCAACTTTCCTTGCCTTTTCTCTTTGATGGAAGCACACAGTCTGTGCAATAGGCCAGCATAGTACTCCCCATTTATTGTGGTGTTCCTCTCCTTGAAGTCAATAAGAGTATTCCTTCACAGTCCCAAAAGATTGTGGCCATGATCTTCTTGGTTTACTGAGTGATCTTGGCTTTTAGAGACGATGCTTTGCAAGGTTTATGCCACTCCATTGATTCTCTTTTAGACAAGGGATCATAGTGGATGAGCATAGTTTTATCTTCTGTAACAATGGTTTGCAGAACTCATCTCTTGTTGCCATGGCACAGCTCTAAAAATGCCTGACAACAGACGACTTGTTGCTGCTTTTGAACTGAGGAAAGAAGTCTAGGCACCCATCTTGCATTAACTTTATTCATGTTTAAATGTTCATGAATAATTCAAAGGAATGTTGTTTTAGAAAGGCCCAACCTTGCTGCTTTTTCTGTAACTTTAAGCTACTGGTCTTCCATAATTTCTCCTTCCACAAAAATGATGTTTTCGGAAGTGAGCACCTCCAAGGACTGACCTGCACGCCTTCATCTCCAATGCTTTCTCAATCCATTCAAAAAATTTGGCCCATTCTTTTACAGTAGAATATGAAGGGGATGCTTTCCCATATATACTGTCCAATTGCTGTTTAATTTCATTTGGAATAAGTCCTTCTTTTGTGAAGAACTTAAATAACAGCTCGATACCCCGTTTTAAACATGTTACAATGTTCTATACATACCTTCTTTATGCAACTATATCTAAACAACTGAACATAGCAGAGCAGAAGTTATAGCTGCAACTATTTACTTAACAGATAAAATAGGACACCAAATAAGTGTTTTGTAAAGGCAATAACTCTTATTGGCAAGGCTTTGATTGATGATTGACTTATTTATGGATGCTCTTTAACAGCTCAGGTCATCAGCATCCCATTCAACTCAGGGCGTGAAATGGCCGACAAATTTTGCTCAGAGGCCTCTCTTTCAGGCTTGAGGTTCTTTTTTGTGCCGTAGATGTACGACACGGGACCCACGACTTTACTTCCCTTCCGAAGGAAGCCATACTTAGGATTTTTACGCCCCGGAAAAATCCATCAGTCCTGGCCGGGTTCGAACCTGAGATCTTGGGTTTAGGAGGCAAGTATGGTAACCACTACACCACCAGGACCGACTTTGGCAAGGCTGGAAACTTATGGACCTACCCTCATAACAGCATCATTATCTATAAGATATTTTCACAGATAACAATGATATATGGGCATTCATTAAGTAATGCAACGTATTTTTTTTTTCTCTGTGCCTGCATAGCTGAAAAATACAATATTTTATGCACAATATCTTTAAACCCTCACACACTATTTGGTTTAGTTTTATCTTCTTATGTTAGGTTGCAGTGATGCAGTTAAGTTTCAAAATAGTGTTTCTAAATGATGTGCGTTATTAACAAAAAGGAGTAAATGAATTTTCTTTGGCAAAAACCTAGACCTATATCAATTCTCAGAGACATTTTAAAATATATATGGAGAGATGGTGGTGCATATAAATACTGTCAGTCAGTCAGGAAAAAGACTGTTAATCAAAAGAAGGTCAAAGCTGTGTCACTATGCTCCAGGTGGCTTCTATTGCGGTCACACTGCAGTGGTGGAACATGTCAACTTCCTTTTTTGGGACAATGAGCAAAAAAACAATGAAATAAATTGCTATTCAACTTGATATTTTTGTCAGTAATGTCAACATTATTTATAGTATTCAAAGCCTTCCCTTTTTTTGGGACAATCAGCAAAAAACAATGAAATAAATTGCATTTGATATTTCTGTCAGCAATGTCAACATTGGAACAAAAATCATGAAATAAAACCAGAAATTAAATTATTGAAACAACTTCGCAAACCAATAGAACTATCCACATGGGAGAGAATTTTCATTTTAAAAAATAAGAACAACTTAATGAATTTTGATTTTCCGCCGCTGGATGAACTCAGCAAGTTTCTATTAGAGCCACGAGATACCACCACAGGGGCGAACGGGCGTCCATCCCCCGTTTCGAACAACGGCACTCAGTCAACAGCAGCCGATGATGGGAGGAACCTCTCCCGAAACTAGTCCAAAGTTTTAAATAAGTAAGTGGAGTTAGTGTTAACAACTGAAAGCATTAATGTAACATATATTACCACTCCATTGTCTACAGCTTCGTAAGTACAATTTTTACTTAATGTCAACATTATTTATAGTATTCAAAGTCTTGGCTAAAGTTCCTCAAATCTTAATTAACAATCATATCTTCTTCCTGATCCACTCAGCTTTTACCCTCTTGCATCTTCAAACTGGTCAATACACCTTTTGTTAGGTCTTTCTATATTTCTCATTCCATGTGGTATGTAGCCTAAAGAGTCTTGGTTATCTTTCAGTTGACATTTGGTATTTATGTTCTAACTAAATCTAAAATTTCTTATTCTTTCGTTTATATTATATATACCCAATTCTATTCTTATCATTCTGTTTATAATCCTATCTTGTCTCATCTCATCACTGCCATTATTGATCTTACAAATCTAATCTAGGCTGTTTGTATTCTGCTTACATCTCTCTTCTTTAGAGATCAACACTCACTGTCATATAGTATAAATGTGTAGCGATAGTATTATTAAAATTTATCTTTTTTAGTTTTTGTTTGAGCATGCTTCTTATACTTCTTCTTGATATGATATGATAACTAACAACCAATTAAATTGTTTGTTCTACTATTTGTTTGCTGATGAGTATTTTTGATCTAACTGGAGTATTGTCATTGCAAGCCATTGTTTTGGTTTTATTAGTAACTTTTAACATATTATATTCCTTACCTATTTTATTTCATTCACAGATATCATTTTGTAATGTCTCTTCGTTGTCAGAAATTATCACATACAGAAGGACCATAATAAAATTACTTTTATTACAGTTATCATTAAGATTTGTTTTGCAATTGCTGTTTCCATTGACAGATGACATTGTCAATATTTAAATTAAACAATAACAGGAAATAACACACTCTTGCCCATGTTAATGTTTTTTTCTAAAACTGGGCCAAATAATTGTCTTATGCAAACTTTGGTTTTTTGTATACATTCCTTAATGTTCTTAGAATAGTCAACAACAAATATGTGCTTTACAATTACATTCTTTCCTTTATTCTATCACTTGTTTCAACGTGAAGATGTCCATTGTGGACCTTTCTTTCCTCTTTGTTCCTCTTAAAATATATTTTCTGCTATAATTCTTGAATGCATATATTTTATAAGCATTATATAATAAGCTTATTCCTTCTATATTTTTTTTTTGTCTGTTGCCTTTTTAAATAAAACAGTATAATTGGTGCTTTCTTCCACTCTTCAAGCACTTTGGCCTGGTACCAGGATCATAGAATCATCATATTTTGAGTTTGTTGCTCCAGTGCTTCTTTCAGACATACTTTTGAGAGGGGCTTTTCTTCTTTGGAGTCTTTATAAAATAGATTTTTAATACCAAAAATAATAAAAGTAGGTTGTAATAATTCATGAAACAGTGCTACTCCTCATGCATCCAGTGCAAAGGATAACTAATGACTATTTTTATCTCACCATTTTTCAGCTTTCATACTATTTACTTCTTCAATAATGTTTATAAATATTTTATTCATTTATTGAAATATTGAAAATTACAATAAAGATTGCAAACTTGCAAATAACTAGGGCAAATATATAACCAATATAATAAAATTTGTTCACACTAACTCCATTCACCTACATAAAAATTGGACATATGTTTTGGGAGTAATCCCTCCCATCTTCAGCCTGCAAACAAACTGTTATAAGAAGTGGCAGTTGGGTCTGTTGATGTTCTTCTCTTGTCTTGTCTACAGGCTGAAGATAGGAGGGATCACTCTCGAAACATATGTCCAGTTTTTATGTAGGTGAATGGAGTTAGTGTGAACAAATTTGCTAACATTGGTTACATATATACCACTCCATTGTCAACAACTTCGTAAGTACATTTAACTAGGGCAAATAATTATAAATTGTGTTAAGCATGCTATGTGCCATTATTTGCACCCCTTATATTTATTTTGTACCCTTGGGTAAAAGTCTTTAGAAGAAACTGGCTTCTCATTAATAGGTTGAATGTGGTGATTTATTAACAGGGGATGAAGCATGTTCACCACTTTAAGCCTGAAACTAAGACAGCAATGGAGTTGCATCGTTAATGGGGGGAAAATGTTCAGGATAAACTATCAGCAAATAATGTAATGGCCATATTTTCCTGTGAGTTCTTCTTTAGCACCACTTTGTTGTCCTTACAGTTTAGAGTAAACTCTTTCCATTCTCTTTCTCTTCACAAACATGGCTTTTAGCTCACACAGAATTTTAGGGCTTGCTTTTCAAGGGCAGCAGATACAGTCTGGTTGCATCAATATTTTATCCAATGCATATATATGCAATTATTAATTTCATGGTTTTCCATTTTTAACTCAATTTAAACTATTTCTCAATGCTGACTTGCGAATTTAATGGTTACAGCATGCTGCTTTGGCATGATTGTTAAACCTGTATCCTCTGGTACAGCCGAATTTCATCAGGACAAATCTGATTGCAATTGCAACCTGTTTCAGAGCAGTTGCCGTGGTAACAAAAAACACTTGCTTAATGCTCCCGAGATTGCAATTACAGTCAAAACCGAGAATCGGATAATGAGCAGCACATAAGGCCGGGAGAAATGCGTGAGGTTATTGGCTACCCCACTTCCATAACAATTAACAAGGATACGCGAGCCGTTGAGCATTGCCAGCTTGGTAAATATAATTTTTGAGACTTTATTTAGCTACAATATTTATATTTTACATTTACTGGTATAATGATTTAGGAACTTGTATGGTCTGTAGATTAAAAAAAAATCTTTTTGCATTGTTATCATATTACATCAATTGTTATTGTGCTATTGCATTCATCTCCAAATTTGTCGGTCCTGGTGGTGTAGTTGTTACTATACTTGCCTCCTACACCCAAGAATGCGGGTTCGAACCCTGCCAGGACCGATGGATTTTTTCGGGCGTAAAAATCCTAAGTATGGCTTCCTTCGGAAGGGAAGTAAAGCCGTGGGTCCCGTACATTTACGGCACGAAAATGAACCTCAAGCCTGAAAGAGAGGCCTCTGAGCAAAATTTGCCGGCCGTTTCACGCCCTGAGTTGAATAGGACCTGAGATGTTAAAGAGCGTCCATAAATAAATCAATCAATCAAATCAAATCTCCAAATTTGTTATAGCAAATGGTGTAGTACTGCTGTTTGTAGCTTCGGTTTCCTGTGCCGCCATTCTGGTATTTTTTAATGTTTTGAGAATAGTTCGCCTTGTTCGTGTTCTTGTTCTTCTTATTTTAACCAGCATGCGCATTTGAGTTGCACGAGAATTTTATACTGCTGGAGTCAAATCACAGTATTATATTCGTATAAAGTGATATTCAAAGAGACGCGAAATGACTGTTCCTGGATAGAGTATCGATCGGAACGTAATAAACTTTCACACAGCAATACACGCTAAACGAGTGCGATTCCGCGAAATTAACTAGTTTATGTGTTTGTGAGGCTTGTGTGTTTTTATAAGGGTTTGCAGCTACCCACTGCATTTGCGGCACCTATGGTTACGTATTGCTTTATAATGAAAATAACTCGTATTTGACCCTGGTGGTTATATACCGGCCCGCTGAAACTTTGCATTTGACAGCGTTAGTTAATGCAATGAAAGCTATACTGCTGTTGCGATGTTGCAGCAACCACACTTGCCATTACAGGTAGTACAAATTCAGGAGCTCCAGTCCCGAGCGACAGGGGAGAGAGCCGAGCTCCGCAGTCCCAAACGGAAGATTAAAGATTAAATTGCTTATTTTTAATATATGTAAAAGTATACATTACTTTTTTGTTAAATGCTTATAAAAGTATGAATTATTTTTTATGCTTGCAAAAGTATGTATTATTTTTTATTAAACGTAAAGTAACCTGTGGTTGTCCTCCTTAACTTTCTGGGTGCAATATGGTGTCGTTTATTACAAAACTGAGTTATTCACTTTTAACCACGCGTTGTCTTATTGGTGTTCACAATTCATTGATACAAACACGAACACATAACCTTAACGCTCACCTTGGGTAAATCCTAGAAACCGATGGTTTGCTGCAGCGAGCTTCGACCTGACGGCCTACGCTGGCCTCCTTTTCGTAAATATAAATAAATAGGGGATTGTATGCTATTAAATCACTGTAATGGTGGCAAATCTACTTTGATTCCAACAGGATAAAAATCGTAAATATCAATTTATAGCGGATTGTGTGCGTGGTGCTATGTTAGAGAGTATGAGAATGGTGCTAAATCTCCTATAACTCCAAAAGAAGAAAAAAGAAAAAGGAAGGGGGGGGGGAGAAAGAAAAGTTTCAGGACGTGAGGTTTCGAATTCCTACCTTTACACCTATGCCATGGTGAGCTATCAACCCGTTGCATTAATATGCCATATTATCTAGTTATATCTGCGGTAGTTCACTACCCTCGAGCTCCAGAATTTGCACTACCTCACGTCCGTTCTTATTAAGAATGTTTAACAAACTATTGCATTTTGATTATTTATACAGCAGCGCAACAATGGCTATTCTGATTGCAGAGATGTCACATTGTTGAAGCGTGGGAACGGACTTGCTGATTAATTAATATTAAGCAGCAAAATGAATGAAGAGAACGCCCAATAATTTCTTTCTCGCAAAGGGATTCGTGCATGCAAGAAGTCTGGGAAGCGCTGCAATAGACACTACTTCATGATGTACAACTTATTTCATATAACTCCATGAAAAATCATTTATTGTTCTTGTATCCAGAAAATGTATGAATAATTTTTTGTGTGTGTTTAAATTGTAATTAAGTATATTGGACTAAAGAGAGAACAATAATAAAAATAGTTTTTCCCAGGTAATGTGTAGTTAATTATATTTGTTATAAAACATAAAAATTGATATAGTTATTTTAGGGATGTTGTTCAATTTATCCTCCTTATATAGGCATGTTGCAGTTATGTTCATCTGACATGAACCAGCCCGTGGTTTGCGGTATAAGCCTCCTATTTCATCCTCTAGAATCTCTTGGTGACACAGATGGCACAGCATATTTCAGCAACTGCCAACGATGACAGTGAAGTGTAATTATTTATACGAGTGTCTGTAACGTGTGCAAACATTAGTTCGTGGGAACCTGCACGCGTGAATGACTCGTCTCAATATCTCCATTTGCAGAGAGGCAAATCCTTGACATTATCTAGCATTCGTGTATTCACGCCCGTTTTTCTGCGGTGACACTGGTGACATACGAGATGAAATGATGGAAATAATTTTATAAGGTTCCGGGCCTAAGTTTAGAGTATCTCCCCGACATTTGTAATTTATAAGGACTGAGAAAAATCTGGGGGGAAAAACTCAGCCAGGAAGGACGATACTGGCGGGACTCGAACCCAGACCTCCCACTCACGAGTTCGTACCTCGGCTGCCAGTGGCAATGTTACATGCTTCAACATGCCATTTAAAGGAAGTGAGTTTAAACCACGAAGTTTAAGGGGAGGTTATGTTCAACACATCGCTGATATTAACATTTTACAAGTTTACATTGCCTGTGCATAATTTCACACTTATGCCAATGTATGACTATATTGTCATTAATATACTGTTTCACTGCAATTATCTAATAGTCTTTTAAAAATGTTCATTCAACGCAAGAACAATCAGTAGTATAAACTAGAGGCTTTCCTGATAATGTAGGTGACGACAGATGTGCATGCATACTCATAAAACAAATAGCTCTTATGGGCGAGACTTTTCCTCGGTCAAAATACTCTACAAATTTAAGAGACATTTACACGCATACATGTCAAACTAAAATCGATTTGAATATGCTTTCTGGATAGAAAATGTGCATGTAAATGGCGGTTCAACAGCCAAGTTCAATAGTACTAAAAACTGGGAGGAATGGATTTAATCCGAATTGAAATGCATGTATGAGACTGATTAAGAACTTTTTAAGACAAGTCAAATTGGAAGTGGGTAGAATCACTCCGATTGTTTATATTTTAAAGTATCTCAACCACATTCTATACACTTTCTCATTCTCAAAAACCACTTATCAAAGCACCCCTACTACTAATTTTTCTCAAGGGTGTAAAGTTCATATTCAGTCACAGCCTCTTCAGGGTTGGAAAATAGTTTTCCTCACATGCGATTTTTTGCCACTGAGGAGAGAAAATAATCGCATGAAGCCGGGTCAGAACTGGGGAGAATGAGTCATGAGTCTGACCTCTGTGCACTGCAGGAACTGGATGATGATGTTAGCCGTGTGAGCGGAGGCATTGTCGTGGTGAAGCGGGACCCCCCTCAGACGGCGTTCTCGGAACTTGTCGAAAACGTTAAGCAGACACACTGTGGTGTACCACTGAGCAGTAATCTTCCTTTGCTCAAGGAATTATGGTCATATGGCGACTTTTTGAAACGAAAATGGAAAGATCCAGACTGCCATCTGTCGTTTGATCTCCGGGTCAAATTGGTGAATCCAAGTTTCATATTGGAAGGCGGGTTTCCAGCAACGGCAGCCTTCCAAAGGAAAGCATCGTCGCGGCGGGGAATTAAAAAAAAAAAAAAAAAAAAAAAAATGGTACGCAAAAACAATCGCGTAACATTTAAGGACATCGAGGCAGTATCAAAAATCCTGCACGATTATCTTCGTGTCAGAATGATTTCCTCTCGTTGGGTACCCCACAATTGATATAGGCACAAAAGCGCATTCGCCTCGAATGGTGTAAAGAAATGCTGCAGAAATTCGACGTACGGAGCTCTAGGAGTGTTTCTGATGTCATCACTGCTGGCGATTCAATCTGGAAGGCTGCCTTTATGTCCTTAAATGTTTCGCGATTGTTTTTGCATACCTTTTTTTTTTTTTTTTTTTTTTTTTTTTTTTCCCACCACGACAATGCTATCTTGTCACTGCCGCTGCTGGAAACCCGCTTCTTGTCTCATCTTTCTGTGAAATCGGCCCCTTTTCAATTCCGCAAACCATTGGAAAACTGTTGCCCTAGATGAAGCAAGGCCCTCAAAGGCCTGTTGCAAACACTCAAGGCTTTGGGATTCATTTAAACACCCTTGAAATCATAATGAATCATAGCGCGAAAATGTTCTCTCTCCAGCTCCATCGTAAACACTGGTTATCTGTGGAGGGGAGGGGTTGTTTTATCCCCACATTCTGGAATGCAGTAATGGGGAGGGTCACTACTTGTTGCAGTTTTAATCATGAGGGGCGGGGCTACCACATGCCACATTCCTTTTAATTGGGTCAACATTTTCCTCCTCTCAAAGCTTTGTTAATGTTAGCCATTTTTATCACACAAAGTTTATCGTCACTTCATTTTTACCCACTAAATACGCATTCGTGTTATTTTATTCCATTTAACCTTCTTTATGTTTCAATTTTCAAAGTTTATATCTTGAATCGATAATTAAATTTAATTAAAACTTATGTAGAAATGTGTAACAGATTTAAACACGGACTAGAAACATATTGTAAACGGGGACCGTAGTGAGCTTGAATTCAGTCCGAAAAGTGTATTCACATCGAATTGAGTCCGACTTGTAAACGTGGTAATTGATTTACACAGCGACTGTAAACCAAGTTCCTTACAAATAACCGCAAATTCAAGTAGCAGGCGCAAGATAGACGTCCCCTACAGACATTGCTGTTATTTTTTCTTTTACGCATAAAAAGGCATTAAGCCATAGTTGTACGAAATTGAACATTAACATTTGTGAGTTTATCGGAAACCAGAGGAACCGCTCCGCATTGCGACTTTCTAGTTATTCTACATCCCTCAGGCTCCAATTACTTGCGAAGTAACACGAACATACCAATAGAGACATTGGAAGGGTCGAAATTATTCAGGACGACACACATTATGAATGCTGAACTTTCAGCGTTGGTATGGGTTATACTACTATTCATCATTCTTTGTAATACTTGTTAGTTCAGAAGAAGCATTGCTAACAGGAAAAATTTACCGAGTGAGTTTGCCTCGTGTTCACTAACAGATTAGGAAAGAAAAAAATATGTATGTATATATATATAGAGTGACATCAACCATATTAAGTGTCGCAGCTGCGCTCAAGAATCAAGGTCATGCATGTTCCACTTGGAAATGGTTGGACGCCGTTTCTAAAAGCACAGATTCATCACGGCTGCTTTTAACAACTGCAGAAGCGTCAATACTTCTTACCCAGATGGCGTAACTTCATAAGCAGAAAGTATGAGTAGATTCTGTGCGTCTGTTTTTCTGAAGCCTTCGTCAATTATTGTCTCAATGTTGTTCCTCCGCTCTAGTATATAACGTGTGATTCGCAAATAATGGATAACCTACTGCAGCTATTGCACTACACTGAATTATTTGTTCTTGTGGGACCATTGCGATTGTTTAGAAAAGTAGGGAAGGGAAAAAATTGATTTTCTTGAGGACTTTACTCTTCTGTTTGTTTGAGTATTTATTTATTTATTTTACTTACTTAAGGAACACTTTCAGAATAGATAAAATTTGTTCAAAGGTTTCTTCTTTCAGGCTTGGGCTTCTTTTACGTGCCTTAAATCTACGACACGGGATCAACGGCTTTGCTTCCCTTCCGAAGGAAGTCATAATTAGTATTTTTATACTGTAAAAAAGCCATCGACTCTGGCCGGGCTACTTTACTCTTCTGAAAAGGGTTATTGGCTTAAGAATAAATTATGTGTGCCAATAAATGATTCGGTTACTTCGGGCTGATTGCAACCTTTTTATTTACACATCAACAATGCGAGGCACAGTACACTCCCGCATGCGCGCGACACACACTCACACACACCAGCACCTTGAAATTTTCTTTAAAAGAGCCAGTCAGATGAAAGACTTTATGGTGGCCCTCATCTTCCTTTGAACTAAAACTGAATCCACTTAAACCGCAGGCTATGGTCGTGGGACATAAACATGCACTACGTAAAACAATGTGTCGTCCATCATGATAAACAATAATGTAATTCATTATACCAGCACGAAAAAAAAAGTGTTTATATAGGCTCCGATCTATAATGGCACAGCCATACATGCAATAAAATATTTTCTTTGATTCACACAATAAAACTTGTAGCAAAAGATCTACCTCTCACTTTCAAAAAGAATCTCATTCAAGTGCTTGTTATGCTTCACTTTGATTATTGTGATGTCTTGTACTCTAACCGAATACTGGGCAGATGGACAGATACAACGTTCATAATGCCTGTGTTTGTTTCGTCTTCAACACCCCGTAAATTTGATTTCCATTTGCTTAGGCTCTTGTTCAAAATCCCCCGTATCGCTTCGTTTACCCGTCCCTGCCTTGGACCCGGAATGTGACTTTACTGCCTATCCCTCGTCACGGAATACATTTCTACTCAACCTCATTCAGCGTGTCAGTTCTCAGAATCTGGAAACCCCTTCCTCTCGAAGTCAAAGATTGCCGCACAATACAATAATTAAAACGTAGAACCTAAACAGAGAGTCTTTCGCTTCTTCTTCCTCCTCTCTTTCTTCCTTTTCTTCTCCCCCTCCTCCTTTCTCTCCCCTTGTAATTGAGAAAAAAGTATTGAAGAACAGGTGGAATTATATCTTTAACAACTGTCTAACTGTATTTAAAATATGTTACGTTTACATGTAGTATATATTTTTAATTTGACCTTGTTGTGTATTTAATATAACTATGTATATTGTACTGTGTATTATAACTGCTTTTTTTTTTTTTTTCGCCTGGTAAAGCAGAAGAGAAGGCACCGTTGCCTAACTCTTGCCAGGGTAAATAAACAAATAAATAAAAAGCGAAAATTTCAGGCAAATATTTAGGTGTTTTTTTAGCAAAATAAGAAAAAATAATGCAGTAGTTGATAAATTAAAAGACAAATGGCTGGAGAGAAAAAAATTGAAGGTAGCTAGATAATAGAGATAATCTACTCCTTTAATTGTGGAAAGCACATTCTTAAGACAAGTAAATTAATTCAAACATTTTGCAGCATAGTACATTCAGAATATACGAATACGACAATTCAAGATGTTTTTTATAACTACATTCATAAAAAATCCCCTTTCCCTGGACTTAAGTGGTTTACTTACGATTCTGCGTAGGATAGCTATTGCGAGTCCTGCACTAAGAATTGTAGAGCCGGCCGCGACGAAGAGACGAACATGCTGAAGACCCAGATGTAGCGTCAGCACCTGGGCGAGCCGGAGAGCGTAACAGCTTGACGAGATGGTCCAGCAGAGGCAAGCAGCGATGGGGTTCAAAGGAAGCGGATGAACCCAGGCCATTGTCACGATCAGAAACGCTACGGGTACCACCATAGAGATGCCGGAACGCGAACTAGACACCAGGACTTCCCCGAGGTCTGCCAGGTGTATCAGCATCAATAACAACCACAGCGTATCCTCCACCAAGCTGCGGCATTTCCTGTAATAGTAGAATGAAATGTTTCCAACAGTTCCAAGACTAGGTCTGTAGCACGGAAATAACGCGGAGCAGCGGGACAGCGATCGTGAGCTGTCATTTTTATTAATCATTTGCAAAGTGAGCATCGGGGGAGCTGTGCTATATAATATTTTGTTATCAATTGCACAGACAGATTTGCAATTTCATTATGACCTGCAAACTAGAGCACAGATCTAATATCAAATTCTGCGTCAAACACGGGAAACCCGGAACAGAGAGAGATGTTTGAATGAATTGCACGGCTTAATGACAATGAAACAGGGTTTTGAGTGACACCCACACTTCCAGAATAACCGAACACAGCTGGAAGACAGTCTACCCCGAAAACATGGGAGGAAACATCTTTCTGAGGGGTCTGAAGGAGGATATTTGGCGCGAAATGTAGATCAAGGGGAAATGATGCTCCATCATGACAATGCATCCGCTCGCAGAGGTTCCTCAGCCGCAATGGCATGATCACCTTCCTCATATGCTCTGCTCGCCAGATTCCTTCCTCTACCAAAAATGGAAGCAAAGGCTAAAGGATCGCCGTTTATAATTTTCAAGAGCAGCTTGAGAGAACAGGACCTCCAGGGAGCCTTCACAAAGTGAAATAGGCGCTGAGTATCGCTGCATAAGGAGACTATTTTGAAAGAGATGGTAGTAACATTTAAATCAGATATGTACTTGTATATACGCCTAGTCTTGGAATTTGTAGTGGTAAACGTGGTAGTGGTGAAGGAAATATACTTGTTAGATATTGCATATATAAGTAAAATTCCAATTAGTAATTACAGTAATAAAATTAATATATCTATTGACAAATAGAATTACCAGATAATACATTTAAAATATAATATTGGTCCCATTGATCACTTAGTTCTCACAATATAAAATAACAGCACTACAAATATGATTTTTTTTTTTTGAGTAGTGTTTAACGCCCGTTTTTACTACTGAGGCACCACAGGTGGTGGACACTGATAATACATGAGATGAAATGGTAAACTGGGAAAGGATTTTTTTAAGGAAGGAAGCGTTCCAGGCCTAAGTTTAGGGTACCTCCCCGGCATTTGCCATTTATGAGGACTGAGAAAAACCTGGAAAAAACCTCAGTCAGGGAGGACGGTCCTGGCGGGATTGGAACCCCAGCCCTCCCGTTCACGAGTCCGCGCCGTAACGACCTCGGCCACCCGTGGCGATCAAATACGAGGTTAGTTCTAAAAGCTCTGGGCCTGACCAAGAAAACAAAAAAATTTAAGAGAAATTTTTTTAATATTAATTTTCAATATAGTCACTTTGAAAATCAATGTATTTGGCCCAATGATTTCCAACTTTTTAATAGCCTCAATAAATAAGATTTGCCCAGCTGTAAAAAATAAGTGTCTGTCTCAGCCTCTATCTCATTATTTCTAATGAGTCTACCCAGCCATTTCTTCAGGTTTGGAAGCAAAATGCAATCGCTGGGAGCCAAATCTAATGAATATGGCGGATGTGGAAGCATTGCGAAGCGAAGGTAATGGTGTTTTTCAGCAACACTCCCAGACGTGTGTAAGGCGAATTATCGTGATAAAAAAGAACTTTCGCAAGTTGTAAACGTTTAGCCTGAACACATCGTTCAGTCCGTCCAGTAGTGAAGCGTAACACTCTCCTTCTGGAGGTTGTCTATGAGCACCACAACCGAGAATCCCAGAAAGCCGTAGCCATGACTTTTCCTGCCAAAGGAACCGTCTTTGCTTTCTTTGATGCACTTTCAGCTGTTGTCACCCACTATTTGGACCGCGCCTTCGTCTTTGGTGTGTCTTTCATCTCTGTCGTGAAACGTAGAAACTCACTGGAATTTCGTTTAAACAAGTGTAAACACTCTTGCGAAATGTTCACGAATGCGCCTTTGGTCTATTGTTAACAAACGCGGCTCCTATCGAGCGGAGAATTTACTCAGACCCAATGCTTGATGTAAAATGTAGTGGACACGCCCTATCGAGATCTTTGCAATGTCCAACGCAATCGGCCATCATTGAGTACGGCATTGTGAATTTTTGCCACAAACTCGCCGGTAGTAGCAGATTTGTGACGCCCTGAGCGCTCATCATCTTAACTTCAGCAGTCCACTTTTTAATCGTCGAAAACGAAGGGAAAGAATCCTTTAATGTAGAATCTAACTCATTTTGTATTTCTGTTGGGGTTAAACCCTTCAAAACGAAGTACTTTATCACAGCTCGTATTTTTTGAAAATGTCAATACCCGAGCGTCAAAAGCAAGTGACTATACTCACACGCCTGAAATTTTACAGTGTGTCGTCTAAAGGACGATACTTAACAACTATCACAGAATTTGGTTATCTTCACGACATCTCTGAGTCAGGCCGAGAATACCCCCCGTAGCTTGCAAGAGAAATCAAACATTTTGGGAAATGCAATGCATTGTTTTCATGATAACAGGCTCGCCGAAGTAACTAAAAATGCAATATATCATTTAGATATATACAATAATAGAAAATAGCGTCAGTAACAACAATCATTTCTTTTATCCATATTCTAATACGCAAATCTGAGAGAATACAACAAATGCACAGGACTTTGAAAAAACGTTGAAACCTGTGGGATAAACATAAATAGTTAATTATATTGCTCGTTTTCTTTCACCTTATATTGATATCCGTTTAGTTTAAACAACTTCTGTGCGTTACTTTGGGTGAGGTCGACAGCCCTCATTATTATCGGCATAAATATTAAAATAACCGAGCGGGATGGCTCAGGCGGTGGCACTCCTGGGACTTGCATGGGGATGCTCCGGGTTCGATTCTCTTGGGGCCGGCCCTTGGTTTTTTTTCCACGTAGCTTAGGCGAATTTTGGGATGGATATTTACTTTCCATAAATTTTCCACTCTTCCAGTTTACATCATTTCCACCCGTTGGTTCTGTTATAGGGGCGAAAGGTAGGATAGGATGGGTTGGTGGCTTACGCTTTTAAAAGGTCTCTCTCCCGGCGTCTGGTATGGAAGCGGACTTCCTGAGGGGATGGTACTCCTTAGGGGCTCCACCGGGGTCTGAATGCTCTATGCCCCATCTTCTTCCCGTGAATTTTAGTTCCCGGAGATTCCCCCATCGGGGGCGTAGCAAGGCTCAAATACTGAAGCACCCTCTTCTGCAACCCAATCCAATTTAATCCAACAGTGGCAGCGCTGCAGAACTACCAGGTATCTCGTGGCAGTGTGTTACTGTTTACACGAAAGCAACAATACTAGACACTTGGAACTGAGTGGTATGGGGCGAGTATTAAGGATGACCTACACTTTACTGTTCGTTATCTATTGGTAGAACTACAGACTAATGGATACATAAACTGAGGCAAGTTTTGTTCCTTTGTTTCGGATTAACAACATAGAGAAATCTACTTTTTGACCCACCCTATACTAGGCAACGCCTACAATCTTGGAATGTTTCGTATTGAGGACAAGTCTTCTTAAAAGGGAAAAAGCGTTTGTTAAAACAAAAATAACTGTTAGTATTTAAGAGTTAATTAAAATACCTGTTTTCAAGAGATTTAGAAGCCCGACCAAGTATTTCAATGGTTGTTGATTTTAATTACTTAGCACTTCTGACAACTGGCGTGTTATAGATAAGAGCTCAAACTTTTAGAAATCAGCTGAAGATTTTTCTCATGCTTTCCATGGAAAATGTCTTCATAAAACTAAATAGTAGAGTAATATAGAGCTTTCATTAGAACACGTGGCCAGCTTAACGAGGATTTACCTGCCCTGTTCCTTACCGGTTCTGTTCTCCGTCCACTTATTCCGCTCTCCGTGTGCCAGTTAATCAGTTGACGCGATCTTTGGCTGTACAGGAGTTAAACGTTATGAGACCACGTGTTTCAGTGTTATTGTGTGTTAGTTCTGTTATGATGCAAAAATTCCGTATACTTTAGCACACAGAATCTTCATGTACGATTCCTATATGACAAACTCATGTACAGTGAGACGGCGATTTATAGACAGATTCCCTGCTGTGGG
The DNA here is from genome assembly GCA_030762175.1 of Metallyticus violacea. Classification (NCBI taxonomy): domain Eukaryota; kingdom Metazoa; phylum Arthropoda; class Insecta; order Mantodea; family Metallyticidae; genus Metallyticus; species Metallyticus violacea. The sequence goes on along the minus strand of CM060832.1, from coordinate 12,326,489 downwards.
TGCGCTTTACAGAGAAACGGTTAGGATTCTTGTGAATAGATTTAGGGAAACGGGATCTGTTCTCGATAAGAAGCCAAAATAAAACGACGTGTTCTTACAGAGTAAAAACTTGATGATGACATCGGAGAAATATTAGAACGAAGCCCAAAGAAATCTCTGACAAAGCTTGCACAGGAATCAGGAATTTCGCCTACTTCGGATACTTCTAAAATTAAAATTCTATAAGATAACTGTAGTTCATGAATTGCAACCAGAGTTAATTTCTGCATTTGGGTGTTGGCTAATGTTAATGTTCGCTCTATTGATTCGCTGTTTTTTTTTTTTTTTTCTGCCGAAGCATTGTTCTATTTGTATGGCCATGTAGCGACATGCAACAACAATAGATAATGGAGTGCAGAAAACCCCGATCTTGTACACGAAATGCCAATGCATGACCAAAAAATTCGTGTTTCGTGTGCTGTGAATGCATACAGAAATCTATACGCTTAATTTAAGGGGCTATGAATATCCGATTCCGTCGGCAAACAGTGTGCTACCTGGTGCCAACCAAATACCCATTAAGTGACCATATGTCCAAAAGAGGGCTCTGTAAGATTGTAGCTTAATAGCGCGTTTATTTTGTAACTAACGCACGCTCCTATTTTAAATATCGCATTTTTGCATCGTTTTTCATGCAGTAAATTGTCCTTTTAAGACAGAAAGCATAACTTTCAGGCATAGTGAGCGTTTCGGTTCCTCAGGCAATCTTGATTTAATATTCATGTCACAAATATCACATTCCCTTCACCTTGCTGCTGCCTCTTCTCTTTTCAGTTGGCACAGGAACGACCACTTTTATCATCAGAAACACAATAGAAGATTAACTGACTATTCTTTGCACGTCGTTATAAAGGGAAACGCCCATGTCTTTTTAATTTCATTCAAGACATTCTGAATGTCAATTTGATGTTACTGAGACTTTGTGGTAAATGAAAGTAGCTTCATATTTGCATCGATGTACAAATCAAACAGTTTCAAGCCATTCGATTTAGTAAATACGTTGTCTCGTTTGCATTCCAGGTTCTTCATTGAAACACCTTGCAGAGGTTTCGCGCTTGTATTCAGAAGATCGCAAAGAAATACTCCATTAAGTACGAGAAGAGAATGTTTCTGAAGTACTGGGTGAGAAAAACCATATTTTTCCAGGATTCCCAACCTCATAACTGGAAAGTAAATTAAAGCAAGGAAACCTGAACTGGCCAAATGTTTTAGATATTAATACCGCACAGCTTAACATGCAATACAGCTGTGGTTCCCAAATGTAGGCCGCCACTCCTTGATGCATTGCTGAATCATTTCTAAAATAAAAATTTAAAAATCTTATTAACATACATTTATTTTGTATGTAGAAACATAACCATAAAACATTGAACACAAGTAGCTTATTATGAGAGTAAGTCATTAAGTAAGTTACAAAATAAATTGCATTATTACATGTTTGAACAAGGCACTTGAGGCTGTTGCCACTATATCGCAGCATTAGTGACAATTGATGATATTCTACACGAAACATTCGATGTTTACAATAGCGAAACAGCGGCGCTTCTGAGTGAGTATACAATCTTCGAGTATCGCTCCGTTATGCGATTTTGGGGGGGGGGGCAAAAGGTATGGAATCACAGAAGGGTGGCTATAGACACTACAGCCGCAACTATTGGTTGTTCACACGACAAGTTTACCTCACAGTGCACAACTGTTTCACAAAGTCTGTTAACTATGGGTGCTGTGCATGCTGACCCCACGACACGAAATGGAAAGAATAGGGCTGACTGACATTACAGCATCTCAATCGCTACCAACGATATGCTAGCACGAATGCCTCTTGGGTTCAACATAACAAGCCCGAGATAAAAGAGTGCGTCAATGCAGTGGAAACTCCTGTGTCGCCTGGGAAAAAATGTTTAAAGCGAGACTATCCGCCATGAAAGCAATTCTCACAGTCTTCTGGGATGAAAGACATACTGCTCACCGCATTCCAACCTCAAGCACATGCCGACTGTTGCTATAACATGCTCAAGAATTTTCGTACGGCTATTCAACGGAAGCAACCAGGACTCCTCACCAAAGGCGTGTTGCCCTTGAATGACACCCAGCGTACAACAAGACAAATGGGACGCTGCGAAATTTCAAGAGGGAAATCTTCGAGCACCCTCCTCATTGCTCCTACCTTGCTCATGGTGACTTTAATTTGTTCGGCCCACTTAAATATATCTTTCATGTGAACATTTTCCCAACGATGAAGATGTAGAAAAGAAAGTCACTGCCTTGTTCCGACAGCAGTCCAAAGAATTTTATGCTGCTGGATTCCAGGGAGTGGTAAAACGATGGGACAAGTCCCTCAAGGTACAGGCAGATTATGTTAAGAAATAAAAACTTTTTTTTTCAAATCCGTGCTCTTATTTGTTTATTATAAATTTCATAATAATAAAATTATGAAACACCCTTCTTAATTAGATTAAATTATTAAATTATGTCTTGAAATCATAAAAAGGGAGTAAAACCCTTATTAATCTACTTCATTCATTGATACTTAATAATACCTTTAATTTAAAAAAATCTTTAATCCCAAATAGAAAAACAAAAAATTTAATGATAATGGCAAAAATCTCTTCCAAGCCAAATACATTAATTTATCATAAGTCATTTATTTAAATTGCTTACCCCAAGATAAAAATATAACAAATTTTAACATACCTCTCACAAAGTATTTTATACAGTCTTTCATTGTTTATAAATCAATTAGTATAGCAATTTATTTAATATTCTGCTTCTAGCTATTCTTAATAGTATATAGTTAGTAAGTCATGCTAATATTGTAGGCAACGCGTTCGATTCTTTGAATAATAATTTGATGGTAGCTAACCTTATGAGACAATTTTTCAAAAAAGTGTTTTATAGCGTGAATCTATTTTCTATGAAAGCGAAATTAGAAATAAGGGAAATTTTGCTGATACTCAGATACTCCCCACTAAATGACAATGTTTCATACTTCAGTACCCAAAACGTGTCAACAGATACTGTTAAATCTAGCAACAGGAGTTTCTACAAGCAATTGCAACAACTACAGCATTAACACAAATGTTCGTAAAGAATGTTCTTAAAAGATGGTGTTTTTATTTCTATTAAAAAAATACAGTAATTTAAAGGGAAGAAGTGCATCGATTCTCAATTGTTAAAACTATTTATGAGGGCTGATCTATTTTTACGGAGAACTGGGCCCGCAGCTTCCAGAATGCTAGTTGCAAGCTTACCACATTACGTTATGGCCGCTTTAAACTCAAGTAGTAGAATCGGTAACGTCAGAGGTAGATGCTATAGATGCACCTTGGATTGGATTGCAAAGACGAAGAGCATATTGCTCACTGGCTAGCCGTTGTGCCTATCTCCACATGGTGGCACCTCCGAGGAGAACGGATGAAATGAAGGTGGCACCGGGCGACCATGATCCGCGGGCGTTGATACGTACTTGGTACCTTATCGATAAGCTAGATATGAGTAAAGGGTTATTGTAAATGCGAAAATGTAACGAAAACCAGGAATTTTCGCTCGTACAACGGAGAGACAACTTCTTGCAGGCAGTGGGGTAAAGAATGAGGTTACCCTTAGGCAGCACGCTAACAGAGGCATTGCTGTGACATCTACAGCTCCGTTATAGGCTTTGACCTGCAACGGATCTTGGTGTCTGAAGTTGAACTAGAGACGAATCACAGAGCAGATTCTGTCAGTAAATTGAAATAGCGAATACAAACAAAATCCCTTGATGTCACCAAGAGCCTATCAGAACGCATCATTCTGTAGAGGCGCGATATTACCAAGTCTTCTGATCACGTGGTCAAGTGAGTCTTATAAGATATCTAAAGACCGGCCGCGCACGTGAAAACGCTGCACTACTGCGATTTCTACTTCAGCTACCCGAACACTAGAGGACCGCATGTCAGCAGAGTCGCCCGGCAGTCAGAGCAAGAGTGGTCTAAGTGTTCGGCTGAAATACCTTACCCCGACATTTAATTCGCTACTCTCTGAATATATGCAACTATTAATTAGTAATCAGAATAGGTCCATGTGTCTGCCAAGATGTCGATCTTCCGCAGTCCGACGAAAAACGTCCTGGTGACCATTGTTGGATAAATAATCAACATCCACTAGCAGAGAACAGATTTATTACTTTTCACACTCCATATCTTCAAAGGTCCCTCACTCAACCCGGCACAACCAAGTCTCGAAAACCAGCAACATCTCTGAGTACGACCTGAGGAGGAATTGAGTGGCTAGCTACAGTGGCAATTGACTAAACCTTAATCAGCATTCCCTCCACCAACGAAAACACCCACACGAGCCACCATCCCAACCACCTCAAGCTTTGGCGCCCAACATGGGGCACTCTCAAAGCATTTAAAGCAACACCCACACGAGCTACATTTCAAAACGCCCTCAGCGTTGAGGCAATATCGTGGAATAGCTCTCTAACATGTTAACAGATTGAACATCTCGAAACTAGTGGAGGCCTCCCCCCTCCAAGGGTTTCGGCTCCTCAGAAGGACTAATTCCATGCCAGATGTAGGGGCATAAACTCACCAGTCCACCTCGCCTGACACTTTCGACCGTGTAATCAGTGATGCTTTCTCCTGCAGCGCGGGAGTTTCTTATGAGCGAGCCCTCACTTATTTGCCGCACCGTGGAGAGGGTAGCAACCGTGCTTGCTTGCTTACTTGTTGCCCTTACTGACTGTCGCAGCCGTAGCGCAGCTGTTCCCGGATGTGTGTTGTGTTGTTCGTTTCTTAATTCAAAAATATACGTTAAGTGTACAATGCCTCGTGTGTTTACAACGGCAGTCTTTAAGTACGGTCCGTGTGTGTTAACTCAGTGGTGAAAGAATCAAAGAAGCAATATTTTCAGCATACAGTTGGTTCTGTTATTTATGTGAATATCATACTGACCCCCCCTCCTTTTTTCAGAGAATTAACCGACAGGGAGCATGATCATACATTTTTTTCAACAGGACTCTGCCACTGGTCATACTGAGAATTAATCCATAAGAGGAATTCATAATGTGTTTCCACAAGACAAGAGTTATTAATAGGGGATTTGTGACTCCCTCGTTTCCTCGATTTAACAGTATGCCATTATTATCTCTGAGGCAAATTAAAAAATGTCATGTTCAAGACGAACTCGCACACTACGCAAGAGCTCAAAAATAATATTTGTCAGGAAGTTGTCCCGATTTCTCAAACTGAACTACAGCGAGTGATGAATAATTTCCTAAGGAGATGCCAAAAATGTGTAGAGAATGAAGGCGGGCAGTTAATAATTTAGTAAGTAATGAGCATCTTAATTTGATTTGTGTATTGCATTACTGGTTAGTTTTGCTGTTTGACCCTTCCGCTAATTACCGAGACTCAAAGGCAAAGGCAAAACACTCTGGGGGAAAACAAAACTGATCGCATGGTAGAACCAACGGAATAAAATGAGAGGAAAATGAAAAGCGGAACAAAGTCAATATGAACGGCAGACACCAACCGGAATGGTAATAAAGAGTGGATAAAGAATTTCAACACTGTTAAACTGACCACGAATAAACGACGTTACTCAAAAACTCATTTGTGTTCATGCCAGGAAAAGATATATTCAGCAGTTCTGTCAAAAAGAAGGAAGTAGGAAAATCAGCAGAATTAGACGGCATTTTCCATAAGGATATGTGTTACATGCTTTGCCTGGGAAGCCCACCGTTCACATTTTATTGGATATAATTTATTTCTTAATCTCAATGAACTGTCCATCCATTTTAATCCGAAAAACTCACCTCAAATAAAATAATTTCAAACATAGGGATATTTCAGTATATGATTATACACTTGTTGCTATTACTTGTCTGTGTTAAAGCTTTATGCAGCGGTATGCTCCAACTAGTAAGAAAACTGAACCGCAGAGAATGCCGTTAAGAAAACGGGATAAAACAAATTTGCTGTATTTTATTTTGAAACCGGAGAAAATAAACAAAAACATGCACATAAGAGGATGTGTCATTTAGGAATCGGACCACGCAACTTCTTGGAATAATTGCTCTTCATTGAGATGCCCGTCTTTGACCTTGGAGTATAGTTGTGAAAGCATGGTTGGGCTTCAATGCCAAACCCATACAAAACACGTTTTATGGCTGGCAGGTCACTGTGGTGGGGGAGACCTTTGCCGGCAGGTTTAAAAGGATACACTGGGGTTTATGGACTTTGGTGCCTGTTGAATTACACAAAACTGAATTCGTCCTAAGCCGCCAGAAATGGGAAGAAGTTAGATATATGTTTTGTATGATTCATCAGGGAGTGAACTATGGAAATGTTTTAATGAATTTGGTCATAACAATGTATTTCAGTCTTACATTTAGCCAAATGTCATTTGTTCAGGGAAGCGCGATATATGTATAATTTTACAAAAAAGCAGTTTTTAGTGTAGAGTCGTCAATTGAAGTAAACAATGAAATGGACAATTGAAAAACTAAAACAAGAGGCTGTTCAATATAGAATTATAAAAAGCATACCTTCACACATCCTCAGAATCTCCTCCGCAGTTTTTACCACTGCTTCTGATAATGGCAAATGTCTCCCACGAAGGTGTTTCTTCAATTTGGAGAAACGGAAAAGTAACACGGAGCTATACCTGGACCATGGAGAGGATTAGGGGCACACTTCATATTGATTTTTGTGAGCTTTTTTGCAACAGCAATGTCCGGCCGTACATTATCATGGTGCAGTATCGAGCTTGTTACAAGGAAACGTGGCCTTTTGAGTATAATATGACCTTGCAGAATTTTCAGGACATTTCTAAAGTATTGTGTGAGCAGGTATGACATGCTGGTACGCCATTCCTTAAATATTGAAAAATGAGATGACCATAACTTTCCAAGCACAAACAAGCACTTTACTTTTTTATTTATTTATTTATTTATTTACACACAGAGCTTTGCTGTTTGCTATCAAGATCCAAATAATGTAGCCAAGTTTCATCAACAGTTGACAGAAACTCCGCACCTTCTTGTAACATCATTTATAAACTGCATGTAAAGCTGCACATGAACTTCCTTTTGTTCGGGAATCGGCAGTGTTAGAATCTGCATTGCACAAACATGTTTCATGTGCAGCTTGTCAGTGACCAATGCGTGGATGGTATCCAATGAAATTTTGAGAACTTCTGAAAGTGTTCTTAATGTTATTCGACCATCCTCTCCCACAATGTCAGCAGCGGTGTTAATGTTTCTTCCGTTAGAGCACAAACTGGAGCGTCGAGTACAACTTCGTTTGTAATTGATTGTTCCCCCCCTTTAAACATTTTAAACCACCCTCGAGCTGTGCTTATAGCTGAAGAACAAATTCTCCATAGGCCTCAGCTGAAGATTGGTTAAGACAAGAGCAAAATTTCAGAGCAGCATATTGTTTGTAGCTGTAGGTGAAAATGAACATGTCTCAACTTGCGCACTTCCCATAGATCGAAAGTGACAACAAAGAAACTACCACGTGTACATTACGCATCAAGCTAACAAAATATTGTAAAGTTAAGTTTTAGTGCAAGAAATGATGTCTGTATAAAAGTATCATCATACTTATTGAACAGTCTTCATATATTTTGTATTGAATTTGACAATACCCACACAAATTAGGAAAGAACTTTAAAAGAAACTGTAGGTGTTATCAACGATCATATCACGTGACACCAGGTGATGCTCGACACCCTGCGTATTGCTGGCATGCCTCTTACATTTCAGAGGTTCTAGTCTAGCGCGTAAACAAAGCATTTCCGGACTTGGGCGTGTTGAAAAACTATAATTAAAACTATATATCTACCATAGAGCCCCGTGACATTTAATTCATTTACTCCAAGATAAAGTTTGAGCTAGAAAAAGAGGATTTTCGCACTTAATGGCCCTATTGTGCAAATGCAACCGAAGGCACTTCCGGGAGGAAGGGATGAGAATCTGGTAAGCCTCAGACGCCGTTGGGCCTGTGAGGATCACTCCCGGTACCACCAAGATATCACCCTAGGCGTCCCGAGGACCTCAGACAGAACACACCGAATCTAGAACAGGCATTTTTTGTTAGCGCAAGCCGCTGCTACCCCCACAAGACACCAGCCCGCCTCCCTGACGTTTTGACTCTTGAACTGATACTATGGGAGAGAAAAAAAAAACTAGTGGACTGTAAATATCCAACATAGCATTCGCCTAAATGCCATGCGAAAACCATAACAAAAGGCTACGGTCAGGATGGACGGCTGAACGGGAATTAAACCCGGGACCTCCGGAACGCGAGTCTTAAGCGTTAGCGCCTGGGCCACCCCGCTCAGTGCACTCTACAATAAGTATAAAAGTGGGAATCTAAATCAGAGCTAAACGTTTGTAACTCTAAAACTTGACAACAGAGAAGAAATCTCCGAAATAAGCGAAAAAATGGTGGCTGAAATTTACATTTAAACTCAGATCATTACTTGTTCCGATATTAAAAGAACAGATCAAATATTTAGTTGCAAATGCATCTATTTCTATTACTAACCGTTTCCGAGGGCGCCAGCAGTAACAGCAGGAGAGGAAGAGAGCGATGCTTGTGGACAATACTGCCACTCCAATGTTTACCACACTCACATGACACTCTTCCAGCTGTAAGAGTGCCGTCACGTTCCACGGACATACCTCAAGCCAATTTCTCATAGCGACTCATGGGTTTTCTGTGACGTTCTGCGCCTTTAACAAAACAAATGAACGAATAAATGAATAAAAAAGCCCGTCACGCAGGAGCTGCTTAAACTAAGTGAACCCTTAACAAGTAGAGTAACTTTAAAAAAGAATATAAAATACAAACTATGGCTGTATTAATTAATGAAATAAGTTGTGACATTTCTGTGTGTTAATTAGCATGATAAATTCTAAAGCTAACTAATAAAGAAAAACTTAACTATTGTACATTACGTAACTAGGACTGTCTCCATTTTTTCCTTTAAAAATCACTTGATGTATTCAGTGAAATTACTTTAACTTTCAAAAGTAAGCGAAGCAAAATTAGAATTCTTGCAATCTATAATTATTACAGAAGAATCACATTTTCATAATTCTTCCTCTTCTTATTATTGGCATTAAACCACAAAAATCAATGGTATATTAATTAAACGAAATATCTGACTGACAGATAAAGCTATACTGTGTGGAATTTTTAAATGTATCCATGTTTATGAACTGAACCCTTGGTATCATCTTTACATTCACTAAAATAGAAAGAAATAACAGAAAGAAATCTTGTGTTTGTGTGTGTCAATGTCACTATTTAAAAACAATTACACTGTACTAAGCTAATATACACAATCAGCAATTAACAATCGAAAGTTCCATGATTTTCAGTGGATTTGAAATGTAATTTAAATGTAATGCAAACGTTTTCTGAATGTTATTACAGAGAACTCTTACATACAAATGTAATTCTCAAACACAGATTAATATTTCATATTTACTATCTTCACGACAATGCTGTTGTTAAATATGAAACATATGTATCGTTGTAAATACAGTTAATTTGTTGTTTTATTTTGAAATAACTGAGGGAAAATTACACCAGAGCGCTTTTTAAATTTCGGTTTTCAGATATACCCCTACTCCTAATGGTTTCCGATTTCCCTAATTTTCAGAAATATTTTTCTTGCTTTATTTAAATGGCATATGCCGAGTTTAGTTGCGAAAAAAGGTGCCGCTAGAGAGATATTTCAATTCTGGGTTCCAGGTATACCCTTACTCCTAATGGTCCGATTTCCCTAATTTTCAGAAACTATTTTTCTTGTTTAATTTAAATTATATACACCGAGTTCGTTACGAAAAAAAAAAAAAAATGGTGCCGCTAAAGCGATCTTTAAATTCTGGGTTTCAGGTAAACCCCCACTTCTAACAGTATAATTTCGCTGATTTTCGGAAATAGTTTTTATTAATTTATTTCAATGGTGTATGTAGAGTTTCGTTGAGAAACAATAAAATTTGCTGCCGGTAGAGCGATTTTTTAAAAAATTTCGATTTAGTTTCCCTCCCCCCTCCAATGGTCCAATTTTATAAATTAATCTAATTTAAATACATGAATTTTTTTTAATGGTGTTTTACGCCCGTTTTTACTATTGAGGCACCACAGGCGGTGGACACTGGTGATACATTAGGTGAAATAATATATTGGGAAAGGCTGTTTTAAGGAAGGAAACATTCCGTTCCAGGCCTAAGTTTAGGGTATCTCCCCGGCATTTGCCATTTATGAGGACTGAGGAAAACCTGGAAAAAATCTCAGTTAGGGAGGACGGTCCTGGGATTCGAACCCCAGACCTCCCGCTCACGAGTCCGCGCCTTAACGACTTCGGCCATCCGTGTCGGTACTTCAATGAAGTGAAGTGGAGAAGATGAAAACAGAAGTATTACAAGCAATAGATTGTCGAAATACAACAACACGCAGGTGTGGAATATGCCTAAATGAAGATAGGATAACCATTGGGTTATGAAAAAATCCATACAAAATATTATTATGTACCCTCCTTGCCAGATAAATGGCATTATTGTGAAATGATGTTGTGTTAATTAAACATCTGAAAGCCATTAACGAATCCATGGAAACAATGGAAATGTCCAGTAAACAAAATGATATATAAAAGTCTGTTTATATATCTATCTATATAACAGTGAGTTAAATTACTTTGGTTTATGCTACTTAGGAGCGTTTCTTTGGTTCACGGACGTTTTAAAGCTAAGTTTAACACAAGGTGAGCAGGAACACTTCTGCAAACGCACAAGATATCTGAATGAGTGTCCTAGAATCAAAGTGATGACATAAGCATTCAATGACAAGAAGAGTTTGTCTGGAAACACTGCAACTTTATGAAGAATATGAACATATCTCAGTATTTTGGACAATTAAAAAAAAACTCTTTTTTAAAGCTTAAAATAATCCTGTTTCCAGAACATGGGCCAGCCTATAGTATCGAAGCGTCCATTAAGGTTGAAAATTAGTGTGCTGGCTTGTATATGTTCATTTTACTGGCGAGTTGAGATTCTTTTTAATTTGAACTAGAACGTAGATAACTGATCACCAATAACATGGCCGAAGACTCAGCCTGTGTTGGGCAAGTAGTGATTTTCTACTTCATTGTAAGCGAGAGGTGAAGGGGTGTTTCATGGAATATTCATTACTTTGTAGGCTAGCCTAGGTCTCATCCTAAATTATTTATCTGCCCTCTTTCGGGATTTTATACATCTTGATGCCTACAGAATGACCATCATGCAGACGATATCAATTTAAAATTCAGTATTTCGCCGCTTTTACTTGTATGGTGGCAATATACAATAATGTTAATTGTTTTATTTTAATAGTGAATACCATTAGTTATGACTAATGTTTTTGAGCTAATTCTTAAACTCACTTAATTGTATTTTAGTTTTACTCTGGACCACGAATCCTTATAATAGGTTATCCTTATAATAGGTAATAATTATAATCCTTATAATAGGTTGGTAACTTCATGTATGACTCCTTTTCCCCCCATTGCTATACGACTGTCAATTGTAGCGGAACGAAGTCGTTTCTTGCAAGGATTATAGAGAAACGAACGTAAAAACTCAGTGAAATATCACGAGTTCATTTTAAGAGGAATACACACACACACACACACACACACACACACACACACACACACACACACACACAGAAAAAGGATCGGAGGATGAACTTGTATACATTAATTAGTAATTTATGGAAGGTGAACTTTTTTTTTAATATTGCCTATGGTTTAATTTAATGTCACTTACATTAGTCACAATGCCATAATTTTGAACGTGAAATAATTTTATGATAATATTAGTAATTTTCATGGTATATTTAACATAAATTAGAGTTTCCAGTAATTTCGACACTTCATTTCTCAGTCAACACTCTACAAAAAGTTACGTTTCGCCACTGCCAGCCTGAATATTTCAAATATGGCAATCATTACCCTTCAGCACATACACTTTTGTCGCTAACGGAGTATTTATAACAGCACGATTCGATTAATATTCAATTTTATAATCTACTATATGAATATAAGTTACTTTAAAATTACGGTTTATAATTTATTGTATTAATGCGCAGCTATAGTAACTTCTTAAATTATACATTCATACTTTTGCAGTATCCTGGCAAACACAATGGTTAAAAAAGTACTTTTAGCATATTCCGAAGGAATGAATACTTCTGAAAACTTTCTTCAAGTCTCCATCGATCCTACTTTCAGGCACCAAAAATAATAATGAAAAAAATTATGTATATATATATATATATATATATATATATATGTGTGTGTGTGTGTGTGTGTGTGTGTGTGTGTGAGACAGAGAGAGAGAGAGAGAGAGAGAGAGAGATAAAGTTCTAGCGGCCATTTTTTGTTTTTTTCTCAACGAAACTCTGCATATAACGGTCAATTAACAAACGATTCGTCAAGTTCGTTAACCAGCAAAATTGAACCATTGGGGTGGCGGTTAACCTAAATCGAAAATTTAAAAACGCTCTAATGACCATAAATTTTGTTTTTTCTCAACGAAACCCGGTATAAACCATTTAAATAAAATAAGAAAAACCTTTCTGAAAATTCAGGGAAATCGGACCATTGGGAGGGGGGTATATCTGAAATCCTAATTTTTATAATCGTCGAGGATGTCGATTAGGATCGCCCGGGGGGAGATGCGACATCGGAGGATTGTTATTGTTAGCATTAACAATTGGGTATTCGCGCCAAGCAATAAACTCGGTGTATTGTGAAATAGTATAGGGAGAATAGTCTGCGCATGATAGAGCAATAATCACACTTGCTCTTACAGACAGCGACCGTCCTGCGGGTTCAATACCGAACGACAGCGGAAAAAGCCGAATTCTAGGGAATGCTGGAGCGATGCGGAATGAACGAATAGAGTTTAACGCCCGTTTTTGCTACAGAGGCACCACAGGCGATGGACACTGATGATATATGGGATGAAATGATATATAGGGAAAGGATTTATTTTTAAGGAAGGAAACGTTCCAGGCCTAGGTTTAGGGTACCTTCCCGGCATTTGCCATTTAGCCATTTACGAGGACTGAGGAAAACCTGGAAAAAACCTCAATCAGGGAGGACGGCCCTGGCGGTATTCGAACACAGACATCCCATTCACGAATCCATGCCTTAACGACCTCGGCCACCCATGGCGGTAAGCGATACGGAGCGATGTGCAAATTTAAGAGGTAGTGTATGTACTCTTATCAACCTTGGTAGTATAAAGTGTACAATAAATGCAAGGGGAGAGAACACAACGATGTCGGAACACAGAAAATACAAGCAAATTAGCTAAGTAGCTTAAATGTCAGTCACATTTCACTTTAGTTGTTAAACAGCTAAATGCAATTGGAAACAAGCCAACAATATAACACGTAAATAAAATATTATCCAAGGGAAAAGCACATTTTTTAAACCTGAAAGTTGTGTTTTTATTAAATGTGTAAATCTCCAGTGAGCGTTTCTTCTTCTTCTTCTTCTTCTTCTTCTTCTTCTTCTTCTTCTTCTTCTTCTTCTTCTGGTGCTCTATAATAGCCTTCACAAATTCAACTTGAAGAATTCGCAAAATTTACGCAACTCCTGCGTGATGGACTTTTAATTTTTGATAACTTCTGTGGTAAAACAAGCTAGGCGGTTTTTTATTTTTTCCATTTCTTATGTCGTTGCCAATACTTGAGATTTCGCCATGTACGCTTGAAAATTGGAGTCCCGCCTCTAACTTAATTTTTTTTAGTTAAGGATTTTTGTGTTTATCGATTCTAATTATTTTATGTAAATCATCGAAAAGTTTAATGGGTAATAATTCAGAATTGATTAATTTATATTTAAACGAATATTAAATTAGGTTCAGATAGTTTCTCCACTTTATATTAGAAATGTTGTTTGATTATTGAATTAGATTAGGTTTAAGTTGGTTTTTTCGTTTAATATTAAGAATGTTAGGTTAGGTTAGGTTAGGTTAGATTGGTTAGTTTTTCAGTTTTATATTAGGAGAGGTATTTTGACATTAACTTAGGTTAAGAGATTAAATGGAATATGAAAATTTTCTATTGCTTTTTATTTTCGCTTTTGTTTCGTTCAGGATTTTTCATTAAGCTTCTTTCTGTGATTATTGTTTATTGATATTAATTTTCTTATTCATTTTTGCCAAATTTAGAGAGGCTCGCTATGTTGGTAACTGCACATTATCTGCTTGCTTGTTTATTGGTTATGCCATCAATGAGTACAGGGAGTAGGGTCTGTCCTTTAGTTCCAGAATGGCGATTTTGGTTCTAAAAGGAAAGGTATCTTTTATTATGTGTGATGCTCAGGCTTTGATAGAGTTTAGTCTTTCTCTATGTGTTTGTTTAGAAGTGATATATGTTTTTTTCATCGTTTTTGACAAATCATTACACTTTTTACAGCTTGGCGTACGTATACTAAAGACATTTTCGTTATAATCATTAAGTTGGCATACATTGTTACCTGTTTGCACTTCAGTCGTTATTGGATACTACCATGTTTATCAGAAATGTCCAGTTTTAATTTAATTTATCATTTTAATATCTAGTGCATTGCAAGTGCGTTTATTATTATTATTATTATTATTATTGTTGTTGTTGTTTTATTTTTATTTACCTGAGATCCCGGTTAAGTTGATGCCGATTATTTTCTGAAATAATGGATAGCACAAGAGAAAGTTTTGTAGCAATATGCACTGTTAGCTTCACTTTTCACTAATTTGATTATGCCATTACACAGGTTATACAGTGTAGTCCTTTAGATTCCTGAGCATATGTCCAGTGTATCCAGTTTAATTTCTGGTTCCTGAGAAATCTCTCCCAAAGCTGACGCATTGATGATGGTAATGATCTTGACTGAGATAATTTACATGTCTCCCATGTAGCGCCTTGAGAGATAATTCTGTCTCTACAGCCACCTATTTGGATTATAATTCTGTTTTTGTAGCTCCAGGGGGTATGTGGTTTGTTGCTATCGCCTGGTCTAACGCGAGTTCTTATAGAGAAAACGTTGCCGTAATTTCCAAACCTATTATTTCAAGCAGGTACTCAGCGTCTATTATTTGCCGCTATCCCATGGAAGAATTCAGTCTTTCAATTGATGGTTTAAGTACATTTAGTTTGAAGGGAAAATTTGTTGCCATATTTTGCATGTTTTACAACTGTGTTTTGTTTTCTATTTAATAATACCCAGCCAGGATTGGGATAAAATAAGTTTTTTAGGGCTATGAAAGTGTTTCTTCCTTTTTAACCCTGGTTTCAGAAGTTTAATTATTTTTTCTATGTAGAGTGTTTAAAAAATATAGGGCAAAATTTCAGGGTTGGATTCCTCACACAGAGTAAAGAAATAGTTATTTATGTAACTAGTGTACAATATTGGTAATTGATGAATGTTTAGCGTGTTCACTTCCGCTCACGCTTTCACTAGTGTTCCGAATGAAGTTTATACATGTGTTGTACACAGTGTTTTATGCAACTATGCAATTTTATCATTGAAATGTTTTAAAAAGTATTAAAATTTTGCAAAATGTGATGTTGTTATGAGTATTATATTGCATGGTCTCTTAGTGCTCGTTTCTATGACTTAGCCGTACATTGTGAACCTCTTGTGCCGATATCGTCCGCCAGCGACTTCCCCGGATAAAGGTAGATAATTATGTACTCCAGTACAATGGCATGTTAGTTGAGATGGTTAGAGCGTTATGCTGTAATTCATAGGTAGCTGGTGCAAATACTCACGACCAAAGGCTTCCTCCCTTTTTTTTTTTTTCTGGAGTTAAAGGAGATTTGCCATCATTACAATGATTTACCCGCCTATTTAGCGGCTCAAAATTCCATATATTTATATTTACGAAAAGGAAAACGGCCTACGCTCGCCGCAGCGAATCTCTGGGTCCATCGGTTTCTAGGATTTACCATAGCTTAGCTAAGGTTGCTGTGCGTATACGAATTAATTGCAACTTGCAATAAGACAACAGAGTTATAAAATGAAATTGAAACGTAGCTGAAAAACTCAGTTTTGTAATGAAAACAACAAATTGTATCCAGAAAATTACGGAGGTTACGTTACCTTTATCAAAAAAATTATGCATACAACATTTATACTGTTACAAGCGGATGCCTTTATCATTTTGGTTGCGGCTCCATTTGTGTGAATCCCTTAGGCGACTAACACTAAGGAGACGTTCCGTTTTATCCACTGCTATCCGTGAAATCTTGTGCCTCACGAGATCGGAAGGAGGAGGACGAGATCTACACGAGAAGAGTTTCATAATGTAAGGCTGAGTTTTCTATGATGATGATGATATTATTATTTTTTTCTTTTGAAGAATTCAAATGAAAATGGACGCTAATTCCGCAATGTTTGATATTGAAAATGTGGTTGTAATTCCAGCCGAAATCATAAAGAAGGCAGAAGTAGCTAAGGATATATTAATTCCTCAAAAATCGAAAAGTGTATACGAAAAGGAATATGAAAGTTCTGTACAAGGAGAAAAGAAAAACATGTTAGTTCAACTAATGAAAAAAATCTTGTTAGCATAATTTTCAGAGCTGGTAAATATATAATATAACATTTATTGATGTAGTACGTAATTTAAAATTTAGATTCTTATATATTTTTTTTATTTTATTTTTTCCAGTCGAGGATTTATATGCCTTCGACGCTCTGGTGTGAGTATTCGAAAGTAAAATGAAGTAGTAAGGTTAAAAAAGTTTTCTGTTAGTATAACAAGAGATTATTAATGGTTTAAGATTAACGTTTTGAAATGAAAGATATTGTAATTAATTAATTGCATTTACAATGTTTCCAAGATAATAGAAGTTAATTTATGACGATTAATAACTTATATTGTTGTAGTTTCAAAACATTTGTTTAATAAAAGGATTCTCGTGTTTGAATGTTGATATGCTTCTATGGGGAACGATTTGAGCTTTTTCTTAGAGGTACGTTGTTTGAAATTGTGTTGTGAAGGCGGTGATGACTAAATGGAATACTAGGTAATCTTTTCCGGCACCAGTGCCAAAATTAGGCTAAATGTGTACGGTTATAGCATCATAAGCATATTTTAATGCTAGGATTACATAATAAATAATATATGAACATAAGTTTGGAATCCGGAATTTCTGAGTTATCGATAGAATTTTAATGTTCGTTTGGTTTAAGGATAAATTTTTAAGCTTGAGTTTAAAAGTTGCCTCACTGGTCCACAAAGTTGTTTTGTAAAAATCGTTAACTTTCTGTCATATTACGTACCACTCAATCATCTTCATTAAGATCTTAAGAGTAAGGTAGATCGATATGCCCTCAGCCCTAGGTAGGCAATGTTTCGGAGGCTTGTTTTTGATTTACGAGTACTAGGGCGCTTTTCGTGTTGATGATTTTGATGACTGTAGGGAAAGTTTGCGCTACAATCATAATATTTGCTTCATCAGTAACAGGTTAAGGTCCACCAGAAGGAGGAAGGTCCGCTATTGACCCAGTCCTTTCAAAACTTTATTCAAGTTATGAACAGCTCGAGAAGGAGGTTTCTTGTTTATAAACTTTTCCACAAATAAAGCAGTAATATCTCTGCAATTATGACATGTTACCGTCACTTCTAAAGTAAACATACATGTTTTGTTTTTCATAGATTCTAATTCATAGTGATCAACAATGCAGGTAACTTTAACTTGCAACTTCGTCGGGATCCCTTCCCATGTCCAAAGGGATTCACGGAGATGCATGATCCTCGTGGTGTTTTACATTAGGACGGCACCTGGAGTTTAAACTGATCCGCCTTTCGGCTGCAGATGATGTCGTCTCCCAAACGAGCTAAGCGAACTTAGCTACCATATTCTCACTGATGAATAGGTCACGTCTAGCGTAGACCTACTCAGTTTAAGAGATGAGTCACCCCAGCATTTAGGTAGCCACCACCCTCCCCAGGACAAGCAGTGATTCAGGAAACCTCCTGTCCCCAAGGTACACGCCATAGGCACTCCCTTGGGACAGACTACAAATGTTAAGGAATAATACTAAATTCACTTGCTATTGCCAGTGACAAGCGACTTATGGCCCACTCTGTACACACTTCTTCATCCGATATATGCGCCGCTCTTAAATGACGCCCTAGATGCCCAATATAATTCTAGCTCTAATTTTCTAAAGCCACCTGCTAACGCTGTGAAATTTGGTGACCTTATGCTTTTTTTCTCACTCACTCCAGTGCCTTGCAACGCCTTCGCGTTCTAAATAGTCGCCATCCCATTATACAGCATTAATTGCGTGCTGTTTTAGGCACCAGCGCATTGTTTGCATGAATTCCTGATCACGTAGGCGTGGCAGGGAATAAAGATGCTGATACCACTGCCAAATCTTCATTTTTAGCTTACTATTATTTTATAGTTTTCCCTTGAATGATTTTAGTCCTTCTCTCTTGCTGAATCTCAAGTCTCTTCCTACTAATTGGAATACTTTTCACATAAATCGTCAAAAAGACTTTTTTGTGCATAGGCAATTGCTCTTTCAGTTTTCGTTACCTGTTTAAGGGCAACCCTCCTCTTGCTTGCCCGCATTGTGCTGTTCCACTCAGAGATCGACATGTGTTTAGCAATTGTCATTTTTGATATCACTTTGTAATTCGCTATTTTTACCACAACATTTTAGCGGGTGATTTGGCAGTTGTAGTACGTGTGCTTTTATTCCGCGCTAAAATATGTAGAAATTAATTTAACGATTGTCGTTTATGTCTTACCTCGCCTCCTAACCCTTTTCCGATATGTGTACTTTTCCATCGTATAGTAATATTAAGAGGGCTGTTCAAAATCATAATTTTGATTATCTTTCTCAAAGTAGTTCCTATTGAATGCAATGCATCTGATCCAGCGTTTCTGCCAGTCTTCAAAGATATGCGGGAAACGATTTTTGACACGTCCTTCAGAATCGTCTCTGCAGTGTTTTCCACTGCTTCTGAAGACGGAAAATACCTCAAACTATGGTGTTTCTTCAATTTAGGCAAAAGGAAAAAAAAGTCACACAGGCTAAATCTGGACTATAGGGAGGGTGAAAAATGATTGTCATTCGGCCCATAAACGAGCAAATCCGAAAACTAGAACGATTTATCCATCTTAGTTAATGTGCTGTTCTGCATATTTATCCACAGCCCGGGAGTTCAGATATTTATATTGGTTAAAATAGGCAGACAAAAATCACTTAAAATAGTGCAAGGAGGCAATAATGTAATGAAAATCGGCATTTATTAAAAGTAAAAACAGAGAGTAAATCACTCATCATTAATGAAAATGTATATTTAAGGTACTTAATAATTTCTTTATCACATAATTAAAGTACTTAATCTTACTTTTCTTGGTTAAAAGCAACAACAATATATATATATATATATATATATATATATATATATATATATATTTTTTTTTTTTTTTCAAGGTATCACTTGTTATACTCAGCCGCTTGTCAGCGAGAAAAAATTTCATCATGGAAAAAGAACGTTCTACTTCCACTGAAGTGATTGGAGCATATTTAAAACAAACTATTTCGGAAGGACTCATACCAGTTACAACAGAGCATTCACCTTTCAGAGTATCAAGATTGTTGATCAAGACAAAGTAAAGTAGTTTTGAACAGTCCTGGTGATTGAAAAAAAAAGATGTGCAGTCGTTTCTGGTCGAGTTCATTTTCTGTTTATGCGTTTATAGGGGAATTAGGTTAGTATCTCTTACTTTCGTACTGAACACATCGTAGTGATGGTTTATTGTACAGCTGTACCACTCTCATCTTCTTCGCTTGCAATTGTTTGCTACATTTATACAGCTGAGAAGTTAACCCCACCACAAATTTCTTAGGTCTCGCGCAGATTGTTACAAGGTCAATCGCCAGGACTATTCAAAACTACAGTGCTTCCCTCATCCACTTTATTTCCTGGTATTCGCATGTTCGAGGTAACCTTGCATTCCTTTCACTAATGAAGGTTCTGATATTTAACAGGCATAAGTGAATGGGTTGAAGAAAAAGTTTGACTGTTTGAAATAAATGCATAGCAAGATTCTCAATGGATATTTTTGTGAGGTGAACATGCGATTTAATTTTTATAAAAATTTCACTTCTATATATTGAAATTCTTTGTGCTTTTTAATATGCGTAAATAATCTCTGAAAAACTCCATAATGATCCAAAACAAGTAAAATAAATAAATAAAAGTTCTAAATCTTATAACAGGCAACAGAAGCCAAAATAGGAAGAAGAAGAAAAAAGCAAAATAAAAACTCACCCCATCGACCCCAAATGTACGAAAACATGCTCAATTTTATCTAACTTTTGAATATATCATCTAAATAGAGAAGGCATTCTGCCCAACTTCCAGGCTATGATTATTATTTTATTTCAGTGTTTGTCACTGAAATTTTATGTCTAGTTTAAAAAGAAGATAAAACGCATTTTCATTACAATTAACGTTTTAATTAATGAATATACAATATTACGTTTAACATTTCTCTTTAAACACATAATTATGTTAGCTGCAAGGATATGCAACGAGATCAGATGGGTTCATTGAGAAGTAAATCCAAATCAGAGACGATTTACGAGCAGCATTAAAAGTGATGATGCAAGTTGCCCCAGCTGTATTTTCTTATATTGTGGAAAAAGTTCAACAAATGCTCAATCATTTGTTTTGCTCTGCGAGAAATAAAAGCGAAACAAAACAAAATCACGCCAACATAAACAGATGAAGAGCGAGAAACATCATCTTGACCGCTAATTAACATACTTGTTCAGTTCACACGGACACATAAGTTGTCGATTTGTTTTATTTACGGACGATCTTTAACATCTCAGGTTATCAGCGTTCCATTCAATTCAGGGCGTGAAAACACGGCCGACAAATTTTGCTCAGAGGCCTCTTTTTTCAGACTTGAGGTTCTTTTTCGTGCCGTAAATCTACTATACGGGACCCACGGCTTTACTTCCCTTCCGAGGGAAGCTATACTTGGAATTTTACGCCCGAAAAAAATCCATCGACCTAGTCGGGTTTGAACCCGCGATCTTGGGTTTAGAAGGCAAGTACTACACCACCAGGACCGACGGGACACTCAGCCCATGGTGCTTTTGCTCTTTTCACTGCAGTTGTCTCCATTGTGAAACAAACCAAAGCCCGCAGATGATCCTTTAGCTGGTGCAATGCAATGAACAACGGCATGCGTATCTCTCACCTTGAGTCCCACAGTTCGGATACAGGAAAATGGTAATCATAGCCCGGTTGACTTCATCACCCTACCCCACACTCTCGGTAACCGTATAACGCGCCCTTTGCAGCTTTTACTAAGTGCGTAAATGTTTAAGAGCAGTGTGCGACTTTAGCAGCTGAAGGCCTTTGCTAGCATTTCAATTGTAGCCCCAATGCTCCTTTCATTGTTTTAAATTGTGTCCATTTAAGAAAGCGCTGGATATAAAACAGTACAAAGTCAATGATGAATTAAGAATCTTATGCATCTATGGCCACTTATGTGTAGTTTTAGTCGTAACCGGTTTCCAGAGTGTAGCTTCCGTTTTCGGTTCGAAATCATTTACAAAGGTGAAGTGCATAAGTTCCATTTTCGTTTACATCAGACTTCTTTGTTGGAATTTTCTTCTCCTGGAACTTTATCGTCTGCACTCCCACAATTATCTGATGGAATGATAATTATTTTATAATGGCCAAAATGTTTTCTTATTGTAATGATTTTTGTTTGACTTAGGCTGTAAAGTTCCTGTTCTGGCCGACAAACGGTTAGTTATACTGAATTTCACGAATTTTCCATGCTCCCATGTCATATTACTTAATTCCGCTGGTTCTGTTACGGCGTCGAAAGTGCCAGGACGAGGTGATGGTGGCTTGCGCTTTGGAAAGGTTTCTGCCTCGCCGTTCTATCTGGAAACCTGTTCGGGACTCCGTCTGCCTGTATGCAGTGACCAGACATAGATCCTGGCCGTCCGGTGTCTCCTTTACTTCATCCCTTCCTCCGGGAGGTACGCACATTGGCGGGCGTAGGCACAAAGGGTCAGTCATGAACAAGGCTCAAGTATATCTCGCATTTGGAGTCCATTACTGTGGAAAAAAGAAATTGTTCACTGAGCCAAACAGAACATCCTGCACCTGTGCTAACTCTTTTCTAAGAAAACATTAGTAAAATGCTTGAGTGAGAAAGGTGCGCGCATGAAAACAAGTGAAAGTGTAAGTGTCTGTATCCCCCCTTTAGTTTACGTAATTAGCTATCTGGAAGATAACGGCATCCAACTGGTTCACTATAGAATGCGATATTCAGTTTAGTTTACATGATGTTCCGGTAGTTGTCTGAAAGATCAATGTAGGCATATCAGATAATACAGAAGCTGGCTACGGCTGTGACGTACACTGAATGCACAAATATCGTGCGTTAGGTCTACCGAACGGGTCCTTAGCCTCAGGCCATACACAGTGATTTATAGCAAATAATACTTAAGATATATGAATAGAATTAAGTAGACTTTTTTTTTTCAAATTTGTGAAACAATCGGAACACTGAATAAGAAGACAAAAAAAGGTAGCAACACGAAATGTTAGAAAGCAATATCTATATCAATGACTAAATTATACATTCACTGCAAAAACATAAATACAATTTAATTATAAACCACAGAATTGTAGTTTTTTTAAAGAAAAATGTTCAGGGTAAACATATTGTAAAATAAGTGAAAAAAATTAGACAAAAGCTACAAAAGTTTAGTGCCAATAAAGTACGAGCGTCATTTTAAAAATTTCTCGAAATAAAGTGCAAAATGACAGCATAACTTTTTGGAATTATTCTTATTTTCCAATATAATCTCCTTTGCGAAACTCCAAATCCTTTATCCTATCACAAAAGTCGGATTCCTTCAGGCCTGCAAAATACGCCTCAACTGATGATTTAAGCTCTTCGTCGGATGAAAATTTCCTTCTATCAAGGAATTTTTCCCTTTATTGCAATACACTTCCCACATTTTGAATTAACATTTCAATCCTCCTCTCCAAAATAGTCAGAAGTCTTGTCAGCAAAATGGGCATAAACAGCATCCATCACTTCTTCGCCATACTTAAATTTCCTTCCTCGAAGGTCCTTCTTGAGTTTTGAGAAGAGGAAATAGTCACTGGGGTCTAGATCTTGGCTGTAGGGTGGATGATCGATCTCCTTGAAGTTACATTTCTTCACAGCTTCCTTTGCAACAAGAACTGTGTACACATGCGCGTTGTCGTGAAGAAGGCGCACACCACCACTCAGCTTTCCTCGCCTTTTCTCTTTGATGGAAGCACGTACTGTGCAGTAGGCCAGCATAGTACTCCCCATTTACTGTGATGCTCCTCTCCTTGAAGTTAATGAAGAATATTCCTTCACAGTCCCAAAAGATTGTGGTCATGATCTTCTTGGTTAACTGAGTGATCTTGGCCTTTAGAAACAATGGTTTGCAGAACTTCTCTCTTGTTGTCACGGCACAGCTCTAAAAATGCCTGACAACAATTGACTCGTTGCTGCTTTTGGACTGAGAAAAGAAATCTAGGCACCCATCTTGTACTAACCTTATTCATGTTTAAATGTTCATGAATAATTCGAAGATCTGTTATTTTAGAAAGGCCCAATCTTGCTGCTATTTCTGTAACTTTGAACCGCCGATCTTCCATAATTTCTCCTTCCACAAGAGCGATGTTTTCAGGAGTGAGCACATCCAAGGGTCCAACCTGCACGTTATTCGTATTCAATGCTTTCTCGGCCCATTCGAAAAAGTTTAGCCCATTCTTTTACGGTAGAATATGAGAGGATGCTTCCCTTATATATACCGTCCAATCGCTGTTTAATTTCATTTGGAGTAAGTTCTTCTTTTGTGAAGAACTTAATAACAGCTTGATACTCCATTTTGAATACGTCACAATCTTTTATACATGTCCTTCTTTGTGCAGCTATATCTGAACAACTGAACACAGCGGAGCGGAAGCTACAGCTGCAATTATTTACTTAACAGATAAGGTATGACACCAGATAAGGATTTTGTGCGGGCGAAAATCCTTAACGGCGAATCGGGAAGCTTATGGACCTACCCTCGTACATCAGCTGATCAGAAATATTTAATGGACGAAAGTTCAAAGGCAATAGTATGAAGTCAGTAATAAACATTACTGAGATAATACTTTTAAATTAATTTTAAATGTAACTAGAAGATGTTGAAATCAAATAGGCATGTTTAAATATCATTTATAAATGTTCAAATTATTGTGATCTTTCTTTCTGATCTGTAAGAGAATGATTTGAAACGATCAAAGGTTTTTCTCTATCTTTTAAAACTTTAACGTTTCAATTAAATAGCAAAGGCACTCCGGAAAAGTGCATAGGTACAAATGAGCCAGAACTCAATGATAGTGTTCAAAGTTGCCTCATTTTGTATACGTTATATAAATATTACGTGCGCAAGGCCTTAAGAGCTGCAGTTTGTCTGCGAAGTGTGTAAAGCAACAAGCAAAACATCTGCAGATCTTGTACGCTTCATCAAACGCAAACCCGACAAAACAGTGTCTCCGACATAAAGCTAAATTTGTCATGATACAGGAATAAAACTTTTTTCCGAAGTGAGAGTATGCAAATATATTAATTGAATATTTTAAGAAAATATAAACTTTGCCATAGCATTCCTATAGGGCGGGTGAATTTTTGCCTAATATTTTAACCACAATAAATGTCTGAGCATCCGGGCTCAGATTATCAGTAATGAAGAATCCCCTGACCGCGTTCGGGCATTGCGCAGGCCCATTTAAGTAGTGGGGCTGTCACCTATTTGCCTCATAGCCTACAAGGTGCGTGCAAATGGCAGTCAGCAAATTAAATGAAACTGTTGCCCAATATAATTTGAAAATTAACAACTAAAATAAGAACAATATCATTTTTTGTTTTTGGAAAACAACAATTAAGGGGCAACGTTGTTAAAAATAGACAGATTATAGAACAAGTTGATAATTTTAATTATTTATGATATAGTTTGCCTCATTGCAGGAATAAAGACATTAATATAAAAATTAATACCTTTAACAGAAAGTGGTATCATTCGACGTACACTAAAACGAAAAAAGAAGATTTACAGGATGATACTCATTTATGTGAAAATTGAACAGTAAAAAGAAGAATGATAGAAGACAGATTTAATAATCTGAAAGTTAATTGGTTTACACATATACAAAGAATGACAAATGACAAACTACCCAAATTATTATTGCATTACAAACCTAAAGGAAACAAAATCATCGGCCATCCACTGCCTAGCTGATGAGATAGTTTCTCTTAATGTGAAAATGTTTATCCATGAACGGAAATGAATATGTGTGTGTGTTCATGGGTTACATTTGCAGTTTCATTCATAAATATGCATATTTTAAGGCTTAGGAAATAACGCCGATTGGCAGTTATATGCAACATAAAATACAAGTTTTAAGCATTAAATGCCAAAAAACACATAAATTCCGATTTTATTCATCACTATCTATTAAAGAAAAAGCAGTCGCTTTCCAGAAGATCGGCTGTTTACTTATTTCACAACAAATGGGGATTTTACATCACCATGACAAATTGTTTGTTTCAGACTGTTGTAGTTGCACATTTTCAATGTAACACTGTATTCCATTAATATCTACGAGGATCACTAGATAAGTGTTGAGACACGGAATATTAGCCACCCCTAAGGTTGACATTGTTGAGTTATTGGCGTTGCCATAGTATGTTGTGTTATTAATTTTCTTGCACTTTATGTTTTAAGTTTGGAAAGTGTACACGTTCTTGTAAGTGCAATGAGATTCGGAGAGAGCATTTTCGTGCGATGATCTTGTACGATTTCAAATGTGGCTTAAAAGAAACGCAGTCATTTGGGCGTTTGAGGGGAGGGGGCTTTCGGGGACTTTTCTCCTTCATGTGTTACTGTGTTCCGCTGGTTTGCAGAATCAAAAGGGGGGGGGGCATTCTCTTAAAGATGAAGAGATGAGTGGCAGATCAATAGTAGTAGTGACTGAGAAGAACGTCACCTCTGTGGAAACAATGACCAGGGAAAATCCAGACCAACCTACAAGGATATTAGCGATTAGTTCGTCGAGTGTTTCAACCATCCTTCATGAGCACCTTTATGTAAAATAAAAAAAAATCTTCAAGATGGGTGCCCCATAATTTGTCTGAAGCAGAGAAGCTCCACAGAATGGAATAGTGTCAAAATGCTGCAAACATTTAACTGTCTCTCCGTGATATTGTTAAGGTGACGAAACATGGATACATCAGTTGGATCCAGATTTGGGTTTTCCCTGATGACGAACCAACCATCAAAATGAAGAAATCAAGGGGTGTGGAAAGAAAATGGTTGCCTCTTTCTTCTCCACAAGTGGTCACGTGGCAACCATTGTGCTGTAAAATCAGAGAATTGTAACTGCAAAATGGTACATAGCAGTTTACCTTCCAAAAGTGTTTCAGAAAATCTAAAAACGTCGTCCAAAGATAGTATTATGGAGCATTTTCTTACACCACGACAATGCATCAGCTCACACTGCTAATGTAACAATGGAGTTTCTGCAAGGAACTGAGGCAAAACTAATAACTCATCCATCCTATAGTCCCGATCTGGCAACATGTGATTTCTTCCTGTTCCCTACTGTGAAGAACCGACTTCGGGATTTTCTAGCCCCGGAGATGCGGTTGCAGCATACGAGGGGTAATCTGAAGTGCCGAAAACTGAGTGGCATGGATGCTTCCAGAAGTGGTTCCATAGGATGGAACGCTGCATCAGTGTCAAGGAGAATACTTTGAGAAACTGGGATAAACAAAGCGTTTCTACGAGTATTTATTATTTGTTGTCTCAATACTTATCTGGTGACCTTCGTATTTGTGAAAATTACCCTCTGCAAACTCATATCGGACTTGTTCACTTTTATTACAAATGAAGAGGGAAATTTTCCGCGGTTTTGTACCCAACATTTTTGGATTCTTTCCAGAGATCGCCAGATATTTTCCCAGCAGATTATTGGTTTTGGGGATATAATTAGGAAAGAGTTTTCCTGGTCATTTTTTTTATTTTATTTTATTTATTTATTTTTTTTTTTTTTTGATTGAACGCTCTTTAACATCTCAGGTCATCAGCGTTCCATTCAACTCAGGGCGTGAAACGGCCGACTAATTTTGCTCAGGGGCCTCTCTTTCAGGCTTGAGGTTCTTTTTCGTGCCGTAAATGTACCCATGGCTTTACTTCCCTTCCGAAGGAAGCCATACTTAGGATTTTTACGCCCGAAAAAATCCATCGGTCCTGGCCGGGTTCGAACCCGCGATTTTGGGTTTATGAAGCAAGTATGGTAACCACTACACCACCAGGACCGACGTCCTGGGCAACCCATGACACTGTAGCAGATATTAAAAAATTTCCAACTCAGAATTGCTGTAGGTATACAGCATTGAAGAGTGTTACTTGTACTTGCCAAGAATGGTGGGTGGGCAGATACAACAACCAGTATAAAGTATGGTAATGGGCGACGAAGCAAAAAAATCATATTTCTTGTGTTTTTCAGCTCAGATACGCATTATTGTTCTTTGCTGCTTAGTCCACAAGAGTCGCCAATATTTGCACTTACAAAATATTATTTAAAGCCAAGGAAGTGCTGTACTAGCCCGTACTTCCTTTGAATATTACCTTGTTATTAGCTAAGTGTGTAATTATACTCTACAAACCGTGTGAACTTGCAATTTGCAGCACGAGACTATACTTTCTTGAATCGATATTTTACCTTGCATAACAGTTGTCAATATTGAAATCCCATGAATTACTTCTGTTACTGAGATAGCATCAATAAACGTTGGCTCCAAATCCAATCAAAACTTTTATAATGCAATGCCTTTAGGTGACTGTTTATAAATACATGGTTTTTTACACCAAAGATCGCATTATGTGCTCAGTATTCAGCTATGCTTGGGAATTGGAAATAATTCTCTTGGAAAACAAATGACTAATACTCGTCCTAGACCCAAAAGTTACGATTAGAAACGTCAAAAGTTCTAGACATAAGACTATGAGTAAATTCCCGAGTTACTTGCTGTTTGCAATATTACAACTAATTGATAATCTAAGGTTTTATCGCCCCTGATACAAATACTTTAGTTTGTCATTTGTTTTTGTTGGCGTAAAACCGCTATTGCGGTCTTGTTAACAATACGGACAGCTAGGATATTTTGCGCGATCGAATGCTGACTGCGCATGTCACGAAATTGGCTGTGCTACCTGCATTCTAATTCAGATGGCTCTGCATAAAAAGGAATGGCATAATTGACGAGAATATATTTGATAATTTTTAATGAATTAAAAAACTATCATGCATGTGTAGGGCCGTCGAAACATTCCACTTGACGTCAGTTCATGTATGTTGGCTATGCTGCGGTTGTGACGTTGCAATATCAACCACTGCTTAATGGTTGGTATTGTTGAGTTTTAAATTTAGCCTAGTAAACGTATATTAAGCGTTCGTGTAACACCCCATGCAAAGGATTACGTATCATTCCATGAATTATTCTGCAAATGACCTCTTTGGGACTTTTACTAGCTACTACAAATGAATCAGTTCAATTAATGAAAATAATTTAATTGCAAACATGTGATAGAAATAAGCTACACACAATAAGAAATAACGGACAACAAAGCAGCTGATACGTCATGACTGCCTGACCTATTTGCTACATTGTAATTTGTTCAGAAGGTATCTGAAAAGGTAGCTGTAAGTGCAAAGTGCAAAGTTTCAGTGGCCCATGTATATTGGCACTAAAGTTTAAGTTACTGGGTGGGCGATTAAGTTGCAAATTAAAGCCCGCCATACTTTTCACTTAACGTTACATGGAGAATCACTCCATTTAATGTTAAGCTGATTCTCCATGTAACGTTAAGCTACTTACTTTTCTGGTTGTACAGATTAAGGCAATAGTACAAAAATTTT
The DNA here is from genome assembly GCA_030762175.1 of Metallyticus violacea. Classification (NCBI taxonomy): domain Eukaryota; kingdom Metazoa; phylum Arthropoda; class Insecta; order Mantodea; family Metallyticidae; genus Metallyticus; species Metallyticus violacea. Next base: position 12,297,403 of record CM060832.1, on the reverse strand, counting down.
ATGCTGAATCCAATTCCTCTGAATAACTCTGACCAATTGATCCTAAAAGTTCCAAGTTTCTCCTTTTTACAAAGGAAAATCTTAAAAAAAACGAGAAAATGTTCCATTGAATAATAATAATAATAATAATAATAATAATAATAATAATGATAATAATAATAAATGTTACGAATAGCACGACCCTTTTTCGCTATATTATTATTATTATTATTATTATTATTATTATTATTATTATTATTATTATTATTATTATTATTATTATTATTATTATTATTATTATGTTAGGCTGTTCTCATGGATAAAATGCTGCTAAGAAATACATACAAAAATTAATAAATTGAGGCGGTATTTGTGCCGTGAGATTTCCTCTTGGATAATGGTATATTTTATAGTTATTTTGCAGAACACTAATCTCATCTCTCATCTCATATCTCTGTACAGTATTCTTCTCTCCACTTTGTTGTATAGTAACAGATAGTATATGGTAAAACTGCTGTAAAGGGCGTAAAACACAATGCATACTTTTCAAAGATCTGACATTTACAGTGTTATAAAACTAAGCTACTCTCGCCATTTCCTTAATCTAACTTTTTATATCAGAAACTTTGTTATTCTTTATGTTGTCAGCTGAACACAAAGTAGGAATTTAGAAGAAAATAAAATAATAATATTAATGCTTAAAAGTGCATGATCATCATTCAATAACTACCAATAAAATAAATAAATAAAAAATAACGGAACAGCAGAGCAAAAAAACACGAATGCCCACCTTAGTGTGGTGTTCTACATAAATTAATTGCAATGACAAATATTGGAATTTCTATTTTGAAAAGAATAAGTACGCTCATTACAGTTTTAATTAATAAATCTGCAACGTTAGCGTTTAATAACCTTTCGGCCTAAAAGTATTATACATGCTTGTTTGATTTTGTTTATTTACGGACGCTCTTTAACATCTCAGGTCATCAGCGTACCATTCTATTCAGGGCGTGAAACGGCAGACAAATTTTGCTCAGAGGCCTCTTTTTTCAGGCTTGAGGTTCTTTTTCGTGCCGTAAATGTACGACACGGGACCCACGGCTTTACTTCCCTTCCGAAGGAAGCCATACTTAGACTTTTTACGCCCGAAAAAATGAATCGATCCTGGCCGGGTTTGAACCCCAGCGATCTTGGGTTTAGGAGGCAAGTATGGTTACCACTACACCATCAGGATGACTATAATAGATGCGGCGATAGCCGTGGCATCAGATGGGTTCATTGAGAAGTACACCCAACTCAGAGCAGTATTAAGATGCAACATCAAAAGTGTCGACAAAATTATTCGCTATTGTAAATTCCGTGGCCTTGCCTAGCTTAGGCTCTTCAGCGAGGGGCCTCCCACTGGGGCAGTTGATTAGAGTATGTATATTAGCAATTTAAATACTTGGAGCGAGTCGTGTTAGAACCATTTTACTTATAATACGGTTCATCTATAATTCCTTCTGAACCAAACACATAAACACGAAGTTTTTGTGTAGTGAAAACATAATTGATTCTTCACGATTACCAACTATTTGATTTAAAGCGTTCAACTGTTAATTGTTTGTAGCTGCAATCATTTATTTAAATATGTTTTGTTTTTTAAATTTATTGACGTATTGGTGTTCTCGCAACATCTGTAGATTGAACGTGAATACTGTAGGTGTAAGTCTGTAGTCATGAATGAAATGAATTAATGATGACGCAAATGAGCTCGGAGTTCTTAGCGCCTTAAAGCTATCTAGGATTAACCTTTTCAAGGCAAGGAAAAACTGTGAAAAGAGGGGGGAAGCCTTATTTGACCGGGAATCGAACATCGAATCCAGGAACTCCGTATTAGTAGTAGTCACAAACGCTACTTCTACACCATGGTGGCGGGGGTGCTTCTTTATTAGACGCAATCTTTAGCATACTGAGAATAAAGATTTGCATTTTAATATAAACAAAAGTCCAAGTGCCAGAAGAGGTAACCTAGCAACTAATACTTCATGAAGCGATCACAGACTTCACAAGACAATTTCAAACAACGTACCTTCAAAAAAAGCTAAAATCGTCGCCCTAACATGCATATCAACATTCAAACACGAGATCATTTTATTAAACAAATGTTTTGAAACTACAACAATGTAAGTTATTAATCATCACAAATAACTTCCATTATCTTGAAAACATTGTTAATCAATTATAATGTATTTAATTTCAAAACGTTAATCTTAAACCATTAATAATCTCTTGTTATACTAATAGAAAACTTCCTTAACTTTACTACATTGGTTTTACTTTCCAAAACACACACCAGAGCGTCGAAAGCATACACATCTTTGACTGGAAAAAATAAACAAATCTAAGAATCCAAATTTAAAATGTCTTAGCATATTAATAATCAATTAACGTTATCTTATATATTATTATCCGCTCTGAAAAGTATGCCAACAATATTTTTTCATTAGTTGAAATAACATGTTTCCATTTTCTGCACGTAAGAAATTGCTACATTCCTTTTCGTATATACTTTTCGATGTTTGAGGAATTGACAAACCTTAGCTACTTCTGCCTCCTTTATAGTTTCTGCTGGAATTACATCCACATTTTTAATATCAAACATTGCGGAATCAGCATCCATTTTCATTTGAATTCTTCAAAACAAAAACAAAATAGCATTGTCATAGAAACGAGTACGAAGAAACCATGTAATATAATACACCGTATCCACATCATGCGTCATATCATCCCATTTTGCAAAATTTTAACACGTTTTAAAAGCATTTCAACGCTAAAATTGCATTAAAAAGTTGTAGGCAGCAGGTGTATAATCTTCTTTCTGAACATTCTGAAAATTAGCGCATGAGCGGAAGTGAACATTCCCTTGTCACAATTACCAAGATTACACCCTAGTTACATAAATAACTATTATAATGTTGTCTGAGCGACAAGAAGCAAATCACCTTATGGTCATTCCAATATAAGATGTAGTTTTTTAAGAAAACGAAACCCTTAAGTTTTGTCTCTGCGCATTTAAGCACAAAAACTCTGTAGTAGAGCATTAGAAGCTGTGCTGTAAGCATATACGTTACAAAGAGTCTACGTTTCTAGTACGGTGATCTGATTAGTTTAAAGTAGTCTTACACGTTTGAAGTGAAGTTATTATCAATAACATTTAATACACTTTTCAATTATTTTAACATTTTCAATGGCCACCATCTCAACATCTAAAGAAGTCTCTTCACGGAAAGCAGTGTTATTAAAAAAAATGGGTTACGATATAATATTACTGATGGTTACTGTGAGCAAAAAAAAAAAAAAAAAAACAAAAAAAAAAAAAAACAAAAAATTGAACAAAAATAATGAAGGAACGCGTTTAGATTTTTTCCCCAGGAAAATCGAGCGGAAGAAAGAAAAGGAGAGATAGATGAATTTAAGAGGGTCAAATACAACGTTAATTCATGAACCTTATACCGTTAGGAAGACCGCACTTACCATCAGTAAGCTCAGTAATACACGTAAAGAAAGAAAAAAATTAGAATATGGAACAGAACACCTCAGATTCCAGAAAGAAAATTAAGATTTAAATGGAAGACGTGTTATCAAGTGTTTAGTTACTCAAATTCTCCCTAACATTTCATTAGCTTCATTATTAGTTACGAATAACGCCAGTTATCACAGTGTGGAGCAGTCACTCCCTCTCTGAACATCTTGCAGCACACCCTAGCTCAGCCCACTGCAGATGACGTAAGTATAGCGTACCTCCATCTATTTGGTAACACTATACTTAATCAAATATCCAAAATATCAATGACAATGTACAATGAACCAACTTGCGGTTTTTACCTACAGGCGAGAGAGGCGCTCGTCACCGTCTGCGGGCACCGTAGAGTGGCGCCAACATAATCATACAATAGTTTCCATAACTATTTTAAAAGTTTTTACTAACCAACTTTTTGAAAGAAGGTGCTGAAACTGCCCATTGTCGTTGTCTATACATTTTGGCACCCTTTAAAAATCTAAACACCACTCGCTGTAGCTCACGTTGAATAACGCTGACATTTTCCTCGCAGACATTTTGTTTCAATTCTTTCAGAGTATGTGGATTTGTCTTAAATTAGGTACTTTTTAATTTACCCAAAATATAAAGGTGGGGAACCAAGGGGAGCACACATCCTTACTAATAACTCTGTCATAATGAAACACTCTTTCAATTTGTCTCATTGAAATATTCGTTGTTGCGCTATGGCAGAGTCTTGTTGAAAAACGGCGAAATCATGCTCTCTGTTCGTTAATTCTCTTAAAAAGGGGGAGGGACAATTTGATTAATTATAGTGTTACCAAATACATGCAAGTACGTTGTACTTACGTTATCTGCAGTGGGCTGGGTTAGAGTGTGCTGCAAGATGTTCAGTGTACTGTGATAACTGTATTCATATATGGAACAGTTATTTTACTGGTTTTAACTTTTAATAATTTATAGGACTCCGCATAGAGTTGTTAGAAATGCCTATTGTGAAAGACGTCTAAATGATTTTGGGGGAATTCTCCAAGTAATGGCCTTGGACCGTGTTATCTAATGCTTTTTCGGTGAGAACCCTACGCTGTTTGTTAGGTTTCTTAGACTGAACACTATCGTAGCCTGACATTTATTATAAGGATTATGGATTGTTGTGCGGCTGGAACTTTTACACCTGTGAATTTTTTTTTTTCAAATTGTCTTTGACATGAATTAATACATAATACATATGGGGGGATTAACAATGTGGGAAAATGTATTGTAGCATTAAGTTCGTTAAGTATAAGTGACATTTGGAAAGGTTACGCAAAGAAAATTAGGGTCTGAGCATGCGCAACATAAGGATTAGATAGCGTTCTTGAGAACTTGAGAGAGGACGTGCCGCCGACTACTCCGCAGTAGCCATCTTGGTTGGCGTCTATTATGGATATAAGTAATAGTTATTGTTTATAAACACAGATATTTTACGTTTGATCCCTTTTTCAATAATGGGGGTTAGGATTCCATTAGATTGGTCTTATAGTTACGTCTCCAATACAACCACAGTTTGATGAATAAGTTACAGAATGATATTTTAGACGAGTGGTTAACAGGGAGTCGTGACAATGTGAATTATACATAAATAGACACTGTGCAGTAGAAAACATATACTGAGCTACAATTAAATAAAGAACATAACACACCACACGTAATAACTGAACTGAACATATCAGCTATCAGATCCATATTGACAACCAGAAGATGTTCCAGTCAACGGCGGGAAACACATGTGCTGGATAAATACCGCAAATTGGTTCATAGTTCATTGGATCACTCCTTACTTCAACCTGACCTATGGACTCCATTTTTCAACAGCTCGAAGAAAACCGTGACCATAAAATTACGGATGTCACAAAAGCCATTAGTAGGCACGGATTTACAGGGAAGCGGGTCCCCTGCCACCCCTCCCGTCAGATATATGACAATTATAAATTTAGTACTTGCGTAATTCTTGCACTCGTTATTGTTCCATTATCAAGTAACAATTATGTTACTTTTTATATATTTATTATCATTATTATTATTATTATTATTATTCCCATTATCACGTCAGTTTTTTTTAATATAACCAGTTGCAAAAAGTAAATTTTCTATTGTTAAGATAAAGTTGAAGCTATTGAAATGAAATTTTTCGCACGAAATTGATCAAGAATCGAACCTGGATTTACTCCGTGAGAGGCAACGATGTTATTTTATTATTGTAACATCTTAATATGCTAATTTTATATTATATTATAATACAATGAAATATAAATAAACCTAATTATAACTATGTTCATTTAATTCGCGCAGATGATTTTAATAATCAAAAATTAAATATAGATCTGGAGGAAATGATTTGCAGAACATAGAGCTCTGTTTTCAATAATGGAAAAGTGTAGAGAAAAAACAAATCTGCCGGCTTCTGTTATTTAAGTATCCATTTGAAATGGACCGATTCATTAATTTGAACCTCAAGGCTCAAACTGTGATCTGTTAATTGTTTATTCAAAAACATATTCCAGTTACAAGAACTTCCCTCAGTAGTTCTCAATGGAGTGAAGTATGCAGTTCGAAATTCGATCCTTAGTGATCCGTTGTTATTGTAATACAAAATTCAGACTAATTTATTACAGTTCGTTTGCTGAAGCTGAAGGTAAGGAAAAGTAGTGACGAATAGCGAGTGTGTTACAAACTTGAATGCCAGTACCAGTAGGTGAACCGGAAACTTCATTAGGAAAAGGAGCTGCATCTAATGATTGGGATGAACTTGACATAGAACATTTTGTGAACCAAGATTTTCGCAATGTAATCATAGAGTCCTAACTAATCAGTGGGTTCCACCAAAAAGTTACGACTTTCCGGTAACTTTAGAAGTCGGACATTGCAGGCGTTTCCAGAATTCCTGGTTAGAAAGTTTCCCTTGGTTACTCATAGTAAAATGGATGAACGTGTTTACTGTGTGTTTTATTTGGTCCTAAGGAGGGTGGGGTTTCAGTTACACTCTCTAGTTTTTAAGTCTTTAAATAAATTTAAGAAATCACTTCAAATATTCAGGGAACATTCAGAGAACAGTTATCGAAACAGTCCTCATTAAAAATGAGTATTTTAGGAGAGTGTATGAAGGGGAAAAAGAATTTTGAAGTTTAACTGAACAATGAAATGGAAAAAGAGTAAATGAAAATCGTATGAAATAGGCTTCCATTTTGAAGACCATTATTCTGTGCGGTCGCCAGAACTTTCCACAGGGATGACGGCGTCATTGATTTAGAGCAAGGATTTGAAGGTGAAAATAGGGAGCATTTTAAGAAACTTCTTAAATTTCAAGTTGACTTAGGGGGTGAAATTCTGAGAGGCCATCTTGCAAAGGCATCTAAAATTCTACTCAAACAAGTAAAACAATACAAAATGATTTGATAAACTGTTGTACTGTCGTAATTGAAAACAAAGTTATAGATGATGTTATGAGAAGGAAATATTTTTCTATTCTACTCGACGAAACTACGGACACCCATACAAGAACAATTTATATTTTGCGTGCGTTTTGTTGACCTAGAAAAGTGTTGTGTGAGGGAGGAATTTTTAAGATTTATTGTAACGCACGATTTAAGTGATGAAGGGTTGTATACAAGGGGGGGGGGGTGGCAGAGGGGCAGTTGCCCCCTCAAGGTTTTTAAAACTAATTCATTTCCATTTATTAGCCAAAATACTGATATTTTAAAATAAAGCATTTAAGGTGAACATAATTGATTAACCTATTTTTCTTTGTTATATCGATTTTAAAACTTAGGTTGTTTAAATGATTTTTCAAACCTGGTTAAGTTTTAATCATCATCTACTTTCAAAAATATGTTGCCCCTCCCCCAAAAATATTCTGCGGACGCCCTTAGTCGTGTAAAGAACGAACTGCGGGACTTCAGATTGGACATTTCGAACCTGCGTGGACAGAGATACGATGATGGTGCATATTTTTCAGAACAGTTTCGTGTCATACAAGCCCGCGTTTTAGTAGTTCAACCTCTTGCATTCTGTGCGCATCTTGCCGCGGTTTGCCTGAATCTGCCTCTTTCTAAAGCTTTTTTTTTTTTTTTTAATGGTGTTTAACGCCCGTTTTTACTACTGAGGCACCACAGGCGGTGGACACTGACGATACATGAGATGAAATGATAAATTGGGAAAATGTTTTTTTAAGGAGAGAAACGGCCCGGGCCTAAGTTTAGGGCACCTTCCCGGCATTTGCCATTTATGAGAACTGAAGAAAACATGGCTAAAACCGCAGTCAGGGAGGATGGTCCTGGCGGGAATCGAACCCCAGACCTCCCGCTCACAAGTCTGCGCCTTAATGACCTCGGCCAGCCATGGTGGTTTTTCTAAAGCGTGTTCTATTACTTCCATTAGACAAGCTCTGGACACAATCGGCGAAATTGTGAATTTCGTTAGAGAGTTTAATAAGCGGTCATTGTTCATGAAAGACAAAATCAGTCAGTTGTGCTCTCAGCATTAAAAAAAAAAAAAAAAAATTACAACTTCTCCAGAAGTTCATTATCGAATTAATTTTTTTCTTCCATTCTTGGATTACGTTTTCAATGAATTGTCCACTAGATTCTCACGTGATAAACACAACTACATCCTTAAACTTCAGTTCTGGATTCCAGCCTTTCGGAATAACCTGAATTCAAATATTGACGATTTAGTAAAAGGTGCAAGCATTTACGAACAATGCTTGTCAGGAACTATTACAGAGCTTCGAGGGAAAATAAAAATATGGTTTATGGTTTAACTTTTGGGAAACTCAACAAAGTAAGCCGAAAACGGCTATCGAAGCTCTTCTCCTTCTCCACACCAAAAGCAACTTCTATCCAAACATCAGGGAACTTCTAATCATCATGTGCGTCATTTTCAACATTAAGTCGTGTGAAAACCTGTCTAAGATCCAATATGCAACAGCGCAGACCAAATGGTTTGGTGCTACTTAACATCCACCGCAACATTGAGGTGATTCCAGAGGAAGTAGTTAAGCTTTTCGCAAGAAAACATCCCTGGAGATTTCAGCTTCTAAGCTACAACATTATTATTACCGTACAATTTTTTTCTGGGTTCAATTAATTTATTTTTATTTACATATTGTATGCATGGAACTAGTACAACAGATTCATTTTTGGAATGTAAACTGAATGCGTGTCTTTTAAAAAGATTGGGCATTTTCTGTGGGCCTGTGACTCATTATTTACAAACAGAATCTGCATCATAGCTGGCAAATAAATATTATTTTATTTGCTTAAATATTTAGTTAGCAACTGTTTTAATATGACCATAATTCCGATGTATCCATATAAGATAGCCGATCGCCCCCCCCCCTTCAAATATTTCTAGATCCGCACATAACTAGTAGCGACTTCACTAATATTTTCCATTCCAATGCATTAACAGAAAAGTGGCATGCCTTAGAACAAGTAAAATGTGATTTAATATGTTTTTTAGGGTTGGAGTAAAAGGGATGCTTGAAATGTAACTACTTTTTTAGTCTAATTTCCTTATTTACTACCCTCTAAAATTAATTAATTGATAATACATTTTTTAAAAAAATGCTAACCATACCTGCAATAATGTACCATGAAGTTTAACAGAAGGGAATATCACTGAAGTAACTGCGTGAAGATTATTAACTGAAAACAAACGATTTTCACAGATTATTTAAATTTTCCCGCTTCATTCATTCAGTTTGGTTTTAAGTCAAAGCCACTTAAAATTTGGTCACAGAAAAACATGGTATGTCTCTTTTAAAATGCATCTTATTAATGAAAAAACTCATTTTACAATGATTATCTATTTTTTTCACCATCATTCACACGGTTCCTCGCATAGTTATTGCTATTAACGTTTGTTACTATCCCTTCGCAATGTCACAAATAACGAGCATATTGCTTTAATCACAGGCACTTCTCATTCATTACACAGACGAGATTTTTTAACAGGTAGTAATTATTCACTTAAAGAGAGCGGTGACCGAAGCCGCCCAGATAACCGCGCTACACTGTTGTAGCATGTTCTTCCCGAACCGGTCAGTGGCAGTTTAAACACTGGAGGCCTTCAACATTCTGCACGGCCTCCATGCGCTTCCCCGCTTGCCCCGCTCCGCAACCTTCTGTCTTCACTGCTCCGCGGGCTGAATTTTGCATCACTTTTTTTTTTTTTTTCCCTCCTTCTTAAGCCTTCTCGTACTACCTCGACTACCATTAGCAAATGTCCGGTATTGGGCTCTGATATTCAGACTGTACATCAACAACTAACAGCTTCAAATAGCAAAGTGCACAATTGAAGGCGCATAAGGCATAGTGTCGTCAATCAATCTTCTTCATTTTGAGAAATAAAAGGTGCAAAATAAAACTAAGAAAGCTTAAGACAGATATTTATGGGAATATTTGTTCTTTTAAGAGATGATATTAATTTTTCGCGTATTTGCATTACAATAAATGATTGATTCACATTTGGAAAATAGTTGCATTGCATAATTTTTAGTTTGCATTAACAAAAACACATTCACACGGGTATCCGAAGTAGTTCAGGTTCACAATTATAAGTGGAAGGTCCAGAGTCCAGCCAGGACTGTCCTATTTTAATGAAGTTTGAACAGATTTTCCGATGGCCATGTGTTAAAATGGACTAAGTGTATTAAAAAAAAAAAAAAAAAAAAAAATCTGCAGTGGGCGAAACGGGTCAAAGTTCCATCGATCCTACTTATTAGGCACAGAAAATTACAATGAAAAAAAATAGTGTATATGTTAACGCTCTAGCGGCCGCAATTTTTGTTTTTCCTCTACAAAACTCCGCATATAATGATTAATTAACAAACGATTTATCGAGTTTGTTAACCAGCAAAAGTGAACCATTGGGGAGGAAGGGTCAACCTAAAGTAAAAAATAACCAGCAAAATTGAACATTGGGGAGGAATGGTCAACCTAAAGCAAAAAATTAAAAATCGCTCTAGCGGCCTGAATTTTTTTCCACCGAAACTTGGTATATACCATCGAAATAAAACAATAAAACTAGTTGCCGAAAACTAGCGAAATCAGACTATTAGGAATCGGGATTTACCTGAAACCCAAAATTCAAAAATATTTTAGGGCATCAATACTTATTTTTTTCCAATGAAACTTTGTATATACCATTTAAATAAAACGAGAAAAGTAGTTGCTGAAAATCAGGAAAATCTAAGAATTACCTAGGAGTCCCAGTATACCTGAAAACCAAAAATTAAAGAGATGGAGTTAATCTAAAGAGAAAATTCAAAAATAGCTCTAGTGGTCGCAAGTTTTGTTTCTTATCAAAGAAATTCAATATATGCCACAGAAATAAAACAAGAAAAGTAGTTTTGAAAAGCATGAAATCGGGTCTTTAGGAGTGGGGGTATACCAGAAAACTGAAATTTAAAAAGCGCTCTAGCGGCTTTGCTCCAGCACTGTAATACCGTTCGCCTGAGGAATTTGCTTAGTGTATTAGCTCCTGGCCTTACGAACTTTCGTGATTTCATCTGGTTACTTAGGCGAACGTGATTTTTCATTTTCCCGTTTCATCACTTCATTCTCTTACAGAGTCGAAGGTGCCAGGGAGAGGTGGACTGACACGATGAGATGGTGGCATGCACTTTGGAAGGATTTTTAATTTTGGCGCTTTGGCATACGGTCATTCATTATTATATTGTCTCATTTTTAGTTTGCACAGCAACACGGGTCAACAATTGAGTTAATGGGCAATGTGACGCTCTTGTTGGGCTGGTGGAAGTTTCCAACGTACGTCCATCATCATATCCGAAACGTTGTCATATTTTGATGCCCCACAGCGCCCAAACCATGCATTTCCAGACGGGGGTCCCCGCTTAAAAATGATCAGTTTTCCGTACCGCACAACATACTAAGCATTTTCAGTTTTTTTTTAAATCGTCGTATATATAGCTAAATTACGCTTTATGTTAAGTTTATTTTAAATGTTTTATTTTATTTAAAATGTTACTGTGTTAGCCATACGTGATTGTACGCACATTTAATATATTATGAATAAAATGGTCAAACAATGCATAATATTTTATAGTTAAAGGTTTTAAAATTTTCTAAAATGTAAAGAAAGTAATATTTGATACATTAAATTCTGTATTATGCTTATAAGTAATAAAATTTACTGTTTAATTAATTAATTCTTGGAGCAAATAGATGTACTGCATTTGGATATTTCGCTTATGCCTTCAAAAAAATTATCTTAAATATTTACTTTATTACATGAAACATTTGTTTTCATAGACTGAAAAAACTTGCCTCCTATTTTAAAAAGTCAGTTTGAAGTTTTAATCGGATATAAATTGAATATTTAAAACACTATTAATAAGTGAACATGATTATATTATAAAGTTTACCCCAGACAAAAAATAGCTAAATTTTTAAATTCGCATGCACGCCCAAGAATAGGGGTTATAGAGCTAAGTCTCCGTTTCAGATGCTACAAATTGTGTTTCTTAATTTTCATTTATTCATTCATCTTAATAAGGGCTTTGCTTACAACATAATGTTGCCTATTCTCACGTTCTGAAGAATTTAGTTTTTATTTTATATGCATACAGTCAAAGTTCTATTTCTTATATACGAAAGAAATAAACTATATTTCAAATTGTATACATTCTTCAAAGTTATCTTTAAGAACGTACGATTACTTAGTCCGTGCTTAGCAGCTGAAAACATAAATACTGTATTGGCACAGGTTTGCCGTTGCCCTCATGTAGAGAAAAAGAAATTTCCACTGAACATGCCATGACCAGGCAAAATACACAGATTCACCTATGATTCATTCTTGTTCATGTATCATCATTAGCAGTCTCAACTCGTTTTATGTCACGCCCCACGGGGAATCCAAGCTCGTTCCAGGAAGAAATAAACATTAGACTGACGATGCGCCAAAGAGGGTCCGGAAGATCTAACAAACAAACTTATCCAGATATCAGCCTCCGTGCTTTTATTTAATTAGCATATAAATTACATATAAAATTAAATTTACAGGTATGTTTAAATTTGTAAGTTTTTAGCATAATCAAAGACATGGGATGCGATCTGGACAAACAAAGGAAAAAAATAAAATTATTAACTTGGTTTTCTCTTGGCTTGTACGAAACCTGAGACAGAACTAGCAAGGCTCAACTGGCCCTATTTTTAGGGGTTTGATAGGAAAATGAATATTTTTGAAGGCTTTCTAGATATACCTTCCCCTAAAACTAAAACCTCTGAAGAAGAAAAATTCAAAGCTGCTCATGTGCAAACTAATTTGAATGATTATATTTTTGTCCTATGATCAGTTTCCTATGTTACGGTTGTTTGTAACAAAATTAATGGCAATCTTTGCTTCCATGTACATTTGCGAGCAAACGTTTTAAAAAATGAAGTAAATTAAAAACGAGTATCGCATCATAGTGACACCATTTGGTTTATCTTACGATATTCTGCACTACTTCTTTCCAAACAAATGTTAATGAACTAGGAATGAATTGGGGAGGGAAAAAAAAAAACAGTAAGGAAAAGTTTTAGTTGTGAGATTTTTAATTTTATAGATAAATAACGGTATTGGAACCTCCTAAGCCACCACCGGAATAAAGTAATCATGGGAGAAATTTTCCTAACCAAAGGATGCATGAAAGCGTCATTCTTTTGCAGTGAGTGGAAGGAAATACTTTCTCCTTTCCCTCTCCTGGCAATGTTTAGCATCTCTGGGCTAGCCCAAGACCAGACCCCAATGTAAATATCGATAGTAGATAAGTGGAAAATGTGGCCCGTGGTTTTAATTACATGTCTTTGTTTGGCTCGTTGCAGTTACCTGGTTTATTACAGTAGCTTATAGTTGAAAGTAAATAAACAGTAATGTGCTACTTCTTTTGTTTATTAAGTTAATATTGATTTAGTAAAATTACACCGGGAACTTGTGTAACAGAAAGCTTTAATGGGTTGCTCTTGTTTGTCTCAATTATGCCAGCGCAAGGCATAATATCGCATTTACCTTTCCTAAATAGCAGTAATTAAAGGAGAAGTTGATAAACACGTTCCATACCAAAATTTGTGGTAAAGGAAAACTTGTCCTGTGCAAATTTCTGTAATCTACCATCGTATGTGATAGTATGGGTTAGCAAAGAAAAGGAAGATCCGAAAGAATTTATGAAGTGGAGTTTGGATCGAGATGATTGAACCTCATGTTATAACATGTTTCGGCTCGTTTGCAAATGTAGCTATGCCAAGACAGCACAGGAGTCGGTAATGTTGCTGTTGATACCACATGGGTTTGTTCATTTCGTTTGTTGCAGTTACATGGTTTATTACAGTGGTTTATAGTTGGAAATCAACAGTAGCGTGTTAGTTTCTTAGTTTTTTCATTAAGTTAATATTGATTTAGTGAAATCACGCCAGGAACTTGTGTAATAGAAAGTGTTAGTACAACATGGGTTGATCTTGTATGCCTTAATTATGGCAGTGTACCGCATAATATCACATTTACATTTACTAAATAGCAGTAATTAAAGGGGGAGTGGATAAACAGTACACACCATGCAAATATTGAAGTTAATAATGAAACTGTAGTGTTTTAAACATTTCCTACCAAAATTTGCGGTGACTTTTATTGTGTAATTTTCCATAATCTACCAACATGTGTGACAGTGAGAGTTTAGCAATGAAAGGAAAGCTCGGGAAGAAAGTATGAAGCGGGTTTTGTTGGAGTGGGAGAAGAGAATTTTAAACAAAAAACAACAAGAAGAGAGCTTTAATGAATGGTGTGAGCAGAATGTTATGTTTTGACCTCTTTGCAAGCGAGGTTAAGACAAGACAGGTACATCTGTTTATAATGGCTAAGGAAGACTATGTCCTGTTCATTAAAATAGACTATGATAAATATGATGCTGTCCCATTTATATCTATTAGTTTTAAGGTGCCCGGTAACTTTGAAGTAAATGTGTTTTATAAAGATTTGTGCCTACATGTGGAGAAGTTTATAATACATATTATTTTATATTTCGTTCACATATGAGAAATATTGTTTGTAAACAATTTCAGATAGAGCATATTTCATCGTCGAAATATGTTCTAATGATATAATGTCGTTTTGTAAATGTAATACTGCATAAAAGTTTCGTATTTGCTATTGGCAATAATAGGGCGACTTCTGCCGCCATTCCCCCCCCCCCCCCCCGTATTGGAGTCCGATAAACGTAGTCAGTCTTGGTTAGCTCAATTCGACCAATGGGGATCCAATGCTGCTCTTCATAAACTGCTTGCGGCTCTCTTGTCTTCTGAGTGCCCATGTAAGGAACTTAAAGCTGAAAACTACCACGCCATCACTATGGGCATTTTGTGTACGGATGACCTATATGCGTTTGGTGACAAAGTAAGAATAATGACGGAGTCACTGGCTGTAAAGATAAACAGCCATAAAGAATGATGACGCCACTCTGTTCCTTGTTTAATGATTGCGCTCTTATTCCCCCCCCCCCTTTTCTTTTGGGAATTCGCTTTCTTAACACTGCACTTTGGGTTTTAGAACTCAAATGGAATATCACGATTGGACATTGGATCGCTTTAGGATCAAGCTATAATTGAGAGTAAAGATCTACGAACCTCTTGTTAGCACTTAAGTGAAGGGCTTGCTTCCTCTGTTTAAAGCCATTTGAAACGTAGAGAGCGTGAATGAGGCCGTGGTCCAGACAACATGCAGATGACAAAATTAGATGTCGAAAAGGTGTAAGTAGTCTATCTCCCACATAGGAATGATGACATTAATAATGAGCTGCGGTGTGTTGTTTACTTAGGAAGGGTACAAGGGTAAAATAATCTATGTCTACTTCTTACTTTTATACAGAAATGTGATTTGAAGTTTAAATTTCTACAAAATTGAGCACATTGGATATATAGAAATGGGGCTTTCTAGAATAATTCTTTAGGTAGTCTTCTACAGACCCTTCTTTTGAAACTAGTGTCATGTTTTATTTGTTCATGTTAATTAACAATAAATGTTCAAAGTACACATACTTGTAGATAAAAACAATCAACATCCACTAACTATATTATGGAATGTGCTAAATTATACTAGATATTTGCTGAGAAAAATATAAACATTAATGAAGCACTATTGAAAATGATCACAATCAAAATTATTCATTGTCTATCACAGGTAGCCTTGAAAAATAGAACTGAGTATTTTCGGAACAGAATCTCTTCAGGATTTGTAAGTCACCATATTTTGCCTTGGAAAGCGGAATTGAAACTTGAATAGGAAGAGGAAGGCTGCTAATCAATCTGTGTACGGCATATTTTGTCAATAATAACATGAGACTCCCGGGAACCTTTGAAGGTTGTTCGACTGGTCATAGTTCTGGAAGAGGTTTTGTCACCTACAATTTCTCGTATTTCTTTTACCTTCATTGGACCTGCCTTTCTATACTGTTTATTAAGAAATGAAAACCGCGATTCAAAAATATCCTGGGAACACTCAATGATACTGAAGGGAGATGGTTTCACGCGGCATCTTCTGATGTGCTCATTCCAATCGTAATTTTAGCATAGGTTTTTGATTTATTAAGCCCATATCTTTGTTACATTCCAGATAACTATGGTCTCTGATGGGAAAAGCCACTTTTACTAATTCAAATATGTTGTATTTATGAACCATAGGCAAATAAATATACTTTTTATTTTGGCCCAGATACGAATCACAAAAATATTGCAAATTACGGACTGATGGGTTCAGGTGATAGAAACAAAAGTCAAAACAATGATACAACTTCATCAGCTTCCTTTCTTGCTATGGTCTCAATATTGGTATTTTACAGAGAACTCTGATGATTTTTCCCCTGGACAATGTTCTTCTATGCTGCTTTTAATGCACTACACGTCGTTTTTTCCCCTGTATGAATGTGTTAGAACGTAGTGCTACATACCTATAATACATTGGCACCAAAATTTCAAATTTCATCAAAGGTTGGGCTTCCCCCCTCCTGTACTCTTTATGGGATTTTGCTTGGTAAAGATAATTTATAATTCAGTTGCTAAAGGGAACCCATTTCGTGGCTTTCGGAAGCGCTCTCAATCAAGGTGTAGGTTAAAATCCTGTAAGGGTATTTTCAATGGGTTTTTGTCAATCCAAAAGGACGAATGCATTTTAAATACGGCTGATCTCTGGTTCCCTCCAGCGGCAGTTTGCAACAGCATAAAACCGGGGACCACTTTATTACTGCTATTGCCAAATAATTATTACAGGTTTTCATAATCTTAATAGTTAAAATTAACCTCTCACATTCGTGCTGAACATGCACAACAGAGAGAGAAAATTTATAAGAACCTCGCACTAAGGCACCTTAAAAAAAAAAAAAAAAAGAAAAAAAATCGATTTTTTCTGATTTTCATGGCAGCAAATTTATCGATGATTAAAGTCTGGAATTTGCAGGGAAAGTGTGTCTATACAGAAAGCATTGCACACTTGCTATGTTTTGAAATCACAGATATATTGAAATTAATACTTGTTGATCTACCCAGTTTTTAATTTCAATTTTCTCTTCCAATGACAGCAAAGAAAAACATTTAGAATGCAAACTTTGTATAGTGTTAATTTTCTTTACATTCAATTAACACAAAACAAATAAGAGAAACTGCTTCACGAATTCACACGAAACTTCCCAGTTTGCCATTTAGCAACAGCTGACTACTAACAAAGCAACTGATTATTCCTGCTGTAGAGTGTCTGCATGAGAGCATTGTTACTTCAAATGTAATATTTTTAATACAAAATAATTACAAAATTTCCCATAACTAATATATATAACTGAGCTACCATTTGACTATATTTATTTCATTATCTTTTAAAATACTTTATTAAACTTTGTAACGAAACAATAATTGTCTGTATAAAATTCGAGACAAGCTTTCCTGGAAACAGGTTGTTTCAGGCGGGAGAATGCACACAATGGATCCTAGAGACAAGAGGCTCCTCCTATCGCTTCTTCTCACCTCTCCCACGGTTCTGGTGGTGTAGTGGTTACCATACTTGCCTCCTATATCCAAGAACGCGGATTCGAACCCGGCCAGGACCGATGGATTTTTTCGGGCGTAAAAATCCTAAGTATGGCTTCCTTCGGAAGGGAAGTAAAGCCGTGGTCCCGTGTCGAACATTTACGGCACGAAAAAGAACCTCAAGCCTGAAAGAGAGGCCTCTGAGCAAAATTTGTCGGCCGTTTCACGCCCTGAGTTGAATGGGACGCTGATGACCTGAGATGTTGAAGAGCGTCCATAAATAAATCAATAAAAAAAAAAAAAAAAAATCACCTCTCCCAGTCAAAATACGAGGGCTGTTCAAAAAAGAATTATCATAATTTCTTTTAGCGAATCTGAAAAAATGTAGCTATTGCAGTTGTATACATGAAAATATTTTTGAAACATTTCTTTAAATCTCCATTGATCCTACTTACTAGGCACCGAAAACGCGAGTAAAATTATTAATTTTATTAATTAATTAATTATACATGTGTGTGTCTGTTAACGCTCTACCGGTCGCATCAATGAAACGAAAGTATTACCATAATTAACAAACCATTCGTCGAGTTCGTTAACTAACAAAATTGGACCATTGGGGCGGAGGTTAACCTAAAGCGAATATTTAAAAATCACTCTAGCGGGCCCAATTTTTGTTTTTCCTCAACTAAACTCGTTGCCATTAAAACAAACTCATAAAAATATTCTCGAAAATCAGCGAAATTAAACTACTAGGAGTTTACCTAAAACCCAAAATTTAATAGCTCTAGAGCAGCCCATTTTTTTTTTTTTCGTAACGAAACTCGGTATATAATTTTTTTTTCTGAAAATCAGGGACATCAGGTCATTAGGAATTGGGGTACACCAGAAAACGGAACTTTAGAGAGTGAGGATTAAAGCGATATTTAAAAATAGCTCTAGCGGCCGTAATTTAATTTTTTAAGGACACTATATATACCATTGAAATAAAACAACAACAAAATAGTTTTTGAAAATCAGTGAAATCAGATTATCAGGAGTAGGAGGAAGTTTACCTAAAATCCAAAATTTAAAAAATGCTCTAGTGGCATTAATATTTCTTTTTTTCACAACAAAACTCAGCATATACTTTCACCATTTAGATAAAATAAGTAAAAAATAGTTTCTAGAAATTTGGGAAATCAGACTATTAGGAATAGGGGTATACCTGAAAACCGAAATTTAAAAAATTCTCCAGCATTTAATTTTATCTCAGTTATTTCAAAATAAAGGTCAAATTAACTCTGCATATAAACTCTATTTATAATTATGCATATTTTATATTTAACAAAAGCACTGTCAAAGATACACTGATAAAGATAGCACTGTAAAATATTAATCTAACATGTGTGTGAGAACTATATTTGTATGTAAGAGCACTCTCTAATAACCTTTAGAAAACATTTGTGCTACATATTTTTACTACAATAACATTTGAATTAAATTTCAAAGCCAATGAAAATAGATGGAACTTTTGATTGTTTATAGTCAATTGTGATATTTGCTTAGTACATTGTAATTGTTTCTGAATAGTAACATGTTTTTGTTTTATTGAAACATATGAACGCCATCTTCAATACAGAATGTAACTCAAAACTTACTGTTATTTCTCTATATTAGTGAATGTAAAGATGATATCCATGACTCAGTTCATAAACTTGGTAACATTTACTCACATAGTGTGGCTTTGTCTATCAGTGTTTATATTAATAATATATCATTAATTTTTATGGTTTAATAATAATAATAATAATAATAATTATTATTCTAAAGTTTCATTTTTCTTTTTTAATGCTTATAGATTACAAGAATTCTAAATCCTCTTAATTTTCAAAATTAGAGTAATTGTACTATACTATTCATTTTCCAGTGCTTTTGAAAGGAAAAACAGACAAACCTATTTAAGTAACGTATTATAGCTAAGTTTTTCTTTTATTAGTTAACCGTAGAGTTTGTCATTATAATACCCAAGTAATACCTAACTTATTTCATTGATTAAAAAGGCCATAATTTGGATTTTAATTCCCTTTTTAAAGATACTCTACTAGCTTAGCTTATGCAGGTCCTGTGTGACAGACCTTTTTTTTAACTTACACCATCTTTCAGAGCCACTTGGACAATTGGGCATTACTGCTTACTTCATAAAGCATGTATATTAACACTTTTGCTAATAGCTAATTCATAATATTTTTGAAATTTATGAATTTATGCCTTTGTAAGGTATCTTTTACAACCTAATGTTTTGCCATCAATCAGTGCAGTTACAGAATTTTGTTTTACTAAATACTGTGTATAGATAATGCTTCTTTTAGAAAGAAAATAAGATATCTTAAAAATATTATGGCATAAGCATTGTTTGGATTGTTGTGATGTGTTTGTTTATTGCTGGTGGAAGAATGTCTAATAAGGAAAATGTCCATTTGATTGTCAGAAATTTCCAGAAGCAAGTCTTGTGTTTTAATCTGATTGATGATGGGAGTTCTTCCACCTATGTAGCATGTTGTGGGGAATGCTAAGAGAGAGTTAGTTAAGAATAGACCATGAAATGGTAGGACATGTCATATGAAGTCGGGCCTGTGTAGTGGTAATCATACTTGCCTTCTAAACCCAAGATCGTGGGTTCAAACCTGGCCAGGATCAATGGATTTTTTTGGGCGTAAAAATCCTAAGTATGGCTTCCTTCGGAAGGAAAGTAAAGCCATGGGTCCTGTGTTGTACATTTATAGCATGAAAAAGAACCTCAAGCCTGAAAGAAGAGGCCTCTGAGCAAAATTTGTTGGCCATTTCACACCCTGGATTGAATGGGATGCTGATGACCTGAGATGTTAAAGAGCATCTGTAAATAAACAAATAAAAAAGAAATAAATAATGTCATGTGACACATCTTTCAGCTAGCCCAGAAGCATGCACTGCTGAATTCGATATTGTAAAATTAAGTATGTAATAAATGTTAACATTCACTCTTTGTGAACCTGGAAAAATGTAATAAATTTTATAATCTGCCAGAGAGTGAAAAACAAAAGAGTTAAATTTAACAATAATAGCCTTTCACCAGATAGTCAAGCAAGTGTAGAATAACTATGTAGATATTTTTAAGTAGTAAAATTGCATAGCCTTAAGACTATGTTTTCATGAATGAATGAATGAATAGTGTTTAACGCCCGTTTTTGCTACAAAGGCACCACAGGCGATAGACAGTGGTGATACATGAAATGAAATGATATATTGGGAAAGGATTTATTTTTTAAGGAAAGAAACGTTCCAGGCCTAAGTTTAGGGTACCTCCCCGCCATTTGCCATATATGAGGACTGAGGAAAACCTGGAAAAAACCTCAGTCAGGGAGGACGGTCCTGGCGGGATTCGAATCCCAGACCTCCCGCTCACGAGTCCGCGATTTAACGCCCTCGGCCACCCGTGGCGGTGTATGTTTTCATGATGTCACTATGTAATATTTATGAGCAAAGGTGTAGAAATGACAATTTGAGCCTTCATAATTCTTTCTCGCTAGATGGCACACATTTTCATGCATAACAAACATTTTGTGAGCATTTTCACATTTAGTACTTTAAACAGTCTCAAATGAGGTGGCAGATACAATGGCATTCAGAGACCATGTTTCTGCCAGATACTATCAAAATCTGCAACAATGTATTCTGCCTCATCCTCATCATTCAGTTCTACTGCTCCTTTTGCTATATTAGTATTGAGACCAAATATCCTAGCTGCAGCAGAAGCAAAATGTTTGCATTAGATATTAGATGATGCCATAACCTCAATTTCCTTCTTTGAATCAGTAATATTTATACTGTCATAATATAAATTATTTGTTAACATTTCACTGTTCTGTCTGCATACACATGCTTATTCCTTCTGTTTTTACTGAAGAACAAAATTATACATGATTTCCAAAATTGACATTTTTGAGTCCAGTTCACAAATCAACCCCCTAATGGAACTAAAGGCAAGGTATAAAATACATCAATCAAAACAAGGCATTGCAGGATAATACATTTATTTCATTTTTGTAACAATATAAGTCTTCAGCAACTGCAGTAAGCAGTTAATTTTAGAAATACATAAAACATTTTTTGTTTAGATGTGTTCATGTCTATTTTATTTAACATTGGAAGACTTTATTATTGGACCATGAATTTGGGCATCAGTAGTTAATGGAAGACATGGTTATCAGGTCTCATTAATTCTGCATGATTAATAATAATGTTAGCTTTATCAGCTAATGTTATTTGCTTTTCAGTAATATTAACCATTAACTTACTAACATTCACTAGTGCACTATAGCAGACAAAAAATACAATTCCTCCTCTAAGGAAGACACAATAACATAATTATTGATTATAACAAAAATGCTTAAAATAGTGGTATGATTGAACTTTGCAGTGGGTCTAGTCCTTAAAGACAGCTGAGTAATATCTTAGGCCATTCATTTTTTGTTTTTGTTCATATATGTTGCACATGTTGTTCACATTTTAAATACCAAATATCAACTAGAACATTTTTATCTTAAATTCTAAAATACTGAAGTTTTCATTGCATAGGAATGTTTTGTGCTCTTAATAAAATTATATTGAAGTAGATTATAGAAATTTATTTAATATAACATTATCAAAAAAGTTTGAGACTGCAATAAAGAATAAGATATTTATGCAAAATGGTTCTTTGGAAAGCTATATGAAAACACATTTATTAACAATTATTTACTTCAGAAAAGTTTAGTTCTTGCATATAATTATCATACCAGAGAAATAATACTTGGAAATTTTAATATTACCATAAACATAAAGCTATGAGCTGTAGGAAATGCAAAAAATGTGTTTTTAAACCTATATGATGGTTGCAATTGTTCTTTTTGTATTATTGTTCAATAAGTAAGGAATTTAATAATTATCTACAAAGCACCAACATTGAAATTAAGAAAATAAAAAAAATTAAAAATAAAAAATGAAAATTTCCAAGTGAGGTAGTAATAAGTCAAAGCTGTAGGAACATGATTGCTCCAAGGCATAGTCAAGTGTGGAGTACCACAAGGATCCGTACTCAGCCCATTGCTATTTCTTGTATATATAAATGATTTACTCCAAATTATCAATTGGAAAAATATTATGATACTTATATACTTATGATACTTATTTAATATTCCATTACTGCAGTGGGAAAATTGATATCCAAATTCTTGATGAATATATTGCAATATTTAGAAGATTAAATTAATATAATCAAAACTAAAGCAATACATTTCAGTACTGCAGCACTAAAGAATGATAACTGAAACAAGGGATTAAATATGAGCTCTATACTGTACTTATTAAGGAATCTTTGTCACTATTTATACACATCCATTTTGAAAATGGTGTACTACGGTTTGATTTACTCTCATTTGCAACATGGAATTTAAATTTGAGGCAGTACTGTACAGCCAGTTTTATAAAAAAAAGTTGCTTAAGAGTCATTTACAAGTTTGAAAATGCAGAAATATATTCAGAGAGAATGATTCACTAATAATTATCTCCTTGTATGTATATAAAATTGTTCTATTTATAAAAGATAGCAATATACTTTCCACTAACTGTAACAACATATTTACTACTGCAGTACTAAGGGAAATGAAAATTTGCATAGAGTGAATGTAAGTAGAAAAATGACTGAACAGGATCCATTTGTAAAAGGAGTTATACTCTATAACAAATTACCAAATTGCATACACATTTTAAAAACAATGGACATCAATTCAAAACTGCATCCAGAAAATCACCTTGCAATACAATGATTATAAAAAGAAGAGAGACTAGACTCTGAGGCACATTGGATACAGTTTCTCATAGCAGATATCTTTTATTTTTCAAGAACATATGGCATAAAAGTACTTAACAGTCATTGGCTTTTGATATTTATTAGTTTTGAGAAAAGGTATTCTGGAAATTGGATTCAAGAGAAAATATTCTGGGAGAATGTGTATACAAAAAAACATCTGGGAATCATTCCATCCCATGGGGCATCTGATGAAACTGTTCGTGATAACATGCCATTCTAATTATATTACTGTTTTCAGTTTGCTGAAGAACTGAATTTCAGACTCAACACAAATAGATCACATTAATCCAGATCTAAGGTGAACAATGCTTGATACGACCTTGGGACCGGCTGGCAGAGCTATGTCGGCAGAGATAGGAAGTATATTTTCCCTCCGCTGTGCAAGCTTTCAGTGCAAGTTGAAATCTTGCACAAGTAGCACACTGCTGACACAGCAGCCAGCCTTGCCAGCCAGCCTCACACTGTGAAACCGGTTGCTCGAAGGATTTTTCACCCTGTAGAAAAGTATAAAGTAATAGATTGTGAAAATCATGCTCAAAACAGTAATGAAGCTGTAATTAAGGAATCTACATTGAAACCTGTAACTACCACCATTGTGAAATTACCATGCAAGTTTAAAGATTATACATCAGACTAAATCACTAATAATGTATTATTGGTTGTTACTGTGTTTATCTCATTTAGAAATGATTAAAACATTGTGTGTTCATTATTTTATGATTATGAGGTATAGTCTGGGTTAGGCTATTAGACTTTTTAATTATTTTAGCTCACATACAGTAACTAAGCCAATAAATAATAAGTTGAAAAACAGAAGAGTATTAAAGCATCTGAAATTGAGCAAAAAATGGACCTACAATAGTTTGGTTTTGAGGTATTGAAATAAGCTCTTTATTTACAAAAAAAAAAAAAATAAAAAAAAAAAATAAAGATGATTTAAACAATAGCTTTTCTTTAATTTTGTTAATTTTTTTAATACAGGTTTGTGCATAAATAGTTGACACATTGTGACATTTGATAAAGATTGTATCTTTAGTTAGATTTCATTCAAATTATGCTCTAGTGTGTACTTTTTCATGGAAATTCTTCAGAGACCCTGTTGTTGCAATATCTTTAGTCATTTGGTTCTTGTTGAATTTTGCCATGGCCAAGCATGGATGTTTCTCTGTTGCACAGTGTGTTAAAGCAGTTCTCCTTTATGCTGAATTGAAAAGTATTACAGCAACTCAAAGAAGATTTAGGATAATATTCCACATACATAGGGCTCCATCAAGAAACACAATCCTCTGACTACACAGAAAATTAGAAGAAGAAGAAGAAGAAGGCAGTTTGTTGGAAGGGAAATGACCTCAGACAGCACCTGTTCATCATCTTGAAAGCATTGTAGTGCTATGGGTCCAAATAAGTCAACCTGGCAATCAGCAAAGGAAATAAGTATATCATGCCGTTCAATACAAAGAATTTTACACAGTGATCTCAAGCTCTTTCCTTACAAAATGACTGTGTTACACATTCTGACTGAACAGAACAAACAGAGAAGACTGAAATATGCATTATGAGCAGAAGGAAAAGATGAACTATTGTTCAACACATGTTTCACCAATGAAGCTTATTTCTACCTAAATGGAATAGTAAACAAACAAAATGTCTAATTTTGGGGCAGAAAAAATCTCAAAATATTCATAAAAAAACAATGCATGGGGAAAGAGTGACAGTTTGGATAGCTCTATTCAGCCACGGCTTTTTGTACACCTTCTTGCCACTAATCTTCCATTCAACTCACATTGGTTCATGCAAGATGGCATAACTCCTCATATGGCTAATGCTGTACTGGATTTTCTGCAAGAAATATTCTGCAATTATGTGATGTTCCATCGTTACCTGCAGCACCATCATGAGGGATTCTTCTAGCTTCCTTTAAGTTCAGATTTAAACCCATCTAACTTTTTTATGGGGTTATTTGAAAGACAAATTATATCATTTGTGGTCAAAGAATGTTATGGAAATACATGTCCGGATTGGCAATTGTGCAATGAGATAAATTAGACTTGTGCTGAAAAGTTGTTAGGAAAATGTATACTTGCCTTCACGAAGTTATTCCCTGCAATGGAGAGCACATGGAGAGCACCTGTATGTAAAATTTGAAAATTTTCATTTCAGAAATTAATGTTGTGACAAGATTAAATATGTCAACCATTTGTACGTCATCCTGTAAGATACTAACTTTCATTTCTGAGATTTTTATATCTAGTACTAGTTGATATTAGTTATAAATATGTTTATACTAATGTTGTAAATATTAATTTGGAATACCAACTTTGAAGTGTAATATTAATTATGCATATTTATGTTCTTTTTCTTTTATGAAAGAAATAGTTCTATGGTGGCACAGCGAAAATAATATCTAACCAGAGACCAGAATAAAATATTCCTAAAAACATTAAGTTTTTCAGTTTACTTAGAACTAATGAACATTGCAGAACTCAAGTATGTAAGAAGAAATAGCTGAAAAAATAAAAACAATGCAAGGAGGTTAGTGATAAACATTCTCTTAATTATAAAAGCATTATATTGGTTTAACAGCTGCAAATGCATTAAATCATTAAAATACTTTGCTAGTCCACTATATCTTAATAATATGGAAGACAAAGATTTATTTATCACTATTACATAAGGTCTGACTTAACATTTGTGCATTCTGACTTATGTAGCTATACATCATCAAATGATTTCCTATAAATGACTTTGTTACTTCAGTGTAAGGTTGCAGTGCAACAAAGCATAAATGTATATGACAGCATTTTTCAAACATAATGAAACTTATCAACATTTTAATGCTTGATTTTAAATGGAAATTACTTGGTTCATCCAATACCAAAGCCCTGGTAGGAAAATGAAATCGTGCCTGGCATAACAGCAAAGTATGTAACATAAGAATGACATCTATGAAACATATTAACCTAAGATTTACAATGCTCACAACATTAATATATTATTTACCACAAAAGTGTAATATCCTAAAAAAATCACAGTTCCATCATTACTGGGATTGCCATATGTCCTCTTTTTTCTGAAATTGTTCTCTTTTTAAGCTTTAATAAAGTGTCTGGGTAGAATATTTTTTTTAAAAATGATGAAATGTTCTCTTTTTTTGGTTTTAAAAAATAAACAATTTCAAAATTTGTGCTCTGTATGATGGTTTGAGAATGTGAATGTTGCAGAGTATTCAATTGTATATATAGAAATTGACAAGAGTATTATCACAAACTAAAGCCACATCATATATTTTAACAAGTAATGTTTGCATCTTCAGTGCCATAATGTCCTGTCATTTGCACCCTTTCTCTTTTTGTAACTGAAAATTTATTGGCTTTGGTATGTTTACAAAGCCTACTGTATGTGTCTTTAGATTTTATTTGTTGAAAAATAGTTTGATTGTAACTATTCTGGTGTGCAAACTATATATCTTACAAATTATTAGGCTGTCTCATAAGAAATATCGGTTTTTAAATAGTAAGATTTTAATGGCTTTCTTTTGTTTGTCAATGTTATTTATAGGATCTCATGGTTATTATTCTGTTTAGTGTGAGCATATTTCAGTTGTCAGTTACTAATACACATCCATATTACATTATGGATGTAGTAAAGAT
This sequence comes from Metallyticus violacea, assembly GCA_030762175.1. NCBI lineage: Eukaryota > Metazoa > Arthropoda > Insecta > Mantodea > Metallyticidae > Metallyticus > Metallyticus violacea. The sequence goes on along the minus strand of CM060832.1, from coordinate 12,270,322 downwards.
TGAGATTAGAGTCCTTCTAAAGACTACTGGAAACAAGATTATAAAGCTGCTGCCATGGCTTGAAGAATATGTGAAGTGAAGAGAGAAGGTGTCACTAGTGAGCTAGTTGCACAAAGATGGTTTCAGCATTTCAATAAGAAGAAAACACTAATGATTTACCGCATCCTGGAAGACCTAAGATACGAAATATTAAGAATACATGCAGAATTTTGGAAGAAAATCCACAAAAAAGTACTCATAGGCTGTCAGAAGAACTTGGTGCATTGAAAGACACATCACTACATTAAGATACTTAGAAAATTATACAGAAGCAGTAAATCTGTACCTCATAAATTGACACCTAAATAGGCATACACAGAGTGGATATCTGTTATCAACTTATCGCAAATTCCATGAATGATACATTTATCAGCAGAATTGCCAAGTGTGATGAAAAATGGGTATATTACCGCAACACTGATATCTTGAGTGGCTTGATTCTAGTAAGCCTGTGAAGTCATCGCCAAATAAAATTTGTTCTATGCGAAAGTAATGTGTGTCTGGTGAAATTTGAAATTGTGATTCATGGAAATTTGTTCCTAAGGAAAATGCAGTCCATGCAAATCTTTATTCTCAACAACTGCAACAAGTTCATACACTTTTGAGACAGAGATATCCCAGATTACCTCATCAAAATAGAGCTCTCTTGCAGCAGGACAATGCAAGACCTCATACTGCTTGAACAACCGTGGAAAAAATCCAGGAGCTGAAGGAGATCAAAGTGCTATCACACCCAGCATATAGCTCTGTTCTTGCACCTTCAGATTACCACCTGTTTTGATCCATAGCCTATTTCCTGCATGGAAGAAATTTGGAAACATTAAAGCGTGGAAGTGGATATCACTGAGCTCTTCACATCAAAATCCAGAAACTGGTACCTTCATAGGATAACAAACTCTGAAAGGTGGCTCAAGACTATAGAATTTAATGGCCTTTAATTTAATGATTAATTGAATTTTTGTCAGAACACATTTCAAATAAAATTTTCTTAAAAATACACATTACTTATATAACAGTATCTATGTATATCATGGTGTTTCCACTTTTGTCGACAGAAGCATCCTTTTTTTTTTTTTTTTTTTTTAAAGAAAATGTTCTCTTTTCTCATCATGGACCTATGAACCTTAAATCACCATCATCATATGATCACTAATTTTGGGGATAAAAGCTTTTAGCTTGTTTAACCCAAAATTATTCAGGTCAACTTTTTAAAGGTCAATTATAATTCCTCTTTCTCTTAGATCTAGTGAAATGTTGGTTTTTCTGACATACACTAGACATTATCTCTCTTTATTTCTCAAATGTGGTATAATTGATTTCATATTTAGTTCCTGTTTAATATTGGTATTTTCTTTTTATGTATGTGCTTATATATGCATATATGTTTGTAATACTGTATATTCACTTACTAATTCCCTGATGATTTAACTCATCTTAATTGATCTAATATTAAGATCTGGCACTCACATCCATATAATAACAGGCATAGTGCTTATACATTATGAAATCAGTTAGAGTTATTTTAGGTACCAGAGTTGCTCTATTCAGGATGTAGTAACTCCAAAATATAGTGTGCAAAAACTGTATGCTATGCAACCTTACTCTGAATACAATTCAGTATGGAACATTTAAAAACTAATTAAACATAAAAACCATACAATACACATAAAACAACAATATGCATATATAAAATAGTAAAACTATTTTGAATAAAAATGCATTACATGGAAGTTAATATATAGCTTGCATAATATGATCACCTGAGTTACATAAATGCTTTGAATCTAGCTAACAACACTAAAACCTCATCACATGCCTATAGCCTCAGCTTCTTTGCATAATATGTGCATGGCACATGTAGAACTAAAATACATCTATTTAAAAATACTTAAATGAAATTTATCAAACACAAATAACAAATATAGTTACAAGAACAAATAAAAGTTTTCAATATTGAAAGGTTCAGATATTTGTTTCCACTCTCAATTTCACTCTAGATTTAAATCTATTCCAGAAACATATGACTAAAATAGTATCACTGTTTATGTAGCTGTGTTATGGTATATATTAAGTAAAAAGATTTGACCAATTATGTTCAGTTCTCTGGACTTGAAAACTATAGTTAAATTGCCATGGTAAAGTATAAATTAGTAGTAAAAGCAAGCCATTTCCTTCAGTTTTACTGCATTCATTCCCAACCATATGCAGCGACCAAAAGTATTTCTGCTGATGGTGGTGTTCAATAAGCATACCACCAATTAATATTTCAAATACTTTTTCCATTGATACAATGTTGTTTTCTTATTTATACTAATAGAATAATTACAAAATAAGTGTTCAGTTAAAGAAGACAATAAATTGAAAAAAATCTGAATCCATAACAAATGCATTTATTACATTAATATATTGAAATTAAATTCTGGATACCATTACAAGCAAATATTTACTACAGACTTTATGTAATTCCTTAGATTTTACACCTAAATAGCATAAAGACAGCAATACATTCAACATGTATATTTATATGTCCTATTTTCCGCAACATTAGAGCGAATGATTTGGTGGTATGCTTTGTAACTTGAATATCCATTACACCATGGGTGAACCTCATCCCAACATGCTTGCAAAAATAAATTTATACTATACATTGCTTATAAATATAAAAATATCAGTTTATAAGTCTTAAAAATCTAAACTGTTTTATTTATTTACTTTTTTAAAGCTTTGTGCAGCTGCACAATTACTTTACAGTATTGTCCATTTTATGTGTACATACTCTGCATTCTTTTAGCATTATATTCAGTATTACATTCACACAATATGACACACAGTATAACTTGCTATCACAACCCTGAAAATAGCTTATTCTTGTTTTGAAATACTTACAAAGTATACATAACAAAATACAGAAAAAAAAAAAAAAAAGAAAGAAAAGGAAAGAAACTGTAACTACTGATCCAATTTTCTCAATAAATGCTTTCTCAGTTTTTACCAGAAATATCAAACAATATAATATACTGACTCTAAATTATCACATCTATTTTTCCTTCTTACCTCCATTTTATATATAGTGAGTGCCATTTTTTCTTGAGGTTTATAGTTTTCCCACTTTAACTACTTGAAAGGAGTGAAATAAAATGATACAAAGCACACACTTTTTCCCTAAACACTTAAAAAATTACTATAATATTACATGTAAATACCTTCATGATTTTCAAACAGCCCGTTCAGTTACACTGCCTTTGTCTTAAAAATATGCTGAATATTCATTTTATGAAGTGTATCAGCATTTGTGCACACTAGCCACCCTGGAAATGAACTGGACTAAAGATTTTATGGGAATAATACATATGGCTTGGGATTATTAAATGTAATGCTTCAACGGTAAATGTGATTACAGAGAATATTAAGACACTACAGCCATGTGTAAATGTATACTTCTGCATGCACTTATCTGGGGTATGTTCGACAAGTCTCCCTAGATTAAGCAATTTGCTGCCATTGTATTTGTTTTAATAACAAAAGTCATAAGGTTATAGCATTAAACATTACCATTAGAATTAATAACCAGCAAGCTTAACAGAATTAACATACTTTATAAGATGATTAAAGAAATATATCAAGAACAACATCCTAGGAAGGCCATTGACAGAAGTTTTCAGTGCTCTTTCTTGAATCATTTTCATGGTGAAACCAAGATAGATTTGCTATTTTGAAACCAGAATTTTTCACGAAAATGTAATGTTTATTTAGTTTCTTGCAAAACTTGGCGAAAGCGATCAAGAAACAGATCAGCATGCTTTGGGCTGAAGATCAATGCAGGTCGCATTCTTATTGATGTCTCTCCACATCCACCTGACTGTATTCCTGAAAACATAAATATTATTTTTGCATATTCTATTTTACATGTTTCTTTTATAGGTAGAAAGGATTGTTGGTTATGAGGTTTATATGTGGGTTGAAACTTTAATAGTGGCAAAGTGCTGTGGAAGCGAAATGAGACAGAATTAATTATTCTCACATTTACCATATGTGGTCTATGCCTTACCCACTCCATTCTAACTCAAAACTCATACACTCTGGGGAGTGGAAGATAATCTTGTTTGAGTTACTGATCTAAACTGTTGTGTAATGTATTTTATCATGTTCACAAAACAGGATTTTTTTTAATAGTGTTTAACGCCCATTTTTAATACTCCCATTTTTAATACTGAGGCACCATAGGCAGTAGACACTGATGATACATGAAATGAAATGATAAATTGGGAAAGGATTTTTAAGGAAGGAAACATTCCAGGCCTAAGCTTAGGGTGCCTCCCTGGCATATGCCATTTATGAGGACCGAGGAAAACCTGGAAAAAACCTCAGTCAGGAAGGACGGTCCTGGTGGGATTCACCCCAGACCACCTGCTCACGAGTCTACACTTTAATGACCTTGGCCACCAGTGGCAGTAAGATTCAATGTGCTCGTGGTTGTACAGCAAGACAATGTCATGTAGGTCTTGTAGAGGCATATGGGGAAACAGCATTACCATACAGAACAGTAGCAAAGATGGTTAGAGCCTTCAATGGGGGACATGAATGATGCATAGCAGACATGGCTCAGCTGGGTCACCCAAATGCCAGTGAAGAGCAAGTGCAGACTATGCTGTGTTGTTAGACATAGATCAAAGACAGACCATATGTGAGTTAGCCCAAGAGATAGGATAATTGCATATGACTGTACTGCACATTCTAAAGAATTACCTGAGAACAAGGAAAATTATATGATGGTGGGTTCCCTATGATTTGATGGACACTATGATGCCACCCAAACTCACTTGGAGCATTAAGGTGTGGTGGCAATGCTTTCTTATGCCATATTATTATGCTTGATGTGACATGGGTTAGATTGTATAAACCTCAAATTAGGCACCAATCCAAGGAATGGCATCATTATAAGTCACCACACAAAACAAAACATGTTTCTTCTTGTGTTTGATTATGATGGCATCACCCTAACACATAGTGTACCACAAGGATAGAACATTACTGCACACAATTTCTGTAATTTTTTGGAGCATAACCTGAGACCAGCATTGCGAAGGAAGTGGTAACATGTTTTGCAAAATCTTCACATCATTTTGCAGGACAATGCTGGAGCATACATGGCACACCTGTAGCTGATCTGTACCATCACTGTGATGAAAGTGCTTTTCCATTCAGCATATTCATCAGACCTAAGCTCCTGTGATTATGACTTAATCCAGAAGATGAAGGAACCAATTCGTAGAATTTGATTCAGGATTGTTCCCAAAATTCTGCAAGCATTAGTTTACTGCATCAGAATAATCAACAGAACAGGTGCTGCAACAGGATTCACATCACCAGAAACAGGTTGTTGACAATGTTGGTGATTACATTGAAGGACTATAGCAGTTTCAGACATGAATCACTTTTGTATTAGTAATAAATAAATAGTTGCCACTATTAAGTTCCAACCTTTGTATGAGTGATGACTTCTTTCCAGCAAGACACTGCTAATGAACTAAAGAAAGATAAAGATTCAACTATTGTATTTATTTAGCAGGGGCGAAGTATCCATTAAGACTGTAAGGCTGAGCCTTTGCGAAATTAGTGCGTTGGCTCACATATGTGTTTATTTGCAACCTGAAATATTTCCTTATTTGAACCAATGCACTGTCTGTGATGTAGATAGCTGATAACCAATAATACAGTTGAAGGCTCAGCCGACTTAGCATAAATATAGTAGTGATTTTTCATGTTTATGTCAGGGAGTTGTTGATTTGGTTTATTTTAAATTCAGGTTCTTTTTCATGCCATAAATCTGCAACATGGGACCCACAGCTTTTCTTCCCTTCCAAAGGAAGCCATACTTAGAATTTTTATGCCCCAAAAAAATACATTGACCTTGGCCATGATTGAACCTGCGATCTTGAGTTTATGAGGCAAGTATGGTTACGACTATACCACCAGGACCAACTTCATCTGGGAGAGGTAAAAAGAGTTTTAATTTTCATTACAGTGTAGGCTAACCTCATCTTAGCCCATTTAATAATGTCCACCTGTTTCTGAGTTTTGTAGAATCTGAAGCCCAATAGCACTGGGATGCAAATGGTATCAATTTAAAATATATTTTGTTATTTTTGCTTGTATTGTGATAATATGGGGAGTAATTATTTACTTTTAACATAAATACCATTAATAATGAGTTATTATTTTTACAACTCATTCTTAAACTTCTTGAATCACATTTTAGTTCACACAAAACCTGAATCAATTGATAGAAGATAATGCTTCAGTTTAATTTTTTCCCACTTTTTTATGTTAATAACTGCAGCAGAAAAGTGCAGTTTCTTACTAGAATTATACAGAAAAGGCAGTAAGAAGCCAAGAATTCATTTCAACAGTCATAGATGAATTTGCATAGAAAAGAACATTGAGAAACAGATTTAAGGAGATGAGTCATAAAACATCAACTATTTTATTAAAATTAATCTGTTGTCTTACGATTAATGAGTCATCAAGTTGGTTGAAGATGGAGAGGATGTCTCTTAGAAACCGATCCCGTATTTAAAAGTAAGTGAAGCATAAGAGTGTGTTAGACGACAATTAACTATAATTTACATTTAACAAGCTTCACTGTGTGAGTTCCAACAGAATTTTTTAAAAATGTCTTATTTTGCAAAAGTCCTTAAATGAAGCAATTATTTTGTTAATATTGCATGTAATTTAATTATTACATACATTATTACAGTCCCTATGCCATAATTTTGATCCTGAAAAATTTGTGATAATATTGTAGAGTTATTTTCATCACATATTTAGTATAAATTAGATTTTCCATTAGTTTTGACAACCCATGCCTCAATCTACCCTATATAATTAGCTCAGCTTTGCCACTGAAGGGGTGGAGAGTAAATGCCATAGGAGATCTATAGAAATAATTCATACTTAAGTATTGGGAGAAAATGAAGAATAATGAGGCATTAACTATATATATTTAGACCATCTCCTTGGTCTAGTAGTTAGTATTGCTGACTGCTGGCCAGGAGGCCTGGGTTTGATTCCCGGACCTACTTAGGAATTTTTTCTAAGTTAGGGAGGTCTGGAGCAGGATCCATCCAGCCTTGGAGGACAATTGAGAAGTTATCCGATGGCGTTCTTCAATCACAAAAGTTGTGAGATAGATGACTGGCGAGGTGCTGGCATGGATCACAAACCCCTCCTGTAATAATGCCCTCTAATCAGTGAAGTTGTAAGATGGAGGTAGAGGAAGCACAGGTTTCTGCAGCAGACCAAGACACACCCCAGGCTATTGTGCCAAATGAGAAGAAGAATTATATTATATTTAAGATTCTTTTTGTTCTCTTTATTTAATGCAATAATCTGTTATATATTTACAATTTTTTGGACCATCTTCAAGGTTTAGTGACAGCATTTGTGCCTATTAATAGGAGAAATAGGTTTGCTTCCAGCTCAGATCAAGCTGTCTGGGTAAAGTGTTTTTTTTTTTTGAGCTTCTCCTTACCTTAAGAAGGCAAATACCAGATAATTTTAATGCACCAAAAAATTCAAGCTCATTCGTGGCACTGTTAATTCATTTTATTCATCCATAGGTTTAACGGCCCCATGGTGCATCATTATCATATCACTTTCACTATCATCTCCCCTGGGACCTGGGACAATATAGCAACATCCTAAAGGCATCCTAGCCCTAGAAGCCTGCCATGCCAAAGGAGGAAAGCCCACAAATTTATGAGACAGTGGGCTGGCATGGAACAAAATTAATTACAAATTTTTACATTTTATTTTTTATAAAAAATAGCCAGGGTTAGAATCAGATAGAATTATACAAGATATAGACAGAAGACAACTGGAAAAGTCATACTCTGTCACATGGAACTCTGTCATGATGATTATTTGCCAAGGATAAAGATAGCCAGTTGTGCCATATATTTAATATTTGTACTCTCATTTAATGCAAATGAATATGATGTAAATTTGGACAAGTGTTTTTTTCTTTTTACATTCGCTTCAATGTCAATAGATAATGTCATGAACTTGCTCTCCATGAATGCTTTCATTATTTTGGCAATTTTTACAGCTGTTACATAACTTACTTTGGTCTCTGCCCTTGGTGCTTGTAACAAAACCAGTGGCATTTTAAATACATTTTCAGACTGTTTACTTTGTCCAATGAAAGTTGCCTTGAAGGTGATCAAAATCAAATATAGTGTCATTTTAGTATGTATTCTTTTGATACTGACATAGACTCATGGCAAATTAAACACACTGATTTAGAATTTATCATCACAAAAATGTACAAAGTGGTCATTTTCATTAAAAACCTGGTACAAATCATTTGACTTAAGCTTTTTACTAGTAAATGCCATAGACTTCAATCACTCATGCTTATTATCTGCTACATATGTCTAGCACTAGTAACAAAATCTCTGACAATATATAGGTAAAAGAAGTCATGGACATGACAAAAATGCTTGTGCCTATAAGTGAATGGTTTATGAATAACTGGCTGACTGTGGATGAGATGCTTTTATATTTAGATGAAAATAACTAGTTTTCTCGAACCTTTAAAAATTATCTGAAAGACACTGGAATAAACTACCTCTGATGCAATCTGTCACTTACCTAATCATGACTTAGGTGTACCTGCTTGGGGCTGGTAGATGACAGAATCTTAAGAATTCTCAATACAACAGTATAGTTTTGGCCTATGAGCATCATTGAAATTGATATTATTGTATGACTTAGTTAAACTACATACTCTTAATGCTTCACTTACTTGTCATAATATAAAGAACCCGTTTTCAGAACATTTCATTCTCATCATCAGGCAGGCTAAAATTCAACAGTCCGATAATTCGTTAAGCTGTGGGAATGTGCATTCTGCTCTGGTGGCAGTGTGATAAACTTGTAGTTTATGTTTTTATCCCCACTGTGTCGAAGTTCATTAGACTGTCTTTGTATTTGTAGATGTAGATTTTCTCCCAAATTCGTAGGTCCTTGTACTGATTTTATAATTTTGTTTTATTCACTACGTCGTGGTTTTCTGTCCAAAAATGATATGCTACCGGTGATGTCTCTATTAGCTTGTACTTTATGCTCATGAAATATTCCTTTAACCATGTGCCTATGTTTCTCTTTGTTTTTCTAATGTAGATTTTTTCACATTCTGCACAATTTATTTTGTAAATATCTGCTTTTTTCTGTTGTGGAATACTGTCATTAACATTGTCTATCACTAGGTTTTTAACATTAAATCTGTTAACCGGTGTCAACCTGATGATTAGTCATTACCATACTTCCCTCCTATACCCAAGATTGTGGGTTCGAACCCGGCAAGAACCGATGGATTTTTAGGGCATAAAAATCCTAAGTATGACTTCCTTCTGAAGGGAAGTAAAGCCATGGGTCCCATGTCGAATATTTACAGCATGAAAAAGAACAAGCCTGAAAGAGAGGCCTCTGAGCAAAATTTGTTGGCCGTTTCACGCCCTGAGTTGAATGGGATGCTGATGACCTGAGATGTTAAAGAGTGTCCATAAATAAATCAATAAAAAAAAAACCTGCTATTAAAATTTTTAAGAATATTCTGAATATTTTTGTAGCCCATGGATGATATGTGAATTTTTTAAAAATTAGCTGATCTTTTCTTGATGAAAATGTTGTGGCTTCTTTGTAATGTTTTGGTCTCTTGAATTTCTATAGCTTTTTGTGTACTAGTTCTTTTTCAAAACCATTTTTACCCGCTGTTTCTACAATTTTTTGTATGAATTAAAATATTCTTCTTTGCTGATTTGTAGGTTAACTAGCTGGTGTGTTACACTGCTGATAACTGCATGTTTGTGTGCTGCAGGGTTAAAACTGTCAGCTTTGATGTGATTATCTGCATGTGTATCCTTTCTGTATATTCCAAATTTCAGAACTCCTTGACATTTCATTATTTTAATATCCAAGAATGGCAACATGTTATCCGTTTCCTTTTCGTATGTAAATGATATATTTTTATAACAAATTATTTATGAGGAAGTCACTCAAATTTCACTAGTTTTATTCCATTTACTTGGACATATTTCAAAAGTGAATTTCCTTCATCGTCAGCACAGTTCCACTATCAGCTTTCCAACGTTGCATTAAGATGTCGCTCTTTGGATTTTATAAACTTTTTGATGAGGTTGCTGTTGCTTGGAAGATCAAAATTAACTAATTTTTTTTTGTTTTTGCTCAAGAATATATTTTCCCATACCGATAATTCTATGGGTTTTTGAAGAGCTTTTAGAGTTTTGGTTCATTTTGGAACTCATGTTTTTTTTTTTTTTTTTTTTTTTTTTATAGAAATGATCCGCTCTCACCATTCTTAGCAGACATATACATGAGTTTCCTGGAAACAAAATTATTAGAGGCTTTCCCACACATATACAAATGTTGGTATTGTTATGTTGATGATGTCTTGACAATAGTAGATAAAAAATGGAAAGATGAAGTAATAAAACTATTTAACCTACAAGATAGCAACATAAAATTCACAATGGAAATGGAGAACAACAAGGTTCTTCCTTTCCTGGATATAAAAATGATAACATACTGAATTTGGCATATTCAGGAAGGATATCCACATGGATAATTATATAAAAAGCAACAGCCACAATCCAAAGCAACATAAACTCGTTATAATCAATAGCCTCACATTCAGATTAACAATCAGTAAATGAGATAGAATACAAATTGGAGTACTGAAAAATCATGGATATAGAAAAATGCTTATACAATAGATCTGGTCAAGAAAAAGATAGAAAAATTCAAAAAACAAATAAAAGAAATCACCACACTGAAAGATTATAAAGGAGAGTAGATATATAAAAAATTTACATTCCATCCATGGACACACCAAAAATTTCAAAAGATTTTTATAAAGATGCCAACAAAAACAATCAATCATTTACAAAATCAGTTACGAAGATTACAATAATAAATATATAAGTAAAACAAAAAGAAACATTACCATACGGTTTAAGGAACACATGAGAAGTGTAAAATATAAACATATGAAAAATCACCAGTAGCATACCATTTCTGGCAAAAAAATCATGAGTTCCAAAATGAACCAAAACTCTTAAACATAAAGTATGTCCAAAATTTGTTCGGAAAACCGTTAAACCAAACCACAACAGTCGCGAGCAGTTAGTTGCTGAGAAAAAAGTTATTCAAATAGAAAAGGCAAAACATTATACAAAAAGGGCAAATATTGATCATAAGTTATACGGAAAACACTTGCAGATTTCTAAGAGGTTAAGTTGCATAATATGGGATAACTTAATCAGCACAATTTTAGAACATATACAATTTGGAATAAACAAAAAAGTCAGCAATCAGAAAAGAAAGGTTAGAAATCTTAATCATAAACCAAAGAAAAATTCAGAACCCAAACGAATCATGTGGAAAATCCATCTTATGAAAGTTTCAAAAAAGAAAAATTAGTATTTTTAAATAAAGGCTTAAAAACTTGTGTACAATACTGCACTAAAATTTAAGATTATTTGGCACATTTGTAAGTGGCCATTGAAGGATTAAAGAACAAAGAAAACAGCAGTAAACAAGACATATAGGAACACAATAAAATCCTTAAATGATAAAGATGTTATAAATATTGTACTTAAGAAGCTGTTGACAATGGAGTGGTAATATGTTCTAATCTTAGGTTTCAAGTAACAGCAATTCGGTGAGCAACTGAAGATGGGAGAGATTCTCCCAAAATGCATCTTACTTTTATGTAAGTAAATGGAGTTTAGTGTAAAAAAATGAATACCTAAGTTTAGGAGAAAGATGTTGTTTATACTAAAGCCAATAAAGGAAACAGAATAGTAATATTAAATAAAGAAGATTATTATGCTAGAATGCAGAATTTGTTAGATAAAAAAGAATATGTTCAGACCCATTCAGACCCATTGAAGGGATGTATTAATTCAATCAATGAGGTTCTAAAATCATGTACAGTTATCCCAAAGGATACAATATACAAAATAAAACAGAGCAACTCTACAATAGCAAAAATATATGGCTTACCAAAAATTCACAAGATTGAAAATGGTATGCATCCCATCATTAATAATATCAATACTTCTTCATACTATTTAGAAAAATGGCTAGCTAATAGATTCAAGACATACCTAAATTTCAAAGAAGGAGTATAAACAATTCATGTCAATTAATAGAAAAAATTAAGGACATAAAATTACATCCTTCTGACAGTCTAATATCTTTCAATGTAGAACCAATGTTTCCGAGCATATCAAAAGAAAAACTCCTAATTTAGCTACATGATTGGGTTAAAACAAATGGAATTAATGATGCGCACATTAAAGAATACAACAAAATCACAGAAATTTGAAAAACCAAGCCTATTTTGCTTTCAAAGGGAAATTTTATAAACAACAAGCACGACTTACTATGGGCAGGTCCTTATCTCCATTTTTAGCTAACCTCTTCATGAGCAGATTTGAAACACATATCAACTCAGCTTTCCCATACATATTTAAGGTATGGTGTACAGATATGTTGATGATATATTTGTCATAGTTAACAAAAAACTCATTGAAGATACCTTAAAACTTCTGAATATACAAGAGGGAAACATATCATTTACATATGAAATGGAAACAGATAACATGTGGTCATTCTTGGATATTAAAATAATGAAACGTCAAGGAAATCTGAAATTTGGAATATACAGACAGGATACACATGCAGATAATTATATCAAAGCTGACAGTTTTAACCCCACAGCGCACAAACATGCAGTTATCAACAGTTTAACACACTGGCTAGCTAACCTACAAATTAGCAAAGAAGAATATTTTGATTAATACAAACAAATTGAAGAAACAGCAGTTAAAAAAGGTTTTAAAAAAGAACTAATACACAAAAAGAAATTCAAGAGACAAAAACATTACAAAGAAACCACAACATTTTCATCAAGAAAAGATCAGCTAATTTTTAAAAAATTCACATATCATCCATGGGCTACAAAAATATTCAGAATATTCTTAAAGATTTTAATACCAGGATTTTTTTTTATTGATTATTTATGAACGCTCTTTAACATCTCAGGTCATCAGCATCCCATTCAACTCAAGGCGTGAAATGGCCGACAAATTTTGCTCAGAGGCTTCTTTTTCAGGCTTGAGGTTCTTTTTCATGCTGTAAATATACGACATGGGACCCACAGCTTTACTTCCCTTCTGAAGGAAGCCATACTTAGGATTTTTATGCCCGAAAAAATCCATCGGTCCTGGCCGGGTTCGAACCCACAATCTTGGGTATAGGAGGGAAGTATGGTAATGACTAATCATCAGGTTGACACCGGTTAACAGATTTAATGTTAAGAACCTAGTGATAGACAATGTTAATGACAGTATTCCACAACAGAAAAAAGCAGATATTTACAAAATAAATTGTGCAGAATGTGAAAAAAATCTACATTAGAAAAACAAAGAGAAACATAGGCACATGGTTAAAGGAACGCTTCAGGAACATAAAGTACAAGCTAACAGAGAAATCACCAGTAGCATATCATTTTTGGACAGAAAACCACAACATAGTGAATAAAACAAAATTATTAAAATCAGTACAAGGACCTAGCAGTTTGGGAGAAAATCTATATCTACAAATACGAAGACAGTCTAATGAACTTCAACACTGCAGGGGATAAAAACATTAACTAAAAGTTTATCACACTGTCACCAGAGCAGAATGCACATTCCCACAACTTAAGGAATTATTCGACAGTTGAATTTTAGCCTGGCTGATGATGAGCGAAATGTTCTGGAAACCTGTTCTACATTTTATGACAAGTTATTGTAGCATTAAGAGTGTGTATTTCAACTAAATCATACAATAATATCAATTATATGATTGGCTTCACGCTGCATGTTCCAATTTACATTTTAACCATTGAAATTGATGTGGCCTGAACTGTTTGATGGGTTGAACACTCCTGGTATACACTAAAGAAATAATAAATGAAAATGTTGTTTTTTCATATGCCAAATAAATGGCATCACCTTCACTGGGTCTGCACTATCCATTCTGTAGTATTGCTTTGTTGTGCATGATTTATGATATAACCTTTGATTTAATAATCTCTTTTGAATTGAACTATTTAGATGCACTTTTTTGGCTTCACTTACTAGAGATTTACCCAAACATGTTTTGTGGATCCTTGTCCACATCCTCAGCTGATGAATGTTGGATCATTTGTAGAAGATGGGTTGGTAGGTATCTGGGTTAACTCCAGTGGTTTTGTAATATACTTCAAGCTGTCTGCTTCTGGGATGTCAAAATTCATTAAGTTATGCTCATATTTTTATGTAAATCCTTTCCCATATGTTTAATTCCTTTGGTTGTTGAACTGTTTTTAATAACTTGGTTTATTTTTAGCACACAGATGATTAATAAAAAAAATTAATAATTCCAGAAACAAAAAAGAATTACATAAATCACAATTCTAAGTGATTTAGAAGGAAAAAAATGTTTAAAAACTTCATATACCACCCATCAGTCAATAAGAAATTTAAAAAAAATGTAAGTAGTACAATATCATTCTTAGGACCTCAAAAATGATACTGTAAAAATTTATTGAAATTAATCACAATGGATTCTAGGCCCAAAAAGAAAAAATCTGGAATTTACCAGATTAACTGTCAGGATTGTGAAAAAAAATCTAAGGAAATACACACAGACATATAGGCATTAAGTTGAAGGAGCTTGGATAAACATCTGTTACAAAAAAATAGAAAAATCAGCAGTGGCAGTACATTTTTGGAATGAAAAGCATGAAATGGAAAAAGCATCAAGTTAAAACAGGTCAACAACCAAAGAAATTAAACATATGGAAAAGGATTTACATAAAAAAACATTAGCAAAACTTAATGAATTTCGACGTCTCAGAAGCAGAAAACTCTTTATTCAAGTTTATTGCAAGACCACCAAATTCAACCCATACATCTACCAACCGAACTTCTATGAATGATCCAAGTCATTTAACAGCTGAATATGTGGATTAAGGTACATGAAACTTATAACCTACACTAAACTCCATAAATAAACTCCATATGGAGTTTAGTGTAAAAAATGAATACCTATGTATAGGTTATATTGCCACTCCATTGTCAACAGCTTCGTAAGTACAATATTTATATATATGAAACTTGTCCCAAGTATATCTCCTGTAAGTGAAACCAAAAAGAGTGTGTCCAATTAGTTTGAATATTAAAGCATGTTTCACTGTGTTAGATTCTAAATTTAATTAATATTGAGAAGCTTTGTATTTTTAAATTTGACCAACATTATTTATAGAGGCACTTACCTTTTCTTTTCAGTCTAGCCACAAGGTCATCCCTCAGAGCTGTAGTGGGACAACTGATAGCTAGGAAAGTGCCTCGTCCACGTGCTGCATAAAGCAACTGTGGAAATTCCTTTTCCAGATTACGCAGTCCTGACAGAAGTTTCT
This sequence comes from Metallyticus violacea, assembly GCA_030762175.1. Lineage (NCBI taxonomy): Eukaryota > Metazoa > Arthropoda > Insecta > Mantodea > Metallyticidae > Metallyticus > Metallyticus violacea. Next base: position 12,254,751 of record CM060832.1, on the reverse strand, counting down.
CTCCTGACTTGCACACAAGGTCTAACAGCGAGTCTCTCTTCACTACTTCCAGTACACCCTGCAGTAGCAGTAACTTTGATGGGTCTCCCATCCAGGTGTTAAACACTCTGTATGGCTGTGCTGGCCTTAAGAAAACATGAAGATTATTATTATTATTATTATTATTATTATTATTATTATTATTATTATATTAAACAGAAATAATGATACATTCAAATTTATAGAGTAATAAACACTAGTACCAAACAGAGATTATGTGTAATCTTAAAATATGAGTGTCTATTAAGAATGCAAAGCATTCTTTATCTGGGTCAGTTTATGTTGGAAAATATACAATGTTTTATGCACAGTATCTTTGAATTAAGTAGTTTCATTTTTTCCACTAATTGCAGTGATGATGAATATTGTTTTAGGGTGCAAAAACTGCAAAGGTCACATGTGCCTGAGCACAGCAAAATTGGCCAAGAAAAGATAATGTGCACAAAATAAATGAAAACAACAGCAGGTTGGCCATTTAAAGTAGAAACCCATAAGCAAATAAATATGGGAACAAAATGTAAAATAAGTGTAAAAAGCAAAGAGCCTTCATTTAGACATGTGGCCGGCTTAATGCCTGCCCTGTTTCTAACCACTTCTGTTCTTCCCTCCACTTTCCTGCTTCCCCATATGCTGATGCAAAGTCTTTCTGTTGTTATAATGCCAAAAAGCCCATGTACTTTAGCACACTGAATCTTCATGTATGATTCCTATATAACAACAAACTCATATAGGGAAATGAGATGGCAATTTATAGACAAATTCCCTGCTGTTTGTGCACCTCACAGAGAAACGGTTTGTAATCTTGTGAATAGATTTAGGGAAACCAGATCTGTTCTTGATAAGAAACTGAAAGTAAAATGCAGTGTTCTTACAGGGGAAAAACTTGAAGACATTGGAGAAAAGTTAGAATGAAGTTCAAAGAAATCTCTGAGAAAGCTTACACAGGAATTAGAAATTTTACAAACCTCGCTTGGAATGCCACTTAACTTTTAAAATTAGAAGCCTATAATATCAGTAGTTCAGGAATTGCAATCATGTGATAATGTAAGTAGAGTTAATTTCTGCAATTGGGTATTTGACAATGTTAATGTTTGCTCTATTAACCCGTCTATTATTAATTTTTTTACAGATGAAGCATGGTCTTATTTATATGGCTATGTAGCAACACAAAACATTATATATTGGAGTGCAGAAAAGCCCAATCTTGTACACGAAATGTTCATTGCATAACCAAAAAATTGGTGTTTGGTGTACTGTAGAAATCTATATGCTTGAATTTAAGGAGCTATGAATATATGACCCCGCCAGCAAACAGCATGCTTCCCAGTGCCAAGCAAATCCCCATTAAGCTGGCCATACATTCAAATGGGAACTCTGTACATACTAAAAATTCACCAGCAATAGCTAGAAGCAAAACTGGCTCAAAATGCATTTAAAAAGTGAAACTGTCCTATATAAAATTAAAAATCACACCTTACTCCACAAACCACAAAGGTATATAAAATAGAGCACGTGCTCAACAGCAATGATTTCATGTGCTAGAACATATGCAAGAACAATAGGAATACATGAAGCTTAGAAAGGTGACTGCTGCTGGCTACAGTCCATTAAAGAGTGTATACAATGCAGGCAAGATGGAACAGGTTCCCCTTAAAAAATTACAGTGACAAAATTGCAATGCCCAATCTGCAAATGCACTAAAACTACTTCATAATAATCAAGCAAGAAGAGGTAGACTAAGTAAAGGAGACAGATTTTCTCTCCCAAAGTTTGTTCCCTCAAAACAAATACCATTGCCAGCACGAGAGAATTGCTCATGACTAATTGCAGTGATGCAGTTAGTTTTCAAAATGGAATGCCTATGTGATAATCATTATAAACAAAAAGCAGGAATTTAATTACTTTTGGTGAAAAGTAAGACCATAACTGACATTACAAAGCATTTAAGAAATAGAGAGGCATCAATGAACAACACTGTTAATTGTTGGCAGAAAAGTTTGCAATCGTTGGAAGAACGTTCAGGCTGTTTCACTTATCTTCATGATGACATTTTTATTTAAGATGATGAGCAAATAATATGCCAACAGCTTACTGTTCAACCAGATATCTCTGTTGGCAGTGTCAACCAAACTATCCACCTTGTTGGTCCTGGCGGTATAGTGGTAACCATACTTGTCTCCTAAACCCAAGATCGCAGGTTCGATCCCCGCCAGGACTGATGGATTTTCTTGGGCATAAAAATCCTAAGTATGGCTGTGGGTTCCATGTCATACATTTATCACATGATAAAGAACCTCAAGCCTGAAAAAAGAGTCCTCTGAACCAAATTTGTCAGCCATTTCGTGCCCCAATTTGAATGGGACGCTGATGACCTGACATGTTTAAACAGCATCTCAAAATAAACCAAATCCAAAAATCCAAACTATCCACCAGACAATATTCAACGATTTATGCTAAATGGATCCCTTAAAGTCTAACTGCTGATCATGAATGAGAAAACCATCATGCGGAAGATGACAATTTACTGAGAATTTTAATGTGAGATGAAAAATGGATTCATCACTTTGAATCTCAGACCAAAAGACAACACATGGAGTGCCATTACAAGATTTTTCCTTGGAAAAAAAAGTCCAAGACAATACCTCAGCTGATAAAATTATAGTTATATTATTATGGGACTCAGAAGGGATTATTTTGATCAATGTACTACTTTATTAAGAAACAATTCTTTTTATTCATGATAAAGCAAAGTCACACATAAGTCAAAGCATCTTTGGTGAACTGTCCTCGGCAATAATGCAGCCTGATTCTGCACCTCCTGATTTCCAGTTCTTTGGTCCTCCATGATGTAATTCACAAGAGATTTGAAGATGATCAGAAGTCATATCTGCAATAAGCAGATGGCAGTCCACTTTTAACAATTGAAAATAATGTTGCAAGATCTTCTAGTGTGTCTATATTTATAACAATTTCTGTTGCTGCCATACTCTTCTTTATCAAATGCTTAATAACTGCATGATATTCAAAATTTGCCCTTTTTCCAGTATGTACATGTCTGCATGGCAACAATCAGGTATGAGGGGTGCTCTAAAAGTTCTCAACCTGATTCAGAGATGTTGTCAAAATGGCCAACTTACTATTATAGTTGTTAAGTATCAATCTTTAGATGGGGCAATGTAAAGTTTCAGATACATAAATATAGTCACTTGTTTGTGATGATCGTGCAAACAAACTAGTGTTAACATTTCTACAAAAGGGATAAAACTGAAATAGGAGCTGCATGAAAGTACTTCATTTTTAAAGATTTAACCCCAACAAAGATACAAAAGGAGTTAGATTCCACATTATTCCACGCCCTCTTCTTCCTATTTGATGGTTAAAAAGTAGGCTGCGGAATTTAAGTGTGGTTCTACATCCATTCAAGATGATGAGCACTCAGGGCATTCCCAAAACTGCTACAACTGACAAGATTGAGACAAAAATTTGCAATGCCATGTTCAACGATCATCAATTGAAGGTATGCGAGTTAGCTAACATTGCAAAGACCTTGATAGGCTGTGCCCACTACATTTTACATGAAGTTTTGGGTATGAGAAAGCTTTCGGCTCAATGGGTGCCGCATTTGTTAACAGTGGATTAAAAATGCATTGAATGAACATTTTGCAAGAAAGTTTAGACTTGTTTAAATGTAATTCCACTGAATTTCTTTGATGTTTTATAATAGTAGATGAAACATGGGTTCATCACTACATGCCAAAGATGAAGGACCGTTCAAACACTGGGTGGCAACAGGTGAAAGTGCACCAAAGAAAGCAAAAATGGTTCCATATGCAGGAAAAATCATGCCTATGGTTTTCTGGGATTCTCATGATGCAGTGCTTGCAGACTACCTCCAGAACGGTAGAACCATTACTGCGGAGTTTATGCTTCACCATTGGACCAAATGAAGGATGCTATTCAGGCTAAATGCCCACACCTTGCAAAAAAGAAAGTTCTTTTTCATGCTAATGTGCCTTCACAAATGTCTAGGATTGTTGCAACTACATGACCTTCCCTTCCAATCACTTGCACAACTGTCATATTTGCCAGATTTGGCTCCCAGCAATTACTTTTTGTTTCCAAACCTGCAAAATTGTCTGGGTGGACGAAAATTTACATCAAATGATAAAGTTGAAGCTGAGACAGACACTTATTTTTCACAATGGACAAATTTATTTTACCAAGGGTATTAAAAAGTTGGAAAGTTGTTGAACTAAATGTTATGGTTTACAAGGTGACTATGTTGAAAAGTAAAATAAAAAATATTTCTGTAAACGTTGTGTATTCTTGATCAGGCCTAGAACTTTTAGAATGCTCCTTGTATAAATACTATGGTTCTGCATAATCCAAGCATTATTGCACAGATATTTCTATGGAACATGGCAGGTTTTGATAATTTGGGACTGCTGTTACAATCTGTGGGTCAGTATGAGAACTTTTCAAATGACCCTCATATTCTCTTTCATATTTTTGTTCAAAGGGTAGGTACACTGAACAAGATGCTATATTATCATTTATTCATTCACTGAGATAACAACATGTTCCTATCAATATTCACCTATTTTGCATGCAATTTACTTCAACCCTCATAAATTCTTTCTTCCCCACAACAATAATGAAGTTTGGTGAAATCAAGCCTTGTAGAAATAATTTGCTATCACTATAGAACCAACTTGTATCCAAGATGCAGTCAAATAATGCACTGCTTTCATTACAAAGTGTTTCAAATTAATCACTGGAGCAGCAGTAGCTATTAATCTCTTCTGAGTCGGAATATTAGAACACTCTTTATGGTTTCACTTAAATGAGATTTATTCAGGACATATGTTTCATGGACCTTTTATCCACATCATCAGCTGTTCATGACTAATGGGCCATTCGTAGAAGTTGGGCAGGTAGTTAATCATAAGACCACCAGCGTCCACCTGGATTCCTACCTATCCAACTTCTACAAATGATCCATTAGTCGTGAACAGCTGATGATGTGGATAAAAGGTTCAAGAAACATATTTCCTGAGTAAATCTCATTTAAGTGAAACCATAAAGTGTTCTAATATTCCGACTCAGAAGAGATTATTAGTGTGTGTTTCACTGTGTTCGATTCCAAATTGAATTAATATTGAAAGCAGTAGCTATGTTATGTCATTCATCAACATAATTTCTGGTCTATATTGCCTCCATTAGGGATCTTAAAAATTGAACTATAAACAATAAAGAAATAGAAGCGAGGTGCTCACTTAAATTCGGGTTTATGATAGTAGCCTCCAAGTTGCATTTTCTTGCTAAATGTGACAACATCAGGAGGACTATCCAAGTTAAAGTATTCATGACACCACATCTTGCCAGTGGGGCCACCTCCAGTCTGTACTTCATCCAGCATAAGTGCTGCACCATTCTGTAAAAAGTTATAATACATGTATTCTAAAGAAAGATTATTGCATACAAAAGCTATACAATAAAAATAGAATGATTTTATTTCTCATCATACAGTGATGAAATAATTTTTTTATGAAAAGAATAATCTCATGTGATTCATGAAAAAAATTGGAAGCGAGTATGGGCAGCATGTTAGTACAGGATGCCAGCAAAGAGCATGTGTTTGCCAGTTGGCTAGGTTAAAATGGAGTTGCTTGGTAACAAGCAGTACCTGTTCTGAAATTTTGTTTTTGTCTGCAGAAATCTTGTATGGAAGCATTTGGGATATTACAGCAAGAATAAACTGCCACCGGTGGCCTAGATTGTTAAAGCGTGAACTCGTGAGTGGGAGGTTGGGGGTTCAAATCCCACCTGGACCATCATCTCTGACTGAGGTTTTTTCCAGGTTTTCCTCAGTCCTCATAAATGGCAAATGCCAGGAAGATACCCCAAACTTAGGTCTGCAATGTTTCCTTCCTTAAAAAATATGCTTTCCCAATTTATCATTTCATCTAATGCATCATCAGTGTCCACCATTCGTGGTGCCTCAGTAGTAAAACTGAGTATTAATCACCATAAAAAAAAAAAGCAAGGATATTATGATGATGATCTGATACAATCAACCTCACTTTAGTGATTAAAAAGAGTTTTAGGAGGTCCCTGTTTCAACAACAAAACAGGCCGGTTTAGGTGCTCCAATCACAGCAGTGAACGAGACCATGATTAACCAGCTGCCTTCATTGTGTGGGAAAATCAACAATTGCAGTGGATAGACTAGAAAACATGTTACAGTTTTTGAATGTTAGTACATTTACCATTCACATGATTGCTTACATTTGAGATGTGTCTGTGCCAGCTGGATGCAAAGATTGCTGATGACTGAAAAGAAAATGGTGTGAATGGATGTGTTTCATGTTTCATGTGTTTCCGAAAGAAGTTGTGTTGTCAGTTCTGTACTGCTACTGCAAGCATGTAGGTTATGCATTAACACTTATTGTAGCCATGTTGCTATAAAAATAACTATAACAACAATAATAATAAATATAAGAATTATAACAAGAATAATAACACTTTAAATCAATCACACACAAAAGAATCCAGCTTTACTTGAACCAATACAACAAACAACTGAGTGCATGTGCTTCGGTTACAACAGAGTTGGCAATATAGAACAGAATGCAGATGGAGAAATGGTGGTTGGTGCTAGCAGACTACAATGTGCAAGTCATGCAATGCAAACCGTGAATTAATTCCTTGTGTGTAATAGGGCTCAAATCTTGTAGCAGAAATTATCATTATTAAAAACATTACAGGATAACCAATCAGAGAGCAAGTTTTAGTATTTATCAGTTACAGCATGTACCAAAATAGCTTCATTTACTCTAGAATTTAGGTGTGCTATTTGCACATTTGGTTGGCTGTGCTGACATCTACCCTATCTCTCTTTATCCTCCAGAAATATCAGGGTCAGAGATTTAGTGGCCAGACTGAATAGTGTTACATAGTCATGGCCATTGAGATTGAAAGGTTGCTTGTAGACAAAACTCATGAGATGCAAAACAAACAATCGATATATTCTTTTCAATTATATGATGTTTCCAAATCACATTTACACAAACATGAATAATCAAATAATATCGTAATCAGTTCAAGTACAAACACATTTACCTAAACCTAGCCTTAGGTGAATCCTAGAAACCAGAGGACCCAGTAGTTTACTGCAGTTCCCTATGATCTCAGCTTGCTTCCTATTCAAAACTATGAATAGTATTACACAGTTATTGTAGCTCTTACATTAAAGTTAAGTTAACGATTGGTATAAGCTGACTTAATGGTACTTTTACATGTCTATTTTTACACTTTAATCACTGTTGCACTAATGGTATACAGTAAATTAAAAAATAAAGGAGGAACTGCTGAAGATGCTGAAAAGAACTGCCCCAGTGGGGAAAAATGGAAAACATACAATGCAAACATTTGTATGTAGTAAAATTACATAATGGTTGGCTACTCTGAGAAATAAATAAAGAACCATTCTAGATGAAGCACAAAGCCATCTTGGTGCGGAAAAATAAAGACATGCATGAGAACATGCTGGTATGAAATTTTGCTATATTAATGATGCAACATTTAAGTCTAAGGGTAGATGTGTGATACCATGGACCCCATACTGTTCACATTGTGTATAATAATGATTTTTCATACTCTCTCCTTTTATTTTAGTATGTTTAAAACTTCTGTTTGCTTTAAGTAAATTTAAATAAACAAATTCTATTCAAGTGAAAAAAAATATATTGCTATTTAGCCTGCATACTTTCTTAGCAATGCACTGAAGCTGCTGAAAGAATTCCGGAGAAGCTTCATTGTCACCACCCTCAGACTGTATTGGTTCCACAATAATCCCAGCAACTGGTGTACCTCGTTTATTGAATTTGTTGATCAAATCCTCTACCTGAAAATGCAAAATTAAAATATGTGTTACAAACCTCTTTTTTATTACAAGATAATTGCTTATTGGCTTTCAAACTATGTATGCGACAATGCCTGATATTCATACTTAATTAGGACCTGAGTATGTTGCTTTATTGTACTTAGCATCTAATCACAATGGTGACAGTAATATCTTAAAATGCAAGTTTGTGTTAATACATGAATGCATACTACACTTGCTTCATTGTTATCACTCATTATTCTTCTTGTTTCATTATGTTTATTCTTTTATTTATCTTTTTGTGATATGCATTATGTGTGGCTGCCAGTTTGTGTGTGTTTGTCAATTATTATTCCAAAAATACATATTTGCATATCTGCATTTGCAGCTGTATTGTTTCCTGCAGCTGTAGTCACAATCATAAAATATGGCATGATCTTATTGCCATACACTGTCAACAGCAAACTCAACCATCTGCAGCTTGCAAACTAAATTACAAACTACACTTGGAGGAAACTTAACATTCACAGAGTTGCCAAAAAATGTAAAAATTAATGCAGCCTACTATCAAAGCAACATCATGGACCCAATTTTTGATGAAGATATTCCGTGGTTGTATGGTGAAGATGCCACAAATGTTTGGATCCGCAAGGATAAAGCATCCAGCCAAGCCACCTTTCTTGATCATTCCAGAACTACCACCACTGGAAAAATGTGGAAATGGGTCTCAATATGATACCATTTAAAAAGATCCCTCCCAAACAGATTTTTTGCAGATTTGTTCTGCTGAAACAGTGCCTTGCTTCTTGATGCCCGACCATGATTGAGGGTCTTTGGAAAGGCTACCAGCAGGAGTGGGCTAATATCCCCTTTCCTGCTCTATGGCACAGTCTTCTAAAATGGAAATTGCATTGCAGAGCCATAGTTCAAGACCATGGACATCAAAATGAACACAATTAGTGGTAGAGAAAGGGAATATCACCATGAAAAAATGTTAGTAAAACATCTGAGCTGAAGTGGGGCAACCCTCTCTACAAACAACTGACTGCTGAAGGCAAGTTATGTGTGCACGAGACTTAATCTGTGGCATTGATGCCAACTTGTACATTAGTGTGTCATAGGAACTCAATAGGATTGTGTGTTGTGAACACAAGAAGAAGAAGAAGAAGAAGAAGAAGAAGAAGAAGAAGAAGAAGAAGAAGAAGAAGAAGAAGAAGAAGAAAGAGGAGGAGGAGGAGGAGGGGGAGGAGGAGGAAGAGGAAGAAGAAGAGGAAGAAGAAGAAGAAGAGGAGGAAGAGGAAGGAGGAGGAGGAGGAGGAGGAGGAGGAAGAGGAAGAAGAAGAGGAAGAGGAAGAAGAAGAAGAAGAAGAAGAAGAAGAAGAAGAAGAAGAAGAAGAAGAAGAAGAAGAAGAAGAAGAAGAAGTTGAGAAACACTCCTCTAGTCCTTTATGGAAATATTAAGCATACTGTAGCTTTATGCATTATTCATTGAGTTTAAGGGTTAATTTTTTTTTTGATTGATTTATTTATGGACACTCTTTAACATCCCAGGTCATCAGCGTCCCATTCAATTCAGGGCATGAAAGGGCTGACAAATTTTGCTCAGAGGCCTCTCTTTCAGGCCTGAGGTTCTTTTTCGTGCCGTAAATGTACCACACGGGACCCATGGCTTTACTTCCCTTCCGAAGGAAGCCATACTTAGGATTTTTACGCCCTAAATAATCCATCGATCCTGGCCGGGTTCAAACCCACATTCTTGGGTGTAGGAGGCAAGTATGGTAACCACTAGACCACCAGGACCGACTTAAGGGTTAGCATCATCTGTTTCTTATAGATGCAACAACCCTGTAAATGAAATTTGACTTGTTCTACAAATCTATGTGATGATAAGAATTTATAAAATGCCAAATAAACTAACTACAAATATAACATTCTCAGAATTTTGTAAAACAATTTTTAATTTTTCATGAATAATGGCGTGTTTTGTTTAAAAAATTTAATAAAATTAAGTTAATTATAAATTTTTGAAGCACAGTACCTCAGCTAGACATTTTCTATCTTCTGCTTCATTCTCTCGTTTATTTTCCTCTAGAGGATAGCAGTATTGTGGAAATGATGCTATCGGCCAATCAAATGCTGGAATATCCATCTTGTGGATATACTTGGAGTGAGTGGTTGAAAGAGCACCCAATGTACGTCCATGGAAGGCTCCTATGAAACAAAACTTTCAGTTTGTAACTCATTATTTTCAAATGCTCTCTTCTACAAATTACACTTCATTCAAACTCATTTTCTAGCTCTTTTCGAACATTCCTACAACATTTATGCAGTATAAATTGTTTTACAGTGCTGAGTCTTCAATCACCTTTTTTATTGTATGCTAAAAGTTACCACTCTCTAATAGGTACCTTTGAAGGAGAGAATACACAAGCGAGGTGAGCCAGGGGGCTGGTTTACCATACAGGTTTCAGCTTCCTCCGGAGAAAAAGATGAACTGCCTCTCATATTTTTCTGATACCACAAGAAGATGTTCTTGAAGGCATTCTCATTTGAACAAGAGCCACACATCATGGTAGTCACCTGGTTCAATCCAGGTGGTGCAACCTGAAAAAAAAAATATTTCCTGAAATATGCAATGTAAAATAATTCTTACAAAAAAATTATGACCAGACTTGATGTTTTTCTTCATTGTCTAATGTCACTTTTCATTTGGACTTTTGGGTGCTCCTAAAGCCTTGCAAGAGTGTAGCCAATTTTAAAGCATTGAATGCCTGGAAGGTCCTCTACAGAATCCCAAAGATAGCGGCTGAAAGGATGATAGATGATAATTTGGTTAAATGAACTCAGGGGACTTTGTGGCCTAAGCTTCCCATGCATTCACCTTAAGGCCTGTGTGAAAACCACTGAAAAAACAGGTCAGGAACTTTTGTATGTAATTTTGCATGCAACTGCATTTACAAAAAATTCATTAGGTTCTTAGAACATGTTTCAAATTAATGCAGTTATTACTTTTTCTCAGAGTACATAAACTTTGCAGTTTACAGCTAAACACTACAACCATAAAACTACTTAAGGGGGTGCTGTGACCAAGTGGTTAGACTGCTTGCCTCCCACCAAGGCAACCCAGGTTCAATCCCAGTAGCTAAAAATGGGATTTGTGGCAGAAGCAGCAGCATCTGGGCAGGTTTCCTTAAGAGTCTCTGGTTTTCCCTGCCATTGACTCCACCATTGCCTTATCTTCATCCTCATCTAGTATAATATAGTCTGCCAATTTCCCATGCAACCATTCAAATTGACTATATACTGCCATCTAAGGGTAAATGGAAAAACTCCAATATTTACTTACTTATACTGACAAAATTAAGATCTTTTCCTCCATTCAACCAGTCTTACATGGATATATATATTAAATTACATTAGTAAAACACTAAACAAAGAGAAATGGATAATAGTATGAGTCACAGTCAATATCAATAAGATTATTTTAAGTGAAATAAAAAATATATAGTAATAAAATGAACATAACATAATATTTTGTTTTAGCTAAATCTTATATAGATATTTGTTAATTAAATACTTATTTTAGTTCTGATTCTTTAACATATGTGCATTTATAAAACATTTAGATAAAAAACAAAATTAAATAAATATAATCATAGTTAACATTTAAAAAAAGTTGAGTCCAAATTGTAACATATACATCACTAAGATTTTAATAAAAAGGAAGGCTAGTTTCTGGAGCCATCGCTCCCATCGTCAGTTCATGGTCGACTGTCGGCCTCGCTCCTCGTGGTGAATTGATTCATCTCTGGTGGAGGTTTAATGAGCAAGAGCTAAAGAACACATTAGGAATATAAACCAAAGACAAGAAGAAAAATCGGCAGTGGCCTGGCATTTTTGGAAAGAACATAGCACTAATAAAAACCCCAAACTACTTAAATCCTTAAACTGAATAAAAACAGTGTTCATATTCATATTTATTTATTGCAGCCATATTATCATATTTACATGATGATTTGTCAAAAATGTTACATATAAACAAAAATAAAAGATATAATATCAAATATTTATAAAATATATAGAATAAAACATCAATGAAAAACATAAATTTTCAATATCATTTACATTCATACATATTTATAATGTATTACAATCTACTTCCATATTTATACATATCACTAGTTTTATCAGTCAAGTATTCCTCTAATAAATAGTAACATTTTTGTATTAAATAATCTTTGGGCTGTTTTTAAATTTTTTGAGGGAAGTAATGTATTTTATTTCTTTAAGAAGTTATTGTAAATATGGATATGGTATTATAATAACAATTCTTTCACTTTGCATTTAAATATAGCTTCTGAAGTGGTATGTTTAAAATTATCAGGTAGCTAGTTATATAACATAATTCCAGAATGTCACATACTTTTGCTGAATAATGTGTAATTATACTCAATTTATGGTTATTTCTTGTGTAATAACTATACTTTTCACAGTTAGTCCAAAAGTATACCAGGTGTTTTCTAACAAATGTTACGACTTCTAATACATACGAGGTCTGTTCAAAAAGTATCGCAAATTTTGTGTTTTTTCAAAAAGTATTTATTTATTCATGAATATCTATTTTGTCCCCTTCAAAGTAATCCCCACTAGATATTATACACTTGTGCCAATGCTTTTTCCAATCCTCGAAGCACTTTAAAAAATTGTTTTTTGTGATCTTGTTCAGCTCCTACTTCAATGCCATCTTTATCTCCTCAATTGTGGCGTGGCGTCGTCTTTTCATGGGCCTCTTCAGTTTTGAGAACAAAAAAAAGTCACAGGGGGTCAGGTCTGGGGAGTACGGTGGCTGCGGCATCATAAGTGTGTTGTTTTTGCCCAAAAATTCGCGCACAAGCAACGATGTGTGAGCAAGGGCGTTATCATGGTGCAAAAGCCAATTTTTGTTCTTCCACAAATCCGGGCGTTTCTGGCGGATTGCTTGGCGCAAATTGCGCATAACTTGCAGATAATATTCCTTATTGACCGTTCCCTGTGGCAAGAACTCATGATGCACCACGCCCCTGTAATCGAAGAAAACTGTAAGCAAAACCTTCACATTTGACCGAACTTGGCGGACTTTTTTCGGTCTTGGCTCGTATGGCAGCATCCATTGGGATGATCGAGCTTTAGTTTCCACGTCATAACCATAAACCCATGATTCGTCACCAGTTATAACCCTCTGGAGCAAATTTGGGTCGTCGCGGACAGAGTTCAACAGCTCCTTAGCAACGTTAATGCAATGGTGTTTTTGGTCGAAATTGAGCAAATTTGGTACGAATTTTGCGGCGACCGGTCTCATGCCCAAATCATTGGTAAAAATCGAATGGCACGAGCCAATCGATATGTTTAGGTCCTCAGCAACTTCTCTAACGGTGATTCGACGATTGGCCAATACATTTTCTTCACTTCTTCAATGTTTTCGTCTGTTGTTGCCGAGCTCGGGCGTCCGGGACGCTCTTCGTCGTTCACATCTTCCCGACCCTCTGAGAACATTTTGTACCACCGATAAACGTTGCTTTGGTTCACAGTAGCTTCACCATATGCCACAGCCAACATTCGGAATGCATCCGAGCACTTAATTTTGTTTTTCACACAAAATTTGATACAGATTCTCTGTTCCATTTTTGGGAATAGGCAAAAATCGAAGAAGAGCCAAAACATGTCCAAGCAAAATAGCTGTCAACAATTACCTGAAAATTCAAAATGGCCGAGTTTGTCAAAGTAAGTGAGGGACATGAGTACCAACATAACGACACAAAACAATCGAATATATGCAGCCCGCTGAAATTCAAAATTCACGATACTTTTTGAAGAGACCTCGTATAAGCAAGGAAGTGGTAATATGTGGAGTTTTTGGAATACATTGTTACAGGAATCTCTTTGTTTCTTCCCCATTATTATTGTATTTGCTCGTTTTTTAATTCTGAAAATTACTTTTTCTTTTATTTCAATAAGTGAGCATTGGACACCATCACATAACTACATAAAAACATAGCAATATGTCATTACCTTCAAGAGCACATCCTTCAGTTTTGTTGGCCAATCAGCACCAGGAAAAACACCTAAAGCAGGACGATTCACCATTATTTTCTGAAAAAGAACATTTATACATTTTATAAAATTGCAAATACAGAGTATACAAAATATTTTAAGAAACAGAACTGGATGGAAAACTGGTATCTCATATTTTTCCAAAACAGCCGATAAATATTGCTCAGAGGCCCCTTCTTTCAGGCATGAAGTCTTTTTCGTACCGTAAATGTATGACATGGGACCCATGGCTTTACTACCCTTCCAAAGGAAGCCATTTTTATAGTGAATTTCTGTACACTGTTTGTGGTTTTGTAGATATGATTGTAGAATTTTTCTGGCTTTACCTAGAATTCCACATTTTTGCACTTTTTCCAATAATATTGAATGAGACACTGAGTAATGCCCCAGACAGATCAAGGAATAATTCCATAATTTTCCCATCATCATCTACAGCTTAAGTATTGAGTGATAATGATCTGCTGCTGTTGTGGATAAGTCTTTTCTGAAGTTGTGTTATGATTTGCTTAGTACATTATGCTTGTTAAAGAAATATAATAATCTTATGCTTTTTCATATATTTTGGCAAAGATGGAGGTTAGCGTAATTGGTCTGTAATTTCCTATTTGCTTCTTGTTACCTTTTTTATAAATTGGTCTGATTGTACTAATTTTCCATATATCTAGATAGATTCCTTTAATTATAGAGGAATTTATCTTATGCACCAACGTAATGTCATATAACAGTTTCACAGCCCATTCATACAACATTCTTTCAAGCTGCAGCGAGATGTTTTAGTACTTGAGTCTTTGGGATATTGGAGTATGTGTGGATGATATAGTATGATTACTGATCTTCAATTCTTCAGCCACCTCGTTGATCACTACCCTCTTGCATATGGGTATACTGCCATGTACTCTCAACTACAGCACTGACTTTCAACAGTTAGACTAGGTAGATAGATACATTATTGATCCTGTAAACCATTGGTTACACAAATGTGTGTGTACATGATGTAGGGCATATCAATTGCAAAAAGAAAGCTCTATTTACAGTAATATATATATATATATATATATATATATATATATATATATACACACACCACTCATACTCTCATTCCAGTTAATCCCATTTCAAGTATTCATCTACACTGTAGAAGTATGATGAAGCAGAAAAGCCATTAATGCTGTTGGAAATTTTGTTTTCTTGTCTATTGTTATTAGGTAATTTATTGTATAATTAAATGTGTATATACATTGCACTGTTTTGAAAAGCTACTGTGTTGGTTCTGGTGATATGTATATCTGTTTTCTGTCTTGCATTTGTTTTTAAATTGTCTGAGGTATCATTCTTTAATAGCCTAATGTCTCACTTATATAAAAAACAAGAAGTATTTTAAGGTTTTTAAACATGGTTTGCAGGAAGTTCTTGTATGTGACTCAGTCCTTCATATTAGTCTTTCCTGGGTTATGAATAACTGTTTGCAGGGGGAGAGTTACCCCATGCGCTTATACCATATATCAGTCTGAAATGTGCACATGCAAAATATGCTATTATAAGTGTTGCTGTGTTTATATTTTGTATAAGTTGTCTAAAAGTGAAACAAATGACATTTAACTTTTTAATCAAGTATTGCACATATGCATTCCATTTTAGTTTGTTTTCAATCATAATGTCTATGAATTTTATATTATTAGTGGTTTGAATATTTTTATTTTTAAAATGACTGGTTCTTAATAATATTTTGTTCGAGATGAAAGTGGAGAATTTTTGTTTTAGTTGCATTAACTATTAGTTTATTCCCATCAAACCACTTTGATGTTTTAAGCATGATTTTATCTAGGAGAATCTTTTGAGTTTCTTTCCCAGAACTCTCTGCTAAAATAGTTGTATCATCAGCATACTGAACTGTTGTTAATATGAGATATTTTAATTGTTAGATCATTTACAAATATGAGAAAGAGAATTGGTCCTAGTATTGACCTCTGTGGTAATCCAGCAATAACACTACCTTTTGTGGAATGGCAGTGTTTTATTTCATCATGCAGCATATGCTTTATTTCTATTATATTTTGTGCTCTCTGGTTTAGGTATGATTTGATCCAGATTAGGGCATGTCCTCTTATTCCTGAGTTTTCTAGTTTTATGAACAGTAATTCATGGTTCAATATGTCAAAGGCTTTAGATAGGTAAAAAATATACCTGATATATTCTTTTTGTGGTCTAATGCATTTAGAGTATGACTAACAAAGTGGAACAATGCAGTTTCTGTTGATTTCTTTTTTGTGAAACATATTAGTTGTCATTGATAAGCTTTTTACATTCTATAAAATATAACAATCTATTGTAGAAGTTTTTTCTGAAACATATTAGCTGTCATTGATAAGCTTTTTACACTCTATAAAATATAACAAACTATTGTAGAAGTTTTTTCTGAAACATATTAGTTGTCATTGATAAGCTTTTTACATTCTATAAAATATAATAATCTATTGTAGAAGATCTTTTCGATTACTTTGCTAACTCCAGTTAGTGAGAGAGACTGGTCTATAATTATTCAAGACTGTTTTTTCACCTTTCTTAAACAAGAGTTCAATTTTTGCTATTTAGATTTTGAGAGATTGGGTTCTAATTTATGTTCCAATTTGAAACTTCCTGGTGCCACCAATAAACTGGAGCAACACAGGTTGCCTGTGTTACATTCTATATTATATATTGTACACTGCCTCTCCATCCTCCTAAGAACCCCTGCTAGTTCTCACCCTCACTTCCCAAACATAATATTCCTCTATACTGCGTACTTGTAAGCCAGTAGCATTGTTTGCTAATGTCAGTATTTTTCTATAAGGCAAATGAGCCTGTGTGCATCTTTGAAGCTGTTAAGCATGCATATTAGTAGTACATCCTCTAGTATATGATTTTGACCTTTTATTGTCCTATTAATTAATTTTTGACTTTGCCTAATACAAAACATAGCAATGCACAGTCATCACTTTAGGTTTCTTTGAGCACATGGAGAAATCTATCATATGGACTATTAAAACATAAGCATATTAACTAACCATATTTTTAGGACTATTCAGCAACTGTAACAGATCTGGATGGTTGTAACCCAATGGCATTGATGATATCTGCATGTATACATCCAGAAGTACATTACCATCCACATCAACAAGATAATTCCCAACTGAGCGCTCATAGTCTGCAAAGAGCTGTACTGTACCAGATTGCTGTAACAGATAAACAAGGAGGCCAAAAGAACTCAGAAAATGGCAAACAATTTTCATTAAAAAAACATTCATGCTTTGCAAAACCATTAGAATTAGAAACAACAGCATGTTTCCACAGTCTAGCTGTTAATTAACATTATGCAAACTAGCTATAGATCTTGCCTGAATCAAGAAGAATGTCTTTTTATGTGTTTTATCTCTCTACAACAAACACCTAATTTGCCACATTATATTATTGCATGTGTGAGCATAATTACTATATATATATACAAGTAATTATGCAAATGCAAGCACATATAGATACTTTTGGTAAAATTTCCAAATATATATTTATGATGCTAGAGGTAATGTTTTGTTTTAATTGCCCAAAGTAAAAGTACAGATAGCATTGTCATAGAGAAAGACTTTTAAATACCATAGAAAAAGCTACACATTTACAATTAACAATTTCTATAGTGGAATGACATGGTATAAGATTTTGCTTGTAAAAAAATATTACCAATATAGCAAATTGTCGATGAATAATGTATAATAACAATAATAATAATACAATAAAGCAATTTATTGCTACATGTCAAGTTAAGGTTATTGCAAAATATATACATAAGCATAAGAATGCTAGAATACACATGGACCATGATTAATGCATTTATGAGAGTGTTCTAAAAGTTCTTGGCCTGATCAGAGATGTTGTGAAGATGGTCAAATTAGTATTATAGTAGTTAAGTATCATCCTTTAGATGGCGCACTATAAAGTTTCAGATGTGTAAGTGTAGTAACTTGTTTGTGACGAAATGTCATACACGAAATTGTGTAATAAATATGTTATTTGCAGGTTAGCAACGTTGGAATGTTGTGACGATTAGCCGTAATTCGTGCATGGTTCAACAGAAGGCAGCAATTGTCAATATCATGCATGCGTGACTCCACGTCTTCAGTTTAGTAAATTGGCGGACAAAAGCCTGTTGACGCTAGAACAGAACGTGAAGACTGTTGTTTTAAGCGGAAACGAAGAGTATAGCAGAGACGCAAGGACATTTTTCGTGTTCATTTTCGTATGATGTGGGCCCTCTGCAGACAGACAATGTATAGACTAACCACACAATTTGAAACTGACGGCAGTATTTTAGAGCAAAGCGACCTCGTGTCAACACAGTCCGTACTCCAGAGAATATCCAGGCTGTGAGAGTGGCTTTTGACACTAAGTCCTAGGAAATCCACAAGAAGAGCTTCAGCCGAATAGGGGCATCTCACGTCGTTCTCTTCAAAGAATACTTCATGCTGACGTGAACTTATTCCCATACAAAATGACAGTGTTGCACAAACTGACGCAAAATGGCAAGGTATGGCGATAACAGTTTGCGCCTTCGGCTCTTGCAAATGATGATGCCGTTATTCACAACACGTGGTTTTCTGATGAGGTCTAGGTTCATTTGAACGGTAGCGTCAATAGGCAGAATATCAGATTTCGGGCATTAGAACCACCTGGTGTTGCACACGCGATAGAAAATTACGGAGAAAAAGTTAGTGTATGGAGTGCCATTTCCAGCCATGGAATCATTGGGCCAATCTTTTTCAACGGCACTGTTAACAGTGCGCGCTATATGGACATACTGCAGAATAATTTTCTTCCGCAACTTTATGCTACAGGGTTACCAATGGAGACCCAATGGTTCATGCAAGATGGAGCTCGTCCTCACACAGAAAACGTTATTCTGGATTTCCTGCACCAGAACGTTTCCAGGGCGGTCCAATATGGCCGCCACACAGCCCGGATATTACTCCCTGTGATTATTTCTTATGGGGACATTTGAAGGAGACAGTCTACCGCAACAAATCACGCAATTAGATGCCACTGTGAGCGGTTATCACAACAAATTTTCCGGGAGTAACAGAAGACTTGTGTTGTACAGTAGTCGGAAATGTCACAGTTCGTCTCGAAGAGGCGGTACGTCAACAAGGTGGACATATTGAACATGTACTACACTGCACGCTCGCTGAGTATATACATTTTGATGATTAATGTAAAAAATTTAAAATTGACATGTTTTGTTTATTAAAAGTTATATAAATAATTTTCAATGTATGATATTTCGTGTGCCACCCTGTATGTTAACATTTTCTACAAAATGGATAAAAATGAAATAGAAGCTGTGATTAAGTACCTCATTTTAAAGGATTTAACCCCAAGAAATACAAAGGAGTTAGATTCCATATTAAAGAATTCTTCCCATTATTTTTTTTTTATGTTTAAAAGTGGGCTGCTAAATTTAAGCATGATCGTGAATCCATTAAAGATGATGAGAGCTCAGGGTGTCCCAAAACTGCTACAACCAACAAGATTGTAGCAAAAGATCACAATACTGTACCAAAAGATTGCTGATTGAAGGTACATGAGTTGGCTAACATTGCTAAGATGGACGTTTTCACTAATTTTAAATACCAGTTCCACCTGCAGGAAAAGCGATAGCCATGGTTTTCTGGGATTCTCATGGTGTGGTGCTTGTAGACTACCGCCAGAAAGGCAGAACCACTTGGAGTGTTATACTTTACTATTGGATGAAATGAGAATGCTATTCAGGCTAAACGTCCACACCTTGCAAAAAAGAAAGTTCTCTTTCATCATGATAATGCACCTTGATATACGTCTGGAATTGTTACTGCAAAACTACATGACCTTCCCTTTCAAGTGGTTCCACATCTGCTATATTCACCTGATTTGGCTCCCAGTGATTACTTTCTCTTCCCAAATTGAAGAAATGGCTGGGTGGACAAAGATTCACACAAAATGATGAAATTGAAGCTGAGAGTATGTATTTTTCACTTGGACAAATCTTATTTTACTTAGGGAATTAAAAAGTAATGTATTGATTTACAAGGTGACTATGATGAAAAATAAAAAAGAATTTCTCTTAAATCTTGTGTTTTCTTGGTCAGACCAAGAACTTTTACAATGTCCCTAGTATCTGTCTACTGCATTTATTTACTGTTTGCTCTGTAGTCTTTAATAGAGTACAGAGCTAGATTAGTTAAAAATGTTTTTTTATTTCTTTTAGCTTTAATATATAATGTTACACTTTTAATGCTTTTTGGAAGATAATTATGGAATATTGCACAATTATTTATTACATCTCTGTTGCTGAATGAACCTCTTAATGTAGTTATGAGTATACATATCAGCATTTCTATTTATTTAATTTGCTGTAAGTATTTAATACACCTATATACACACTCTGTAGTTATATATATATATATATATATATATATATAACTTGCAATTTCAAGTTGATATTATTTAAGTGTTTATCCTATTCTACTTTTGTTATTACTGTTAATTTGTTACATTGTTAATAGTGTTACTTTATTTTTATTTTTCTTTTATATTATATATATACTTAGCTAAAGAAGCATAAAAAATAACACACTTAAATATTCACAGAATTATCATTTTATGTTCAAACAATTAGTATTCTTCAAAGAGTTATTTTATTTTTCATTTTTATAAATAATATACAGAGGGTGCTAATAAAATGTACACACACTTCAAGCAAAGAAAAAGCTGTGTTAAACATAACAAAAACTGAATTCACATAAACAGAAAATGATGAGCACTTAGGCATCTTAGACTTTTACAGTTACAATAGTTGCTCAAAATGCCCACCATCAGCGTTGATATACTTCTGAGTACATTGAACTACTGATTGCACAATGTTTGCGAAAGTATCCTCAGCGATTGCAGCACATGCTGTTTCAATTTCTTTCCGAAGTGCTGCTAGTGTGAACATTGCATATGGTACCATGAGTCTCACATTTGTCTCGAATGCGTACAATTGTTACTAACTTTGGTGGTTCTGTTCTGTACACACCTCTCCATTGCCTTTGAACTTCAACAACATCCTGTTTTCCAATACCACTTCAAAATTGCTTTCCGCTGCTCAAACGATAATCTTGGCTCCATTTTGTTGTAGCAACGCTAGCATAACACAATGAGAGTGAAATCTGTTTTCAGAACATCACACTACACATTACTGTTGTTTTTCGGTCCCACCATGAAATATATTAAATAGATATCTACTCTGAAAGTGTGTATACATTTTTTTGTAGACACACTCAGTGTATACACACACAATTATATAGGGTGGGTAAGATGCCACTTTCCTCAATTGTTTCTTACATTTAATTTACATTTGATTATACATTCCTTTACATATATTGATCAAAATGGAGACCCTATTTCTTGATATACATGGTTGTCAATCCATCACTTACACATGAGCAATTTGTTTGTTCCATTTACGACATCTGTATACTTGTACAAGCATGAAACCTAAAAACGAATATTGGGGAAAGTGTCTTCGCCCACTGTGTGTGTGTGTGTGTGTATGATCACCTAATTGATCTAGTGGTTAGTGCTGACTGGGAGGCCTGGGTTCGACTTCTGGTATCTTCTTAAGTTAGAAAGGTCTGAAATGGGTCATCCAGCCTCCTGAGGACAATTGGGAAGCTGCCTGATATAAACACAAGAAGAAATCAGAAATAGCATTCCATTTCCGGCACAAAAAAAAATATCCAAAATAAACCAAAATTCTTAAAATACCTCCAAAAACTTATGGAATTTAACAGAATGGGAAAACATATTCATAAACGAAAACAAAGAAAATGAATTAATTGATATCATTGTATGATTCAGTTGAACTACACACTCTTAAAGCTTCACTTACTTTTCAAAATGTATGGGACCAGTTTCGAGAACTAGTTCCCATCTTCAGCCAGGCTAAGTTCAACTGTCGGATCATTCGTTGAGCTGTGGGAATGTATATTCTGCTCTGGTGGCGGTGTAATAAACCTGTAGTTTATGTTTCCATCCCCGACAATGTCGAAGTCATTATGCTGTCTTTGTATTTGTAGATGTAGATTTTCTCCCAGGTTGCTAATTCCGTAGGTCCTTGTACTGATTTGAATAATTTTGCTTTATTCATTATGTCGTGATTTTGTGTCCAAAAATGATATGCTACTGCTGATTTCTCTATTTGCTTGTACTTTACATTCCTGAAATGTTCCTTTAACCGTGTGCCTATGTTTCTCTTTGTTTTTCCAATGTAGATTTTTTCACATTCTGCACAGTTTATTTTGTAAATACCTGATTTTTCTTCTTGTGGAATACTGTCATTAACAACATCTATCAGTAAGTTTTTAACATTAAATCTATTAATCGGTGCCAACCTGATATTAAAATCTTTAAGAATATTCTGAAATTTTTTTGTGGCCCATGGATGACTTGTGAATTTTTTAAAAATTAGTTTATCTTTTCTTGCTGAAAGTGTTGTGGTTTCTTTGATATGTTTTTGTCTCTTGAATTTCTGCACCTTTTTATGTACTAGTTCTTTTTTAAAACCATTTTTAACCGCTGTTTCTTCTATTTGTTTGTATTCATTAAAATATTCTTCTTTGCTAATTTGTAGGTTAACTAGCCGGTGTGTTAAACTGTTAATTACTGCATGTTTGTGCGCTGTATGGTTAAAACTGTCAGCTTTGATGTGATTATCTGCGTGTGTATTGTTTCTGTATATTCCAAATTTAAGATTTTCTTGGCATTTCATTATTTTAATATCCAAGAATGGCAGCATGTTATCTGTTTCTATTTCGTATGTAAATGATAGGTTTATATCTTGTATATTTAGAAGTTTTAAATTTTTGTATATTTAGAAGTTAAAACTCGTCAATGAGTTTTTTTGTTAATTATGGGAAACATTTCATTATTTTAATATCCAAGAATGGCAGCATTTATCTGTTTCTATTTTGTATGTAAATGATATGTTTATATCTTGTATATTTAGAAGTTTTAAGGCATCGTCAATGAGTTTTTTGTTAATTATGGCAAATATATCATCAACATATCTGTACCATACCTTAAATATGTATGGAAAAGCTGTGTTGATGTGTGTTTCAAATCTACTCACAAAGAGGTTAGCTAGAAATGGAGATAAGGGGCTGTCCATTGTAAGTCCTGCTTGTTGTTTATAAAATTTTCCTTTAAAAGTAAAAAAGGCTTGGTTTATGCAAATTTCTGTCAGCTTGGTGTATTCTTTTATGTGTGTATCATTAATTCCACTTGTTTTTAGCCAATCATGTAGATAAATCAGGAGTTTTTCTTTTGGTATCCTCGGAAACAGAGATTCTACGTCGAAAGATATAAGAGTGTCAGAGGAATGCAATTTTATGTCTTTATTTTTTTTCTATTAACTGATATGAATTGTTTATGCTCCTGGTTTGAAATTTTGGTAATGTCTTGGAACTATTAGCTAACCATTTTACTAAATAGTAAGAGAGTATTGATGTTGTTAATGATGGGGCGCATACCATTTTCAGTCTTGTGAATTTTAGGTAAACCATATACCTTTGCTATTGTAGGGTTGCTCTGTTTTATTTTGTATATTGTTTCTTTTGGAATGGCTGTACATGTTTTCAGAACCTCATTGATGGAATTAACACACCCTTTCAATGGGTCTGACTGGATCTGAACATATACTTTTTTATTTAATAAATTCTGCATTCTATTATTATAATCTTCTTTATCCAATATTACTACTCTGTTTCCTTTGTCTGCTTTAGTATAAACAACATCTTTTTCATTTAAGGATTTATTGTATTCTTATAAGTCTTGTGTACTGCTGTATTCTTTTAACAATGCCTTTAAAAACTTTTTCTGATTTAATTCTATTTGTTCTTCAATCCTTCAATGGCCACTTCCAAATAATCCTCTATTTTTTTAAAAGAGGAAGAAGAAGAGGAAGAGGAAGAGGAAGAGGAAGAGGAGGAGGAGGAGGAGGAGGAGGAGGAGGAAGAAGAAGAAGAAGAAGAAGAAGAAGAAGAAGAAGAAGAAGAAGAAGAAGAAGAAGAAGAAGAAGAAGAAGAAGAAGAAGAAGAAGAAGAAGAAGAAGATTTTGATCTTCCAAATCAGGGTAACCTCATTACTAAATTTGTGAAATCTACAAAGTGACATTTGAATACCACACTGGGAAACTAACAATAGAACTATGTTGATAATGAAGGCAACAGCCTTTGAAACATGTCTAAGTAGAACAAAGTGCTTTCCTCATAAAAAATTGCAATGAAAAGCAAAATTTACCTCAAAAATTTAAACACAGCCTGGAAACCTCGTTATTAAGGTTATTAGATGAGTTCTTAAGTCATTAATATAGGTGTCCAATTTGTTGTATGTTTTGTATATGGGTGAAAATATATGTAAAATTATTTGTATGCATGTTTAACTTATATAAATTGGCACTTATTCAGTGTAAATTCACTATGCAATATAAACTTTATGATATATCTATAACTAAACATTTGGAAATTGTAAATATTATAATCAATAATTACTTTATTTGTTATTGTGCTTATTACTTATATCTTGGCATGTACACATCATCTTACGAAGCATTAATAAAATTGATTTGAATAAATTTTTTCCAATTTTTCTTTGAAATAACTGAAAGAAATAAAATGCAAAAATGACAAGTGATATTGGATGTGGTGTTCAAAACCTTGAAGAAAGATAAAACTTGTTATCAGGATTATGTAACATTATAATATTGGCAAATACAGGCCTGGTTAAATACCTTTTAAATACAGCTTCCCAAGATAAAATTCTACTGATAAGAAGTAAAGTGCACTTCACTTAAATAACTATGAGAAAAACTACCAAATATATGATGTATAATATGTCTGGAAAGCAAAATTATTTTAAAAACATTATTAAAGCCTATACCTTATATTCAATTTAGCGTATAATAAATTATCATAAATAGAATAAAATATAAACCAAATTATGCAATATGGTATGGCTCAGTTATTTCAACTAAGAGAAGCTTATGCAATGGTTCTTACTTTCATTTGCAAATTTTATGCATCATTGGTCTTGAGTTTATGGTACACAAATATCAGCACAGGAATAGACTTTCTTGTTTCAGATGTAAAGTGCTATGAATCTCCATTCACATTTGCATTACTTCTTTCTCTTTCCATTATCACCAAGCTTTGGGAGTTTATGTATTTCTGTAAACCTGTTCAAATTCAGATATGTTCAGCATCTTTAATTACCTTAGCACCTAACACAGAGGGGCAGGTGTTCAGTCTATTGCCTCCATCAACAATTGCAAAGAACTAAGATAATACTTGGACATGAAATGACTAATAACTTTGTCCAGGGATCTCCAGGTATGGAATTCTGCAAATATATGAAATAAGACTCATGTTTTATAAGTCCTTCCCCGAGGACTTGAACTAGAGATTTTTATGTCCAGAAAATTCTATCAATCTCAGATTGAACTCAGGAATCTTGGACTTATGCTAGCAAACCATCTGCATTACACTGAGCTGTAATTCACAGAACAAGACAAACTAATTAAACTCTTTAAGCATATACTAACCTGAATTTCACTGAGCTCATCAAGCAGTTTCTTTGAATTAGGTCCTGGAATATCAGTTTTCACCACAGGGCACTCAGGTTCTTCCTGAGAAGCAACTGCTGCCTGTGCAATGCTTCTTCTTGGAACAGTGCCTGTTCATATTAAGAGATTTTGTGTATATACAAAAGCATGTGTAGCAAACTAGAAAACAAATATAATATTTACAGAATTTAAATATTAGAAAACACATAGAATTACAACTATTTTGGAGCAACCAGATAAGAAGAAATGATTAGCCAGTTGAAGCTGAACCTTTTCAGTGACTATACTTCATGGATTACCCCAGAAAAATAAGTAGAATGAACAATCCTAAACTTAGGTATTCATTTTTTACACTAAACACCACTTACTTACATAAAAGTAAGACGCGTTTCAAGATAATTTCTCCCACCTTCAGTTGCTCACTGAAGCACCGTTAAACCGTTTGGAGTAACAATATTTAGAATGAACAATATTACAAAAAAACTAGAAAATGAAATACAGAAAATTATCATTTGCACAGAAACATAGGTATCCACCAACAATATGGAAATAAACATTAAAAAGACAGTTACTTTCCCAGCTTTTCAGTCTTCAACACACTACAAATGATTTGCAAATTAAAATTCATAATGAACTACTACAAGAGAAAGAACACCCTAAATAACTTGGAATAGCACTTGATAAACTTTCCTTCTCTGAACAAATCGACAATATAATTAAGAATATTTACTGTTGTACTAGTCCTAGGTCAACTTCATATCCAGAATAATCCCTAGATATTTAAGAGACTCAGATTTCCACAAATCGGTACCAGCTAAAGTTGTTGCTGAAAGCTCTTAGTTTTTTTTCCCTCTCCCTTGTATAAGAAATTAAACTATTTTTGAAGGGCTGATTTTTAAAGCTTCTTTTGTGCACCAGTTATTTACACCCTAACATTTACTTTCTTCTATTATGAATGCTTTAATTTATGCTAAAAACTGGCCTTTTTACTCATTAGCTATATCAACATTAACTTAAAAATATTTTAAAAAAATTAATTAATAAAATAAATAACATTTTGAAAAAAGATCCAAAAAATTAATAAGTAGCAACTATAGAAAAATGATCATATTACTGCTCTTATCTGAGGAAATACATACATATATTATATATTTGTAATGATACGTTTGTATCAGAAAAAAGTATTACTCAATTAAATGCATGTTTATATCTATTTTGTAATCGAAATGCATAATTTTTTATTAAAAGCAGATAATAGGCTTTCATTTTGGCCAACACTTGGACTGGATCCGAAGCTCGACAGGTGCACAACCAACAGTCTATTGCTGCTAATAAGGCTGGTTAGTGTGTGTCAAGATTTGGAACAAAGATCTGATATAAAACAGCATATGCTCATTTTAAAAAATCTGTCATTTCTTCACTTATTCATTAGAATGATCAGAGGAGAAAACCAAGGTAAACTTGTAGCAATCTTTTAGTCACATTTCTGGTTGCTGCTCTAAACTCCGCTATAAGAGTATTTACATTTTTACCATTAATATCCTACGCTATGTGTGAACAAGTTTATAAATGCTTTTGGTTTACACATAAGCCAATATTCAAGAGGCAGAAAAAGTATTTCTTCTGCATCAACTAATTGTGTTACATCAAATAAATAACTACGATTCAAACATATTGTCATTTCATTCAGGCAGAATATTAAAAGCATTAACTGTTCACTTCATAGAAACTTATAAATAATAGATTCTAGTGGACAAAATGTATGTAAAAGGACACGTTTTGTAGTTGATAATGTGTAATTTATATCACTGCAAAGACATTAAGGTAGACTTAAGGACATGGGGTCAGTGGCTCGATTCCTGTCAGGACTGTCCTCCCTGACTGACGTTTTTTCCAGGTTTTCCTCAGTTTTCATTAATGACAAATACAGAAGAGGTACCCTAACTTATGCTAGAATTGATTCCTTCCTATATAAAATTCCTTTCCCAATTTATTTAATCTTATGTATCATTAGTCCACCACCTTAGTGGTGAAAACGAATGTTAATACTATTAAAAAAAATTCTGCAAGAAATTTAGAGCCTCCCAATTTGCAATACTTTCCGTTTATTTTTAAGATCATTTTTAATCTATGCAAATTCACATGTGAATAAATATATTACAAGAATTTTTGAGATGATTAATTTGAATACATTATTTATCTTTACACTTTGAAGACTGAAGGCATTTTAAATAATGAGCAAATGCAAATACTTTGCTTAAATTAGATGTGTGAAAATCATTAAATTAGCTTTTAATGAATTTTTAAGCTATGATAGTTTATCATAATTATATTTAAGTGATGCATGCAATATCTGCTTTTATTAGCTGATTTTTTAAAACCACAAAATTAGTCACACATAGGTAGTCCTGCTTCCTTTGAAACCAGAAATAGTTGCTTGGCAATATTAACAATATGAGAGATTTCCTACCATTGCTGCGTACTGCCTTAATCAGTTGAACAGTCCATTCTTTCATAATTTTAGCCATCACTTCAGCAAATAAACCACTCGATTCCAGTCCCGGCTCTCAGTTTTTCTGTGCCTCCGTCTGCGTGCTTTTAAACTTAAATACCCGAGTTTCAATCAATACTAACACTTTGATAAGACTCCCCTCTGCAACAGCCTCTCTTATCATTTGCTGTAACTCTAGAAGAGAAGGTCACATCTAGTTAAGATAGTTAAGTTTAATTGACTTGTATGCATGCTAAATATGATTGACCTTGTAGTTGAGAGGCTCTTTATTGCTAAAAAAGTTGTTTTACAAATTAACCAAAAGATTCAGTTTTACAAATACTTGTATTTTCTGCATTTATTCAGCAACGAGATTTTATAGTTAATTGGTGGAAACATATTACAAACATCCTTATGGATGTAATTTAATACATAAACTTGAATCTATGCGTATTCGTCGTACTAATACCGTGGTAGTAAAGCATTACTCCGCGTACCCGGCCTTACCCTATCTTCGCTGTTATTGGCTCGCGAATATAATAGCACAATAATATCTGCTAACAGCTGTCTCGAACATATACTCTTGTTTATTTGTCTTTTTGTAAATTCTGTTTACATTTGAAGTGATAAAAGAGAAAAGAATAAAAAAAAACGCTTTATTATAAGTAGACCAGAATTGTGTTGACTGACAGTTTCAAATTACAATACATAGCAAGGTTACGTTTACAGCTACATTTTGTGAAATAGTAACAGAGAAATTATGTTCTCTATTTAATAACTAAATTTAACGTTGCAAGTAACAAAATTAAAAAAATCTTACAAATAAGCAAATATGTTTGTTTAATATACGGTATTACTTCGTGAGCTAATTTGGGAGTAAAGAGACTTGTCAGCCAATCAAAACTACTTCCGCCATGTGCTTTTATGAGCAGACTATAACTATTTGAATTTACACTTGCCATTGGTTAGCTTCCAATGAACGTACTGTTCTCTATGTAATTTCGCAGCACATCCAAAGTTTCCACTGCTTAGCAAGTATAAGTTAATCGATTATGTATGCCAGGAAGTAAATGCAGAATGCAGAGCTCTCTAGCGAGGAAAGCAAACAGTTGATGTGTTGTCTGTTAGGTTGGGTCAATGATCGAAATAAAATTTAGGTCACCAGAAATTTATTATAAAACCGCAATATTCTTTTAACGTTAGACGTTATGCTAGTTAATACATTGTAATTAACAACGTAAGATAACTTTTACGTAGAATCGTCCCGGAAGGTTATAATGAGAAAATGACCTAACTTTACGTAAGTGCTTGTCGGAAAGATTTGAGTGCACCCAATAGTATAATGACAACTAAAATAGAAATACACGACATGAATGAAAGCGAAATGGAAAGTAGCACCGATAATAATCGAGAATTTGAATGTAAATTGGAGGTTATAAATGAAAATGTACAGGAACAAGTTACTTCATTTATCACCAACGTAAAACAGGAAAAGTCAGAAATTAAGGAAACGACAGAAGATGAAAGGTAGGCTTTCAGCTACATTTAGAGGTTGATAAATTACAAAAGTCTAAATTGCAATGGACTTGCATGGTCTGTTTTCTAGTTGGAGACATTGATGCTAATTTTCTGAGCTACCAATACAAATAATTAAATTGGAAAATGGAATGTGTAGAAAACTAATGAAAATGCAGAGCAAGTTTGAGAAGTATTTAGTTTCACTTCAATGTAAAATGACTGAAAACAAATACATTCTAGGCAAGTGATATAGTTTGACAAGTAGATTGAAAACTGTGAATTCATTGTAGCATGTTACATTAAACACGGCAGTTGGTTCATTTATTGCTATCACTTTGTAAATTCAGTATCCATGCCTTCTCAAAGAAAGTTTTTAAAATATATCTTTAAGTCCTGTAAGTATACTGCCCTAGATATGGAAAAATCATAAAAAAGAATAGCAATTCTGCCAATTTGTAGAATCATATACGGCAGATGTTGCACATTTTTCATAACAAGTTATTCAATATCCTTATGATAGCAACTGTCACATTGGATGTAAACATAAACCTTAGCACAGTTGCGCATTTTAGACATTGCTGTTAACATTTCCTTCCTTCCTTTCCTTCCTTCTGATAAATTTTGTATATCACATAAACATTAATAAAATAAATCCATACATACATCTCATTTTTCAGCTGATACAACGTAGATTTGTACATCACGTGTGTGTTTTAAACATGGCTGCAGATGTCCTTGTACTGGGATTCCGCTTCCGAATTTGTCTATAAAACCACCTAGGCACTGGTACATATTAAAACTTTTTGTTGCATAATATCTGACACTTTTATGCCTCCAGGTGTATAAACAATAGGAACTATATTTAATATTACTTTTTTTTAAATCGTATTTTTCATTTTTGTAGTGTATCAGCATCAGAGGTTTTTCAGCATTCCTTTTTCAGAATAAGTAGATCTACCAAGAAGATTGGATATTTTTGGCTTACAGGAAGATTCCTATTAGAAAACTTCAATTGCTTCTTGATCCATTTAATATCCAAATAAAGAAAGGCTAGTAATCTAAAATTTTCCTTGCTGATTCCTGATAATTTTCTTAATAAAAATGCAGCTGTAAAGTGTATAATAGTCATTGAAGGTGTTTGAAGTTATCGGATATGTGACAAAATTAATCTGGTCATTTTAAAACTAGCTCAACTTACTAAAATATATTAGAACATGTTTCACAGACTATTGTCTACGTTATCAGGTCCACTTCAACTGCTGGAAAAATTTGCATTGATTGTAGTTGGCATTCAAGGTAACTTTATTGGCCCATCACTGAGACCAAAAATTTAATTTTAAATTTCCAAAAAATAAAAGTTCATCTGTCATTGTTCAAACTTTTTTTTATTTAAATATTGTACTCAATTTATGGTTATTTTAGTTTTTCAGCTGTTTTTAATAAGTTGATTTATCTTATCATCCACATGGTTATTCCAAAAATGTGCTGTTAAATGTGAAGTAAAATATGAGAATAAAAAGAGAGTGAAATTATTAAAAACAGCTCAAAAAAATGGGGAACTGAACCTTTGGGGGAAAATGTACATAAAAATGCTTCAACAACTAATAAACTTGTAAGTTGAAATTTTTATTTTTAGATTCATTAATAGGCCAGAAGAGTTAATTCAAACACCAACTAGATTTAATTCAAATTTTTGCAGTGCCTAAAGGGAGCTAATATTATGCACATATCCTAAAAGGAGTGTTTTAAAATGTTTTAAGTTGGTTTGTATGAATAAATAATTCTGATGTTTGGAAGGAAAAAAGAAATAGTAGTAAAATAATTGGAATTATTTTCTTTGATCAAATCCTGCACACAACAAGGGTACCTATATTTTCACATTATAAAAATAATTTTTATTGAACCTTAGTGCAACCTTAATATGTTAAAAATGTTAGGTAAATAAGAAATATTAAATAATGAACCTTGAATGAAAGTGCTTGCTAATCCTTTAATTAAACCACTGAATGGTGGTAGTGGTTCTTCTTCTTCTCTACTCCTCCTCCTTACCCATCTTCTTCTTCCTTTAGCTTATTAGGAGAGAATATATCAACATCATTGAGGCAGATATAATTTAGGTCCAAAACTGACTGTTTTTAGGTATTAACACTATTGTATTGAGGAAAGGTTTCTAGTTTGGCAAAACTCGAGAAATGTTTCTATGTGGCACAAACCTTGCATTATCATTAAGTCCAGATTTTATATCTTTTAGTCAAGCATAAATCACTAAGACTCTTATATCTCAAAAACATAATTTTAGACTTAGTGCCAGCACAATATGCACTAAACTTAGGTATTCATTTTTTACACTAAATTCCATTTACTTACATAAAATAAGACGCGTTTTGGGAGAATCTCTCCCATCTTCAATGGCTCACTGAACAGCCATTACTCGAAAAGATGGCTAGACACCCGGATGTTGGCTGAAGTAGGAAATGGCTGAGTTCATCCATAGGAGGAAACTCGAAGTTCATTAGGTTTTCTTTATTTTTTTAAAGTGGATAACTCCATTGGGTTATGAAGATGTTTCAGCAGTTTAATTTCTGATTTTATTCCATGATTTTTGGTCCAAAAGTGAGCTGCTACTGCTGATTTATCCATCTGCTTAAGCTGAATATTCCTAAAGTGTTCTTTCTTCCGAATTTCTAAATTTCTCTTTGTTTTGCCTATGTAGTCACAATCTGCACATTTTATTATATAAATTCCTGATTTCTGTTCTGACTCCATCCAACAGAACAGAAATCAGGAATTTATATAATAAAATACAGCTTTTGCCCCTTAATGCTGACAGAATCAAGGGTAAGATTCCTGTTGTTATTAATAGTTCAAGGTCCCATTTTTTAGGATAAAGACACCTGATCCAGGCCAGAAATTCATCAAGCCAAACTTAATAATAGTTCATGTTAAATCAAATGATAATCATATCAATGATCATGATAGCACAGGAAATGAAGTAAAATTGAAGAGTATTCAGCAAGCAATAAAAAAATCTAGGTATATTTCATCAAAACATTAGAGGACTTAGAAGCAAAACAGATGAATTATTAAACAGTTTAACTTGTGACAGTATAAAACCACATACTATCTGCCTATCTGAACATCATTTGAAACAACAGGAATTATCACAATTGTCATTACATGGTTATTGTCTGGGAGCAGGAGCTTTAAGGAAAAAACTAAATAACAGAGGAGTTTGCATTTATGTCAGGCAGGATGTACCATATAAAACATTAGATGTATCAAAATTTAATTCAGAACAGGACATTGAATTATGCACAATCCAATTGGATAGCAACAATACAAAAATAATTATAATTGCTATTTATCGCTCACCGTTAGGAAACTTTGAAACTTTCTTGATGAAACTTGAAGATATCTTAAACTTTTGATTTAAGCCTAAGCATGAAATAATTATATGTGTGGACATAAATATTAATTACTTAATGCCAAGTGTAAGAATGAATAGACTGAATTCCCTTGTAACTGCATATAATATGGTGCATACAATTAACTTTTCCACCAGGATTGATAAAACCGTAGCACAGCAATAGATAATATATTTGTAAATTCAGACAAACTGTCATTATATTCTGTGTCTTCATTGAGCAATGGTCTCTCTGACCATGATGCTCAAGTAAAAATGAAAAAAAATTCTACAATAAAACTCAAAGAATGTTATAGATATATAAAATATAGAGATATTGATGCTAACCTCAGTAAAATGACGGAGACACTTCAACAAGAATCGTGGAATAGTGTCTTCAGTGCAAATGATGTTAATAGTAAATTCAACAATTTTTTAAAGATTTATTTTTAAATTGCATTTTGAAGCAAATTTCTCATTAAAAATGAAAAAAATAAGTTATAATATGAGCAGGGAATGGCTAACCCAAGGAATTAAAAAATCTTGTCAACATAAAAGACAATTATTTAATGAGCAAAAGCTCTGTAAAGACCCTATTTAAAAATACATTTTCGAAAGTATTGTAAGATACTTAAGAAAGTCATAAAAGCAGCGAAAGACCTACATTACCAAACACATATCACTCAATCAAAAAACAAAATAAAAACTATTTGGAATATAATAAAACAAGAAACAGGCAAAAATTTGCAACAAGATGATGAAATAATCGTAAACACTAACAACTAAGAGATACAACACCCTGCAGATGTAACAAATGTGTTTAATGATTACTTTCTTAATGTAACAAAAAATTTAAATTTATATTCTGTGATAAAAGAGATGCTTTAAAAAATTTACAATCATCAACTCCCCGTCAAAATAATGAATTCAAACCAGGTATCACTACCGCATTAGAAATTAATAATATCATTAGAAAACTAAAATCAAAAAACTCTTCTGGCTATGATGAGATCAACAGCAAAGCCATAAAGGTGTGTACAAAGGAAATTAGTACCCCCCTTAGTCATAATGAATCTTTAACATGGGTTTATTTCCTGAGAGGCTAAAATATTCAATAGTGAGAGTGAGGCCTCTGTACAAAAAGGGACAAAAGATAAATGTCTCTAATTATAGACCTATAGCTATTTCACCTACATTTTCTAAGGTGTTTGAGAAAGTAATGCATAATAGGCTTTACCATTACCTTGAGAGTAACAGTATTCCAGTTATCCTAAACTTAGGTATTCATTTTCTTTTTACACTAAACTCCATTTACTTACATAAAAGTAAGACGCGTTTTGGGAGAATCTCTCCCATCTTCAGTTGCTCACTGTCACTGAGCACTGTCTTCAGTTGCAGAATATAATGACAGTTGCTCACATGGAGTTTAGTGTAAAAAGAAACTGAAGATAGGAGAGATTCTCCTCAAACGCGTCTTACTTTTATGTAAGTAAATGAAGTTTAGTGTAAAAAGAAAATGAATACCTAAGTTTAGGATATATTACCACTCCATTGTCAACAACTTCATAAGTACAATATTAATATTCTAGTAGTGACCAGTTTGGCTTTAGAAAAGGAATTTCACAGAAAATGCAATCTATAAACTCACTAATGAAATTTTAACTGCGTTTAATGAAAGAGCACATTTAGGAGGAATACTTTGTGACTTAGCAAAGGCTTTTGATTGTGTCAATCATGAAATTCTGATAGATAAATTAGCTTTCTATGGAATAAAAAGCCAATATTTAAAATGGTTTATATCCTACCTTGACAAAAGGAAACAAAAAATAGTGATAAATTGTCCCTTCAAAAATAAAAACAATGCATAGAGTGGGGGATAATTAACCATGGAGTGCCTGAAGGATCTGTTCTGGGCCCTCTTCTTTTTCTAATATATATAAATGATCTCTCCTTATCTATCCAAGATGTAGGAAATACTGTTTTATTTGCAGATGACACAAGCATATTGATAAATGGAAAGAGCTTTAATGATTGTGCCATTAAATTAAATCTGGTTCTCAGTTCATTGTGTGAATGGTTCAAAGCAAACATATTGTCTCTAAATCTAGATAAAACAAATGTTATGAAATTCATTACTCATAGATCTCCAGATCCACAATTATAGATAGGATATTATAATAGTGTACTTTCACAAACCAAATATATTAAATTCCTTGGTTTAATAATTGATAACCATATGAATTGGAAAGATCACATTGATCTTATTACATCTAAACTTAGCAGTGCATGCCATGCAATACGTGCATTAGTAATGTTGGAGTCAATTAAGACTTCATTATTTCAACTCAATAATGAAGTATGGTCTAATATTTTGGGGAAATTCAGTTAAAAGTGAACGTGTCTTCCTGTTACAGAAAAAAGTCATACGAATAATCGCTGGTACACATAGCAGACATTCATGCAGAAACCTCTTTAGGAAATTTGAAATTTTAACTCTTCCTTGTGAATATATTTTATCCCTCATGAACTTTTATATAAGAAATAAACAAAAAATTGTTCAAAATCAAAATATACATGACAAGAATACTAGACAAAAAGCAAATCTACATCGCCCAATTTCAGCACTTTCATACCATCAAAAAGGTGTTTATTATGAGTGCATTTTAGTATACAATGCTCTTCCCTCTAGCCTAAAAGCCTTAATAAACAATGACAATTCCTTTAAATCTGCTCTTAGAAAATACATAAGTAAAAAGGCCTATTATTCTGTAAAGGAATATATGAGTGACAATATTATACTGCACAACATATCAATGTATATGTAAACATGTATATAATAAAATTTGTATGATTAAGTGGCTTGTCTGTTTTTGTTGTTTGGTTGAGGTGTTCTAGGTGTTCTTTTTTATCTTTATTGTAATCGTATAAAATGTAGTGAACTTTTGTAACAGTGATGTTAAATATTAACATTTTAAAAAATGGCAGTCGACCAGGAACTGACGATAGGAGGGATGGCTCCCGAAACTAGTCTTCCATTCTATTGAATTTTAGTGATGTGTATGTTACAGTCTCAACTCAATTTTTTTAAAATGTTTATTGTAATTATTTATGTAGATGCGACAAATTTTTGTAAATACAGATTAAAGGCTACTGCGGTATTTGTATATGACAAGTTCTATGTTCTTAGGTCTCTGTGGCTGCTCCATGAACTCATTGAATGCTCCGAGAAGTAACTAACTACACAAATCCTAATGCGTTCTGGTTCACAAGAGTATCCAAACTTCTCAAAGCAACGTTGGCCAAGCCTAACTTTGGAACTGTGGTCTTTATATGTTTCTTCCAGTTAGTTCCTGGTCAATTTCTAACGGTAGTCAGATGTAATTAACATAATTAACGATAAATTTAGTATCTACTTGTTTGAAATAGAATAAGTTAGGAATTTGTGCAGCTTTTCCATGTCAGAAGACTGCAGGTTGAATTATTCACAATAATTTGATTCATTTCCTATTCAAAATAATGAGTTCAAACCAAGTATCAATACTCCACTAGAAATTAGTAATATCATTAGAAAACTAAAATCATAAAACTCTTCTGGCTATGATGAGATTAACTGCAAATTCATAAAGACCTGTGCAAAAGAAATAGTATCCCCCTTAGTCATTTGTTTAATGAGTCTGTTTCTAATTATAGATCTATAGCTATTTCACGTACAATTTCTAAGGTGTTTGAAAAAGTAATGAACAGTAGGTTTTACCATTTTCTTGAAAGTAACAATATTCTAGTTAATTATCAGTTTGGTTTTAGGAAAGGAATTTCAACGGAAAATGCTATCTAATAACTCACTAATGAAAATTTAATTGCATTTAATGAAAGAGTACATGTAGAAGGAATATTTTGTGATTTTGCAAAGGCTTTTCGATTATGTCAATCATGAAGTTCTGATAGATAAATTAGCTTTCTGTGGATTAAAAAAAAAACAATATTTAAAATGGTTTATATCCTACCTTGACAAAAAGAAACGAAAAAAAAAAAGTGTTCCTTTAAAATAAAAACGATGCTTCTGAGTGGATAATCAAATAGGGAGTGCCTCAAGATCTATTCTGGGCCCTCATCTTTTTCTGATGTATATAATTGATCTCTTCTTATCTATCCATGTTCTATTTGCAGATGGCACAAGCATATTGATAAATGGAAATAGCATTGATGATTGTACCATTAACTTAAATCTAGTTCTGAGCTCCTTGTGTGAATGATGCAAAGTAAACAAATTGTTTCTAAATCTAGATAAAACAATTGCTATGAAATTTATCACGTGCAAATCTCCAAATCCCCTATTGCGGATAGAATATTCTAATAATGTACTTCTACAAACTAAAGAAATTAAATACCTTGATATAACAATTGATAACCATCTGAATTAGAAAGATCACATTGATTATATCATACCTAAACATAGCAGTGCACGCTATGCAGTATACACATTATTAACTTTGGATTCAATTATGACTTTAAAATTAGTTTATTATGCCTATTTAAACTCAATAAAGAAATATAATCTTATATTTTGGGTAAACTTATTTAAAAGTGAGCATCCCTTCCTATTACAGAAAAAAACCATACAAATAATTGCTGGCACACACAGCAGACATTCATGCAGGAACCTCTTTAGGCAATTTTAAATTTTAACTCTTCCATGTGAATATATATATATATATATATATATATATATATTATCCCTTCTTTAATATAAGAAATAAAAAAAAAAAAAGTACAAAACTAGAGTATGCATTGCAAGAATACTAGACAAAAAGCAAATCTATATAGATCAATTTCAACACCTTCCTGCCATCAAAAAGGAGTTTATTATGAATGCATTGTAATACAAAAACTCTTCTCTCTAGCCTAAAATCCTTAATAAACAATGGTAAATCTTTCAAATCATTCTTAGAAAATACCTATGTAAAAAGGCCTATTATTCTGTAAAGAAATATATGAGTCACAATATATTAAACATGACTTCCCCGGCTGTTACCTACTGAGATATCCAAGAAACTTGAATTGAAATATTCCATTTTTGCATATAAATTTACCAGGTTTCCCATATACTCTACTTTCATTAGTCTCCCATATACTTCTTAACCTTATCATCCTACACTTTTTCAACTGAGCATTTCCATTTCATCCTAACTTTCCATAGAAATTCCCCTAATCATCTTAACTGCCCTTGATGTAAAAACATTTTCTTGATCACTACAATTCTATTGCTTCTTAACCACTTCTCTCTAATTAACATTTTCCTTCATATGTTCGTTCTCTGCATTCCAACAAAATATGTACTCCATCCTCATTCTCCCCACAGATGGGACATATATCAAGCATTATGTTCTCCATTTGACCTCTTAGTTTCCATGCTTCTAGCCAAAACCATGCAATACTTTACCTCTCTTCCCTGTTGCATATTTCTAAATATGTTTCTTGGCCCATTTCTGTCTTAATTATTTTATACAGAACTAATGGCCTCATCTCCCTGAACCCTGCCCACATTTCTTGTTCATCCATATCTTTGAATGTGAATTGAACATATTTCCATATTCCATGAAGCATATCAAATCTTTGTACCCATACATCTGTAGTCCTTCCTCCTCCAATTGGGCCTTCATTTTTCTTAACAACTTCTGGGCACTCAGGTGCTTTCCTTGGTAATTAAGTCACCCTTTTGGCATATTTTCCTCAGGCAGCTGATTTATTCTGTGCCAATATTTAATTACTCTTCCCATCACCATGCCTTTCACACTGGTTTTCCCCATTTCTAACAGAGAACCTATATTGGCCATATTCTGCGGTATACCCAACAATAGTTTGGAGAAGGCTCTTACTATTAGATCCATTTTCTCCCACCCCTCATCTATCCCCCAAATCTCAACTCCATATGCCTATCTTGATTCCACTAGGGCTGTATACAGCCTTTCAAACCATGCCACCTTCATCATTAGTGCTATATATAAGTATTTTCTCAGTAATCCCAATGGTGTTCTCTCTTTAGCTAGCACCCACTTTTTTGTTTCCCCCAATCCCCTTTCCTAACAATTTGATACCCAAGTAAATCAAGTTCTCCACTATTTCAATTTCTTTGCCCCCTATGGACCATTTTCTTGATCTTTTCAATTTTGTTCCTTTTTTAAACACAATAATCTTTGACTTGCTTTGGTTCAGTTTTAGCCCCCATGCCTTACAATATCTCTCAATTTCCACTATGGCTTGACTTAAACCAATTTCAGATATTGAACCGACCATTATATGTCATTGACTTACAATAAACCTGGGATTTTGATATTCCCTATAACTGGCATATGCATGTTACCCACACTTAGCTATCCATAATATCATCTATAAATAAATTGAACAATATGGGGCTCAATTTAAACCTTGTCTAAGTCCTCTTTTCTGTGTAAATTCTGCTGTTATTTCCTCCTCCCCACACTTGATGCAAAAGGTGTTTTGTTAGTGTATTTTCATTAGTATCTCCACCATGGCTTAACTCAACCCTTTCAACTTTGGCTTATACCATAATGCCTCCTTTATTATCCTGTCATGTGCTTTCTCTAAATCAATAAATATGCCTCCCTTATTATCCTGTCGTACACTTTCTCTAAATCTATAAATATGGTGTATAACTTCCCTCTCTTCACCCCTAAATATTTATTGAATGTTTTCATGATCATTATATTATCCATTGTTCTTCTATCCCTCCTGTATCCTGATTGAAATGGTAACAGTCTATGGTTCTCTTCCACCCATTTTTGTATTTTTTCTGCCAAAATTCCTGTAAATGTTTTCCCCCAAGTTTGACAGTAATGCTATTCCTCTTTAGTTACCTGAGCCATCTACACTTCCCTTACCTTTATAGATGGGCTGAACTATTGCCACCCTCCAGTTCTTTGGGATTGATTTATTATCTTTCATTCCATTCAAAAGTTTGGTCAAACACTGAAGCCTTGCACTTTGTTCTTTTTGAACCTCCCTACCAGGTTTGCAACTTCTTTGAGAATGGACTATCCAGCTCTATATAATTAAATGCCAGCTCAAGGTTCCATCTACCAGACCCCCTCCCTCCATATCAAACAACTGCTCGAAGTATCTTAACCACTGGTAGGTTTGATTGAGGCCCCTATCCTCCATTTTTTGTGCATTTTCTAACTACCTCCCAGATTTGTGAAGCACTCCCTGAGTTTATTTTAATCTCTATCTCCTTGGCCCTTTCCCTCCCCCACTTCTCTCTTTTCAACTCCACCAATAGTGCATTGCTTATTTTACTAGAATCATTTCTTCTCTCTCTCTCCTTCTATTTTTTTCCCTCCATAGGATCACTGCCCTTCTCACTACTTTACGCATACTACTACACTCATCATTGAATCAATCCTTCCCCATGCTAATCTTCCTACTTATCTTTTACATATTTCTCCATGCCCATTTTAACACAAACATGTATATCTCAAATGCTACCCTTTCCTTAAGTTTTCATCATTGAGATAATACCGTAGATACATTATTTTGACATTTCAGAGCTTATCACCCCATAAAACTAGTCACTCTTCTCCTTGATGCATTTATATTATTCCATTTTCACTGCGTGCTTGTTCTCTGCCACTCTTCTCCCTTCAACCATTTTTGTATTTACTAACAGAAAAATACTCTAAGAGAAATGCATGCTATTGCCAAAATCATTTAATATCTTAAACTTTTCTATTACTGGCAATAAATCCTCACTACTTATAGCATAGTTTGCCACACTTTGACCAAAACCACCAGCACACGTAACTTACCATCCTTGTCCTCCCCTGAGCACCTGTTTAATATAACACAAATCATATTTTCACAAAACTCCATCAGTTTCAAAACTTCCTCATTCACTAATTTATTTTTGCTAACCCTCCCCCATCGGTCCTGGTGGTGTAGTGGTTACCATACTTGCCTCCTATACCCAAGATCGCGGGTTCGAACCCGGCCAGGACCGATGGATTTTTTCGGGGCGTAAAAATCCTAAGTATGGCTTCCTTCGGAAGGGAAGTAAAGCCGTGGGTCCCGTGTCGTACATTTACGGCACGAAAAAGAACCTCAAGCCTGAAAGAGAAGCCTCTGAGCAAAATTTGTCGACCGTTTCACGCCCTGAGTTGAATGGGACGCTGATGACCTGAGCTGTTAAAAAGCGTCCATAAATAAATCATTCAAAAAAAAAATTCTAACCCTCCCCCACACAACTGCACCCTACTCTCTTACCTCACCCACTCAAGAGTTACTGCTCCTGCCTTGCAGCACTCCATATCTTGCATTTAAATCCCCCACTAACAAAATTTCAACTGTGGGACCTTCCCTCTTAATTTCTTTTATTTCCTCTTCTATACATCGGAGGAGTAGAGGTTTGTGAAACATCAAACTTTTTGGGAGAGTTTTATATTATTTCCAAACAAATTTCCCAGCTTAAGAAAGACTTAAGTGTTACTATGATTAAAATATTTCAGGAATTATATGATCAAAATAGATTTTGTGTTGAATTTGTCATTGGAGAGGTAATGATGTAATAAGGTAAGAAAGAGGTCTTAGGCAAGGTTGTAAATTTAGCCCAGTACTGTTTAACTTGTTTATTGATGATATCTTCGATTACTTGAAAAATGTTAATATTCATATGCCTGCAATGAAAAGTGAGGATGGATATTCCAGGGCTATTGTATACTTATAATCTTGTGGTGCGTTCAACATCGCTGATTGGTTTAAAGTTGAGAGCTACTGTGGAGATTGGGGACTGAAGGTGAATTGCAGTGTTTAAGGAGGACAATAAACTGCATATAGATGAAAAAAATTGTTAATAGAAGATAGAGAAATTCAGGTTGTTAGTGAATTTTTTAATTGGGAATGAAGTTCAGTAGTAACAGAAATTGGGAAAGGAACAAGAAAATGACATTGGTTAAGGGAAGAATGGCAATGACAGCAATTCAAAGATATTTTATTTAGCACCCATTATGAGCATTAAATGGTTTGAAAGAATATATCTTGCTATGGTTCAGTTTTGGTGGATTTATAGAGCATAAATCGGGGGTGGCATACAATGGATTAAATTCAAAGAGTTTTTTGAAAGTTAATATTGGGATGTCACAATAATACAGCTAATGCTGGAGCCTTAGCAGAGTTAGGAAAGGCAAATGTGAGAGGGTTAATAATGCAAAGGATATTGAGATATTTGTTTTGGAGCTATCTAATACTGATATTGTGAAATTATTTCTGAGATATCAAGAGGAAAATTTTTGTTTCACAGATAACACATGGTTAGGGAAAGTTAACAGTTGTGGAAGAATGGTTTAGGATATTTCTAGGTTAAAATTGGTGATTTCAGAAGAGGATTTTGGAAGTAAGTGAGAATAATACTGGAAGATATGGACAGGCAAATTTTATTCTCCCAGTTCAGGGCGAAAAATTCATTCACACAGTACAAGGATATTAAAAATGGACCAGATAAGGAAAAGTATATCATAATTTGTCAAAAGAATGAAAGAGAAGGGATAGCTTGATTTACATTAGGGTTTGAGGTGGAATGTTATCCCATAGGTCTGCCCTGTCTGCAGAAAGAAGAAAGATGAGATATATATTATTTTTCAGTGCAAAGAAACGAATGAGTGAAGGATAAGCTTGATAAGCAAGAAATGATTATTGAAGAATAAAGAAATTGTAGTAAGAAGGATTTCTCAAGATCATACTCGGCTATCTAAATTAGGGGAGTTTTTATAGAAGGTAAATGGAGGTCAGTAGAAAGAAATAAGGAATTAAATTAAAATTTTTCTTTGATTATTAGGCAATGTGATATTATGTATGTAGCCATTTGAAGTTGTTATATTTTGAGGTAATATATTGGGGCATCTGTTTCAAATGAGGAATTTAGGGAATTATTTATATAGAGTTAAAAATAAGTGGATATGGATAGTTAATAAATGAATTTTTGGTAATTTGTTAAATTAATTTTAAAATTGTTGGCACACATATAATAGGTTTAGGGTTATAAAATTAATTAGCAAATGCTGTTTTGAATGAAAGTAGAGTGGAATATTTAAAGTTGGTCGATTAGTGATTGATAAACTCAAGAAGAAACACAGTAAGAGCTTAAAAGAGAGCAATAATGAGGAAAATTAATAAGGAAAAGAATGGGAAGAAAATCCTCTGATGTGATAAAATTACATGAAGTGATGATTGAGCATCTGTCCTCTGCAACTCCAGTAGGAAACTACTGATGAACGAAAGACAGAGTTTAGCAAGGATCTTGATGTTATGCAGGGGCTACTCTAATGACATTATTATTTGATTTGGTATTGTTTCAGGAATTTAAATAAGAATAATTATGTTTAATTTAAAATTGAGTAAAGGAACTTATTGTAACACAAATTGTATTTATTAGGCTTACCTCATGAATGGCCAGGGCCAAATTGATGAATACCTGTTTTATTTCAATAAATTAAAATAAAAAAAATTATGAAATGCTGTTAGAAGTGAAAAAGAATTTAGATAGCTTTCATTTCAACTCTCAAACTCATCATTACAATACTCACAACAAAGATAAGTTATCTATTGTAAACCCATAACTCAACTCATGAAGGAAACTTACATGTATTAAGATACTATATCCTGCCATATTCATTAAACTTACAAGTTCCTTCAAATTGTTCAAAAGTAATTTAAGCAAGTGTATGCATAAGCATTGTTTTACAGTGTGCTAGAGTTTGTAAATGGCGTAAATAAAATATTTCAAAATAGTGTTATACAAAGTACTTTTCTTACAACATAAGTATTGTATATGTGTACTATTTACTTGTC
This sequence comes from Metallyticus violacea, assembly GCA_030762175.1. NCBI lineage: Eukaryota > Metazoa > Arthropoda > Insecta > Mantodea > Metallyticidae > Metallyticus > Metallyticus violacea. Next base: position 12,210,806 of record CM060832.1, on the reverse strand, counting down.
TCATGACAAATACAAATTGTCCTAGTGGATGAAAAAAAATACTAGTACAAATACATACTTTTTTTTGTATTGGTTTCTTTACAGTGTGGCAGTTGAAGCATTGAGACAGTTAGGTGAAAATTTCAATCCTTCACAAGCCCCTCCTACACCAGCAATTGCATCTGTTCCTTCAGCAATAGTGGCTTCACCTAATGCTGAGTTGAGGGTTTCTTTACGGCAACACATCTGCAGCATCTGTGGAGAAAGCTTCGAACGCAAATCAGACCTGGGAAACCATATTGTCTGTCATCAGGTGGATAGACCACATGCTTGCAGGCAAGTATTTGAGATGAATAAATAGGAGTGGAAAAGATATGCTCACATGATAACTGATCATAGCACTAATAGCATTCCTGAGCTTTATTTGATGCTTATATGTGCAGTGTTAGTGTGGTGGTGTTTAGCAGCTCCCTACCTCCTCTTTCTGGATAGTTTCCATTTTATAAATTGTCTGTATTATCCAGGATATACTTTTAAGAACATAATATTGCACAGATACTTGAAAAATACATTTAATTAGGAATAGCATTATTTGAAATTTCCACTTTTATTTATAAAGTAATGATTACATGCAGTACAATTCAGAATACATTACATTACATTTCATTCTTAGTTTATCTTCATGAAGTAATCAATTTTTTTCTGTTTCAACTAATCATGTGTTTTCTTTCTTTTAACTGTCCTAATTTTTTAGACATTCAGAATATCTGTGTAAGTTTTGCCATGCATACTGTAATAGTACATCAATATCTTCCAAACTGAATGTGTTCAAATGTTGACGTGAATTTCATCTACATGTTTTTAAATTTAAAATTTAATGTATTGTAAAGGCAGATGAGGCAGATTGGAGGGTAGAGTGGATAAATATTTTAAATGTTCACTTCTAGAGGCACAGATGTGTTACTGGTTATACTACACTCTTAAGTCAAAGAATGGAACTATCTGAGCTCTGTGAATATAAGCTAAGCTTGTCTGATTTGCTGGTGAAAAATATACAACTTTCTAGAAGTTAAAGGTATGTAGATGTTTCAATTTTATCTTTTTCTTAATTTCTGTATTGTCATTGCTACTAACATCCAAAAATAAATTATACATTCTGTCTGATGAAAAAGAGCAATGGAATGGTGTGTGTTTTGAATTAGCTATTTTGTTTCTTTGTTTCAGATGGGTTTATGACTGGAATAGAGAAATGCACATGGTCAGATGTCATAGATCAGGCTCTAAAGGCTGTTAAAGGTGGCATGTCTATGCAGAGAGCATCAAAACATTTTGGCGTTCCATATTCATGCTAACAAAGAAGAAAAACTTCAGAAATAATCAATATTACTAATTCTTAACACAAAATAGATTGGAACTGTCATAGTGAAGCAAATCATATAATTATTAATATGTTGTGATGAAAATTAAACACTGTTGCAGATTCACTTACTATTTCTTTAGAACACATTTAATGAATCTTTACCCAATCATCAGCTACCTGTCCACTGTCAGAATAGTTGTTCCAATCCTTGAAGGACGTATATGAACAAATTTAAAAATCGGATAATGAACTTTGATATCTCTGCATTAATTTGAGGTTCATCAGATGTCCATCAGAGCCAAACAGTATGTCCTCCAAGGAGTAGGACATCCCTTCTGACAAGATTTTTTTTAAATAGTAGACACTGATGATACATGAGATGAAATGATAAACTGGGAAAGAATTTTTTAAGGAAGGAAGCATTCCAGGACTAAGTTTAGGATATCTCCTCGGCATTTGCCATTTATGGAAAAAGCCTCAATCAGAAAGGATGGTCCTCTTGGGAATCAAACCCCAGACCTCAGCTTGTCTTAATGACCTTGGCCCCCATGGTGATCCAACAATGAAAGGTAGCTGATGATGCGAGTAAAAGTTTGTGAAATGTGTTCTAATGAAATAGTAAGTTATTGAAGCTGCAAGAGTATTTAGTTTGACTCATCAAAACTTCTTAATAATTAATTATTACTAATGTTAAGAAGAGAAATGAACAAATTATATTCTCAGCATTACAGGATAATGGATTACAAATTAAAATTATCTGAATGACTTAAGTGTGGCTTCTTTGTAAGAAGGATGTAAGATCTGCCGATTATGGAATGGAAGGAAATATAATTAAAAATAATTTTTCCAAGAAGCACCAGTTAGCTGGAAAAATTTCATTAAAATGAAGTTTTGTGATCCTAAGTCTGTGAGGAAAGATGAATGAGTCAGTGCCAGCAAGAAAGAGAATGGTATCTTGAAGTGCATGTAGTAGCCAAAGTGAAAACAGACAATTATCTGAGGTAAATGAATTTGAGGTCAGAGAACTTTTGAAATGTAACCTTAGTTTATTATTTGATATTTTGTTAAATTGATAAAATATGTTATAAGTTTAATTGATTTTCCTGACAATCTGTTTCCCCTACAATACCAATCCTACTCACTTGCTATAGGAAGGTGATTTGAATCATTTTCTGCCATGAATTTTATTGAAGTTAAGTACTTAACAGATAGTAATAATTTGTGATGATCTGTTTCACATAATCTAAAGTAGCCATTATTAACTTAATGTTGACACATAAAATAACAAGAATGATGTTTCATTTATGTTCTGTGTCAAGTTTTCAAAAAATTGGTCCCTCACCCACCTTTACCCTGTTTGTTTATACTGGCAAAGTTAAGGCATTTAGAGTCTTTTCTTCCATTCAACCAGCCTGAGATAGCTACATGGTTTGCCCAAATGTAAATTATACTTTTTTTTTCTGTAATGACTTATTGATTGGAATATATGAACATACAGGAAGTAAAAGTGATACATGGGTTACATATCTGCTACATATAATCACATTGTCTGTTCAAACAAGTGTCTCAAGGAACATCCGTTGTTGATTGCGGAACTAATCTTCAAAGAAACAGACTCCTCTCTGCTTGGTGACGTGGCAGATACTCCATCAAGCACCCATTTGCTCCTCAGAAAGATGCTTTGGGATCCACTGGTGTGAATAATTCCCTTGCTCAATGACAATGTTTCTGCAATCTTTCGGGTGGTGATTCTCCCCTTACAATGCTATCTATGGCTGCAATTGATTTTTAGCGATGGTTAATTGAACTTGACCAGGTGTAGGCATGTCCTTAGTTCACTCATATCCATCACAAAATTCACCACACCATCTGAACACTGTGCTATGTGACAGACACACATTTCCATACACATTATATATATAACAAATTCAGCTTCACCAATACCTTTTGTTTTTAAAAAGTTATTTACTGCTCACCAGGCTGGGTACCGCCACGGGTGGCCGAGGTCGTTAAGGCATGGACTCGTGAGCGGGAGGTCTGCGGTTCGAATCCCGCCAGGACCATCCTCCCTGACATGGGTTTTTTCCAGGTTTTCCTCAGTCTTCATAACTGGCAAATGCCGGGGAGGTACCTAAACTTAGGCCTGGAACGCTTCCTTCCTTAAAAAAAAATCCTTTCCCAATATATCATTTCATTTCATGTATCATCAGTGTCCACCGCCTGTGGTGCCTCAGTAGTAAAAACGGGCGTTAAACACTACTCACTACTCACCAGGCTGGTTTAAATGAATCCATGTTATGAAAGCATTCAGTTCAGCGTGCCTCTGCACATTTAAACAGCACACTGCACCATCAGACCATACTAATCTACTTTCTTACATAATTGCCACCTACCAGAGCAAACATAAAGATCTGTGTACTTAAGCTATGATGCTACAACAAAAGTCAACTTTATATGGGTAGCCCTTATACATACAAATATTCACCAAATAGTCAAAGTAATTGAATAGAACAACAAATTATTTGGTTTAAGAACAATATAGACATAAAAACAATTAGAGACAAACATATTTATAGTTTGTTTACGGAATGTCGGAATCCACACAGTGAAACTTTTGTTAATCTTATTTTGATTTAAAGTAAAACACTAAAAATCATGTCGTCACATTAAAACTCTCTTTAAGTTTCACAAACACAGTTATAAAAGTAATTTTGGTACATGTTTCATGAGGTACATTCCTCACATTGTCAACCAAAACGACGACAGTTAACTTGAAATTGCAAAGTCAGAGTACAGATGTGGCAGGCTGTGGCATGTCCAGGTGACAAGATCCAAAACCCCATACGATTAGTAAGGACATATTCTGGAAGCTCTGTACTATCAGTCATTTTTTTAAATATGAATAACAAAACAAGTAATTAAAAGAGATTTCACTCTAGATTATAACTCATCCATTTATATAGGCATTTTTTGAGCAAGTATTTTTAAGCTCCTTTTTAAATTTGATGAGTTGTATTAGTTTAAGATTTTCTGTTAATTTATTGTATAATATTACTCCATCGATAAATGGATCTTTCAGTTAATATTTTTGTTTATATCAATTCTATAAAGCTTATCCTTTACCCTTGTATTATATGTGTACTATGTACTCATTATAGCTAGAAGAATGAGTGGAATTATGAATGAGTAGCACAATTCCTTATACATACAGTGAGATTATTGTTAATAACTTGCGAATTTCCTGTTAACATTTGAACACTTTCAATTTTGAAGTATCATTGCTTCTAAATGCCTATTTATGTTGAAATGCTAATTGGAACTTGTGCATTGAAGCTAATCATAATTAAGATTGTTGTATAACTGAGTCGAACTACACACTCTTAGCTCCACTTGTTTAAATATAGAATATGTTTTGCAGACCATTGTTCACATCCTCAGCTAACAAGTCAACAGTTAGTGAGGATACAAAAGATGGTCTGCAAAACATGTTCTGTATAATTTAATGATAAATGGAGCATAATAGTATTAAATTAACTCACCAGCTAATTAAGAATATATGTTATTTCACTGCATTAGTTCCAACACAAAATTGTTCTTAAATTCATTTAAACTATTTGTATTTTTCTCCTCTCTGATCTGTTTACTGTCTGGTTCTCACTATGTTAATACATGCACTAATATTATTTTTAGAATTTTAACTGTATGGTTTTAACATTTTATTTTTGAAAGTTTTTCATATTGTGCCACAGATACTATAACATTTACTCATTTTTTATCTATATCGTTTTGGAAATAAGACACATTAAGTCATAGATAAAACTATTTCTTTGTTCTGTTGTTTTACCATTAACTGTAATTTCATTAACTATAATTTAACTTTTATGTGATTAGTGTCCATAAATGTTATTACTTTTGTCTCAGTTATCTTCATGTTATAGCTTTGCTATTTCACTTAATTTATGTGCTGCCATCTGCAAATCATGAGTATATTATTTGGTCATCTTCATATAATATAATGAACAGAACTTTTGTCATTTATCTTAAAATTATTAATTAATTGATTTTACCCATGATTAATAACTTTGTCGATATATAGAAGACCACCTAACCTTAAAAGTATATTTTGCTGCAACTTCTCTCCATCCAAATTACCCTGTCTAGTAGCAGGTTTATATCCTTGCCAGTGCCCTGAGTGCAAAATATTGTACACCCTTTGACCTTGAACTTTAGACACTCATAAATGCTATATTCATAAACTCATACAGTGAGTGCACACTGCAGTGGGTGCTTTGCCTGTAAATGTAATGGATACATTCCTAAGCATCTGGAAAGAGAACATTAGGGTAGAGTAGCAGTGGCCGAATGGTTTACAAGGCATTGCTCTTCTGCTTAAGCTCCTACTTTAAAATCCCATACAACATTTATTATTATTATTATTATTATTATTAGTGCTTTAATAAGTGTAAAACATTATATTGCCTAAGTATCGTATTATATTTTAATGTATCATTGAGTTTTATGACATTACCTTTGCAAACACAAAAATGTAATCACAAACTATTATATTCTAACAAATAACTAAATAAATATATGAACAAAAAGATTTATCTTCTAAATTGAAAACACAGAAATAAACACAAATTGACATCATGCATGAAACCTCAACATGTATAACTGCCCTCAATCTTCAGGGCATAGATGTCAGATTTCTACAGTAGTGTGGATGAGAGACTACAGCATCAAATATATGTGTTTTTTAACATTAAGGCTTGCTGTATATGGGAAAATATATTACAAAACTAATTTGACATAATATGTTGCAAAGGTTTATTAAAAAAGGTGCTTTATGCCGAGAGGCAAATCTGAGCTCTTAACCTGGACATCACTGCACACTCTGCTACAGAGTTAACAGAACCCGTGTAATACTAGCCAGCATCTTTAGAGTATGCCATATAACACAACTGCTGCAGTGGCTCTACAGCCTTGCTAGTTACCTTGTAAACTGCATGCTGTAAGAAGTAGGACTTAAAAGAATTTTATATTCAAGAGATGACTCAAATTTTTTGTCAAAAGGTGTACATTAAGTATTTTTAATTTATTTATTTGGAAGTAGCAGTTGGTGATGCAATATACAATCATTTCTGTTTAACAGGATTTGTGGAAATCTTTTTCGTCGGAAGGCAGACCTGCAAAATCACATGGTTTGTCATCAAATGGAGCGTCCACATCGTTGTCCACAGTGTGGGGCTGATTTTCAACGTCATTCCAGTTTAGCAAATCATATGAAGATTCACACATATTTGCCTGGTCGTGCTCTTGTTCCTCCTAGTGATATTAAACCTGTATTTCGGGGATTTACTAAAGATTCCTCTAACAAGATGTCTGTTCCCCAAGAACAGCAATTTGTGAATGGCTGGAATGAAAATCGTTCTATCAATATTTTACCCAACAATCCTGATGATAATCCACCACCTATCAGTGAAGTCACTCATGATGAAGTGACTACTAAGCAGCAATCACTGGAGTCTTGTAACAATATGCAACACATAAACACAGAGAGTACAATCACAAACTGTGCAATTGAAAATTTGCCACAGAATCAATCTATGGAGATTGTTGAACAAATTGCACCAGTAGATCAAACATCGGAAACTTCAACTGAAGTGCACTTAAATGATAGACAGCAGAAGCAAAAACCTCAACACAATTTAGCAGACACAGACCAGAAATCAGCTTCAGAGCGCCGGCCACATATATGTCGTCATTGTGGTGTTGGATTTTCACGTGTTAAAGCTCTTGAATCCCATGCAAAATTACACCAGGATTACTGGGGAAGTCCTTTAGAGTGTGAGAAATGTGAGGAGATGTTTCCAGAAGAATTATCACTTAAGCAACATCAAAGGACATGCAGTGGCAAATTAAAATCATGGCCAAGAGTTAAAGATGATACTGAATATTTACTTCCAACTCCAGTTTCTTATCCAATTCCAAATTTCAAGTTTCAAACAAACCATTCAACACCCACCAAACAAGGAAAGCATCAATGTTCTGAATGTGAAAAGCGATTTGCTACTAAGCAGAAGCTCTACAGGCAAGTAATTTATTGCATATATGCTGTAAGATTATTTTATTGCTATTCATCACCACAACACACATACTTTTTTAATCATCAGTTGATCACATTATAATACAATTTTGAAAGAATTGATACCTTTGACCATGCATATTCTGCTATAAGATTGTAACATCTTTTGCAACAAAAGAATTGTTTAATGAGTTACAATTCATACAGATTACGAAGGTCACTAGATAAGTATTGAGACATAAAATGCTCATAGAAATGTTTTGTTTATTGCAGTTTCCCAAAGTATTCCCCCTGGCACTTTATACAGGTTTCCATCCTTTGGAACCACTTTTGGAAGCATTCACACCACTCAGTTTCTGACACTGCAGATAACTCCTCCTTGTATGCTGCAACCGCTTCTTCTGGGCTAGAAAATCCATGACCTTGAAGTTGTTCTTCACAGCAGGGAACAGGAAGAAATTGCATGGTGCCAGGTTGGGGTTATAGGATGGATGAGTTATTATTTTTATCTCAATTTCTTGCAGAAAATCCATTGTTGCATTAGTGGTGTGAGCTGATATATTGTCATGGTGCAATAAAATGCTCCTTAGTCCTGTATTTCCACACCTTTCTTGGATTTTCTGAAACACTTTTGGAAGGCAAACTTCTGTATACAATTTTTCAGTAACAGTTCTCAAACTTTCAAGCACAATGACTACCATATGACTACTTGTGGATTTTTTTTTTTTGATTGATTTATTTAAGGACGCTTTTTAAGATCTCAGGTCATCAGCATCCCATTCAACCCAGGGCGTGAAACAGCCGACAAATTTTGCTCAGAGGCCTCTCTTTCAGGCTTGAGGTTCTTTTTCTTGCCGTAAATGTACGACACGGGACCCACGGCTTTACTTCTCTTCCAAAGGAAGCCATACTTAGAATTTTTACGCCCGAAAAAATCCACCGGTCCTGGCCGGGTTCGAACCCGCGATTTTGGGTATAGGAGGCAAGTATGGTAACCACTACACCACCAGGACCGACTACTACTTGTGGAGAAGAGTTATGAGGGTCAGAGATAAGTGCTGGGATGGTACTTGGCCACTGCTAGGGAAACCATTGTTGATGGGTCGAAATTGTTGAGTCATTGATGTTGCCGTGGTAGAGGCAGAACTTTGAGTCAAACTAAACACTCTTTTGCTCCACTTGTTAAAATATGTAGGAATGGTTTCATGAACACTTCGTTCTCATTGTCAGCCTATAGTCGACTGGAGGATAAACCATTATGCTGTGGAAATGTGTAATCTGTTCTGGTGGAGGTGTGATGATAAAGTTTATGTTTTCATCACCAGAAGTGTCAAAGTTCATTAAACTGTCTTTATACTTGTAAATGTAGATTTTCTCCCATGTTGCTAATTCTGTAGGTCCTTGTACCGATTTTAATAATTTTGTTTTATTGAACATGTCGCGGTTTTCTGTCCGCAAATGAGATGCCACTGCTGATTTCTCCAACTGCTTGTATTTTAGGTACCTAAAATGTTCTTTTAACTGTGTGCCTGTGTTCTTTTTGTTTTTCCAATGTAGACTTTATCACATTCAGCACAATTTATTTTATAAATACGTGATTTTTTCTCTATTGTGGAATACTGTCATTAACATTGTCAATCGGGAGATTATTAACATTAAATCTGTTTACAGATGCTAACCTGATATTAAAATCTTTAAGAATATTCTGACATTTTTTTTGTAGATGATATGTGAATTTTTTTAAAAATTAGCTGTCTTTTTTTTTTGCTGAAAGCATTGTGGTTTCTTTAATAATTTTTTGTGTTCTAGTTCTTTTTTAAAATCTTTTATATTTACAGTTCTTTCTATTCGTTTGTATGCTTTAGAGTGTACTTCTTTGTTAATTTTTAGGTTAACTAGCCGATTTGTTAAGCTGTTGATAACTGCATGTTTGTGCATTGTGGGATTAAACTGTAAGTGTGATTGTCTGCATATGTATTCCAAATTCCAGGTTTTCTTGACATTTCATTATTTTTATGCCCAAGAATGGTAACATGTTATTTTAGGTACATTAAAGTAAAACTACTTAATTTATGTTACTATATTAAAAACACTCTTGACATTCCACTCTTAAAACTTTTAAAATTAAAACTGAGACATGTTTCATGAGACCTTGCTCACATTGTCAACCATAAAACAACTGATGGATGAAACTATGTTGGAGGTGTAAGTGACTGTGGATGCTCTGGTGGTCTGTTAATGAACTTAAACAAAATGTAGTCTGCCTCTGAGATATTTACAGATGATGATATTTCTATCTTTGAAATTCCTGAAGATAGAATTTTTCCCCTTATATATAAAACTTCTAAGCCACCTTGACCACTACTGCCACGGGGGCTGAGGTCATTAAGGCTTGGACTTGTGAGTGGGAGATCTGGGTTTCGAATCCCATCAGGACTGTTCTCCCTGACTGGGGTTTATTCCAGGTTTTCCTCAGTCCTCATAGCTGGCAAATGCCAGGGAGGTACCCTAAAACTTAGGCCTGGAATGTTTCCTTCCTTAAAAAAGCATCCTTTCCCAATTTATCATTTCATCTCGTGTATCATCAGTGTCCACCACCTGTGGTACCTCAGTAGTAAAAACGGGTGTGTTAAACATTGCTCAAAAAAAAAAAGAACCCTTGACCATTGAACAATGACCTAGTCACTACACTACATTATGCTGCTGAATTATTTAAGCTCCAATCAGCTCTAACACAAACTATATTATTAATGCGCTCCATGTAGGGCAAAGCTAGCATATAAAATGTATTTCTTTGCAGTTGAATGAAAACTTATGAATATACAGGTGCAGCAGCATTCATAGTATGTTTTGACTCATTTAATACTGTGACATAAAGCAACATGTATCACAGAGTTGTGGCGTTCATTTGTGAATCAGCGGCAATTTTGTTTCTCATGGGCATATGGACTAGAGAGCAATAAGCTTTCGCATTAGAGGCATTTAAAAAATATGATTCTTGTACTACTAAGCACTCCTATTTTCAGACATCTCATCAGGATGAAATTAATCAAGGACAGGTACTGTTAATTGTGTTAGGACATGAATAAAGTCAACAATGTTCTTTGTACAAAAATATAATGTAAATATTGTCATAATTCTTGAAGCTAATTTTACAAGAAAGATACCTGGGTCAGTTCAATTAAGGAAATTTTGGAAAGGAGAAATATGGAACGACAGGGAATTAAAAGGGGAAGGTGTTTGGGAAGAAACTAAGCTAAGGACTGATATTAAATTAGAAGAAATATTTGGTGGCTTTAATAATAATAATAAAAAAAAAACATTAATTTTATATAGATCCATGAAAAATATTTAAGACAGAGAAAAATATAATTACATTATTGTATGATTGAGTAGAACTACATACTCTATTGGCTCCACTTATTTGTTAAATGTAGAACATATTTTGCAAACCATCCTCCGAATCCTCAGCTAATTGGTTGTGGTTAACTGAGGATGTGGACAGTGGTATGCAAAACATATTCTACATTTAAAAAAATAAGTGGAGCCAATAAAAATCAGTAGTTCGACTCAATCATATAATAATTTCAGTTATATTATTAGTTTTGCTGTGCAAATTCAAATTAGCATTCAAGAGAAAAATATGTTGAATGCTCTAATAAGAATGTTAGATAAAGATTTACATTTGTCAGAATTGTCAGGAGTGGATGAATAATTGAAAGGAGTAAATGAAAGGATCAATATAGAGATATGTCAAATATGTAGAGAGGAGAACTATATCTGGCACAGTTAATTTGAATGTAAAGAAAAGAAAAATTGCATTTGGAGAAATGGAAGTAATTGGAAATAAGATAATGAATTTAAGTTCAGAGAAAAAATGTAAAAAAAAAACAATGGTTATTTAGTGAAAGTGAGGAAGAAATGGTTGAGAAGGATTAATAAACAAAAACAAAATATGTGGAAAATTATTAGAGATGACACTTTTAATTATGTGGCTAAATCCAATACCCTAATAACTTCAGTCTTGTGAATTTTGGATCAATAAGACAGCAACAAAATTGAAACAAAAAATTAGTAAAAATATTTGCAATTAATAAGTAAAAATAAGATAGTTTGACTGTAATTCTTTATTTTATTTATATTTATTATATTGACTATTGAATAAATTAATTCATTCATACTGGTTTGTTTTACAGGCACATGTGGATTCATAGAAAGCTGCAGCATTTGTGCGAATCTTGTGGGTTGTATCTAGAAAATGGTATTGCACTTGATGAACATCGACGAACACACCACGCTGGTGATACTCCTCATCCATGTTTGGAATGTGGAAAGAACTTTGCTTCTCGACAAGGTCTTTGGGAACATGGCCGTGTTCATGGGGCTACTTCTGGACAGGGTTCGGCAGGAAATCCTCCTTTGTCCTGCCAGCAATGTGGCAAGAAGTTTTCTTCTCGTCAAGGACATTTGATTCACATGCGCATCCATACTGGTGAGCGTCCCTATGGCTGTCGCTTTTGCTTCAAGGCATTCCGTGATGGTGGCACTCTCAGAAAGCATGAGCGTATTCACACAGGTGAACGCCCACATGCCTGTCCACTATGTTATCGTGCATTCAACCAAAAAGTTGTGTTGAGGGAGCATGTTCGATGGGTACATGCAGCTAAGAATGCCACTGGTTGCCTGTGCCCTCTATGTAGTCATGTAGCAGTAGATCGTGAATCACTGTGTGCACATATAGTGAAGCATAGTGACCAGATGGCTGCAGATGCCAAAGCAAATAAATTAAAGGCTAAATATTTCAATGATTCAACCAATACTCAAAATACCTCACCATCTACCACTGTTCCTGCTACTTCAAGTAGAGCTAACAATGCAGTTCAGTCAAATTCCAATGTTCAGAAGAGATCAAAAAAGAATAAAAAGGAATATTCCTGTGATATGTGTGGGGAAAAATTTGAAGAAAGGACACAGCTTTTAAATCATGTCCCAGTGCACATTTAGAAATTGTATTTTAAATTTAACAGAAATCAAAATTTAAAAAAATCAAAATCATATATATTCTTTCAAGGGGTTGAAACTGTTGCTGAAACAACAGGATTATTGAAAACCAATTTTTTAATTTATTGACAACTTTAGTCTGTATTATATTACAGTTTTCATAGAGCATTTATTCATGGATAGTTTAAGTATTGAAGTTAACGTATATTTTTACACACAGCAAAGAGCTTCAAAGTATATATTAAGCTCTGCAGTTAATTTTCTATTTGCATGAAATACTTTCCTAACTGTCCTAGTAAAATTTATCAGTTTTGCAAATATTTTTCTGAGCTTATTGTAAAATGTTCCGAATGACTTGACAATGGAAATTTAAGGCAGAACGGATAACAAATTATTGGGGTTTGTTTTTCACATACAGTAACATTGGAAACTTGAGATAGGGAAGATAAAAATTACAATCAAATTGGGCTTATGTTGTTAACTTTGGTGAAATTTGTCATAGTAAAAGTTTTTTGGTTTATGGCACATGAAACATAATGATAATACACCATCCAACATTTTGAGCACCTTGCAGTGCTTTTCCTCAAGGAATTATGAAACATTGAATAGTGTATTATCATTAAGTTGGAAATTACCAGCTGTCTCCTAAAGTAATAGTGACATTTCTTAAGAGAAGTATTTATTGGTAATGATGCAGATACTTATTTACAGAGAGAAGAGGTGAAAAATAATGAGCAGGTGGTATCAATAACATGACATACAGCAGCATGTGTGAAGATGACAATGTTGGGGTTGCAATGAAGAACTAAAGGCAAACATTTCTGTCATTTTACTTCTTTTTTTAAAGTTTTTCCAATGTAGAACTAAGACTAAGACAATGTAGACTAAAAGAAACATAGGCACATGGTTAAAGGAACATTTCAGGAACATAAAGTACAAGCAAATAGACAAATCAGCAGTAACATATCATTTTTGAACACAAAATCACAACATAATAAATAAAGCAAAATTATTCAAATCAGTATAAGGACCTACGGAACTAGCAACCTGGGAGAAAATCTACATCTACAAATACAAAGACAGCATAATGAACTTTGACATTGCCGGAGATGAAAACATAAACTACAAATTTATCACACTGCCACCAGAGCAGAATACATATTCCCACAATTCAACGAATGATCCGACAGTTGAACTTTAGCCTGACTGAAGATGGGAACAAAATCTTCTCGAAACCAGTTCCATACATTTATGAAAAGTAAGTGAAGCTTTAAGAGTGTGTAGTTCAACTGAATCATACAATGATATCAATTAACTTCTGTCATTGTAAACTCTGCTTCCCCTTGTGAAATAGCTTGTAGCAGTTATTCATTAACCTTCATACATTTAATCAAAACTTGTAAGGGTAGGAAAACATTATTCAGTGTCTTCCGCAGGAAGATCTTCAAAATCCTTGACAACAATGGTGACAAGTTATCTACTGGGCGTCTTGTTGAGGTTGGAGAGACTGTATGGCAAATTTTTCAGCATTTTCTTCTTATCAGTCCTCTCTTTACAAGAAACCATTTTTGCTGACATGAAGCATCAGATCATTTCTAAAATTCTTCATTCCTCCCATTGTTTGAATACTGTGCTGCTCTGGTCACATAAACTGCACAATAGTATTCCTATGTACATATATTAGCAAACCTTCAGATTCATGAAATAGCCACAGCTCTTGCTTAAATAATGTTCTGAACTTAACACTAAAATAGATAAGGACCCTTAACCACTTTAAGCATCAGTCCAAGCACTTTTCATGTGTTTTGTTACCATCTCTAGTTCAATGTTCTGTGCATACCTGTTTCTTCACTTGTTTCTAGAGCAAACAAGGCCATTGAGGAAATGCAACTATTATTTTGGGATAGAGGTAGTATTATGTTCGGAATTTTGTAATAAGCAAGTCATGTTTTTTTTTTACTTATATCTCAGTGTTTTTTTTATACCTAAGTTATAGGAACTTTTTTTTTCTGTGCATAGTATTTTTTATGTTATTGTTTCATACTGTAATGAGGGAAGCCACTGATAAATCTACAGCATTTAGGAAAACTGGATATATTCCATTTAAATAAAATAAAAAAAAAAGTTTCTAAAAACCAAGGAAATTAGTTTACCTGAATTCCAAAATTTAAAAATCACTATTGCGGCACAAATATTTTTTTTTACAACAAAATTCATTATATACCATTTAAATAAAATAAGAAAAATAGTATTAAGGAAATTGGGCCATCAGGAGTAGGGAGAATTCTAAGCATAGAAATTTAAAAAGCTCTTTAGCATTTAATTTTCTCTCAGTTATTTCAAAATAAAAGGCCAAATTAACTCAGCATATGAATTGAATTTATAATGATGCATGTGTTTTACATTTAACTAAAGCATTGTTGTGAAGATAGCAACTGTGAAATATTAATCTAATACGTGTGTTAGAATTATATTTATATGTAAGAGTGCTCTGTACATTTGCATTACATGCTTATACTACAATAAAAATTAAATAAAATGTCAAAGCCACTGAAAAAATGGAACTTTTGATTGTTTATTGTGTGTATTTGCTTAGTACATAGTAATTGTTTTTACATAGTAACATGTTTTTATTTCATTGATATAAACTTTATTTGCCTATAGAGACTGATGATCCTGATGCACAAGTCACACCTGCTTTCACAAATGATAGCAGAGAAAACTGAGCCCAATTTCAGTCAACAAATGTAGGTGGATAATTATGTCAGCTAGTTATCTCATTTGGCTAGTGTCATTCAATCGATGGGAAGATAGTAGGTTCGATTCCCCCAAGGCTAGTTTTTTTATTATTATTATATACAATTTTATACACTTTTGTTAATATATTAAATATTATTTTTTTTAATGTTACAAATTGTACCTTTTTAATGTTTTAGGGAGAACAATGCATAGATTGCAATTTTACTTACATTACATGTACTGACTCTAAATGTTCAATAAAAACTTATAGTGTTAAAACAATGCATAGGTTGCAAATTTAAGTTAGGTTACATTTGAAAAAAAAAAATATGCAAAACTTATAGTGTTAAAAGTGTATGCCTTTTCCTGTTAATTTCCTTTACATGTTGCATTGCTACATCACAGTTTCCCATTTGATTTCTCTGTATACTGAATGTGATTAATTGTTAGCATACATCCTATAAATATTTTGGCTTACGATTTCTTGTTTCTTACATTTTGACTGTTTTATATCCAACTGCATATGTTTAATTCACACTACCACTTCTGCTAATCAATGCAGTCATTCCTTGGAATTGGGTTCAGTTTTCTCCACTGCTGTTTGTGAAAGGAGGCATGACTGGTGCACCATTATTGCCAGTATGTAAGGGTAAGTTTAACTTGTTCTTAAATACATAAGGTTTCTTTCTGCAATTTTTTTCTAATTTAGTGAATGTAAATATGATACCAAGAGCTCGTTCATAAACATGGTTACATTTAAAAATACCCACACAATAAAGCATTATTTTTCATTGGTAATATATTTTATTTAATTAATAATATACCATTAATTTTTGTAGTTTAATCTCAATAATAATAAAAAATCTAAAAATGTTATTTCTCTTTTGTAATACTTATAAATTGCAAGAATTCTAATTTTGTTCCACTTACTTTTGAAAGTTAGAATAATTTCACTATAGACATTTATTTTCAAGTGATTTTGAAGGCGAAAAACAACCAATCTAGTTAAATAATGTATTAAAGTTCAATTTTTCTGTTATTAGTTAGCTTTAGAGTTTGTCGTGCTAATACCATACAGCAATGCCACAACCTATTTCATTAATTATTAAGCCCATAATTTGGATTTTACATTCCTTTTTAAAGTCACTCTACTTGGTAAGAAATTTGCTTACTTTTTGCAGCTTATGTGACGGACATTGTTTTATTTTGTGTTCATTTTTTAAATTTTCACCCTGTAATTTATTCACATATTAGAAAAGAAGCATACAAAATGATAACCTACAGTATGCATTCTGTATTATATATAAAAATGCAACTCATAGCAATTTTGAAAGCTCTTGCCAAACGTCAGCTGGAATAAGATCTGGAATACTGAATATTGGTAATAGGAATAATAAAATATTAATGCTTGATAACTCCTCCATTTCACGTGATTTCTTACTTTATTTTACACAATGTGGATCTAGCCATCAGGGATTGCTTGGTGAATTTAACTCATTTTTGACCAAAGTTGAAATACCCAGTGTTTCCTAAATGCTGTAGAAATAGTATACAATTGCAAATTAAAATAAGGCTTCTTTATACCATTTACTTTTTTTTTCCATTTCCTTTTTTCTTCCTCTCCTAGTTCTTGGTGTCATTTATAGGTGCATTCAATAAGATCTGTATCAAGAACCACTGTAGAAGGATTGTAAGCATCTAAGAGACTGAAATTGGAACAGTTATGTTCATTATATTGGTCATGAGCATGGAGGTGGAAATTTGAATAATGCAATGTAGAATTATTTCATACTTTAATTAGCAGTAAGTGGCTTCACATAAGAATATTATTTTTTATGCAACTGCAGAAATGATGCTTAAAATGAAATGCATATTTTGCTTCTGTGGATGTTAAGTTAAAATTAATATTTTGTTCTACCACCTAGATACCAAAAGAAACTTATGCTATTATGCACAACTTATTTATGTATAATAGCTATTTAGTGCAAATAAAAGCTATGACTGTATCGTCTAAATTTCCTCATTTTGACATCAGTTGTGATGCATAAAGTTGGTAGGGTTTTTGCCAATTTTTAGATATTGCTAAAACCTTAATAAACTCTTGTTCATATTTGTCTCTGTTGTATTGAGCTCTTTAATTTTCTTCCCCCCCCAAATCTATTAAGAGGTTCTGATATTTTTTCCTGCATTTAAGGTTGTAACACTTTTTCAATATAATCATTTCTTGGGGAAATTCAAAGGGTAATAAAAACAAATTATACTTGATTAAATAAATTGTACATACAAAGCTGTAGGCAATGGAGTGATAATGTGCTCTACAATAATGCATTGAATGCATGCTGATCACATGCCCCCCTGCAATACTGCCTTCTATCAATGAAGTTGCAAGGCGGAGATATAAGAAAAAGAGGTTGCCAGGCAGACCAAGGCTCGCTTGGGCTGTACCAAATGAAAAGAAGAAGATATTCAATAGATGCTCTGAAACTTCTGAATTTGCAACATAAATCTGTAAAGTTTACCATAAAAGAAGAGAAAAATGGTTAGCTCCCATTTCTAGGTTTAAAAATTATAAGAAATGGAGATAGAATGAATTTTGGAAACCATAGAAAAGAGACACACATGCACAGAAAATTACATAAAAAAAAGTTATAACTGCTCTCCACATAAATATGCAGTGTTTTACAGCTTGGCATACAGAATAATTAATATCCTACTTACAGAAACAGAGTATAAAATGGAATACCAACAGATAATTAATACAGCAATAATCATTGGTTTCAACAAAGACAGTAATAAAAGCTACCAATAAATTTAAAAGACAAAAATCAAGGCGAAGATCATCAAGGAAAATTACAAATTCAAAAGTTTCACATACCATTCAACTTCACAGAACACATTCAAGAGGATATTCAAAGAACATGGCATAAATTTAGCCCCAAAGAAAATATATAATAAATAAATATAATATTTATATATAAACAATGTATACAGTTTTTTTCACACTAACTCCATGGAGTTAGTGTGAAAAAAAACTGTATACATTGTTTATATATATATATACCACTCCATTGTCAACAGCTTCGTAAGTACACTTATTTGAAATATAATATTTATTAGGTTGCACAGTAAAAGACACACCAACAGAACCGAAATCAGGAATTTATGAAATCAAATGTGCAGATTGTGATCAGAGATATATTGGGAAAATGAAGAGAAATTTGGAGTAAAGAAAACTTTAAGAATATTCATTTTAAGCAGGTGATAAACAGAAATAGCAGCTCACTTTTGGACCAAAAATCATGAAATTAAACCAGAGGCTAAGCTGCTGAAAGAACTGCACAAGCCAATGGAGCTATCCACCCGGGAAAAGATTTTCATCTTAAAAAATAAGCAAAATGTAATGAATTTTCATGTTCCATCTATGGATGAACTCAGCAAGTTCCTACTAGAACCATCAGAGACCGCCACAGGAGCACCTTGGGATCCAGCCACCAACTTGAGTAGTCTGTCAACAGTTGACAATGAAAGCAAGTGCTTCCAAAACATGTCCTAGTGTTATGTAAGTAAGTGGAGTTAGTGTGAACATGTTGAATACTTTAGTGTAGGATATACACTTGATAATTCATGGCACAGATACACCACACTATTTTTAAATATAATCACCCAGTCTCTGTAAATACATATAGAAATCTGCTCCTTAGTCATGAAACAATTGCAGGACTGCTGTTTGCAACAGTTCATTGTTGGCAAATATTTGTCCACGTGAATGTTCTTTCAGCTTGCTGAATGCATGTTAATTGCAACGGGAAAGATCTAGACTGTATCTGCATCAACCTGCAGTGCATTATTGGCCTCTTTGCTAATCTTATTAGTCATGTCTGTATGGTCTTGTTCAAATTGTTAGCACCATTTCACTATGAATGGGAGAAAATTCACCTATTCTACCTAAGGGTCATCTGGTTTTCTTTAAAGATGACTCAAGAGTATGAAATTCTGCAGGAACTTGAGTTTATGGATTATTTCCTAAAACAAAAATCTCTCAAAGTCTTCTAATCTGCCTTAACTTTTGTGAGAAGAAAAATGATTAGTTAATATGTACACATTATTACAAATAATCAGGTTAAGCTTATTGTACTTCAATCTGATCAAGTCAACTATAGACTTGTATTGAAATGCCTCCAAGCTCTTATTAATCTTTTCACAAAGAATCAATTAGAACTTTGTTGAACATCAGGGCATAGAATATAATGAAGTAATATAAATTGGAAAGAGTAGAATCTAAGATTGACTTCATAGGACCAGAACTTTTGTACCAAAAAAGAACATCAGATAACTTTTCCAGTCAAGAACTGGGTACAATTCTTATTAAAGCATCTGATAGCACCCTAGGTAAGAACTCTGGGTAGAGATAGGAAGCAAACTGGAAAACTATTGGAATAATTACTGAACATCAGCCATTCTGGAAACAGGTTATGATGATGTGGCTCTACCATGGAAATCCCACATACCATATAGATGAGACTGCAAACATCATCATCCTAGAGTGTGAAACTCTGGAAAGACAAATAACATCTCTATACAGTGCTTTAGGAGATGTAATACCTAAACTTGTAGGAATTAAGCTCCAGGTCTGAAACTACAAAGTTAGGATTAAAGGAGCCCACTAAAGGCCCTTGTGGCTTAAATGCCAAGGTGCACATCATTACAGAGTATGTTAATCAATCATTCAATGGATGAATGTGACATTGGATTTGGTCCATACACTGTTACGATGAATCTCCATGCAATTGAGATGTTTTGAGCAACAAAATTGTACTGTTCCTTGTATTTACATTTTGAAGTATATTTTTAATAGATCCACTCATGTTAAAATGCACCTCTTATCACTACTAGAATGAAAGTGACTCTAGGAAGGCCTGGACATGAACTCTATTCTGTGCATGAGTCTATCTTGTTGCTCAGTGCTGCCAGCTTTAGTGACGTGTATAACTTAATTTTTTCATACTCTTCCTACATAATAAAATGATACTGACAATTAAAATTTTTTAAAAATTGTAAATCTTTAAAAAAGTTTTCATATGGAACTAACACAGTGAAGCTCATGTGAATTGAATCTGTCGTCTTAACACTCTTCATGCTTCACTAACCTTAAAATTATACGGAACCGGTTTCAAAGATATGTTATCTCCATCTTCGGCCGTGGACGACTGGTGTGAACGGTTGTTGTTGCGTAGTATCAGAAGCAATGTTCCGCTCTGGTGAAACTTTTATGAACTTAAAATTTATATTTTCTTCTTTTGGAATGTCAAAATTCATCAAATGATCCTTATGTTTGTAGATGTAAATCTTTTCCCAAATATCCAATTCTACTGGTCCCTGTACAGCTCTCAATAATTCAACTTTTTTCTTTATATCATGATTTTCGGTCCAAAAGTGATATGCCACCGCTGATTTTTCTATTTGTTTGTATTTTAAATTCCTCATATGTTCTTTAAGACGTATCCCCACATTCCTCTTGGTTTTTCCTATGTACAACTTGTCACATTTAGCACATGAAATCTTGTAAATTCCTGATTTTTTCTCCTTTGGAGTATTATCTGTAGTATTGTCTTTCAAAATGTTGTTTAGACTAAATTTATTAGTGGGAGCCAATTTTATATCTACATCTTTAAATATTTTTTGAAATTTATACATCACTGTTGGGTTATATGTGAATTTTTTAAAGGACATTTTTTCTTTAACTGTTGATAATGTAGTGCAATTTTCAATTCTTTTCTTCTTCTGGAATTTTTTAATCTTATTACGTATTAAGTCTTCATTAAAACCATTTAAAATTGCTATTTCTTTAATTTTCTTATATTCCATGTTATATTCTTCTTTACTGATTGGCAAATTGATCATTCTGCATATCACAAATTTTGCTTAGAGGCCTCTCTTTCAGACTTGAGGTTCTTTATCGTGCCGTAAATGTATGACATGGGACCCACGGCTTTACTTCCCTTCCAAAAGAAGCCATAACTAGGATTTTTACGCCCAAAAAAGTCCTGGCCGGGTTCGAACCCACGATCTTGGGTGTCTGTGGGTTTATTGAACAAGGTTTACAGCCTTTGTCTTGATCTCTTAGTGCTCAACCAAAATATAACAGGCATAGTTTCTGGTGTGGGTGTAAACAAACCAAATACATAGCAAAATTGTTAGTGTGGTTAAGACATTTTGAGGCATGATAAGAGACAATCTGAAACAAAACAAAATAAAAGTTAGACTATTATAGAAGTGTCCCCTAGAAGCAATAACAATAATAATTGCAGACACAACTTGTTTAATTGAATATGACATTTGGAAGGTACAACATGCACCAATAATTTAACATGTAAAAGACAGCTTGTAGAACACAATAAAAGCTTTTATCACTGACACATTTAGGATGTAAAGGAGATATAACTATGCATACTCAGTGAAACAATACACTTCAAAAATGCATGCCATGCACAGGAAAGACTGCAGGTGTTTGTGGGAGTGGGGAAAAAGATAAATAAAAAACTGTAAGTCATTGAAAAAATTGAATATTTGTAATCTGTATATTGGTACTTTCCTGGTAGGCCAATTAATTTTTTTGGCAAAAACTTTTTTGGTAAGTGTTATTAATATGTACTTCTCTGTGTTAGTTGTCTAGTGGTAACAATACTTGCCTTGTAGACCCAAGATAGCGAGTTCAATCCCGGTGAAAGTCAGTAGATTTTTTGGATGTAAAAATCTGAAGTATGGCTTCCTTCAGAAGGAAAGTAAAGCCATGAGTCCTGTGTCATAGATTTTATGACATATAAAAGAACCTCAAACCTGAGAGAAGAGGCCTCAGAACAAAATTTATTGGCCATTTCAAGTCCTGTATTTATTAGGATGCTGAAAACCTGAGATGTTAAACAGTGTCCGTGAATAAACCAAAATAAAAAACTGTGTTAAATTCTAAATTTCATCAATATTGGGAAAGTCTGTATAGAACAGCCTTGCTTGAGCACTTTCATATACAATTAAGTTACAATGGCAATTTCCTCTCTGCCTAATGGGGTAACACCTGAGACACTGTCCATGCAGCTGCTTCAAACCCAAAGTAATGAATAAATGTAAAATGAATTGAAATTATTCTTTCTAGTAGACTGACATCTGTATCCTAACCAACTCCCTATATACTGCTTACTTATCCAATACTTAAGCTATATATATATGTATATGTGAGGGGTAATTGTAAGTTCTTTGCTGGAACCCTTCCCATCAATAGATTTGAAATAGATTACCATGACAACAAGTATGTTTTTTTGTAAATAGTTTGTCCTATTTTGGTTATTATAAATGTAGCTGATTTTATATTGTGAATTTTTAAAGTAAATATGCAGAGAAGAATCTGAATTTTGAGAAAATTGAGCATCATTTGGTGATATATATTTTTGAAAGACTTGTCCACCAAGGATATTTATGCAGATATAGTGGATACATTGAAGAATCATTACCCTTCATATGTCACTTAAAAAAATTGGTTGCAGAGTTTATGAGAGGAAGAACAGATAGCAAAGATGAACATCATGTTGAAAGACCATTTCTGTGTCCACTCCCAAAAATGTAGATGCTGTATGTTATATGATTTTGGAGGATTAATAAATTATGCTGAAATACTTTGCAGAAACTTTGAATATCTCCTAAGAGTATATCTTTAAGATCATACATCATGATTTGGGTGTGAGAAAAATGACTGCTAAATGCATTCCAAAATGCCTGTATGCTGATAAAAATGACTTAAAGTTACATCTTTGATTTGTCATCATTTTGAAGATGATTCTTCCAACTTTTGTAACTATGGACAAAACATAGACCCATTACTATGCTTAATAAACAACAGAACAAACGAAGGAATAGAAACATGATGATTCACCCAGTCCTAAAAAATTATGTGTTGAAAAATTGGCAGGTAAGGTTCTCACTTCTATTTTTTGGGACAAATAAGGAATTGTAATGAAAGATTGTTTAGTATGGTATAATGGTGACAGTGCACTTTTTTGTAAGACAATGCATCTGCGCACAAGTCCCTGATTGCAATGCAGAAAATTAATGAAGTTGGCTTTGAATTGATTGACCATCCCTCCTATTTGTCAGATTTAGGCACTTCAAACTATTAGCTTTTTCCACATCTAAAAGACATTTAAAAGAAATTTTTTTTTCATTTAATGAATTAGTAACGAATACTGTGGAAGAGTGATTTGCAGAAATCCTTAATGAACGTTTTGCTAAGTGAATAGAGTTAAAAGATTATTGTGTTTAATTAATAAAAATTGTTTTGAAATACAATTCCATTTTCTAGGTTATTCTTACCAATATTCCGTTGTACAAGAACTAGAGAAGCAGAAATAGATAAAACACTTGAATAGTACACAATTATTGCTATAATTTGAACCACTTGTGTTCTTCTTTATGGGCATATAATTATACAGTGGCCAGCCATTACCATGTTTTAAATAAAGGCAAACTCACTTACACTACAAATTTTTTCAAACAAGTAAAGGAAATATGGTATGTAAGTATAGAACACGAACTTTCATTAGTTTACTTCAATATAATGCACAGAAATTTACCTTCATTTAAAATATACCATAGACCAGCCATATGATATACAGAATACTTCAGAAATACTTTTACAAACATTGGTGGCTGGTTCCTCACACCAAAACAAGAAAAAAAGTCCATATAAACATATGTCTGGAAATCCTTAGATTTAGAGTTATTAATAAAAGTTTACTTTCAAAGTATTTCAAAGTGCAATCTAACAACAAAGTTCACAACCAAAAATAAAATTAATTTTATCAAGTAACCGAATGATGTTATCGATACAAGTCTTCAGATGCACTTAGCGCAGTAGCATTGCATATTTATACACAAAATATTATTTGCAAAATGCAGCAATAGCATTGTTGAAGGTTAGCCATTTATGTGATTTGGTAATAACTCTGTTAAAAATGTGATAAAACAGTCATTTTAATTGTGCCATAAACTTTCATTAATAACCCAAAAAATAAGGATTTCCAGACATTAGTTAATATGGACTTTTATTTTCTTGTTTTGGCAAACTTTCATTAATAACTCATAAAACTAATAATTTCTGGACATATGTTTATATGGACTTTTTTTCTTGTTTTGGTGTGAGAAACCAACCACCAAAGTTTGTAAAAGTATTTCCAAAACATTTTGTATGTGTTCACACAGACACACAATATACCATCTTTAAGTACAATAGCATAAAGCAGTTTTTAATTTTGTAATAAATTTTGTTATTAATTATTCTGTACTAAATCCATTTAACTCGGAAGTTCCCAGTTATGCTAAAATCAAAAATATCTCAGAAATGGAAAGAGAGATCTTATTATCATAGGTGCAAATTAATTAAAATATGTAGTTATTTGTAAAATATATTTTTACCTTAAATGTGTTTCCTCGTGCTGTTATAATGGAGTATAATAAATATTATAAATGGTATGTTATGTGTACATTTTTTTTAATGCTGTTATTAACCTGTATTGTTAAGCTTTGATTTGAGCTGAAAACAAGTTCAAGTGCAAACGATCAAAGCTGTTTTTTACCTCTGAAAATGTTAATTCCTATGTACAAGGGTAGCTATTTAATTTTTAGGATTCTACTAACAATAAGTAGAATGCTGTAACTCACCATCTTTGCCTATTTTGTTTGAAATTAGTCTCCCCACTCTTGATATAAAGCTACATTCTCCAGAACAAATCATGGAGCTAGCTCCCCTCTTCACAGAACACGCCAGCTTCTTCTGGACATCCAAACTGATGGCCTCTCAGTTTTTTCTTGACAGCTGGAAACAAGAAAAAGTCAAGGGGAGATAGATTTTGAGTGGTTCACCAGTGTCACTCCCAATTCTTGCAGAAATTACATTGTTTCCAAAGCTGTATCCTTGCAACACAGACTTTGGTTTATTTTCTATTCATTCTGAGGACCATGGGAAGGCAAACTGTCACTTTTTTGTTCCTAGGTTTAGGTTTATTTTATTTAAGGATACTATTTAACAGTTTTGGTCATTAGTATTTCAATCTATTCAGGGCATAAAAATGCCAATAAATTTTGCTCAGAGGCCTCTTATGTCAGTCAGGTAGTGGAGTATCCAACAACAAATCTTCCTCACCCAAAGATATTTATGTAGGATTTCTAACACATGTGATAAATGAATGTTTGTGAATTTTGTATATTTCTGTAAAAGTCACTAGTAAATTATTCTTAGCTATGGCTTCTGCACAGGCAATGTTTTCATCTATGTTTATTGTTGCTGGATGCTCCGTCAGCTCCTAATCTTTCAAGGCTGTTCATTTTTCATATAAATTCTGCAAACTACAGAGCCTTCATTTGAATGTATGGTCAGCTTAACAGGGATTTTCCTGCCCTATTTCTAACCATCCTGTTCCCCCCTCCACTTTCCCGCTTCTCTGTGTGCTGACTCAGTCTTCTTTGTGCTGTACAATGTTGTGAAACCAATTGTATTAGTGTTATAGTGTGTTAGTGCCGTTATAATGCATAAATTCATATACAGTAGCACACAGAATGTCCACATAGATGCCTATGTGACAATATAAACTCATACAGAAAAAGTGAGATGGCGATTTATAAACAGACTCCCTTCTAATATAACGAATTATTAATGAGGAAATCACTCAAACTTCTCTAATTTTGTTCCATTTACTTGGACATATTTTGAAGGTTGTTGCCTTTATCATCAACATGGTTCCACTGATGATGAAGGCAGCAGCCTTCAAAACATATCCAAGTAATTGGAACAAAACTGTGAAATTTGAGTTATTTCCTCATACATAATTTGTTATATTAGCTATATTTTTGTTGGTCCTGGTGGTGTAATGGTAACCATACTTGCCTCCTAAATCCAAGATCATGGGTTCAATTCAGGCCAGGATTAATGGATTTTTTTATGTAAAAATTCTAAGTATGGCTTCCTCCAGAAGGGAAGTAAAGCCTTGGGTCTCATGTCATAGATAAATGGCATGTAAAAGAATCTCAAGCCTGAAAGAAGAAGCCTTTGAGCAAATTTATCAGCCATATCACACCCTGAATTAAATGGGGTGCTAATGACTTGAGATATTAAAGAGCATCCATAAATAAACTAATTCAACAATGCTATATTTCACTGTAAAAATCCCAGCTATTTAAATCTAGATTCCCTTCTGTTCATGTGCCTCACAGAGAAACAGTTCATAATCCTGTAAATAGATTTAGGGAAATGGGATATATTCCTGATAAGAAACCAAAAGTAAAATGCTGTGTTTTTACAGAAGAAAAAACTTGGTGACATCGGAGTAGTTAGAATGAAGTCCAAAGAAATCTCTGAGAAAGCTTGCACAGGAATCAGGATTTTTGCAAACTTTGGTTTGTAATGCCACTAAACTGATAAAATTAAAAGCCTATGAGATAACTATAGTTCAGGAATTGTAATCATGTGATAATGTGAGTAGAGTTAATTTCTGCAATTGGATGTTGGATAATGTTGTTTCCTCCTGTGATCCACATTTAATTTTTTTACGGGCAAAGCATGGTTTTATTTATATGGCCATGTAGTGATGCAAAACAGATACTGGAGTGCAGAAAAAGCTGTTCACTTGAATTTAAGGGTATGTTAATGACCCTGCTGGCAACTGGCAAACAGCATGCTTTCCATTGCCAAGCAAATCCCCCATTAAGCCAGCCACATGTCCAAACCAGGGTTCTGTAGTTATAGACCTTTATACATTAAGGAGCAGGTCAGGAAAAGCTCTCTGTAATTTTTCCAGGCATTTTTGTTGACTCAGGTCACACTTAGAATCATAAAAAAATCATCTAAGTCATCAGAAAGTAAGTGCAAAACTACAATTAACATTTTGCTGCAGCTGCAACAGTGGGTGCTACATGTTAACTGGGCCTTATGGTTACTAATCAAGAAACACTCTCTGCTATGCTGCTCTAACTTATATCTCTCAAAGTTTTTTAAAACCTAGAAAATTAAATAACTCTCACATCTGTTTCACTAAGTTTCAATTTACACTTCTTTTTGGCTCAACTTCAAAGACTTCCTAGATAGTAGTATATATGAAGATTGTGACCTGTACAAATTGGAATTCTTTCAAGTTATACATAATTAGTTCATTATGTTATATTATGGGAGAAAGAGTTTCAAACAAAACTATTTTGTGACAGATAAGGTACAAGATTTGAGAGAGACACCAGCAATTGTATATATTGCTTCACTGCCTAAACCTACTTAATCCACCATTATTAACATCAATTAGTTTAGTTCCTGGGGGATTCAGTGAGTTTGCAAAGCAGTCACAGAGACTTATGAACATAGAATTTGTCATTTAAAATTACCACAGTAGCACAAATTCAACATGTGCATAAATAGTTACGATAAAAAATGAAAAAGCAGTACAAAAAAAAAACTCAGCCAAAACAACAAAAACTAAAATTGTAAATTTGCAAAGAATAGGATAGGGAAGCCTATGTCCAAAGGTAAAGACTTCCCCTTAAGGATGCTATTCACAATCCTCTCTCACAATGACAGCAGTGGTATCAAATGTTTTGTTCCATTAGAACACAAGTGGAGTGCCATCCACCTTCCTTTGAAACTGATTTTCTTTCCTCTTTAAACATTATAAATCATCTTTGAACTCTGTTATAACAAACTCTCCATAGGCTCCTGTAACATTGCAAAGATTGGATGTCCTTTTATGCAATGGCTCTTTCCTTATGTCTCTATACAATAAGCTCAGCAACATTTTGATAGCTATCATCCCCTATAAACCAAAAATCTATTCCTTTTTCTCTTTCAATCTGTGGCCACCATCTTTGTAACAACTTTTTTTCTTAAAATGTAAATTGGAACTTGCACAGTGAAGCTAATCCTATTAATTGATATCATTGTATGTTCAGTTGAATTACACACTCTTAAAGCTTCACTTACTTTTCATAAATGTATGGAACCGGTTCCGAGAACATTTATGAAAAGTAAGTGAAGTTTTAAGTGTGTGTAGTTCAACTGAATCATACAATGATATCAATTAACTTTACTTCTGTTGATACCTATATTAAAAACATAGCTCAAAAGTTCCAAATTCAAAAATATCCTTACTACCTTTTACAATCCTGTATCATCCCAATGCAAACCAAAAACTTAAAATAAGAAATTCATTAATCTTGTTACAACTTGTTTTGTTTAGTTCCTGGAGCATTCCGTTAGCTTGCAAAGTAGTCAGAGATTTAAGAATGTAGTATTTGTCATTTACAATTACCACAGTAGCACACATTGTACATTTACAAAAAATATTATGTAACTCTGCATAAACAGTTAACAATAAAAATGAAAAAAACAACACCTAGAACTCAGCCAAAATAACAAAAACCAGAGAAGCAGAAAGAGACAAATCATTTAATCAGACAAATTTTACTATACACATGTTTATATATGCATAGAAATAAAATGATCGCAGTGTTTTTAGTTCAGTACAATATGTTGTCACTCATATACTCCTTTACAGAATAATAGGTCTTTTTACATAGGTATTTTCTAAGAGCAGATTTACCATTTTTAATCTGCTCAACTCTGGTGATAATGATAGAATACTTAATGAGAAGAAGCCAGGAATTATAAAATCAACTGTTCAGAATGCAACAAATTATATATTTAAATATTGTAATTATAAAGCTGTTGACAATGGAGTGGTAATATATTCTAAACTTAGGTATTCATTTTTCACACTAAACTCCACTTACTTACATAAAAATAAGATGCATTTCGGGAGAATCTCTCCCATCTTTAGTTGCTCACTGAACTGCCATTACTCGAAACGATGGCCAGACAACTGGGTGTTCCTGTGGTGGGCTCTGTTGGTTGAAGTAGGAAGTTGCTGAGTTCATCCATATGAAACTGGAAATTCATTAGGTTTTCTCTATTTTTTAATATGAAAATTTTTTCCCAAGTGGATAACTCCAATGGGTTTTTTTTTGTTTGTTGAATGATTTATTTATGGACGCTCTTTAACAGCTGAGGTCATCAGCGTTCCATTCAACTCAGGACATGAAACGGTGGACAAATTTTGCTCAGAGGCCCCTCTTTCAGGCTTGAGGTTCTTTATTGTGCCGTAAATGTACGACATGGGACCCACAGCTTTACTTCCCTTTCGAAGGAAGCCATACTTAGGATTTTTACGCCCCGAAAAAATCCATCGGTCCTGGCCGGGTTCGAACCCGCGATCTTGGGTTTAGGAGGCAAGTATGGTAACCACACCACCACCAGGACTGACCCAATGGGTTGTGAAGATGTTTCAGCAGTTTAATTCCCAGTTTTATTTCATGATTTTTGGTCCAAAAGTGAGCTGCTATTGCTGATTTATCCAGCAGTATCCAATTTACCACAAGTTCAAGAAAATTTTCAAAGAACGTGGGATAATGTTAGCCTCAAAGAACAGATACAACATCAAGAATTTATTAGGTTGCACAGTAAAAGACTCCATACCAACAGAACAGAAGTCAGGAATTTACAAAATAAAATGTGCAGATTGTGAACAGAGCTACTACATAGGCAAAACAAAGAGAAATTTGGAAATTCAGAGGAAAGAACATTTCAGGAATATTTGGTTTAAGCAGATGGATAAAT
Source organism: Metallyticus violacea (assembly GCA_030762175.1). Classification (NCBI taxonomy): domain Eukaryota; kingdom Metazoa; phylum Arthropoda; class Insecta; order Mantodea; family Metallyticidae; genus Metallyticus; species Metallyticus violacea. The sequence goes on along the minus strand of CM060832.1, from coordinate 12,180,944 downwards.
CGGCAGAGCAGCTAACTTTTGGACCAAAAAATCATTAAATAAAACCGGGAATTAAACTGCTGAAACATCTTCACAATCCATTGGAGTTATCCACGAGGGAAAAAATGTTCATACTAAAAATTAGAGAAAACCTAATGAATTTCCAGTTTCCTCCTATGGATGAACTCGGCAATTTCCTACTTCAACCAACAGAGGCCACCACAGGAACATCCAGTTGTCTAGCCATCGTTTTGAGTAACGGCGGTTCAGTGAGCAACTGAAGATGGGAGAGATTCTCCTGAAACTCATCTTATTTTTATGTAAGTGGAGTTTAGTGTAAAAAATGAATACCTAAGCTTAGGATAAATTATATATTGGCAGAACAAAAAGAAGCATTGGAATAAAGGAACACTGGAGAAAGATAAGGTACAATCAGATAGATAAATCAGCTGTTGCACATCAATTTTGGAGAGATAAACATGATATAGAAATGGAAGTCAAATTATTGAAATTCGTAGATAGACCCTTGGAGTTGGGGAATATGGGGGGGGGGGGGGGGAAATATAAAAAAATGTGAATAAAAGTAATAAGATCCCAACAGAAGACAAATTGATCCAAAAGTTCATAAAATGTTCATGAGAGCTACACCAATCCATCTAACCAAAAACGAATCCTGCAGTTGACTTACAGCTGATGAAGCAGACAAAAGCCTGTGAAACATGTTCTGATAATTCAATGGTAAATGGAGCATGAGAGTATTAAATCAACTCACTAGCTAATTAAGAATAAATTGCTTCACTGTATTAGTGCCGACATGAAATTAATTTTAGATTTACCATCGTTTATTAAGCTTTTAGGCTAAAGGGAAGAGTATTTTGTATTAAAATGCATTTGTAATAAACTCCTTTTTGATGGCAGAAAAGTGTTGAAAGTGGTCTATGTAGATTTGCTTTTTGTCTAGTATCCTTATTATGTATATTTTGATGTTTTATAATTTTTTTCTTTATTTCTTATAAAAAGTTAATGAGGGATAATATATCAAATGAAGAGTTAAAATTTCAAATTGCCTAAAATTTGCTATACAAATGTCTGCTATGTGTACCAGCAATTATTTGTATGGCTTTTTTCTGTAACAGGAAGACACGTTCACATTTAACTGGTTTCCCCCAAATATGACCATATTTCATTATTGAGTTGAAATAAGCATAACAAACTAGTTTTAAAGTCTTAATTTATTCCAATGTTATTAATGCACCCATTGCATAGCATGCACTGCTAAGTTTAGGTATTATAAGATGGATGTGATCTTTCCAATTCAAATGGTTATCAATTATTAAATCAAAGAATTTAATATATTTGGTTTGTAGAAGTACACTATTATAATACCTTATGTGGTAAATTTCATAACATTGTTTTATCTAGATTTGGAGATAATTTGTTTGCTTTGAATCATACATGCAAAGAACTCAGAACTAGATTTAGTTTAATGGCACTATCATTAAGGCTATTTCTGTTATCAATATGGTTGTGCCATCTGCAAATAGAACAGATTACTTACATCTCGGATAGATAAGGAGAGATCTTATATACATCAGATAAAGAAGAGGACCCAGAACAGATCTCTGAGGAACCCCAGGGTTCATTATATGTCATTGTGGATAGCATTGGCAGAAACATCTGCTTAGGTGGACATAGATGTCTACTATATGCCCCATAACATGTTTATTTATAGAAAATTAAAATCTCAAATTGGATAAAAAAGAAATAGCAAAAACCTATATGCACAACATGCAAAATTTTGCAGAGCTCTGCGGGTTGAGTTAAAGTTAAATACACATGACTTATTAGCTTTAAGTGTGAATTGGAACTTGTACAATGAAGCAAATCATATAATAAAATGTTTTTATTTATTTAAATACCACTAAGTTCACAAATATAATATGGCCTGGTTCAAACCCAGGTTTTGTTCCAGGCCAATATTTTAAACTCACTCTGATGCAAACATTTTCATTAACATATTAATTTTTGCCATTCAACTAACAATGTTCAACAGCATTCAAATAAGTGTACTTACGAAGCTGTTGACAATGGAGTGGTATATATATAAACAATGTATACAGTTTTTTTCACACTAACTCCATTCACTTATATAAATTTGGAACATATGTTCCAAATTTATATAAGTGAATGGAGTTAGTGTGAAAAAAACTGTATACATTGTTCAACAGCATTTGTTAAACCTCAGTCCTTGATTCATCAGTAGCTTCCTACTGGTATATCCAGAGGACTTTGGCACAGTCGCTTCTTCTGAACAAAGAAATGCTATAATAACATAAACTAAAACATTTTATACAATTCAGTAATCACCCAAAATTGGCAATAAATCTATTCTGGTTTGTAGAACACATGTCCTTAAATAGCTTACATCCATACACATTTAATCACAATATCACTAACAGCCAAATACACAAGGCAAACACAATGAAACTCGCAGATCCTCTCCTCACTGACCCTATTGTAACCAATTGTTCTGAACTCTATGCAAATATTCCCCAAGATTCCTAATTTTACTTTGGTCACCAAATATTTTCTGTGCAGCAATTTGCTTATTTAACATTTAACCATTTCCGTATATTGCTTGTTGTCTCCATTCACTTGTTCCTGAACAAACAAAATAGGTTCTCAATTAAATGTACTTATGAAGCTGTTGACAATGGAGTGGTGTATATATATATATATATATATATATATATATATAAACAATGTAATACAGTTTTTTTCACACTAACTCCATTCACTTACATAAAAGTTGGACATATGTTTCGGGAGCGATCCCTCCCATCTTCAGCCTGTTGACAAACTAGGTTCTACATTTTCCAAATTTCCACATAGGGCAAACTTCATGCTCACAATTATTTCTAAAACCTCTTAAGCTTCAGATTCATAATCTAAACCATATCCCCTCTCTCTCCTGCTTATTACATTTACTAATGTATTTGTCTCTTTTAACATTCATTATTATCTCCTGATAGAACACTAATTACTTTCCTTTCATTATAGAATATGGTACCTGCTTAGGAATTTTTCTAAGTTAGGGAGGTCTGGAACAGGGTCCCCTCAAGCTCATTAGGACAATTGGGTAGCTGCTTGATGGAGAGGTGGCATTCTTTGATCATAAAAGCCATATCATAGGTGACCTGCAGTGTACCAGCATGATCACATGCCCCCTGCAACACTGCCCCCTATCAATGAAGCTGGAGATTGAGGGAGCAGAGGTCACTACAGTTGAGAGGAGAAAAAGAAAAACAAGTATCTACCCTTCTATATCCTGAAACCTCACTTTAAACTATTTCCAAAATCCTCCCTCCAAAATCACTTCTTCTTGGCCATACCTCACCCCTTCCATTCCTTGCTAACTCTTTCACAACTTGTTTACCCAATAGAAATCCCCTATCCCCCACACTCTTGAAATTGTAACAAAGAAACCTTCAATAGCTGTTGCATCCTAAACCAATGCTTCAAAACTCTCCGCTACCCACCCTCTTCATTTCCAACAGTACCCCTGCATTTGTAGTATTTTGTGGAATTCCCTACAAAATTTTACAAAACTTGCTGAGCATCTTATTCATCAATTTCCAACTTTCCTCTGTCCCCCATATTTTAATGCCATATGTCTATATAAATTCTTTCTAGCCAATTCATCTTCATCTCTGGTGCAACAAACATACTTAATTGATATCATTGTATGATTAAGGAGTCAAACTGCACTCTTATTGGCTCCACTTACTTGTTTAAATTTAGTACATGTTTCACTTGCCATTGTGTGTGTCCTCAGCTAACCATTGACGGACAAAGATCTTGCAACATAAACTACTTCTCATCCCTCCTCGGCTTATTTCCCTTTTTAAACACCATTATTTTGGTCTTCTCCTGATTCACTTTAAGATCCCATTTTCTACAATATCTCACAATTTGTAATTATTAATTCTGTCAAATACCTTCTCTAAATCAACAACAAATGCTGCATACAACATACCATGGTTTATTTGCAAATACTTATCTATTATTGTTTTAATTACAAATCAGACATTCTCTGACCTTTCCTAAAAACTGATTTAAATGGGGAAATTAACATGTTCTCTTCTACTCAGTCATTAATTCCCTCATTTAGAATCCCAGTGAAAACCTTACCAAAATTGTAAAAGAGCACTACCTCTATAATTAAATTATTGTATGACTGAGTCAAACTACACATTCTTGTGGCTTCACTTACTTGTTTATATCTAGAATATGTTTAGCAGACTACCATCTGCATCCTCAGCTAATTGTTGGCTGCTGGATGATTCACAGTATTTCTTTGGGTCCACCAGAGCAGAATATGCATCCCCCCAAAAATACTTGAATCATTCAGCAGTTGAAAATTAGTTAAGGATGCAGATGATGGTTGCAAAACATATTATAGATATAAACAAGTGAAGCCACAAGTATGTACTTTATCTGAGTCATACAATAATTTAATTAACACATGAATTTTTAATGTATAGTCAATTATTTGCTAGCCATGCATGGAATGACTGCCAACCAAACAAATCTCAGCATTATTAATCAATTGTCAGATGGTTAAATGGGATGTAGTATACTTCCTGTTTCTGGATTTAGTAAAATTATGTGCATAGATACTTTTTTACAGCCAATTCTTTTTTTACATTATCTGTACAAAGCCAATTCAAACCAATGTGGAGAGTATATTAAATCATTAAATTCAAATTCTTTGCTCTGGAAGCAGTAAAAATTAAAATTTAATGAAAGGAACTATAAAACTACAGCATAATTCATTAAGATATTTAAACAAACATTAATAGAATCTTCAGTCATGTATTATTCTGGAAGGCGCTGATCTTTGGCAATGTGATTCATTTTATTAGCCAAGATAAGATTATTAAGTTGATGAGCATTATCTCCATCTAATTCTATTCTAGCAAGATGCATAGCCTTTTTTATCAAAAGCTTACTCACTTTTGGTAAGTAACTTGGGAATTGGATTTTAAATTTAAGTATCAAATTTCCACGTATGTTTGGGTTTGCCATATCTGGCATTCCTTCATTTTCTGTGCAATATTCATAGTTTGGAGTAATAATATCTGTGATGGGAATACGCAAAACCCTGTCATCTAACATTTCAACTTTAATAACACAGCCAATCAATGCTTCCTCAAGTGTCACATTGCATGTCATGATAATATTTGTACCCTCTCTCTCAAATCTAGGATGAGGGCGATCTTTAATAACAAATATTATATCTGCAGATGTAATGGCAGGATCCTGATCTCCTTCCTCTTTAAATATAATTTTAGTGCCTGGTACAATACCACGTGTGATAGGTATATCTAGTATCTTCTCTTTTAATTCCCTAGTAGTATGGTCATTTCCTCTGTATTCATATCTTTGTATTTTATGTCTCTTGATTCCACCATAAAATACTTCTTGCAATGTAAGGAATAAGGGGTGTATAATTGGTTCCTCTTTTGGTTTTACTTGTGTATCCTCTGGCAAAGAACATACAGTTGAACATAGTCTCTGAGCATCCAGCAAATCAGGATAAGGGCTGTCAGTGCCAAAGAACTCACGGTATGTACGTATCGGATCACCATGATACACATATGGCTGGATATAACCTTGCGGCCCCAGCACACCATCTTTTACACCTTCTCCATACTGGTCATATACTGCTCTATATAATGGATTACTTAAACAATCATATGCTTCTGATAAAGTAACAAACAGTTCTTGAAGAGATTCATCTTTCTGCCTTTCAGGATTATATTGCAAAATAAGTCTTCTGTAAGCTTGTTTTATCTCAAGCTCCGAGCTGCTCTTTTTTATGCCTAAAATTCCGTAGTAGTCTATCTCCATATTTACATTTAGCTAGATGTGTTATTTCCATTATTTTATGTTAACAATTAACATCATTCTTCTGTTTTATATTTTAAAAAAAAGTGTTAAAAATAGAACAGGAACTGGCAGTGAAATAATTATTAAACTGCAGGAATGCCTTTATAATAGGAGTATATTAATGATTTGACGTAATTTAGTTAATTTTATCACAACCTCAATTTCATTCATGGATACCGCTTTAAAACTGTCGTCATATCATCTAATCTTGGCGGGATAAAATGGTTCATTGGGCATGCGCACTGTAACCTGTATTCTCAGGATAACCAACTCCTGAGACAGAAATAGCGGTCACTAAATTTCCCCATAAGGTAATAGATTTGCGTTATGATTTCACTTTAATTTGCAAACCATTTGAAATGTAAATGCGTATTCTGCATACTTAAAGTATATTGTAAGTATATAAGAAGTGCACTCTTATGTAACATACATTTTAACTTTGGTTAACATTAATGTTTTCAATTGGTGGTCTAATAGTCAATTTGATGTTTCTTGAAGTTACTGAAAACAGTCATCTGTAACAGTTGAAAGTAGACGCTGTTCATGATGAAATTTGGTTAGAATGAGTTCATTTGGAGAGGTTAAATTGTTTAATTTTGTGGTTAATCGGTGACTAATTTGGTATTATAGTGTCATAATTTAGCAATGTATCAACTAACATCGTTATAATTGTCATGGCGAAGCTTCATATTGGTACAACGGCATCATCTATGCTGAGATTAAACAAGTAGAAAATGGAGTCTATAACCCCCAACTTGTTAACAAAGGTTAGGAATAACACAGCAAATGCGCGTTGAAATAAACAGTTTATTCGTTTGCATAACATTTGGTGTGGTTAATGAAGGTAATGTAACTGTGAAACAGATTTTTTAAAATTTGCTTTATAACAAATTAATTTCACTGGAGTCATCATTGATGTAGTTTACATGTTTATGACTACGATAAATACAGAGGAAAGGGGAAAAAAATTGCATTTGTTGCGTTTAATGCATTTTCTGAGAATAAATTTCATCTCTAAATTGCGGATATGTATGTGTGAAAGCAATTTTATAGGTTAGTATTTAGACATTATTTATATTTTGTTTTGTTTAATGGCAAATAATATATTTTGATATAAATTTCAGTATAACCTTCTGTAAAATGATATTTTCCTGAGATGGCAGAACCTGTAGAAGCAGTGGAAATAACACAAGTGAACACTCAATGGATACAGACGAGAGATACAGGGGAAATGATATGTGGCATTGGAAATGATTGTGTGATATTTCCACAGAGTGAGGTCACTGTGTCAGAGGCACAGGCACCAGAAATTGTCCAGTATGCTTTTGATGAGCAGGAATTTGTTGGCATTCAAGAAGAAGTTGTGTGTGAAACTTGGGATAATGGTCAGCAGTTGGATGATGAAAGGTAAGCATAAATGGAAATTAAACTGTTGTGTATTGAATGTGAAGATATATATAGCTCAGTTGAATAGCTAATCTTGGCATATAATTTCAGCATTTATTTGTGCTATTGATTTATGATAAGCTTCATGTTAATTTTGATGCTTAAAGTTTAAAATTAGTTTACTGGGAATGGTAATCCTTATGTGAGTAGGATACAAGAAGGTAATCCCTGGAAAAATATATTGTGTTATGTGGTTTCTAGGTGAAGTTTCAGAATAGGTCGTTGTATTCATTTGTTTTATTGTTTCCCAAAGCTACCATATGGGTACAAGGCTAGCATGCATAGAACCACAGGAGTCAAAACATAAGTTATTTTCATTATATAGCAGAAGTGAAAGACCAAGTGAGCACCATGGCATAATAACACATAATCATTGTTGCTGCAATTGTGAATAGCTGCAGGTGCACTTTAGATAATAGTTGTTATAGGGTGATAACTTGTGGGAATGTATGGAAAGGTGGCCATAATTTTTCATATTTTTCAAACCAAAAAGGAATGTAGAATATATTGCATTAAGACAATTTAGCTGACATTATAGATACTTATAATCTGATTTAAATTAGAAAGGGATTGACAGTTGTGAGTGGAGGGGAGCAGCGTTGCCACATGTTTCACTTGCACTATGTGGTCACCCTGTATGCTCATAACCTATTCTGTGAAACTAACATAGCAATAGCAGTTATAGAAATGAAATAGGTTAATTAACCAACATGCATAATGTCTTACAGTTTTGTGATTTGGCGTAAATTTCAGCATCCTGTGATTTCGCCTTTGACAGTCTGAGAAGCTACATTAGTAGATATATTATTTAAAAAATGACACTCTTGCTGGTTACTTTATATTGATATATCACAAAATGTTTAATATAGCTTAGCACACTACATTTTGTGCAATTTTTCATATGGGTTTTAATTGCAGAAATACCCCACAGGAAAATCTTCCTGGGAAAACATTCCACTTACGTCCACATTGCTGTCTGATCTTACGTTACTGGAACTTGAATCATTAAAATTCAGAAAAAATATGAGAAACACGAAATGGAAATTAAGAACACTGCGTTTTACAGCAAATCACACTAAGTTCAAGATTTAAAAAATGCAACTACAAGGTGACAGCCTGAAAAAGTGAAATGCTTGTCTCCGACCAGTATAGCAAGCGGATTGTTATTTGTTTACATCCTAAGTTCCTCGCCATCACATCTGGGAACTGCTGAATTTCAAAAGATATCAAAAGATCCCGTTACTTGCTGTACAGCTTCCATAGAAACTATGTTGTGTTGAAAATTGCATCCCAGCTGAACTCACAAGTGTTTAATTTTAACAATAAGTCAAATCTTAAAATCAGAAATGTAATGTTTTGATTTGGTTAGAACAATGTCTTTTGTTACTTAACAATTAATAAAAATGGAAACTTTAAGCGAGATCTTTGGGGTGGTCAAAAGGTGCATTGAAGAATACGAGGAAGACAAGCCTCAGAAATGGCAGAAAGAGAGAAAGGGATATTCTTATGTAAAAATCACGGCATAAAGTAATTTACTTGATTATATATAATTATAGTATAGTTAATACATTTTTCTCTTTTTAATTCCAACTCCAAGGAAATATGAAACACATTGAATTATTGAACATTCAAATTAGTAACAACATGTGCATATTTTAAATAAAATCAATAAAACAAAATTATTTTTCACAGAAACAATTAATATGCAGTGGCACTTGCCTTAAAACATATGTGTGGTACTATAGTGCAAGACAAATATCTTAGCAATATCACATTTTTTCCTTAAAATAAAAATGACATTTACAAGACATATTTTTCAATATTTTGGCCTGGCTATCCTTGGCTCCACCCCTGGTCCGTGCACTTGACCAATGTCTATGAACCAACCACACTATGTCTGGTAAGTATTAACTCGCATCTTTGCTATACAAAATAAATGTAACCATTACTTTTTAATGTATAGTGTTGGCAACAATGTAGTGACATCGTTGTAGAATAGGCTCTGTTATTGGTTTGTTCAGTGCGGTAGACTTTTGTAACAGTAATGTATAATACACTAACAAATTTAATATACTTGAGTTGAATTTGTAACACATCACTTATTATTTAAGGAGAAAAACAAGTTTCAAGAGCTAATTGCTCCCATCCTCAGTTCCAGATCAACTGTTGGCTTTATTCTTCTTTATTCACTATGGAGAGAGAATGTAACGGATAACTACCCTTCCTAGACATTAAAATAATCAAGAAAGAAAATCACTTAACATTCGGCATATATAGAACCAATAGTTACATAAAATACAATTGTTATAACCCAGTCTCTCATAAACATGCACTACTAAATAGTCTTACGCATAGGTTGGTAAATGTTCCCATGAAAAAAGAAAAATATGATCCCGAACTGAACAATATAATAAATATAGCCACAGAAAATGGATTTAAAAAAAAATTGTATATAAGAAAGAAAAAGAGAATCAAAGACATCAGTACACTCATCCCTAACAAGAAAGAAAATAGAAGGTACAAAAAATTCATATATCATCCATCAGTCTTCTATAAATTCCAAAGGATCTTCAAAAAACATAATATCATTTTAGCCCCTAAAAACAGTTACTCCATAAAAAATATACTAAATTCTAAACTAAAAGATGATATTCTTCAAGAGAAAAAACCAGGAATATATTAGATAAATTGCAACGATTGTGAACAAATCAACATTGGAAACACCAAAAGAACACATTAGGAACATAAATCAAAAACAGGAAGAAAAATCAGCAGTGGCTTGGCATTTTTGGAAGGAACAACATAGTATTAACAGGAATCCCAAACTACTTAAAAATATCACAGGAAGAACAGAACTTACAATCTGGGAAACCATTTATATCTGGAAAAACAAAAGCTACTTTTTTAACTTTGAAATCCTGCCAAGTGACGTCCTAATACAGAAGTTCATCCAACCACCTCCAGAAACAAACCAACATGAAGAATAAACCCGGCAGGAACTGAGGATGGGAGCAATTAGTTCTTGAAACTTGTTTTCCTCCTTAAATAATAAGTGATATAAGTGTTACAAATTTGACTCAATTATATGAAATTTTGTTAGTCTGTAATTGGTTGTTGCCACTCCAAACACGCAACTGTCAATCCCTTTCTAATTTTAACCAGGGTATAAAATATATATTATAAATTATGCAAAGACATTTATATGCTTGAATGCATTTTCCCATGAGAATTTCTGAAGACACAACACAATGGAAAATGCCTGTGAGATGAAATGCTTGTTTCTTTAGCACCCACATTTAACTGAGGGTGAAGTAGAATAATGCAAATTGCTGTAAGATACTGCACAGTTCAATTTGCAGAATAGTGGATAATATCGCTGCACTAATTTAGCAAATACAGCTATGGGAAGGTTTATCAGTGTTATTGTTGGGATACTCCAGGAACAGTCATTTCATGCCTGTTTTAAATATCTCCTTACATGAATTTAAACTCTTAAGTTGACTTCAGCAATTTTACTCTATAAACCTTTATGCAATCCTAATGCATTTAAAAAAAAATTAATAAGGTGACTATTCTCAAACATTACAGTTTCGTAAATTATAGTTGCCGGTGTTTAAATGCTTATTTCTGCATTCCATCAAAACAATTGTTTTTTCTTTCAGGAAATTAGTTTCTGAAAAAAAAAGTCTTTTTAATGTGTTTACATGTTTTTAAGTAGTTTTACTTTTAATCTACCTAAGATTTTATGATCGTTTCACTATGTGGGTTCCTACATTGATCATTAATCCTAGTTATTGCTGAATAACCTATTATTTACATATATTCAGACTTAAATAATCAATTAGAAAATGAAAGCGAGAAAGTGAAATCGTCGTTTACTAAATGTTTGATTTTTTTGGTAATGTGTGGAAACAAATTCATATGAGAGTCAAGTTATAAATGCAGCAATGTAACCTTTCACAAACAACTCCATAATGCAGATCTGGAAACCTCCTGAACTAAAGATATTTATGGGATTGATTTCATTGAAGGAATCATTCAGAAGTCAGGCTTAAATATATACAGAATTGCAGACCCATTTTTTAACTGCAATTTTTTTGAAAATAATATTTCGAACTGTTTTCTTCACATTCTTTCATGTCTTCATTTAAGTGACAGCAGTGTCTATGTTGATACTACAGACAGACTATTTAAATTTAAATGCATTTTAGAGAAACTGAGTGACAAATTTTATTAAGTGGTGTATAGAGGGTGGAAATGGCATTAAAATAGCTGGTCCAGGCATTAAATGTCCTGCTGAGAAGCTGATGCTGAATGTGTTAATAATGTAGTTATTCATGGCTAGTTAATTGTGTGTGGGTGCGTGCGTGAGAGAGAGAGAGAAGCGGTGAAGCCAAAAATGTTGTTAACATAAACAACTATACTAATCTCAATTAAATGTACTTACAAAGCTGTTGACAATGGAGTGGTATATATATAAACAATGTAATACAGTTTTTTCACACTAACTCCATTCACTTACATAAAAATCTGGACATATGTTTCGGGAGTGATCCCTCCCATCTTCAGCCTGTAGATAAACTGTTATACGTGGCGGTTGGGTCTCTTGATGTTCTTGTGGTGGCATCTGTTGGTTCTATTAGGAATTTGCTGAGTTCATCCATTTCAGGGAAATCGAAATTCATCAAATTATCCTTATTTTTTGTAATGAAAATGTTTTCCCAAGTGGAAAGTTCTATTGCGTTATGAAGTTGTTTCAGTAGTTTTATCTCTGGATTAATTTCATGATTTTTATTCCAAAAGTGCGCTGCTATTGCTAATTTATCAATTAGTTTTAAGCGAATATTTCTAAAGTGTTCTTTTTTCCGGATTCCCAAATTCCTCTTCGTTTTTCCAATGTATTTTTTATTGCACTCTGCACATTTTATTTCATAAATACCTGACAGATGCACTAAAACTTCTGAATTTGCAGCACAAATGTATAAATTTCACCATGGAGGAAGAAAGAAGTGGATATCTGCCCTTCCTAGATGTGAAAATCATAAGAAATGAAAACTATCTTACATTTGGAATTCATAGAAAGGATACCCACACAGAAAATTACATAAAAAATTACAGTTTTAACCCCATTCCAAATAAATATGCAGTGTTTTATAGTTTAGCACACAGATTAGTTAACATCCCACTCACAGAAACGGAGTACAAATTGGAGTACAAACAAATCATAAGATAGCAGAAACTAATGGATACAACAAAGACACAGTAATAAAAATCATCAATAAAAACAAAAAACAATAAGAGATGTTTCCACACTTAAAAATGCAAAAGAAAGGTACAAATTCCAAAGTTTCACATACCACCAAATTTACCACAATAAGTTCAAAAAGATATTCAAAGAACAAGGAATTATGTTAGCCCCAAAGAACAATTTTAATATAAAGAACTTATTAGGTTGCAGAGTAAAGGACTACATGCCAACAGAACAAAAGTAAAATATTTACGAAATAAAATGTGCAGAGTGCGATAAAAATACATTGGAAAAACGAAGAGGAATTTGGGAATCCGGAAAAAAGAACACTTTAGAAATATTTGCTTAAAACTAATTGATAAATCAGCAATAGCAGCGCACTTTTGGAATAAAAATCATGAAATTAATCCAGAGATAAAACTATTGAAACAACTTCATAGCGCAATAGAACTTTCCACTTGGGAAAACATTTTCATTACAAAAAATAAGGATAATTTGATGAATTTCGATTTCCCTGCAATGGATGAACTCAGCAAATTCCTAATAGAACCAACAGATGCCACCACAAGAACATCAAGAGACCCAACCGCCACGTATAACAACAGTTTATCTACAGGCTGAAGATGGGAGGGATCACTCCAGAAACATATGTCCAGATTTTTATGTAAGTGAATGGAGTTAGTGTGAAAAAAACTATATTACATTGTTTATAACTATACTAATATCTCTGCTTGAAGATAATTTTTGGAGGATTCTTCCGGAATAACCAAAGAGGACAAATTGCATAGCTGCTTGATTAAGCTTTGTAATGGTTTTCAGTATATAGCAAAACATAGTTAATTCAAAATCACATGTAATTCAAAGCATTCAGTATTTCTCCCAGTTTTAATTTTACAAAACCTGAACTTTGAATTGACTGTAGTGGTTTTACTCCTGCTAACCCATCTTCAACATATGCACTCTTAGTGACAGTTCTGTGAAATGAAAACAAATAAATGTGACCTATTCTCAAACATAATTTTTTTTAACTTTTGTTCATAGTCTTTGTTAAAAAAAATAACCTTTTAAAATATACAATAATAAAACAGCACAACAATATAGTTCATTTCTTTTTCAAAGACTTGACAGCAATCAAACAGTTTTTCCATGGAAATGTACATGATATATCACCAGCAACATATAGTGACATAAATTAGCAATCACTTCTGCATTCTTAACTTAGTTGAGTTGTTTGTTGTAAGCCAGAAATTGAGAGTTTCTTCATTTATGTGCAATTGTGTAAAGATGCAAAAATTTAACTTTGTAAAGTAGCTTTATATAAGAATGGATAGCAGAATTCTCCTGTTTCAGTACAGATAGAGCTGTTATTGAGCCACATCTTGCAATAAAGAAATATTTTTTTTTCCAACACCATTTATTGTTCTCATGAACTGTGGCATTCCCCTCTGGCATGGTATTCTGAGTCCAGGACACCCATAGGGTGCCACTATATGGTCCAAGTGGAAATTATGTTGGCTACATGTTTATGGTGCACTATGAGAGATGGTTAAATCTCTGGATGAATGAAATGAATTAATGAAGGTGCAAATGATCTCAAGAGTAATAGTGTTGATTTGGCCAGGAATCGAACCCAGGTCCTCTGGATTAGTAGTCACAAATTTTACCACTAGACCATAAAAATAGTCACATAAAGCAATATACAAAAATGTACAAAATTTAAATACTTAATATAAAAGTTCTGCTGTTAGTAAAAAAATTTTCCTTTACTTTTTGTTTCTTGTTTTCTCAATGCATAATTGCTCTTAATTTTATTGTTGTTTATAGTTTCCATTATTAAAGAAAAGGCTGATGCATTGAGAATGGCAAACTAAACTTTTTATAAAACAAATTTGGATGAAATTTAGCATGTATAATTTGTTACAACCTGGGATTCCCATAGTTTTTTCATTTAAAGCATTTGTTTATTCTGGTACGAGAAATGACAGCCATTTTAGTTATATGTATTTGGCATTGCTGAATCTGTAGCTTTTATATTACTGCTTGATAGATTGCCGCAAAGATGAAATATCACTGACCTCAGAAAAAATGTTATGAAATGCAGACCAGTGTTATAGTCCTATTTAATATTACAACTCTCTTGTTTTTTATGGAGATGTTGTAGAAAGGGATGTGGGAATTTGGAAAGAATTGCATTTGAAAATTGCTGTACCTAAAGGAAATCTTAACACTGGCAATTCCTTAATTGAACCTTCCACTTTACAAAAACAGATTCATTTTTATAATGAATGCCGTTTGCATGTGCTGCCATTCCTTGGAATTTTATACAAAATGTGACAATGAAACCATGGCCCGTGACTCACACATAATTTTCACACATGAAATTTCTTGAAAATACTCTTTCTTCCACATTAATTGCCTTTATGTATTATATCATATATTTGATGCATATATCTGATGTGAATTTAAGTCTGTTTCATCACAGTAAACATCATTGTTTTTTTTATAAATAATGTATACAGTTTTTTTCACACTAACTCCATTCACTTACATATGTTCCAAATTTATGTAAGTGAATGGAGTTAGTGTGAAAAAAACTGTATACATTGTTTATATATATACCACTCCATTGTCAACAGCTTCGTAAGTACACTTATTTGAATCATTGTTTTTGTTGTACTCTTTATTTCTGTAATATACTGTCTAAAAACTAGGTAGTAAAGAAACCTGTACTGATTGAACAAAGTGAGTTATATTTTTGAATTCAACATTCAAGGAGCATAAAATAGTGATCATAAAATCCTTTACCTTGGAAAAAATTTTGAAACACATACCAGTGTTTCAAAATTTCCCACTTAATATTATAGCTCTGTTGCTTTTTATGGGCATGGAGATGGTGTAGAAAGGAATGTGGGAATTTGAAAAGAACGCATTCACACTCTTGCCTATATTCCTGCATCTGACTGATGTAAGTAGCAGATGAGATATGCTAAAAATATAAATTAAATGCTTTAACTGATGAGTCACTTACATACTCGTATTTCTCCACTTATCAATTTTTAATGGAAGAACATGTTTTGTGGATCCATGCACACATCCTTGGCTGCTAGTAGATTGGTGGGTGATCCAAGTTATCTTAGATGCTTATAGCTGGCTTCTGGTGGGAGATTACAAACTTTTAAACCATCATCTGTTGGAGTTTTGAAATTCATCATTCTATCCTTATTTTTCCTTATATATGTAGGTCTTTTCCCATAAGCTAAATTCCAATGGTAGGTATGTTGATTTTAACAATTTTGATATAATTAAAATGTAAATTAAAACTTGCACAGTGAAGCTAATCATATAATTGATATTGTTGAACTACACACTCTTACTGCTTCACTTACTTGTCAAAAGAGTGTGTAGTTCAACTGAATATATAATGATATCACTTTTGATATATTTTCAATTTTATGATTCATTTCCCCAAAATGGTTGACCATAGCTGATTTATATATTTGTTTATATCTGATATTCCTAAAATGTTCTTTCAGCCTCACATATATTTTTCTTTTTGTTTTTCAATAGTATATTTTATTATAACCTAAACAATTAAACTGGTAGATGCCTGGTATTTTTTCTGGGATAATTTTGCTTGTATGATTAAGTGTTAAAAAGATCTTTTATACTGTACTTATACTTTAGACTCAAGGTAATGTTAAATTTTTTGGAAAGCCCATTAAGTTTCTCTTTTTCTAATTACAGTGTAGTAATTTCTTTTATCTATATTTAATTTTTGAATCTCTCCATCCTTTTATCTACCAATTCTTTACTAAAGCCCTTATATTCTGCAATTTATATCAGATATATTTGTATACTCTTTATTGTATTCTATTTTGTTTAAGGTGGCATTTATCAGACTATTTAATAAACAAGTGTGGTCCAACAGGCTACCTGCCAGCCAGATATGGCTCCTGGACCTCTTTTTCCTTGCCCTTGAAGGGAGTAGATTGATAAATTTGTAAATAAATTAGCACCTACATAGCAAGTTTAAGAAATAAACAAATCACAGAGAGGCTGAACTTGGGTCAGATCCCTTTTTTCATCCTTGGCTGAATTATTTCCAATTCTAAGAAAGCTATGGAACTTTGCATTTCTTGAGCAGCATAGTAATCTCAGCACAAGTTTGCTTCAGTGCAGAAGAGGAAAACTTAAAAATTCATAATGGGATTAAGGATTGCAGCCTTTTTCCTTATGTCTTCAGTTCTTAGCATGTGTCAGTCTCGGATTATTAGAGCCTTGTTCTGCATTGATCATAAATTCAAATACTTTGCATATATACAGCATGGAAGGAGTTAAGAGTCTGTTCCTTTCAAGGAATAATTCTTCGTGATATAAAGTTGATTACTGTTTTGCTGTATAAATTCATGTGGTCATAAAAATGCTGATCATCAATTTGTTTATATACACATAAAGAGGTCGGTACACTATACTTCACTAACTGATGAATTTATCAGAACATCAATTAAAATATTTTTTAAAAAAGAAACTTGATTTTTAAAAAATATATGGAACTAACACAGTGAAGCCAAGTCATATGAATAAAATCATGTGATGTATGTCATACTAAACAAACTGGTTTCGAAGACCTTTGTCTTCATCTTCGGCCAAGGGTATGACTGGTTGGAGAATCCAACGGCTCTAGAAATGAAGCGCCATCCTGGTGGGGTTTTTATGTACTTAAAATTGGTGTTTTCTACCTTTGGGATATCAAAGTTCATCAATTGATCTCTGTATTTATTCTTATCAGAACATGTTTCAAGAGCGTTTACTCTCATCTTCAGCTGGGAACTGAGTAATGCTGGCAGGTGATAGTGTGCCCTTTGGTGGTTCCAGTATACAGCAAAACAGGAAGTTCATTGGTGGGATGTCAAAATTCATAACATGATGCTTATTTATTAAGATCATTGTGTTAATTCAACTCAATCACAGAATAACCTTAACATATCATCAGCTTCACCGTGCAATGTTCTAATTAACAATTTTAGTTAATGATGCTTAATCTTTAAAATGAAAATCTTTTTTCATACTGCTAATTCCCTGAAATTGTTGGTAGCTTTCAACAGTTTGGTTTCTTTTATGATGTCATGATTGTATGTGTAAAAATTATCTACAGCTACCTGACTTATCCACATGTTTATATTTTATAATTCTAAAGTGTTCTTTTGTCTTTGTATCCAAATTTTTTATTGTTCTGCCTATGTATATCTGATCACAATCCGAACAATCTATCTGATACACTCCTGCCTTTTTGTTGGATGGAATAACATCCTTTATGGTTCTTTCAAAAACTTCCTAATGTTAAATTTATTTTGTGCTGCCAAAATTTTTAAAAATGTTCATAAATATACCATTTAAAACTTATGTCCTTCTTATCTTGGAGAGAATGATGGTGTTTTTAATATCTTTAAGTCTTATGAAATGTCACATCTTATCTACTAACGTACGGTTGAATCTATTGTTGAGGTCAGTATTGATTATGTACTGGTATTCAGCTGTGTATTCTGCCTTGTAGAGTGGGATGATTACTAATCTGTTAGCAAGGCTGTTTATAATGGCATGTTGGTGAGGTTAGGGTTGAAGTCAATATTCTTTATGTGATTATCTGTATGTGTGGGTGTTCTATATATATAAGAAAAATAAAAATAAAGCAACACTATCAACAATGTAACAAATTAACAGTAATTATGATAGCAGAAAAAGATAAAACATAAAGAAAAAGTCACACTTGAGATCGCTGTATTTCGGACTCGTGGAGTCCTTCTATGGCAAGAAGACAAAATGGAGTCCACGAGTTCAAAATATATATATACCAAATGCACTGCCATGGGTGAGCAAGGTCATTAAGGTACAGATTTGTAAGTGGGAGGTTAGGAGGTCTGAGGTTCGAATCCCACCAGGACCCTCTTCTCTGACTGAGGTTTTTCCATGTTTCCTCAGTCCTGTCCTCATAAATTGCAAATGCCAAGGAATTACCCTAAAATTAGGCCTGAAATGTCTGCTCCCTTAATAAATTCCTTTCTTATCATTTCATCTCATGCTCCATCAGTGTCCACTGCCTGTGGTGCCTCAGTAGTAAAAACGGGCGTTAAACACTATTAAAATATATATACCAAATGCAGTTATGTTGTTTCTTCTGTAGATTTTAAGGTCCAAAAGGGGCAAGGATCCTTTCTCTTCTATTCTAGTGAATTAATGCTTTGTCTTGATTTTTTTTTTTTTTTAATTGTTGCTTTGACTGCATTGGTCTTCTCACTGTGTCTGTAGGCTGTGAACTGAATACTATATCTGCGTCGCTGAAACACTGCATTGTCAGTTCATGTGATGTTGGCTTTGCTGCAATACAATGTTGCAAAAGCCACCACTGCTTAACAATGGTTATGGTAGAGTTTTCATTTTTGCCTAGAAAACTATATTAAGTGTAAATAATAATGAATTACTTTGCTCTGTAATTATTTATAGCAGCAATTAAGTTCCTGCATAGTAATGTAAGCATAATAAAGAACAAACTTCTTCTATTTAGTCTTTGCTCATGATTTTAAGTAGGAAAAACTTTAAGCCATTACAATAAATGTCTTCTCTAAGAACATTTTGCATCCATGTGCATCCTGGATGCAAAGGATCAGGTATCACTTGGTAAATTACTCTGCAAATGATCTGTTTGGGATATTTTTTAAGTACTACAAACTAACCAGTTGAGTTAATCACAGTAACTTAACTGCAAACTCATGATAGAAATCAGGTGCACAGATAATAAGAAGAAAAAAAGCCGGCAACAAAGCAGCTTATACCTCATGAATGAATTACTGAAAATGCTACTTCGTAATTGGTTCAGAAAGTGTACTGGGTAGCTTTTAATGTTAATCTGAAGGTACCTTAAAGTGCAAAGTTTCAGCAGCCCAGGTATAAAGGTGTAAATATGTAGGGATGAATGAAATGAAATGAATTAATGATGGTGCAAATGAACTGCAAGTCCTTGGCACACAAGACCACCATGGGCAGCCAAGATTGTTAAGGCAAGAACTCACGAGCGGGATGTCTGGGGTTTGAATCCTGCCAGGACCATCCTCTCTAACTGAGGTTTTTTCCATGTTTTCCTCAGTCATTAATGGCAAATGCTGGGGAGGTATCCCAAACTTAGGCCTGGAACATTTCTATTCTTTAAAAAAAAAATCCTTTCCCTATATATCATTTCATTTCAAGTATCATCAATGTCCATTGCCTGTGGTGCCTGAGTAGTAAAAATGGGCATTAAACACCATTAAAAAAAGTTTTTGGCACCTTAAAATTATCTGGCATTCACCTACTCAGGGAAAAACTCCGAAAAAAACTCACCCATGCAGTTTGATCTGAATGGGATTCAAAACCGGGACCGTTGGATTCATAGTTACAAATGCTACCACTAGACCAGGTCATCAAATGTGCAAGAATTAAAGGATGACATTGCTCTCTCTATTAGAGTGGAAGTAACAAATTCAACTAAATGTTCTTGTACTATTTTGGTTTTGGCTCAAATTGGGTGGAGTAACTGCTATGTGCTGCAAGAAAATGCTGAGGCAATGCTGTGAGTGGCAAAGGGGTGAGCTTATGAAGTTTAGGCATACCATGCCACATAATGATATCATATCACGTGACCTCATGCATAAACTTTCAGTTTGCTGGTCAGCTTGTGTCTCAGTACCTGCTTGCAACCCAGAGTTACAGTAGAAGTTCAGTGACAAATCTCTTGTGTGCCAAATTTTTTGGCACATGTCCGTACCTGCATGTTTGCCAGTTAGCATTTTAAAACAATTGAAACTCAAAACTATACAAAATACAAAAAAGAGATAAAAAATATATTACACATCTTAAAAGGAGCATACCTTAAACCCCTTCCACCCTGATGTATGCATGCATGCATGCATGCTTAATCTGGCCATAAATTCTGTTACAAAGTTTTAAAATGGATTGTGCTACCAGGCGTTTTGACAATTTGTTAACACAATTGCTATTAAGCTATTGTTGAGTTCAACTAGTGAAACGAGCCATCATATAAAGATTTGGTCATGGAATGTGGAGATTATGAAACCAAGTTGCTGTGATAGCCTTCCATAAGGTTTAGAAAATTGCGACCTAACATTTTCCAGGCGCTCAAGAAGCTAAAAATTAGCAGGATATTTGTATACCATACTATCAAATGCTTCACTTTATTGATTGGCCAACATCTGACTTCCACAGTATATGAGGATGTGAAAGCAGCAGTGACTTGTATCAGGTGAAATACAGTTTGGAAGCAGAAAGTGATGACAGGTTAGATGAACATCTGAAGGAGATCAGTATCCAGATTGTTCAAGCAAGACCTTGAACTGAAGGTATTTTGCCAGAGTACTGAACATTTTTTTGAGGTTTGTGCAACAGTGCTGAAATGCAAATGCCTACTTGAACATTATGCTAACAACATGCACAGGAAAATTGTTTTTATGGATGAAGAAATTTTCACCATTAAAGAAAGCTACAGCGCCCAGAACAATAGAATGTGTGCTATGACTTCCCAAGAAGCTTATCAGAGTTCACTGCCATGCTCCATTTGGTGGGAAGTGACCTATGATGGTGTTACAAAGCTCATAGGGCATAAAGACAATGGCCAGAGTGTATCAAACAACTCTCATTGAACCTGTGGTAAAAGACTTGAGCACCACTTTGTTCAAGTATGGGTACTTTAGCTTCCAGCAAGATTCAGCACTGGTCCATAATGCAGGTTTACTCATTCTTGACTTGAGTGAAATGTTCCTGATTTATTGGTGTGCAAGATTGACCCTCTAGCTGCCTGACTTCAGCCTTTGGGCATTGTAAGAAAAATCACCTCAATATTGAGTCTCTCAGGTGATCTTTGGGGGTAACAGTGATGGGATTTCCCTCTGAAGATAATGGAAGCTGCCAGTGATGCATGACCCGAATAGACTTAGGTCCTATATTAAGGCAAGGAGGGGGGGGACCATTTTGAAAAAATAATGTGACTATGTATAGAATGCATATGGGTCTAAGTGTTAAGGTCAGATTTTAAAAACAGCTCAACTGCATTTTTACTATTATAAAAAACTTGTAGCAGAATTTCTGGCCAGTCTAATCCTATCTATCTAAAGCTGATATGTGCTGTCAAAAACTTCATATCCTTTCATGCTTTATTAGGGCAGAATGGCAGTTTACAAGGCACTATGACTGGGCAGGGCCAGAGGTGTAGGGAGGAAAGCTTCAAACACTTCTCTATTATGCAATGGCTACAGTGTCTTATCAGTACACCAGTTTCTTATACAGTTAAAATGGTCATTGCTTGAAAAAATCCTCCTACAGCTATTTATTAGTCATTTTATTTATTAACAACCTAAATAATAGAATGGAGTGAGCAGATTATTATTAACTATTTACAAAGGAGGAGGAAATATATGATATTTGTGCTATTATCATCAAACATGTAAATTTATTAACATCACATCTCAAGCTTTGGTTAAACAGAGAATAGGTGTTTTTATATATAAACAAGAATTAGAGAAGCAGCAGAAATAAATATGAACACTTAAGTGTTGTTGATTATTGTTGATCTAATGTGCAGGATTTTGATCCATCAATTTTTCCTCGGCCAGCAAATATAATTTGTGTATTTTCCCGTCAGGTGCAGCTTTCCTCAGTTCTGTGCATTCCAATAGATGTTTTCCATTTAGAATCTTGTCAGTATTGCAGATCTTACATGTGTTATCATTCATAAAACCAAATCTGTGTAGATGTTCCGCCAGACAATCATGTCCAGTGACCAGTCTAAAATGAGCAACTGCTACCTTCCTTGATAGATTTTTTATTTTTTGTACTGTTTCTTTTATATTAGAATAATTTTTATTAGATATTTCCACTTGAATATTATGTTGATATTTTTGTTTTATGGTCGTTTTGATATTTTTTAATTTTCATTTAATACACAGGGCTTTATTGGTTTTGAATATAGCACTGCCCCCTTTTTGGCCAGAACACTTAAGTAGTAACACAAATATTGCAATATTTTGAACAGTATGTGTTATTTTCAAAGGCAGAAGACAAGTGAAGATGGTAAAAATAACTGTTGAATCTTGAAAGTAACATAATGCATGAAAAAGATAAAACATGCAATAAGAATATAAGGGCAGAGAAGGAAAAATAAGAAAGAGAAATATGGTAGTGATTGAAAAATATAATAACAAAGTAGAAAGGGGAATATTAAACTCATAAGATTCAAACTCAATGGTGGCTGCACTTTATGCAAAAATATAGCTGCTATCCCTCTATTTCTTCGGTAACTTCAGAGAGATGAGTCGGCAAAGCATCAATACGTATTAAATTAAATGCATTTACCATATTTTTAGACTACTCAAAGGCATTCAATACAATGAACAGAAAGAAACTCATGGATAAACTGGCAAGATTAATAGGTGAAGAAAACCCCATAATCTGACTAGCAAAGGATATACTAGCAGAAAATATAATACACATTGACAACTCAACCTTCACATCCATAGGAATAAAAAGACAATGGGGTAGTTCGGAAGGTATACATATATGTATATCTGATGACATGGTATGACATGGCATCAGTCTCCAAAAACTCATTACAGGAAGCTCTTGACAAACTATTGTCCTGTGCTCAAGACAGTGAATTGATGATCAGTTAAAGCAAAATAATGACAATAAGTTTAAGAGAAGAGGGAGATGTACAGAAGCAAATACCTGTATAGGAGAAGCACTGATTTCAGTGAGCAAATTTAAATATCTAGGATTGACACTCCAGCTGCATGGAAGCACTTATACGGTACATGTGAGGGACGGATTGTCAGCAGCAATACTATACTATTCAACATTTTGCAAAGATTTCTCTGAGTACAGCAACAAACTATTCAAGATAAAGATATAGCCAATGATCACCTATGGCCTACAACTTAATATGAGGAACACCTGTCATCTCCCAACATGAAAAACATTGAAAAAAATCAAGGAAACCACATTTCTGAAGTGAGTAGTGTTTATTTCTAAGTGTATTCCATCAAAATTATTTATGAATTATGGAGAGAATGCTGGTACAAGAGTTGTGTTTACAGCTGCTGCTAGCATCTACATCCCACTATGCAGAACCACAATGAGACCATTACCAGAAGAAGGCCAATGTGGGATGAATTCTACGCTACTGATGCAGTTACTGGAGAGAAATGGACAGAAGCCAACTACCTATTACAACACTTTGTTACAAGATACACCTTGCATGCCTTTTAACATAAACTCTGCAGCACTAGTTATTTTCATATGCTGAGTGTGTGCTCACTCTATAAATAACCTTGTGAATGATACCACATGGAAAACTGTAAAAAGAGAATGTGTCTCTGACAAAAATTTGTATTTATCCCTATTATTATTATTATTATTATTATTATTATTATTATTATTATTATTATTATTATTATTATTATTATTATTAAATTAAATGCATCATTAAACTCCTTAGATAGAGCATGTTGTGCAAATGCCAAGAGAGACTTGGTTTTAACAGAACACCTATGATAATACAGAACAAAACAACAGAAGTTAAACCAATATTAAATGCCTTCTGACTTTTGAAGAAAAACACAAGCAAAATATTGCAATATTTTATGTTACTATTTAAGGGATACTGGGAGTGAATTTTCAAAGTTCCACGTTTTTGTTTGGATTTTTCTGAAATTTTTACTGTGTTTGCATTGCTATTAAATTTCATTCAAATTGAATAAATACTTTGTTAACCTATAAAGTATTTTATAAATTTTATTATGTAAATATGTCACATCAGAATGTTTCATGCATCTAATGAGTTCAGGAAATTGGTTAGAATTTTTACATTTGGAGCTTTGAACCACCAACAAAGAGATATTTTAAATAAAATTTATGAGTGAATCGTGAAAATTTTTAAATTTCTAATAAATTTTAATCTTTAAAATTAACCATTTTTTCATAGAATTTGTATTTTAAAATTATTATTGATCTTAGCACGTATTTTGTCTCATAGAATATTACAATGGATACTTCTGCACATTCTGGGAAATTTTAATTGAATTTAAACAAAAACAGATGCTTGGGACATTTTGAATGTATGAAAACGAAGTTTTGAGAAAAATGCAGTTTTATAAAAAAGTATGCTTGGGAAATGGTGATTTGTGCACTTTGCATATCAGAACCCTCCTGATTTATAATTGTGTGTGTGTGTGTGTGTGTGTGTGTGTACTTCTCTTTGTGTCCTTCTGTGCTGATGATATGCTACTTTTGCCTCTTTTAGTTCTTTTTTTGTTTGTGGCAGCTGACTTCCTTCTCTGGTAGAGTTGAGTTGTAGCCTGGATCTTATCTTTGAAGCAGCAGCTGAACATTCCTCATCCCTTAGCACAGATCTCAGCTTCTGAAAAGTTGAACAGCCCATATTATAAGCAGAAACGCCATTTAATGCCCCAATCTGTAACTGCTTTTTAGAAATAAAATTTTCTTTGGGACAGTTTTTCCAAATGATTCATTGAATGCTTTCATTTGAATTTTGTGTCCCTCCAAGAGCATAGCATGCCAGTAGTTCACTGCAAGCTAGTCTTTGGTAGATGGAGAGAAATCTCCTAATCATACTATCATCAAACTGTACAGACATCTTGCAATGGCTCTGCAGAATCTCTCCAAGAGCAATGCTCCAATTATAGAAACTAAGATTCTGTCCCTGTGGAACACTTCTGATGTTCTGGCTTCTGTCTGTTGATCTGTAATGGTAAGGTGTAGCATACATGGCATTTTTAATGGATGGCCAGTCTGTAGTAGCTGGTTAGTCTTTTTATAGTTTCTAATTTCAGCTTACCACTGCCGTGACCACCGAATCTAGTGTCGGTAGTGTCTTTCTTTAGCTTGGAGGAAGTTGTAGTCATCCTCTTTGCTACATGATTGACATTTTCTTCCTCCACTATTTCAAAATCACCATATACCATCACTTCATTTACCACCTGTGGTGCCTCAGTATTAAAAACAGGCATAAACACTATTAAACAAAATCAATTCATTAAGATGCTGGTGAGTCCTTGCATCTCCATCAGACAGTATAATTTATCACATTCTGCACTTCTGTAATGAGGGAAAGTGGCAGGCTGAAAAAGGAAGTGCAGGACACTTTAAATGGTTGTAAAGCCCAAAGGAGAGGGGAAGACATGCAAATGTTAACTCTCTGTGGATGCCCAAATAGTTCAAGAAACCATTTGTAGCAAAAAGCTATTTTTGATTTTTTGACAGATTTTGGCCAAAAACTCATTCCCAATGTCCCATGTTTTATCTATTTCTGCTTCTCCAGTTCTTGTTATTTTAGCTGCATTGCTCCAAGAGTACATAATTTTTCATTTATACAGAGGGTGCCAAAAAATGTATACACACTTCAGGCAAATAAAAAACTGTGTTAGCATAACAAAATTGAATTCACACAAACAAAAAATGATGAGCACTAATCATCTTAGACTTTTACAGTTACAATAGTTGCTCAAAATGCCCACCATCGGCATCTATACGCTTCTGAGTTCATTGAACTACGGCTTGAGCAACATTTGCAAAAGTGTCCTGAGTGATTGCAGCAAATGCCATTTCAATTTCTTCCCGAAGTGCTGCCAGTGTAGCTACGTTTGTATGGTATACAACATCTTAAAGAGTTCCTCATAGGTAGAAGTCCAACAGAGTTAGATCTGGAGAACACAGTACACATATCTCCATTGCATTTGAACTTCAACAACATTCTCAATTTTCCAATACCACTTCAAAATTGCTTTCTGCTGTTCACATGATAATCTTGGCTCCATTTTGTTGTAGCAACACTAGCATAAAGTAATGTGAGCCACATCTGTTTGCAGATCACAATATAATAATCTTGGCTTCATTTGTTCATTGTTGATTTATTTGTCATGTTGCAATGCTATCATAATGTATGTGAGTCACATCTGTTTACAGAACATCATACTACACATTACTGTTGTTTTTCGGTCCAACTTTGAAATATATTAAATAGATATTTACTATGAAAGTGTGTGTACTTTTTTTGGCACCCTCGGTATATATGTATGTGTGTGGATGTGTGTTTTGAAATTGTCAGAACTATAAGAGATACAAGGAAAATAATTATTGATTTTTTCTTAATTTCTACAAACTCTTAAAAGGAGCATATCTAACTACTTTCACCCTGGTGTGTGTGTGTGTGTGTGTGTGTGTGTGTGTGTGTGTGTGTGCGCATGCGCGCATGTATGTATGTGTTTTTGTATATAATAAATTTTGCCATAGAAACAATGTTCAACATAATAATAATAATAATAATAATAATATTCACCATCATCATAATCATAAACCTAAGGGTGGCCCTGGTTGCATTCTTGGGAAAAAATTGGGCCCATGATTGAAAAGTTATTGAACCACACTGTGTTCAACTGTTGGTTATTGAACATGGGTGAGATCTAATATTGAAACTATTGGCTTTAATACAGTTACCAGTATTATATCTCTGAATTTTTTCTTTCAGCCCAACTTTGGATATCAAGGTGACATGCAACCCAGTATTGGAATCTGATGATGTTGAAATACCCTTGCCGCAAGATCAAGATGAATATACAACCATGCGCCCATATCCTTGTGACTTTTGTCCAAGGCGCTTCCGTAAAAAGGCCAATCTTATGAATCACATGGTGGCTCATCAGACTGACCGCCCACATGGCTGCAATCTTTGTGGAGTGCGTTATCGTCGGAAATGTGACCTGGTCAATCATATGAAAATTCACGCTTATGTACCAGGGCGCATCGTAAGTGATGATGACGATGATGATGAGGTTACAAATACTAATGAAAATGCAGCCATTAGCAATCCACCCAAAGCAAGAAGGAAAAAGTCTCAGTCTGCTCCTGCCAGAAAACGAAGAATTCACTATTCTGCTTCAACTACTGGGTATGGAGATTATGATGAAGACAATGCCTACATTTCTAAGGATAATAAACGCAGCAGTTATAGTAATGCATCAAGAAAAAAGCCTGGAAACAGTGGTGGAGGAAGTTACAGTTATGTGGAAGAAGATGTGAAGCTGCTTTCTCAGCCTCCTCCAGCACCATTTACACCTGTAAGTGGCATAATGGAAGCTCAAGAGCCATCTGTTCCACGATGGCCAGTTGTTGATGAAACACGACCATACGTGTGCCAACACTGTGGTGTGGGGTTTGCTCGGGAAAAGGCTCTTGCCTCACATGCACGCATTCATGCTGGAGATAGTCCCTTTGAATGTGATACATGTGGTGAAATGTTTTGGGACCTGGGTTTGCTGAAAGAACACTCCAAGGTAAAGCATGCTGGCAGAGACTTTGATGATCATCAAGGTGACAATTCTGGTACTTATACTGGAGATGATCGTTTTGGAGAATTTCACTGTGAGACCTGTGGTGTTGGCTTCCATAGGCAGGATCTCCTGAAACGTCACCGCAGGTTAGTTACATATTTCTAAATTTTTATTTCATTACTTCATTCTGAGTATATTTATTTTTAGTTTTTGCTCAATGTTCAAAGATTTGTAGAACAAACACTTATATTATTTTCCATGGTCTATTAAACTAGAATGTGTTAGGTCATAATGTTATAAATAATTGAAGGACTCACCACAAAAATGAGAAAATGTTTATTATCCAACTGTCACAGTGTGGAAATGGATAGTATCATTATAGTGTTGGTAACAGTGACTTTAAAATTTGCTCTGTCCAAAAATGTTGTTAATGCTATTAAGATGGTGAAGGCTGTGAACAATGGTGTTTACAGTTCTAACAGGGAAGTATTGAAGGTTTTCATGCCAATGCATGCCTCTGATTTTGATGGTTCGTTCTCTGTGTTATGGGAAGAGGTGCAAAAAATGAGCTTCTCCTTTCTACTGCAACATCCCAAAATCAAAGTTGGAATTCTGTTTATCACACAAACAATATAGTGCAGCTGGACATCCCTGTGGGAGAGCTCCGCTACATGTAATCAATTGAGTCAGCGAGGAGAAGTCTCACTGCATGTGTTTTGAAGTCTGTAGATGGAGAATGTTAAATGATTCAGAATAAACTGCTGTAATACTTTAAACCTTATTTAAAAAATGCGAAAGGTGTTGAAAGTTGGTTCTCCCATGCTGTATCATTGCTTTAACAAAGGCCATCATTGTTACAGTTGTTAGCATGCTATCAAATTTTTGTTGTTTTTGCATGTTTCCTTGTACTATTTATGGATAAAAACATTAATTCTATCAAGGAGATAAGTGATTCAAATTCATGCATATTATAAGGGAAATGCCCCTTTTTACAAATTATTAATAGTAAGTATTAACGCAAGGCAGGTTTTGTAAACTGGTGCCAATAAAAGGTGCCTAATTTTGGATGCTACTGGACTTCCCAATTTGGACAATCTGATATAGGTATCTTTTTTCACAGATACCTGGCAAGAAAAGGAAAAAGCTGGTCAGAAGAAGATATGAAGAATACTTACCTGTAAAAAATTATGTGAAAAAAGACATAACTATATCGGATTTCAAAATTGTCTCATTTTCGGAGTGTCTAAATTGGGAATCCAGTAGCATCCAATATTAGGCACCTTCTTTTACTGGCCAACAGAATACATAACCTGACTTACATTAATTAATATTTACTATTAATTATTCATTAAAAAGAGACTTTTCATTTATAATATGCATGACTTTGAAACACTTACCTCCTTAATGATTGATTTTTATCGATAAATAGTCAAGGAAACAGGCAAAACAACAAAAATTCAATAACATGCTAACAACAACCCTAATTCAAATAAGTGTACTTACGAAGCTGTTGACAATGGAGTGGTATATATATAAACAATGTATACAGTTTTTTTCACACTAACTCCATTCACTTACATAAATTTGGAACATATGTTTCGGGAGCGATCCCTCCCATCTTCAGCCTGTTGACAAACTAGTTGTTGACTTCAGCCTGTTGACAAACTAGTCAACAGGCTGAAGTCAACAACTAGTTTGTCAACAGGCTGAAGATGGGAGGGATCGCTCCCGAAACATATGTTCCAAATTTATGTAAGTGAATGGAGTTAGTGTGAAAAAAACTGCATACATTGTTTATAACAACCCTAATATTGATGTTATTTGTTAGACCACTGATACAGCATCGGAGGACCAAATTTCAACACCTTTTGCATTTTTAAATGAGTTTCAAAGTATTATAGCAGTTTATTTTGAATCATTTAACAGTCTCCACATGGCTTCAAAACACACATAGCGAAAGACTCCACCTCTCCGGTTCAGCTGATTGCAGTATACCCTCTCTCTTTGCATGGCTCTTCTGCAGGGATGTCCAGCCACATTACATTGGGTGAAATACAGAATTCCAAATTCGATTTTGGGATGTTACAATTGAAAGGAGCAGCTCATTTTTTGCATGCAGCCCCCCCATAACACATGGAATGAACTGTCAAAATCAGAGGAAAGCCTCGGCATGAAAACCTTTGACACTTCCCTTGTAAGTAAAACATCTTAAAACAGCAGAATACAATAAATTAGTATTATCGCAGGCACCACTTGGCAGCAAATTATTTGGGACATTTAATAATAAGGTTTTGGTAATGGAAAAGGTAAATCACCTTTCATTGAGATAACTGGCAATGTCAGCTATTTTGCATAACATCTACTATTTTGCATAGCATCAGATATTGACATTACTTCCTCTACAGGGCACATGGCCTCCCAATGTTATTCCCATCTGCTTGAACCTACCGCTCTTTTAGCTGACACTATACATAAAGCTGATGCTCTGCAAAATAACGGATATTATGCAAAATAGCTGAAGTTGGCAGCTGTCTTAACAAAAGGGTGATTTACCATCCGGAATACCAAACCTTGTTATTAAATATTCCAAATAATTTGGTGCCAGTTGAGTATGTGACAATATTATAGATTGATAGGATAATGCAGGAAAGAGACAAAGGAATAGTGATTTTTTATGCACTACCAAAAAGAAAGGCTGTTAAAAAAACCTGGAAAATGGTTTAGATTTTCAAAAATGTTTCATACTATTTAAGTGTAATTATTTTGTAATTTAGTTTCAGATGTTATCTTTTAAGTGTAGTTATTTTGTAATTTAGTTTCAGATGTTATCTTATTATTGTAATATATTTCAATGTAATAATGATATGACTTACCAAAAATGAATATATTTGCAAATATTATATTCATTAACACATCCACAGTTGCTGCTGGTGGTCTCTAATAACCATACTTGCCTCATAGACCCACAATCTAAAGTTCCACCATGGTCAGTGTCGATGTGTTTTTTAGGGTATGAAAATCCTAAATATGGCTTCCTTCAAAAGGGAATTAAAGCTATTGGCCTTGTGTTGTAGAGTTAAGGCAATTAAAAGAACATAAAGCCTGAGAGAAGAAGCCTCTGAGCAAAATTGATCCTCATTTGAAGCTCTGAATTCAATGGGACACTAATGACCAGAGAAGTTAAATAGCTCCTTAAATCTAATATTATTAATTAACACATTCACAGGTGTTTGAATTACAATATTCGGTTGGATTTTTGACACTGAAACAATTGAAGAAAGTAGCTATGCAATTGCATTCAAAACATGTCTGGGATATATAAAATATTAAGTGAAGTTCTAGTGTCAAAAACCCAATCAAATCTTGTAATTTAAAATAACTTCACTATAAAAATTTTTCCTAAACAACAAACTAGACTTATGAAGGTTGTTCAATAAAGAATGATCATAATTTCTGACTCCAAAATTTAACTTAACAATATTTTGTTAGCTTAATGTGTAATGTACATGTTACTAGTTTCAGTGTTGTCACTTCTGGTTTCCACCTGTAAGAGTTTTGCAAGTATAGATATTAAAATGTAAATTGGAATTTGCACAGTGAAGCCAATCATATAATTGATATTATACTAAATCATACAACATTATCAATTAAAAGTTTAGATATGTTCATTTCTGCATATAGCAAATTGGAGGTAACATGCATTGAACAAAATGCTGCTCTAAAATTTTGTTTGGCCTCAATAAATCTTCAGCTGAGATCTATAAAGTTTGTTTTTCCCTATAGCATAGCTTGAAGATAGTTTAAACATTTTAAAAAGGAGAAACAGTCAATATTAAAGGAAGGTGGACTCTTCAGTTTGTGCTCTAATAGAAGAAAACATTAACATAGCTGCTGTCATGGTGAGATAGGATCATCAAATAACATTAAGAGCACTTTCAGGAATTCTAAAATTTCACTGGGTGCCACCCACACTTTGGTAACTGTAAAGTTGTACATAAGACGTGTTTTCAAGACTGTTGAGATTCTCATACATTCATGTGCAGGATTATATTACAGGAAAATGCAGAGTTTCTTTCAAAGGTGCTGATGAAACTTGATTACATCATTTTGATCCTGAGAGCAAATAGCAAAAGCTGTTGCTTCTCCTGGGAAAATGATGGCATCTTATTATTTGATATGCAAAGAATGGTTTATCAGCATGTTATACCTGCACACATAACTATAACTTGGCAATATTACAGCAATGTCCTGAAAATTCTGCAAAGCTATATCACACACAGAAGGTCACATTTCCATGCAACAAGCTGGATGTTGCACCACGATTTGCAAACATTGTGGCCATATATCTCATAAGAATCAATGTGAAGTATGTCACTCACCCTCCACAAAATTCAGATTTAGCCCCATGTGACTTTTTCCTTTTCCCCAAATAAAAGGAACATCTTCATGTGTGGCATTTTTTATCATAAGAAGCAGCGGTGAAGGTGATTCTGATGGGTGTATGAAAAAAATTATTTCCAGCATGTCTTTGAAGACTGCCAAAAATGCTAGGACAAGTGCATTGCATTCAGCAGGGACTATTTTGAGAAAAGTCATCAATCATCAAGATGAATAACTGTATGTTGTCAAAAATATTATGATCATTCTTTATTAAACAGCCCTCGTAATTTAAATAATGGAAATTTTTGTTATGAAATGTAACAGTAATTATGCAAATTTGATAGAAAATTATTCAAATTTCACTAATTCTTACCAACTCAATTGGACATTTTGCGGGCTGTTTCCTTCATCATCAGCATGGATTCACTATAAGTTTTAGCATGATATGCAGATATCTTTCTGTAATTTTATGAATTTGTAATGAGGTTATTACTGTTCATGAGATTAAAATTAACTAAACATTCTTTCACTTTGTTCCTTAATAAAGCCTTTTTTACAGTTATGTTATTTAAATTATATCTGGTTGGATTTTTGACACTGAAATTTCTGTGATTTCTATATATGTCTTCTTGAGAAACAAACTGATTTAATAGACATGCAGGTTGCAAGGAAGAAGAAATATTTACCATTTGTTTTAAGTGATCACAAAAATGTGGAGTATAAAGAAATTAGTGAAGTTCGAGTTTCAAAAATCCAACTAAATATTATAAATTTTCTTTGTTTTTGTTAATAATATGGGGAAGAACATATGGGAGAATATATTCATTAACCAGAACAAAGAAAGTATAGTTATTCATCTTATGAAAAGCAATAACCTCATCACAAATTCATAAAATCTACATAAAGAGCTGCATACAACACTGGAAAGCTGACAGTGAATCCAGGCTGTTATTGAAGGCAGCAGACCTAAAAACTATCTAAGTAGGAAAAAATTAGTGAAATTTGTATTATTTCCTAACAAATTTACATTACAAACTAGATATTTGAATATTTTTAATATTCAACAGGCTATGGAATATTTTATTTCTTTACAGGAAAATCTAAAAATAATGAATGTACATTGCTCTTCCATTTTTAAGATTCACTTCTTCATAAAGAGAACCTTTATCATATGTAAATGTTTGTAATCAAAATATTGTGATTTCTGTCAGAATGTACACATTGAGTGTTTTTTTTCCCTTCAATATTAAGAATGGTTTCAGCAGCATGTAATACTACCAACAGTGTAAACTTTTATTTTGTGTCTTCATCATTATATAATGCATAGTTCATGAATTTTTTCAAAGACATAAAATGATCATGTTTGAATATTGTTAGTTCAATATCCTGAAATTTCCTTGTATAAAACCTATTTTAAACCAGTTAAAACTTTTTCCCATGGGAAAGTTTAAACATCTAAAATAGTTAAAATGGTTAAAATATTCAATATTCTTAAGCATGTCACTCTCTAAACTATTGAAATTCAGGACATGTTTCATGATGTGTCGATCACATTGTCAACTGACAGGACTAATGAGTCATGCTGGAGATGGAGAGGCAGGTAACTGTATGGGCTCTGGTGGTCTATAAACGAACTTATACAGAATGTTATCTGCTTCCAGAATTTCGAAGTTCATAAGTCTGTGTTCATTTTCCTTAATAAAAATGTTCTCCCATATGCTCAGTTCTTTAGGAAATAGGACGGCTTTCAGTAAATTAATATATTTGTCAATTTCATGGTGCTAGTTCCAAAAATGTGCCGCTACAGCTGATTTTACTATCTGTTTGTGCCTAATGTTTCTCGTGTATTCCTTCGTTCTGATACCAATGTTTCTCTTATTTTTTCCAATGTATACCTTTTCACAGTCCTTACAATTTATTTGATATATTCCTGACTCTTCCTCTTTGGGTCCACCATCTACCTTGTTTAGTTTCAACAATTTCCCAACACTAAATCTATTTTGAGGATTTTTTTTATTTAGGACACTCTTTAACAGCTCAGGTCATCAGCGTTATATATTTTGAGGAGCCAGTATAAGATTGTACTGATTAAACATTTTTTGAAATTTATTATTCAATTGTGGATGGTAAGTGAACTTTTTGTAGATCTTATCTTTAGATAAAGTACTCAATATGGTAATTTGTTTAGTTTTCTTTAGTTTCTGAAATTTTACAATTGTTTGACTATCATCTGTTTTTTAAAACCAATGGAAATGGTTGTGTCTATTATGTACTGGTATTCCTTCTTATATTCAATACTGTTGAGTTACACATTAATTAATCTGTATATCATACTGTTGAAGGCTGCTTCTTTATGCCTTCTTGGGTTGAAACAATTAGCCTTAATATAATTATCTGTATATGTATCCTTTCAGTAGATGCCAAATTTTAGTCTGTCCTTATTTTTAATTATCTTTAAATTCAAAAATGGTAAAACATTGCCCATTCCATTTCTATTGTAAATTTTATTGTAGATTTTGTAAATTCAACAGTTTAAGTGCATCCTCTGGGTGTCTTTTTTGAACAATTGCAAATACGCCATCCACTTATTTATACCAGATCTTTAAAATATGTGCAAAGGCTCTTGTAATGTGTGTTTCAAATGCACTCGTGAATAGATCGGCTAGAAAAGGTGAAAAAGGACTACCCATGACTAATCCTGATTTTTGCTTAAAAATCTCCTTATCTAAAGATAAGATCTATAAAAAGTTCACTAACCATCCACAATTGAATAATAAATTTCAAAAAATGTTTAATCAGTACAATATACTGGCTCCTCAAAATAGATTTAGTGTTGGGAAATTGTTGAAACTAAACAAGGTAGATGGCAGACCCAAAGAGGAAGAGTCAGGAATATATCAGATAAATTATAAGGACTGTGAAAAGGTATACATTGGAAAAACTAAGAAAAACATTGGTATCAGAATGAAGGAACACATGAGAAACATTAGACACAAACAGATAGAAATTCAGCTGTTGCAGCACAGTTTTGGAACTAGCACCATAAAATTGACAAAGATATTAATTTACTGAGAGCTGTCCAATTTCCTAAAGAACTGAGCATATGGGAGAACATTTTTATTAAGGAAAATGAACAGACTTATGAACTTTGAAATTCTGGAAGCAGATAACATTCTGTATAAGTTCTTTCATAGACCACCAGAACCCATACAGTTACCTGCCTCTCCATCTCCAGCATGACTTGTCAGTCCTATCAGTTGACAATGTGATCGACAGGTCATGAAACATGTCCTGAATTTCAATAGTTTAGAGAGTGAAACGTTTAAAAATGTTGCATATTTTAACCTTTTAGAACTTTAAACTTTCCCACGGGAAAGAAGTTTTAACTGGTTTAAAATAGGATTTAAATAAAGAAATTGCATATGTTTTACTGTGTTGATTCTGATCAAATTTTATATTCTGAAATTTGATTAAATTGATATTTGTTAGGCATAAATTTGTCACACTAATGTGTAATATTTGCATATGTGTATACTTGATGTTCACTTATAGTTCATATATGTGATATTTTTTCATTACTACAAAAGAGTATATTAAATTTAAATATTGTGTGCAAACTTTCCTTGGGTTTTATTTATATGGACTGCTACAGATGTGATAAGCCTCAATATATGCCAACTTTTTTGTTTAATGCTCATTATGTACAGTTTTTAATTGTTTTCAAAAATGCAATTTAATATAAAGGTTTTGATAGTGGTTTAAACTTTCTCAAGATATACTTTTTGATTCTTTGATTATAAATAGTGATGGAGTATACTTAAAAACTATAATAATATCCACTTCTATCTTTCATTGCTTCACACATTATACCCAGAACTTTATCATTTATCTCAAAGTTTAAAAAATACACAATTATAATTTCTCTCTTCTGAAAAATTAGCACATTGGAATTATGCAACATTTTTGTGGTGAACCCTTTTGTCACAATATATTTTCAATTTGGGGAGACATAAGAAAGAGACTGTAAGAATTATCTTATTCATGGAAATTTGGTGCTGTTAAACTTTTTAATTGAAAATGAACTAAAGTTCCATACAGCAAATTTTAGGTCTGTTTTTAAATTTCCTAGATTTGTACTAAGTATAATTTATTTATTATATTAATACTTTTTATCAAATATATATATATATATATATATTTGTATATATAAGATTCTCATTTCACTACACAAATGGAAATTGGTTTTGATGAATGAAGTTACTTCATAATGGCATTGCCACTTGGCAAGGCTCAGTCAGAAATCATGGATTGCATTTTTATTTTCTTTTGTTATTTATTAGTCATAAATAGTAATTAATATTGTACTCACCATTATAGTAGATGGTTTAAGTGCCAATCATCTGCTGTTGGCATGTCTGAATCCTTTTAAAAAGATTTTGAGACACAACTTAATTCATCCTCTCAAATATTGTAAACTGCCTTCTGGATATTTTGTTTCAGCACTTCCATGGGTTTTATTTCAGGTACAGAAGTAATTTTATATAGATGAAGATGAAGCAACTGAGTGGCTTTATATGAACTGCCGACAGATACATCATGCTGGGCTAATTGTGTTATAGACCTTTGAGGAGATATTTCTAATTGATAGTCTATTTCATGAACCTTCTCCTCTCTTAAAACTGATCTCAGCTTCCGGTCAATTAAAACACCTGGGGTTTGAACTGTTTTCCATTCTAAAAATTGCATTTCTTGATGAAGACGTTGCTCCTGGAAATTTATCACAAATTCTGCCCTATAGTACTTGTACAATTTCTTTTGCACACAACAACCAATAAATAAATATTCCTGGTCATGATCTAATAGATGAACCTCCTATGATATAGTTTCATCTTTTGAGAGTTGCTCCAGTTAAGCTCGGATGATTTTGATTTGCTCTTCCACTCCTTCAGGTGGGGTAAGCTTACATGTGCTATCGCATTGGTTTATCAGTATGTGCCTGCGCTCTACTGGTACAATCTGATGCCTAATGGCTTCAAAACTAGCCTGATTTGTGGTAGGGGTATTTTTCGGCTTTCTATGCCAATTACAGTCTTTTGATGATAGTAGAAAGGTGTAAAGAGAAAGATCTTACTATAAGTAATGTGTGAGCCTTGTAAAACAACTGCACAAAAAAGGATTCCCATATGAGGTTTAATCTACAAAAAAATAACAAGAAAGAAGTGCAATCAGCACGACCTAAAGGACTAGTAGCCAAGGCAAGGGCAGCAGTGACACAAGAAAACTTCAAACACAAAAGAAGCATTGCCACCTGCATGGAAAATCTAAAAGAACCATTTATAGGATAATCTACCAAAATTTGGGACTAGAGCAGTGGCATAAAGCATGTGGGTATGTCTGGAAAGAACAGTACCCAGAAAACGCCTTCACCAATGCAAGAAAACTGTATGAACAGGTGAAAAGTGGCAATGGATGGTTTCTTTGGATAAATTTATCTAGATGACACAAACAAAACCTGTGCTATTTTGCCATTAAATGGGCCAAATAGGCATTCCAACTTCATTCTAGAAAACAAGGGAAACTTTTCCCAGGGGTTCATGGTGGTTGCAGGTTATTGCACCTTAGGTATACTTAACATTCACAGAGTTGCCAAAAATGTAAAATTTAACGCAGCCTACTACCAATGCAATGCCATGGACCCAATTTTTTATGAAAATATTCTCCATTGTACAGTGAGGACCCCCAAATGTTTGGATTTGCAAGGATAAAGCACCCAGTCACACTTCTTGATCATCTCAGACTACTACCACCGGAAAGCTGTGGAAATGGTGTCAACATGATACCATTTAAAAGGATCGTTGCAAAGTCACTAGATGCCTCACCAATAGATTTTTGCAGATTTGGTCTGCTGAAACAGTGCCTTATTTCTTGATACAAAGGAACCTCAAGCCTGAAGGAAGAGCAAAATTTATCGGCTGTTTCATGTCCTGAATTGAATGGAATGCTAATGATGAAAGCTGTTTGAGTGTCCTTAAATAAATCTAATAAATAATAGATGTATGATAATTTAAACTGTTCTACAAACTTACAAGGAGGGAAAAGAAAATCTATTCTGACTTTAGAGTAAAATGTTGTGTAAGTTGCTGAAGTCTGCAGAAGTGCCTCAGTGCTCTGTTCGAAATCAACTTTCCCTAGTTCTGTGCCTTTGCATCACCAAGCTAAAAGTTGGGCATGGTAGCGGAAAAGTAAGGGATAAGTGAAGAAGTATAAGAAAGGAGCTGGAGGTTACACATAATGGTTCAAAATTGTTTCTTGTCTTAGAGGTTCTTTACCATATATACAACCAGATGGTTAAGGTATGGAAGAACCTTAATGGTACTGATAAATTCTTTGGATTAGGTTTGACAGTGACTAGAGTGGGTTAAAAAAAAAAGAATATACTAATTATTGCATGCTTAGTTTGCTTACTCCTGGAACAAGTTTAAGCTAAAAGTTTTTGCTGCCTCAAACACTGCCTTCCCTGTAAACCCTGGGCTGTCTGGTGGATTAATTTTCATATGCTTAATAGAGTGGTGTTTGTTTAGTCTTAATAAGCCCATTTTAATGTTTGAACTCTGTTTACTACTTGTGTTACCAATTTTTTATTGTGATTTGTAAAGTTTTAGTGGTGACATGTTGAACTGTTTTGGACATAAGTCTCTTGTGATTCTCATCAAAAATTGCAGATTCTCTTCTTTATGTTGTGAGAAACTTATAGAGCATATAATTATTGTTTATCATGACAACAGTTTGAAGGTAACGGGCATAGCAGAAAGTGTATTGTTAATTCAGTTGATGTATATTAAGGTGAAGGACATAGGAAAAAGTGTATTGTTAATTCAGGTGATGTATGAAACATATCGAAACTGACAGTAATAAGCCAAAATAATAATGTAAGAAAAGCAGAAATATCCTGCCGGTGTAAACATATTTACTTAAATCATTCACCTTTAGCTTATACAGATTGATCTGAGTACACAGGTGAATGCAAGTCACATAGTTCTAAGGTAGCACCAGTTGCTGGCTCCATCGATGGACAAGTTCTGCTTGTATTCTATTCAAAATAAAATAGCATGCATACAATATTAATTTTATTTCATGATGAGGACTAATCTGTGATACAGAATTATTATTCTGGAGTCTGTCTGCAATCTCACATTTCTGACATCATTTAATTAAATTTTCAATTATTTAATTTACAACAGCTATATTTCTATAATTAATTATTCTATTCTGTCCTTATATTTTCTTTAAGTTTTTCTACAATGTGACTGTTAACCCATAGACTATTTTTTTCTTTTTCCTGTGCTAGTAGTAGCATTTCAATGCAATGCATTACAGTAAAATTTACTTCATTAAGACAGTATAATTATTGTATGTATGAAATAAGAAGGAACAGGGGGTAGTACTAGACAAAGCTAGGCTATTGCGAGTAACCTATCATAAAGAGGTGCATTAGCCTAATGCAGTAGTAACTTTAAACTTTTATTTTTTGCTCTCATATCCAACAATTGTTCATTGTTTTAAAGTATACCACTGAATAGGTATAAAGTTTTGCAGCTGACTGTTCAAAAAGCGTAATTTTATGTGGTGTGCAGTCCGAGCTGTGAGTCACTGAGGAAACATTGCACGGTCAGCATTCTCAGTTGAGAGCAAAAGCATCATAGTTCTGCCATAACATAAATATTATTATATTCTTCTCCAAATTCAGATCTCTCTAGAAATAAGCTTAGTTTATTTAACCTTATAAGCATCTGATGTGTGTGCTGTGTTGTCTTTATAGTTATTTGAATTAAATTATTCACCAAAAATATCGCTACATAAACAGTTAACAATTTCCAATTAACTACCCACCGTACCTTGGTCTGAGGCTCATCAATGATTATTCATTGGAATTTTCTGAAGACTCAGGTTAAGCTGCATACAGTATTCATAAATACACAAACAGAACAATATCACTATTATTTATCAATTTTATAGTAAATATTTATGAATATTTAACAAATTAACATACCTATTTAATCTACATTATCATATTAATATGTCTTAACACCTATCTATATGAGGCCTCAAATAACCAACCACAAGCCCCAGACCACCACGGGTGGCCGAGGTCGTTAAGGTGCGGGCTCGTGAGAGGGAGATCTGTGGTTCGAATCGCACCAGGACCGTCCTCCATGACTGGGGTTTTTTCTTAGGTTTTCCTCAGTCCTCATAACTGGCAAATGCCAGGGAGGTACCCTAAACTTAGGCCTGGAACTATATAATTTCATTTCATGTATCATCAGTGTCCACCGCCTGTGGTGCCTACTAAAAAAAAACAAGCCCCAAGTTATCTGCATAATGAAATCCCCCCACTTCTTATATTTCCCTTGTTAGCACTATTTTATTAATCATCTTACTTTACTATTTTAATCCATTTCTCCCTTACTTTTCCTAAGTATTCCCCTATCATTTTATTTCTCTTTGCCCCCATATCAGTCAGCGTTCTACATGCTATATTTTCTTTCTGTAATTCATCCCATTTTACTTCCCATACATCTTCCCTCCATCTCTTTACCCATTAAAACTCTAATAAACAATGAAACATTCCTTTAGGCTCTCTACACATAACACATCCTTTTCCATTTTCTCTTCTGAAACCCCCTAAAAACAGTGCTTCTGCTCGCATCCAGATCAGTCCCTCACTCCGAAATTTATCAGGACAACCTACCTATTTCTCTCTCCCCCACTCCTTTTTAATTTATGCATTTTTTAAAGTACTAAACTTGGAAGAAGTGCATGGTAATATTGCATTTAGTCAGTTGTGCACTCTCAGCTAATGCTTGTAACATAAGTGAACATTTGGTGTCACATATTCTGAAACAGGCAAAATAACTACGTTAAAGTCAGGACAGCATTTATTTCATTCCCTAGGAAAACATCGCAACACAGAAAAAAGTGTTTCTAATCTGGACCACTTTCAAAGATATGCTTCATTACAAATTTTTCAGATTGTGGTAAATCTTGATGAGGGAAAAATGTATTATAAAGGTTTTGCATCTTTTATAGCATTAATATGAAGGGCATTTGGAAATTATTTACAATAGCAGTGTTTTACAAATACCACAGAATCTTAGAGTGATGAACTGATAATAATATGTCATACATATATTAGATGGCAGTTGCAAGCAGAGTGTAGCAAAAGGGTTTGTTTGTTGCTAAGTGGAGAAATAAATGGACAAAATGAAAGGTGACTATCACAAAGAAGTATTTTGTGGAAAGAAGGCTGAAAAATGCAGACATTCATAGATGTTTAACTGCATTATGTGATCAAAAAGCTCCTGCACAGAACATCATTAACAACCGGGTAATTGGGTTGGCCATCAGCAGGGAATTTGTACACAAGAATATGATACTGAGCATCAACATGAGGTTGTACCTGAGTTGGACATTGATTCCACAGGACCTAACACAGGTACAGAATGACAAAAAAGTCTCTAGTCACTTACTGGAGATGCATAATGAAGACTGGATTTTTTGAAGAACCTGGTAACTGGTGACAAATCATGGCGTCAATTCACACACCAGAAAAGAAAGTTTAACCCATGCAAAGGAAATATCCAATGAGTCCCTGGCCCAAGAAATTTCTTGCTGCTCCATATGCATGCAAACAGATGATCATTGTCTTTTAGGACACTTTAGGCATACTGCTAAT
The DNA here is from genome assembly GCA_030762175.1 of Metallyticus violacea. Classification (NCBI taxonomy): domain Eukaryota; kingdom Metazoa; phylum Arthropoda; class Insecta; order Mantodea; family Metallyticidae; genus Metallyticus; species Metallyticus violacea. The sequence goes on along the minus strand of CM060832.1, from coordinate 12,138,817 downwards.
GGACTGGCTTCCTCAAGGAGCAACTGTCAGCAGCAAGGTATACTGTGAGACACTTACATGGCTTAGATGCTGAATTCAGCAACAGCAAAAAAGGTAAGTGGCTAACAGGAGTGTCCCTCTAACGTGACAATGTGCAACCCCACAGCAATAATATGACTGCAAAGTTGGCATTGCTGGGGATCAATGTTGTGCCACACCCCAACATATTCACTGGATCTTGCTGTGTTTGATTATATCTTATTTGACAACATGAACCTGGTGTGAAATAGTGCTGCTAGCTGAGAATGAAGAAAAATTACAAGCATTGGTAATAGAATGGGCAAGTACTCTACAGAAAAGAGGGATCGAAGTGAATATAAAATAGTAGTAATGATGATAAGTAAAGAAGGAAAAGAAGAAATTTAAATAGTATGGAAAGAAGGATTGCTTGAAAATGTAAGTTTTGAATATTTGGGAGTATTAATGGAGTAATTATGGAAAATTGTATCAAATATACAAAACAACAGGAAAAAAGAAAATTAGTTTGAAAACAAAAATTAGAGTATATAAAGCAGTATATGAAGTACAAAGTAGATCCATAAGTTTCTGATCTCGCCAATAAGGATTATCACCTTCACAAAACGCTGTCATACCTTATCTGTTAAGTAAATAATTGCAGCTGTAACTTCTGCTCCTCTGTGTTCAGTTGTTTAGACATAGTTGCATAAAGAAGCCTATGTGTAGAAGATTGTGTCATGTTCAAAATGGAGTAGCCAGCTGTTATTAAGTTCTTCACAAAAGAAGGACTTACTCCAAATGAAATTAATCAGCAATTGGACGGTGTGTATGGGTTAGCATCCCCCTCATATTCTACTCTAAAAGAATGGGTCAAACTTTTTCGAATGGGTCGAGAAAACGTGTAGGTCGGCCTTTGGGGGTGCTCACTCCTGAAAACATCGCTCTTGTGAAAGGAGAAATTATGGAAGACCGGCGGCTCAAAGTTACTGAAATAGCAGCAAGGTTGGGCCTTTCGAAAATGACAGTCCTTCAAATTATTCATGAACATTTAAACATGAATAAGGTTAGTACAACATGGGTGCCTAGATATTTTGGGACTGTCAAGGTATACTCTTCATTGACTTCAAGGAGAGGAACATCACAATAAATGGGGAGTACTGTACTGGCCTGCACAGACTATGTGCTTCCATCAAAGAGAAAAGACGAGGAAAGCTGAGTGGTGATGTGCACCTTCTTCATGACAATGTGCCTGTGTACACAGCTCTTGTTGCAAAGGAAACTGTGAAGAAATGTGACTTCAAGCAGACCGGCCATCCACCCTACAGCTCAGTTTAGCTCCCAGTGACTGTTCCCTCTTCTCAAAACTCAAGAAGGACCTTCAAGGAAGGAAATTTAAGTGTGATGAAGAAGTGATGAATACTGTTTATGCTCATTTTGCAGACAAGACTATTTTTGTGGGGGAATAGAAATATTAATTCAAAGATGAAGTGTATTGCAATAAAGGGTAATTATATTGAAAAGTGAAATGTAGTTTTTGTCTTTATTATACCTAGAAAATAGTCAGGCTGGAAACTTACAGACCTATCCGCATAATTTTCCTGTATGGGAGTGAAAGCTGGACCTTTCATGGCAGACACTCTAGCAGAATGGAAGCATCTTAGATTAAATATTTAAGAAAAGTGGTTGGAAAGACTAGAAGATATCAAGACAGAAATGGAATAAGGGAATGTTTAAATCAGGAAATCATATTCAGTACAGTGGAAAAAGAGCAGCGGTTTGAGCATGTGTTAAGAATGACAGAAGATAGATTGCCAAGGAGAGGATATAAAGAATAGCCAAAAGGAGGAAGAAGTAGGGGAAGACAAGTTTGGAATGGAAACTATACATGGAGAGATTGCCACACAATCATGGGAAGTCGATAAAAGAATGATGAGAAATGGCAGGAGATAAAGGAGAGTTTAGAAAGTGGCTGAAGAAACTTGATGCCTAAAGGCATAAGGGATAAAGAAAGAAGAAGAACTAGCAAAGTCAAAAAATTTGGCAAAATGAGTAAATTCAGCGTCCACGGGTGGTGGCATAGTACTCTAAAACAATGGTTATGTGACACCATAATGAAGTTAATCAGGAAAATGTTAATGGTACATTGACATGGTGGGGAGTATATTGAGATTCTATGTACATTTAGCCATGTTGCATAATAAACAAAGTACAAAAAAACTACTATTGAGAATCATTTCCACATCCCCTTCATATTAAAGTATTTGGTATTTCAAATAACAGAACAAATAAGGGAAGGATTGTGCACCTTCCATCCTCTCAGTCTCCACAGCTTCTACAGTACATACCTTCTTCCCTCGTTTTTTTTCACATAATGAACTCATATGAATTAGAGGAATGCATGTTCTTTCTTATTTTGTACACTGTATATATAAGATTTTAAACTTTTATGGCATTAATTATTATGTCTTCTTGGATGATCAGCAATAATCAGCATTGTGATTAATAACACAAAGAGAATTGGAATTGACAGATTGTGTTCAGCCACCACTGAAAAACAGTGTAATTATGACAAGTGACTGGTGTTACCTTAGTCTAGTGAATGCTGCACTCAAGGCCAAAAATAGCTTGGTATAAACATGAATAGTCATAACAGTATTGTATTTAGTTATGTTAATGTATTTTTAAATGTGTAATGATTTATCCCAATACATAAGGTCTTCAAAATGTAAATAGAATGATTCAATTCATGATGGTGTATATGAACTGGGCAGCTGCTTCACCCAAAGATAACTGGTATTCATATTTTCAAAATGAGGAAATACTTCCAGAAAAATCCTACCCAGACATTGTTTAATGCTCATATTGTTGTATGTGTAATGCAACCATTTTTAGATATAGATAATTTGATTTTTTGTCCTCTAGTATGAAGCAAAAGTTATGTAGTATTGTTGTTTCTCTGGTTGGATCATAGCAGAAATACTTTTCACATTTAATATGCATTTTTCTCAATTTTGCAGATATGCTATCTGTATAGTATTTAACAATAATGATCATTTTTGGGTGGTAATCATAAGCTGTTTTGGTCCTGACATGAAATATGATCATGTTATAGCTATGATATTTTTATAGGACTCATGTGAAAATGGAATCACCTAATTCTGGTGGAGAGTCTTCGTGGACTTGCCAGACTTGTGACCAGAACTTTTCCGATCAGTCTGATCTTCTGGCACACTTGGAGACACATTCACGGTACCAGCCCCATCGTTGTATGATGTGTGGAGAATGTTTTCTTGATGCAGAGGCTGTTGCCATCCATGTGCGCAAAAGGCATGCTCGATCCATCCCACCAAATGCTTGCACTCTTTGTGGCAAAATATGTAAAGACCGACGCTCGCTACAGAAGCATACATGGGTTCACTCAGCTGAGCGCAGTTTCTCATGTGTTAAATGTGGAAAGCGTTTCCATAGTCGTGCCAGGTTGAAACGGTAAGCACTTGCTGAATCTGAAAAATTTAAGTGTTCAAAGAGTAGGTTATCTTTTGCAAAAATCAGTGAATTTTCATTCTAGTATCAGAATTTTATCTCACTCCATCCGAATAATGTGAACTGTTGCAAAATTGGACATATTTAATGGTAGGAATGAATGTTAGTAATTACAAAACAACAGCAGTTACGGGTATATATAAATCTAGCATTTTATTCGTCCTCACTACCTCTCTTCTTTTCCTTTTTTTTCTCATAAGTTTCTCTCTGTTTTCCCTAAAACAATCACTTTATGCCATAAATAGTATGGCTTGCATCCATTATATTCTTTTTAATTATCTGTTCAAGTAGCTAACCCTTTCTCATAGTTATTGTCCTTAAACGAGGGCTAGTCCTTAAAGACTGAGAATGATTATTTTTTATTTATGCAGTACTTTATGCAGGGTCAAATTTGTTTTGGTCTTTTTCAAAGTAGTCCCCTTTGAGTTGTATGCTCTTGGCCGAATGTATCTGCCAGTTCTGGAAGATGTGCTGGAAACCTCTTCTTGACATCCCCCTTCTTCACAACAGCGGTTGACAAACCAGAACACTTGCCCAGCTCGTTTTAGAGTCACATAAGGCCAAATCCAGGCTATATGAAAGGTGTAGCACATATTCAATGTTTTTTTTTTTTTTTTTTTTTTTTTTTTGCCAGGTATTTAGCAACAACATTGCAAACACAAGGCATGCATTATCATGAAGGCAGCAGCCAGAAGGCATTTGCATCGCATTTATTCGGCCTGGACACTCAAAACAGTCTTGTAATACACTGCATTAACCATTGTTTGCAGAGGTAATTCATGTTAATAAACCATTTCATTACAGTTGAAGAACAAAATCACTATAATAACCTTTCCTTCTGATTCTTTGGTGTCAAAAGAACTAGGTGATTTCTACACTGAGGTTGCCTGTTTGCTTTTGGGATCGTAATAGTGAAGCTAAGATTCATCTGTATTGATGTAATTCAGGTATGCCTCCCCTGTTTTGCTACCATATGCAACAGCTCCTAACAGAATACAGCTCATTATGCAGTGACTAGCTTTTTTGCAGTCAACTGACACTCACTCTTTGCTGGCATCCTGTACTAAGGCAAATGTACATAAATGCTTCCAATTTTTTCACCAATCACATGAGATCAGTTCTCATAAAAAATTGTTTCTCCACTGTATGATGAGAAAAAAAATCATTCTTACTCTTTATTTACTATCCCTCGTACTAGACCACTTTACTGCACATAAATTAAATATATTTGATTCACAAAAAGTAAGTAAGCTATGCAACTGAACTTATGAAGATTTTTGGGAAAGACTAGGCAAAACTATATTAGAAATAGGATTAAAATATTATTGGAAGTGCATTTAAAGTTATTCTAGTCAGTTTCACTGCCAATGGAAAGCAAAATTGCTTTCTAAGATTTTGAAGGTGATTGGCACCTTTATTATCTGTGTAGGTAGAAGTATTTACAACTATGCGTAGCTATATTAATAGGAAATAAAGAGCCTTCATTTGGATATGTGGCTGCCTTAATGGGAATTTGCCTGCCCTGTTTTTAACCAGATGTGTTCCTCCTCAACTTTCCCAACTCTCCATGTACTGACGCGAAGACTTTGTGTTTTACAGGAGTTATTGAATATGGTGAACACATGTTGCAGTGTTATAGTGTGTTAGTGCTGTTATAATGTCAAATAGTCAATGTACTTTAGCACACAGAATCTCCATATATGATTCCAATGTGACAACAAACTCATGTAGAAAAGTGAGATGGCAATTTATAGACAGACAGATTCCTTGCATTCATGATCCTCATAGAGAAATGGTTTATAATCTGTGAATAGATTTAGGGAAACCGGAACTATTCCTGATAAGAAACCAAAAGTAAAATGCCATGTTTTTTTCAGAGGAATAACTCAATGATATCGAAGAAAAATTAAAACAAACTTCAAAGAAATCTCTGGAGAAAGCTGGCACAGGAATAAGGAATTTTGCAAACTTTGGTTTGGAATGTTATTAAACTTTTAAAATTAAAATTCTCTTTCAGGAATAATGTGAGTAGAATTAATTTTGGCAATTAGGTGTTGGATAATGTTAATGTTTGCTGTATTGGCATGCATTGTCTAAGATGAAGGTTTATTTACATGGCCATGTAATGACACAAAACAATAGATACCAGAGTGCAGAAAATTTTGATCTTGTACACAAATTGCCATTGTATGACCAAAAAAATTTATGTTTGGTGTGATGTAGAAATCTATGCGCTTGAATTTAAGGGGCTACAAATACCCGAATCTACTAGCAAACAGCATGCTTCTTGGTACCAAGCAAATCTCTGTTATGCCGGCCACATGTCCAAACGAGGGTTCTGTAGAAGCAAATGTTTATTAAGTGTAAGAAGTCAATAGAAGTTTAATATTAAAAGTGAATATTTCAGTTTATTTCTTGTACCCTAATATGCATTTATCATGAAAGTATTTGATTGAACTATTTATATATTGTTCTCACCCCAGTTAAACTCCTATAACCTAAGGTTAGAAGTGAGTGTAACACAATTGCTTGGTGTTTAATGCTGATGAGCTTCATTTCAAGGATTTCTTTTATATATTGAGAAAATTCATCCTGTTGGTAATGTGCAGACGAAGTGTTTTTTAAAAGGGTAAAGCATATGTGAGGGTTGTTTAATATATATGTTTCCTTTGGCTATGAAAGTTATTGCAGAAATAATTCCATATCGGCATGCACTTGATTATCTAAAACTATGGATTTCCTGCATGATTTGTCTTGCATGCATTCATAGATGAACAGAAAATGGGCATCTGAAACAGTAGGCTTGCACCAGATGCAGTATAGCAGCATAGAAAATGAAGGTGAGTCAGTCAAAAGTGGATTCAGTGATTTGGTATAAATGGCCAATGGCTTGACATCCACAGGAAACTTTTTTCTGTATATGGGCATACCATATGTCTGCACAGATGGACCTAAGGTGGTGCAACATATAATGCCAAGTAGGGGTTTTAATAAAGTTTGATCCAGTCGTCCATTAATGGTACTAATCACAATGATAGGGCTAAAGTAGATGGACCAATTGGAGAGAACAGATGAATCAAGGTTTTTTGAGGCCACTCAAACATTGTAAATTGGCATTAGAATAGCTCACATCATCATCCATGAGGATTTGGGATATTAGAAAGTGTGCATGTTGGGTTCCTCTTCAACTCACTCCTGTCTATTGTCTTACAAACATGGGCCGAAGCCTTGATGTTCTAATGCAATACTACAATGACAGACATGCCTTCCTCATGTGCATTGTAATGAGAACTTCATTCATCACTCCACTCCAGAATGGAAGCATCCAAGTTCTCCTGTGAGAAAGAAATTCAAGAAAATGCCATCAGCAGGAAATGTGCTTTGACCATCTTCAGGGATGCAAGGAATATCCCTCTCATTGACTTCCTAGAACAAGAATATACGATTATGTTTGATAAAATGTTGTGGGTCTTTTCCCCCCCTTTTTTCCCGATGTTCCACTTTTCATAGATTGTTCCTAAAAAGGGGATTGCAGAATTTAATGATTTTAAATTGTATAGAGCTCCTGGTGACTAATCCTTGAAAGTGTTGTTTCTATTATGATTTAGCAATACTTATGGTGGTGTGAATTTTTGTTAATTTTTAAACCTAAAAATAAGCACTAATAACTTGATATGTCAGGATCCAATGGAGCAGTCTGGCATGTTTTTCATTAATGAATCACTGTGGACGAATGAAAAAAATTGACCTACAATTGTAACAGTGAATGCCTTAACAATTGTTAAAAAAAAACATTTTAAGGACTTGTCTATGTTTAGTGGCATGTCAAAATATCAAAAGAAAAACATTTTCTTGAACTGGTTTATATATCTGATAAATGCTCTGATGAATAAATTTGGCCTGTGTGTAGTTGCATTTTTATTAGAATGTGCTTGTGATATATGAAATGTGGTGGATTTATTTCTGTTTTTCTTATTTTTAGCCTGTAACATTTTTACAAAATGTCCTAGGTTTACAAATAAAAAAGTTCATTTTTTCTTTTCCTTTTCTTTTTTCTTTTCCAAAAAAAAATATTATGGGAATCCTAGATTAAGGCTGCTCGATATTGTCAGACTTTGGAGAGACTAAAATTACCTGCTGTACAGCACTGGTTTGGTGCTGAGCCATTTTCATCTATTCCCAACAATGGAGTGGCAGGGAAGGCATTTTAAAATACATGTGGAGGTCAAAGCTGCTGTGAGAAGAGGTTTATTAGGTCTGAGCAAAACATTTTTCACGGAGGGGCTCAATAAACTGGTATTGGGACAAATACCTCAGTATTTGTGGCAACTATATGGAGAAGTAGTGAAAAATGTACTTATCCATTCATGTGTTAGTTATGAAATTAAAGTAATATAAAATAGGGAAACATATTGAACAACCCTTGTGCATAGCTATTGTATGTTACCACTTCCACATACCTGTTAAGGTTTTTCAGCTGAGATGGGAGTGGTGCTTATATTGTATTGCTTGCTCTTACTTTCTGTAGATAAATGTGTTTTCCCTGTTCTTGAAATATGAAATGGAAAACAAAATTTCTATTACAGTAGCTGAAATTGCAGTTAACACCATAAATATGATTCTATTCTAAAGGCAATGAAATTGAACAGTTGCACATTAGCATTTGTTTTTAGAAAAATTTATTAGTTTTATTTTAAACCGTGAACTTTACAATGTAAACACTTTCAGGGTTTAATTCTTTTGATTACCTTTACTTTTCATTGATTAACAGACATATGGTATCACATCGTGACAAGGCTGTATCATGTGAAGAATGTGGATTAGAATTCCCAGATGGACGTGCACTTATCAATCACAGGCATAGCCACAACAAAGAACCGTCTGCTCGTCAATTTTCCTGCCAAGAATGTGGAAAGACCTTTGGATCCCGAAGCAGTCAACAGATACATGCTCGCATACATACTGGTGAGCGTCCATATGGTTGTCGTTTCTGCTGGAAGGCATTTGCAGATGGTGGAACCCTACGCAAGCATGAGCGCATCCATACAGGAGAAAAACCTTATGCCTGTGCCGTGTGTCCTCGTGCATTCAACCAACGGGTTAGTATTATTTTCTGAAGCACATATTATTCAGTTGCTTTGTGTACAGCACTTGTTTAACCATGATTTAGAACTAATTTTTAGTTTTTTTCTGAAGGCTTTAACATTGTGAAGCAATGTCTTCTAGATTAAACTGCACCGTACAGAGTGGAAGGGATCTAATTGCCATATTTGTACTATACATGAAACAAAATTCAAATATCTTTTTAGTTCCTAACATGTTGATTGAAAAAAAAAAAAGAATTTCTGTATTGCTTTCATGCATTGTAGTTTGTTAGTTAGAGTTCATGTATTCCACTTATAATAATAATTTAAGTTCAAGTGTCCCAGAAGAAGACTATTGCATGCTTTTACCTTTGGCTTTCTATGCTGGTCTTTTGAGTTCCTCTGGCGATGGGATTATATTAATAATAGAGGGTTATGGAAGAGTGAGGAGCAGCCCTGGCAAATGGAAATGTCGGTCCTGGTGGTGTAGTGGTTACCATACTTGCCTCCTACACCCGAAACGCGGGTTCGAACCCGGCCAGAATCGATGGATTTTTTCGGGCGTAAAAATCCTAAGTATGGCTTCCTTCGGAAGGGAAGTAAAGCCGTGGGTCCCGTGTCGTACATTTACGGCACGAAAAAGAACCTCAAGCCTGAAAGAGAGGCCTCTGAGCAAAATTTGCCGGCCGTTTCACGCCCTGAGTTGAATGGGACGCTGATGACCTGACCTAAAAAAAAAAAAAAAAAAAAAATCAAATGGAAATGGCCTATCAGTATAAGTATTGATGGTAATGTGATTCTTAAATAATTTACTCCTGCTTTCATTGCTCTTTTCCTACATTTTATATTTCTGTGACTCTTTTAAGAGCTGTTATAACTGAATCAATAACAAGTTATATTTTAGTAGAACTCCATTTGCCACCTTTCATATGCTGCCATCCATTACTTTATTCCTCATTACCTTATATCCAGTTAGTCCTGGTGGTGTAGTGATAACCACACTTGCCTCCTAAACCCAAGATCACGGATTGAACCCCAGCCAGGATCTGTGGATTTTTTCGGGCATAAAAATTTTAAATATGACTTCCTTCGTAAGGGAAGTAAAGCCATGGATCCCATGTCATAGATATACGGCATGTAAAATAACCTCAAGTCTAAAAGAAGAGGCCTCTGAGCAAAATTTATCGGCCATTTTGCACCCTGAATTGAATGGGATGCTGATGACCTGAGATGTTAAAGAGCGTATGTAAATAAATCAAATCAACAAAATTCCTATATCTACTTTTATATATGGTTTCTCAATGCACAGCATAAACAGAACTATTCCCCCATTCCTGCAAAGCTGTTCTAGTAATCAACAGCTGTGAATGCAGAACTGTGTCAGTCTACATGGAATCAAACCCATCTTGTGAGGTTTATATTTATAAATGTACTTTATAATTTCATAACTCAAATATTAAGTGTTCTATATATGTTAATATGTGAAATACAATGAAACAATGTAAAAAATAAATAAGAGACATAAAGAGAGAATGTTTAGGGGGAGATTTCATTTAGTCTTTTCTCATCCAATTCTCCCATTACAAATTTCCACTTCCCAGGTTTGTTCCATAATGCATCAGTGGCCTGTTACCCTCTGAGACACTAGACTTTTACCTAATAATGAATAAACAATCAGAAATGGAACAAAATGTCCTTTGCTATTTCTTTCTTAACTAAAAGTGTTTGGTTTAATAGCGGGAATTTTCACAGTGAAATGCAATATAATATAACAACTTATTTATGAGGAATTCACTCAAATTTCACTAGTTTTGTTCTACTTACTTGGTCGTGTTTTGAAGGCTGTTGCCTTCATCCGTGTCAGCTTCCCAGCGTGGTATTAAGATGTGGTTTTTATGAACTTTGTGATGAGGTTACTGTTGTTTGGAAGATCAAAATTAACTACATTTTCCCTAATTAAAATGTAAATTGGAACTTGCACAGTGAAGCCAATCATATAATTGATATTATTGTATGATTTAGTTGAACTACACACTCTTAATGCTTCACTTACTTGTCATAATGCATAGAACTGGTTTCGAGAACATTTGGTTCTCATCATCAGCTAAAATTCAACTGTGAAGTTCAACTTAATCATACAATAATATGAATTATACATTTTCCTGTTTTCATTTATGAATATATTTACCCCACACAGAAAATTCTAAGGGTTTTTGAAGAGCTTTTAAGAGTTAGGTTCATTTTGGAATTCATGTTTTTTTTTTTGTCAGAACAGGTATGCTACTGCTGATTTTTCCATGTGTTTATATTTTACATTTCTCATGTGTTCCTTAAACCATAGTGTAATGCTCCTTTTTGTTTTATCTATATATTTCATATTGCAGTCTTTACAATTGATTTCGTAAATGCCTGGTTGTTTTCCTGGTGGAATTTTGTCTTTTGTGTTAATTTTTAGGAGGTTGTTTTTAAACTGCATTTGTTCACTAAATAGCATCTCTAAAAATATTCTGGAATTTTTGGTGTGTCCATGAATGAATGTAAATTTCTTGTATATTATATGATCTCCTTTGTTGCCTTTCAGTATGGTGATTTCTTTTATTTGTTTTTGTTTTTTGAATTTTTCTATTCTGTCTTTGTCCAGATCTGTTGTGTAGCCATTTTTTGGTACTCTGATTCCTATTCTGTATTGCCTATTGGTAAGTTTGTTAATCTGAATGTGAGGCTATTGATTATTGCAAGTTTATGTTATTTTGGATGGTGATGTTTTTTATGTAATTATCTTAATGGGTATCTTTTCTGAATATGCCAAATTCCAGTATGTCATTTTTTATAATTTTTTATATCCAGAAATGAAAGAACCTTGTTGATTTCTATTTCCATTGTGAATTATCTTCCTGGATATAAAAATCAGTTGTAAAGACTGCAATATGAAATATATAGGTAAAACAAAAAGGAGCATTATACTATGGTTTAAGGAACACATGAGAAATGTAAAATATAAACACACGGAAAAATCAGTAATAGTATACCCTTTCTGGCAAAAAAAAACATGAATTCCAAAATGAACCCAAACTCTTAAAAACTCTTCAAAAACCCATAGAATTATCTGTGTGGGGAAAATATATTCAGAAACAAAAACAAGGAAAATGTAATTAATTTTGATCTTCCAAACAACAGCAACCTCATTACAAAGTTCATAAAATCACAGAGCGACATCTTAATACCATGCTGGGAAGCTCACGGTGGAACCGTGCTGATGATGAAAGCAAAAACATGTCCAAGTATGTGGAACAAAACTAGTGAAGCTTGAGTGAATTTTTCATAAATAAATTGTTACATCAAAGTGTTTGGTTTAATATAAGAAAGTATTATTGAGGAAATCACTCAAATTTCACTAATTTTGGTCCACTTGGACATGTTTCAAAGGCTGTTGCCCTGATCTTCAGCACCCACGTGGTTTTGGCTTTCTTTGGAACCTTTGATTTTCCCAAATAAACAAATGTTTTAAAAGTAGTTTTGAATAGCCGGAATTTTCACAGTGAAATGTACTATAATATAACAAATTATTATTGAGGAAATCACTTAAATTTCACTAATTTTGTTCCACTTACTTGGACATGTTTCAAAGGCTGTTGCCTTCATATTCAGCATCACATATTATTATTATTATTATTATTATTATTATTATTATTATTATTGTTGTTGTTGTTGTTGTTGTTATATCATACTATAATTCACGTGAAAATTCCTGCTATTCAAAACTGTTCGGTTTAAATTAACCTGAAAAGTTTTATGTGAATCATTTGGTTTCACATCTGGCTGTAGTGCATGTAATAGCTAATATTAAAACTCTTCATAAGGACACAAAATGTATGACTATAGCCTCTTAACATGATGTGTGCTTATTCTTTCATTGATGTGCACATTTGTAGTATGAAAGGGTTTGGCTGTCTTTTGTAAATGTTTTCTTATTGACTAAAAAGAATGGGAAATGTAATAGAAAATAAAACATAAAGTATGAAATTTCTTCTATATAAGATGTATCATCTAAACAAAATTTATTAAAACATATTAACACTAACTGCACTTACATACATATCATTAGGACATGTTTTGGGAACACTTGCTCCCATCCTAAGCTGTTGACTGACTGCTCAATGCGGTGGCTGGATCCCAATGGTAGGAATAGAAGCGTGAGTTTACCCCTCAGAGAATGAATGAATATATTAGATGATCCACAGAAGTACCTTGGGATTCAGCCACTATATCGAGCAGTGATTAGGCCAACTTAAATGTCAGAAGTCATTAAGCCACCTTGTGAGCAGAAGATCTGGGGTTTGATTGCCAGGACTGTCGTCCCTCATTGACTTTTTCCAAGTTTTCCGTAGTCCTCATAAATTGCAAATGCTAAGGATGCACCCTAAGTTTGGGCCTAGAATTGAATCTGTCGTCTTACACTCTTCATGCTTCACTAACCGTAAGACAGATTCAATTCACATGAGCTTCACTGTGTTAGTTCCATATGAAAACTTTTTTTTAAAGATTTACAATTTTTAAAAAATTTTGATTGGGCCTAGAAGCTTCCTTAAAAAAAGGCTTCTTCAATTTATCATTTCATCTCATGTATCACCAGTGTCTACCACCTGTGTTGCCACAGTAGTAAAAATGGGCATTAATGAACTATGTTGTATAATAAATAAGGTAGAAAAAAACTACTGTTGTAAATCATTTCCAAAATCCCTCATAGCAAACACTATTTAAAAAGCTGCTTATGGGAACAAGTGCTCCTGAAACATGTCCTAATGTTATAATTGTAAGTAAAGTTAGTGCTAATATGTTTTAATAAATTCTAATAGAATATATCATCACTCCATTGTCTATAATTTCCAAGTAAAATTTTAATGCATAGAAATTGTTATTTTCTCTGCCTCATGTGGCTAATTTTTATTAATAAATGGTAGACTCCTTAATTCCAAACTCCGAGTGAATATAAAAAAAATTGAATTAGTAAACACATGATGTGTTAAGTAATATTAAATAATCTTTAGCGATATCACGTTTCTTCCTCATACTTTTTTTCACTTCTTTTGAAACTTTTTTTTTTTTTTTTTTTTTTTTTTTTTTTTTTTTTATGTTAAACTATAATGTGTGCCAAGCTTCAAGATTATGAACAATGTACTGTACATGGAAAAATCATATCTGACAACTTATGGTTTTTTTGGTCAATAACTTCAGTAGAATTAAGAGGATTTTCACAAGTTTTTTTACTCTTATAAATCATGGGTGAAGGGATTTAAAGGACAAATACCTGCAAACAAAAAGGGCTAGAAAACCACATCATTGAGCAGCAAAATTAATGGGAATGTGATTGAAGGAATGCACCTGCACACTAAAGAGATTAAAATTACACACTCTTGAGGAGAGGGTGAAAGCTGCAGTAGAATCGAACAAAAGCTACTTGCCTATATCTGTTTTTGGATAACTAAACCAATTAAAATTGTATTATTTTATTTGTTGTCAGACCACTGCTAAAAATTCTTAACATAGCATAGCATAGCATAAATTAGAATTCAAAAGTACCACTTTTTGAATAAATAAAATCTTTCCTTTGAATTATCCAAATAAATGGTAAAGTAAATTCAAATTAAATAGGAATTTTTAACATTGTTTCATTAGAAATTTCATGTGAAATAAGCTTCTATCCAAATTATACAGTACATTGAATTATTGAAGTTCAAAATAAAAAGAGTCCACATATCATAAATTCTTAGGGCTACAGATCAACAAAAATCTAAGTTCAGGCAAACAAAGTGAAAACTAATCTCCTAAATTGAGTAGAGCGCGCATCATCCTACACCATATGTAGATATTGTACATTGAAGTAATGTAAAATGTATTATTTTGCTATTTTCACTCATTGCTATCACATAGTTGAAGCTATATTTGTATAAAAAGAAAGTGTTGAGAATCAAAGCAGGCCTTTCCATGAACATTTAAAGAGTTATTGGTAAATATAAAGACCAATGTTGAAAATCTGGTAATAAATACTGAAGCTTACTGTTATAATACCTCTCAAATGCTATGTTAGAACTAGAGGCAATAGCATCCAATAAGTATTCCTCTCCTTAACAATCAATATAATATGAAAATTAAACATTCACTAATTTAAATAAAACTGTCCACTTTCAATGGGTACCCTCATATGTCCCTCTAATTGGAAATGAAATAGTATATTGTGATGGTATTTAATGGTGACACAGATATGTTGGAGGCCAAATTTGTAATAGTGTTAAATGATGCATTGTCATAGACATTGGGTGCCAAATTTGCAATGGTATCTAAGTATATCATCGTAGACATTGTTCCCAACTACCACCACAATATGCATGGCTGGCTCACAGTTTGTTATTATAGCTGGATTTTTCAGATTGATACTTTTGGGATGAAAGGAATGTGAATTTAAGTATATCAAAATCACAATGGAAAGTAATCTACAAAATTTATTAATGTCTTGCCATAACACACACTTGTACACTGTTCTGGTAATATGAATTCTGCAAATATTATTAGATGTAGACTGAACACAAGACAGACATGATGGAATTTATATTTCTCTTCCGACATATGTACATTAGTGGCAATATTCCTTTCATGGTAGGTAATACTGACAATAATCTGTTTCATTTTATTCTATACTCTGTGTAAATTCTCTTTCTATCACTAATAGATATTTAACATGCCTTATTTTATCATTGTCCTGGTATAACTCTCATAATATATTCCTATATGAATGCTGATTCGAACTCCTGACTCTTAATATTCACCACAACTAATGATTTATAATTTCTTTCCATGAAATTAACTCGTAGCTTCTCTTTATGGAGTATGAATTATGGCTTCTTCTCATGGGATACAAGACACATCCTATGCCTACGGAATACAAAGCACAACTAATGTAAATTTTGAAATATAAACTGTCACTTATTAAAATAGTTTGTAATAATACTATTCATTACAATGAATTATTTTCAACATAAGTATACTAAACGAATGAAATTTGTTAATTTCTATTTAGTCTCTACAAAGGTGTCTGTTTCATGTTTCATTCTTGGTACACATTATTAATCTTGTTACGCTTGCCATTGGTTGATTCTATTAATATTACAATGTTACATTTATATTTTAAGTATTGTCATAAAGGCCAACAAACAAACATTAAGACATTCATTGTAATAGCCCTTATCTGATACATGAAATCTATACAAATGAGCTTACTAGATTTATGATTTAAAACGTATTACCAATGAATATATGTTATTTGAATTGAAAATTAAAGCCCTAACTTAACATGAAAACATATGGAAATGAACTTATTAAATTTATATGATTAAAAACGTATTTTCACTGAATGTTTTGAGTTTGAAATTAAATATTATAGCCTTTATCTTACATAATAACGTATGTAAATGGACTTCTTAAATTAACATAGCTAAATAGCTATTACCATTAAATGTTTATGGCTTTATATTGAGCATTATAGCCTTTACCTAATATAAATGCATATGAAAATGAACATATTAAATTAATACATTTAAACAAATGCTATCATTGAGTGTTTAGGTTCTTAAATGTGATATTTTCCACTTCAAGATTCTCTAGTAAAGAAAGGGACAAACTTTCAACCCACCAAAACATTAATAAACCTGCATTCAACAGAGAGAAAAAAATAATAAATAAAAAGAACTCAAAGACGGAGACAGTTAACAAAAACAAGTAGTAAAATGTGGAAAAATATAAAGACTGCTGGCATAACAATAAAAACAAACCAAGAAATGAATCAACAACAATCTTTCAACTAAATAATGGCTATGACTGCCTCAAGTCCACCTACTCAAGACAAAGATCTATCAAAATAAACAGATAATATAACAATAAACAAGGTGCAATTATGAAAAAGGACCATCTACTGCAATATGGAAAACTGAATACCAGCACCATAGTTGAACTGTATTAGAATGCCAGAAGACAAATGAAGCATACCTTCAGTGTTAGCCATTAGAAACCAACCAACCAACTAACTAACTCTTAAAATACCCACCCACAATAATGGCAAATAGCACATCAATGTATATAAAGCCAAAGTATGATGATTCACCATAGTACAATGACTTAAAAACATACAATTTTACATGAATATGTAAGAAATGCAATTCTTGTAAGTAAATTTAAGATGGATACCCGTAAATTTTTGCTAAAAAATAAATTCTTTTCTATAGATGAGTATTTTTATTACTCTAAAGACGTATCAGTCAATAAATCCCATTAATTAACCAAGTGCCACATATTCTTTCTTTGTGTCTGTGTGTTCATATTATCTGTATTGAATTATGTATTTTCTTGTGAAGCTCTAACTAGAAGGCATAGTATGTTCTATATGTGAATGGCTGAGTTATCTAATTTTCACTAGAGCATGTTCAGCCTAAGAAAAGCAATAATATTCAATAGGCATATGTTTTTTCTTTTCTGTAGTATGTCTTCACCCATGGATAAGAAAAAATCAAATTTTAGCAAATGTAAGATTATTTTTCTTCTTCTTCTTCTTCTTCTTCTTCTTCTTCTTCTTCTTATTATTATTATTATTATTATTGTTGTTGTTGTTGTTGTTGTTGTTGTTGTTGTTGTTGTTGTTCTGGTGCTAAAATATCAGAGAATAATTGGGAAAAAGAATTAAGATAATACCTCAAATAAGCATTAAGAATATTCATATGGGGAAATTGCCAATAATTCTATTCTAAAACTTCTGCGTTATAACTCTTAGGCAATATGATGAGTTTAAGCGTGCAGTCTATAGCATCTAAAACTCCAGGAAAGTTACAAATGTTATAGAAGCCTAGTATCAATTTGTTTACATCACTTTCTTCAGTTGATATTTTAATGAACTGCAATTGCTCTAGTAACTTTATGAATGATTCTACTGGCCATTCCTTTCTCCACTTTGAATATACTTCCATAACTATTTGGAAACTCCCTGTTGCATAGAACCTTAGTAGTATCATTAATTTTACCTAGTTTGTGATTGTAATCTGGGACGTAACATCTGTTCCAGTTCTTCAACATCTTGCACTAAGCGATATTGCTGTTGGAATTTTTTGTCATTCAGTTCTAGAAATGAATTATTTCTCTCATGAAATACATGAAGAGCATGGTGAAATTTATCTTCTGATGAGATGTTGGAAGTCAGAAATCTGTACAATATACTGCTTGTAAGGTTAGCCAAACATAACCTACAATTGAGCGCAACTCTGCCTGTTATTATGAGGAAATGAAAAGTGAAACATTGAAGAAACTTTATCTACATCAAATTAAAATAAGCATAACTAACCATTTTATTTGTAGTTGTTATGCTAAGAAATGTTTTATTTAACAATTACTAAACTCTAGTTAACTACTTTAACTTGTTAAGTTTTGTAGTTATATTTAATTTAAAGTTAATACAAAATACCTTAGATTAGTGTTTATACAACCAAAATTTCCTAGTTAACTCTTTATATAAGCGGCTGTGATTGTTGCATTGTATTTATATATGCTACCAAAAGCATTTTATTATTTCATGTAAACTCTTTGATTTTGAATATTAAGATGCATTATCGGTAAACGTATAATTAGGTGTGTCTTGTATATGTTCTATATCTTTGTAATGATTTCATGGACTAATTAATAAAATTGAGGAAACAATTTATGAGCTTAAAGGCTGCCTATTAATTATGCATGGTTACATGAATGTTTTAGGTGGTGCTGCGAGAGCATATTCGGTCACACCATTCTGGTCCAGAGCCACGTTCTTCAAGCAGCCACTCTGCAGTCTATGTATGCAAGGTTTGTGCTGCAGCATTTAGCACTTCAGAGCAGTTATGTGCCCATTTGATCCAGCACAGTGATGAAAACACAGCCAAACACCGAATGCCGAGACTTGGTCCTCGTAAGTACAAACGACGTCGCAAACTGAACTCCCATGAGCTCAACATGTTGTCTGGTTCTGCACGAGGTGGTGAAGAATCATCAGCCGATGAGGATTCAGATGATGGCTCTTCCTCTGCCTACAAGCGGAAGATTATCAAGAAGAAGTACAAACAAAAAGGCAAGTCAAATCCTGATGAAAATTTTGAATCAGTAGTGAAAAGTTTTGAATCTGTTATTGAGAACTTGAATTCGATTGTCAGCCATTCAAAAACGGAACAGCCGGGGAAGGAGAGGACTGAAAAGAAGAAGCACAAAATCAAGCGCAGAGCAACAACCGCAGAGGGAAAACGACCAAGAAGTACAGCAATAAGCAACAACAATGGAGCCACAGTACGGCCTGTGGTAGCTCGCAGAATGGATTTGTCTTCTGGAGGTTTTGTGAAGAGCAATCGACCAGCAGGTGAAGGACGCATACGCCCTAGAACGAAAAATGTTACGGTGAGCACATTGGCTGCCCTTAAGGCTGTTTCATCACCTGTTCCAAGCAATGGTAGTGGGAGGGCAGGGCCAAGGACGAAAAATGTGAATTATCATAATGTGAAGCAGTCTAAAATTAGTCCAGCCACCTTTCCAAAAAAGGGAGTTAAGGATAGTCCCAAGAAAAGTGCTAAAATGAGAGGCAAAGCTGCTAAAAGATCAGATATTAACAATGTTACTTCTTTAGTAGCCTCTGAAGAGGAAATGAAAGTGGAATTTACATGTGAGATGTGTAGTGAGACCTTCACAAAGAGATCAGAGTTGCTGATTCATGTTCCAATCCACATATGAGTTTTCTTTTATCACTCAAATAATGTATTGTTGTGCTTTGAAAATAAATACTAGATGCATATTTTAGCGATAGGTTTCAACTCAGCCATTAATATACAATACGTTTCACTTTAAGTACTATGTTTAGAAGGATATTTTGAAAAAAAAAATGTTAATATTTTGTGTACTAATGGTAATGCATACCATGTTAGTTTATTTTTTGTGTTGTGTTCATTATTGTAATGTTCTATAAGCAATTAATGGGTAATTTTTATAACTTGTTTTCAAGTTGTAAGTACATTATCATTATGGTTTCAAAGAAACATACAGACAAATTAATATTATTGTTCTTCTATAAAACTCCTACCCTGATGACAAAAGCATAATAAAATTTAATTTTCTATATGTTTTGTAAAGTATGGTTTTGCTAAAGAAAAACAAACTCATTTCATTAGCAATCTCCACAGTTTCCAAAGAGTGCTAAATCAAAACCAACAAAATTATGCTGCACAATTGCCATTTCTGATAATAAGAGCTTAGCATGCCTCACTATTAATCATATATTTTAATGATTGATACTGCAGTTGCTAAACAAAATTGTACCTAATGCATTAAATGGCTTGCTGGTGCCTAAAGGAGTTTAAGTATAATTATGTGAAACTTGACTTTGAGATTATATTTAAGACCAGCTTTTGGTTTTTCAAAATGTACGCAACTGCAGTTTTTCATCTTTTCTATAACATAAAGGTGCAAGGAGGTTATGAATTTCATGCTGTTTGTCCTTTATGTCTATAATTTATACATTTTAAATTAGTTTTTAATTAATTATTTGTTTGCATATTATTTATAATACCTTTTGTTGCTTTCTCCTTGCTTCTCTATATTTCCGGGAAGATACAGTGGTAGCACTGTTGAAATTTGGCATAAATTTGTATAAGTGGCTGTTCTGTATTTTGGTGTATGTGACTTTGAAATTAATAATTTCACAAAGAGAAAATGGGCAATATATTTTAAAATTGAAACTTTCTAACTTTGTACATAGGATTAAAGAGCAACTAAAGTTATTAAATTTTGCATTTTGGTGATGCAGTCCATGTGGAACATTATGCAATACATGTATGTTTTGACATAGCAAAATATAATTATTAGCATTGTATATTTTAATTGCTTAGTGATATATAATTTTGTAAAAAAGAAAAGAATATTAGTAGATTATATTCATGATAAATTACTGATAAAATGTACAGTGAGATTATTTGATTTACGGGCTGGCAGAGTGCAGCTGTATACTGGGAGAATCTGGTCATCAAGGCCATATAGTGCATGTGCAGTTAGTAGCTTGTAGTTAGTTTGAGGTAGACTTTGTCAGCAAGTGGTTATGCATTCATGTGTTACTTGGTGCTTTCTTTGTGTGTAAATTGTGTACTAATTGCTCTTCATTAGTGATACCATTATATAAATAATTTTGAGCGATTTATGTACAAAACATATTCTTGCAAAGAAGTGGTGAAGCAATTCACAACAAAATATCCTGGCAATCATGTTCCAGATAGGGAAACTCTGCCAACTTGTTAAAAATATATGAGAAACAGGATCTCTTGATGACAAGAAATGTTTCTCCTACCAGTGTAATCTATGGAAGAAATGTTAGAAGAAATAGATAAATGACTCAAATTCAGCCAGAAAAAATCCTTCTGTTGACTTGTTCATGAAACAGGTGTTTCAAAATTCTTAACAAGGTTACTTAAATTAAAACGTAAGAAAATTATTGTGGTTCATAATTGCAACCACACAATCCCATGACTAAGAGTTTGATACTGAAAAAGTGTTGCTGCTGCCAGAGCAAATCCTGAATTTATACACTTTTTAGACAAAGCTTGGTTTAAATTGCACAGCCACATCATCTCATAAAACAAATGGTATTAGAGCTCATAGAAACCCGATATTGTGCATGAAGTTTGGCTCCATTTTAAAAAAATTGGTTTGTATTATGGTTTGAATGCATATAAAATAATAAGCCAATTTTTTATAAAAGCATTATCAATGGTATCAAAGAAACATATTACAACTTTTTTTTTTTTTTTTTTTTTTTCCCCCCCTCAAATAACAAACATTGAATGCCAGCAGTCATTCTTTCAGCAAGATTTGCTACTGCACATACTGCTTACGAATTACATGATTGTATTTTGGGGACAGAATTAATGTGTTGGTTGTGACTTATTATTCTTATTATTTATAGTGTATCAAGAACCGAGGAGAAATTGCTAAAATCTCATTTGAGGAGCTTATTGACAATCAACAAGAATTTCCTATGCAAATGCTGTTAATGTCTTGCTGCTCCACCATCTCTTATAATACGGGTTAGTGCTTATTATTATCAATTTAAAATACAGTATCACTTTGTGATTTCAATGAAAATATAAATATGTACTAACTTCATGCATGGTGACTCTAATTTTCATTTTACGGTTGCAATGGCTATACTTCTCCAGTGTAAGCAGCCACACTAGGTGGCCCGTAACTCAAATAACCTCATTGTAGCATGACTGCCGTTATCCCTTTAAAGTACATGGTTATTCAGAAATCTGTCATTTTGAAACTGTTGTAATTTCAAGGGGAAGGAATTTAAAAATAAGAAAAATAAAAGCACCAGTTTTGTTTGCAAATGAATAGGATTTGCTTAAGTAAAAAGAATTTAATACAACATTCCAACATTCTTACTATTTTTCACTTGAAAAACTCTTATGAACAATGCACAGTATTCAGAAGGTAATCTGAGTAATTCATTTCTTGCATACCGGAAAGAAGGGAAATGAAGGAAGAATAAAATATATATTTGTTGATTTTGAAATACCTGGTTGTCAGATCCATGATCTTGTCATGGAGTGTAGCTGAAAGTTTTAAATGGATTTATATGCTTTTATTATGTTCTAATGTAGTCAGTCTCAACTCAATGCCTTGTGACGTCACAACTATCTGCTCTACTGCCTGCAAAACTTTAGAGTGGGCAACCAGTATTCAAATGGCATTCTCTGTCACAAAGAGTTTTCGCTAGTGATGGTCAAATTATTTGATACTGAATAATGGAACCATTTTATTTATTTAAATCTGCATTTTATGCTTATGTTAATATGTGAAAATAAAAGTAAGTTATCTCGCATGCAATTTTACTAAAATGTATTTTATTCCATATTGAAAACTGTCATATATTAAATTACAATACCATTATCCATAAAGCACTTTAATCTTGTATTGTGCATGTCAACCAAAGGTTATTCTTTGCTCATACGTTGTAGTTTTTGGATTCTTTTCTCTCAAGCCAGCTTTTGAATATTTGGAGCAATAGTCTGTTGTATGCAACTGAAAAGTACATTTCAAATTAGTAATCGAGTGGGTCTTCTGTGACATTTTCATTATTGAAAAACTGCTCGCATACTAAATTAAACCAAAAATGCCCAACCTTGCCTGTGTAATCATGGGAGTAGGGAACAAGAAAAATTTGAGTAAATCTCTTTCAGACTTCCTTTGTTTGGAATGCTTTCTTCAATAAGATTAACTTTTTCCAAATTCTGGCATCTTAAGTTAAACGCATTGTGCTATTTGCCTAATATAATGTCATATTCTTCAAAGTCACTAATTTCTTGACATTGAGAAACTAAAGCTGGATATTGAACATGAGTTATGTCATTGTTACTTAAAATTAGTTGTTTCCACAATAACTATTTTTGTGTGAATGCTCTTATATAGTCATACATCTATGAGATGATTTGTTCTTTCCATTGGAGAGAAAGATTAGGGACATTGATATAACCTAGTTATTTCATCAGGGAAGGTAAGTCAAAAATCAATTTTTCATTTTAATGTGGAAAAGTATGCAAATTAATGATGCAAATGACAAAATTTATCAATTAAATAAAATATCTTTCCAGAGTTTACCATGGATTAATCACTGTACTTCACAGTAATAAGAAAGATCATCATATTCACTGTTACAGTAATCCAGATATATTTTAAACTGTCAGTGAGGCATTCCTTTTGAATGAATGAAATATGATTTTGAACACGACACTCAAATAATTCTCTTCTGCTGTAGTAATTATGCACTTCTTTGCAAATTTTACATTCTTAAATGATCTGAGATATCTTGTTATTATCCATAGCTTAAAACGAAGACATACAGCCTATTCACTCACATTGTAGTCTTGCCCATCTTCAAATTTTTTTCAGCTACTTTTATCATTACAGCTGTCTCCATTCCTTTATATTTTTCATATTCATTACTATGAATGGCTTAGTAATTTTTATTTGTGTTACTAATCTTGCCACACACTAAACACTCAGATGAATCACTGTGGTGTTTAAATAAAAATAGAAAGAAAAGTACAATTTGAAGATGGTTGAATATTAGAATATGGGAAATCAATTTCAGAAGTAGATATTTTAAATTATCCACTGTTGTGATCCTATACTGCTGAATAAGGCTCCTCATTCCTTCAGCTGCAACATAAGCACTACCTACCATAGTGCCCAGATGTTAAGGCTGCACTGCCCAAATTTGTCGGAGTTTATGGTGACTGTTATAATGCATGGAAATAAAGCTCAGCACCTGACCAGCAAATTTAAATAATTTGTCCTCAAACTGCAATATTTGTGTTAAAGGTTTCAAAGCAATAGCATGAAGAATTTTATATTCTGCAAAATGCAAGCTTTACACTTAAATCTATTATTAAATGTATTTCCTTTTATGCTTTCAGTGTCCCATGCCATTTTATCACCCATCACTTCATGCCTGGTTAACAAGCATTGTGCATACCAATAGGCATTATGTTATTATTTTACAATTTTGTTTGAGAATTTAAATATTGTGTTTAAAGCATGTGTAGCAGTAGACAAGAGGCATGGTGAAAGTTTTATCTTACCAGAAAGCACATCTAATCTAAAAAACTTTTTCACAGCTTTTCTTGAACAGGTGCATTTGATCATTCCAGTGTATTATCACTTGAGAAATGTGTCTTGGACATCATTTCTGTCACACTTTCCACACCTTTCAAATATGTAGCAGCCACTTTATTATTAAAAGAAGTTTGGCAAAGTAACAGCTTTACCGTCATTTTAGGAAAATGTAAAAGTCATAGGGAGCCAAATGTTGCAGTAAGACATTCAGCCTTTTTGGGCCATAAACTCCACTGTCCTTTAATGGAATGGTACAGTGGTTTTTAAGTGAAGTAACTGACTATATAACTCTTTGTTGAGTAAAAAGATGTGACTAACTTTTTTTCCCCAACACTGACCTCCCATCCTATTGTTATTAATGCTTCCCATTGAAAGCACAAAATTAAGATTGCTATTTTGTTTCTGCATTGTAATGATAAATCCATATTTTATAACTGTAACATCATAAATGTCCAGATTTTCACTTCTGTTATATTTTTCCAGTATAAACTGGAACTAGGCTGCTTTTTGACTGTTAATGAGAGAATGTTGAATCCACTGTAATATTATTTTGTGAGACAGAACTTTAAGGTGTCATTTAACATGCTTAAAGACTTTTTTATTTCAAGAAAGCAGATGTGGGGTCTTTTTTTTAATAGCCTTATAGCATATTTTAATGTATAACTGTTCTTTAGATGCAAGTTTATATCATTTTTGAAAAGGTTTAATCCTCGGCATTGTCATAAAACTTTGATAGTAGAACTAAGTGAAGATTATCAAATCGACTCGCTAGATAATTAAGAACTAAGTGAAATGAAATTTAACTTTGAGGACTATAGTTTCCAACTATGACAAGCAAAGAGGCAAATTCTCCATAAGTGCTTGCCAGGGCATATAAACTAATGAAAGCACATCATCAGCTCATCAAAAATTATTTTAATAAAGGGAGCAGTGTTTTAAAAATGTCTGGACCCAGTTTATATGATTATGGTTCATTAAGTTGAATTCCAGTTTTTTTTATATTTAGGTACCTGTCAAAGTTTGGTCCAGTGGGAAGGCTGCTGAAGAGCTGAAGACTTTTGTTTAGGTTTATTTGTTGTGAGTTGATAATTGAAGGAGTTTTGATAGATATTCATAAATTATTTTTGTTATAGTTAATAATTTTTGTGTTCAGTGAGCTTAGGTTAGGTTTATTTAATTTAAGACTACTCTTTGACATATTTAGTCATTAGCTTTCCATTCAATTCTGGGCATGAAATGGCCAGTAAAATTTGCTCAGAGGCCTCTTATTTCAGTCTAGAGGTTCTTTCATGTGCTGTTCATCTATGATGCAGAAGCAGTTACTTTGCTTCCCTTCCAAAGATATGCTTAGAATTTTTGCACCCTAAAAGTCCATTGGCTCTGGCCGGGTTTGAATCTACGACCTTGGGCCTATGATGCAAGTATGGTTACTACTAGATCACAGGGACCAACATATATGGGCCAAAATAGATGTATACATTTGTATTTCCTTTTTAGCCTTCTAATAAATTCTGTCAATGTTGTATTACATTGTATGAGGTTTAAATCTTTTTAAAATCATATTATAAAGTACCATATATATAGCTTCATTATCGACAGTACATTCAATGACCTGTTCAATACATCTCTCTACACAGACTCAACATTGACATGCACTTTCTACATGGTTATATGAGGTCTGTTCTATATTTTATTTTTATAATATTTGGGCTTACTTGGATCTTAATGAACTTTCTCTGCCTCAATTGATACACCTCTCCCAATGATAATTAGCTTCAGAAAGGAGTCTGATATGCACTTTTTAAAATTGGGCAAAGTTTTGTCTATGAATTTTGTTTTATCTCCTTAAGTGAATAGAATCATTATCCTTTCATCATGGATTTCAGCTTTGAAAATAGAAAAGTCTGCAGGTGCTAAGTCCGTACAAAGGCTAAGAACAGTCATCTAATTCTTTGTGCAAAAGTTGCAAATAAATGATAAATGCACTGATGTGTTATCATGTTGCAGAATCCATGTATTGTCTATCTAAAATCCAAGCCTGATCTTTTTCACATTCTCTTGGAATCATCTGAGGAATTCTAATGATTTACAGTCTAACCCTCTGGCAGAAATTTGTGATAACATCCTGAACATTGAAGAAAACCAACAACAATTTGGCATTTGACCTGACCTGACAATCTTTTTTTGGTCTTGGTGGAGATTTTCCAACCCATTGTGATGATTAGTCTTTTCATGAATACAATCCAAGAGCTCCTGACAGTTTCATGCAAAATTTAATATTAAAGTATTGCTCATGATAGCCCGCATCTCAGTTGCAGAATACTCACAATACTTTTTCAAATAATGTGGAATTCAACTGAAATAAGATAAGATAAAGCATGGCAAATGAGAATTGTCTCCTCAAAATCAGTGCTATCAATTGCTTTTTACTACAACACTTCTTTGGTGCAGAATTTTGAAAGCTTGAATATTTTTGTACAACCTTGTACATTAACACTGAGCAATGAAATATATCTACAACAATTTCTTCTTATGAGGTACTAAAATGTACTTGAAACTTTTAGCATGACTTTGCATGTTTCTTGGATACAGCTATTCATTTAGCAGTTAATACTAGAAAGCTGCTCTTGTGTACCACATAGTACATATTAAAATTATGAATATGATACTTTTGTATGTGTGGTGGCATACTGAAGTGTGTTAGAAAATATGCCAAAAGCTATACATTTTTCTTTCAAATATGACACTTTATTCAAAACTTTCTCTTGCAGAAACATCTGCTCTCAAAAAAGCTAGAAACATTTAGATTATCTAGACTCATGATAAACTGCATTGTGACTGCTCTGCTGAAAATATTTTGAAAAGCTAAGCATTACATTGACATGCAGTGCTGACAGCTTTCAGTATCTGACTGTAAAAACAAAAAGAATCAGCTCATCTATTATTACCAGTTTGTGCAAACACTTAAACATTTATCTTATGCACAAGTTAAACACAAACTTCATTTTTGTAGACACGTTTATAAAAATTAGGAAATTAGAGCACGGATATAAGCTAAGCAAGATGATGGCTGTTTCCTAAAAGTCACTATTCTCCATAGGAACCCTCTGTGGTACAAGGAATAACCCCAAGGTCCACTTTCTGTTTTAGTATTTTAGAATCTAAACTAACCAGGTTGGATTGTTTGGGTTGGAGGAGGATATTTTGATACTTGTGCCTATGCCCTCAATAAAGGCACCTCCTGAAGGAAGGGATGAGGTGGGAAGACACCAGTTGGCTAGGAACCACAGGTTGTAACTGCTTGAACATAAATGGGGTCCCTAACATATGTTTCCAGATAGAACACCCTAATACTGATAGGGCCCCTCTTCCCAAGGAGTTCAAGACCCTTGGAAAGCCCCAAATCAGATACTGGGGCAGTAACTTTTACAAAGCACAAGCCATGATAATCACACCCTGGCACTTTCAACCCTGTAATAGAACCAAAGAAATGAGAGAGCAGAAAATTCATCTCAGCATTCACCAAAGGGAAAGCCAGCCCAACAGGAATTGAATCCAGGACGTTCTCCTGAGTGTAAGTCTCAAGTATTATTGCCTAAGCCATCCCACATGGTTGAAACTACCCAAAGGAATTATCTTACTAATGGTTAGCATTTTATCTAGTGTCATTTATTGTATACAACATTAAAATATATTGTCCTTGATTAAGCAATTATCAACTTAGAAGAGGCTGTTATTACAAAAGGCTTGCTGTAGCTTCAGCAATGAAACAAGTTAAAAATATCTTATAATAGTAAATCCTATTTTTCTGTGAACAAAATGGCGTCATCTGTCTAAAATACAAGTTACTGCAATTTTTGTGTGTGTTTACACACTACATATTTTTCATTTATTGTTGCAGTTAGAATATGAATTGCAACAGTTTGGGTTCTCATATATATTCTGTCATGTATTTGATTCAATTGATTTAAGAAATCATAACATTTAATAACGTATTTGTTAAATTATTGAAGCTATTTATAGTGAAGGTCTTGTATATTGATTGATACATAGTGGGTAATTTTTATACACTTCACTTACATGTTTTTAAAATCAGGACATGTTTCAAGAACCGTCATTCCCATCGTCAGCTGTTGACCAACCAGAACAGTGGGTCAACAGCTGACGATGGGAACGACGGTTCTTGAAACATGTCCTGATTTTAAAAACATAAGTGTATAAAAATTACCCACTATGTATCAATCAATAACATTTAATGTTCATAGGCGTTATCTCTAGCAATTCAGTTTTAGTAATACAAATCTTGCAAACAGAGTACTTAGTGTTTAAGGAAGGTCGGAATCCACACAGTGAAACTATCATGAATTTATTTTAATTTAAAGTAAAACACTAAAAATCATGTCATCACATTAAAACTTTCTTGAAATTTCAAAACATTATTAAAAGTAATTTTGGGACATGATTCGCGAGGCAAATTGCTCACATTGTCAACAAATCGACGACTGAAACATCCCAAAATTACTTTTAATGGGTGTGATTGTGAAACTTCAAGAGAGTTTTATTGTGATGAAATAATTTTTAGTGTTTTACTTTAAATCAAAACAAGAGCACTTAGTACTGTTTAATAAAGCACTGAAATGTTTAGTGAAACAAAGAGTGATGCATATAGAATGGATAAGTATTGAAATTGGATTATAAAGCAAAAGTCTGCCTATGGAAGAAGTAGGTGTATGAAATGGATGAGGATGAAGTGGCATGCAGGTTTGTTTTGTTCAGGTATTTAGGAACCTGAAACCCATGATTTATGCACACATTCTGAAACTGCAATTTTTTATTTAAATGCAACTTTGTAGAACTTCTGTAATGGAGAACATACTTATAAATTAAATGTTTTAGAAGGTGTGTCAATAACATACTCATATTTCTCTTCACATTGGAAGTGGAGAAATAAGAGTATGATCTAATAGGTTTAGTTACTGCAATCTGCTTTGCTGCACTATTGGAAAAGTGTGTAGTAATATGTGTCCAACTCTGAAGGTGGGGATTTGCTTTCTAAGGATAAAGTTGTCATCAAACATAATAGTAACTGTTGCGTATTGTTTATTTATTTTTTTTAATTAATATCCATGTCAGCTCCATAAGTCTTCTTTTGCTATATTTATCCTCCATTTGTAAAGCTCTCATGGCAACAATGCTAGGGGTCAATCACGTGTCTGGGAGCTAATTACTTTGTATATACATAGTATACGTGCATACTGAGAGGACCTGAGTGATGGTCAATTTTATGTAGTGCAGACATTATGAACAGAGAAGATGCAGATAGACACAACAGGTAGAATTAAGATGAATGATGAAATGAAATGTGAATCTGTGACAGAAATACTAACCTGGCATTTGCCCTTTCTTAAAATAGACTGAGAAAAACCATGGCATACCTCGGTCAGCTAGTTGGCTATGGGATTTGGAACCTAGAATCTCCCTAAAATTAGTTCCAAGCATGAGTGCCTGAGCCAACTTACTTGGTCCATAGGTTTTCAAGAGGAGAAATGGAACAAAAAAATATGCCAATAAGCAATCTTTCAGCACCTCAAGCTACAGGGCAGGGGAGAACACCAGGATAATATCCCACCCAAGCCTAATTTAAAACTGTACCTTTCACTTTTATAGCAATTTCAGACTTGACGCTCTTAAATGTCTTAAGTCACAGAGTTGTCTATGTATATTTATTATTTTTTAATTGAATCTTAAACAATTTTTATATGTAAAGGTAATGTGTAGGTACAAAAGTTCTTTAAATTACTTCATTTTTTTTAGTGTTGGAAATCCTGGCATTTGCACATTTGGTAAAGTTTTAGCATTTTTATTATAAATGAGGATTAGCAGGTTTTTGCTGCATTTTCTACATTTTACAATCCAGTAATAGCCATTTTTTTTGTTAAAATGTCCAGTCACACTTAGAATTACTTCTATAAACACATTGCTTTATTTATTTGTCTACGTTTAAGCTTTGCTAGTACAATTTGAAAAGAGCAAATTAGGTAATTGGAGACAAAACTATAAATTAGACTAACGTTGTGTGTATGCCTCAGAAGAAAGAAATTTATATACAAGAACATAAAATAATTCTGAGAGAAAAGAGAAGGAAATGTTAACAATATGAAATATAAGATCATTGTATAATTGAGTCAAACTACACACTCTTATTGACTCCACTTGTTTATATATAGTACATGTTTCACATCCTCAGCTATGCATCGTTGAAGCTATGAACAAGGGTTCATAAAACATATACTACATATAAACAAGTATGTAGCGCCAATAAGAGAGTGTAGTTCAATATGCCATACAGTGATCTTAATTATATGATTAGCATCACTGTACAAGTTCCAATTAGCATTTCTGGTAAATATGAAGTGTACTCGGACTAGCATTTGCATATAAAATATACTTAAAAAAGTTTCAAAGAGCACAATTGTTATATATGAGAGTAAAATATAACCTGCCTCCACAAAAGCTATCTTGAAAAATATCTGATCTCTTAGAAGAAAATACCAGGTTAAAATATATAGAAGAAAGAAAAAACTAGAGCCACTATAATGAGGCACTCTGGGAAAAATAGCAATTGCTAATGATTTGTGATGAGTAAACCATGATGTAA
This sequence comes from Metallyticus violacea, assembly GCA_030762175.1. Lineage (NCBI taxonomy): Eukaryota > Metazoa > Arthropoda > Insecta > Mantodea > Metallyticidae > Metallyticus > Metallyticus violacea. Next base: position 12,107,815 of record CM060832.1, on the reverse strand, counting down.
AAGAACAATACTTCTATATGCTCTTAAAACCATATATGTAAAAAAATAATAATTTTTATAGTACTGGGTAAATACTTTTTTCATTAAGTCTCAAAAAGTGGGGCAGCAGTGAGACGCAACAAATGTAGGTAATCATTCGCTTAATGAAATAACTGATGTCAGATGTTGCAATTACTGCAAAGCTATATAAAATAAACTTTATATTTGTCAACATGAACATAACATAAAAGAGTAATCAAGATGCAGTAGATTTTCTGTTAGTATTAATAGTTAAGCAGATTTTATTTTTTAGAATTAAGTTCAAAACAGATGTATACATGGTAGGTACAAGATCTTCAGGCAATTAGAGCAAGGTCAAAGAGTATATTTTATTACATTAAAGAAAAATTGAATTAATATGTGGAAAATATTACCAAAGTATGTATTTCATGAAAATAATTCCATTATTTTGTATATGCATTTTGCAGCAAAGTTTAAGTTGTGATCTCCCACAAATAATATCACAGTAAATTTGTGAGCTCTGTTGAAGCTAAGACAGAAAGTGTGTATATGGTGGAAATGAGCATTTAAATGCGCCCAATAAATTTTATTGCCCCTCTGTGAGTCTATATGAGGTTTACAGTGTCCATTTTGAGCTTCCATGAACAATTTTAGAACTCAAAGGAGCTTATTTGGAATAAAGTGCCAAATTAATAATTTTCATTATTTATGTGAGTTTGTTCCTGATGGCTTGAAATTTCTTATGCAGTATGAATCTAGTGATGGAGTTGAAGAGTCATGGACATTACTAATAGTTTACACGTTACAGGAGTCTTAACACAAGCAGCGATAGAGAGCAGATGTACATTTGTAACACTCCGACACATAACAAAAATGGAAAATGATCTAGAAGTGTATCGGGCAAGAATAGGAAGGTTTAATGGACAGAAATGTACACATGAAGGTGAGAGTGCAATGGTTACAAAGAAGTTATGGATAGCGGGAAGTACTAGTAGTGTAATGGATAGTAGGAGGAATAGAAGTAAATCCGGGACCTGAGGATTTGAACCAAGTGCTGGCAATGCTAAAGAAAATTTTGGAAGATATAATTGAGTTAAAGAAAATGAGGAAGAGGATTGAGAGAGTTGATAACAGAATGAAGGAGTTAAAAGGTATGTGGTACAGAATTTAACAAGAGAGATTAATAGTGCATTGTGGAATTGTAAGAAAAGAATGGCACAGATAGAATTCCTTCTATTGTGATAGAACAAAGAAAAATGAATTTAATTATATTAGAGTTAAGGATGATAAAGAAAGAGATTAATTCAGCTGGTGGAAGAAATATTTGTGAGGAAGTTAGAGTTAAAAGTGGTAGGATGAGAGATAGTTGACTGTTTTAGGTTAAGAAGGTGAGGAAATGAATATAGGCCCAATAATTGTAAATATAGCCACAATGAGCTGTAAATGGCAAATTTTGAAGAATGCAAAGAAATTAAAAGGAATGAAGATCTGTGTCAACCAAGATTTTACTAAGGAGGAAAGAGACCAACAATCATTTTTATTTAGAAAATGAGCAAGGGAAGAAGGGAAAATAGCATTTGTCAGAGGAACTAAACTGTGGATTATTGGAAGGAAACAGGTTATGAGTCGGCATATAGAGTCGAGAGAGAAGATTGCTGACTTGGTAGTGCACATGGAAAATAGAACTATGGAGGGAGGAGAAGAAAAGAGTAAGTGGGTATTGAAAAGATCAGCTAAAAGGAGAATAGAGGACATGAGTAATGTGACATTACTAAGAAGATGTATGGGACCATGGTACCAAATGATCAAGAGAAATGAGAGATGGGAGCTTTGAAATCAGCAGATAGGAGAGAAGGGGCTAATATTGGTGGTTTGAGTGTTGTTTTCACTTCGGATGGTAGTATATTAGAGGTGAATGAATGGGAGTAGGAGGTAAGATTTAATAGCAGCAGATGAAGTAACAACTGAATTGGAGAAATTTAAGGCAGGGAGGAGTGCAACGAGATAGTGATTGGGCTGAGTATAGTTTTCTGGAATATAAAGGGCCTAAAAATGAAAATAAATAGTGGAGAGATATTTGGTGTGTTAAGGTTGGGTGATGTAATTACAGTTGCTTAAATATAGCTCAACCAAGGTGACAGTGTGGAGTTGAACGATTTCATGTTTACAGGAAAGTGTAGAGTGTATTATTTTTGCAGTAATACTGAAGAAACACTCAATAGATGCCCTGAAACTTCTTAATTTGCAACATGAATCCATATAATTTACTAAAGAAGAAGAAAGAAATGGGTGGCTACCATTTCTAGATTTAAAAATTATAAGAAATGGAGATTGTTTGAATTTTGGAATTTACAGGAAAGAAACACACACAGAAAACTGCATAAAAAATGAGAGTTATAACTCCATTCCACATAAATATGTATTTTTCACAGTTTGGCACAGGGATTGATGAATATTCCACTCACAGAAGCAGAGTACAAAATAGAATACAAACAAATAATAAAGACAGCTCTCATCAAAGGTTTCAACAAAGACACATTGATAAAAATTATCAATAAATCTAAAAGACATAAAGGGATAAGGGAAGTTTCCACACTGAAAAACACAAAAGAAAAATACAAACTCAAAAGTTTCACCTACCATCCAATTTACTACAATAAATTCGAGAAAATCTTCAAAGAACTTGGCATAATGTTAGCCCAAAAGAACAGATACAACATCAAGAATTTATTAGGTTGCACAGTAAAAGATTCCACACCAACAGAACAGAAATCAGGAATTTACGAAATAAAATGTGCAGATTGTGAACAGAGCTACATAGGCAAACAAAAAGAAATTTAGAAATTCAGAGGAAAGAACATTTTAGGAATATTCCATTTAAACAGGTGGATAAATCAGCAGTAGCAGCTCACTTTTGGACCAAAAACCATGAAATAAACCGGGAATTAAACTGCTGAAACATCTTCACAACCCATTGGAGTTATCCACTTGGGAAAAAATTTTCATATTAAAAATAGAGAAAACCTAATGAATTTGGAGTTTCCTCCTATGGATGAACTCAGCAACTTCCTACTTCAACCAATAGAGGCTGCCACAGGAACATCTTAATATTTGACACCACTGTTACAAAAGTTCACTATATTTTATACAGGAACATCTGTTTGTCCAGCCATTGTTTCGAATTATGGCGGTTCAGTGAGCAACTGAAGATGCAAGAGATTCTCCCAAAACGTGTCTTACTTTTGTGTAAGTGAATGGAGTTTAGTGTAAAAAATGAATACCTAAGTTTAGGTTAATAGAAAGGGTGTTAAATTAATTAACTTTTGTGAAGATAACATTTTGACAATGTGTAATGGCATTAGGGGAAGAGATTTGGGTGGCGAATTTACATTTATGAATGTAAATGTTCTAAGTGTGATTGATTATGCATTGTGGTAGTGAAGAGATGAATGAAAAGCTTAGTGATTTTAGAGTGATTGATGAAGTTGTTATTTTCCTTTGCTAATAAACATAAATCTTGGGGGAAGTAGTAGAAGTGATGAGACATTAGAGGAGTTAACATTTTTAAGTAGATTTAAGTGGAGTGATGATTTAAGTGAGGTTTATTGGCAAGAATTAAGATCAATAGATAACCAGTTAATAAAATATGAAGTAGAAAAAAATCTGAGGAAAGGAAATGTAGAGTGGGCAGTGAAGGGTTTGGAATTGACTGTATAAAAAGCCGGTGTGAAGATGGAAATGAAACAAAAAAGAGGCAAACGATGTACACATTGGTTTGATGAGGAATGCTCTGAGGCTAGAAAAGAAGTATTTAGAGATTTAGCTAGATGGAGAAGAACAGAGTATGATAGGGATAAACAGTATTTTTTTCCTTAAAGAAATAGAGATATAAATATTTACTAGACAGAAAGAAGAAGGAATGGCAAAAAAAATAAATAAAATAAAATAAAAAAGGGAATAATAAAGAAATATGGATTATTTTGAAGAATGTTATAAAAAAAATGGAATTAGAAGCAACATTACAGCAACTGAATGGAGAAAGTATTTTGAAGGCTTGATTGGCATAAGGATTGTCAAAAGTGGAGTGTTGATGTCAAATAAAACAGTAGAAAGAGTTGAATGTTTAGATAATGAAATTGAATACCAAATTAAAATTTTGAAAAAGAATAAGGAAACTGGTATAGATGGGATTTCAGGGAAATTTTGGAAAATGTTCAATGGTCGGGGTTTATTGACAAAATGTTTAATGTAAGTTAATAATGTGGTTTTTGTTCTTCCAGATTTAAATATTTTCCTAGATTGTAAGTTCTGTTTTTCCTGTGATATTTTTAAGTAGTTTAGGATTCCTGTTAATACTATGCTGTTCCTTCCAAAAATGCCAAGCCACTACTGATTTTTCTTCCTGTTTTTGATTTAAGTTCCTAATATGTTCTTTTGCTCCTGTTTTTATGTTTCTTTTGATCTTTCCAATATAGATTTTTTCACAATTGTTGCAATTTATCTGATATATTCCTGGTTTTTTCTCTTGTGGAATATCATCTTTTATAAATATTGTACTTACGAAGCTGTTGACAATGGAGTGGCAATATAACCTTAACTTATATATTCACTTTACACTATACTCCATTCACTTACACAAAAGTAAGATGCATTTCGGGAGAATCTCTCCCCTTTCTAGACTTGTTTGTCTTGTATATAAATATTGTACTTACGAAGCTGTTGACAATGGAGTGGCAATATAACCTTAACTTATGTAAGCACTTTACACTTTACACTATACTCCATTCACTTACACAAAAGTAAGACGCGTTTCGGGAGAATCTCTTCCTATCTTTTAGTTTAGAATTTAGTATATTTTTTTTTTATGGAACTGGAACTGCAGATGGAAGCAATTAGGTCTTGAAACTTGTTTTCCTCCTTAAATAATAAGTGATGTAAGAGTTACAAATTCAACTCAACTATATTAAATTCGTTAGAGCAGGGTAGTACTTGAAAATTGGAAAATACATATGATGGTACCATTGTTTAAAGAAAAAGATGATGTACATAACCCAGGAAATTATAGAGGAATTAGTCTGTTATCAATTTTAGATAAAATTATACAGGCATATTGACACATAGATTACAGGAATGGTTAGAGGTAAAAGAGAAATTATGTGAATACCAGGCAGGATTTAGAAAAGGTATAAGGGTTGTTGATAACAATGATAATTCAAACTATAGTAAACAAGTACCTAATAAATGAAAGGTAAGGTGTGCATGTTCTTTGCAGATTTTGAAAAGGCATTCAATTAAATAAGAAGAGATATACTTGTACATAAAATGAGGTGGAAAGGAGTAAGTGAAGAGTTTATTGCAGGGGTGCAAAAGTTATTTGATGGAGTTAAGTTTCATGTAAAGTGTACAGAAAATAGGATTACACAGATGGTGGAACAAAAGATAGGTTTGCAACAAGGCTGTAAGTTAAGTCCAGCTTTGTTTAATTTGTTTATTGATGGTATTATAGAACACATTTTAAAGAGTAATTCACAATGTGCAGTTATTGGGAAGAAAGAAATACCAGGATTATTATTTGCAGATGATTTAATGGTAGTATAATTGGACTGCAATGACAATAAATGAGATAAGTAGATTTTGTGCAGAATATGGATTAAGAGTAAATGTTAAGAATTCAAAAATAGTAGTGTTTAAGAAAGAGGGTAAATTAAAAAGGGATGAGAAATGATTCTTGAATGGGGAGCTATTGGAAGTGATTAAACAATTTTACTATTTGGGGGTGAAGTCAAATAGTGGAGAAGCCACCACAAGGGATATTATTAAAGGTAAAGTAGCCATCAGAGCAATTAGAATATGTTTGAAAAAAATTCCAAATATGTCAATAAATTGGTTGGAGAAATTTATGAAATGGTAGTTGAATCAAAAATGTTCATGGGGAACTTCGAAAGTATGGTTGAAAATTGATTTAATTCATAGGGTGTTTTGTAGGGAGATATTGGGATTGTCTAAAGCTACATCGAAAGAGGTGACCTTAGCTCATTTAGGGAGGGAGATTTGATTTATTTATGGATGCTGTTTAACATCTCAGGTCATCAGCATAAGGAGAGATAGAGGAAGGGTGTCTAGTGCAGAGAATTTTAAAATATTGGTAATGGATTGAGAAATTAAGAGACCATAATGTTCTAAAAGAGTATGAAATATCAAAGGGAAAAAATAAGAGATAACAGCTGGATGACAGAAATGGGGGAAATATTGCAAGAAATTGGAATGTGGAAACTTTGGGAGTTTGGTGATAAAAGTGGATAAGAATTTTGGAAAAGGCGTATGGCAAAGAATTGGGCTAGTTTTGGAGATGAAAGTTCTTTTAAGATTGTATAGAATAATAAAAAAGGAGTGGAGAAGAGGGAAATATGCAGATTAATGTGATAAATTCGGGAGAGAAGGACTAGCTTGGACGTGAACAGGAGCATTGTTTTTAAGGGGTCTTCGAGGAGAAATTGGAGATGGGCCTGCTATCTGTAGAGAGCCTGAAGGAATATTCCATTTTTTATTAGTGTGTAAATGGGTAAAGAGATAAGAGGGAGGTTGTATGGGAAGCAAAATGGGACAAATTACAGAACAATGTGAATATATTATGCAGAATGTTGATTGATATGGTGATAAAAAGAAATAAAATGATACAGGAACGTTTAGGAAAAGTAAGGGAGAAGTGGATTAGAATAGTTAAGAAGCATGTGAGAATTGGGGTATAAAAGAAAAAGTGTGCTAACAAAGGAAATATAAAAAGTGGGGAGTCTCATCGTGCAGATAACCTGGGGGTTGTGTGTAGTGAGGCCTCATAGACGGATGTTAGATTTAATATTATTTGTATGGTAATGCATTGTAATTTCAACAAAGGATACAATGCAAAAACCATGTGTAATTGTAAATATGAGATAAAGCAAATATAAAACAAAATTTGTTGATGTAAAAAAATTAGTGATTAATAAATTCAGTTCAAGAAGTTTACAATCATAACAAATAAATTGTTTATTGTACTTATGTGGGCGCGCGAGCGTCATGAAACTAATTAGATATAGGCATCATTAGCTTTATGTGGTGCCATTTGTTTTTGATTGATTTATTTACGGACGCTCTTTAACATCTCAGGTCATCAGCGTCCCATTCTATTCAGGGCGTGAAACGGCCGACAAATTTTGCTCAGAGGCCTCTCTTTCAGGCTTGAGGTTCTTTTTCGTGCCGTAAATGTACGACACGGGACCCACGGCTTTACTTCCTTCCGAAGGAAGCCATACTTAGGATTTTTACGCCCGAAAAAATCCATCGGTCCTGGCCGGGTTCGAACCCGCGATCTTGGGTGTAGGAGGCAAGTATGGTAACCACTACACCACCAATTATGCGGTGCCAGCATAAATTAGTTTCGGTGAACATTTTAAAAAGTGCTTAGTTTGAATTCAAATTGCAGTATCTAAATCAACATCCGGTTAATCGGTAACAATCACTAAGCTGTGATGTCGAGCAATAGGGTTACCAACATACTAACACCTAAATCAAGCGAACTATGCAGTCTTCAAAAATGTTATTCTCAATTTAGTCCTAAATATAGAGAAATATGCATAATATTTTTGGTTGATTGATTGATTTTTGGGTTTATTTATGGACGCTCTTTAACATCTCAGGTCATCAGCGTCCCATTTAATTCAGGGCGTGAAACGACCGATAAATTTTGCTCAGAGGCCTCTTCTTTCAGGCTTGATGTTGTATTTCGTGACGTAAATGTACGACACGGGACCCACGGCTTTCGAAGGAAGTAATACTTAGGATTTTTACGCCCGAAAAAAAATCCATCGATCCTGGCCGGGTTTGAACCCGCGATTTTGGGTTTAGGAGCCAAGTATGGTTACCACTACACCACCAAGACCGATTAAAAATATTTTTTAGTATATGCAAGTATTATAAATTTATTTCCTACTTTGTGAATAAACCACTTTGAATCTTGAAAAACTGCACATAAAAGTAATTCTCCATAATATTTCAGAGTAAGATATGCTGGAAATAAGTAAATAAAATACTCAAATTCTTAATATAGGCTTCTACTCCATCAGCCAAATAAATAAGTAAAGTATCCAATTTCTTGACACAGGCTTCTTCTCCATCACCGATTTAATTAATTGTCTCCTAAAAGTGAATTTTTATTTGGGTGTAGGGGTGTGGTATAGGGTAAACAGGCCCTTGTTGGCAGCATTGCTCTCGACTCGCTGGTTAAAATTAAATTCGAAAAATGGCAGGGATATGTGGGTTTAGAGTTAAAGTTGATGCTTCGGAGGTTACTTGCGGGTTGAAAAGGAAGTTTATTTTGAATATAGATTTTATGCGCCATAGAAATATCAGTGACATAGTTCGTAGTGTACAAGATGTCATTAAGAGTAAGAAAGATATTGCTTTGTTTGTAGGAGATTATTACTTACCGGCTTCAGAAAGCATTCATGCACTTCGTGAAGGTGATGAAATTACGTGAGTAGAATTATAGCTACATATAAGGGCTCTTTGGGAGAGAGGGGCGATGGAATTCATATTATGATGCCTTTCACTTGGTAATCTTTTTGTTTGTAAGATATTAGGGTTTTCTCGAAAGTGGGGTTATGTTTTTAGAGAATAAAAAAGTTTAATATATACAACATTTGTAATCAGTGTTAGTTTCATATTGGTAGAACCGAAGGGTATATTTACAAGGCATCAAAACACTTTAAATTCCAAAACTAAGCTGTAACTTTTTTAGGTGCGAGGAGCACTGCTGGATTTTGTAAGAAGTGAAAATTAGTATTTTGTTTATTTGCTAAGCATTTTTAAATTGAAACTTGAATATTGTCACGCACCGCAACCGTAAGTTTAAAGTTTAATCTTACTTAAAATATTAGGAAAATGAGAACAGTATTGGAGTGGAGTTAGAATTTGGTGTTTCGTTATCAATATAGCAAAATTTCACATCGGCATGTTCCCGTGGCACTTCATTTTCCTCTACAGATATATGCAAACATTTTTAGCAGTTTGTCATATATTTTTCAAAGTTGTCAACTTTTATATCATTTCACTGTATGTGCTGCAATGGTAATGAAATTATAGAGGTATCATTCATAAACTGAAACCTAAATTATGGTAATGAATATAAAATTTAACCCATTAGTTAGGTTTATGTTTCATGACGATGCTTGTAAAACAAATATTCACATATGTTATGCCTGTTTAGGTTTAGTTGAGTAATGCTAGGCATTCGCTAAATTTTAGTTTAAGAAATTTGAATTTTTGATCTTTACCCATTAATGTTTGAGAATTGGTCGCCTTTTTGTTTGTTTATATTACCCAGAAGGCATCAGGGTTGCATTATGGTTTGAGGAACAAAATTGCATGAATCAAATAAGTGTTTATGTTCATGTAAGCATATATTCACAAAAGATGTCACATGACTGCTGACTGGATGGAGTATCCAAATAACAGATTACAATAACAATGTTAACACTGCTTAACTTTAATGCATCTGTAGGTAAGCACTAAATGAGCATGGTGATGTTGCTCACAATTCTGCGAAATGAACTGTTTGAAGTGTCTTACTGATGTATTTGCCTCGTTTATGACAAAAATTTTGATCATCTGCAATGTTAACTAAACTCTTAATTCAATAAAACCTTCTAAATTCTCTTTTGGTTTTAAAGAAATTAAAAAATTACATTCACCATTCCATGCACCCTGCAACTATTCACCACAATTCCAGCATCAACTATATATCACAAAAGAGTAGCAGTCCTATGTGACCCACTTATCCATCTCAATGCTTATGTGTTTTTATAAGGATTTATAGCTATCTTCCACAATTGGGGCATTAATGGTTGTGTTGCACCATATGTACCCAAGGGAACCTATTCTCAAACATTACCCTTTGCCCCATTCTGTACAGTGCTATGTTACACATTTTATTGAAAAATGTAAAGCATATATTGTTTGTATAATGTCTCATGGGTAGTAACTAAGGCAATATTTGAATCTCAATATGATTTTTGTTCATTTAGTGTATTTCTTGCTGTTGGTACAACCATTATGTTAGCATACTATGCTGCTGCTTTATCCTTCTTAGTGCGATTTCAGCTATAAAAGTAGAAGCAATTTTTGGGGTGGATGGCTTGGTATACTAGCTTTTAATGGAGTCACATCATTTTCTAAAGCTCCTAAAATGTTTTTATTCACTCACCTGTTATTCTAGGTAAGTTAAAAACTTCTATTTGTGAAGCGTAACCATAATAAAATTTCACCAAAAGTATCAATTTGTGGATACTGCATGTGGTTCTCCTCCATCCATTAGCTTTACATCTTATCACTCTTGCTAGTTGTGTCTGTTGACAAATTCATCAGACAAAATGTGATTCTCCATTATTAATTCACAAATTTTCATTCTTCTAGCACTGTGTATATTTCTGTATAATTTGAATAATTAAAAATAAATATTCACAGCTTTGTAAGAGTTTTTGTTGTTAATAAATTTTATATGTTTATTTTGTTGCAGGGTATTTCACGAAACTGGTTTCATTCAAGATGCTGTTAATGATGTAGTTCCAGGGGAAAACATAAAAGAATACACAGAATGGAAGAAAAAGAAAAAACGCAAAAAAGACATCCATTCAGAATGTGAAAGGAAACAAAAAATAAAAAAACGCAAGAATGAATCTTCTAAAAGTAATGCAGATCTCCATAGTCTAAATGAAGAAACAAAGATTGTAACATGTAATCCAAATATATCGGGTAATGCTAGTGAAAATGATTCCATTTTGGTAAATTGCACATCTTTAATGGTTTCTTCAGATGAAGAAGCTGTTAATAAAACTATTAATGACTTTGGAACATCAATGAAAGTACCAGAAATAGAAGCAAATTATGGACTTAAGGAAGCTAAAAGCAATATAGAGAAAGAGAAGGCAATGCTTTCAAATACAAACAAAACAAATGAGATTATTAGAACCACAGAAAGAGCACAGAATGGCCTTAGCAATGATACTAAACATTTAAAAAAAGAGGAGGTTTCTTTAGGACATTGTGATACAAAAGCAATAAAAGCAACCGAAAATGAGGTGGATTATGCATTTGCATATAATACAAGCAATGAACTTGTTAAAAAACAGCATAACACTTCATGTTCTCCAGATGGTTACAGTTTCAGGGAAAGTGCAGAATGTTCATTAGCTGAGATAGAGAATACAACTAAACAATCTGCTAACTTTGAAGGTGATTCTTATGACACATCATTGAATTTTACGCAAGACAATGATGCTGCAGATCCATTTAGTTTTCATGGTAGTGGTTGTACTGAAAACAAACGGAAAAGGAGAAGAAAAAGAACACACAAGAAAAACAAAGTTCCCAGGCAAAGCTCCCAACATAGTGCACCTGTGAAGCATTTTTGTGATTCTGGAGTAAAAGCTGAAGAAAACCAAACATCTGCTTCTCAGAAGCATATTAGATTTGCTGATGACATCAATGAGGAAAACATTAAAGAGGATAACATTTCAAAGGTTCCTGTGGATGTCACAGTAACAGAAAATGTGGTAGCAAAAGTGCCAGAGAGCAAACAAGAGTCTGCTACAAATGCCTCATTGCAGGAAAACGAGACTGATAAATTAAAGTGCAATTCATCAAAACAGAACACTGGAAATCCATTTACACAATGGGATGTGAAACCAGATTTAGTGAATACAAATGCTTTTGAAAAACTACTTTCTTTAGGTTGGAGCTCAACACCACTGGTATATCAGCGTAAGAAAGCAACTAAAACTGAAGCTCCCAAAGATGATGTAAAAGAAAACAACAGTAATAAACTTGCAAATTCAACACAGGAAAATGGTACAGTTAATGGACATATAGCAAAGAATGGAATGAACTTTACTGCAGAAGCTGGCCTAACTTCAGAAAGCATTTTGAATTATCCTGTTCTTCAAACTTTACCAAAGAAAAAGGACATCCTAGCTTTCAAGGTAATTCCAGTGTACAGAACACACTTACTACTACACATGTTTTGAATCACAAATGGACATATTTTCTGGTTGTATAACATGCACCTACAAAAGTAATTTGACAAGTATGAAGAAATTAATTTATTTCAGCAAACAACACTACAATTAAATTTACATAAACAAACAAAAAATATAAGAATTTAGCAATATCAAAATTCTCCCATACTTACCAGCAGGTTATATATATGGTACAGAACCCCTAAAGTAAACTCCCATTTTCACAACCGTGTGTGCCCTCAAGCTCCTTCCTTGTACTTCTCCTCTACTTATCCCCTACTTTTCCTAAGAATTCTTTAATCTTGTTTATTTTCTCTACCCTCATCTCTGAACATTTTAATAGCCACTATATCTTTGTAGTTTATTCCATTTTTCATCTCAGATACGACCTTTTTACCATTTCACTTTCTATTAGACAATGGAAAGCATTCTCCATTTTTGCATACATAATACATCCTTCTTTAATAGGTTTGATAAGTAACTTGGTTTGATAATAAAAAGATTAACTTCAGTCTCGCAATGTACTTTATTTTTTCGACATAGTCCCCTCAAAGTTCAACGTACTTGCTCCAACATGTCTCCAGTTCATGACTCTCATGAGGAAGTGGGCTTCTTTAAGGCTCTCAGAATACTCACCTGTATGACTTCTTCATTTGACTTACATTTGTGTCCATCCAAGAAGTTGGTAATTCGTGGAAACAAGATTAGGTGAATGGGGTGGCTACAGATGCATTTCAAATTCTAGTTCAATAAATTTTTCCAGAGCAACATGCTTGAATGCACCAGCACATTATCTTGGTGAAACAACACCTTTTTGGGCACTCCTGGACATTTTTACACAGTTGCTATCTTCAACTTCTCCAAAAGTGATGTGTAGTGTTCTCCAGTAATAATCTTTTCCCTACTGCAAGTAGTCAATCCTTTTGCATTCCAAAAAACTAAAGCCATCATCTTTCTAGCAGGTGAATTTTATTTCATCTTTTTCAGAGCCAATTCAGCTCATGTAGTCCACTGTTTAGACTGTTGTGTTCTTTCTGATATATAGTAATGAACATGTTTCGTCCATAGTCACAAAACACATAAAAAATCAGTTTGATTCTTTCTTAAACATTTCCAAACATTCCGGTGATGTTTGCATGCAATTTTGCTTTTGCTTGATTGATCAGATGCAGCACCTATCTCGTTCAAAGTTTTTTCATCTGTAATCCATTATGCAATATAAAATAAATACACTGGCCTGTGGTAACTCGTGCACTTTTACTCACTGGTCAACTAAAACAATATCAGATAATATGACAAATTATTGTTTGAAATCACTCAAATTTCACTAATTTTGTTCCACTTACTTGGACATGTTTCAAAGGCAATTGCCTCCATCTTCAGCTTGGTGAGTTTGCTTGTTCTATCATGCTTAAATTCTACCCAAAATCAAATGATTTCAAAGGAATGGCATGTGTCAGTCACTTTAGGTAAAATACTCTCATTAATTTCATTTGATGTTTTCCCTTTCAGAAAAAATAAATAAATAATCACACTATGAATTCCAATCTTATCCATGTTTCACTGCCACTCAAAATACTGGTGTTTAAATGACTGCCAAACAATTAACTGTAGAGTTTTGTGACCATAGAATAATGTAATTAGAAAACAAACTTTGTGATCACATACATAGCTGTTGCTGTTGCCCTCTATTAGTATGTGAACCAAGTTACTTATCAAATCAACCTCATGTTAATTTGGCAAGAAATATTTTGGAATAAAGTTTAAAAACTCCTTTCAAGAAACTTCCAAGTTTATATGCTATTGAATATTCCACTGTTTTTTAAATGTTTGACTGTAGTTGTAGGAGTTTTATAAAATGTAGCAATAAACATTTATTTTTGACCAGATTCCACAAATTTTTAATAAAATAACTTAGACATATCCTAAACTTAGGTATTCATTTATACACTAAACTCCACTTACATAAAAATAAGACACGTTTCGGGAGAATCTCTCCTGTCTTCAGTTGCTCACTGAACCACTGTTACTTGAAACGATGGCTAGACAACTGGATGTTCCTGTGGTGGCCTCTGTTAATACCATAATACCACTCCATTGTCAACAGCTTCGTAAGTACAATATTTAACTTAGACATGTTTTGAAGATAAATTGCCTCCATCAGCAAAATTATTACCGTAGTCTTACTGAGAATCATGTGTCTACCAGAGGTCAACCAGTTTCCAAATACTGTGCACAAGCTATGATTGCATGACAGAATGAGGGCATAGTATACTTAAAACTTGAAAAATCATGTAATAAAATTACTTTCAATATAAAACTTTTGATGTTGATAATAGTTATAAAAACATTTTTTTCTATTGGTATGCATGTAGCTGTACTAAGCATTGCGCATAGTGTGTTAATCATTCAAAGAATAAACTGAGTATGTTTTTCAGATTCTGAAAATGGGAGAAGATTATACACCACAGCTGTCTGACTATATAGTAGCAGAAGTGAAACAGTTCTGTTCAGATACACAGCAAATGGAACTTCGTGTCTTACGTAAGATTACATATGTATTTATGTTAAGTACAAAAGTAATAATTTATTCTTGTTTCCAATTTATACAAAGCCATAACCAAGATGTTTGTGTTTACAAAAACTTAAAGGAATAAAATCTCAACAAAACCATAACACATTTTCTCTCAAAGTGAGAATAAATTACATAATAATCACTCTTTGTAAATCAAATATTTATATTTTATTATAGGTCTGATAAAAATACCAAACTTTATGAATTATAAGTAAATATATGTGCAGTAGAAAACTTATACTGGGCCATAACTGATTTCACAATTAAATATAGAGCAAAACACACCACTCATAATAACTGAACTGAACTCAAAAGCCTCAGATATCTGCTCCTGAACTTTCACTTTACTTCACCCAGGACTCATCTTCTGTTACAATTTGATAGCAAAAAGAATTTTCTATGTGAGCATGGTGGTACAATGTCTGAATTAAGTATCTATGTAAGCTGTGATCTAGACCAAGCAATGGGCAACCATTAGAGAGGGAGAGAGATTCCACTCCTTTGTCTATAGCTTCGTAAGCACAATTTAATTAATATTTCTTAGATATCAGGATGTGTGTAGTGAAAACAAGTTTGAAGTCTGTAGGAACCTGGAGGTTAACTTATTAAGATTAAGGAAAATGTCTATAACTCATCCTTAATGGGTTCACTTAGTTCGTGTTCTGCTGTCATTTTTTATCATAAACAACAACATGCTGAATTGAACTAGCACAATGTAATTCTTCTAACATTTGACCAAATATCAATCCTTGAGGGTTGCTTATTCCTTAGGGCCTTATACACACTAATATCCTGGTTATTGGTGTATAAGGATCCTGTTTAACTAATATTAGATAACTAGCTCTATACCTTCCCCAACTCATTTCATGCTCCTTGCACTATCTGACAATTTTATTCTCAAGCATATTTCCTAATTATTTTACACCCATAACCATTTTTGTCTTACCTTGCCTATGTATTTTCCTAGTTCCTTAATGTTTTCATCTCATTTTAAATTTAAAATTCTTCTACTTTTTATTTCATCTGGTAGGTTTTCCCATTTTTGTAATAAGAACTATTCCCTCCAAAACTTAGTTTGCTTACATTCTAGTATACAATACCAAGTATTATCTGGTTCTACACACATAAGACATTTCCCCTAAGTGTGTCCATTTTTTAATTCACTTAAATAGTTGACTCCTGTTCTAAACCACGACAATCCTTCCCTTCCTACCTTATCACAAATTTCAATATATCTTCCTCTTTTACACACATTTTTAGTGTACTATATAATTTCAGAGATTTTTTGGTGTTAAGATTTGCCCATATTTTCTGTTTTTCTATATCTTCAATCCTTATTATCATCTCTTTCCAAAATCCTTTGCCAAATCTTTCTCCCTTTTACCATACTATTCCCATGCCCGCTTCTTGTAGGATATTTTGGATTTTTGATAACCAAGTTTATCTCCCCTTAATTTTTCCTTGTGCTACCAAACACTGATTAATGATATTCTCATCCTCTAGTTTTCCTATTCTATACCAATATTTCAATACTCTTTCTATGACATTGCTTTTATAGCCCAATCTTCCTAGTTCCATAATGAGCAACATCATTAGGTGAAGATCTAGGTAAGCCTAGAACAATTCTACAAAATAATCTATTTATCATTTTTATCCCTGTCCATCCTTCATCTGGCCCCCAAATTTCTATTCCATACATCATTCTGCTCTGCACTATTCAGCCATATATTCTCTCTAACCATTTTACTTACATATTTAGTATTTTGTTTACACAAGATTTAATCATACTCATTTTTTGATCACTCCACTTTCCATTACTAGGCAATCTAACACTAAATGACCAATTTTCTTGACTACTTCAATTTCTGTGCCC
Source organism: Metallyticus violacea (assembly GCA_030762175.1). Classification (NCBI taxonomy): domain Eukaryota; kingdom Metazoa; phylum Arthropoda; class Insecta; order Mantodea; family Metallyticidae; genus Metallyticus; species Metallyticus violacea. The sequence continues at coordinate 12,091,317 of CM060832.1, read as the reverse complement.
TCCCACCACCATTTTTCCTGTTTTTATAATTTGAAACCTTTTTTCATCACCATAATCTTAGATTTGTTTTTACATTCTCTACAAAATGTGCCAATAGTTTCTAATGTAATGATCGTTTTAATCCTACACTTGTTAAAGAATCCGTTACCAAATCATCTGCAAAGAGCAGACCCAATATCTCTATATTATTTATAGTTGGCAAATGTACATTACCTTTGCTAATTTCTTTTAAAACATCATCGATAATCAGATTGAAGAGAACTGGGCTTAATTTACATCCTTGTCTTAGATATTTTTTCTGTAACTCTCCCTCTCCCATATTTAACATAAAATTTGCTTTCCTTATAAATATTTGGAATGATCTTTATAAAATTCTGGCTTACTCCTTTCTTTCTCACTTTAACCCAAAATGCCTCTCTAGAAATTGTGTCAAAAGCTTTTTCCAAGTCCAGAAACAACAAATAGATTCTATCTCTTTTGTTACTAAGATATTTATCGACTAATGTTCTAATTATAAAAATATTGCCAACTGTTCTTTTACCTTTCCAAACCTGATTGAAATACTGAAATTTTCTTTTCTTTCTCTGCCCATTCTTGTAATCTTTTTGCTAACACTCCAGTGATAACTTTCCCAATAGTTGAAAGTAAACTAAATCCTCTATAATTTGCTGGGTTCCTAATATCTCCTTTACCTTTATAAATTGGTATTACAATTCCCACTCTCCAATTTTTTTTAATATTTTTCCTTCTTCAAAGATTATATTCAGTAATCGTCCCAATATGTTTAATCTGTTAAGGTCTTCTACCCAAGTTTTCCAACATTTCCCTGGTATTCCATCTATTCCACATGCTTTATTAGGTCTTAACTTTTTAATTTGTTCCAAAACTTCACTTGAAGGTATTTTGCTATCTAACAAGTCTATTTTCCATATATTATCAATATTCAAATTATCCTGAATAACCAAAATTTTTACTCCCAAAAGGCCCTGAAAAGAACTTATACCACTCTGATAGTGGTACCACATAATCTGCTCCCTTTCTTTTGCCCATTTTACCTATCATTGCTCAAATTGTTGCCATTCTTCTTCGCTGCCTCATTTAATTTCTGCCTAAGCTTCTCTCCCCACTCTTCCTTTTTTACCCCTAATAAGCACCTGTATCCCCATCTTTCTACAAGGTACAAGGTAATTGCCCCTATCTGTCTCCTCTCCTGTTTGTCACCGTTTTAGCTCCCTCTGTACCCTTCTTCTTGTATCTGCACATTCTTTATCATACTTTAACCTCCCTTCAAACACTTTCATTTTGTTTTCTGATTTTTTAATGGCCTCTCTATACTAAAAATACATTTAACTTTTGTATCCTCTAATAATGCTAACAAATAACAAATTGAGTTGAACCTTAGCATGGCTGAAGATGGGAACAAAATGTTCTCGAAACCGGTTCCATACATTTATAAAAAGTAAGTGAAGCTTTAAGAGTGTGTAGTTCAACTAATCATACAATGATATCCATTAAATAACAAATGTTTTCTGCTTTTTTAATGGCCTCTCTATACTAAAAATACATTCAACTTTTCTATCCTCTAATAATGCTAACAAATATCTAACCCCCCCCACCCCCATACGTTCCACTTCTTGATGTAACTTTGTATGGAACATTTCCACTAAATCATTTATCCATCTGTAGTGTTTTAATTATTCTTCTAACATATTAATATAGATCTAGAGGAAAATGGGACTACTAGAGATATAAGTTTCCATTATCAAATTTTGCTTCTTTTACTCCATTCCACTAGAGTGTATAGAATAACAAAGAAACCTTCCTGTCTCAAACTTTAAGTTCTGCTCAAGCTAAATATTTATAAGGTTAACTTTGTAAATTACTTTTTCTAACAACCTTCCATATATGCAAACCATTTTTAAAATATAAAAAAATAAGAAGAGAGTGAATAACTACATTATTATGCATGATGTAATAAAAGGAAAGTGAATGGAAATTTTATTTGAACATGATGTGAACACTTAAGAGACTTAAATGATGCATGAATAATGTGGCATAATCTGGCCACTTGGTTACACAGCAACTTTGGAAGATTTACTATGGTTGTATTTTCTTGTATGACTGAGTAATTGTAAAAGAGTAGTGTGGAAGCTTGTTGTGGAAATAAAGCATTTAATATAGCATAATTTCACACCAAGGTGGCTCTGTATATCACTTTGAGTTGCTCCTCCTACATTTTGTGGAGTTGCCAACTGTTATACAGCTGCAGTAAGCCACTGGATTCTCCAGTTTGTAGCATTCACCTGAGATTAGCCTTAGGTTAGTTTGTATGTATATGAATTAATTACAAACTTCCATTTTTTCATCTTTATCCATTACCTGTCCTGCTGTGTGCTACTATCTAGGTTCTTGCTGTTGGTAAATGATTATGTTTTTCTCCTCCTTAGTCTGATTTCAGGTATAAAAGCCAAAGCACTTTTTTGGGATATTTTTCAGTTAACTCATAAATTTTTGGAATCTCTTTGTTGGTCCAATTCTGAAGGCTTGAGATTCAGGAGTTGAACTTGAACTTGACAAGTGGTCCTTTCAGAATCATTGGGTACCTTCTTAGAAACTTGTTGAACTGTGCCTCTGCATGATGTATGCTCAGCAGAATCACATGAATGCCCTCTGTATAATTGCAAAATTTTTTCAAAAAATAATTTTTATTTAGTGGATTATGGGAGTTTCACCACCACAGAATCTGTTTCTACATATTTGTTCGAAATAAATATTCCAGAAACAAGTATGTACAGATCTTCTGCAGACAATAAGGTACTATCCATGGATTGCATGAGCCACATCACGAGTTGTCAAAGCCAACATTAGTAATGAACTGCATTTTCAGTGACAGATACCTCTCTTTTATACTAAAATGTTAAAATGCAGGCACAATACCAGTGCACTTTTAATAAACTTCCAAAATGAGGCCATTTTGTGACGTCCCTGTAAGTTTGGGCATGTTCGCTATATATACGAGGTGGTATCCAGAATATTCGGGAATGGTGCTGCCATCTGGTCAAAAACTTACTTTGAGACTAATGACTGCCATCACCCTCAAAGTAGTTCCCTTCCACACATATACACGGTCCCAGCAATTCTGCCATTTTCCAAGTGCATCTTGGAAGTCATGTTCTTTGAGGGTGTTTAGCACAGACAGCATTTCTTCTTGAATCCTTTCAACTGTGTCAATCCTTTCAAATTGTGTTCTTTCAACTTGATTTTCAGTTTGGGGAATAGAGCACAATCGCAGGGTGCCAAATCAGGCGAGTACAGTGGGCGGGGGACAACAGTCATGTTGTTTTTCATCAAAAAGCTCTTGGTGAACAAGGAATTGTGACAGGATGCATTATCATGATGGAACAGCCAATTCCCTTGTCGCCAAAGTTCAGGCCGTCTTCTCCGCACATTTTCACGGAGCCATTGCAAAACGTCACAGTAGTATGTGGAATTCACTGTTTGATTTGGTGGGATGAATTCTTTGTGCACAACCCCGTTGGTATCAAAGAAAACGAGGAGCATGCTCTTGATTTTGCTCTTCACTTGTAGCTTTTTTTGTGGTCTTGGTGAGTTCGGGCTCTTCCACTGGGAGGATTGTTGTTTTGTCTCAGGGTCATGAGCATACATCCAACTCTCGTCGCCGGTGATGACCCTGGACAAGAAGGTTGGATCACTGGATGCGGCCTGATGAAGCTCTGTGCAAACTTCAACATGCTGCGACTTCTGGTCAGCAGTCAGGATCCTTGGCATGCAGCGACATGATGCATGCCCAATTCATCAGTTAAAATTCGTTGGCATGTCCCATAACCAATTCCCACTTCATGAGCAAGGTCTTCAATGGTTCGACGGTGATCCTCACGAACGAGCTGATGAACTTTGGCAACAATGTCAGGCATTGTGCAGCTGACAGGTGTGCGGGTGTGAGCATCATCTTCAATAGTTGTACGACCGGCCCTGAACCGACCATGCCACTCAAACACACATGTAAGGCTCATGCTTTGCCCCCCAAATACTTGTTGAATCATTGCGAGGGTCTCTGTAGCATTTTTCTAATCTTGGATCCGTCGTAAAATTGCCACACACTACACACAGAGTATCATGAAAAGTACTATAAAATCTCAACACATCTAACCAGCTGCATGAAACTTTAAACACTCACTCATCAGATGTGCTAGTGTTGCCACCTAGCAGTACAAAACTCTACTGCAACTACTGTAGAAATGGCAGCACCAGTCCCACATATTGTGGATACCATCTCGTATATATATGAAAAATAATGTAACACTATTAACAATGTAACTAAATTAACAATAATTAGAAAAGCAGGAAAGGATAAATACTAAGAAAAAGTCACAGAGTGGTAATTGTGATTTATATATATGGAGAGAGAGGGGAAGAGGAAGAGAGACAGAAATATATATAAGTAGTTACACAAATATCACAATATAATGTGTCAGGTAGAATCACTACTAATAAGAAATGTGAATATCTCTTCACCAGCTGAGTTAAAAATACGAGTTTCATCTTATCTTGTGTAGAAACTATCCAAGTTTACTAACAATGAGAAGTATGACACTGTGCACCTGTATATGATATGACAACACATAGAGTTAAAATAGGAAAATTTACAGTTCAGCAGAAAGTGCAATGTTATTGGTTTATTGGTTAGTGGCATAAAGTTCCTAATTGCAATGCAAAGAAGATTCAGGGTAGGAATATGGTGCAAATGCTCCAGAGCATCACATCATTATGCAATGGCATAATCAGCTGTTAGAAACAGGTTCTGTGTTAAGAAAGAAGGGAAGCTGCAAAAAACCAGTATCTGAAGCCAAAGTTGAAGATATTAGGCAATCATTTCAGCACAGCCCACAGAAATCAATTTGACAGGCCAGTTCAGGTCTGTATATTTCAAAATCCACTGTTCCGATATTGTCCATAAAATAGTGCAACTTAAACATACAGAATCCAAATTGTGCAGAAGCTGCAGCCAAATGATAAAACCCAGACGGGCCAAGTTTGCCAATTCATTGTTACCTCACATTGATGACAATGGATTCCTTAATCATGTCGCATTCTCAGATGAAGCCACCTTTCACACTTCTGGTAAAGTACACTTGCATTGTAGAATATAGGGAGAAGAAAACCCATATGTTTTAATGGAACATAAAATCTAAGTCTGGTTATTCTGTCTATATTAGTGTAGGATATATTTGCATTTCTTATTGGCAAACACTGGTGCTTTTTTTTAATAAAACTTCCCTCCTTTCTTAGTACAGAACCTGTTTCTAACAGCTTATAATACTATTTCACAAAACTCTATATGTTGTCATATCATGCACAGGGTTACTAGTGGCACAATTTTCATTCTTACAAAACTTGGAGATTTTCTACACAAGATAAGTTAAAAATTGTATTTCTAACTTAACTGAGTGAGGAAATACATTTCTTATTGGCAGTGATTCTACTGAACGCACTATATATTGCCTTTTATTAGTGCACCTTTTCCACTTGGCTGTGCTGAGTATCACATTCACTTCCAGGAGAGCACTTTTACTTTATGTTTTAAAACTCTAAGCTGCAAATAAAGGAACATTGGTTATAAATGTAAATGTGGCACAGTTATTTTGAAATAATTTCATCTTTTGTTGCAGAAGGGGCTGAGCAGTTTGCACCTCCAAAGGGTAAATTTCTTATTGAAACTGAAGAAGAAGAGAATTCTAAAGTAGAATGGCTTCATTTTAACTGGAATGAATTAATGGGGACTAGAATCATTTACCCTTGAATATGAAATGAAAACTGGACTGCTTTCTGTGAAATTGCAGACTTCTCCAGTGAAGAAAATCATTTATTGGGTATATTTGTATAAATAATATCTGTATATATGTATATGTTTTGATATATATACACAGCAAGTCAAAGGAACTTTGTAATTTCCAATATCAACATTCATTAAGTCTATCTATAGCATTAAAAAGAGACAGCTTTGTTGATAAATGCAGTGCTTTTTAGCTGTACACTATATTCAGTTTTATAGTTAATAGCTTTCAAAATAAAACTATGTTCAAATTGTCATGGTACTTTACTGTTAATGCACGCAATGAAATTTGTGCATACTCTGACATTGTTCTAAAGTCCCTCTTAAGTCACTGTATATTCTGTGGTAATACTGTCCTAAATTTGCCTATTAGTTGGGTGTACTTTTCAATTAATTCATTTGAGGTCACAGCTATTGTCACAGTTAACATAGATGTTTAACAAACAGGTGTTTAACATAGAATTTGCAGATTCATTAATTAAAACATTTACTGTAATGAAAATGCACAAAGTAGACATGAAATTTCAGCATATGTCACTGTAACGAGAGTTGCTGAAGGCAGGTGGAAGGAGGCACACATGTTTGAGAGCTCTCTTCCACCAAGAGAAAGATAGGTGCAGCATTGACATATATTGGGCAAGGATTGGCTTTTATTTAACATGATAAGTAACAATTGAAAGTGGAAGACATAATGAATGCTTAACAGTTCCATGATGGTGCTCATTCATTTTGGTGAAGCTGCTGATAATATTGTTGAGGTAAATCCTAGGCTGAAAATGAACCAGATTCTAGGGATATTGAAAGTTATTACAGAAGGTTTGACAGGCTTAAAAGTGATGGAAAAGATAATGGATGGATAAAGGTTATTGTAGAAAATTTGGTAGGACAGATACAGAATGAAATACTAGAATGCAAACGAAGGATGTTAGATTTGGAAAGAGTAGAAGAAAAGAATAGGAAAATGAATGTGATTTGTTTACGGAATTTGGGAATCCACACAGTGAAACTTTTGTTAATCTTATTTTGATTTGAAGTAAAACACTAAAAATCATGTTGTCACATTAAAACTCTCTTTAAGTTTCACAAACACACTTATAAAAGTAATTTTGGTACATGTTTCGTGATTATTTGTGGAATTCAGGAAACCAGAGATAAATGGACATGGTAACAAGTTGAAATTATTTAGAATATATTAGGTATTCAATTGGCAGGTTGGGAAATAGTGGATGATTAAATTGGATGCTAATAACCAGAAGTGTCAAAGGGCATTCTTAACTAAAATAACTATACAGGAGGGATAGAACATGTAATTACTAGGGCCTGGATTTATATTCTGTACCTTTTTTTGTAGATACACAAAACAGTATCAACAAATTCGGAGGCTTGACTCAAATGGCTAAACAGCCACAAGTGTTCAAGTGTCAACAAATTGAATCATGGTCATTGCAGTTTTAAAGTTTTATTGCACATATTTTGATATATTACATCTTTTATACAATCTTACATAAAAAATATGTATTTTGGCATTTTTAGTCTGGTTTTCTTTTCTTAATATGTATTTTTTTCTTTCTCTCCTTTTGGTATTGAATTAATGTGTAGGTTGTTAATGTTGAACAGCTGTAACACAGTTGAAATTAGATATTATCATCACACTTTCTGAATCAGAGCTTACAAAGTATTTGATTGTTTGGCCTTTGCTATTGTAACATTCTTTGAAATTTACTGTTCCAAATCCTACTTTTTCTCTTGCCAATAATATGTGCCCTTTCTTCCTCCACCTGTTTATTAGGAAAGTGTAGCAGTTGTAGCTGATATTGTCAGTATGCCTTGCCAAAGTATCTAATGATTACAATTATAATGCCCTGTAGGTAAATAAACATGGTTTCCATTTCCTTATTTTGGGTTTTGCAATTGGTCACTTTCAGTTTCTTTTCATTGTTGATATATCACAATTTTCCACACAGGTGAGCTGATTTCTTTACGCACTGGCAGGACAGCATATTCTAAAACAACTGTTTTGTTTAGAATTCTTTTGAGGTACACTGTAGACTAGAGAGGTTTACTCTTAATTTAAAGTAAAAGTGCTTCTATAATGGCACCAAAAGCTTTCACTAGCTGAAAAATGGGTTGCAATAGATGAGGGGTTAACTCATTTATTTATATATGAATAGTTTAGAAATGCACATCACCAAATCATTTCCATACACTTTTAAAGTCTGGTACAGAACGTGGATATCTATGCAGTGGTTAATAAGAAACACTTGGATGATGTTTTTAAATTGTTAACCCTAAAAGTAGGGAAATTAAATTTACTTATGCAACAGAACAAGATCATATGATTCCTTTTCTTGACTTACAGATTATAAGAACAGGCAAAAATTTGAAATATAGAGAAAGGATATGCAAACTGAAAGTTACATAAAGGCAAGTGGCTTCAATCCCACGGCACACAAACATGCAACAGCTTAGCACATAGACCCATTGACATATCCATAAACCAGCTTAGCAGCACTTCAAGAAGAAATTGAAACAGCATGTGCTGCAAAATTGCTGAGGACACTTTCGCAAACGTTGCTCAATCTGTAGTTCAATGTATTCATAAACCTATTGACACTGATGGTGGGCATTTTGGGCAGCTGTTGTAACTATAAAAGTCTAAGATGATTAGTGCTCATTTTCTGTTGTGTGAAATCAGTTTTGTTATGTTAACACAAGTTTTTTTCTTTGTTTGAGGTGTGTATACATTTTTTTTGGCACCCTTTGCTAGCAATGCTAGCATAACATAATGTGACTCACATCTGTTTACAGAACATCATACTATAATCTTGCTTAATTTGTTCATTGTTGATTTATCTGTCACTTAGCAACGCTATCATGATATATGTGTGTCATATCTGTTTACAGAACATCATACTACATATTACTATTGCTTTTTGTTCCAACTTTGAAATATATTAAATAGATATCCAATGTGTGAAAGTGTGTATACATTTTTTGGCGCCCTCTGTAGATATCTACTGTGAAAGTGTATATACATTTTTTGGCACTCTCGTATATTGGCAAAACAAAAAGAAGCATTGGAATTAGGCTAAAGGAATGCTGGAAAAACATCACATAGATAAATCAGCAGTTGCACATCACTTTTGGAGAGATAAACATGATAAAGAAATAGAAGTCAAATTATTGAAATTTGTAGATAGACGAAACAAATTTTCATAAAAATAATATAAAGATAAGGTTATTAATTTTGAGATCCTAACAGAAGACAAATTAATTCAAAAGTTCATAAAATGTCCATGATAGCTATACTAAGTCCATCCAACCAAAAACGAATCCGGCAATTGACTCAGCTGATGATGCAAGTAAAAACCTGTGAAGCATATTCTGTATAATTCAATGGTAAGTGGGGCGTAAGAGTATTTAATCTACTCACTAGCTAATTAAGAATATGTTAGTTTTATGTTGAGTGTTCTTTTAGGAACTATCTGATATCACTAGTAAATGCAGGGTTTTGACTAAATAAGTGCCATATTTAGCATAACATTTATTGGTTATTACCTTCTATTTTTAGGTTCCTGGATTTTTGTCCATTTATTGGCAACTTTTGAGATTTGTATCTCCTCTAACTCCATTTTTTGTCATAATTTTTGTTTGCATAACTATATTTTCTTAACATTTTTTTTGAAATGGAACTATTGCACTGTAACAGAACACTTATGCAATTGAGGATGCTGGATATTTTACAGTATTCCTCCACTTGACAATATTTACTGTCAGTTCATTAAAACTCCTGCTAGCAGCTTTGTATTTATACTGTTTCAAGGCCAAGAACTGCCTAGGAATGTAGTAGTAATATATCAACTGAAGTGAATGTAGTCTCTCCCTTCCTTCAGGTTCAGTGACTTCAAATTTTCTTCAAAACTTCCACATGTCAGGTCCTGTAACATACATGTCTTAAATTTTATTTCTTAAAACTTTAAAAGGCAAAAATATATTATTTAAATGTCTCCATTACCACCCCTGGAGATTGAGAGATATGGTAAATCCAGTGAAATGCAGCAGATCTGGTTGATTAATATCTCTATACTTAGAAGAGGGTTCAATAAGCTAAGTTTGTCAATTAATACATTCAATTAAAAACTTCTTCCCATCACCGAATGAGTAACTAGTAGAAAAGAGAGTGTCATTGTAACACAATATAATTAATATGGGAATTTTTTTGCTGACAAGATTTTTTACTTTTCAGCCCGAATGAGTAATAAGAAAGTGCAAATATTTTTCCCATTTCTAATGTGTTTTCTATGTTTTAAAATAGGTAGGTAATTTAAAATCTTTGTTGAATCTTCTTCTTGTGGCTTTCTGCTGAATTTTGCTGGTTTGTTCTTGGAAGTTCAAAAGTTATGATAAAATATTTTTCTCGAAAAGGATCTCTCTAAGTTTGAGATTTCTAGGTTTTGGGTAAGGAGGAAAGGAAAGACAACACAAGGAAATAATTGGTTGGTGTTTTGTAGTGACTGATGCTGAAGATTTGCTTTATTTGTTTTCTGGCTTCCCCTTCCCTTCCCTTTTCTTTTCCTCCTGAGGCACCATGCGCGATGGATACAAATGATACATGAGATGAAATGATAAATTGGGAAAGGATTTTTTTTTATGGAAGGAAGCGCCCTAGGCCTAAGTTTAGGGTACCTCCCCGACATTTGCCATTTATGAGGACTGAAGAAAACCGGGAAAAAAGAATTAGGGAGGATAGTCCTGGAGGATTCGAACCCCAGATCTCCCACTCACAAGTCTGCACCTTAATGACCTTGGCCAGCCACAGCAGTTTTCTGGCATCTTAATACAGTGCAACTACACACACACACACACACACACACACACACACACACACATATATATATATATATATTTCTCTCGAATGCCAGCACTCACTCAAATCGCAACTTTTTCCCTCTTAAACTTTTAATTGTTAGTGGAAATTTATTATATACAGTTTTACCAATGACTCTTGAATCTCTTTCAGTTGCCTTTTTGTTTACATTTAGATGATAATTTTCTTAGTTCCTTTCGTGTTTGGGAGAAGCCTTTCAAATCAGAGTTCTATGTACAACTGCTGCTGTTACTCTGTCTTTGACATGGAGTGTAAATGCATTTCCAAGAGTTTGGAGCTCCATGCCTAGGTATTTGAAATGTTAATTGGAACTTTTACAGTGAAGCTAATTATATAATTAAGAACAATGTATGTTTGAGTTGAACTACACATTCTAATTGGCTCTACTTGTTTGTTTAATGTAGATCACGTTTTGCAGAACATCGCCTCTATCAGTGTTAGCTGAGGATGTGGACTATGGTCTGCAAAACATGTTCTACATTTAAACAACTAAATGAAGCCAATAAGAGTGTAGTTCGACTCAATCATACAATGTTCTTAAAAGATTGCCTGTTTCCCACCTCGTCTGAAACTTTCAGTTAGTCTGATTTTCATTCACATTTAGTTTATTTATTTCCTCCCAATCTACAATATTGTTGTAAGGGCTCTAAAGTTTTCCTTGTGACAATGAACTGTTATATATACATTAGTATATATATAATCTATAATAGGTATTAGTTGATCCAAAATATTATATTTTCCAATTTGAAAATTATTGAAACATCAATATATACATCCCTCTTTCAAATTTCCCTTTTGTGAGCAAATCTTAAACTTACATAATATAACAGGAGAGTATTGCAAAGTTTCTAGGATTCACTCAAGGTTAGGGTAACGTTTTTTGCGAGTGTATATTGATTACAAATTCCATTTTTGTCCAATGATGTATCTATTTGGGTTTGTACCTATGAAAAAGGCATGAACCTGTTATTTCAGGTAAGTTACTTTTGTTACTTTTGGGATATATATATATAGTGAAATTTCACCAAATTTTAATATTATGAAGTATAGTTGAATAATTGAATACCATGTTTAACTTTCAAGCGATAACAGAAGAGCTGTAGCTACCAAACTGTAACACTTTAAAGTGCTCATCCAGGATGCATAAATAGCAAGCACCACTTGTGGAAAACATTAAGTCAATGCTATTCTTCTCAAATCAGAAAGATTCATTGATCATTAAAGGTATGAACTTCAAGAACAAACCAATCATATGATCTGAGATAATAAAACATAATGTGCAAATTGTGACTCTTTTGCTTGACATTTACCACGAATTTAGTGGTAGACCTGTTCAGTCAATTTGACACTTGTGTGCTAATTCGATACAAGCATTTCTTTTGTTCTCCTGAGAATCTTGAGTGATTTTCATTGCAATATGAAGATAATGTAATCTTTTACTAATATTCTACTTTGAAATTAGCTAATAAAGTTACATTTCATCTGTTAAAACCATCTTAGAATTCTAAAAAATGTTCTTACCTAAATAAAATTTATTACCACTTTGTTAATTGACATAGTTTCTGGAATATTAGTTATTTTTTAAAAAAGAGCAAAATCTTTGAAAAAAATTCTTAAAAAGCAATACCAATTTTGAGGGTAAAAAAATAGTACAAATAATGGAAATGTTTATTCTCCATCCAAAATAAGAATCAAATTTGTTGTAAATAAATGATGTAAGCATCCAACTTGTGATTTGCTGAAGACTAGCACACCATAACAAGTTCTGTAAATATTTAATGATAGCTCTAAATGTTTGCATTAATTTATGTTAACTGAAATCAAAATAGTTGCATACTACTGCCATAACAACATATTAAGTGAAAGTTTGAATGTATTTAAAAATGGCATCTTCCACATGTGTGAGCATGATTATGACAATTTAGACGAAATGCAGAGCATTACATTACAAGTGCAGAGCAACAATGTCACGCATTCAGAGAAAATGGATGTGGAAGATTAATGACTTTTCTGACTCCATGTGGGTACTGATTGCGATGATGTAAATGACACATTCCTGCCATAGCAATGTGGATTTACAAGCCATTCCACTTGATGATAGCAATACTGACTAATGTAAGTTTCAATATAAATCCAATTAGGAATCAAACACAATGAAACGAGCATTAATAATATGTTAAAATATTTTAACTCGAAAGAGATTAATACTCTTTATGGTTTCACTCATATGAAATAAAATCAGGACCATTAAAAGATTCCAGAAACAAAAAAGAAGTAAACAAACCACAGACAATAACAAATTTCAAAAAATTTTCAAGCAGTATATATCTCAAAGCCGATATAGTGTTAAAAATCTATTGAAATTAAACAAAATAGATTACAGACCCAAAATGAAAATATCTGGTATTTACCAAATTAGAAGGATTATGATAAAATCTACATAAGCAAGAGAAAGAGAAATATAGGCATTAGGTTAAAGGAAGATTGGAAAACATCCATTATAAACAAAAGATAAATAAGCTATGGCAGCACATTTTTTGAAATGATCACTATGAAATACAAAAAGATATCAAGTTATTAAAAATTGTTCAACAACCAAAAGAACTAAGTATGTGGGAAAAGATTTATTAAAAAATGAGCATAATCTTATGAATTATGACATCCTGGAAGTAGATAGCACTTTATTTAAAATCAGCACTAGACCACCAGAGTTCATCCAGATACATACTCTTCCAACTTCAATGAATGATCCGTCAGTCATTTAACAGTTGACAATGTGGATAAAGGTTCCATGAAACATGTCCTGATTTTATCTCATATGAGTGGAACAGAAAGAGTGTTTTAAATATTTTAACTCGGAAGAGATTATTAACTTAAGTTTGTTGCACAAAATGTAAAATGCAATTTGTGTAGTATCCAATAATTTTTATATTTCACAATAGTATTATATTTTAATGCATTTTGACATTAAATCTGCCAATTCAATAATTTGACAGTCAATATGTGTATATTTGTTTTCTAGCATGATGTATGTAGCAGGATGGATATGTAGTGATACAGCATGGTTTATGTTTAATTTGGTTCTTACGTTGGACAGACAATAGTAATCACTTCGAAATATGAATTAATGTATTAACACTTCTTTCTACAACACTAAATATTAGCATGTATTTAATTTAAAATGTTCCATTCTGGTGCAATGTTGAACTTTTCTACAGTTTTCTCTTCACACATAACTTACCAGTTTGACACATATAATGAACGGTGGTTTTGCTTCTGTAAAATGTAGAATGGGTATTGTATGCTGAGGGTTACACGGAGGTGAATAGTTGTGGCCAATTTTTTTTACATCTACATCACAAAGTGCAACCACTCTCATTTGGAAGATGGGCTTAAGTGAGCGATAGAATTTGCGACCTTGCTTCCCTGCATTCCAAATAGTGAACTGTGGCCATGAGTGGAGGACTTTTTCCTGTAATCTTTCTAATCTTAAATTCCAAATAGTATTCCTGTAAAAGAAAATATTACTGTTTAATTCTGATAATGTTATCTCTGAAGTATTATAAAAATTTAAAGAAATATTGCTGTCTCTTTTATAGAAGCAAAAGCCAAATAGCAATTATAGAACCTTAGAGTGATGAATTGATGACAAATAAAAATAAAGTGAATATATATGCTGCTAGTATCAAAGTTATTTTTCAGAGTGAAGGTTAACAATGAAAAACACTTCATCTAGAGCAGGGTTCTCAACCTTTAAGTTCAGGACCCACCAGAAGGATATAAAATTTTTTAGGATCCATAAGTTAAAGTTACACACAGTAATAAAAAATTAAATGCATTATTTAAAAATAATATAATTAAGTACATGCTGAAATGTATTAAAACATTTTGTACTGACTAATGTGATGATTGGAATTGTCATTTTTGTAATCTTCCCATCAGGAGACTTCATGAACCACCAAATGGCCCCTCAGGACCCATTAATGGTTCCAGATCCATAATTTGAGAAACAATGATCTAGAGCATTTCCTGGCAAAACTTGAATCCCCACCAATCTAAAGACATTGTTAATAAATTTCTTAATAATTGGTCTATTGTAGTGAATTGAAATTCCACATATGCGCTAGCATTTTCTACCAATTACTGTAATTCTGGGGAATAATTTGAATTCTCAACTGAGTTTAGTAGGTACTCTGAGGTACATTGGTGAGAACATGGTCAATCCCATCCTCCAGTTCATCCAGAATTTTTGGTTTGATGCTATGAACTTTATCCTTAGCCCAGTTCACAGGAAGTAATCACATGGAGTGATGTCAGGAGAACAAGACCACAACAGCTCAACAAATGTCCTGGAAAATGTTGACTAAGCCAGTCACAGGTGTTAAATGCAAAATAAGATGGTACACCATCCTACATGAAGATGAGTGAGGTTGATACAGTAGGCCAAATTTCATTTTTCAGCATGGCTAGGTACCATTCTTCATTCATGGTGTCTTAAAGAAGAATCAGACCCACAATGTCATGCCGCACTATGCTGCTACCTTAGGACAGTTTTGCATTCTTTCAGCTGTGGCCCTTAGATTCTCTGCAGCCCAGTAGTAGCCGTTATAGATTACAAAACCCCTTCCTCCATTTGAAACATGAATTTGTCACTCCAAATGATGTTGGTGAACAACTGGGGCCAGTCTTCATATCAATCATGCATGATCTTGCCATACTTTATTTAATGATCACAGCCCTCTGGTGTTAGTTCTTGACATAATTAGCTTCCATAGATGAGAAGTTAATTCCATCTTTAAAACATTTGAGATCATATATTGGATAAGATATGTTTTACAAGCAGCCTGTCATTTTGACTTTTTGGGGCTTTTGGCTTTTGTTGCCTCTAACCTGGATATCATTGGATGATCACTTCTGTGGAGTGTCCTGCACAGATCCTGTGTTCATGAGTTTGTGATGGTAATCCTTGATGGTCATAGGATTCATTATAATGTGAGGCCCTTGCAGACTATCCTAGCTATATGACAGACATAATGGACTGCAACTGAGCTCTTACCTGCACTGTAATGTGATGTGATGCACTATTTCAGATCTCTTTCTATCATAATAAACAAAACATCCCAGTAACTATTATGGCATTATATTAATGTATATAACATTTAATCACAATTTCCAATAGGAAAGTCCATTCATTCTGTAATGATTTTAATTTCCTTCTTTTAAAATTGACATATTAAAGAAGCTGTCTTTCAAAATTACTCCCTGATTTCCAATGGATGTTATTCCATACCTATCAGTCATGTATACATCAAACAGAGAAATTCTCAAAGTTTAGATATTCTAAAATGTGTCACAGATTCACCTCTTAGCATTATAAAATGTGACTTCCACTGGTTACATAAATAACTTCTAACCAGTAGAAGAATTCTTTCTATTCTGGGCTCATTCACTGAAATCTTAATCATGACAATGCAACTTTTGAGCTCATGAATGGGTGTGGCCAATGTAGCATTTTTTTTTTATTTAATGATGCTCTTTAACATCTCAGGTCATCAGTGTCCAATGTAGCACATATACAATATCCATGCTGTTGAAATCAGCCAAGGATGCTTTTAGCATCTGGTGAATCAAATCAAAACATTAATAAAATACTTGTTGCTTCAAGATTACTGATTTTCACTTTGAAAATTGCAGTATATAAAATTTCTTTTGCTGTTTGGTTAGCATTTTCCCTAGATTTTGATAAATTAGCTTAATGAACACTTATAATGGATATCAATAGAGAAAACTCAGGTCCCACACATCTTAAATTTATGGTTACCTGTTGTTGCATAGGAACAGATTAATCACAATTTAATGACCTCAATCATTAAACTTTGATAGCTCCTCTGGTAGCATTAATATACAAGATAGGTAGATAACTTTCATTTATTAATATTGCCAATATAATAGTATATCATTTTCCAAAAAATTTTCATTTAAAAATATGTAAATACAATTGGTATTGCATTTTTAATTTATTATTTTATTTGAATTGATTTTAAATTACCTATACACATTTATTTTATAATACTAATTAGAATACAGCATTAAAACAGTTGCAGTGCAGTTTAAATATTATACATGGCCTTCTTTATTATGCCATTGTTACAATCAATACAGAGGGCCTGTTTATAATGTAATAACAGAAAAATACCATTTTTATTACTAATGTATATACAATGGGGAGGATCCATAGGTCTGCTTAATGACACATAAAAGCTACATAAAACCAATTTGCTCTATGGAAGTGAGATAATATCACAATAAAAAAACCAATTAAAACTAAATTGGATACAATACAAACTAGGTCATTAAGAATAATAACAGGAACCATAAAAACAACAATTGCTGCAATGCAGAGCATAATTAACAACCTGCCAATTAAAACAGAGCTAGATATTAAAATGGAAATACTTGGACAGAAATTAAAAAGTAATCAACACAGGAATAACTGGTTTCAAATTCTTGACAGCATACAATGATTAAACATATAACAGACTTTCAAAAATTATATACAAAAAGAAGATTTAGACAAAATTTTAAAAATAAGTGCTAAATCTACCATCTAACCAATTGACTCTGTACAATATATAGATATCACCATGAAACTAAATCTGGATACAATCATCTCCAAGAAGAATGACCCACTTGAAGTATTAAGATTGATAGCACTGAACAATGAATGTGGTAATGAACAAGGTAACACACTGAGTTAAAAACATTAGTATAATGATAAAAACACTTGTAACGTTTCACTCTCAAAATTTAAAAATTCAGGACATATTTCTCAAGACCTTTGCTCACATTGTCAACTGTTTAATGACTGGCAGATCATGCTAGGACTGTGAGGACTCTGGCAGTCTGTTGATGAACTTGTACAGAATATTGTCTGCTTCCAGAATATCAAAATTCATTCATGTTCATATTTCTTTATGAAAATCTTTTCCCATATGTCAAGTTCCTTGGGATTTGAACAGTCTCAATAAAGTGATCTTTTTCTATTTTGTGATGTTCATTCCAAAAATGTGCTGCTACAGCCGATCTGTTTGTAACAAATATTTCTCCAGTGTGTCTTTTATACATTTGCTCTCACTCTACTGCCATGGGTGGCTGAGGTCATTAAGGCGTGGACTCATGAGCAGGAGGTCTGGGGTTCCAATCCCACCAGGACCATCCTCCCTGACTGGGGTTTTTTCCAGGTTTTCCTCAGTCCTCATAACTGGCAAATGCCAGGAAGGTACCCTAAACGTAGGCCTGGAACGCTTCCTTCCTTACAAAAATGTTCTTTCCCATAATATTATTTCATCTCATATATCATCAGTGTTCACCGCCTGTGGTGCCTCAGTAGTAAAAACAGGCATTAAACACTACTCAAAAAAAAAAAGCTCTCACTCTGATTATTAATATTACTCTACTGAGGGGTTTCTTTCTGTTGGTTGTGTAACATAAAGCATGCTCAGCCATAACACACAATGCATGCTAATACTCAGTAGGAAATTATGCCTTTGTGACTGTAAGAGTAATTTTTAGTAGCCATATATTTCCATCAGTTTCACAGTTTTTATGTAAATGCTAAATGTGATCTGTATTAATAATGGCTGTAACTAATGTATTGTGTTTATAGTTAATATTATTCATTTCTCTTTATTTAGGTTTTAACTTATGTTGTTTTTTTTTTTATTGATTTATTTATGGATGCTCTTTAACACCTCAGGTCATCAGCGTCCCATTCAATTCAAGGCATGAAACAGCCGACAAATTTTGCTCAGAGGCCTCTCTTTCAGGCTTGAGGTTCTTTTTCGTGCCGTAAATGTACGACACGGGACCCACGGCTTTATTTCCCTTCTGAAGGAAGCCATACTTAGGATTTTTACGCCCGAAAAAATCCATCAGTCCTGGCCGGGTTCGAACCCGCAATCTTGGGTGTAGGAGGCAAGTACTACACCACCAGGACTGACAAATTATGTTGTAATTTAATATGTATATACATCCATATAAGACTGGTTGAGTGGAAAAAAAAGCCCTGAGCCCTTAACTTTGCCAGTATAAATAAATAAAACTGTTATGCAAGTGTTGATACTTGTACAGCCAGTCTACTGTAGAGATACTCAGTCAGCTGTGGGATGGCATTAAGTTTTTGTGTGTGGGTGTGTTTTTTATTTTTTTTATTTTTTTTTTTTTTTTACAGTGTGCTGCTCCTTTTAATGTCTTGAGCTGGATCTTTATGGCACATCATCACATCACTTTGATCTGTTAATCCTCCTTGAGAATCTTTTGGCACCCTGCAACATTTGGCTCTTCATCATTAAAAGAGAAGTAGCAGGTTGTGGATAAGACTTATGGAAATAAAAAATGATACTGATCCAAAAATAGCTTTGGCAGGATTTTTAAAAAGAGAAAGGGATACAAATAAAAGTGTGCAATCCAGACAGGAGAGGATATTCCAAAGTAGCTTTCTCAACTTAAGGGTCCCTACCAACTGGTGGGTCCATGGGGGGGGGGGGGCTTTTAGTGATCATAAAGTCTTCTAATGGGGCAAGGGTCCCACAGAAAGATTGGTGCTTTATTAACTTTTCAGTATGTGTTTAATAACCATTTACTTTTTTATAAGAATGACTAATTTAATCCAAAAAATAAGATTTCTGGCCAATAAGCCTGGAAATCTCATTTTATTGGATTAATGCTGGCCGTGAAAGCTTAAATAGTTACATTGTACTAATTTAACTTAAGGGCCCTGTAGTGTTTAATAACCATCAAGGTGGGTCCTGGACATAAAAAGCATCATTTCATTTTATGGTGTTTACTTCCTTTATTAAATATTTATAAACAATGCTGGAAGCTAGGAAAAAAGTGACTGACTGCTTTCAAATGAATATTAGGTTAAATGAACCTTATTTAATTAGAAAACATACTCATGAATTGAAAATGTAGTAGCAGTAGGATGATAGCGGTAGATAAGAAGGCACTCTGGAACTCTGTGAAGTTGTCCTCCATGATCCAAGTGACTGTAGAAGAAAATAAGATCTTCAGGTGTCCCTTTCCCATCCTCACAAAATCCTCCAACTCTATAAAAATAATGAACATTTTTATTTATTCACTGTAAGTGGAAAAAATACAGTAGATGACTGGATACATCTTAAAAGGGGCTAGCTTATGGAATAGGAATGAAAAAATTGTCATTCTATATAATTTCCATTTTGCTGTTATATCAAGACATATGAAACATTGTATTATGGCCATGGATAAAAATGTATATAATGCACTCCTTTATATCATAAGCTTTGCATTTATGAAGTTTAATATAGGGTATACATAAAGAGGAAAAAGAGTGGATTGATTTCACCCCGGCAGTTTTCAAAAACATTTTTGACAGGTCCTTCATAATCTGCACTGCAGCCTTCACCACTGCTTTTCATGATGGAAAATTCCTCCCATGAAGTTGTTTTTTCCATTTAAGGAAAAGGAAAAAAAATCACATGTGCTAAATTAAACTATTAGAAGGGCAAGAAACACATTTCACATTGCTTTTTGCGAGATATTCAGCAACAACATTTGGAAGTATGTCCATGCATCTGCTTCTTGTACAGAAATGTAGCCTTTTGTGTGTGATATGGCCTTGTAGAGTTTTCAGGACATCTCTTCAGTATTTCCCAGTTACAGTTGCATGTTTACATACTGCTAAACTATTCCTTGAATATCGAAAAATGAGATAACCATAACTTTTCCAGTATAAGCAACTGCTTTTTTTTTTTGTAGTGTTGGTGATCATAGAGGCTTCCACACAGAGCTTTGTTGTTTGCTCTCAGGAATAAATAATGTTTTCATTATTTGCTCTCAGGAATAAATAATCTTTGAAAGAATTTTCCTGTAACATCATCTTCAATTGCATGCAAACATCCTTTTGTTCAGGAATCAGCAGTCTTGAAATTCGTCATGCACAAACAATCTCAAGTTAAACTTTTCAGCTACCAATCAATAGATGAGTACTATTGGGAAGAACAAGCTCTCCATAGACATCCTGTAACATTGCTTCAGCTGAAGAACGTTGAGTCGATAACAGAATTTCTGAGCAACATAATGTTCATCACCTTCATTTTGCTGTTGGCAGAACTGAACATGTCTCAACTTGCACATTTCTCACAGGAAGTGACAATAATGAAACTAGTACCATGTGTACATTGTACATTGAGCTAAGAAAACACTGTTAGGTTAAATTTAGCATGAGAAATTATGACTTTAAAAATTATGGTCATTCTTTATTGAACAACCATCATATATTTATTTTTCTGTTTGTTCTGTAGTCTTCAATACAATATGGAGTTAGATTAGTTAAAAGCAGTTTTACCTCTGTTAACTTAAAATATCATCTTTCTTATATTGTTAATGCTTTCTGAGACATTGCACCATTATTTTTTACATCTCTATTGTAAATTTATTACATTTGTTGTAAGTGCTTAGTACATCTATATATGAGGTACTATCAAAAAATTACTGGACTGGTAACTTCTGTTATAAAGAAAATACTTAAATTAATAATTTTGTCTACCATCTCCTTTGAAATAGTCTCCTTGTGCAGCAATACACCAGTCCTATCATTCCTGGCACATTTGGAAGGTGGCCTCAAAGTCATTTCTTATAAGTAAGTTTAGAACCTTCTGTGATTCATACTGTATCTCGTCAGCAATGTTGAAGTGTTGATCTTTGAGATGGATCTTCATCTACTGGAAAAGGAAGAAGTTTGCAGGCGTAGGTTGTTCTCCTATGATCTTCATAAACAATTTCCCAGACTTTTCAACTTCTAGGGATATTCTTCCTCTTTTAAAGTGCTTGTACTACTCAAAACATTATATAAGCCCCATTGCACCTCTGCCCTAGCTCTGCACATGCAGCCCTGTACTGCCATCTGTTGGTGCACTACAGAACAGCCCAGGAACTTTTTAATACCACCTCATATGTAGCAACCAAAAATGTAGTGCAAAATAAAGTAACATTTTAACTTTATAAAGATCCTAAATTTTACCAATTTCTTGTTATGCAGTTGCTCTCATTTTCAGTTTGTGACACCGGAACTGGTGATTTTTAAACTTTAGATTAGTGAAGCATTAGCAAACCTATTAAAAATCTGGCGTGAACAGAACCAAGTAGGCATTACAAGTGTTGATCCATGTGAGGTATACACCTGACTGTATAGCTGCTGCTCATCTAGTGAATTCGCCCATCTAGTGAAACGAATTGTGGAATCAGGAGGTTCACGACAGAACTCACTACCTATAATCTAAAACAAAAGAAAAGGACAAATATTATTTAAATTATAGAAACATTTATTATCTTAAATAAATTGTGCTTACAAAACAGTAGACAATGGAGTGGTAATATATCCTACAAAAAGTATTAAACATGTTCATACTTCTTAAAATGTAAATTGGAACTTGCACAGTGAAGCTAATCATATTAATTGATATCATTGTATGATTCAGTTGAACCACACTCTTAAACCTTCATTACTTTTCATAAATGTATGGAACCGGATTAGAGAAAATTTTGTTCCCATCTTCAGCCAGGCCAAAGTTCAACTGAACTTTAACTTCCAGTTGAACTTTAGCCTGGCTGAAGATGGGAACAAAATGTTCTCGAAACCGGTTCCACACATTTATGAAAAGTAAGTGAAGGTTTAAGAGTGTGTAGTTCAACTGAATCATACAATGATATCAATTAATATGTTCATACTTACTTTTACACAACATTAAGCCATGTTTTGGGAGCAATTGCTCCCATCATCAGCTCTTAACTGGCTACTTGATTTAGTGGCTGGATCAGTTTTAACCAAAAATTTTGTCAACAAATTTTGAGCGTAGCAATGGAAAATCCCTTGTGTTTGTTTCTAACAGATTTATTCACGGGCTCCTTTGAAATACATATCACCAAAGCCTTCCCTTTAATTTTCAAGATGTGGTATAGATATGTGGATGACAAGTATGCAATAATACTGAAAAAACATTCAATAAATGTTTTGAAACTTCTTAATTTACAACATAAACATATGCAGTTTACCATAGAAGAGAAATATTGGTGGCTACCATTCCAAGATTTAAAAATTATAAGAAATGGAGACAGACTGAGCTTTGGCATCCATAGAAAAGAGACATACACAGATAATTATATAAAAATAACAGTTATAACCTCAATCCGTAAATATGTAATGTTCTGCAGCCTGGCACACAGAATAATTAATATCCCACTGACAGAAATGGAAAACCAACAGGTAATTAATACAGCAATAATGAATGGTTTCAACAAAGAAGGTAAAAATCTATAAGAGAAGTTACAGCTACAAATTCAAGAGGATATTTAAAGAACATGGTATAATTCACCTACATACCAGTAGCAAAAATGTTGAGTGACATTTTCAACTCTTTTAAAAGATTTCAAAGCTTGAGCATAAAAATTCATTTAATTTAGTTGAAAAATTTAAAAATAGCAAAATTGCAACAGCAGATATAATAGTGTCATTCGATGTAAAAACCATATTCCCAAGCATGCCAATAGAGAATCTTATGTAAATGTTAAAGAAATGTTTAACCTCCTTACATTTACAAATAGAAGAAATACAAGACTTATTACAGTTTACTAATATTTGTATTCAATAAATTTTTTCAGTTTCAACCAAAGATATTTTCAATAAGTTTCTGGTCTAGTATGGAAAACCCCTTGTCTCTGTTCTTGCAGATTTATTCATGAACTTCTTTAAAATACACATCACCAAAGCCTTTCCTTTAATTTTCAAGACATGGTATAAGTATGTAAATGACATATTTGCAATAATACCGAAAAAGCATTGAATAGATACTCTGAACCTTCTTAATCTTCAACTTAAACCTATACAATTTACCATAGAAGAAGCGAAAAATGGTTGGCTCCCATTCCTAGATTTAAAAATCATAAGAAATGGAAATAGTCTTAACTTTGGAATTCACAGAAAGGAAACACACACAGAAAATTACATAAACAATATTAATTATAACCCAACTCCACATAAATATGCAGTGTTTCATAGTTTGGCACACAGAATAATTAGCATCCCACTGACAGAAACAGAGAATGAAATGGAATACCAGCAGATAATTAAGACAGCAATAACCAATGGTTTCAAAAAAGGCACAGTAATAAAAATTATCCATAAATTTAAAAGACAAAAATCGATTAGAGAGGTTTTCATACTGAAGAACACCAAGGAAAGATTCAAATTCAAAAGCTTCACCATCTAACTTATCACAACAAATTTAAGAGGATATTCAATCACCATCTAACTTATCACAACAAATTTAAGAGGATATTCAAAGAACAAGGTATAATGTTAGCCCCAAAGAACAAATAATAATATCAACAGTTTATTAGATTGCACAGTAAAAGACAGCATATAAACAGAAAAGAATTCAGGAATTTATGAAATCAAATGTGCAAATTGTGATCAAAGATACATCAGAGAAATTTGAAAATTCAGAGAAAAGAACACTTTCAGAATATTCATTTTAAACAAGTTGATAAATCAGCTGTGGCAGCTCACTTTTGAACCAATAATCATGAAATTAATCCAGAGACTAGGATGCTAAAAGAACTGCACTTCTCAATAGAACTATCCACTTGGGAACAGATTTTTATTTTAAAAAATAAGAAAAATTTAATGAACTTTGATCTTCCACCCATGCAAGAACTCAGCAAATTCCTAGAACCATCAAAGACGGCCACAAAAGCATCTTGGAATTCAGCCACCAATTCCAGTAGTTGTTCAACAATTGATACTTTTTTTTATGAGTAGTGTTTAATGCTTGTTTTTACTACTGAGGCACCACAGGCGGAACAGTTGATGATGCAAGCAAGGGCTTCCAAAACATGTCCTAACGTTATGTAAGTAAGTGGAGTTCGTGTGAACAGGCTAAATGTGTTAGTGTAGGATATATGGCATAATATTAGCCCCAAAGACAAACTTAAAATAAAAATGTTATTAGGTTCTACAGTAAAAGACACCATACCAACAGAAAAAAAATCAGGAATTTATGAAATCCAAAGTGCAAATTATGATCAGAGATACATCAGAAAAATGAAGATAAATTTGGAGAAAACACTTTAGGAATATTCATTTTAAGCAAATTGATAAATCAGCAGTGGCAGCTCACTTTTGGACCCAAAACCATGAAATTAAACCAGAGGCTAAGCTGCTGAAAGAACTTCACAACCCAATAAAGCTATTCACTTAGGAAAAATGTTCATCATATATATATAAAGGCCAATGAATTTTGATGTGCCACCCATGGATGAACTTGGCAAGTACTTGAACCATCACAGTCCATCATAGAAGCAGCATGGGATTCAGCCACAAATCCAGAAGACGGTCAACAGCAGATGAAGGGGGTGATTGCCCTGGAAACATATCCTAGTGTTGAATAAATAAGTGGAGTTAGTGTGAACATGTTTAATACATTATTGTAGGATATATTTATTATCTTGAAGGATATATTTATTATTATGAAGCTACATAAAAAAATGTGCTATTTTAAGGATTAATAAGCCGCCAGGGTGGCTGAAGTCATTAAGGCATGGACTCGTGAGCGGGATGTCTGGGGTTTGTATCCTGCCAGGACCATC
The DNA here is from genome assembly GCA_030762175.1 of Metallyticus violacea. Lineage (NCBI taxonomy): Eukaryota > Metazoa > Arthropoda > Insecta > Mantodea > Metallyticidae > Metallyticus > Metallyticus violacea. The sequence continues at coordinate 12,065,890 of CM060832.1, read as the reverse complement.
CTCCCTGACTAAAGATTTTTCCAGGTTTTCCTTAGTCATAACTGGCAAATGCCTGGGAGGTACCCTAAACTTAGGACTGGAATGTTTCCTTCCTTAAAAAAATCCTTTCCCAATGAATCATTTCATTTCAGGTATCATCAGTGTCTACCGCCTGTGGTGCCTCAGTAGTAAAAACGGGCGTTAAACACTACTCAAAAAAAAAAAAAAAAAAAAGAACCCGTATTACGTTGAGGATAATGGAAAGGGGGTGTTGCTGAAATAATCCTAATTCTTTTTGTTATATCTGTGGCAGTTTTATTGTTAAAAAGCACAGATAAAATTTTTTTTAACATCATGTAATAAAAATATAATAAGGGGTAGTATACTAAATCCTATGAAAATTCTTTTACCACCTAACTATATCACTTGGTATGATGAAACAATTTATGAAAGCATTTGGCAAAGATAGAAACTATTTTACTTATCTCACTTGCACATTTTTTACTCTTTCACATGCAAAAATAAAAGAAAGAATTCTTATAGATCTCCAATCATGAGCACTAGTTAAAGACAGGCAATTTGAGAATACTATGACTCCTATAGAAAAATGAGCTTATAATGTATTTAAAAATAATTTCTGGAAGCAATACAGACTGGCTACTTTAAGATTAAAAACCCACGTTACACCAATAACACACACTGAAGCACTCTTGACGAAGTATAACATTGTTCTAGGAGAGCACCAATGCTTCTGAAAAGCCAAATTGTACTTAGAGAAAGAAGTGCCACCATTTTGAATTAATATCCCTGGGATTGATAAACCCAAGACAGATACAGCTCCACAACTCCTGAAAGTGGCAGCACTAGAAATGATAGCTCATTATATCCTGCGCCAGAATGGCTACATGTTTCTACAGATGGTTCAGCTATTGATGAATGCATGGGTGCAGGATTTTTCTCATCTCTTGGAAGGGTAGCCTTCCCTGTGGGAAGAATACAAACTGATTTTGATGGCGAAGTAGCAGCCTTAAGTGAAGCTGCGAATACACTGATTTCTCTAAATATCAAACAAAAGGTAGTTATCCTGTCGGATTCCACCCCCTGTACTCCAAGTATTGGGCTCCCCAGAGCTGCAACAAGAAGACGATTTAGTAATTCAATGTAAAGAAAGACTACTGAGACTGCAAGAATTACTGTGATGCATTTATAATTATTCCCTGGTCACTGTGACATCAGCAGAAATGAAGAAGCTGACAGATTGATGAAGGAAGGATGCAAAATGAAGCAACCATCACCCCCTTTTACCTAATGACATTATATGCAATTTAATTTCAAACAGTATAAAGAGATAAACAATGTATACAGTTTTTTTCATTGTCAATAGCTTTGTAAGTACACTTATTTGAGTATAAAGAGAGTTGTTACAGACCCCTGGAAGGCAGCACCAATTGGTAAAAGATGGGAACTGATTATATCAAAACCTATCCCGAATAGTCTGCCCTGTGAAGTGGCCATGGCCACCTTTAGGATAGCCACAGACTATGATTACCTACAAAAACACTTGTACAGAATAGGCATAGTCGACTCTCCGACTTGCCCTATCTGCTCAAAAGAGGAAGGATCGGCTGATCATCTTTTACACTGTACAGCACTTCAGAGTGACTCAAAAGAAGACTCATTAGAAGGAAGAGCATGAATGTACTGGTGGCATGATGTCAAATGGTAACCAACCAAGAATGGGCATTGGCTGGAGGAGAAGCATTTAAAGAAATAATGAAAAGTTTCTAAGAAACAATAAACATGAGCTATGTGGAAAATGGTACGTGCTAACAAAAATTTTATTTTTCCTTTCATGGTACTGTGCAATCAGTGATGCTTTCCCCTGCAGCATGGGTTTTTTTTCTATAAGAAACCCCCCATAGTTTGCCATGCTGTGAAGGAGGTAGCAAGCCTGCTGACCTTGCTGACTCGCAGTCACAGCACACACCTCTCACAGGAGGGAACCAGCAGTAACAACAATGAAATTAATATCACATGTACATTATGTATTAAGCTAATAAAATATTGTAAAGTAAAATATTACTGCAAGTAAAAATGTTATGGGCATATTTTATTGAACAGTTCTTGTATAACAGACCATATTAAAAATAAAAAAGAAGAAAAAAAGCTGTCTTTGTTGATCAATCCTTGAACTGAACTGCTTTAAAGTTTGTTATCCTGTGTTAGAGTCCAAGGCCATCTTTACAGATTACAAAGGACTTAAGTAAATTATGAAACTACAGTTTTTATTCATTTTGCATAATTTGTAAGCTGGCAATTTTCTAAATTTCAATAAAAATAAATGTACTTACATAAGATATTTAAGAACTAAAACCTATAAAGATTTAATGAAGAGCTTACCCCTTTTGGTATCTTTACTTTTAAGGAATGTAGCAACTTACAGCATTGTGATGGAGTTTTGCAGCTTCATACTGTTTATAAATACGATCTGGTAGCATAATATCATCCTTAAAAAGAAAACAAAAAGCGTAAAATTAAGGCTGATACAGTTTGTAGTTGCTGAATTATTTCCAAATACAAAGAAAATTACTAGCTTAAATACTATCTGAAAACAATTTTAGAGGACAAAATATGTAGTATTCTATAGGCTCCAGATTTTATTTCTAAGTCTGTTGAACATCTGAAACATTTCCTGTAAGCAGCTTTAGTAAGATATATCTACAGAGCATACCAATGAACTATAAATCAACTTGCTGTATTTTTCCACTGAGCATGTGCATACATGTTTCATACTGTTGACTGTAACAGGGTCGCAATAGCTTTGATTGTCAGTGTGGATCTGATAGCAGTTCAGTTCAGTTCAGTTCAGTTATTATCAGAGCCTAGAAGTTCAGGCATTTATTTTGATTAAAATAGACAGGCAAAAAGGCACTTAAAATATTGAAAATAGACAGTAATATAATTAAAATAGGCATTTATTAAAAGTGAAAACAGAAAGTAATATCACACATTATTAATGAAAATAAGTATTTAAGACACTTAATAATTTCTTTGTCACATTAATAAAATACTTATTATTTTTCTTGGTTAGAAGCAACAACAAGATTTTTTTCATGGTATCAATGGTTGTGGTCTGTTGCTTGTCAGAGAGAACATTTTTCCTCATTGAAAAAGAATGTTCTACTTATACTGAAGTGATTTGAACATATTTAAAACAAGTTACTATTTTAGAAGGACTAATAACAATTACAAAGAACATTCATCTTTCAGAACATCATGGAAACATTGTAGGGATGGTTTATTGCAAAGCTGTACCACTCTCATCTCTCTTGCTTGCAATTGTTTAGCACAGATTGATACAAGGTCATTTGCCAGGACTATTCAAAGGTGCAGTACTTCCCTCATCTTCTCTATTTTCTGGTATTCGTATGCCTGAGGTAACCATGCATTTCCTTTCACTAATGAATGTTCTGCTGTTTAAAGAGTTTATGTGAATGTATTCAGGAAAAAGTTTGTGAGATGAATATAACATTTAATTTGTATAATTTTTTTCACTTTGATGTATTGAAATTCTTTATGTGCTTTTTAAAATGCATAAATAAATGCAGAAAAAATTCATAATTATCCAAACCAGTAAAAAAAAGTTTTAAACCTTAAAATAAGTAACAAGCCAAAATGGGCAAAATAAAAACTGGCTGTACCAACAACAAATGTATAGAAACATTTTTACTTCATCTGACTCTTAAATATATCCACCAAGATAGAAAAAGCATTTTCCTAACTTCCAGGTTCTGGTTATTATGAATGGTGTGTTTTCTTCTATATTTAATAGTGAAGAGAATTATAGCTCAGCATATGTTTTCTGCTGTGTAATGTGCATTTTGTTAGTATTTATTGATGAGCTAAGAAACATTACAAAATGGTAACCAACTAATTCTAGGGCCAATTTCTAGGTGTTACCCAGCACAAATTCTTATACAAACAATATACATTACATTAAACCTTCACTTTAAACAAATAATGACTAATTAAGATCATTATATGATTGAGTCAAGCTACACACTTTTATTCGCTCTACTTGTTTACATTTAGTGCATGTTTCATGGGCCTTTGTCCGCATCCTCAGCTAACCATTGACTGCCAGATAATTCGTTATGCTTTGGAAATGTGTATCTGCTCTGATCGAGGTGTGATGAAATTAAAAGTTTATGTTTTCATCCTCGGAAGTGTCAACATTCATTAATCTGTCTTTGTATTTGTAAATGTAGATTTTCTCCCATGTTATTAACTCTGTAGGCCCTTGTAATGATTTTAATAATTTTGTTTTGTTTACTATGTTATGAAAAAAGAAAAATTATTAAAATCAGTACAAGGACTTACAAAGTTAGCAACATGAGAGAAAATCTACTTTTATAAATACAGAGACAAATTAATGAACTTCAACCCCTTTGGGGATGAAAATATAAACTTAAGCTCATCACATTTCCACCAGAGCAGAATATACATTCCCAAAGCATAATGAATTATCCAGCAGTCAATGGTTAGCTGATGATGCAGATGAATATCTGTGAAACATGTACTACATTTAAACAAGTGGAGCCAATAAGAGTGTGTCATTTGACTCAATCATACAATGATCTTAATTATATGATTAACTTCACTGTACATGTTCCAATTAGCATTTCAAGTTATTAGTAAGTATGTGTGGTCCTTACTGTCTCCTAAACATTGCAACTTTTAAATCTGAGATAAATTAAAAAAATACCATATGTCTGACAAACTCACATATTCTGGAAGAATTTAAACAAAATAACTGCCAGGAAATAGCTAGCATGAACTAAGAGTGATGGATAGTTTTTAAAGAGGTGCAGATGAAGGTAGACAGTTTCAGTACCTATTTACATAAAGTTGGTAAGTAAACCTTTTAAAATGACTAAGGAAACTGTTGTATGGTTGGGTCTCTATAATACTTGCAAATGGCAATGAGCACTATTCATGCCCATTGGTTTTTTGTTTATTTAAGGATGCTCTTTAACATCATCAGCATCTGTGCCCATTGGTGGAACCCACAAGTTGATCCATAGTTTGTTTGGTTGCTCTATATATATATATTAAAGAAGATAGCGAACAGTGCACCATAAGACTTTCAGTTATTGCTGTTTATAATATTTTAGAGTATATAATGCAGTATTTTTGCTGTGCCTTCAACATTCTTTCTCAAGATATTTTTACATGTTTCTTGATATAGAACAGTTAATAACATTTATGGAAGGGTTAAGTAAATCAACTTTTCATAATATGAATATAATTTGAAAGTCTGGTAAATTTCCATAAAATGATGTGAAAAATTAATTTGAACATGCAATATATGAGCAACTTTTAATGAATTTTGACATACAAGGGTAGGTGCATAAGTCTCCAAACTAACCATTTTCTAGGTATGATAAAGACAAAAACTATATTTCACTTTTCAATATAGTTACCTTTATTGCAATATGTTTATCATATCTTTGAATTAACATTTCAATCCCCTTCCCCAAAAATAGTCAGAAATCTTGTCTGCAAAATGGCATAAACAGCATCCATTACTTCCTCTTCACACTTAAATTTCCTTCCTCGAAGACCCTTCTTGAGTTTTGAGAAAAGGAAATAGTCACTGGGGTCTAGATCTGGGCTGTAGGGTTGGATAATCTCCTTGAAGCCACATTTCTTCATAGCTTCTTTTGCAACAAGAGTTGTGTGCACAGTGCCTGTTGTCGTGAAGAAGGCGCACACCACCATTCAGCTTTCCTCGCCTTTTCTCTTTGATGGTGCAGTAGGTGAGCATAGTACTCCCCATTTACTGTGGTGTTCCTCTCCTTGAAGTTCATGAAGAATATTTCTTCACAGTCCCAAAAGATTGTGGCCATGATCTTGGTTCAATGAGTGACCTTGGCCTTTATAGGTGGTGCTTTGCCAGGTTTACGCCATTCCATTGATTCTCTTTTGGATCATAGTAGAAGACCACAGTTTTATCTTCTGTAGCATTGGTTTGCAGAACTTCTCTCTTGTTGCCATGGCAGAGCTCCAAAAATGCCTGATAACAGATGACTTGTTGCTACTTTTGGACTGAGGAAAGTAGTCTAGGCACTAACCTTATTCATGTTTAAATGTTCATGAATAATTTGAACAACTGTTGTTTTAGAACGGTCCAACCTTGCTGTTATTTCTGTAACTTTGAGCCACCAATCTTCCATAATTTCTCCTTCCACAAGAGCAATATTTTCAGGAGAGAGACCTCCAAGGGCTGGGGCCGACCTGCACCCTTCATCTTCAATGATTCGCGACCCATTCAAAAAAGTTTGGCCCATTCTTTTATGATAAAATATGAGGGGGATGCTTCTCCATATACATGGTCCAATCATTGTTTAATTTCATTTGGAATAAGTCCTTCTTTTGTGAAGAACTTAATAACAGCTTGATACACATTTTGAGCATGACACAACTTTCTACACATATCCTTCTTTATGCAGCTATATCTGAACAACTGAACACAGTGGAACAGAAGTTACAGCTGCAATAATAGATAAGGTATGACACCAGATAAGGCTTTTGTGAAGGGGATAATCCTTATCGGCGAGGACAGAAACTTATGGACCTACCCTCGTATCTGGAGCACATAGCTTAATATCATGTTCATCATAAGGCCACCAGAAACAACTTAGGCAACAAACTCAACTCCAACCAACAATCCAACAATTATATAACAGCTGAGGATGTGAACAAAGGTCATGAAACATGTTCTGATTAAGTCTTGAATAAGTGAAATTAGGAAGAGTGTTTTTTTTATATAGTTTGACACCTAAGAGAGAGAAAGATATGTTTGTATAGTTCCCTAGTGTTAGCAATGATAAATACATTTCAGAACTAAATCTGGGAGATAAACAGGTAAGTGAAAACAATGATCATAACAGAACAGACACAATGCATCTAATATATTCTGATGGACATTTAGATCTGAAAATACTATAAACATATTGTGTTGTAAAATGACAGTAAGTTTAGCCAACTTTAGATATGTTATATAAATGCTAGTGAGAGCCGAAATAAAATTAGGTGATACACATACATTTCCTGTATAATTAAGGCTGCTGGAAAATTAGGCAATACATACTAATTTTTATGCAAGTAGATACTTACCACATCTTGGAAACATAGGAATGCTCCACTGCTCTGCTCTACCGCTCTGTTCTTTGCAAATCCAACTGTAAATTATTTTTTTTTCATGTTAATTTTTGTCATATGTTGTAGTAACATTTGAAATATACAATGAGTCACATTTAAAAACTGTTCATTTGTTTACAGGCATAATCCCCCCAAAATTACCAGGATCTGGAACTGTAAACTCATGGTATCATAACACTTCACCTTTTTAAAACTTGCATGCTACAAATAAAATAATTATTTTTGTACTCTCGTCTTTCTTACAGAAAATTTTAAAAGAGTTTCCTATTTTGTATGACACACAATCTACATTTTAAAGAAATTAAAATTACACTTGTCAGTTCTTCTGCACTAATGGACCTAATTTCTTTAAGTTCATCCAAAGTTTGAGATTTAATATATACTCTTTATTTATCAAAGTTCCCCAGAGATAAAATTTATAGACTGTTAGATATGGAGAACAAGGAAATTATAAACTGCTGCTAATAAACCTGTGGTCAAACATACAATGCAGTTCCATAATGATGAATTAATTAGCAATATGAGGAAATTTATGTCTAAATTTTGTCTTGTTCTACTACATGATTTCTTACACTTTACATTCATTTTTATACATACCTACACAGTGAATACCTCACCATTACATAACACAACACACTACTGTACTAATCTAACGACATGTGATTTATGACTGGTGTGCCCACTGTTGGAGGCAGCTAGCAACTATGCTGTCACTGGATGCAGCAGAATGCTGGCAATGGCAGGAAGGCGGTAAGTGACCAACTTGTGAATGGAAGGTAATGCCTCATTGTATTTGCAACATGAAGTACATTTGAACTTATACTCTTCAAGTTATTAACAGTGAAGTAGTAAAATAATATAAAATAGAGTTGGTTTGGTGACAGACACCTAAAGAGGAAGCTTACGAAGTTATACAAAATTCAGAATAAAAGTAAATTTAAATTGATTAGAAACACAAACAATGTCTTTAATTTATCAAACGACTCTAAGTGAGAACAAATTAAATTTTTTAAACACGGGTTCAAAAACTTGTGTTGACTTTTCCAGAAGTATTGAACACTACATTGCCGAAATAGAAATAGCAGTGCAAGATTTAAAAAAAACCCGTAGATATGAAATTAGAAGCCAATGTGAAAGAATATTATCAAAATTAAACACAGATTTTCAGAAATCTCAAAACAAACAAATCATAAAAAGCCTTGAATGGTAAACAGATAATTTATACTAAAGCAGATAAAGGGAATAAAATTGTATTATTACAAGAAGAGGATTACATTAACAGAATGGAATCCCTTCTAAATAATATGGAATACTTTGAAATTAAAGAAGATCCATCAAAAGAGAGCATCAATATTACATTAAAAACAGCAAAAACATTAACAAATAAATAAATCTACAAAATTATGCGTAACAACCAGAGAATCCTAAGTATGTATGGTCTATTGAAAATCTATACATTGTGTAAAATTGGTTAAGTTCTACAAATTTATGTAGTTCATTTTTCATTTATTTATTGGTCTTATATTTTTTAAGTAGTTGAGTAGCTTATTATATAATTTTATGTCATTATGTTTAATGTTGAAATAGGGTGATTTAATGAGGATTAAATGCAATTTGTTTTTGTTTTATGTATTGTGTTAGTTTATATCTGCATTTACTGATAGGTTATCAAGGTTTCTTTTTATATGAATTAATATATCTTTGATATAAAATAGCAAGGGAAGCATACTCAGTTGCTTAAAATGCTTTCTGCAGCTTTCTCTATATGGGGTATTTATTATAATTTGTATAACTTTCTTTTGTAGTTTAAATATTACATTATTATTTATTGCATATGATAAATGAGAATAGAAGTGAGCAAAATAACATTTTCAAGTGTCTTTAATGACATACAAAATGTTAATTGGTAAAAAAAAAAGCATGCTCTATCCCATTAGAATTTATTAAATATGTTCACTTTATCTCCACTTATACACCATTGGGATATGTTTCAAGGGCAATTGCTTCCATCATCAACTTATTGACCAACTACTGGATGTGGTAGCTGGATCCCAAGGTGCTTCTATGGCAGTCTTTGATGTTTCCAATAGGAACAAGCTGAATTCATCCATGGTGGCTTCTGTTCCTAGATTTAAAAATTATAAGAAATGCAGATATACTGAATTTTGGAATCCATAGAAAAGAGATATGCATAAAAAATTACATAAAAATAATAGTTATAACCTCACTCCATATAAATATGTAGTGTTTTATAGTTTGGCACAGAATAATTAACATCCCACTCACAGCAGTAAAACAGAATACCAACAGGTAATTAATCCAGCAATAATCAATGGTTTCAGCAAAGAAAGACAATAATAAAACTTATCATAAATTTTACATATCAAGCAACTTACCACAACAAATTCAATAGCATATTCAAAGATAATGGCATAAAGTTATCCCCAAAGAACTAATACAATATCAAAAACTTACTAGGTTGCACAGTAAAGGACACACCACACCAAAAGAACAGAAATCAGGAATTTATGAAATTATATGTGCAGATTATATTAAAAATACCTCTGAAAAATTAATAGAAATTTGGAAATTCAGAGAAAGGAACGCTTTAAGAATATATGTTCTAAACAAATTAATAAATCAACATTGGCAGCTCACTTTTGAACCTAAAATCACAAAATTAAACCACAGACTAAGCTGGTGAAATAACTCAACTTAACAAAGCTGTCTATTTAGGAAAAATTTTTCATTCTGAAAATTAGAAAATAGTCAGTCAACAGTTGATGATGAGAGCAATTGGCCCCAAAACATGTCCTTATGTTGTATAATTAAGTGGAGTTAGTGTACACATACTTGATAAATTATAGTAGGATATATTATCACTCCATTGTTTATGGCTTCCTAAGTAAATTTAAATAATGCTGTATTTGGTTTAATTGCCAAATTTTCAAAGTAATTATCCTAACTTAAGAGTTCATCAACCCATAATCCTAAAAATTTTGTTTCAAATTGAATGTTCACAAATTTGGTCCCAAATTTTATGTTGAGGATCTTAGGCTTCTGCTATTTTTATGATGGAAATTGACTGCTACTGTTTTATCCTCATTTACCACTAGTTTATTGTTTCAAACCATTTGACTGATTGATGTTCTATGTTTCCCTGAAGGTTTTTATTATCTTTTCCTATCCTTGTGTCATCAGTCAAAAAAAAAAATTATTTTTACTTTGGTTCATTTTTAAGATGTAATGATGAATCATTAAGGCATAGTAAGATATGAGACAAGAATGAAAAGGAACAGATATAGAGTTAAAGTCAGCTTCCTTTGGCAGATAAAGGTTAAGTTCTTCAGTGATGTTTCTGTTATATTTTATAGAATATATGTACCTCCTTTAGGCTCCTCCATTTGACTCCCAGACACCTTCAAATCAATTCCAGAAGCCCTGAACTTATCCTTCCATTCTTGCAGCATTTCTTGTGAGTGATCTTGGCTTGCATCATTGAAGACAGACACTTCAATTTGTAGCTTTCCCACAGCAGTTTGTTTCTGTATTGACTTGAAACAATCCTCCAGCCAATGTTCCCCATTATGAATGGGAATAATAACACTCTATAGACAAATAATCTACTATAATCACAGGCTAAGATGAGTTCTCATTTTATTTATGCTTGTGATGTTACTGATGTTGATGTTATACAAAAGAATGATTCCATGCTACCCCAAAAGCTATCTTAAACTTACTACTATACATATATTTGATGTTACAAACACCTCTGGCTAGCAAATCTGAGGTTACCTTTATTTTGAAAAAAGTGTTTTAAAAGGTCACACATGTCATACAGAATCCAGAAAATTTACTTGAAATAAAAAGAATAAAAAAATTAATTTCCAAAGCATTATCAGGGAATATGATCAGGAAAATGCTTAGCATTTAAGCACCGAACTTCTGCAATGAGTAACATATTCAATTCCAAATAATAAATAGAAACTTCTCTATGTATGTTCATTCAAAAATTTCTAAAATTATGCTTCCTCTTATCAGCAATGGGGTTGCCAATCATTTAGGTTTTGTCTGGACTGTCCAGCTTTTATTACTGATGTCCATTATCCAGACAGAATGCTAAAAATGTCTAGACTTTTTCTGATTCTGTGTTAAGTATTATACTCTGTGTCATAGGCAAAGCCTGGAAGTTCAGGCATTTATTTTTGCTAAAATAGGCAGGTAAAAGGCACTTAAAATACTGATATAGGCAGTAATATAATTAAATTAGTCATTTATTAAAAGTGAAAACAGATTGTAATACACTTATTGTTAATGAAAATAGGTATTTAAGATACTAATTAATATCCTAAACTTAGGTATTTATTTTTTTAACACTAAACTCCATTTACTTACATAAAAGTAAGACGCGTTTCAGGAGAATCTCTCCCATCTTCAGTAGCTCACCGAGCCGCCATTACTCAAAAAAAAATTGTTTTGTGATCGAATCAAATGGAGTTTAGTAGTGTAAAAAAATAAATACCTAAGTTTAGGATATATTACCACTCCATTGTCAACAGCTTTGTAAGTACAATATTTATAGTTATTAATAATTTCTTTATCACAGAATTAAAGTATTTACGCCTGAGATGCCTCAGTAGTTAAAAGGGCATAAAAAAAATAAAGGACTTAAGCTTTTTTCCTCGTTACAAACAACAAGAAGATGTTTTTTCAAAGTATCATCTGTCATAGTCAGTCACTTGTCAGAAAGAAAATTTTTCATTATGGTCAAAGAACGTTCTACTTCCACTAAAGTGATTGGACCACATTTAAAACAAGCTATTTTGGAAGGACTCCTACCAATTACAATAAAGCATTCACCTTTCAGGACATTGTGGAAATGTTGATCAAAACAAAGTAATGTAATTTTGAATAGTTCTGGTAAATGAGCAAAAGATGCACACTGGTTTCTGGTCGAGTTCATTTTCTGTTATGCACTTATAGGGGAATCAGATTAGCATCTCTCCTACTTCAATAATGAACACATTGTAGGGATGGTTTATTGCAAAGCTGTACCGTTCTCATCTTTCTTGTCTGCAATTGTTTGTTATATTTATGCAGCTGAGAAGTTATCCCCACCACAAACTTTGTAGAATTGTCTTGTGCAGATCAATACAAGATGATTTGCCTGGACTATTCAAAGCTACAGTATTTTCCTCATCCTATCTATTTCCTGATATTCATATGCTCAAGGTAACTGTGGGTTCCTTACACTAATGAAGATGCAGCTATTTAAAGAGCTTAAGTGAATGAGTTCAGGAGAAAATTTTGATTGCTTTAAAAGAAATAAATGTATAGCAAGATTTTCAATTGATATTTTATGAGATAGACATGCCGTTAAAGTTTTATAACTTTTTTCACTGTGATATATTGAAATTCTTTATGTGCTTTTTAAAATGAGTAAATAATTGCAGAAAAAATCCATAATGATCCAAAACAGGCCAAATGGTTTTAAACCTTAAAATGGGCAACAGAAGCCAAAATGGGCAAAAAAAAAAAAATAATAAAAATTGGCCCTACTGACCCCTATGTATGGAAACATGTTCATTTCTACCTGACTTAAATATATTCACCCAGTAAGAAAAGGCATTTTGCTTAACTTCTGAGCTCTGATCATAAGTATTACTGCGGTAGACAAGAGAAATCCCATTGCCACTATCTACACAAACCTCATGACTCAATATTATTGCATAATGTTACATTGTGTGTTTGTGCAGCAACTTGCAATTGTGCTGGGTTGTAGTCAATGAAGTAAAGTATGCCAGAGTTAAATCTATAATGTGATACAACTAACAAGAGTTTTGATCATTACTTGCATTATTTTTACTTATTTGTAGTGTATTAAAACGAGAACAAAATGTTAAGTAAAATTACATACAGAAATTGAGGGTGATGGCAAAAGCAGCAGTGAGTATGACAGTGAAAAATAAAAATCTAGTAAAAAAAATTAGTACAAGTGTACTTTTAGAAAAACATGACTATGAGAAAATAATGTAAAAACTAGTCACCAAAATGTTAAGATATTAGTAGAGAAAAATGCATTCTCTGTGCAAGTTTCTTTTATTATAGGTGAAAGTATTACTGCCATTAGGAAAAATATACAGCAATAGGAACATAGGATAGAGGTAGTGGCAAGTAACAAAAGTAAATCATTAACTTTAAGTGTAAATTGGAATTGTACAGAGAAGCAAATTATATAATTACATTATTGTATGATCGAGCCAAATACATATTCTTATGGCTTCACTTACTTGTTTGTATTTAGAACTTGTTTCATAGACTGTCATCTGCATTTTCAGCAAATTGTCAACTGCTGGATGATTCACAGTATCTCTTTGGGGACGCATACTCTACTTTGGTGGTGGAGGTGTGATAAATTTAAAGTTGATGTTGAAGTTTTCATCCCAAAAAGTGTCAAAAGTTTATTAATTTGTCTCTAGGAACTTTGACACTTTTGAGGAAGAAAACTTCAACATCAACTTGAAATTCATCACAGCTCCACCACCAGAGCAGAATATATGCCCCCAAAGAAATACTGTGAATCATCCAGCAGTCAGCAATTAGCTGAGGATGCAGATGATGGGTCTATGAAAAATGTTCTAGATATAAACAAGTGAAGTCATAAAAGTGTATAGTTCAATGCAGTCATAGAGTAACAGAGTAATTAATTAAAAATAAATGAATTAGTAATTTCCTTAATGTGAAATTGAACTAGCATTTCTTTATCATTCCATAATAATACATCACCACAACTATCACAGTAATTTCTTTATGGATTGTGAGATAAAACTGTGTTTTCAGTATTTAAAAATTGTAAAATAAGTGACAAATCACAATGAGGCCGCACCAAATGGGAAATGCTAGTGCACAGTGTTCTAGCTCCATATTTGGTTGTACCGCCTGTGGTGCCTCAGTAGTAAAAACGGGCGTTAAACACTAATACAAAAAAACATTTTGTTGTTAGGTAACTTATTGACTTAAACAGGGATGAAATATTCTTTTTGATTGCAGCTGATGCTTCTATTAAAGGAAATCTTGAATACTATCCAATTATTGTAGCATATTTTCAATTCCAGCAGCCGTAAGTGAGATTTGTGGTGGATCAAGCAGCATCTGGGCAGATTTCCTCCAGGGTCTTCAGTTTCCCAACATTGCTCCATTTTCACCCCATCCCCATCTTTACGTTCATCTAGTTTAAAGTAATCAGCTGATATCTCAGTATGCACATTAAAATGGATTATGTTACTGCCATCTATAGCTAATGGAAGAACTCTGGTAAGCCAGGTATTAAACACTGCCACCTTTCATATTATGTGAATATAATTTGAAAGCTTGTAATATCCCTGGTTTTGATGCAAACAATGCTTCAGTTTATTATGGAAAAAAATCATTTTTTATGAACATTTTAAACTTCAAAATAATAATATGGTGAGAGTAAAAGTAAATATAATAGCCATGTTATACATAATATGGCTAAGAATTTACACAGGTTGCCTATGTATGATGTAGAAACTATACTCTTAAAGATGTTAATGAATTTTCCTCAACATTTAAAAATTTCAGAGCTTAAACTTTTTTGAGTTGGTTTATTAGAATAAATCTGTCTTTTAAGGCATATATCAATTCATTGATTTTCCCTGCCACTGTTTACTTTTTAAAAACTGGAAGCCTGTTAGATCTTATTTCTTTTCCAAAGAAGAGGAGGAAACTAATCTTGCAATTTGGTCTTGTAATAAAGATTAGAAAAATCAAATTATGCTGAGTTAACACTTCCAGAGTATTATTTATTTTTTACATAACATAAACATTGAAAAAATTGGAAAACAATTCATCACAATGAACAAATGATTGAAAAATTAAGTAAATTAATAAATAATCAGAAAATAAGAACTGAGGATAAATTTTTCAGATTTTATATAAACCAAACTTTAAAAAACTTCCATCCATCATATCAAGTGCCTTTTAAAAACAATGCTCTAAATATGAATAAAATCATTGATATATGTTGTACTAAATACTTGTATTGCTTCACTTACTTGTGTGATATTTGGAACCAGTTTCGAAGACCTTCGTCTTCATCCTCGGCCAAGGGTACGACTGGTTGGAGTTTCCAACAGCTCTGTCAAGATGAAGCACCGCCCTGGTGGTGTTTTTATGTATTTAAAATTGGTGTTTTCTACCTTTGGAATATCAAAATTCATTAATCGATCTCTGTATTCATGAATATAAATTTTTTCCCGAGTATCCAGTTCTGTATGTCCCAAATAATCCACTTTCTTCACAATCTCATGGTTTTTTGTTTATGATAATATCGGAAAAACAAAGAGAAAAAAGGCATATGTTTAGAAGAGCATTTCAGGAACATAAAATAAAAACAAGACAGATAGATCAGCTGTGGCATATTTTTGGACAAAAAAACCACGAGATTGTGAAGAAAATGGATTTATTAAAAGGGACTCAAAGACACATAGAATTGGATATTTGGGAAAAAGTTACATTCATAAATACAGAGATCAATTAATGATATTCCAAAGGTAGAAAACACCAATTTTAAATATATAAAAACACCATCAGGGCGGGCTTCAACTCTACAGAGCCGTTGGATTCTCCAACCAGTCTTACCTTTGGCTGAGGATGAAGACGAAGGTCTTCGAAACTGGTTCCAAATATCACACAAGTAAGTAAAGCAATACGAGCATTTAGTAAGACATATATTTCATGATTTTATTCATATGACTTGGTTTCACTGTGTTAGTTCCATATATTTTTTTAAATTAAGTTTCTTTTTTAAAAAATGTTTTAAATGCTCTAAATGTATATCAGAGAAGTTTAATTAGAAAATGGTTCAACTATGATTCCTCTCCTTTCAAGCACTATATTGTTTTAGACTTAAAGGTACTAGTAACATTTGAAAGTCTCAGAAATATTGTGGAAGTAAATAAACTGACAATTGGTGGGGATGAACTAAACAACAAACACACTCTAATAGACACAGTGTCTAAAAAGCTAATACAGAAGGACATACCAATGGTTCAAAAATGGAGGTTTTCAGTAAATCCAGCAGAAATGCTCCCACTTTGCTTAAAAATAGTAAAATTTTGTCTGTCCATTCCTTTGAGAAATGTTGTGGTTGAGAGAGTGATTTCAGCAATGAAAAACTTGTTGACAATTAGAGGAATGACTTTGTGTCAAAACAGTTGATAGTGAACACCTTGTAGGATGATTTATGGAGTTTCATCAGTTTGTCACTGAAGAACATGTTTTGAGGGCCTCAGCTAGTGATCAGCAATATATCTACCAAAGAATGCAGCAGCAGAAGTAAAAACAGCAACAGCATCAGAAAAATTAAAAATAAATTTATATTTCAGTATTCTTAATAAATTTTACCTCCCACCCCCAATAAAATATATAGCCTTAGCTATCCAGGCATTTTGACTTGAAAAGATAGCAACCCTAATCATCAACATACATTAAAACATGGAAATTGGTTTCAGTACATAAACATAAGCCATTTAAGTAGCACTAGGAGAAATAGTGGACCTCAGTTTTCTTTATGACTGTTGCAAATATCCATTAATTCATAGTCACTTATTTGTTACAATACAGAGACAGTAGCTGCAAACATGAAAGTGAATTACACCATTAATCAATTGTGCCACATCATTTTTCGTTATTAACAATTGCTAACAAAGCACTGGAGCTATCATGGGTCTGTTTATATAGGTAATTGATTTCATTTAAATCCCTTATTATATTCTAATTCCTAATACTTATAACCTTTCCAATAGTTATCATTATCATTTAACTTTCAGTTGCTGTGTAAATATGTTCACAAAAATATGTTGATTTAAAATTATGGCTTCTGGTTAGGAAATTGCCCAATTAATAGTTGTCATTGCCTAAAGATAATAATCAATCATAACAGACAAGAGACATTTTTAAGGGCACCTTTTATCAACTACAGAATCAAGTTTTGTGGTGCTAGCACACAAAATGGGCAGTTTGTTTCTTTGTTTTAGCCACTTCAATTTTTTTTTTCCTGAATGACACAAGCCAAACAATAAATCTTTTTTTTTTTTCCTAAGGATGAGAAAAAATAAATAAGGCATTACTTACAACTTTGCTCATAGTGCAGAAATTGTTGCAGGCAAAGCTTGCTGATGAATGAGGTTCTTACTCAGTGTAAGATGGTTGGTCTCATACTGTACCTTGCATAATACATTAATAATTTATGATCACATTAATGTTGTCATTGATTTTCTTCTTTCTCTGGGAAATATATTCCATATTTATTACTTAAAAGTAAAAAGATCAATAACAACTATCTTGTTTATTTGCGAATTGCTTTAATTACAAAATATTCTCTATGATTATGAAATAATGCTGGGCATTGTTTAATTCTTATTTATAACACCAACTACAGCTGCTGTTATGGAACTTGATAAAATGCAGACCGAAAAAGGCAGAGGCCTTGTGTTTGCGGCATTTGGAAATGTGAGGTTATGGTAACTTTTATAAGCTAACAGATTTGGGTATTAATTTTTCTCGCAACACAACGAATAACTGCAAATTGCTTGCTTTGTGACTTGCGGCTGAAATAAATATGCAGTTCTCGATGTAATGGTACAGATTTGAGGTTATAGTATGCACTGTAAAACGCATTATTACGCATGCTCACTTGCGCATTGGAAATCTGCAGCCCACCCCCAAGCCTTACGGTGAATTGTTAGCAATACCAACATAACAAAAGTTACTTATTTGTTGATAACTTTACTGGTTTAAGTCCACTGCAAAATATAAAATACGAATTAAGGTGCACGGTTCCCGCTACAGAGTTTGTAAAGAATTAAACATTTCATGAGTCAGGTCCAGTTTGTAGATATGAATGGTGTATCAGACCACACATACGCGCGCGCGCACACGCACACACACAGAAATAGTACTATTTACCATTAATATCAATAACCTATTAGCATAATTCAGATATAGAATATTATGAGCCTATGCTGTTAATTGTCGAGTTTACTTTCTTCTTGCATAGTTTCGATTAGGATGGTTGGGTAGCCATGTATAAAAGCATAATGTTATTAATCGGTCACATGGGATTAATATGTATATTCTAGAAGTACAAGATAACTTTATCAAGATATCACTAGTTTGTCTCAAAGAGACAAAATATAGAGTATTGATGGCACATTTTTTTTTTTTTTTTTTTTTTTTTTTTGGTGGGGCAGGTGTTACTGCTTAAGTATAGTGCTTAGCTTTCAAGTTTGGTAGCCTAATTTCTGTTATTTTGGTTGCATTGGCAGACGTACTCTATGAAGCAACCCGCAAAAGTTGTGAACTTGTTTAAGTAAATGTGTATTTCTAAGTTTGTAAGCGGATAAATTTTAATATACCTGTAAGTATTTCGTTTTAAATGCACATATTTACTTGAGTAAAAAACATTCGAATTTCAGTTCTACTTCGCATTTATTGTACTTTCAAAGGATGAAAAATATTATATGCTATTATTTGTCTCATACTTTATGCAAGTCCCGGGATCCCTGGTTACCACTATTTATTACGGTGATGGCTTTGTTGTTTTGTTTGCACTCTGTAGGTTCATATTAATAATAGCTACAGTGACTGATGAGTAAATGACTCTAGAACGTTCCAGCATTAAATAAAACAAAATAAACGGCATAATCATATTTACACTTACCGCCTGTGGTGCCTCAGTAGTAAAAACGAGCGTTAAACACTACTCAATATATATTTGCCCGGAGAAAGGTCTGGGATTCGAGTCCCACCAGGATCGTCCTCCCTGACTTACGTTTTTTCCAGGTCCTCACAAATGGAAAATGCCAGGGAGATACCCTAAACTTAGGCCTGGAACGTTTCCTTCCTTAAAAAAAGTCCTTTCCAAATATAATATCATTTCATCTCATGTATCATCAGTGTCCGCCGCCTGTGGTGCCTCAGTAGTAAAAACGGGCGTAAAAATCATTACAAGAAGAAGAAGAAGAAGAAGAAGAAGAAGAAGAAGAAGAAGAAGAAGAAGAAGAAGAAAGAACCACAGTCTTCAGGGAATTCATTTACAAAATAATAAAATAATAACTTGCCTTCAAAAAAATTAAAATTGCGGGTGGCTTATGGATTATTTTTTTCTGTTTCGCGTTAAAACTGTATTCTGTATATTTCTGTAAACTTCATTTAATTTTTAATGCAAAATACCAAAAGTGATAAAAGTATATTCAGTTGGTAGAATTAAAATTTCCAATTTACAAAACAAGTATTTGTTGGAGCAGAAAATATGAATTTTTCTGCAGTTCAAATATGATTTGTTTTTACCGAGCTATCCTAAAAGATTTTTCCATATTTTTATGCACCATGCTCCAAAGTCTAATGTAGAGCTTTTAAAGTTTTAAGTGAGTTAATTTTCTGAACTCAGTTTAGGTGTAATGCGCCCATCGTCAGTATGTAATGTGATTATTGATTTGATTTGTTTTGATTTTCTCCGCATGCGGACCGGGTCCGAACAGTAACAGTCAGGACGCGTATCGCCGTTGATAAGGACGGTCAGTGTTTGTGTTTAGATTCGAAACAGCAAGGAGTTACGTTGTTAATTCTCTGTTTGCCATGGTTCTAAGTTTTAACATAGAATAATGCATTTTCATTCGCTGTAACTTTTTAAGAAATAAATCAGCTGCTCTGTGTCGAGCAGATTTTAAGAACGTTTTCCGGGGTTTCAACCCTGAAAGATCCATAGTTCGTAAACTAGTGCTTAAACTCAAAACAACAGGACCAGTGCTGGAGAAGAAAATAAGATGTCATGTGTTAACAGAGGAAAAGCTAGATGAAGAGCCTACCATTAGAATGGATTGCAGCACATCTTCAATGTATGGAAATGAAACATATATGAAAATAAAAGACTTAGGAAAGTGAAATTCTTTTTCAGGGTAAAACAGGGCATACCATAAGGCTCAAAATTAGGCATTTTTTTAATGTATACCAAGATGTACAAGTATTAGAAATAATGCACAAGTAGAGTTGGTTGTGTAGATAACATCACGATTGTAAAGTAAATTACATTATATAACTGACTTAAATATCACACAAATATTATGCACTTTTAATAGGTGCAAATAGACAAATTACTTAACCTACAAAACTTTTTATCCGGTTTTCATTTAAATTATATACTTGCGAAAAAGATAAGCAGCATGTCTGTAAACTGCATAGCCTCTTGATCCCGGCCACTGGATGTTTCCCTCTGCTCTTCACTTACTCCCGGAGCTGCCCCCAGTGGAGTTATAGGCACAAACGGCTAGCCCTTGAGCAAGATTGAAATACAGAAATGTTCTCCTTCGTTTCTACCAATTCAACCCAATCCTTTTTTTTTTTATTAATAATAATCTACATATTTATCAGTCCAGCGGTATAGGCCAGAATTATTATTCCAAATTTGTCATTGAGGTTTCCCCAGTTGGGAGATGGACGAACATAGCCTGGATAGTTCTAAGTTAGGTTTAATTAACTTTGAGTCCCTTTCTGGCATTCTATTCCAACCTGCCAAACTTTTCATTCCTACAGAGTGCTGAAATTTCACACCTGGTTGCCCCGAACTCTCTAATGAACATTTATATTCTACACACTTAACTAATGATTCTAAAATAATTATGAATAAACTTACATCCTCCAAGCGTGATCCCATGTTTGCAAATGTTATTAATTTTCGCAATCGTAGACCTAAAATAGCCGGTTCAATTCCGCCCAGGGATTTTTTTTTCGGGCGTAAAAATCCTAAATATGCCTTCCTTAGGAAAGGAAGTAAAGCCTTGGGTCCCGTGTCGTTGATTTACGGCACGTAAAAGAATCTCAGGTCTGAAAGAAGAGGCCTCTGAGCAAAATTTATCGGCCGTTTCACACCCTGAATTAAGCGAGACTCTGATTACCTGAGATGTTAAAGAGCGCCCATAAATAAACCAAATCAACGATATTTTCGCGAGGGGACAGTTATAAAATAGTTGCAGAGATTAATGTAGTTTAGTTTTTAATCTTTAATAAGAACCAAACTTTTTTATGCCTTCAGAGCTTTTATAGCATAGTCAACTGTATATTAAGACAGAATATAACGGGTAAGTACAACAATTGTAATAATTGAGGGTTTCGCGGCGTTGATTACTTAATAAGGCTTTTCGGGTTACCAACCTAAAACATTAAGCTTTCCATTAGGATGAATGAAGAAGTACTTTCAAACGATTCAAGTGCTGGCCTCGCAATGGAAAATTCCTGCAGCAAACACATCAGTTGGTACATATTACTTGTGATTTGCTGTATTCAGATGATCGCTGTTTCTGGACTCGGAGAGTTAATGTAGAAACTACACTTTACATGAGTAATGCAGCCGAGTAATATTAAGTAATGCAACCTCCTCATCGAGGAGGTTCCAGTTATTACACAACAGCGGCATCCAAAATTTCTTTGCTTGACATCCTGATTTCAGTCCTGGATTGGCACCCTAAATTGCCTGATTTTAATATAATATAGAGTGTTTGGGCTCAGATAGTTCATAATTTGGAGCATGATAAAGAGAGAACAAGGACAGCCCTAATGGAACACTGTAGTCGAGAATGGGAAGACCTCCGAAAAGATCCAGAATATTTTGAGGATCTAATAACTTCAGTTATAAGTCTGAATGACTTACTAGAATAACTAGACAGAAATGGTAACGGGGCTCTTGTATTTTGAATATATTATTGTTTCTGTTGTAATAATTTCATTTTAAACGTTTTGTAGCAATTATGAAGCTAAAAGTATCATATTATTTTATATTTATAAATTTTGTTGCACATGGTTTCATTATACAGTTTAATTTTAAATGCTTCTTTAAATCAACAAATCTAGAACCTAGTTTTACGTTCTTAAAAACAATGTAAAGCTATGATACTTGTTGGTTATGCTTCAGATCAGTTGTATTGCTTACCAATCTTAGAAAAACATTTTTTTTTTCTTTGGAATAGTTGAATTTACAGACATTTCATTTTTGTGCAAGTTATATGATTTATAAATCCGTCATCAAAATTTTTGCTTCAATAGAAGCAAAATGATATAAGCTATTAAAGGAACTTGATTTGTAATTCCTTCTTGTCGTATTTCTGACTACATTTTTGCTTAGTGTTTTTGTATTATTTATATATTTTATACTTGTAACATTGTTAACGTTATGTATTTTGTGACCTTAAATAAAAAAAATGAACATCCGAAACGTCCTTCAATGCTCTTACTGCGTCAGCATAGGCCACCTAACGCAATTGTTCCCCCCCCCCGCTAATTCGTGGAGTGAGAATTCAAAAGCAGCCTCTATTTTGTTTATATCTACCGATTATCGTTGTCCTCGCCTTTACAGATTATCAGAGCATGACTAATACTAATACTTCTACGGTACAAAACAATAAAAATTACTTGTGTACCTTAAGTATATAAGTGTAAAGTATCGCGCGATCAGTGATGCTTTGCCCCGCGGCGCAGAGTTTTTCCTCTGAGAGAGCCCCCACGCCCGTGTAGGGGTTAGCAATCCTTTTTGCTTACTTGTTGACCTTGCTGATTGTTTCAATCGTGGCTCAGCAGCTCCCGAGTATGTGTTGTGTTGTTCGTTTCTTAATTCGACAGTATGCATCGTGTGTTTTCAGTGGCACGGCGTGTCTTTACGTACTATTCAAATAATTCAGTCAGTTCATGAAGTTCGAAGATTGTTTCAAGCAAGATTCCCGGGTGTAGACGCTCCAGATCGAAAAACAGTCCATAATATGTACAGTAAACTTCAGGAAACTGGAAATGTTTTTTTTTTTTGGGGGGGGGGCACACCCGAAGGTGGTGATCAAGTGCAGAAACTGGAAGTGTCCAGCTTAAGAAACCAAAGAAAGTAGCGTACGGTTCTCACCTATACGACAATGGTAATCGTTTAGGAAATTCCCCTTTTGTGAGTGGATTTTGGACAAATAAACCCACATTTAATATTCTTCTTGAACGAGACCCGGTTCCACCTCCATGCTTATGTGTGTGCTCAAAACGATCGTTACTAGAGTTTTGATAAACCTGACTACATGAAGCGCTCCTCCACGATGAAAAAATCGGATGTGGTGCGCCATTAGTGGTGAAAGAATCATAAGACCTTTTTTGCTTCTTTGGAGCATTTAGTTAATTCTGTTACTTTTGTGAATACCATACTAACCCCTTTTTTCAGAGAATTAACCGATAGGGAGCGTGATCATGCATTTATTTTCTACAGGACTGTGCAACTAATCACACTGCGAATAATTCCACGAGAGCAATCACAATGTGTTTGCACAAGACAATAATTAGTAAGGATTTGCGACTCCCTCGGTACCCTGATTTAACAGCCTGTGATTATTATCTCTGGGGTAAATTAAAAGATGTCGTGTACAATACGAATCCGCACACCATATAAGAACTCAAAGTTAATATTCGTCAGGAAATATTCGGATTCTTCAAAATGAACTACAGCAAGTGTTGAATAATTTTCCAAAGAAATGCCAAAAATGTGTGGAGAATGAAGGCGGGCAGTTTTTATATCTCATTTAATAAACTGGTCAGTAATGAGGCTCTTAAATTGGTTGTGTATTGTTGTATGATTGGTTTGTTTTATTGTTTTACCCTCGCGTTAATAATCGAGTCCCGGCTGGCCGGCCAACCGACTTACGAGCGGCGAGCTCGCTCGAAGGCAAAACACTCCCGGGGAAAACAAAATTGATAGATGTAGAAGAAACTTTTGTGGAACACAATTCTACTAATAACTAAAAGTTACGCACAACTCCATACGTTTGCGGTGTATTGGATCATATTTTTTGTTGAATAGAGCCTAGTAGTGAAAACAAGCGTTACACATTATCGAAAATAATTCCTCTTCCGTTTCCTTGCATAATTTCTCTCTGTCCACAGTACTACGTTACACTACCTCCATTACATTCCTTGCATAAATTAGCAACAAAGCATGAGAAATGTTATTGGGAAGTTATTGGGAACACAACATTTAAGGAGAGGGATTTCCTTATAATGGTTTGTCTTCTGGAGAAAATGAAAAAAAGAAGAAAAGTCATTTAAATAATACTTTATTTTATGTGAAACTTATAGGAAACGTATTAAAATATCACCTTTTTACATGACAAAATTAAGTATTAACAGAACCAATGATGTTGCCAGCTCTGTTCTCTCAACGCTGCACACTAACAATTTCAATTAAATGACGTTAAAATACTGGGTGCTGATGCTTACTGATGAATGAAAAATAAATATACAAACTCGCTACATAAAGGTTACCTAAATCAGAACACAAAAGAAATAATAGATCATTTGACTAGGACACTCATTGCTACCAACACAAAGTTTGTTATTCGTAAAATATTTTTAAGAAATAAAATAACACACACGCTACAAAAAAAAATTAAATTACTAAAATAAAACAATACATTAGAGGAATACAGAAATAAAGCAAACAAAATATACAAACATAACATACACAATTCTATAAAATAAAAAGTAAGTGCCGACGCTTTTGATGTTCCCGGTCTGCCAGTGAGACACAATGCATTGCGACATTGGAGAAGGTGTATGGTAATTCTGAAGCAGTGCTCCTGTCGCTTCCATGATAACTCTGCACATCGCAATACGTTTACAAAGAGAAATGCTTTCAAGCAAGTTTAATCAATTTGGAGGGAGAAAAAAGTCTGCTGGGGAAAATTGCTACTCTTTACTTAACTTGCAGTTTGAAATAAATCTGTCATTTTTTTAGTATCTCAGTCAAAAGCTTTCATTTTACAAAGAATTTACATTTCGTGAAAAATATACTATAATTCATAGGATCAAGATATTCTATGGGGGGGGGGAGGCTAAATTCACTTGCGACGGGCGAGTACAGGCTCTAAACACTGCAATCTCAGCATGGAGAACCGTATAGTGTGGCTTTGCCCATTCACCTAGGAGTACACCGTCACTGCCCTTCGGAAACAAGTGACTCCAAGGCAATTTCCCACCCCTCATACAAGTTTCCAATCCTCGAGTTTCATGACACTGAGCCACACACTTCAAAAGTCTTTAATGGTGAGGGGCTTTAAACTACCGTATATAAATGTATTTGCCGTACAAAACCAGTGCTCTTAATTGAGCTACCGGGTGGGGGCTTTTTTGTGATTTCATAAACTGAGAAACACTCATTTGACTCAGTTTATCGCGGCCTTGAAGCTACTAAGAGTAGGGCAGATATCAGGAAAATATAGCTTTCATGTTGACAACTTTATTTTTCCAATAAACGTTCTACTACTTAGCACTGAGTGTACTGATTGACACCTGTTTTCGAGTCAACACTGATTTAAATGTCTCCTGGACTGCCTCAGGATATAATGCCCCCTTTCTCTGTACAGTCAGGTAGTACCCCCCTCCCTCTTATAGTTGGCGTTCTAAAAGAGGAAACACGCCGGAAGCTGTTTAAAGGAGCCAACACGAGGCGGAGACACGTGTTGTTTTGTCTGTAACATTAAATTTAGATTACGTGGGCAACGCAGCCTTTGTGTTTGTGGATATATCCGGTTCTTCTGCTCAGTACGCTACCTGATAGTTCTGTTTTTTGTCAGTTCTTAGTGTCTGCCAACTGTTTTTAGTAAGTTAGCTCAGCTGCCTTATTGTTTCCATGGCAACATATTCCTTTAAATACAATAATGACGTAGATACAGTTTTTTTTTGTTTATTTAAATCTCAATCTGAAAAAGAGATGTACTTTAACAAAAATAAATTAGGAAACAATGCAGCAAAGGGGTCGCTGTTTCTGATTTAGGAGTTAAACTTTTTTTTTCCTCCCGAAAACCAGTATAAATTTGAACAAGGTGAGATAATTCTATGTTAATGTCTAACCGCTGAATATCTTTTGCTAATTACTCCTTTACAGCTCAGTTCAATATCATATCAAAGCAAGTAGCAGCTAGAAATATTACATTTACATATTCTTATTTCGTGACATTTTCCCAGTCATTTCTTCATATTGAGCTTTACAGGTCTTTCACTTCAAAAGTTGCCAGTCTGATAACTATGTATTTAAAATTAATGTAATTTAAACAAAAATATGACAATTTAGATATTGAGAGTAGATTAGAACCAATATTGATTACATATTAGGTTTTATCTCTTGACCCCCAACTACTGCTCTTTAAACTTAAAATTTCCTTTAACTTTTAAAGAGGATTTCATTTTTATTATATATTTTGTTTTCTATCGTTGTTTGTCATCCCGGATTTTTATTGTTTGGATTTGGCAGAATAAAAGAACAAATCAGCTAGTAGAAGATCGCAAACACAATATGTTTTGGATATTACAATTATTAACATTACAGTAATACAATACCTTTTGGAACCCCTTAATAAACCGTTTACTTCTGTTCTTCCTTGCAGTGCATATGGTTATAGTAGGAAATGCAGTAAATGTTCACAATAATTGCTAGTTATTGTAAACATTTGTCTTGTTCCTTCGTAAATATAGGCAAATGAAAGGAATTTGTGTAAATTTTCCCTCTTTTTGCCATAAATTGTTCAGTGCGGCAAATGTTGGTAAATCTAATTGAATCCTTTTCCCCTCCAAATGCTGAATGTTGCATTACTCCTACGTTTGTGTAAACGTATTTGATATTGCTGAAATGTTAATGCTCAACCATACACATTTTTGTGTGCAGTAGTAAAATATTTAATGAGTATCTACATTTTAGGTTATAACATACCATATATTAATGCTAAAATCAAGTTAATTTTGTTTAAATCAAAGAGACTATCGGTTAAAGCATCAAGAAATAGTTATTAAAATAAAATAAAAATTCACTGAAAAATATGCAACAGTTTCTTAACTTTAACAAAGAATTGTGGATCAAAATTTTTCGCAGCTAAGAGAAGCGCAATCGTGATTTAATAACTAATAAGTAAGGCAGAACATTCTTGGTGAGCAATTATTATTGACGAATGAAACACTCAATTACAAAAGAACTAAAACCACATATTTTTTTATTATAATAAGCAGTTCTCTTGTGCAAATGTGCGGCTTAACGGGTGAATAAAACCGATCAAGCACAACGGTAACTTTCACCAAAGACGAGCCGCAATTGTTAACAATTTCATTAACATTTTGTAAACTAAAAGCATTTCCAACATTTACCTATCTCATCGGACAATCTTAACATTTACCAGCAATTGTCCAATAATAGCGCGTTTTTCACTTTGACCATAACAAATACACCATTTTGAAAAGTTATTAATGCAGAAATACAACAGTTGCACTAAATTCCCAATAGTTTTTGTAGTTTTAATCTGTCCAAATTAAAAAAAAAAATAGTTCAGGTTGTCGGGTAACGATAAAAAACAAAATGACAACTGAATTCTCTTTAAACTTTTTGGTACTAAAATGAAGGGCTGCTACTTGAAATTCAATGCGCGGTAATGGAGATGAGGTAAAACAATATTTAATCAACATTAGTTTTAAATTTCCCCTTCATTATTAAATGGACGTATTTTTTTTTTTTAATTATAAATATAAAGTTATTCATACTGGCACGTTTTGAAATAAAAGTCCGGTATAACTTTAAGAAAAGGCAGGAAAATGTGACAGAAAGAGTCTGTCACTATTATGTTTCATATAATACGACTATAAAATAAACTAATGCTACACATTGCGCACGTGCAGAGATTTCCATGGAAGATATATTTAGCTAGGAAAGTAACTGTGTATCACTTTTCAGGAAAACCATTGTATTTAGATAACATGTGTTTTGTGTCACGTTACACACGCCTCACTTCGACCTGAATCAGCTCAAAAGTCGACATTACGACTAGCCTGATACTCGTCCATTTGTAAATACAATAATTAATAATACACAAATAAATTAAAATTAAATAATGAGGAAGAGTAAGGTAGGAAACAGAACATGTTCCACAACGTTAAGGAATGCTGTGCTATATTTAACAGTCTGACTCGCGTGACTTGGTGTTAAGGGTGACTCACGTCTGAAGCACGTGAGAAAGTGTATTGGGCGGAGCCGGCGCTTCGCAGATATCTCCTGCTGTCGTAAACAATAGAGTGCACATTTCTAAGAATTTGTCGTCGAGAGTGGTTAGTAAAGTGCAACCATATATATATATATATATATATATATATATATATATAGAATGTATTTTAATATTAACTTACCACATATAGCATGACACAAAAATCGCTTGACATATGAAGGAAAAAAAGAAACATAGGTATACATAATAGATTTTTATTTTCATTAGGACCTCTAATGATTAATTGTTACTGTAGTAAACACAATGCAATTTTATTACATTATCTATTCAAATAAAACAAAGCTGGCTTTAAAAGTTTTCATATTAAAATAATATTGTAATCGATGAAAATGTTCAACAGTCTTCACTTTACTTAAAGCGTGTATCACTCGATCTTGACTTTTTTCTCTTATGTGTGTAAGTGTTGTTTATGGGCTATGCAGAATAATCGTATTTAAATTCATTCAGAGAATATGACGTGTAGTTTAACACACCCCAACAGAAAAAAAAGAATCTGGTCAACTTGGGGGCCATAGCTGAGGTCCACCTCTTCCAATCATTGCGCATCAAACATCCTATTTACTTTCCGGCGAATTGAATAAGCATAATGTACTGTGGCTCCATTTCGCTGAAACTGCATTCATTTATTTAGTGTCATATCATCCAGCAATTCCATTACAGTGCTGTCCAACAATTCACCATAAATATTCTGATTTACATTGCCATAAAAATTTATGGTTTCAAACTGTGTCGCCCAATATGCCACAGCACTCCATAACTTTTGGAGCACCAGAGTTGTTGGTTTCACTCATTTTCTGTGGAGCCATATTATACATTTTGGATATGAACATGCCCAGAAGAATATGCATTCGTCACTGAAGAGAACATCTTGAAGGAATTATTTGATATCTTGCAAATGCTGTGTGATCCAGTTGCAATCTGCTATGTTCTGTGGATCAAACTGATTGCTTGCCTAAGCTATATTTTGTAGGAATGAAAACAAGGTGATTTCAGTATTCTTCGAACAGGTTTCCTAATGATTCCATTCTTTCATGGTATGAGAGGCATTCAAAAAGTTTTGCAACCAACCTAGCCATTATTAGACAATATGGTCTACAAAAATGTAACTGGAAAATGGACCTTAAGCTACCAAGCTATGCAAAACTGCAAGTTTAAACTTGCATAGTCACTGTGGCACAGTCTATTGAGTTCAGTCCTGTGTCAATAACTGATGAAAAATCATGAACATTTCTAAAGAAAACTTTATATTACATTTTCACACGCTATGAGCTACGTGAAAGAGCGAAAAAATCTACGAGAACTTGATTCGTGGTTATTAAGGGTATTCATTTGATAGCATTACAAAATGGATTCGATCACTTGAAGAAGGGGAGAGACTTGAAAGACAACCCTCGCTCTGGCCGGCCTCGGGAAGCTGTGAACGAGAGAGAACAATTCAAACAATGAGGAACTTGGAGGAAAATCGACACATTACTGTTGAAATGCAAGTATGGAAGTGGGTGTCAGTGTTGGCAATATTGACAGTATTCTCCATACACATTTAAAGCTCCGAAAAATCGATGCAAAAAGGTTTTACGTTCCCTAACAAATGGAGAGAAGAAAAGTAAGGAATGTGCAAGGAAACTGCTGACATGTCTCCAACAAATGATCCTAAACGTTTGGCAGATACATGCATGATGATGAGAAAGTTGGTTTTATTTCTATACCATCCCAATAAAACTCAGAACTGCATATGGGTAAATGAGATTGACCCAAGCTGTTCTTCGACAGGATTTTCGTTCTCGCATGTGAATGTTCACTGTTTTCTTCAACTACAAAAGACCATTAGTGATTGACTATATGCTAGAAGGAATGATAATGAATGGAGAATACTGTGACATTTATATTTTGGATGCTATATTTAAAGAGCTGAGACAGGAACTTCAAGGCGTTACTTTTGCACGATAACGCGTCTCCTCACAGAACAGCTGCAAATTTGAGGAAATCGCCAAAGTCCACCCTACAGCCCTTACCTTGCACCATGTGACTTCCGGTTGTTCCCTGGAGTGCAATCTTACATTACTGGGAAACTTTTAAACGAGTGCAGGACCTTGTTCAAGTTATAAATTTAGCTCTGTTGACAATATCTCAGTCCGAGTACCGCAGTGTTTTTGACAAGTGGTTGCACCATCTATAACTGTATGTGGAGAGAGATGGAGAGTATTTTGAAGGATTGTGAGAATAAGTTTTCGAATACAGCCCTTAGCTTTCACTTTAAGGAGATACTTGCAAAAACTTTTGAATGCCCGTCCTACATAGCATGCTGACCTTTTCAGGGCTGATAGTATTTTTGCAATCACATGCACTGAATGTTGTTTATCAGTAGCATATTTTGGACAGTCACTTCGTCTCATGTCTGTAACACTAAATGATGGTTTAAATTTGTGCATTATATTGGATACAGTTTGGTGTTATGCTGTACGGATATCAGGATGACTGTGATAAAATTCATCCGTAGCTTTTCTTGTTGACTTACCTTTGTCTCTACAGAGCTGTTCAAGAGGCAACATAATAAATTCCAATATAATTCAATAATTTCCTTTAATAGCAATGAAGGAAAAAATAATTCATCTGTAACTGTTTTGTTTTCATGGCCCACCTCATTACTTACATTAAAAAATAAACTTTTGAACAGTGGCAATAGAGTACAAAACAGTTTAACTTGGAAACTTGTTTAAAGTCAGCCTTCTTTTCTTTGTAGTAATAAAATTTAATGAAATAAATAAACAAATAATGTAATACAGTTACATTGAGTTAATAATGTAAAATAATTATAAGATGGGTTTTTTAATATATGTATTATAACTACGTTTACGATTTTCAAAATAGGGTTACTTTTCCCATACAACAAGCGACTTTTGTGTGACTCTGTACCTACAGAATACATAGGCACCCTTACTGTTTAGTAGAGTATCTCTGTACGTTCTTTCCGAAACCATTTTTTTTTTCAACGGGAATTTTTCTGAATACATTTCCCGCCACATTTGTTTACTGAGAGAGAACGTGAAAAACCTGAAGATGAATTTGCGACTTATCAATGTAATACTTTCCCTGAATATATTTTAAATTGACTTAGAATAGATGAGAACCGGGGCAATAGTGCAGTTATTAGAAATGAAAGCGGCAAGGTAAAGTAGCATTATGTAAATTTCTTTATGCAGTACAAAGCGTACCTCACAGTAAATATATTACGGAAAGATTATTTATTGTTGTGAAAAAATCAGATAGAACTCAGACCTTCATTAAGCACATCAACAATAGAGACACTTCTTACATAGAAAATAAAGGTGATATTACAAGACTTTTGCTTCAAAAAGAAATTTGCAGAAATGTAACTAGTGGATGCAAAACATGCCACAAAGTTTTTATTTCAACTACATATAACTAACATGTAACGTGTATTACCTATATATACACAATTCTTTAGGTTTTGTATTGCCGGAAAGAAGAGGGCGACTGTTGCACATTATGGGCTTACTGATAACTCACTTTGAAGATTGCAGAAATGCTATATCGAAAAATAAGACAAAATTAATCCCTGTAAAAAGTTATTATAAAACTCCTGTTATTTAATTTCTTTCTCTTGTGTAAACTTAAACTAAAAATAACACTCAAATTATGAAAGTATTTGTACAGAAATTGCAATGTAGCTTTGCCTTGAAATCTTTTACAGCAGCTCAAAGGGATTCGGATCGTACAGGTCTAGAATGGTCCAAGTAAATGTTGCAGTATATACGTCGTTGTATGTGCCACAAGAAACATGTCTTTTTTCTTCGCCTTATAATTATTTTGGGCATACTAGAGAAACTTGCTGTTCTAAATAGTGAAGGTGATTAATACATTTTGTGTCTGGAGATATAAATAATCAATATCATATTCTGTTCTTTTAGAATGAACCACATTTTATTTTAACGGTCATATGTAGAATTTATGGTTCATGTAGTTGCGAACACAAAGTGCAATACCTTTACAAGCAGAGATAAGAAGAAGAAAAAGGGCGATTGACCAACGAATGAACCAAATGCCTTTATTATACGACAGCAAAAGGATGTATTTTCTATCATTAACTGTAAACAAGTGAAACTTATCGAAATGAAAATCTTTTATTTTTTAAAGTTTTTAGGGATATTTAAAATAACCAGGAAGATGATGGCGACCTATGAGGTCCTTAGCGGAGGTCTACCACCCACCGTCACGCCATCTAGGAGAGGAGGGAGGGACACATGTTCTGTCCTATATTCTCTTCACTGTCCTACAAGGAACAACGGTTGACATTCGGCTTCAGTAAGGAAACTAACATGGCACCTTTGAAGAATTCACAGCTAGCAGTTTATCATTAAACTCTAAACAAAGTCTACTAATTCTACATGAATAGCTGTCATTATGAAGGACAATTTAATGCTTTTAATACTATAATTATAAACATATAATAGAGCGACTAGATATTTCGTAAGCCGCACACATGCGAAATTTCAACGTTTATCCTACGCAAATATAGCATATTTTATGCTATACGAGAGAGAAATTCTGTTCAGCAAAAGTGGTAATAAATTAATTCAGACACGTTGATCGTATATACCTGATCGTCCAACATTGAACATTGTTTTTATTACTTAAAAACTCGTTTGATATTGACGCATCTCATACATAAACTTACAGGATCTATGTGTTACCGACGTATTCAATAATACGTTTTTAGTTGAGAGCGGTAACCGGAAGCGACTCATCAGTGTTGCCAACTTTTTAGAGTTAGCAATATGCCTATTAAAATGAATGCACCTTTATGCATATTATTTAAAGCAAGAGAGATGATTTTTTTTCCAGTTTTTTAAAGCTAAGCGAAATCTCTAGCCGCCCTGGTAATTACACTAAGGCACTTGAGTTAGTTTGCAACGTTAACATAATGGTTTTAAAATAATTGTAGTATACAACATTTAAAAGCAGCATAATACATAATATACACAACATCTACATTTAAGTTTTGAAAAGAACAGCACAAAGTATATAAAAATATTCATTACTATTTCCTATGGCTGCTAAATACAAAACTTACATATCTCCAATACAAAAGACTATGAATACTGGTCCCATCATCAGGAAATCTGAACAAAATTCCAAACGTTCTTAGATATGTTATAAAAATATTCTTAACCATTACATCAATGGGAACCTACACATAACTGGAATTAGTTTTATTAAGTACATGTTGTCTAAGGGCTTCCTGAAAATATTTACAACAATAACATGTTTTAAATGTAAAACCACAAACACAAATTTTATTTCACAAGTGCTGAAAAGTTACAAGCACGGAAATTAATAATAATTATCACTTTGTCTGGAATAAAATACGGAATTCTGGAAGGAATTCTCTTCTATTACAGGAATAATTCATTTTCAGACGCTTGAAAGCTCTGATGTAATGGAGAGGTTTAACTCACACTCGTATAAAACAGACTCAATTCTGAGGTGCAAATATTCATTTTAAATGTGTTTGATAATGTACAAAAAGCCACTTGTAAAATGCTTCTTATGTGCCTTGGACTTTCATTAAATACACCTAAACCTCTTTTGTGTTTCTGAACAAATGCGGATAAGGGGAAAATATTTAACGTTCTCGGAATGAAGCCCGAAAAAGGAAATGAATTCTTTTCAATTTTTTTCATATCACTAATGTACTTTGTTACCATTGTGGATATAAAATTGTCTTACCACTAAGTATCCTGAAGAGAAAAACTTCATTGCAATCATAAGGATTAGCTTCATGAAAGATAACTTTCTTCTTTAATAATTTTTTTTCTTTTTGTGCAAAATATGTAACGTAAAGATATTATGTAATGGCTGCAGTATAAAGAAGATAGCCAATCAGCAGGATTTTTTTAGCATTCCAGAAATCTGAAGGGATAATCTTTTTGGCCGAGTTCAGCTTTGACGTTAGAGACCACGATGTTTTCATTTTTTCCCCCTCTTATTTTGTATCTGTAATATAGTAAAACACAAAGCACCACATTTCATAATTTATACTTTTCTTCCAGTCGACGCATAAAATCGACTGGATCCTCAAGAAACCTGTTAATCTGAATTATAAATCTGCATTTTGATTTGTAAAAATTGAGGACAAACAGCAAATTGATATTTTAAAATTAAAATAAATATAAAAAATGTGCTGCAAAAACCAAGGTGATATACTTACAAGGGAAAAAATCAAACACACAAATACGATGGTAATAGAACAGGTAAATCTTTTTATCCTGGAAACTTTATATAGTAGATAATAAAGCAGCAAAATTTAACCAAATGTGTGGAAGCATAAAGAGAATACAGCATGAATGGGGCACAATTGAAATTTTATAAAATACTCTGTAGATCAAAATCTTGGATCATAATAAAGACGAGAGGAAAATAATGACATATAAAATGGAAGTTTCTAGATCCTTTAAAAATGTCTAAGAAGAAATAAAATATCTGTTGAAGTAATTAGACAATATAAGTTGAAATAAGTAATTATAGTAAAAATTGAAAAGGTTATGTTAAGACAAAGAATTGAAACCGTTATTCAAAAGAAAATATTGCTATATATTTATAAGAGGGATGTTGACATACCCAAAGCAAGATAGAATCAAGAAATGACTGAAATCGGAAATAGGTTTACATAACCTAATCCTTGATATAGTAGGAGAAGTAGAAAAATTGTCAAAACCATCTTTCAGATAATTTTTCTGTCAAATATGATATATTCGTTCATCTGAAATATCTCCAGCTTCAATTGGTGATCATCCAATACCAGATCTGTACTTTTTCAATTATTTAGGTATTGCGTCATATGAGGTTCTCTCGTCTCCATTGTCTTCTACGAAATTGTTTAAAACAACGGAGTAGACCCTAAAGCAGAGTTCTCAACCTATGGCTCCCGACCCACTGGTGGTCCTGAGGTGGCTTTTAGTGGGTCGGGAAGTTTTCCGATGGGGCAAGGGGACCACAGAAATGTTAACTTTTTAATATAAAAACATTTCAGTATGTGCTTAGTTAGGGTAAGTTAATTTATGAATGATATGTTGACTTATTATTATTATTATTATTATTATTATTATTATTATTATTATTTCCTTTAAGGTAGATCTCGAACTTTAAAATAAAGTTCAAAGCAGCGCGTTTCTCATGTCAGTATGAGTTTCTGTAATGTTAAAGGACGTGGTTCCGCATGCATCCTAGAAAGAAAAAAAAAAACAACGATGACAAATATGCACTTAAAGGCTGCCGAATCCACACGCGCGGGTAGTAGTAATTAGTAGTACCAACATAGCACGAAAGTTGTTAATTGAATGCAAAACTAAAACCTACCCCAAATGAGGTAAATATGAAAGTGTGAAATATTCAAAACAGAATATGCTTTCCTCCAAACATTTACCTACCCAAAAGTAAGAAGTGGTAGCAAGTACTTTTTAAGATTGTCTTGTTGGCACACATATTCATATTATTTCGGTTTGTTTATCTTTAATAGGCTTCTTTCTCTTATTTTTAAAAACCAAATGCAAAATAAAAATATGTTCTTTACCATTGTTTCATGCTGTTATTTATCAAGTGTTTGATTACTGCACGATATTCGATGTTCAGATGTTCATTTTACTTCACCTTTGCGCTGCGAAACATTTTAGTTCTCCTTGTAACGAAACATTCTTGTACAGGTGTTCTTAGGTAAGACAAAGATTTAGAACTACCACTGGCAACTGTGGGCCATTCCGAGAACTTTTAAAATTTCCCTCAAGAGTGGGAAATAAAATCTATTTGCACATGATTTCTACATTAATCAAGTACAAAAGGGGCGATTAAGTAAATTTTAATTTAACTTTCATAGCATGAACAAACAGTAGTTAAGGCAACCAGGATGTAAATCTTTAACATGTGCTCGCTGGGGGACATAATATTTTTTTTCTTTATCCCTGATGTTTCTATGTACACTGCAACATTATATTCTAAGGATATTTCATATTTTAAACAGCGGATTAGATCCTGTTATAGTCGTACGCAGCGCGGTTGGATAGATGTGCAGTATAAACCCGCTCTTTTGTGATGTTAGTTTCCATTCTGTCCAGCCAATGGTATTATTGCTATGTTAGGTGACCTGGTAAGCGCTTAGTATGAATTTTGGTGAATCTATGCACTTTTTGTACACAGTGCATTCACTACAAGAATGGAAGAAGATAAAAGAAAACGACAAGTGGTACATAGATAGGCAAGATAAATACACTGCTAAAAATGAGAGGAACACGTGTTTAAACCAAATTCCCAAAATAAATATTGATACAATTTAATTTTTGACAGGTTGTAATTATAGATTGGAAAACTGCGTAAAATTAGAATAGACATTCTAACAAACTTTTATTTCACAGAATTAGAAATACGAACCAATTATTGATTGATACAAAAAACAAAGTAGAAATGCAAGAGTCATTATTTAGTAATCAATTTTCCATAGTTGTTTCAACACTCAGTACCTAATGTGTAGTCCATGAACTGCGATGACTTCATAAAACCCATGTGGCATGCTTTGCACCAGCTTCCCAATAAAAATTGTAGGAATCTCTTCCATTCTTCAGTGACTGCATTTGCGAGTTCTCCCAGATTCTGTGACATAGCAGAACGCTCGCGAACAAGTTTTTCAGCTTATCCTACAGATGCTCAATCAGATTGAGGCGAGGATTGCATGCATGCCAAATCCATCAACCGAATTTGGCATTCTTGTAGGGCATCTTTGGTATTCCGTGCTGTATGAGATTTAGCATTATCATGCATTAGAAGAAAATTAGGGTCCATATCATAAGAAAGGGTACGACATATTGAAGGATAATGACATTAATGTTAACATCAGCATTCGTGCCCTGTTGAACAACAACAAGCTCTGTCCGAGACTCAAACCGCCTCCAAATCTGCCATGTACAATACTGGTGTCTGGAACAAAATGTTCACCATACATCATCACAATCCGTCAAACGAAATTTTGACTCGTCTGTGAAGAAAACAGCCTTCCATTAGCGGAGATTTGATTCTGAGCAAATTTCAGTCGGGCTTCCTTGCGCTGACGTGTCAAATTAGGGGCCTTAAAGGGGATACGATCTCAACCCTACATTTCTCAGTCTATTTTTTACAGTCTGATCAAACTCCAGTTATTCGTACATCATTTTGTAGATCTCTGGCTGTAGAGTTGTGTCTGCGCAAAGCTGTTGGGACAAAATATCTATCCTGTACCTCTGTTGTCTTCTTCTTACGCACTGTCCGGGCCGCCTCTGGTAGCCACTGTATCCAAACCCTATGGATGACAGAAGAGTTGACACGAAGAATACTGGAGACAAAGCGAATGGAATGGCCATCTTCAATCTATGCACCTGATTGTGTGTGGATTGATGTTTCCTTCAGATGTCTCATGACTCTGTATTAGCCTCAGAGAACACAAAACAACAATTTCCCTCGACAGACTGATGTTAAAACTTGTAGTCAAAAATTAGTCAAATAGCACTCACTTTGGTTTGAACAAGTTTTTCAAGTTCACTTATTTATTCAGAGAAAACTAACAAAACCTAGATCTTTATTGTAGTTTTAATCGATACTTCAAAACATAGCATCTGACTGTCAAACATCATATTTTATAAATATTTATTTAGGAGCTTTGGTTTGAACATGTGTTTCTCTAATTTTTTGAGCAGTGTATTTGTAAAGTGAGGGACACACTTTAATGAGCTCCACCCACATCCCGAGTCCCGAGTGTGTAGTGTTATCGCCTTCGTCTAAACAGTAATACACTACCACTACTTTCTTACATCAAATATTGAAACAAGAATATTTCCTGTTTCTCGTGTTATTAAGAATATATGATGGTACCTTAATTAATAAATAGATCATTTACTCTCACTTCTGCATCGGCACTAATCATGCTCTGAAAGAGATTGCATAGACCGACAACGTTGTTTTCAGAGTCAGCAAGATATCACGTCAATGTAACATAAATAAATAGCTGGATGACTGCAATCCTAGTTTCAGGAAAAAAAAAAAAAAAAAGGAATGAAGGCTTGTCGCCTGTTTATACATAATGTGCTGCACGGATTTTCGAGGGGATTCAGCTTCCGCACCATACAAAGGTAAAAATGAAACACAAAGTATTTAAATGCCTCGCAACAATACTCACTTGCCTGATTAACGAGCTCTGTCTCTTTCCTGCGCAGAGGATCACCTTCCGTGCTGCGTTCGACTATAATGTATTAGTGGCAGTAAGACATAGCTAAACTTGACTCGATACGACAATTGTTTTGCAAAGCACACCAGTCACGTAATGCAGTACCCTCACCTCTGTACATCCAAATGCTTTGCTTAATCTTACCTGTGCCCTAGTATTTACTTTTTTTATTCTTCTTAGATACACTGAAATTGCCGAAAAATACAAGATATGATGCAACTTGCCAACAAAAATAAAGCCATCAGCTAAAATAATGGAAGCTGTGATGATATTCAGCTAATTTATGGAAAATATATTTGAAGAGTGTGCATTGTTTCTATAAGAGAAAAGCTTCTTAGCCTGTGTCGACGAATCAAAAGAGGAAATAAATAAGGCACATGCATAGGTCCCACCACCGTTGTGTACTCACAGACGGATGACCTCTAGACAGTAATGGCGATGCTGAGTAAAGGAACGGTAGGCCTGGACGTAGTGGTTTTGGTAGCGTTGTGCATCCTCATGCAGGAAGATTCCTCGTGCTTGTAGAGATAGGACTTGAGGGCAAAGGCTTTGCCACATCGTCCACATACGTGCGGTTTGGTATGAGAATGTGTTTGTACGTGAGCTCGCAAGTTGGACTTGTCTGCAAACGCCTTCGTGCAGATGGAACATTTGAACGGCTTTTCTCCTGAAATACGATATAAAAGATAAGGCACACTAGCACTGAAAATGTCAAAATATTCCATTTTTACATACAAATACACTTAGATAGTTTTTATATTAAATGAATGGGTACAATATTTCAAATATCGTTATTTAGATACCCTGGCAAGCCCGTTTAGAGTTTCATCTGTTGGGGCTTTTACAAAATCCCAATTTCCTACAGATCCTTCATAGTCTCTGTGCATCGCCAGTCGGTCTATTGCTGCTAATGTGTGATTCTTATTGGGAATCTTCGACAAGGCAAGAGCTCCTTTATCTTCCGAAACAGGTCAAAATGGCAAAGTGATACATTGAAAGAATAAGTTGGATGTTCTTGAGTCTCCCATCCCCACCTCTGCAGAAGTAATTCAGCAGCAGCAACTGCATGACAACGAGCAATGTCATGTAACACAATTGGCTTCCTTTGCTTGAGTTCAGATCTCTTGCGCCGAATTCATGAAGTGCTTGTCATGAAGTCGCAGGCAGGGAATGTGTGATTAACACCCGTGTCAAACATAGGCAACAAAAGCATGACTTTAACTTTGCCGAGTGACTACCGCTAATTGCTCGACTGGCCTTTCAAATCTGTATTTGAAATCAAAATGAATGGGTGATGTTAACTATGGACACAAAGAGGACATCTGTTTATGTGTTTGTAGATAAATTTCTCAGCGCCAGATTGTGCTTTGAAAATAATTAATAATTGTTTAGTCTCTGTTATAATTTTTTTCAAAGCAATTTAATAACTATTCAAAGGTGCAACTGCTGTTAATATTAAATAATAAGTTTTTTTCTTAAAATTAATTTTAATTCTTTTTTATAATTTATACAAATTAAATTTTTCATTATAAGGTAGTATTATGAACATGCAATTTATATTATAATTTAAATTCAAAATAATGTGTACTAGAAGTTTAGAATTTAAAAGGCTATAAAGATGCTTTTAAGACATTACCAAATTTGTCTATAATAGTTTGTTCTTGGAGGCATGAGATAGACATTTAAAAATGTATTAATAATTATGAGTTTACAATTTTCAGTTTTTTTTTCTTTGAGTAGTGTTTAATGCCCGTTTTTACTACTGAAGCACCACAGGCGGTGGACACTGTTGATACATGAAATGAAATGATATATTGGGAAAGGATTTTTTTTAAGTAAGGAAACGTTCCAGGTCTAAGTTTTAGGTTACCTCCCCGACATTTGCTGTTTATGAGGACTAAGGAAAACCTGGTAAAACCCCAGTCAGGGAGAACGCTCACGAGTCCGCGCCTTAACGACCTCTGCCATCCGTGGCGGTCAACAATTTTCAGGTGTAAAGAACTATATCATGACTTGTTCATTGGTGCAGCTCTACTAAATTAGATTTGTAGCAGTGGGCAGTACATAGAAAAGGCATATATAACACAACTATTTTTGTTGCGAAATATTAAAAGGTAAAGTCAATAGTGGAAATTATAATCATGGAAGGGAACGAGATTGGTTTTATT
Source organism: Metallyticus violacea (assembly GCA_030762175.1). Lineage (NCBI taxonomy): Eukaryota > Metazoa > Arthropoda > Insecta > Mantodea > Metallyticidae > Metallyticus > Metallyticus violacea. Next base: position 12,025,115 of record CM060832.1, on the reverse strand, counting down.
CTATTCATATGTGCGCTCTCGCTATCGTCATTGTTTGTCATAATATTTTTACCTTAATAAACGAAATTTCATCACTCTACTGGAGCTTGTTAGTTAATTAAAGATAGCCTTTGTTTTAATAGTTGTATCTAGTAACCAGCATAATTTTTAAGTTAAAATAAAGCCGACAATCATGAGTTAATGGCATAAACGATTGTTCCACTCGTCTATTTCAATAATACGTTACAAGAAAGGGTCATCATCATGTTGATAACGGTTCAAATACATCTCAGTAGCAAAAAATCGGTGCCATTTTTCAGTTTTTGAAAGATGCTGACAATTTTTTCTCCTTCCCAATAGTTTCTTTGCTGAAACGTCTAGCTCTGCAGTCAATTCAACACAAGCCCAACACGTCCTGCACCTTTGTCTTTCATCTGTGGAATGCACAGATCTCCAGATCCGTAACGAACATCTCATGTCCCTTTAAGAAATCGAGCCCGCCTTCGTGCAGTTCAATAGATCAATGCAATTACACCGTAATTTCTTATGAAACTGCCCTTAATTTTTATGTCAGACTACTTGAGTTTTAACAAAAGAAAATAACTCTGATTATTATAATCCATTTTAGAGCGGCTCCTTTGCACTGTCACTGCCAGCAATCAGTCATAAGGCAGAAACTTTATATGCTGGTTGGACAGGGACAGAGCGGGGTGACACTCCATCCCTTAACCGGCCATCCTAACATTAGCTTTTTTTTCGTGGTTTCCCCTAGTAACTTAGGTAAATGCTGGGATGGATCTTTACTTTGCACGAATTTTCTGCTCTCCCATATCATAGTATTTCATTCCGTTCGTTCTGTTACAGGGTCTAAAGTGCCAGGCGAGATGGATTGGTGCTATGTGCAGTATGAGGGCAACTTACCTTCGTACCAATTTAATCCAATGCCTCAACTTTCGTACGCAGAATAGGAAGCCATTATTTATTGGTTATTAATTATTACATGGCCTTGGTATATTTGCACATTCAAACGGTTAAAATTGTAAAAGCTAACTCTAGGGTTAAAAGTTTATGTTAATTATCTGAATAAGCGGACACAGACGGCAGAAATAGAACGCTAATGGAAATGTATTGCTGTCCATTAAATAGGCAATACTTTTTCTAAGTTGATAAGTAAGATTTAACAAGTTCCTTCAGGCGTCTATGCACCTGAATACTTAGAATTAAAATACTTTGAAGTTAATGTTTTATAATCCTTTATAAAGTGACACTTGTGAGTTTTGTTATAGACTCGAAGTAACGCCATGGGTAACCTTTTATACATAATCAGACATTTAAAAGACCTTAGTGTTCAGTGCTTTTTGAGAACTTGGACCAGCTGTACATAAGCAAATTGACTATATGTGACTTTTTGTACAGTAGAGCAACATCACTTATAACTTAACAAATGAGAGACTCAAAATGAACACTATTCACGGACAGACCGCTCACCTTTCATGATACGCAAATCATTGCAGTATCTTGCGATGTTGGGGCTCTGTTATGAATGTTATAATAACATTAACTTTTCTGAAAAAAACTAAGTTTATAGGAATTTGAAATGTTTAACAAAGCCTTCATTTTCTAACATCCTTTAATTTGAGTAGATCTAAAAACGAGGCATTTCGCCTGTAAGTTATACTGCTTGAAATACTTACCCGCAGAACAAGTTGCCGAGAGTAAGTGGAGAAAGAGCTGAAGCAGTAAATGCGAATTTTTTTCTCTTCAGATAAACATTTTCAAGGCATTTCAGGAATACGTTTGGGAGTCTGCCAACACCTGTTGCACCTATATCTCAAAGTGTGTCGAACTCGCCGCTTAGAGCGTGGGTTTTGGCACCTTTGGGCTTCTCTCTACCATTTTGTGTGTACATCGTTTCTTGTACAAGAGAATTCAAAGTAAGAAAACCCTAAGTATGAATTTTTTCCTAACATTATTAAAACTTCTTTAAGAAATCCAAATTCAAGCAAAGCCATTGCTTATAGGTACACGTTTTGACCCCCCCCCCCTCAAACGGCCATTTCTTGAACCAAAAATCTTATAAGACCTACTCGTTACAGTGCGCGGTTCATAAGACATCCAGCAAAGCTGTGTAACCACTGCAGCAATTGCCTTATATGGCATGCACTAAAGACGCTGACTAGTAGCCACGCGCGGGCCTGTTTATGTGTGTTCCGTTAGCTCTGTGGCAGAGTGTGCAGTGGTGCCATAGTTAAGAGCACAGGTTCGCCTCCCGGTATGTACCACCTTTTTAAATAAATATTTGTAACACATTATGACAAATTAGTTGTGTAATATTATTTCCCATACACAGAAAGATTTAATGTTAATATTATTATGAATATTATAATATTGCCTTCAGTATTTGTTCCATCTTAATGCAATATGCTACATACGCATTTCCTGCACATATAAGAAGGACAAAAGATGACTTATGGGCACTGATTCAAGATCTGGAATGTTGTAGCCTCTCGTCCACACTACTGTAGAAATCTGATATCATCTATACCCCAAAGATTGAGGGCAGTTATACATGCTGAGGGCTCACACACTCGATATTAATTTGTGTTTATTTCAGTGTTGTATAATAAATTCTAATACGCTTAAAGCATTATGTACTCATCCAAGTCACACAAGGAGATGGTGGACCTGCCTACTCTCGTTTTCCACACACTTCTGGTGTCTGCTTATGAAATTATTTATTACCATTCTCCCTTCTCTTTGAGAAATTATACAGCTTTAGCTTAAGTGACTTAGTAGACATTTGAACCGAACCGCAAGAAAGTTCTGTTTGAAGAGGAAAGGGGGCTAAGACATTTTTAGAGGAATTTCCCAGGAGAAGTTTAAAGTTGTTACGTTTTTTTTTTTTTCCTCTTTTTCCCCCCACCTAAACATTATATGTCATCTTCTTCGAATTTATCTTGATCCTTATTAACTAAATCATGAATTGCACGATTACTTGAATTTCAACCACCTCGGAATTTCTACTCAAATAATTTCACAGCTCGAGCGGACTTGGTACAGGCATAAATATTAATTGTGGAATAGAATAATTCGAACTGGTATTTGTCATTTAAAAACCTGGGCAGCTTTTGCTCTAGGACTATGCTTAATTTGTTTCCGGTACAATGAGTGGCATGAGACACAAGACCAACGTAGCAGTTCGGTAAACTCCGTCCCCAGACTTGACGTATAGTTCCGCTGACCTTAAGAATGGATAGACAGTAGACATTTAATGTTGAAATTAAAAGTTTATGGTGAATGAAAATTTATTAGCATGATACGTCTGCCTCGAGCCAAACGGAATTTTTTAATGTCATAGTTTGTTTTCTGTATCATAATGCAAGTATTGTTTGCCATTCGCCGGAAGTTCAGTGTCTTACGGGCCCCGGGCGAACCGGTACGGTGGGCGCTGGACTGCCACTCACATTACATTGCTATGTAAAGCAAGTCCAAGAAAATTGACGTACTTTATGTAATTTATTTATACTATTTTAAGCACAATAAAACATATAATGTCATGTACATAAATTATTTCAAAAGTTTGGTAGCAAGCATTTGTTAAACATCTCATAAATCTTTACAAAATAGCTGCTACAGAAATGTGAAAATTGTAGGTTCAAAGCAAAAATTTGGTTGTTTACTGGTTTTCTTCACTTTAAAAGCCTATACCTATAGGATATTTAAATCTTTAGGATGAAATACTGTCATAACCAGAATTTGTTAGCTATGAAAAAGTGTTGGTAACACTGTTTCCTGCAGGATGGTGCAACTTGCCATAAAGTCAAGTCAACAATGAAATTTATGGTAGAAAAAATGTAAAAAAGAAGGAAAAAAAAACTCTAGCCTGGAAATAACTCAGATATGCACATAATCGTGAGTATTTGAGGAATTGTAAAAAAATGAAAAAAACTCATCTAACAATATAGGTACAACTCATTGAGAATAGCATTATGATGGAGAGAGTAATAAAGTTGAGAAAGTCTTATATAAGAATGCCAATGCATGTTACATTGTTAATAAAGGTATTGAAAGGGGAGGAGAATACTTCGGTACTTCATTCTTGCTCAACATTGTGCCTACTTCCTCAAGGAGGAAACTTTCGGGAGGAAAGTTTGTTATTGATTTGTTTTATTTAAGGACGCTCTCTAACATCTCAGGTCATCAGCGTCCCATTTAATTCAGGGCGTGAAACGGCCGACAAATTTTGCTCAGATGCTTTTTTTTTCAGGCTTGAGGTTATTTTTTGTGCCGTAAATGTACGATACGGGACCGGGAGGAAGGGATGAGGTAAGGGAGACACTGGGTGGAGAGGCACAGACGTAGGCTGTGTATATGAATGAATTGATTCACACCAGCTTCCTAAAAAAGATTTGTGGGACTCTCTCCCATTTTCAGTGAATGCATTTGCGAGTTCTTCCAGGTTCTATAGCACAGCAGAACGCTCTCGAACAAGTTTTTCCAGCTTATCCCACAGATGCTCAATCGGATAGAGATCAAGACTGCATGCAGGCTAATCTAACACCTGAATTTGGAATTCTTGCAGGACATCTTTATGAGATTTACCATTATCATGCATTAGAAGAAAATTAGGGTCCATACCACAAGCAAATGGTACGACATGTTGAAGGATAATGTCATCAATGTAAACATTCGTGCGTTGTGGGACCACAAACTCTGTCCGCTGGAGCAATACTTTCACCAGGATGCCTCCATACGGCCATCACAACCAGTCAAACGAAGCATTGATTCGTCTGTGAAGAGAACAGCCTTCCATTGAATGAGTTGCTAGTTGAGATAATTCTGAGCAAATTTCAACCGGGCTTCCTTGTGCTGACGTTAACGAGGGGCTTGAAAGAGAATTCAAGATCTCAACCCTACATTTCTCAGTCTGTTTCTTACAGTCTGATCAGAAATCACCACTCTAGTTATTCGTACATAATTTTGTGGGTCTCTGGCTGTACAGCTGTGTCTGCGCAAAGTTGATAGGACAATCTATCTATCCTGTACCCCTGTTGTATCCTTACGCACTGTCCTGGTCGCCTCTTGTAGCCACTTGCATCCAAACCCTATGGATGACAGAAGAGTTGACATGAAGAATCCTGGAGACAAAGCAAATTGAATGGCCATCTTCAATCTACGCATCTGCTCGTGCGACTGATGTTTCATTCAGATGTCTCTTCGCTCTGTATTAGCCTCAGACAACACAAAATAATACTTTCCTACTACAGATTGGTGTTAAAATCTCTTTTCAATATATATGTTAAAGAACACTCACTTTCGTTTTAACAAATCTTGAAACTTCACTTATTTATTCAGAGAAAAGCATCTGACTGTCAAAAATTACATTATATCAATATTTATTATGCTCCTCCAATTTTCTGAGCACTAGCACATTTAGTAACCAAAATTGATATTTTAATTATTACACTAGTTAAATCATAAAATTGATTAATGTGGAGCTTTCTGTTCAAAATTAATTTTCTTATCTAAATCTCTACCTATTCGCCATTTAGTGCTTAGAATCAATTGTAGATAAAATAAATACATAAATGAATGAAATGATAATCGATCTTATGTCTTCCAAAAAACATGCAAGGAAATGAGCCTTAGCCCTTGCTACGGTAACAAAGTAAAGCAGTTCTCGCACCTGTGTGTGTGCGGATGTGACCCTGCAGTAACCAGGGCCGAGAGAAGCACTTGCCGCAATATGGACACTTGCAACCTTGGTTGTGAGTCCTCACGTGCATGGAGAAGGCTGGCATGGAGACATAGACCTTCTCACAATGAGGACATCTTCTGGCCTTCTTGTCTCCCAAAGAACGATGTGTCTGACGGTGTCTGGCAAGGTTACTGGACGTGCTGTATCGCTTTCCACAATCAGGACACTCGTGCTGCTGCAAACAACGCAAAGCTGTGTTCACTTGTTCAAATGTAGCTACACAATACATTTGAAACAAATAATCCAGTTCATATAGTAAAATTGCAGGGTAAGACTAGATATTCGTTGTACAGTTAATTTTTAAGCAGTGTAGGAAATTTGTGGGGCACTGATACACGACTTAAAAACAAGCAAATTTCATATAAACACATGGTCAAGTTTGAAAATTTTCTTAAAATCTCCATCGATCTACCTACTAGGCACCGAAAATGACAATGAAAAAACTATATATACAGAAGGTGCCAAAATATGTATACACACTTCAAGAAAAAACTATATTAACATAACAAAACTAAATTCACACAAACAGAAAATGATGAGCACTAGTCATCTTAGACTTTTACAGTTACAACAGTTGCTTAAAATGCCCACCATCGATCACTTCTGAGTACATTGACCCTTGATTGAGCAACGTTTTCGAAAGTGTCCTAATGGTTGCGGTATATGTCGTTTCAATTTCTTCCCGAAGTGCTGCGAGTGTAACTGGTTTTCTACGGTATACAACATCCTTCAGAGTTTCTCATAGTTGGAAGGCCAATGGAGTTCAATCCGGAGAACGGTTCTACTCTGTACACACGTCCCCATTGCCTTTTAACTTGAACAACATTCTCGGTTTTCCAATACTATTTCAAAATTGCTTTCCGCTGTTCAAGTGATAATCTTGGCTCCATTTATTTGTAGCAACGCTAGCATAACGTAATATGAGTCACGTCTGTTTACAGAACATCATACGATAATCTTGGCTTCATTTGTTCATGGTTGATTTACGATAATCTTGCCTTAATTTGTTCATTATTGATTTACTTGTCACGTAGCAACGCTATCATAATGTATGTGAGTCGCATCTGTTTACAGGACATTTATACTAGACATTACTATTGTTTTTCGGTCCAACTTTGAAATATATTAAATAGATATCTACTGTGAGAGCGTGCATACATCTTTTGGCACTCTGGTATAAACAGAGTGAGGCATTTATAGTGTCGCGGCCATTTTCCTCCGAAACGAAGGGGAAAAATAAAAAATGCTTCAGACAAAATTTAGAGTGCTCTTGGGGAAATGTAAAAATAGAGACTTTAATTCGTTCTTGAAATGCATTTCTCATTATAATTTCAAAGTCAAATTGATTTTTTTCAAATCGCATGGTGTATTTTGTTTTCCGGGAATGCAAAGAAAATTTAATTTTCAGTATAAAAGTTCTAGTACGTCTATCAGTTAGGGGTGATAGATGATGTGATACTGGACAAATAAGACAGCAAATGCTTTTCACTCACTTTCACTTCTCTCTCTTTTATTTTGTTGTGGCTATTAAGGAATTTAATTTATTTATACGTAGATGCTCATTTGTTGACATCGGTACACAAACGAGTGCTCATCATTGTCTATTCAAACCTCAAAGGACATTATTCTCAGCTAGTTCCACTTCGCTTTTCAATCATGGATGTCCGATACACGATCGATATGATTTACATTAATGGCAAAGCTCATAAGAACGCTATAGCAGCTTGCAACTTATACGGAGATCGATATCCTGAAAGAAGGTAGCCATCTTTTAGAAAAATTTGACTACTTGCAAACTTACTCTCAGAAACGGGAGGTGATGAATCGAGAAAACACCATAAAATGAGAAGAACTACTGGGAAAAGTTCAGAAGTCGCTGTATTAGTTGCAGTTGCCGCTAATCCTTACCGAAATTCCGTCAACTGGAACGTGATTCCGGAGATAGATTAAGCGTCATAAATACCATCCATATCACATTAGCGTACATCAAGCCCTTCATGGGGACGATTATCAGAAGCGTGTTGAATTTTGCCAACGACTCTACTACAAATTCAAAACGGCAATTTTTCCAACATACGTAAATTGATGCAAGTAAAGTGAAAGTGAGTGAAAAACATTTGCTGTCTTATTTGTCGAATATCTCATCATCTATCACCCCTAGCTGATACATGTAGTAGTACTTTTAAACTGAAAATTGAATGTTCTTTCCATTCTCGGAAAAAGAAAATACAGCATTCCATTTGGAAAAAAAAAAAATTCTCAATGTAATTTCAAGGACGAGTTGAGGTTATGTTATGTTACTCTGAGCATTTCAAATTTAGTCTGAAGTATTTTTTGATTTTCCCTTCTTTTCGGTGGAAAATGGCCGCGACACAATAAATGCCTCACTCTATATATAATGCATAATGGATCTTATAGCTTCAAAAACATGCAAGGACAATGAGCCTCACTCCCATTGCTGCTATGGTAACAAAGTAAAGTAGTTCTCGCACCTGTGTGTGTGTGCGGATGTGACCCTGTAATATCCAGGGCCGAGAGAAGCACTGCCGCAGTATGGACACTTGCAACCCTGGTTGTGAGTCCTCACGTGCATGGAGACCTGTTTTCTTGTCTTAGAAGTAAAGGAGCTGCTCGAAATATTGTTATACTAAATTTGTGACTTTCTAAGTGTCTAAGTGTGTGTGTAGAGTTAGTAGTCCCAATTTTTGTTTTTTCTAAACGAAACTCGGCAGATTACCATTAATTAACAAAAGATTCGTTAAGTTCGTTAACTAGCTAAATTGGATCATTTGGGGTGGGAGCTAACCTAAAGTTAAAAAAAAAAAAAAAAAAAAAAAAAGCTCTAGAGGCCGTAATTTTTTTTCTCAACGAAACTTGGTATATTTCTCTGAAATAAATTTAAAAAAGTAGTTTCTGAAAATAAGAGCAAGCGGGCCATTAGAAGTGGAGTTTTACCTTAAACTCAAAACTTAAAAATTGTTCTAGCAGCACTAATATTTGTTTTTTTACAACAAAACTCGGCATATGCCATTTAAATCAAATCATAAAAATAGTTTCTGAAAATCAGTGAAATCGGATCATTAGGAGTGAGTAATTTAAAAATCAATCTAGCGGAACCAATATTTGATTCTTCACAACAAAATTCGGTATTTACCATTTAAATAAAATAATTTCTGAAAATTAGGGAAATTTTACCACTAGAAGTAGAGAGTAAACTTGAAATTCGAAAATTTAAAAGCGTTCTTGAGATTAATTCTCTCTATATTGCCTTAAAATAAAATGACAAATTAATTCAACATATAAAGTGTAATTATAACCATGCACATGTTTTATATTTAACAAAAGCATGTCGTGAAGATAGCAACTGTGAAATATTAATCTAATATATGTGAGAATTATATTTGTATCGTTCTGTAATATCCTCCAGACAGCGTTTTCATTACATTTTTTACTACAATAATATTTAAATTAAATTTCAAAGCCAATAAAAATCAATGAAACTTTCGATTATTTAGTGTTCATTGTTATATTTGCTTAGAACATTGGAATTGTTTATGAATAGTAACTTGTTTTTACACTATTGAAACATATGAACATCTTAAATACACAATGTAATTCGAAACTTTCTGTTATTTCTCTCTATTTTAGTGAATGTGAAGGTGATATCAAGGGCTCAGTTCATAAATATGGTTACATTTAAAAATGTTTAAAAATACCCACTTTGTCTATCAATGGTCATTTCATTTAGATAATAGTATGTCATTAATTCTTTTGGTTTAATATTTCAACAATAACAACAACAACAATAATACTTCTAAAACCGTGGTTTCTCTTTTGTGATACTTATAGATTGCAAGAATTCTAATTTTGTTCTCCTAATAGCACACAGTAATGCCATAACTTATTCCATTTCATTAATTAATAAGGCCATAATTTGGATTTTATATTCTTCTTTAAAGTTACTCTACTAGGTAAGGAACTCGCTTATTTTACGCAGCTCCTTCGTAGAGGACTTTTTTTAGTTAGTCATTTTTTATGGTGTACAAACAAGTCCCAGGTATCTTTGTCCTTAAAAGATTGGTACGTGTTGTGGTTTGTAGTTAAAGTAATTTGCTAACTATCAAAGTTGTCATTGAGTGCAGAGTTTTCAAAATATTCATGTGAGAGCTGATGAAAATCCACCTGTAGAGTCCATGAGATTTAAGTTGGCATGTTTTCTACTGTCTTGTCATCCACGGATCGTAAAATCATTAGGAACAACACCTGTCTTTTGTCAAAATTCGTGAAAATAACAAGCAGTTTGTATCCCTTACGTTATATCATTGACCTATACATGGTTATTCAAGCGTCAGTGGAGTGCTTGCTTTTTCGAAGTAGCTTTTCTTTTGGCTAGTGAATTACTACTGTTTACTTTGTTGAAAATCTTAAAAATGTTGTTGGAATTGGAAATCTATGCCTTAGCTCTAAATATCGTAATGAGCAGTGTTCTTTTTTATCAATAATAATTACAGAAAGTGTTGGGAAACGCGGGAGAACTTTAAAGTCTAACGGCATAGAAATTGTAAATGTTTATAGTGTTTTACGGATGAATATGAGGTTCTGAAATGCAATAAGGCAATAATATTTGTGTCCAGTGTGTAGCGAGCACTTCAGCAGCTGCAGGCATTTCGTTTCGTAGTGTGAATAATATTTTGCAAAAACAAAAAAAAGCTTTGTCGAATGGAAGTGTTTTGCGGACTCCAGGAACATAACCGCAAGTTATAATAGATCCATGCACTGCAGCCGCCATAAGACGTAACTCGAAGTTACATATATAACTAGTATATATATATATATATATATATATATATATATATATATATATATATAACTAGTTTTTTTATGTAAGTTCTGCTGTAACAAAGGAATATTTGTATAAGGGGAGTATATAGAATTTAAGAGAAATCTTGAAGAAAATAAATGTAAATAATTGTCATGGAAGGAAACTCTTAATGGAAAGGTCGGACATTGTATCTAAGGTTTCAAAATTTTAAGGAAAATGAAGGTACTGAAGGCTACCGGTCGCACTATTAGTTATTTAGATCTAACTTGGATTAACGACAGTTACTCAAAAACCAAAATTTGGAAGGACAACGAGACTGATTTTATCCTTTAAACTGCAATAGGGATAGGTGGGCATTTTATCTTTTACATGCTGGATGTTGTTCTGGTTTTATTCCCAATGTTGCTAACATTCAAATCAAAGTCGTCAAGGGATTATCACTAGGAAATGGACAGCACTGTTTTTAGAAACTGGTTCGTACGTAGATCGTCTATTACCGAACATTCTTCTTAATAGTAGTATTGCTACGGACAGTACCCCTAAAGGAGATTAATAACGCGTCATCGACTAGTAAATTTGAAATGATGGCTAGGCTTCGTAATAAAAACATTGAGTTCGATCCTCAGTCGACGAAACCTGTAGTATGTGAGATAACTAAACTGAACAAAGAAACTTTCAAGAGTATGAAATTGCGCAGAACATTCGCATATCGTAGTGAGACAACCCCCTTATCATTGTGATTTAAATGCGATAGAATTCATGTGGGCACACGTGAAAAATGACATTGCGAAACAAAACATGTCATTTAAATCAATGTGCAGTGTTACGCATCGACCTGTGAACACGTACAAACCATTGAAAAAGTTGATGAACATAATTAGTGATTGGTTCATAATAAATTTAGAGCACACGGATAATGACAATGACACCCGGTTTGCAATACCTGAAGGAGAAGAGGAGAACCCCGCCACTGACAACACAGGCCTAATGGGGGGAATGTCCTTCTTGCCTCCGTCACCGCAATAATGCCTGAAGGAAGCGCGAACGAGAAGGGCGAGTGTTCTTGTCTCTATCTAAAAGCCACGGAACAACTTAAGTCTCATGGGCTCTATTTTTGGCACCAAGACACCAGCAACAGTTTAGAATAAATGAGTATCGGTTCTTTTATTTTATCTGGAACACTGAGAGAAATATGATAATGTGACTTTTTAATAGATCATTTAAATATTTTGTAGGAAGAAATTTCACTCAACTTAATACATTATATGTGGTTCATGCAGAACTGCACACGACGTCCATTTTTCCAATTTGATGCTCTGCACCGGTGTTCCAGATCCTCAAAAAGGTTGTTAACACCATTACAGAAAACCATTAGGCTTTCCACATAAAAAACCCTCTAAATTGTTTTTCTGTTCTGCAACGCGAGATTTTAACATCTTCCTCAAGAAGAACTTTTTCATAAATCCAATAGTGGTTCTGCTTTGTCTTTGGTTAGTGAAATGTCTCTTACAAGATCATTCAATTCAGAAACCTACATTTTTATCATTCAGGACTGTACACCCTACATGTAGCCACAGATACTACGTCACACTTACGTATACCCTCGCACTTGCGTACACATAGCTGGGTACTATTCGTCCCATCTACGTACGTTTGTGTCGTCCAAGTTTGTTATTGGCTAATCAATATGGAAATAATAGAAACCACCAAGAGAAGGCAATCGGTTATGTATTAAATTGGTTTATAACTTTTTACTTCAACACAACACTGCGTTGCTAGGACATTGTCATCTATCATTCGTCACTTGGAGCGATGTGGTTATAAATACGCCTTGCACTTAGCAGATTTGAAGAAATTTTACGCTATTTGTAAGCTAACGAAGTTGGAGTATCAAGTGGATAGAGAAGGAGGGGAGGGAGGGGAGGGAGGGAGGGAGAGAACGGATACTTTCGACATATTATTTTTGAGTTTAATGGAGAAGTAAAGGCAGCGGAGATGGCTGGAAACATTTGTGCCGCGTAGGGAGAGAATGCCGTTGGAGAAAGCACGACAAGAAAATGGTTCTGAAATTATTTTGACGTGAGCGATTCGCCTCCATGGGGACTCTGATGAATCTTCTGAACTCTTTGACCCATGATTATCTATGTCAGTTAACCCGAGAATTAGCAGATGTGATGAATTATAACCAGTCAACCATCATGTGAGTTTGCATTCCATGGGCAAGGCTAAAAAATCCGGTATTTGGGTACCACACGCTTTAAGTGAAAACAACAAAATTAGCGGTAAGTATTTGTGCAACAGAAATGTTTCCAAAGCACAAGCTACCGCCACACTGCACACAGCACGAGAGTCCGCCTGGCATTTTCGACTTTGTATAAGGACCAACTGAATGAAATATGAAATGAAACAGAGTAAAATTCGTGGGGGGGGGGGATCCATTGCAGTATTCGCTAAGCGACTAGGGAAAATCACAAAAAAGCCCAAATTCAGGAATGGCAAGCTCCCAGTGTTCTGAACCCGGGACCTCCTGAACACGAGTCAGTGTTCTTGAACTTGTGATATGCCACCAGCGTCTAAACTGAAGTTCAGTTCAGTACACAGACTGTAATGTTACTTAAACATTTTTCGTTTCCATAGATACATTTATGACTTTCATGTGCATAGTCTGCCGAAAGTCACCAATAAACGAGCGAAAGGTGTACATCATGAGTCACTATATAAAACTGTCGAATGGCTGTATTCTCTCATTGAGTGATGATTATTTACAAATAATTGCAATGCCATGTTGGAACCCATTATTGCATTGTTTTGTAGGGAAGGAGAAAGATACTTCGGTAGCTCAGTCCTGCTCATGCCATGGGGGCACCTCGGGGAAGAAGGGATGGAGTGAAGGAGACACCAGGCGATCAGCATTCAGGTCAGTGAGGCACGAATTTAGACGGGGCTCATAACATGTTTCCAGTTAGAACACCTCGATGTCGGTGAGAACCCCCCCCCCTCTAAAGAGTTCGAGACTCCACTTCCATGCATCAGGGCAGAAATCTTCCAAAGGCGCAAGCCACCGTCACATTGAACCAGCCCACTTCGCATGGCACTTTCGACTCTATAACAGAACCAACGAAATTTAATGGGAGAGTGGAAAATTGGTGGAATATAAAGATCTACCCCAGCATTCGACTAAGTGACCAGGGGAAATTACGAAACAAAGATCACAATGCCCGACCCCCATGGTGTTTGAATCCGGGACCTCCAGAATACGAGACACAAGTATTACCTCCTGACCCGCTCCGCCTAGTTTTAGGAATTGGGGTTAACGCTCCTATTTCTGGTCCTGAAGATCTTCGGTTCAAACTGCAGGTCATGCCTGAAGTCATCATAGTAGAGAGCAACGCATGCCGCGCTCAGTACTTACCTCCCCTCCCTCCTCCGGAAGCTTGCCATCTCTTGACTCCACTATGCCGTCAAAGAGGCATGCCGACTCCAAGCAGGGGCCTGGAGCATGTTGGTATTGCGGGTAGAAGAGATGTCCAGCGGCGGCTGCAAGGCTCACCTCGGCGAGCTGGGTCAGGTTGTACAGATCCTCGCCTGGAGGCGGTGGCGGTGGGGGCGGCAATGGCTCCAATTGTGAAGCGATAGGAAGTCCTCCACTTCGAACTGGTTCTAGCTCTGCGATGCTCACACGCCGTTCTGGGCTGCTCTCTATAACAACATTCCTTTGTTCTTAAAGTGCAGGAATAAAGTTTAAATGTCAAGAGTATATATCTTTGTAGTGAACTATTTGACTTTTGTACCACGCGCAGTTCGTATCTATTGTACTCTGGAGGACAATACATATAATGGATAGTGTAGTTTGCATCCAAACAGCAATTTTTGGACTCAACCTTACCCCGCTTTTCAAAGGTAAACAGGATCTTCGTCAGACACGACTATGTTTTGTAACAACCCTTTTACTACAGAGGTAAACGGCAAAAGTTACCCGTAAATGAAAATTTTGTAGGGAAAAAAATCTAACAACAACAACAACAACAACAACAACAACAACAATAATAATAATAATAATAATAATAATAAATAAAAAGACATGGGATCATTACATGGTTTTCATGTAAAAACTATCCCGCATGTGCGGTGTTTTGATTCTCAGCGGCTGCGAGCGGCACTTCCTATTCTTTTCCCTACAAGTCTACCCTCCTTGAACGTCGCTTTGAAGCAGTGCATTAGTTGAACTTCGCTAAGATGGGACAGTTGACTCTAGAGCAGCACATTTTCGTTTGTAAAAGTTACCACAAATATGAGTCAGCTCGTCCTGTTCTGTAGATTTTTGTTTGTAGTTCTCTGGTTAATTTTTTCCTTCCAGAAAAGCAATTCACGATATTGCGAATGAGTTTGATTCTACTGGATCAGTGTACAACAAAAAAACACACCGCAACCGGGAAAGGGGACGACATTCCAGCATCTTCTAAGAGGTAAATTTTATACAGGATTTTCGAAGCGAAGTTAAAGTACATTTTCGGGCGCGACATGCCCAGCCGTCGAGAATCAAAACGCCGCGCATGCGAGATAGTTTTCACATAAAAACCTGTATTTTATTTTTTTGTTGCATTTCTTACTTAGGTATGGTGAGAAACCAAACTTTTTAGTTCGCAAATAAATTTATATAACCATATGATGAAAATATAAATGACGATAAAATAGTGATAGCCGGCCGTGAGTGTCCAAGTCGCGCCAACCACTAACTCTGTTCGCATATCTGCTCACAGAACGTTGATCAATAATAGCATGTACACAATATTTGTTTTATTTCATGGTGTTGTAGTTGTTCGAAGTAGTGTCAGTTTTCAGTTCCTATAGGTCAGGTATCTTAATTAGGTCTGTTAAACATAAATCTGAGCAGTAGCGAGGGAGGATAGGGGGCAATCGCGTGTTATCTACTCAATGAATGATGCACTGGTTGCCATAAAATACATATACATTATAAGCAGGGTCAGTGGATCTATACTTCGGTCTGGACTTTTCACCTATGTCAGAAAATGTCATATTGCAGTAGAATAATCAGAAAAAACACTGCACAATTCATATGTGTAACGAAATCAAATGCAGCGATTAGCAGTTATTGATGTAACACGAGAATACACGAAGCGAATCCCCCCTTCCTTCCTTGGCAGCTTCACTGCAAAATAGGAAAAACATGCTCTGGTGAGCAAGTTTGGCTCGTATCTGACCCGTTTGAGACTCCGGTGTTATTTTTCTCTGTTCTAGTTGTAACATTTGAATACAATACATTTAGTCATTAATGTGCGAAATGTCTGTTACTATGACAGGCGACTGGCGTGACCTTGGTACATTGCACGCTGCACTCATTTGCAGACATAGGCCAAAAACAGCACTCGCTATTTAGTGAATTATTATTTTTTTGTTTGATAAACAAAGTGGCAGTGACAACCCCCATATAAAATGGGTGGATGAGTTGGCGCTAGTGCAGTGCCGTGCCATCATTTTGTCTGGTCTCGATGATGACAGATTTACACAGTGCAGCGATCAAATGACAGGAGTAAATTAGCAGAATATTTATGTATTGTATAATTGTAATGTTTATAAATAGTTATCTTTCAAAAGAAGATGAACATCTTTATATTTTGCTTATTAACTCTTTCATGCAAGTTAAGGCACGTCTCACGCTAATTAATGATAGAAGTACAAATGAGTTAGAAAGCTGTAAACCAAACAAATTTAATAACTGCAGTAAAAGGTTTAATCGAGAGAGAGAGAGAGAGAGAGAGAGAGAGTCTCGAGTCTCGAGTCTCGAGTCTCGAGTCTTCTCAATACATTTTCCATGAGAGTTCATGTTATTTTTTTAATTAAATTACCATTTAATAATATCAACAATGCTGGTTCACATTTCGTTTTATTCAGTAAATTGTTTACATCATGTATTTTCCAGTATAGACGGTTGCCGCACCTTAGAAATTAGTTTTCAAATAAACATTAAACAAGATTAAGCAGGCGTGTGATAGCAAAATAATAATAATAATAATAATAATAATAATAATTTTTAAAAAATAATAACACAGTTGCCTAATATCGGGTTCGAATGACACTTTCTTACGATTTTAATGGGTTAGTTTATTGGAACAAACTGGGAACTTCTGATTACTTACAGGCACACGAACCGCCACTGAGCCTGATTCATGTGCACAAAAATACCATGCATAGAGCAAGGTTCTTTATTTAGACGACATTTCCCATGAACCAAATGCCGCTTGAGTCAAGGTGTTATTTCTTTCTATGCTTTGAAATGCAAGTACTTGTATTTATATCGTTTGCATTTTGGAACATTTTAAATAGCGCTATTGGCAATATACGCGTAACAGATCTAGTGCTTAACATTTCAGATTGATTTTTTTATACTGCACGATGCTTTCTCTCTCTTTCTCTCTCTCTCTCTCTCTCTCTCTCTCTCTCTCCCCTTGTTAAGTTCATTTTGTGCATTAAACAAAGAGTGGGGAGGGGGGTAATTCATGACTCTGAAATCCGGACATATCTGCACGTTATTCTGTTCTCAAAATTTATAAAGATAAGCAAGTTAGATTTCATTTGTCCTCATTGGACGCTTTCGGTTTTTAATTGCCTTTTTACCTTATCTGTTTTCATTCTGAAGTGCCGTGATGGGCTGGTGCGCGAAATCTTTAAAGATATGTAAAACGGAAGTTAAGTTCCGTTCACCTTTTACTGTGAACGCTAGTCAAGAAACAAAAAAGCGATATAGTTTTAAGTGTTGGATGTTGCCTTCTTTCTCTCCACCAATTGGCATTACGTGAGGTCATCGCTATTGTCTATTAATACACGCCGCCATCTTCCAGCGTCTCTTCAACCACCGCCGCGTCATAAACCTCTCCCGGATGTGTGCGTTCGCCATGTTTGCTTTCGTGGAATGAACCGATGCTGCTGTAGACGTTCAATGCTCTGCAGATCAAAGGTAGACACTATTCCAGAATTACAAAAGGAAGCTTAAGTTGGAATATTGAAATTTAAACGCAATAATTGGATACTTGACATTATTGGCGTTTGTATCTCACTGTTTTTTTTTTTTTTTTTTTATAAACCTTGGGAATAAATGTCAGTTTATTTCGAATCAGAAATACATGTAATATAAATGTACCTATACAAATAAATTTTCATCGAATTTAATAACCGCTCTAAAATAGTTCTTAATTTCACACGGTTAAAAATAAATATAGCTTTAGTTGGTCATAAAATAAATATTTATTTGTGATACAAGTATTAAAACGATCTTATATTTTATGAGCCATCCTACGAATAAAATAAAACCACGTTCACGTACTATACGCCACTTTTAGGTAGTCTTTTAATATTTGTAAATAAATTAATGATTATAAATTTAATTTATTGCAATCATTCCGAAAGGTTCCTTGTTTAAATAATATAGTTCACGTATTTCCCATTAGAAGCAGAATTGAAAAAAAAGTTACCTAAATTTCTGAAATATTACCAATATCGCAATGGTGGTAATTATTGGATTGTAAACGTATTTTGGCGGGTTAACGTTACATGTTAGAAGTTCATTCTTATGATTATTACTTTTATATACATTACACTACATGTCTGTTTAAAAATGTAATTTATTCGCGCTGAAAGAAGTTTTAGACACAATATATACATACAGCAGAAACAGTTTGCATCTGCACGTCTGATGTTGTTCTTTCTTAAATACGCTCCTTTACTTCTTAATAAATCCATCTAATGTCGCAGCTGTCGCCGCAGCTGACAAATCTTTAACAAATAGATATTAAACTTTCAAGCTACAATTTCATTAATTAAACCGTTAACTGTAACGAAAATATTTTATGCAAACCTAGCATTAAAACACGCTTCTTATGACGCTATAAACTGTGCACAATGCCTAAATCTATCTCTGGTTACCTAGCAACTAGTATTCCATGAAGCCATCACCGCCTTCACGACACAATTTCAAATAACGTACCTTTAAGAAAAAGCTAAAATCTCACCCTAACATGTATACCAACATTCAAACACTGAAATCATATCATCAAAAAAATATTTTGAAACTATAACAACAATGTAAGTTATTAATTATCCAAAATTAACTTCCATTATTTTGGAAACATTGAAAATGCTATTTATTAATCAAACATGTTAAATTTTCTTTCATTTCAAAACGTTAATCTTGAACCTTTAGTAATCTCTTTATACTAAGAAATCTTCTTTAACTTTGCTACACTGATTTTACATCCATGACAGTTACTTTGCTTGGTAAGTATTAAAAATACAACAAGTTACATTAGAAAATATTATTTCTGGGCCACTACTGATATCTAAGAATGTAAATTTTACATTATTTACCATATTAATTATCAATGACGTTATATTATACATTCACAGCCAATATATTCACTCAAAATGCCAATAGTTTTTTCCCCCCACTAGTTGAACTAAAATGTTTCTCTTTCCTCCATGTACAGAATCTGTCATATTCCTTTTTGTTAACACTTTTGGATTTTTGAGCAATTAAGCAAACCCTCAGTTACCTCAGCTTCCTTTATAATTTCTTCTGGAATGATATCCATATTTTCAATGTCAAACATTGGAAAAATTAGCATCAATTTCCATTTGCATTCTTTAAAACAAAAACAAAACGAGTTCTGAGAAATCATGCAATATAATATGTCATATTTACTACGTCATAACGTCACATATACTTTTTAAAAATATTTCAATGCTAAAATTACATAAAAGTTGTGTGCAACAAGTGCATAATGTTCATTCTGAAAACTCGTAAAAATATGCACGTAAGCAGAAGTGAACGCGCTAAACATTCACTCGTGTCACAATTATAAACATTATTTTCTTTTCAAAATAGACATGAAATTCCATTTTTGTAACTGAAGTAAATGGAAATTATGTAGAGCACCATATTAATTAAGATGGATAAATTGTGATTTTTACTCTGTTTTTGTTATACAATTTTATTGGTGGTTTTTGAAGGGCGGCCACTCATCTTATGCATTATTATTATTATTATTATTATTATTATTATTATTGTTGTTGTATATTTTAAATCTTTACTTTATGTTTAGTTAAGAAAGTGTAACGTTTCTGAATTTTACCACGATACTGCTAAGCTATGTTAAGGAGCTGGCGAGCATAGCTTAGTTTTACAATAAACGTAAATGTGACAGATCTCTGAAAACCATATATTGATTTTTCCATGCTTTACAGCAGCTTTACCATATGCTACTTATTGCCTGATAATCGAAGTAAGGGATTGAAAGAATAATATTGTAAAGAGCTGTGAGTGGTGTTCTGAAAAATTAATAAATAAAATAAACAATTATCTAATAGAATTTTTATGCACAAATATCCCCTCGAGTTAAGTTTTCTGTATTCCTTTTCTCTCCAGTACTTTAGCCGCACAAGAATAGCCGAGGACAACAACAACAACAACAACAACAATAATAATAATATTATAATAATAATAATAATAATAATAATAATAATAATAATAATAATAATAATAATAATAATAAAGGTGTTCTATAATGAACGCAATTTTTAAATTGAGCACATTGTCGATTTGTTAGGTTGCCGGACCTGAAATTTAAGTCATCTGTTTGTATTGCGATAAGTGATTGTCATTGTTAACAGTTAAAACGGAGCGTTACATGAAGGATCAACGCGTCCAGATTCTGAAAGTGATAGACGAAATTCGCCTAACTTGTCAATGGCAAGGAAATTTAAAGATACATGATTGACAGAGAACATCAAATCACCTGGACGTTCTCGTCGATCGGTAGAGAATGCTGACCTCGTCAGACAGCGTTGCTAGGAGCCCCATGTCGATTCGCCGCTGTTCTAAACAACTTATTCCGATTACAGCGAATTTTAATCTTGTACCTATTTATGTGGACAATCCATGAACCATCCCTCAACTCAAGGTAGAAATTAGACATGTCATGGGGAAAACTAAGCCAGAACTTTGCTCAAAAGTCGTTAAAAAATTTGCCAACAGAGTGAAGGTGTGCCAAGTACCTTGGGATACTTTTGCCGGATGTTTTGTCTCATGTTTAATGGCATTGTTTGTGCTTCATGTTGACTTAATAATATTAACACTTTTCAAAGAAATAATGTGTTTTAGTATTAAAATAAAATTGCTTTCATTGCGGGACACTCTATAATTATATCGAAGAGAGTATCATTCGATTTGGTGCTTGAGTATTAGTATTATTTTTTTTTAAAAGATTTTACAGTCGTGAAAAAGCATGTACTTGGAATTTCTAGGTTTGTATTAAACACAGAAACTAGAGCAATGCGTACTTGATGTACTAGAGAATATGGTATTGTTTACTTATGCTAAAAATGTCGACATGATTCTAATATATGGAGGATATGGGAAGAATGCTGTGCTTTTTGCATTGTGTACGCTGAGAAATATCCAGAACAGACTGTGACATTCTGTTGGTAATTTCCATAAGTTGTAGACGAAATGCAAACAGACGTGTACGGTATTACCTAACAATCGGGGAATGTATTGCTTTTTGCCTAATGATAATGAGAATTCTAAAAATGGCGTGAAAGTCCTACATATAAGAAACTTGTAAACTACTTGGCCTAGAACCGTGAAAAAGCCACATTGATATTCTAATCTCATCAAGAGTTATTTTCTTAAAATAAAAAGCTATTGCTCCATTCGAAAAAATCATTTTTGTGCTATAAATACACTACTTAATAATTGTTAGAATTGTTGTATGGACCAAACCGACTCCAGTCCTCAGGCCATAATGCGATATTACACAAAATGGCGGTGATCGAGGTTCAGGCATGCAGCTGCTATTAAGCACACGAGTTTGTTTATTTGGTTCGTTGCAGTTACGTGGTTTATAGTTGGAACTAAATCAACGTATTAGAACTAAATAGTGTATTAGTTCTTTTGTTTTTATTAAGTTAATATTTATTCAATGAATTTACACAAGGAACTTGTAATAGAAAGTGTATAGTACAACATAGCTCTATCTTGCGTGCCCGATTGTATATCTAATTGTGGCAGTGCACCACATACTACCATATTTAAATTTCCGAAAAACCAGTTATTAATGGAAGGTGGATAAAAAAGAGTACACCGTGCAAATTTTTAAGTGAACGATAAGACTAGTGTGTATTAAACATTTAATGCCAAAACTTGTAGCTGGAGAGAACCTTTTCCCTGTGCAATTTTCCATAATATACCATCATATGTGACAACAACGAAAGGAAAGTTCCGGAACAAAGTATGAAACGGGTTTTGATGAATGGTGTGAACAAGATGTTATTACATGTTTCGATAACTTTACAAGCGAGGTTATGGAAAGACAGGTACACCCGTTTATAACTATTGCCAATGAAGAATACTTACTTTTTATTAAAATAGATGATGATAAATATGATACTATCCCATCTATGTCGATTAGATTAAGATGTTCGGTAATTTGGAAATTAACTGCATTTTTAAAGTATTTGTGCTTGCCTGTGGAGAAGTTCGTTTCGACCTTAAGAGTACAGTGGAAGTAAGTGGTTAAAATATAACAAATGGAGCAACCTGGATAATTTGACGAGTTTTCTTAATAACAATAATAACAACAATAATAATAATAATAATAATAATAATAATAATAATAATAATATCTTGCTCGTTGAAAGAGAGACTGCATTAATAATTGCTTACAAGGAAAGCTTGACACTAGATGATTTGAATATAGAGAAAGCTGGTAAAATTAATTTTGCATTATAACAATTGCATCTTTATTATGCAAATCAAGTTATACATTCAATAGAGCTCTTGATATGGACTGCGACTTTTTTTTATACAATTTGTATTTTGTATTGCATTTTCTTTTCCAATATTTCGGTGAAAATTATTTGTTCTATTTGTAGAGAGCGTTGCAATTATGTATATAGCCAACCATTTTATGTTTTAATGACTTCATAAAAGCCAAAAGTCGAATATATATATATATATATATATATATATATATATATATATATTTAAAAGTTGGGCCGAAAAGCAACAGTAATGTGTAGTATGATGTTCTGTAAACAGATGTGACTCTTCTACATTATGAAGCGTTGCTACGTGACAGGTAAATCAACAATGAACAAATGAAGCCAAGATTATTGTATGATGTTCTGTTAACAGATGTGACTCACGACGTTATAGCGTTGCTACAACAAAATGGAGCCAAAATTATCGTTTGAAGTGGTATTGGAAAACAGAGAATGTTGTTGAAGTTCAAAGGCAATGGAAACGTGTGTACAGAACAGAACCGTTCTTCAGATCTAACTCCATTGAACTTCTACCTATGGGGGACTCTTAAGGATGTTATATACTATAGAGGACCAGCTACACTGGCAGCACTTCGGGAAGAAATTGAAACGCCATGTGTTGCAATCGCTGAGCACACTTTCGCAAACGTTGCTCAATCAGTACTTCAACGTACTCAAAAGTGTATCGACCCCGATAGTGGGCATTTTGAGCAACTGTTGTAACTGTAAAAGTCTAAGATGATCAGTGCTCATCATTTTATGTTTGTGTGAATTC
This sequence comes from Metallyticus violacea, assembly GCA_030762175.1. Taxonomy (NCBI): domain Eukaryota; kingdom Metazoa; phylum Arthropoda; class Insecta; order Mantodea; family Metallyticidae; genus Metallyticus; species Metallyticus violacea. The sequence continues at coordinate 12,001,946 of CM060832.1, read as the reverse complement.
AGTTTTGTTATGTTAACACAGTTTTTTCTTTGCTTGGCCCCCTCTGTATACATGAGCTTAAATTATCCATTAATTTTGCACTTTAGTAAATTTGCTTAAAATAAATTTATGTTACACTAATGAAAAATACTTGATTAAGCTATTCTTATGTATGCATATTTGTGTTATAATTATTGTTCTTTTATTATTATTATTATTGTTATTATTATTATTATTATTATTATTATTTCATTACTTATTGCAGTAAACAACAACGGGCAGTATTTGATTAACCATTATTTGTACATGGTTGATTTTACGTAAGTCGAATCCATATTATTTTATGTTTCGTTTGCATATGAGAAATATCGTTTGTAAACAATTTCAGATCCTCAAAAATCATCGAGATATTTTCTAAATGATAAATAATATGATCTTTGATCTTGTAAACATAATGGTACCTTTCTTTTCAATATTGCTGGTGGTAGTTTTAGATAATGCATCCTATATTTTGAAAATTTTGAAAACTTAATGCTAACAATTTTAGAGCAAGACAAAACTTTGGAAAAACAATAATGCCAAATAAATGGAAGAAATTTATTAATTAAACTTTCGAAAATGATAGAAACAGGGGCTCGTTGACCCCCGTGGTGGGGCACGTGTGCGTTTTGCTAGGGCAGGTGGTGTAAGGTGGGTGTGGGCAAATTGCCCGCGGGCAAGTTGTTGGGCGTCATGCCATCACCCCGACCCGACCCATCAACAGCAAGTGCTCCCGAAACTGAAAGTGGTAAAAATAAAATCTGAGCGGTCCCATTCCTCATCCTGCGGCGTAGAACACATTATCATCATCATCTGGCCAGGTGGAGTCCAAACGCAAAGGCTTTGCCCAAATTAGAACTGACATCCGATACTTCGATCCGCCATTTTGACGTCGCATTCCGGATGCTCTGGAAATAAACAGGTTCGTCTTATCCAGGCAGTTACTCGCCATTAACATAAGAACTGCTGATTGTGAAGCATGAAGTATATGCACTGTTTATGAGCCAGGGACCAGAAGCGTCTAAAACTACACAACGTTCATACTTGAGTTGAGGAAAACATAAGACAAATTCCCTGAAACGAAATTACATTTCGGTATTTATGCCAGTTTTCTGACTTCAACTGTTAACACCTTAGCTGTGAAATAAGGCAAATATGCTATTTGAATTTTCCAATAAAATGGAATGTAATTTAGCATCTAGTTTTACGATTATGGCTTTCTGAGCATTACATTAAACCAGTAGTATTCAACTTGGGATACGCGTACCCCCGGAGGTAGCGAAAACTAGGAGATATGTAAAATTTAAAAACTCCTTGTGCATAAACTAACCTAATTCCCCAGCAAGCTGAATTCGTGAAGGTTATTGCAGAGCGCTAGAGCAGAGAATGTAGGAAAAATAAGTAACGCTAACGTTTACTGATAAGTGATAATATAACTTGATGTACATATGGATATATCTCACGTATAATGGATTAGGCACTACTAATTAATTATTAACCTAATAAATATGGGCTAGAATTTAAACCCAATTTTAGCATTAAATACAAAATAAAAGTCCTGAAATTAAATTTAAGAGATCGCAAACGACTTTTTTGTACTGGAAAAGAAATTAATTTTGGTTTATTTTTCACTTTTATTAAATATATGTTTATATCTCCAAAAAGTAATAAATAAAAAGTAATATTTTTGTAATTTAATTATAACACCTTAATACTCAAATTAGTTTCCATTAAACTAAAAATTGAGACCGGTAGACCTTTATTAAGTGGCGCCATCAAATTAAAATTTTAAATTTCAAAATCGCAAACCAATTTTCCAGACGCAAAAAATAATTCTATATGATTTTTAATATATACTTTGTTTAAGACAACCGCTGCTAGAGCGCTTTTTAAATTTCGGTTTTCAGGTATATCCTCACACTTAATGATTCTATTTCCCTCATTTTCAGAAACTATTTTTCTTATTTTATTTACATGGTATATACCGAGTTCTGTTGCGAAAAAATTTGTGCGCCTAGAACGATTTTTAAATGTTGGGTTTTAGGTAAGGCACCACTTTTAATAGTTTGATTTCACTGATTTTCAAAAATTATTTTTCTTATTTTATTACAATGACATATTACGAGTTTCGTTGAGAAAAACACAAACATTTCGGCCTCTAGAATGCTTTTTTAAATTTTCCCTTTAGGTTAGTCCCCAATGCTAATGGTTCAATTTTGCTGGTTAACGAACTTGGTGCATAGTTTGTTCATTAACCGTCATATGCCGAGATTCGTTAAGAAGAAAAAAAATTTTGCGACTGCTAGAGCTTTAACAGACATAAACACACAATTGGTCCTGGTGTCTTGTGGTAACCACACTTGCCTCGTAGACCCAAGATCGCGGATTTAATCCCCGGCCAGTGTCGACGGATTTTTTCCAGTGTAAAAATCTTAAATATGGCTTCCTTCGGAAGGGAAGCAAAGCCGTGGGCCCCATGTGGTGCATTCACTGCACGAAAAAGAACCTAAAGCTTGAAAGAAGAGGCCTCTGAGCAAAATTTATCGACCGTTTCACGCCCTGAATTGAATGGGACCCTGATGACCTGAGATCTTAAAGAGCGTCCGTAAATAAAACAAATCAACACACACAAACGTAAGCATGCATGAACGCACGAGCGCGCGCGCACACACACACATACGCACATATTTAGTCGTCTTATGGTGCCTAGTAAGCAATTTTCATGGAAATTTGAAGAAAATTTGCAAACATATTTCCATGGGTACAATCACAATAAAATATACCCATGAATTCTTCGGAATTCGCTAAACCATGTGTAAAGGCTTGTCTCGATAAAACAAACATATTGTAAATATGTTTATGTTTTAAACATATTTTAAACATATTGTAAATTCCATGTTGGTTACAAAGAAATTTAAAAATTACTGCTGTCACTCCAACAACAAACCATTTTCAACAAGGCCATCTGCACCTTTTCACCGCAATCGCGGCAAAAAACGAGAGCTAGCAAATACATCACTAAAGAAAAAGTCGTCCATTGAACTGCGACCCACAGTGTACCCGCCTTCAGCGCTTGTGATTGTCGTGCTTGCATGTGTTTCTATGGATTCGCAGCTATTCACTGAAATCGCATCATCAATAATGATCATGTGCCAATGTGCTCTGTCACATTTCCGCTACCGCCACGGGTGGCCGAGGTCGTTAAGGCACGGACTCGTGAGCGCGAGGTCTGGGTTCGAATACCGCCAGGGCTGTCCTCCCTGACTGAGGTTTTTTCCAGGTTTTCCTCAGTCCCGATAAATGGCAAATGCTGGGGAGGTACCCTAAACTTAGCCCTGGAACGAGTCCTTCCTTAAAAATAAATTGTTTCTCAATATATCATTTCACCTCAGGTATCATCAGTGCCCATCGCCTGTGGTGCCTCTGTAGCAAAAGCGGGCGTTAAACACCATTCATTCATTCATTCATACATTTCCGCTATAAAAAAGAAAAAAAAAAAAGCACGCGTATTTTGACTCCGGCGATTTTCCTATGCAATCCGCGCATTCGCTAGTCTTAGCTCTGGAAAACAGATCTATGTATAATTAAAGATTACCCCAAAATCTCAGTTAGGGAGCTGTGTCCTGGCGAAAATCGAACTGCAGACCTCCCCTTCACAAGCCCGTGCATTATCGACCTTGGTCACTATTGACACGGTGGCCGAGGTCGTTAAGGCGCGGACTCGTGAGCGGGAGTCTGGAGTTCGGATCCCGCCAGGATCGTCCTGCCTGAATGAGGTTTTTTCCAGGTTTTCCTCAGTCTTCATAACTGGCAAATGCCGGGGCGGCACCCTAAACTTAGGCCTGGAACGTTTCCTTCCATAAAAAACAAATCCTTTCCCAATATATCATTTCATTTCATATATCATCAGTGTTTACTGCCTGTGGTACCTCAGTGGTAAAAAAAAAAGGGGGCGTTAAACACCATTAAAAAAAAAAAAACTATTGACACGAGAATGATGTATTCAAATTTTGTGTCCATCACAAGAAACGAATTAACGAGAACTCGAAACCTACGTATATCTTTTATTACTCGATAGGTGCCAGATGTGATCAAAAACAGAAAAACACAAGAACAAAATTCAAACAAGCCAAAGTAAAATGCAACGCAAGATTCTGGGAATAACTTTCAAGGACAAAATACCTACAGAAGTAATACCATTTATTTCAGACAAAGCAAATGGCAATGGGGCAGTCACGTCGCAAGAATACAGGACAATACGTGGACCTACAAGATCTCCATGTAGGAACCCTGGATAGGAAAAATAGCACAAGGCAGACCCAGAAGAAGATGGATAGACCTCTTCAAAGAACATGTAGGTCCATATTGGTCAAGAAAAGTAGCAAGAGGAAAAGAAAAATGGAAATTCTCGAGAAGTAAATAGTGCAGTGAGAAATGGGGTAACCGAAGAACAAATCAGTCAGGGTGTCTTAAACAGCATACGAACAACTAGCGTGGAATAGCTCACCACGTTAGGAAAAAGCGAGCCTTCCCTACTTGTTTGGAAGTCTTTGCCCTTTAAGGGACACAATAGGCTATCTTTATCTTTTACTTACAGATAAACCGCCACGAGTGGACGAGGTCGTTAAGGCGCGGACACGTCAGAGGGAGGTCTGGGGTTCGATTCCCACCAGGACCGTCCTCCCAGACTGAGTTTTTCAGGTTTTCCTCAGTCCTCATAGATGGCAAATGCCGGAGAGGTACCCTAAACTGAGGCCTGAAATGCTTCCTTCCTTAAAAAAACTTACAGATAAAAATGTGTTATAGGAATATAAGTAACAGCTGTAGATGGAGGAGGTTGGCAGGGAAGCGGTGCAAGTTGTGTAAATCTGCAACATAATTGTGGTCTTTTTCACTCTCACATATTACACCAACCAGCTGAACAAAAATATTCCATAGCAAGTGTCGGAACCAACTTCCATTACTCATCCGGTAGACGAGAGATTTCATCCACAGACACAAGCTCTCGAAAGTTCCTGGGCTATTTCTGATGACAGTACATGTGTTTTCAACAGTTGCCTGCCGCTAGATGGAAGTGACTTCAGAAATAAAAATAATATGATTTACAACTTCTCGCCCTATATGGCTTGCAAATGCTCAACGATTTCGATTATTGTTAGCAGTTACTTAGCTTATGAAGTAAAATATACTACAGTTTTAAACATTCAGAATTCTCCTTGTACTTCAGTTTGGTCCTTTTTGACTTCGAAAGTTGTATAAATGTGCTACAGTTTATAGTATAATTAACATTTGCTATTCTTTATGAAATGAATTTCAAACTTACACAGATATTAATGGATAATAATGCGATTTAATTGTCATCTTCTCAACTCTATGAATCAGAACAGTTATTATCTCTTCTTCTTCTTTCCCTCCTCCTCTTCCTTCTTTCCCCTTACGTTCGAGAACATTTATTGAAGAACAAGTGGAATTGTAATACTATCTTTATGAACTTTCTAGCTTTATTAAAAATAAGTAATATTTACACGCAATATATATCTTTAATTTCTCTCTTTTTCTGTATTTTATATACTATGTATATTGTACTCTGTGCTGGTGTCAATCGCCTCGCAGAGTGGAAGAGAACGCCTCATGATCCCCTCCGCCCCTTTGATTGTCCCTTTGATTGCATTGGTCTGCCTCGCGACGTCTGTAGGTTGTGAACTGAATAAGTTCATGAAGATGAATGAAATGCATTAATATGGCACAAATGAGCTGGGAATCCTTGGCGCCTTAAAGTTATGTGACATTCACCTTCTCAGTATAAGGAAAACCTTCGAAAAATCTTGCCAAGACAGTTTGACTTGACTGGGATTCGAACCCAGGACCTCTGGATTAGTAGTGGCAAACACTATCACTAGACCATGAAGGCGGTCGCCTTAACTCTTACCAGTTATATAAATATTCAGTATTAAGTATGAAAGAATTACAAAAGAGGAAATTAAAATAATAACCGCATAAAAATTTAAATAAATTATCTTCAGTAATACCATGAGTGCTGATAATTTGTCCGTAATTTAATTTAGGTTAACAATTGTTTGTTGTCGTGACAAGAAGCTTGAGTTTCAAAGCGCAATTAAATTACTTAAGAAAAATTACATGCAAGTTAATTGTCATTTTTCGTACGTGTACTATAATCAGTGAAGTGGTTTGGCATACCTGTTTGATTTTTCTCAAAACATTCACTAATTGTATTAGCTTTTATTCCAAGCAGAACCGCACGGAGATCTACGTTAAATAAAATACAACTGAATACTATTATAACAATTACTATTTATAGTGAAGAGAAAACTGCATGAGAATAGGCTGCCCAGATCCCAAGTCGAATCGAAAAAACAGAAATTATAGGGGGAAAAAAATGAACGTAGGAAAAAAAAAAACCTTCACTTTAATTTTTGAACGCTGTGCTTTAAAACTATCGATTGAGTTCCATTCGGATTGTTAATAAGGTATCACTGAGACCGTAGATTGGCTGAAATTATGCATAATAACACGAATCAAACGCCATTTTGCATATGACATATTATATATAAATTAATTCGTAGTTTTGTGCATAAAATCCGAATCTGGCTTTTAAAATGTGCTAACACATAGTGATTTTGGGCTAATTTAGATTTATTATTTTTAAGTTTTAGGCTTTTTTTTTTTGGATCTTTTGCTACTCTTTTTATAATGTAAAGAAGAGTTATGGTGGTAGAAGGTCTAAAAATAATCACTAGAAGAGAGGAGTGATAGATGAAACCATATTTGTTAAACAGCAACCCAGAAAACAATTGAAAGATCCAACTGTTGATACTAAGCTCACATATCTGGAATTAGCTGTTTGGTTCTCTTTCAAAGCAATTGTTAATGGTTTTTTCTGTGCAATAGAAAAGACGGTAACTATGTTTCCTTAATGAACGATATGTTGGAGAACTACAAGAACATGGATGTAAAATATCGTTGAAATTTCACTTTCTAATTCACACCTTGACTTTTTCCCGGAAAATTCGGGCGCCGTAAGCGACGAGCAGAGTGAGCGCTTTCAACAAGACTACCTTACTATGCAACATCGTTATCATGGGCACTGGAAGCCTTCGATAATGGGCGACTGCTGTTGGTGTCTTCTAAGGAATGGAATGAAACAACATATATGAGAACATCATCGACAAAAACAAAACAAATTATGAACTAAATGTTAGATCTTTCTGCATCATGTTCACGTATATACTGAACCAGAAAAGCACTACTCCCTTCTGAGTCTGCATTTCTTGTTTGTAATTAATTATGTCGACGTTCGCCAGTAGTGTTTTCTAAAAGATACTGTGTGCCTAAAAGGGAAAAACTGGTTCTTCCATTGAATTGTGAAAGTCAAAATTAGGTAAATGCACATATTTGTTAATTCTAAGTGTAATTTTTTATGCATTTAAAATCATTAACGTGCATCCACATTGCATTACGTGCGTCTGTGTTAGTATTGTGTATCTAGGAAATGTGACGTGAGAGAAAAACGGGGTTTTCCATTGAAATCAGCATCCCAATTATATTTCAAACCAGATACAGAAAAAAAGTTGAAATTATTGATGGACCGTTTATAAATAATATGAAAAGATTTCAAAGGGATATCTGAAAAACTACGCAAAAGAAATATTTTAAAAATGAAAAACCTATTTTATACAATGTCCTTTAACCTGGAAAATGTAAATTTTCCTACCAAATGGCTCCAAATTTATTATTATTTTTATTTTAACAATGGCATTTACCCTATAAAATATTATGTATAGTGAATAAACATTGCAAATATTGTTAATTTCCGTAGGGTCTTCTCTTTAACTTTCAACTGCGCGTATACCAACGTACTGTGAGTTAAGAGCAGCGCGGATTGCCTATATTGCAGAGAAAGCCCAGCTGTTTCTCCAGCGCAACAGGTTGCCGAGACAGCTGTGCTCTTCAGCAGAGCATCTTTGGAGAGAAGAGTATGCTCTGTTAAGTTTGTAAAGGTTAGATAAATCTCAACTTAAACAAGTGAAAATTGAAGTAGTGTGTCGATGTATTGCTAATAAGTGTATGATCACATTTTATTTTCCTTATTGATCTTTTATTTGAGAAAGAAACATCTTTTCATGAGAACTTTTCCAAAAATATTATGTCTATGCTATAATTTATACTTACTACCATAATCGGAAAATATGTTAGTACTAGTTGTTCACATATGTATTCTCAAAAAGCAAAAGCAGATGAAAAATTCAAGCTTTTCAAATTTCTTTGTAGATCTTACAATCGTTGTTAGTACTTAGAAAGAAATTATATAATTAACTTGCTTACAGTTTGTTACATCTACCTAGTATTTTAAAATCAAATAATTTTAAATATTATAATAATTAAATTATAAAAAAGAAAACAAACAGAAACATCACTGTGCTGGACATAGTGTTTGGTTTTTACAAAGCATTGAAAATATAACTGTCCTTTTGTGTTTTAACATAAACCATTATTTTTGCTATGCCATGCACAGCACTTTGCAGATTGTCGTGGAAATTTGCCAATTTCTTGTTGTAGATTTGTTGAGTCTGCAAGGAAAATGTTCTTTTATAGTACGCCATAACCAAAAAGCCGTGTGGCATCTGGACATCGTGGAGGTCATATTGTTAGAAAGTGCCTACTAATGTAAGAAATGTTTTAATATATGCGAGGGGCATTCAAAAAGTTTTGCAACGAGCGTATTCATTGTTGGACAATAATGTTTATGAAAAATGTAAGTAACGCAGCTGGAAACAATCGACCTTACGTTACCAAAATACGCATAAGTGCCAGTTTAAACTTGCATGGTGACTGTCGTACAGTATGTTAAATTCACTCCGGTGTCAACAGCTGGTGAAAAACCATGAATATTTCTAAAGAAATCTTTACATATTGCATTGTCACACATTATAATCTGAATGAAAGGGGGGGGGGGAACCCACGAGGATTTGGTAACTTTTCATGATGATCAAGGGTTTTTTAATAGTGTTTAACGCCCGTTTTTACTATTGCGGCACCACAGGCGGCGAATACTGATGGTACATGAAACGAAATGATATATTGGAAAAGGATTTTTTTAAGAAAGGAAACGTTCCAGGCCTAAGTTTAGGGTACCTCCCCGGCATTGGCATTTACGAGGACTGAGGAAAACCTGGAAACAACCTCAGTCAGGGAGGATGGTCCTGGAGAGATTCGAACCCCAGACCTCCCGCTCACTAGTCCGCGCCTTAACGATCTCGGCCACCCGTGGCTGTCTCAAGAGTGTTCATTTGATAACATTGCAAGATGAATTCGATCATTTGAAGAAGGGCGAGATACTTTGAAAGACAAACCTCGCTCTGGTTGGTCCCGGGAAGCTGTGAATGAGAGAACAATTCAAAGAGTGAGGAACGTGGAGTGAAACTTATCTATTACAGTTAAAATGCAAAGTATGGAGGTGAGTATCAATGTTGGGAGCATTGACAGCATACTCCATGAGCATTTAAAGCAGAAAAAAAAAATCTGCTCAAAATGGGTTCCACATTCCCTAACCAATTAATAGAAGAAGAGGAGAAACGAATGTACAAGGAAATTGCTGAGCATATTTTGACCAAATGTCCTAAAAGTTTGACAGATATATGCACTGGTGATGTAGGTTGGTTTTATTACTATACCTCCCCAAATGAAGCTCAGAACTACATGTGAGTAAATGAGAATGATCTAAGGCCAGTTGTTTTTCGACAAGATTTTCGTTCTCAGAAGCAAATGTTCACTGTTTTCTTCAACTATGAAGTACCACTAGTGGTTGACTTTATGCCAGAAGGAATGACAATGAATGGAGAATACAATGACACTTATATTTTGTAGTCTTTGTTTCAAGAGCTGAGGCGGCGTCCAAAGAAAGCAACTTCAAGGGTGTTGCTTTTGTACGGCATTACGTCTCCTCACAGATCAGCTGCAAATTTGGGGAAATTGGAAGTTCGCCAAAATTCAGTTACATGACCATCCACCCGACAGCCCTGACCTTGTATCTTGCAGCTTCTGGTTATTTTCTCGAGTGAAGTTTCGCATTGCTGTAAAATCTTTTAAACGAGTGCAGTATATTGCTCAAGCTATAAATTCAGCTCTGTTGACAATATCTCAGTGCGAGTACCGTAGTGCTTTTGACAAGTGGTTGCAACTGTGTGTGGAGAGAGATGCAGAGTACTATTAAGGATTTGAGGTTAAGTTTTCGATTCAATACTTAGCTTGGACTTTAAGAGGTGAGACTTGCAAAACTTTTTGAATGCTTCTCGTAAATTTAATGCTCAACGATGCCTTTTAACTCGAGATGAAGTCTTTACGGCGGTTGAAATTATTACGTTATATCCAGGATGTGGAGGCAATACCAAGAATTTAGCTGTCGAAAACAACATGTAGGTGAACCAAGAATAACAATTGCTACTCAAAACAGATTCCTGAGCATAAGGGTCATGAGAGAGAAGAGATCAAACGCTGCAATAATTAGAAGTTCCCTGCAGAATTTTGACAATTTAACTATTTCAACCCAAACTGTTAGAAATAGACTGCACGAAGAAGTACGTCATTGCCGTAGTCCAGTGTTTCGTCATGGAAAGGGGCACATTGTGTTGAGCATGTCAATTTGTAACAGAAAAATGGATCCATTCACAGATAAATGACGTGGTCTGCATCCAGATTCCAGGAGATATACATATGGAGACAACCAGGTAAGATAAATTGACTGAGACATGTACAGAAAGTTCACAAATTCAAAGGAGGTGTCATATAATTTGGGAAGGAATAATGGCAAATAAAAAAAAAATTGATCTCGTCTTGATCCTGGAACAATGAATACAAACATACAGTCCTCAAGTTATAGTCTGCAGTTCTTCTTATTACGTAAGCATCTGTCCCTGAATTCCTTTACATGCACGATAATGCCAAAACACATGATGTAGGTGGCTAGAAAGACAAGACCTGCTCAGTTCGCAGATCTAAATCTGAGGTGTACACTTCAACACAATATTGAAAACATCGAGGCCATGGGCATTTCAATACATCGTTTAATGTCAAGGAGAGAGTACGAGAGATGGTGTGGTGGTCCAAGCATCGAGGAAAACCTCAGAAAAGTATGAGAGCGCATATTTTCGTGGTTGTGTTTTAGTATCTATAACATTTAAAAACTCGTGTTCTTTTCTTTAAAAGGATTAAATATTGCTTTGTGGACTACGTAAGTACTGTATTTATAGTTTAATCAACTTGTATTATGAGATTGCAATCACTACTATCACAAAATTAAAAAATAATGTTGTATTTTTTAAAAAAAAATTACTCGTGTATTTTATAGAGGTTTAAATTTGAGTGACTTTTGAAAGACCTCACATTAGACAAAGATTTAGGTACATCATTAATATCATTTTGTGCACCTTAGATATTTGGTATTACAGAATTCTCAAATAGCAGTCGTTTGTTTCTTTTTCACTGTACATTTTCGTATTTCGTAAATTATTTAAGTTATGTCCCAATATAAATGATGCTCTACAACTTTTTAAAATAGAAACTTTTTTTTCCACTCCTAGCCAGTATGTAGTAAAAATCTGTACTTGAATTTTCAGTAATTTTTAAAGCATTGTTTAACAATATTAATTTAGAAAAATAAAACTCACAAAATATTGTAGAAATAAACTGAAGCTGTAGACAAAGAACTCCTCTAAACATAAGCACACGATGTTTATTAGTAAAGTTCGTGAACAATTTCTTCCAAACAAACGCGAAAGAAAAAGAAACAGCAGATGGATATGGAGGAATTTTCATTAATAAAGCTAATATCGGTTTAAAATATGCATGAAGCAACTATTACACATGAAATAAACAAACGTGGTTGTTAATATTAACGTTTAAAATGTATAACTTTCAAGTTTTAGCACACATTCACGTCGTTGGTCATTATAAGAAAGATATTCACTTTGTCAGAAGCGTCTAAAGCTATCAGAGGAGCAGTTGGATGACTTACCCCTGTGTTCGTATTCGACGACGGTGTTGTAACGGCGGTGTGTGATGAGGAAGGCACGGGGCATGTTGCAGCACAACCACCCGCTACAAAGCAGCCCTACAGACTGGTCCACACGGGTCGGGCGCGTGCCACACAGATGCTGCGCACACTCCCCTCTCCCGCACACCCTCCAGCTCTTGTTTTTGTTTTACCTTGCGCTGGTTTGTCGCGGTGATGACGAGCCCGTTTGTGTATTCGTGACAAATGATGCTTCAAACTCAGGGAAAAACAAAAATGTTTATAGAATGTATTTTTAAAAAAATTTCTTTGTTGTTATCAGTAGTTTTAGGTTATAGAGAATATTACAAAAATATATCTATAAATGGAAGAATTAAATACTGTGTACTAACATGTCTTTATTGGACTGCCCAGCTTAGTGGCCAGGGCCAAATAGAATGGGCAGTTTAATGTATAGCTCACAGAATCTTAACCTTTAAGTTTTAGCGAATTCCTAAGGAATGTATATCCTTGAGGTTCTACTTATGAAAAGATTTTTGAAATTTTTCTTTAAATCTCTCAACCCCAATTACTAGGCACCTAACATTATGAAAAAAATTTAGCGGCCGCAATTTTTGTTTTTTCTTAACGAAATTCTGTATATTCCATCGAAATAAAACCGGAAAAATAATTTCTGAAAAAAAACCAGAGACATCAGATTATTAGTGGGGGTTCATCTGAAACTCAACATTTAAAAATCGCTCCAGTGGCACCAATATTTGCTTTTATGCAACAAAACTCCATATATACCATTTAAATAAAATAAAAAATAGTTCTTGAAAATGAGGGAAATCGGATCATTGGGAGTGGGAGTTTACCTGAAACCCAATTTTTTTTAAATTGCTCTATCGGTAGCAATATTTGTTTTTTCACAAAAAAACTCGACATGTACCATTTAAACAAAATAAAAAATAGTTCCTAAAAATTAGGGAAATCGGACCATTAAGAGTAGGGAGGGATATACTTGAAAACCAAAATTTAAAAAGGGCTCTAGCATTTAATTTTTTGTCTATTGTTTCAAAACAAAAGGACAAATTAATTGAGCATATAAAATGTTTTTATAACCATGCATATATTTTATATTTAACAAAAGCATTGTCTGAAGATCGATGTGTTTCAGAATTATATTTATATGTAAGAGTACTGTGTAATAACCTTCAGAAAACGTTTGCGTTACATGTTTTTACTGCAATAACATTTAAATTAAATTTCAAAACCAATGAAAACGGATGATCTTTGGGTTTTTTGTTAATTGTGTATATTTGTATAGTACATTGCACATATTGTAATTATTTTAAAATATTAACATGTTTTTATTATGTTGAATCACATGAAAATCTTTTTTTTTTTTTTTTTTTGTTTAACAAATTGCAAATTTATTATACAATATGTATAATACAAGTCTGCAAAATCGATGTAACATAGCATAAATAATATATACACGATACACGAATTGAGGTGTGCAACTCAGCGGCTGTCCTCATTACAATGTACTAATGTTGCAATAAATAAATCTGGATGTGGTTTTCGTTTGTCTTCGAAGTTGTCGCGGCGTTGGTAGATGGGTTGGAATATTGCTCAGAAGTTCATTGGTTGATTTAAAAAGGTCGATGAAGTCGATTATAGCAAGAGTGAAGGGTATTTTTTTAATAGTGCTTAACGCCCGTTTATTGAGGCACCACAGGCGATGACACTGATGATTCATGAGATGAAATGATAAATTGGGAAAAGTTTTTAAGGAAGGAAAAGTTCCAGCCCTAAGTTTAGGGTACCTCTCCGGCATTTGTCATTTATAAGGACTGAGGAAAACCTGGAAAAAACTTCAGTCAGGGAGGACGGCCCTGGCGACATTTGAACCCCAGACCTCCCGCTCAAGAGTCCGCGCCCGTGGCGGTGTGAAGAGTGATGTTCACTGTTTGGATCTGTAAATCTTTATGTAGAGTTTCTGGGGTACATCCGCGATCAGGCGGAGAACCCGGTTATGGAAGGTTTTTATTTGTGAACCGGAAGAGCAACCAGACAGGTCTTATCAGTGAGAAGTAGATTGGATTTTTGAAATAACCTGGTAACTGATGATTCCTGAAGCAGATATTTTAGTTGAATAATCTTGTGTCGTTGTCTTTTTATTAAGAGATTTATGTGCTGTCTCCATTTGCGTTTTTATTCAGTATAATTCCGAGATACGTGTGGATTTACTACGGATATCCGCTCTCCTTTGAGAGAAATTGGTTGGTTGTCCTTTTTTGTTTTATAAGTGAATTGAACTACTTTGACTTACAAGGGTTCATAATAATTTTCCCTTTTGCACCATATGCCCAACAGATTGACGTATGTCTGAAGATTGTCAGCTGTTGCTTTCCATGACCTTTCTAAGAATAGCGATATCGTAAGTAAGATCATCGTCTTTTGAGAGATCATGTGTGTATATTACATATAGAATCGGCGTCCATACATTTTCTTGAGGAACCCCAGCTTGTATGGGACGGATTGGAGACAGTATTTTCATATCTAACAGAGAAAGTTCTGTTAGAGAAAAATGGCTGTATTATTCTACATAAAGTATCAGTGAGCAATGATTTTAGTTTATACAGCAGTCCAGTGCGGCAAATCTTATAAAATGCCTTCTCAGTATCCAGAAATAACTCAAGACAAACAGATTTTTCTTCAAATGTATCTAATATGTCATCAACTACGCGATGAAGTTGCTGAGGACAAGGATGTGATGATCGAAGGCCAAACTGAGTATTTGGTATTATGGAATTCGTTGCCTTCAAAAGTTGTGGGTAGGGTTGACGTTCAAAACTCTTTAAAAACAGGGCGAGAAGACTGATTGCACGGTAACTATGAGGATTGTTAGCTTTGTATTACATTTTGTACATATTTCCATCTAGTTGGAAAATAACCTAGACGAAGAATGACAGTAAATATCTGTGTTCACAACACAGCAGTTTTCCGGGAAAACATTACAAGTAGTAGTTTAACAATTAAATCATGACCCGGAGATTTGTTGGCTGGGTTCTTTATTGCATTAAATACTTGAGCAGGGATGAAGCAATTCGTTAACTGAAGAGGCGCTGTAACCTTCTCTGACATTTCTTGTTCAAATTCAGGATCTCTAGTTGGATTCGTTTTGGATTGTTTTTCTAACCCCCCTTTTTTTTAAAAAAAAAAATCACATTTTCTTCTGAAGTGTTATGCTAGGAGTTATAAAATCTCAAAATCTTTATATTTTGTTAAAATTTTAGTTTTTAGTCATAAATATCCATCTTTGCAATTAAGTGAAAGCAGTTGATTTCTAGTAGCAAGAATTCTCTCTTCCTTAAGGGTGCGATGTAAGTCTCAAGTGACTCGGTTACAGAGTGTTTTAGGTGGAGGATATCTACTTTGTTTCTATAATTTACGATAAATTCGTTTCATCTCAAGGAGCTGTTCACTTTAGATGTCATTGTATGTTTATTTCTGGTATGTAGCTGATTATCTTGTCCTGCTCTACCAGCGGCGTAGTGAATGTACCTTGTCAGCATGCTTATTGCCACGCCAATATCTTGTGGCTTTATTTTTCGTCTAATGTTGAGTTATTACCAATTTAAGGGTGTTTGAGGTTCAGAACATTTTGTGATTATTACAGGGAAATGGTCTGAGAAGCGAGGACGGATATAGCAGTACACATATCTACTTATGAAGAAGTTTGAAATATTTTGAGTTTGTCCACTTGCTGGATAATAACTTGGTTTATTCGGATGAATGAACTCAATTGACAGTTGAGTTGCAGCTTCAAAGAGCAATTTCCCTTGTGGATTGACTAATTTAGAGCCCTATTTTGGGAGTTTGGATTTAAAATCTCCTGCTAGAAGAAATGTGCTACTCACCTCATGACTATATTCCAGAAATCTGCTAAGCATATTTTGTTTTTTGGAGCTGGGTAAAACGACCCAATCTGATATTTAACTTTCTTCTTAGTTATCATAATTCTTGAAATTTGAAATTCAAATGAGGAAGCTCGTCATAGTCTATGTCTTTTTTGATAATTATGGTAGATGCGCCTTTTCTTTTTTGGCCAGGAAAGTCAGCTGGATATATTCGATAACCAAGAATAAATAAATGAATGTGAGGTGCTAATTTTGTCTCGATAATGAGCAAAACGTCTATCGCATATAATTATAAAAATAATTTTAATCCGAAGTACTTATTAGTTGTACTTCTGCAATTCTAAGTGCCAATTTTAAAGGATTGTTTCTGACACAGCTCATATTTTAAAAAGGGAAGAAATCGCTTGGGTGCTCACTAATGGAATAATTAGAAATAACATTAGAAGTTCTATTTCACCAGGCAACGTTTTTGTTATACTGCTGTTGGTAGTGTCGGTGCTTTGTGATGCATTCTTAGTGGTGTCTGCAAATGAGGTAAAGATGCAAGTATAATTTGCATTTATTTCTTTTTAGGAACAGAAGTAACAGGCTCTTTCTGTCGGTCGAAAATTATGATGTTAATTTAGCGGATTTTTGAAGCTCTGAGGGCACAGGACAACCTTTGTAGTTTACATTGTGTTGTCCTTTGCAATTGACAGTTGACACAGATTTGAGATTTTGGATTTCTAGTGCACTTAGTATTAGGATGCAAACCATTGCATTTAACGCAACGAAGAGTCCTAAAACAGTAATTCTTAGAATGACCGTAATCCTGTCATTTTTTACACTGTAATATAAAGCGTTTAGGCTTACGTGGTTCAATCTTAACTATAGAATTGTATAGTTTAGTAACGTCATAAACTTTTTCATTAATTGGATTTGGCTTTAGACCGAGAAAGAAAAGAGCCATAGGAGCTTTGGTTACGGGATTGAAAACTGGTATCATTTGCACTGTTTGATAATCTAATTCGCTAAGTTCTTCCATCATTAATTATCACACCAATGATGGAACCTCTCACTACGATCTTGAAATTCTTCTCACTTTTAAGTTGGTACATGTAGAAATCAACATCGTTTGTTTGTAAGTAGTCTACTGTTTTTCTATATCCTTCAATTGTTTCGAAGTTAAGCTTAACTTTGTTGTCACTTACAGTCATATGTTTATAATTTCCGGTTTCCAACTTTTGCAATCATTTAGAAACTGGTTATTTACTGAATTGCAATTATGTATATAGCTGGAGGCCTATTAATTTGCTTGGAGCTGTTTTCGTTAGTACTAGCATTAGTTACATCAGTGATGTCTTCATTGAGTTCTTGTAAGGGAGCAAATTTATTAAATAAAGCAAATGGAGAAGCATGTTCCAACCTCTGTCTTTTGGCGATAGTTGTATTTTCAGTTTGTGCCCTTTCAATAAATGTAATCACGTGAAAACCAGTAACTATAATTTGAGAAATAACGAAACCCTATTAAATAAAGTGTTAATTTATTTAAGAGTACTATTAACTCAGTGTTAGCAGCGATTTTCACGCCTCCTGTCATTTTCTTAAATACACAATGTAACTCGAAACTTTCTGTTATTTTTCTATTTTAGTGAATGTAAAGATGATATCAAGGACTCAATTCATAAACATGGTTACATTTAAAATGATAATAAGTACCCTCACAGTATAGATTTGTCTTTTAATGATCATATATTTCGGTTAATTAATAATATACCATTAATTATTGTGGTTTAATCTAAATAATAATGATTTTAAAAATGTGATTTCTCATTTTTAATATTTATACATTAATTTTATTTCACTTACTTTTGAAAATTGGAGTAATTTCATTATATGCGTTTATTTTCAAGTGATTTTGAAGGTAAAAGACAGACAGACATACATTAATTAATGTATTATAGTTCAGTTTTTTATTAATCAGCTTTAGAGTTTGTCATGCTAATGCATGTTAATGACATCTTATTTCATTAATTAATAAAGTCATAAATTCGATTTTATAAATACTTTTAAAGTTATTCACTTGCTGAAGAATTCCTTTGTTTACGCAACTCCTGCATGAAAGACTTTTTCATTTACAGGATAGCCTGAAGGACAAAGTGTACAAAGAAAATCCTCACATTGGAAGAACTCAAAGTAAACATATGAAATGAAATCAAAAACATTACAGTGGTAGAAGTTAATCTATCAATGGAAATATGTTTATTCGGTACAATGCTTGTTTAGGGGACAACATTTACAGCTTGTGCTGTACGGTAAGATTTTATATAGTTTTAAGAAGCGCAGTCATAGTACAGGCGCAGCCGGCTGTAGCATGTCCAGCTGCCGAGATGCAAAACCCCGTGCGACATATTCTGAAAGCCCTGTAAAATCAAAAATCGTTCCTTTTAAACAGAGAAAACCCCTCCTTAACAAACAGATATTTGATTCCTTAATTGTTGTTAACGAGAGAACGACACTGTAAGACGCCCTCTTCTCTGGTTGGAAGCCCATGAATATTCCACAAACAACCGAAACCACCACTGCATCAACAGAAGGTTATGTTAGCATTTGGGGTATCATGCTTTGTGAACTGCTGCCAGTCGGCAAAAAAACCAATGCCACTGTTTACTCTAATCATTTGGAACGTGTCCATGAAAAATTGAAATCTAAGAAACCTGCATTCTTAAAAAAAAAAGTGTTACTATTTTGCATGATAATGCCAAACCACATACAGCTAAGGTGGCTCGTGAAACCGTAATTAATTCATCTTGGTTGGGAGACTCTCGTGCACCCACCACATTTTCCAGACATTGCACTATCAGCATATCATCTTTCCGTTTCTTTGGATAATTACCTCCGATGACAGTCAATTCCACACCTTTATCGATCTGGAAACTGCACTGGAGGGATTTTTGTTCCTCCCACTTTTCCAAAGTTTCCAATCACTATGGAATTCATAGTCTTCTATCACGTTGACCGAAGATCATAGCGATGGGAGACCATATCTAGTACTAAATATGACACTTTGAAAAGTCTGGTCTGAAACCGACAGATTTTTTTTGACTATTTTATATCAAGACCGACTATATTTACCGGACCATAATGAAGGTATCGATAGTACACAAAATAATGGAAAATGTAGTCCACGCTTTTAATTACACGATTTTGTTAATTTGGTTCGTTACAGTTACCTGGTTTATTTCAGTGGTTTATAGTTAGAAGTAAATTAATAGTAGGTTGTTACTTCTTTTGTTTTTTATTAAGTTAATTTATTTCAGTGGTTTATAGTTAGAAGTAAGTCAACAGTAGCTTGTTACTTCGTTTGTTTTTTATTAAGTTAATAATATTGATTTAGTGAAATTACACCAGGAATTTATTTAATAGAAAGTGTTAGTGCAACATGGGTTGCTCTTATATTTCTTAATTATGGCAGTGCATCGCATAATATCACATTTACGTGAACTAAAAAGCAGCAATTAAAAGAGTGGATAAAGAATATATACCGTAAATTTTTTCAAGTTAATGATGAAACTGTAGTATTTATTAAACCTGTTGTACCAAACTTTGTTATTAGGGAGAACATTTTCTCTCCAAATTTATGTAATGTACCATTTTATGTGACAGTGGGGATTAGCGACGAAAGGAAAGATCCGAATAACTTATGCGGGTTTTGGAGTGTTTTTTTTTTTTTTTGAGTAGTGTTTAACGCCCGTTTTTACTACTGAGGCACCACAGGCGGTGGCCACTGATGATACATGAAATGAAATGATATATTGGGAAAGGATATTTTTTTTAAGGAAGGAAGCGTTCCAGGCCTAAGTTTTAGGGAAACTCCCCGGCATTTGCCAATTATGAGAACTGAGGAAAACCTGGAAAAATCCCCAGTCAGGGAGGACGATCCTGGGGGGGGGATTCGAACCCCAGACCTTCCGCTCACGAGTCTGCGCCTTAACGACCTCGGCCAGCCGTGGCGGTATTTTGGAGTGTGAAAAAAAAGAGTTTTAATGAATGTTGTTAGCGGGATGTTACGTTTTTGATTCCTTTGCAAGTGAGGTTAAGGCAATACAGGTGCACCCATATATGACATTGATATAATTTTTTTTTCCACCTGAATATATGTAATTTGAATACCCTGAATTCAAATTTGATTTCCGTTTTACTCTATAGGGCTAGGTTTTTAAACAAAATCAGATCAGATATAATAATGTAGTTATACTTTTATGAAATATTATTAATTTTAGTACATATAGCTAATAAAAACTGTTTTTTTAGATTTCATTTTAACTTAAATATTAATAAATATATTATTTTTAAAAAAGGAGAGCTATGTGTCAATAATTATGAATTTCCAAACTTTTTTTCCTTATTATGAAGAAGAAAACTTCATTTTATTCGACGCTGTGAATTGTCCTTCACTGATGTTTCTTTCCAAACACCGGCGGTAATCAGCCATCATTGACACATCCCAATGGCCTTGATAGAGGGTTTCCATTGTTTTAATGTCTTTCTCCTTGTTCTTCACTCATTCCACGAAAATTCGAGGGAAATAATCATTATGCCTGTTGAGAAAATGCCCTTTAACACTCATTCTACACCCTAGATTTCAAAATGTAACGCTTCTTCAACAATTTCTTTGTAGTTCTCAGACTTTTTGTTGCCAAGAAAGTGTTCTTCTATTTTTGTATACCAACCATATTGACTTCTCTAACTCGGACATCAACTGAGGAAGGTCTCTTCCTGCATAAACTCACGGGTCTGGGGTCCATCGAAAATACTTGCTGCTATCTTAGTTTCAGCTTTATGTGGGAACTTTGAAACAAGAAAGTTGAAATAATCGCTTTCCTTAGTCAAGAGCAGTAACAAATAGCTTCACCAAGTGTAATTTAATATGGAGTGGTGAAAGGAGATTAGAAGGAGAAACCAGTAGTTCGTACTTCATATTTTTCTCTCCAGGAACTAAACTGCTCCTTTGTGGCCAATTTTCTCTGGTACAATGCTCTGATTTACGACGGTAGATCCATAAGCTTCCGGCCTCGCCAATAAGGATTATCGTCTTCACAAAGTTCTTATCTGGTGCCATACCTTATCTGTTAAATTAACAATTTACTCCAAATGAAATTAAACAGCGATTGGAAAGTGTATATGGGGAAGCATCCCCCTCATATTCTACCGTAAAAGAGTGGGCCAAACTTTTTCGAATAGGTCGAAAAAGCATTGAAGACAAAGAGCGTGCAGGTCGGCTCTTGGAGACTCACTCCTGAAAACATCGATCGCTCTTGCAGAAGGAGAAATTATGGAAGATCGGCGGCTCAAAGTTACAGAAATAGTAGCTAGGTTGGATTTTTCTAAAATAACAGTCCTCGAATCATTCATGAATATTTAAACATGAATAAGGTTAGTGCCTAGACTTCTTTCCCCAGTCCAAAAGCAGCAACGAGTCATCTGTCGTAAGGCATTTTTGAAGTTCTGCCGTGGAAACCAGAGAGAAGTTGTGCAAACTATTGTTACAGGAGATGAAACTACGGTCCTCTACTATGCTTCCTTGTCCAAAAGAGAATCAATGGAGTGAAGTAAACCTGGCGAAGACCGCCTCTAGAGGTCACTCAGTCAACCAAGAAGATCATGGCCACAATCTTTTGGGACTGTGAAGGAATACTCTTCATTGACTTCAAGGAGAGGAACACCACAGTAAATGGGGAGTACTATGCTGGCTACTGTACAGACTGCGTGCTTCCATCAAAGAGAAAAGGCGAGAAAAGCTGAGTGGTTGTGTGCGCCTTCTTCACGACAACGCGCCTGTGCATACAGTGTTGTAAAGGAAGCTTTGAAGAAATGTGGCTTCAAGGAGATCGACCATCCACCCTATAGCCCAGATCTAAACTCCCAGTTACATTTTCTCTTCTCACAACTCAAGAAGGACCTTCGAGGGAGGACGAAGAATTGATGGATGCTGTTTATGCCCATTTTGCAGACAAGACTTCTGGTTATTTTGGAGGGGGGATTGAAATGTTAATTTAAAATGCTAGAAGTGTATTTTAATAAAGGATACCTATATTGGAAAGTGAAATATATTTTTGTCTTTATCATACCTAGAAAATGGTTAGGCCGGAAACTTATGGACCTACCCTCGTAGCCCTATTGTCCCATTGACAAAGTGAACAATTTCTCATCTTGTTTAAATTTTTAAGAATGTTTATTTTGTGTATCTACTAAATGAACAAATAATAAAAACTGCTGTTTTCTATAATGCCGATTTATGAATAGCTGTATCCCGATGAGATAACACTAAGGCTGGTTTGAGATTCCGTGCGGTAAGGAATCAGAAAACATGAGCAGTTTTCATTGAGAAAAAATTGTGTAGATTAGTGAAACCATTGTCAAGGAAGACTGTTCTTTTCATTAAAATAGAATTTGATAAATGTCATGCTGCCCAATCTATGTCGATTAGTTTTTAATGTGTCAGTAATTTGGAAGTTAGTGTATTTTATAAAGATTTCTGCCTAGCTTTGGAGAAGTTTATAATATATATTATTTTATATTTCGTTTACGTATGAGAAATGATTGTAAAATTTAAGATTCTTAATAAACATCGAACACTTTTCTAATGATAAATAATATTCCGTGTAAACGTAATATTGCATAAAAATTCTTATTTGCTATTGGCAGTAATAGGGGCATTTTTTTCCATATTGGGGTTTGGTAAATGTAGTCGATCTTGGTTATACAATAAAAGAAATGAAACCTGTTGTGTTTGTTAACACTTTTGTCTCGTGTATGTCAGTAATGACAAAAAGCAAGATTTACGGAAAAGCACGCCAGAAGCCTTGTGGAGTTGCTTTATGGCCTGAGGTTATTTCCGCCTATATGCCGGCTACAATAATACTCTGAAACATGACAGTCTCTTTCGATTTCTTTGCGTCTGCTCTAAGTCGTAAAACGGCTTTACCTCAGAACACGACAGGGGCATTTTGCGTGGCGCACAGCTGCCGACATTCGCTCCAGACGAGTATTAATAGCTGGCTGCCTCCCCGTTTCTTGGGGAGGTGCCCCCGATGTCGTGGTCAACTTGCAGGTTCCCTCAGAGGTGTTACAAACCAGAGGAACGGGCGGCTAGTATTTGATCTGGGAATATTTTCGATGTTTTTCTTAATTAAAAGATGAATGTCAGTTGAATTTGGACTTTTCTGGCCTATGACATGTACACCGTGAACATCATTCATTGTTCACAGTCCAGTTGATTTAGGACTATAGTAATGACC
This sequence comes from Metallyticus violacea, assembly GCA_030762175.1. Lineage (NCBI taxonomy): Eukaryota > Metazoa > Arthropoda > Insecta > Mantodea > Metallyticidae > Metallyticus > Metallyticus violacea. Next base: position 11,978,712 of record CM060832.1, on the reverse strand, counting down.
AGTTGTAAAGAATATTCCGTGTTGCAACATAGAGGAATGGGTAGCGGGTAAGATTAATAATATTAACAATATATAACAGATACAAAGATAAAAAATGTAATGAAGAATGAATTTAAAAATTACAAAAATTAGAACAAGACATTAATATATGAATGAAGAAGCAGCAGCAAAAAAATAAATAAATAAATAAATAAAAAAACTCGGAAGAGAAACGTCTTAATAAGGCAAAAAGAAAAGTAATGTTGTTGAATTGTTGGGGGTGCATTCAATCTCTTCTACATCAGCATGTTGGGGTGTGTAATTTCTTCCATATTTTTAAACTAATGTTTCCAAAGTAGTGTTATGTAAAATCCTGGATCGCCTATGTGGTCTATGGTTAGTGTGTCTGCCTTTAAATTCGGAGGTACAGGATTAGAATTCCGTTAGTTTTTTTCTGGAATTTTCCCTTATATTGAAAAGTGAATGCCAGGTAACTTTAAGCGTTGTGGAACCGGTGCCCATTTAACCAATCATTTCATCAAACTTTCATTCATCGTCTCTTTAGAATTCTATTATTATGACGGTCGCTATATTGTAAGAAGAGAGAGATACAAAGGAAAGACACCTAAATTAGCACGCACATCGGAACCAAAATAATGCAGTGATAGGCCCATAAAAACTTAACCTTACACGGAGACCCCATTTCAGTTTGCAGTTCCGAGCAGTACCGAGCGGCAGCGAAGAAATGCGAATTCCTCAGTACTGTAAGGGGGATAGCAGAATAGTGAAGATGCACATGCCGTTGTAACAGTGTAAAATGTTGCATGTATTATTTTTTTGTTAAAGTTAATGTAACCTATGCAATGTCCTCCTCCGTACTTTTCTGGATGCAATATGTTGTTTCTTATTACAGAACTGAGTTTTCACTTTTACCACATGTTGTCTTATTGGAATTCGTAGTTAATTCATAAGCATACACTAACCTTACCGCTAATCTTGGATAAATCCTAGAAACCTTCGAACTCCTTTTCGTAAATATAAATTGATAGGGGATTGTGTGCTACTAAGTAAGGGGGGGGGGGCAAATCATTGTAATGGTAGAAAATCTTTGACTGCAGCAGGGGGGAAAAGTAATTTAAAGTGGATAGTGTGCGTGTTACAATATTAGCCAGTAGGTCATCGTGTCTTTATAAATGAAATCCAAATATCTACAGGCCACTACCTTCTGCTTTCTCCACTACCGCTCGGTGCTGCTCGGGACTGCAGCCTGTAATGCGGTTTCTGGATAACGTAAACTCATAAAAAGTACTGGACATACTATCAATGTTAAAGTATATATGTGCAATTCATCACAGCTTCTGTGCAGTTCTGACACTGTTTTCCCAATGCTCAAATTTCAAGCATTGGCATTAAACGAGTGCGCAACAAATAAAATCAAAAGCGGGAAAGAATTTGTTGCTGAGTAAGTTCCTAGTGTTAGCTCTTCCTACATACGCACCCCAGAGGAGATTTCGAGCTTGTATGCTACATGAATTTAGACTGGGGAACAATGCAACTGCAGCGGCGCTTCGGTGTTCGCGAAGTTGCAGGAAGGCAACGAAACCCTTGAGGATTAGCCACTGACAGGAAAACCAACAACAATGGGTAACGCCTATTCGGGTAAATAACAGCCAGACTTGTGAGGACGTAGCACAGCAATTCAACGTCAGCGCAAAAACCATCGTATCCATCTAGCTAGAAAAATAGAGTCGGTCACTGGGTTCCACAGAGCTAATAATGGTCCAGAAGGCGGCACGAAATGTTGTCTGTTTTGCGTTGTTCCAATGTCAGCAGAAGGATCCCTTTCTTAGAATACGCCTGGTCATGAACATGAGTTACAGTCCTGTTTCACCATTTACTTTTACTCTTTTTCTCTCTTCACTTTCTTAATCCATTTGTCCCATACTCTTCCTAAATATTCACCCATACTCCTAATTCTTTCCCACCCTCTAACTGTCAACATTTTTATTGTTACAGTATTGTTTTCCATTTTGGATTCCACATGCCCCCTCTCCAATTACTTGTTTCTTTGCACTGCAACAAGCAATGAAACATATCCTGTGTTTCCCTACACATAACACATATTTCCATGTTGCTGTTTCTAAATCCTTTAAGATACAATGTCCCCGTTGGCATCCATACATATCCTTCTCTCGCTTGATTATCACAGCTCTCAACACACTTCTCCCTACCCCAATCTTTCTTTAATAACTTGTACAATCTCAAAAAAAAAAAAAAAACGATTATTCTCAAAACCTGACCATATCTCTTGCTTCTCAATATCCTCTACCTTCCTCATTTTCCTCCATAAACCTATTGAGTTATTTTCTCCCTTCTGTCATACATCACCTATACCGATCTTCAATGTTTCTTTCAGTTCCTTCCACCAATTATTGCGCAAAACTGTTTCCCTGATATTTCATACCAGATCCCTTCATTAATAGGCTGCTGATATGCGATGAGAAATGGATGCTTTACAACACTCCAACACGCCGTCATCGCTGGTTAGCAGTCCACAAATCTATCTCCAAACAACCGAAACCACCACAGCAACAAAAGAAGAGGTTGCTCTGTACTGATGTATTGTGCATCATGAGCTGCTGTCAACCGGCCAGACAATCGAAGCTATTGTGTACTGTAACTACCATCAAAAGCTGAAAGAAAAGGAATTGCAAAGATTTTATTATTTTGCATTATAATGCAAAACTACATACAATTAAAGTTGTTTGTTAAGCCATTACCCCTCTTAATGGAGAGATTTAAGTGTACTGGTCATATTCTCCAGGCATCGCATCATTGGGTAGATTTCCTTTCTTTGAATAATAACCCCCAAGGACAGCAATTCGTAACCTTTGCCGATGTGGAAACTGCACTGCAAGGATTTTTACTCTCCGCCCTAAGGAATGGAGTTCATAGTTTTCCATCAGGTTGGCTAAAGGTCCTCGATATACGGTATTTATATGTAATATAAAAATATTATTTTTTTCAGAAACTTTTTGAAATACTGGTCTGAAACCTGCATAACCTTTATGGTTGTCTTACATATAAATTAAAGTAAAATGGTAAATGTAAAGGAGACAACGTTGATCTTCGTTTTATTTGAATGTCGTTTGATTCATGTGTATAAATGTTTATTCTTTTCTGTTGTAAAATAGTGTCATAAATTTAGCAAAAATTTCTTATGATAAAAACCATAAGATTATGTTTTACATTTGCACAAAATACTAAATATCTAAGAAATTAAAAACTTTAATTGCTTTTCATTCATATTTTGTCTTGGGTTACAGGGGGATTTAATAAACTGCTAAATGTCTCTCAGTTATATTGAGAGATACTTCCTTATTCATGAAGATTTTCTATTACATTTACGTTTATGAGCCGAGGACCAGAAACTTCTAAGTCCACCTTGAAGGTAAAGGTGATAGGCTCATCTTGGCCTTATGAACGAAATTAGTACAGTATGAACCCACCAGTCCGAAACCGTTAGGGTTGGCAAAATGTCGGATTAACGGGGATAATTTATAATCAATATAATTCAGCCTATACAGTTATGTATATGACGTCTACAAGTTAATGGTATTCGCTTGTTGTAACGTGCGGTATTATTTTTGTGACGCGAGCTCGTGAAGGTCATTCGTACTTGGTTGCATGATTTGTGGGTATTTTGTTCATTTTCCTGGAATTGGGATTTGAGCGCTCGATCCGTTATTTGTTCTCAGTTCATTTGAGTTGCAGATGCAGTATTAATCGCAAAACATCGTGAATGCTTTTAGTACATTTACTAAAATGTACTTTTTTATAGTACCTACTTAGTTGCGTTTTGATAATCCAGTGAAGTGGTTTTAATTTTTGCTGTGATAGGCAAGCGAAATCATAGTTCTTGATCACTAAGAGATTTACTTGACGTTTTAAAACGCTTAGATGAAGACGAAAGTTGGGCAAAATTAGCAGCTGAATTCGGTGTCGGAAAAGCAACGATGAGAGATTGGAAGAAAAATTGAGTGAAGATCAGTAGTCCATGATCAAGAAGGAACAATTTTGTGAAATTGTGACCGAGAAGATAATCGAGGAGTGCCATACATAAAAATGATAGTGTTGGCCATAACTTTTTCAATAGCTATCACCATGACCGAGCATAGGAGACCAAAAACTGAAGTTTCACATCGCATGAAGCAAATTCCAAGTTTTTTTTGGGGAGAGGGGGTTATTTTACGGACGCTCTTTAACATATCAGGTCAACAGCGTCCCATTAAATTCGGGGTGTGAAACGGCCGATACATTTTGCTCAGAGGCCTCTTCTTTCAGGCTTGAGATTCTTTTTCGTGCCGTAAATCTACGACACGGGACTCACGGCTTTACTTCCCTTCCGAAGGAAGCCATACTTAGGATTTTTACGCCCGAAAAAATCCATCGGTTCTGGCCGGGATTGAACCCGCGATCTGGGGTTTATGAGACAAATATGGTAACCACTATAGCACCAGGACCGACAAATTCCATGCTGTGAAGAAGCAGAGGAAACAGATGTGAAGGAGCGGTTATCAGCTGACAGAAGATCAAGTTATGACTGACCAGGATATAGTTTCCCTGGTAAGTCAGTCAGATGCAATTCCACTACCTGGAATTCGGACGCAGTCAAAGCATTGGAGACATCTCCGCAGTACGTAAAGCAACAGCGGCGGACGTAATGTTTATGAAGCGATGGTGAAGGATTGCGTCATTCTCAAGATTTTCGTCTTAGCATAAGCAGAAAGTGACTGGTGTAACAATGAGAGATGTAACATACTGTATTGTTTTATCGTCTTCACTGTTAAATCTGCTGATCTCTACAATAATGCACATAATTACGTGTTGTATTATTTTTACAATACATTTTATGTTCTAATGTGTAACACAAGGTCATTTTAGTCTGAAACTTCTTTGACTATTTTATATATATGATGTCATTTTAAAATTGACAACGAAACGAAACAAATTTTTGAATTTTAACCAAACACAGTCGAATATCGCAGTGAAATTATTGGGAAAAAATATCAAATCCGTTTTATCATTCTACATGCATTTGTCTTGTGGTTATTGTAGTCAACTCCTCTGTGTGATTCCTGAGCACGCATTACTTTTGTGTGTTTTCATTAATTGTATCTACATTTAACTAACTTAAGGTGTATTCACTCAAGCAATTGTTTTTGCGTGTTTAGCCAGTCTGAAATCATTTTATAAATCATGTAACACTATTTGCCTAAACAATAATACATCTTAATAAATATTTTTTGTTTTTATCAGTAATTATTGGTAAATCGAACTGTAGCGACTGTAACAATCGACTTTTGTCTATATCATTCTCACAATTTCTGAATTAGTAGATAGGTATTCATAAGTATGTATAACATTTTATACATTGTTAATAATCTGTGCGCGAATTTGAAATAGATATTACTTTCATTCTTATTCTATTCATGATGAGTATTGTTTAAGGGCGAATTATTCTATTCATGAAATAGTTCCAAATTAGTATTTTGCTCTTCTCTATTGGCATTGCTGACAATCGACATTTGTATGTTGCTAAATGGCTTGAAAATTTTAAGTATTCATAATAAAACTGCAATTATTACATTATTGAAGAAAGTTTACGAGAATTATATTTAAATTCTTATTTTACTCGTGAAATAGTCCTAATAAATATCACTCGAGGTCACTCTTGTGATGTTACTTGTGGTAATTTTCCCTTCACAAATTGTCCGATGGCGGGGTTCGGATTGGCAGGGCTGTACTGTATATCTAAATACAGTGGCGGGATTTCATGGTAGTGTGGTCAGCGTTGTTCATCCTATAGATTATTGGATAAATACCAAAAGAGAGCACTCAACGCTTGTTTCGTTATCATGCGCAGTTTGCGAATAACAACCCTCAACAGAAAGCAATGTGGAGCCGCTACTGAGGCACCTGTGTTCGCGATAGCACGCGTTGTAAAAAAGAAAAAAAAAACTCGAGTCATGTACATTGCAACCAGACTGTGAACTAGAGAGCCACGTGTCGCAGCTGCCCTTATACCGTCTTGCACTTTTACGGGCCACACTAAAATCAATTAAATGCTAACATGAACCTTGCCCGTGCCGCTAAGCTTTCAAAACTTCACGGCGCATGTCGCACACAACAAAGGGTTGCGCTTTATTTTCTTTTGCTTTTGTTTCAGCACAAGCCGCCGTGTATTGGCTGCAGCTCAGACAATGCTTTATCAAATTACTAAAATGAAAGGAAAGGGCCGCTAGGTAGAGCATAAGAAATCAGAAAAGTGTTGAAGTATTAGATTTTAAATTAAAATATGTAGAGAAACAATCGATGTTGTCAATCTTCTAAGTCAGAGGTTCTTAAAATTTCCTTGACATCGAACCCTTAAAGTTTTAAATACCAAATTTGCATCCTAAATATTTTTAACTGTTTTACAAAATTTCAAGATATACCTTAAATGTACCTTGTTTCAGTATTTTCCTTTTCATTGTAATGTATCCTTAAAACAATAGTAAAATCACAATAATATTACATTATATATTACGCATAAAATATAACTAAGAAGGTAACGTGCCTCTTGGACTAGGGTAATTATACTTATCGCGTAGACCCAAGTTCGCGGGTTCAACCCCGGTCAGCGTCAATGGATTTTTGCCGGTGTTAAAATCTTAAGAATGACTTCCTTTGAATGGGAAATAAAATCGTGGGTTTCGTGTCGTAGATTTACGTAAAGGACCTCATGCCTAGTTCTATGAGCTAGGTTTATCGGCCGTTTCACGCCCTGAATTGAATGGGAAACTGGTGACCTGAGATGTTAAGAGCGTCTATATATAAACATATTTATGTACATTTTTTTATAAATGATATTTTTAGTTATTCAAGTTTCTTTTTATTTGTTTACTTACAATATGTTGACTTTTAATAAAGATTTGAAAATTATATATTTAAAAAGTAATTTAAAGATTAACGTTGAATATAATAAGTATCAAAATTGATCAAGAATTATTCAAGAGCTATGATTTTTTTAAAAAAACATTAAAAAACTCAGCCTTGGGCCGAAAAATACACTCAAAACAGCAGACCAGAAAGTGTTAAGTCTGGCAGACAAAATAAACCTTATTGTTGTTTTTTTATTTTTAATAATAATCTTATTATTAAAGATGAAAAGAAGAAGAAGGAAAGAGATAGAATGGGAAGGAAAAAATAGCTTGATTTACATTCTACTTCCGTTCCTGTAAGCTAACTGATTACATTTTCCTGAATTTATCCCCTCGGAAAAGCTGAAGATCAAGTACATGATGCTGAAGGTAATCTGCTATAAACCGGTAATAGGAGAGTGAAGGATGAAGTGCAGATAGAAGAAGGAAAAAATTGAACAAAAAGTAATATAACATAGCATGAGAAAAAAAGATAATCATAAAAATTAAACATAACACTAAAAGCAATAAAGAAATGAACAATTGGGCACTGTAGAGGAAGAAAGCGAAGACAATAGAGAAAGGGAAGAATCAGTGACAGAAGAAGGGAGAGAACGAGAAACACAAGAGGAAAGGTAAGGGGAAACGTAACATAAGTGAATGGGTTGCCGACACTGAGTGGGTTAATTCTAAATTCGTGTGCTTCATCTGGCTGCATGCCATCAACCACCAGCGTGGATTCATTCTACACTCAAAATAATCCATCTTGCAGTGGTTACGTCCTCGTGCTTCGGGCTTTTCCGGACTGGTTCGAGGTCCTTTGAGAGCCTATGCATTATTTACTTACTTTCTGCAAGAAATCTTGTTATTCACTCATCTATTCTCAATCAACGTTACACTCTTGAGGACAACGCTGTGGTAATTTTAATTAATGAAGTTTACTTTGGATTAGCCAGGGACCAGAAGCATCTAAATCCACCCGACGTTTATACTATGTATTGAGGAAAACACCTAATTGATCGAACTGGGATTTAAACCTATGCCCTACATGTTTCAGTGCCTCTTCTACCTGGTGGCATGCGCGTAACATATCTGCTTTAGAAAGCTGTATTAAATAAACTATTGGAAAAACGACATGATATTTAAAATGAATGCTTAAGACAGAAGTACCAACATAAAAAACAATCTTGCCAACTCGGTGGCCAGTGTGGTGAGATTGAGAAAAATTTCAGGTCATCTTCATGCATTGTTTCACACTAAAATACGAGTGCCGGTCAATAAAAACTAAGATTTTTTCTCTCGTCACAAAGTAGAGAAGAATAGATCTCGTGTGATTGTTAGGGGGGAAAAAACTGGAAGCGCATACGCGCGTGTATCTTAGTGTAGGAGGCCAGCAAGATACACTGTTTACCAGTCGACCTTATATAACAGAATACGGTGCTTTTAAATGTTGGTTCTGTCTGCAGAAATCCAGTATGGAAGCGTACGCGAGCAAGTTCGGCGGTTGAAAGAGTTTAAGGAGGAGCGTATTTAACAGCAAAGCAGGGCGACGCAGGTGCTTCAACCACTGCAGTGAACGAGACCATGATAAACGCAGTTGCATTGTTCGGAAGATCGACGAATAAAGTGGATAGACTGACTTACATATTACAGGTTTCCCATGGCATGTTGTTCACCATTCTGCACGATCTGTTACACGTGAGTGAGACACTTCTGTGTCAGATGGGTGCCGAGATTGCTGACAGAAGATGATGCGATTGTACGTATGTCGGGAGCTTGGACATCTGGTAGCGGAGAGTGGCAAGGCATGCCTGAATTTCATCGTTACAGATGACGAGAATTGGTTTCACCATTACAATTCCGAAAGCAAACAGGCGAGCCCGGCCTGGAAATCACCTAGTTCTTCGACTGCCACAAACAAGTTTCACAATCTGAGACTGTAACACGAGGATTTAATATTGACACATGTAACGCAGTAAAAACGCTTCTGCTATCCCTTGCTCCTATCCTCAAAATGCTTAGTTCAGTACTGCCCTTCTACTCTACAATTTTCTTCACATTGTTTTTCCGCACCCGTAATGTCCGTAATGCAGGAGCTGCGTAAACTAAGCGAATTCCTCTGCAGGAAGGATATTACTGACCACTAGAGCAGAGAAGTTACATATTCAGTTTACAGAAATTGGAAGGAAGCTGCAACTCGTGTGTAAGGAAATAATTCTAAATTGCTGCCGCTAGAGCGTTTTTTAAAGTTCGGTTTTCAGGTATACTTCCAGTCCTAATGGTCTGATTTCCCTGAATTTCTAAAAATATTTTACTTATTATATTTCATTTATATATATCGCGTTTCATTGCGAAAAAGCAAATATTGGTGCCGCTAGAACGATTTTTAAATTTTGGGTTTCAGATGAATCCCCGCTTCTAATACTCTGATTTAGCTGGTTTTCAGAAAATAGTTTTCTTATTTTATTTAAATGGCATATATCGAGTTTCGTTTCGAAAAAGCAAATATTGGTGCCACTAGAACGATTTTTAAATTTTGGATTTCAGATAAAGTCCCACTTCTAATACTCTGATTTAGCTGATTTTCAGAAACTGTTTTTCTTATTTTATTTAAATGGCATAAAGCGAGTTTCGTTCCGAAAAAGTAAATATTGGTGCTGCTAGAGCTATTTTTAAATTTTGGATTTCAGGTAAAGCTCCGATCATAATAATCTGATTTACGGAAACTATTTTTCTCATTTTATTTATTTTGCCTCGTTTTTAATTAAGTTAACAGTACTCTAAATACTTGGTGGACGCCTTGGGAGAATGTTCCGTACTATGGGAGAACAGTTGTGGTAGAACATCCATTGAAGATGAGCATGATGGCGGCCTTTGGAAAATTGTTCAGCAGAAGTAAATGAAGTAAAGTGCATTATTTACTGTTGCAATATCCGACAAGTGACTATCATGTATATAGTAGAGGAAACGGGCATTTCATAACGTGGTGTACTCCGTGAAAAATCATCTGCAAGACGGGTATCTCCAATAATGACATGTACTAAAAATTATTTAAACAATTTTGGGTGTACAAAGAGAAAGCAATTGACAGATAATATATGGTAATGGATGAGTCATGGCTTCATCACTCTGATCCTGAAATCAAAATGCAAAGCAAGGAATGGAAACGTAAACGTGTCTACGTCTAAGAAGTTTAGGGTGTAACCATCAGCGGACAAAATCGTGCTGTCTGCTTTTCAGGATGCAGAAGGTTTTTCCTGATTGATCGTGTGCAGAAAGGAGTTACAATGTCGGACTATTAACAGGGACGCTTCGAAGTGATACAGAACAGTAGTTTCCTGTACCTTGTTTATTATACAATATGGTTCAATGTACATGGAGTCTCCCAATACACTCTCCAGCACGTCAATGCACCATTGTCATCTCCCTGATAACTTTACTGACGTCGCGAAGCCATTGTTGGAGAGTACTAGTAAGTCTGTCTAGCGTAACCTCATAGACCCAAGATTGATGGTTAAATCCCAGCTAGGATCGATGGATTTTTTCGGGCGTAAAAATCTTAAGTAAGGCTTCCTTCGGAAGGAAAGTAAAGCAGTGGGTCCCGAATCGTAGATTTACGGCACGATAAAGAAACTTAAACGGGAAAGAAGAGGCCTCTGATCAAAATTTATCCGCCGTCTCACTTCTTGAATGGAATAGGACGCTGATGACCTGAGAAGTTAAAGAGCATCCGTAAATAAACCAAATAAATAAGAAAATTAATGTTGTGCCTGGTTGTGCCGGAACCCTTCATGCTGCCGAGTAAAGCAAACTCAGACGGAACAAGATCCGGTGAATATAATGAGTGCGGCAACTTTGCGGCCGGTGTGGGGCTGCGCTTTGTCATGTTGGATTCCTCTTTCGCCGTGACTGCATCTAAGCGGTGTAAGGGTCCCGCTGTTGACAGCCGTTCCTTGAACAAGACAGCTCATCAGTAGTATGTCTGAAGTGTCCCAAAAGACGTGATCATCATGGAGCAACAGGAAATTTCTTGGGCTAGGGACTCTCTGGATGTTTCCATTGCACGGTTTGGGCTCTCGTGTGGTAGTGACACCATGACAAGTCACCAGCTTCTTAAAAAATCCGGATCTTCATTAAGCATTTCCAGTAACCGACGATAGACTTCAACACTTTTGTCTCTCTGTGCCTGTGTCAAGCCCCGTGCGACCCAATGCTCACACCTTTTTCATATTCAAATCCTCGTGGATCACGGTGTGCAAGGCTGCGCGGCCGAGGCCTTCTTACTTCCAGTTCATCAAAGTTAATGCGCCATCAGCAATAATCAATTCAGGCTCAATCTCACAATGTTGACGGACCACTAACACTTACATTCTTGTGTGTAGATTCCGTGGAGCTGGCAAACTCATAACCGACTTTCTGTGCAAGGGCTTCTTATCCACACACCGCAACTAAAAGCCTATGAATTTCGGAGGTTTTCGTCTTCCTTCCACAAAAATCACGCAGCTCATCTTTGCTTATGGTAGTCGCCTTCCGTTTTGTCCACGTCTTCTCTACTTGGCAACAAACGATCATTGTCCTTCCGATACACACTCTGCTTACAACCGAAATCTAGCGTTTGCACAGCATACTAGTGTCAGTGCATCGCCTTGCGAATGGACATGACCAAAGATTGCACGACACCGCTATTGGAAACCTTTAATTATGCAAATTTAAATTTACGAAATGTAATCAAGGAGAAACTTCGCCGACAGGTGAGGGAGGTGCGTTCTTTCTTCAGTACAGTGCTTTAAGCATCCTATGTTGTCATAAAGCAGAGTTTGAACTGCTGAAGCATCCTGCTTACTCACCATATCTAGCTCCTACGACTTCACGGCCCTATTCCACAAAAGTATGGTCTAATACATACAAGTATATTAGTACAAATTCGTGTAAAGTATGGTCTTGTAACTTTCTATTCCACGAAAGAAGTGCAACATTTGTAAATTGTTAGTAAAAAGTTACAAATGACGTCATATAAGAGCAAGATAGAGGAACAGTTGTTTGTCATACGTTGCCATACGTTGAATTAGGTTATGTCCATTGCTTAAGGGTTTTTAATATACACAGCGGATTATTGTCATTCCTACTTAATGGGTCTTGTATTTTTTTCTCAGATATAATTTCAATTTAAATATTTTATTCTGCATTAATTGATATTCAAACTTAATAATCCACATTGAGACGACGGTCCCATAAGGAACATCCCATTTAGGAGCAGAAACCTTTGCGAAACAAAATTTTACTAATTAACTACAAGTTACAAATCCACACACTTGTAATGTATTAGCCCATACTTTTGTGGAACAGGACCTGGAATATTCCCAAAAATGGAAAAAAGGGGGGACTTTCGAGGGAAAAACATTTTATCATATTATGAATTGATGGAGGCTGTACCCTACAGTTCTTCCAGGAAGATGTAGAAATGTTTGGGCATAGTTGGGAGCAATGCATCACTATTCAAATAGAGTATGTTGATAAGTGAGGTAAATCTGTTAGATGGATAAGCCACGAAACTTCGTAACAATCAATTAAATTCATTTTGAAAAATGAATCTCCCAATACTTGTTGGATGTCATAACAGGTTAAGAACAAAGGATCAAATCTCACGCTTTAGACCCTTCTAGTCCTCGACTCATACATACTACGTAATAATAACTTATTTTTCATAGCAGCAGTCCATCATCCTAAAGATCTGAATTCCCCACACTAATGGTAAATAAATAAATATCCTCGACCTCGTCTCTGAGCTTCGAGACACTCTCACCCCTCCTTAGTGGAATCTGAAGAGGGATGTTGCGTTAGGGTTAATGGGCACGTGTAGGGTGAAGGGAGTTGACCCAGTCGTGTGCCGCGTTCAGGAAGTGTGACAGACATGGCAGGTAACAAGGGCGGGAGAAATGTGAAGAGCAGAGGAGCATACCAGAAGTGTGCAGGGTAAAACGAAGACAAGAAGTAAACCGTTAAAAAAATACATAACAAACGAGGAACAGAAAAAGAAAATGTATGAGTAAAATTGAGACTAATTGAAATAGTAGTACTAGCAAACAAATAACAAATATTACAAATGAGAGAGTAAATAGAAGTGAAGGGTGATTGATATAATAGTTAATAAGGAATATATATATATATATATATATATATATATATATATTCTTTATTAACTATCGTATTAGTATATATATATTCCTTACTGAAGTTACAATAAAAGTAAAAGATGGTATTCTGTACGGAATTGATATATACAAAGATGTTCAATGTCCAGGCGTTAGAAAATGGAGAACTTTGCACTAAAATGTAGACGAAGATAAAGGAAATTATATCTCTAATTAAACATTTATTTTTAATGTATAAAATATTTATTTTATCGCGCTACATTACTTCTTTAAGACTACGAATGCTCATACTTTTTCGGTAATTTCATTGAGGTTAACAAATGCTTATTGTCATGATAATTATTTCGAGACCAAAGGTTGTCTCTAATGAGAGCAAGCATACATTTGAACGTTCAGTTAAAATACCTAAGAAAAATAATAAGTAAGAGGGGGGACTAGGTAAGATGATTGCAATGCAAGAACGAACACTTTTTTTTTTTTTTTTTTAAATAATCGAATCGAAGAGAGGCAATAGTGTACATTGTCATTAGTTTTTGATCAAAGAAGAACTACGAAGATATCTGTAATTGAATAATATAAAACAACTTAACATTACATATTATAATAACAGTTCATAGTAAATTTATTTATTTTAACAGAAAATTTAAAGTTAAATCACAAATTTACTGCTTTTATTTTATTATTTCGTTTAAATTATATTATTTAATGCATTCATTGCAATAATTTATTGTACAATTGTTGTAACAGGAAAATGCATGATATTATTGTTTCCTAGATCCCTAGTCGAATCGAAGCAGAGATATAGGAATGAGAAGGGGGAAAAAAAAAAAACAGAACGCAGGAGGAAAAACTATCGGTTACTATTTTTTTTGACACCAATCTTTAAAACTGTTGACTATATTCCATTCTGATTGGTGAATACAGCCAAAGAGACCGTACATTCGCAGGAAAGCGCTCGCGGGCAATTATCACAAGTAATATCACAAGAGGGCCTGAGATTGCCGATAAATTTACGAACGTAGTGAATTTATTACGAGTATTTCATGAATAAAATAAGAACTTAAATACCGTAAATTTGCCTTATAAAATTATAATAATTGTATATTTGTATTATGAATACTTAACCTTTCCAAGCCATCTTGCAACAGACGAGTGTTGATTGTCAGTAATGCCAATAGAGAAGAGCCAAACACAGGTGTAGGACTATTTCATGAATAGAATGAGAATAATTTGACATTTGCCGCAGAATATTAACAATTGTATAAAGTATTATATTTATTTATAATAACTACCTATTCAGGAACCATGAGACTAAAATAGACGAAAGTCGACTGTTAGTCTATTACACCTTTCGATTTACTAATCCCAACTGACAAAAACAAAAACAGAGATAACATATTACCATTCTGAACAACGTTTTTATTAAACTTTGTGGATGCTTACACAGATATTGTTACATAACTTACAAAATTATGTAACAGATTATCTGGCTTAATACATAAAAACAATTGAATTAAGTTAGTTAATTGTAGATACTGAAAACACAGAAAAGAGGTCAGCGATGCGTGCTCAGAAATTGTATAGTGGGAGTATAGAGTTGGCTACACTGACCACAAGACAAATGCACTTCGGGTGATAAAAGGTATTTGATAAAACTTTAGATAATTTCGCTGCGATATCGGGCTATTGGTAAAAAAAAAAAAAAAAAAAAAAAAAAAAAAGTTTCATTTCATTGGTCGATTTAATAATGACGTCGCATATGAGAAATATATGAAACGTACTTCACTGATGATGTAAATCTTCACGTAAACCAGCTCTTTTCAACACATAACGTAAAACTGACACGGGTGGACGAGGTTGTTAAGGCACGAATCGTGAACGGGATATTTGCGGTTCGAATGACTTGAGTATGTAAGGGCACATGTTCTGTTTTTACTCGTTCTTTGGACTGAAGAAACTTTTGCTAAACTCCAAGCACATGTATGGAATACCTTTAGACACTTCTGATTCCCGAGCTCATACAGAATGAATATCTTCGAGGCCGTCAGGGTGACTCACAGTGCGCCACTGGGGATGTCGACGTATGTTGCACGGAAATAGCCTGGCTTAGCCACCCCGTCTCTCCAGACGCCTTCACTTACACAGTGCTGGCTGTGTCTTCATATATTTAAACTGTGTTAAAAATTGTAACCATGTAGATCGCTTTCTATAAGGTGACCGAAATAGTTTTGTTGATCAGTCCAAACTCTTCAAAACATTGCCAGAGTGTTGAAGTAGATGTTTTCCAACGTACTACTGCCTTAATTTCTAGCACGCTTTTCACTGATATGGGGAAATGGGAAGCGTTTTTTATGATGTTATTTGATTCAACACTTTTTGCCCACAACGGAGCGCTACTCAGAATTGTATACGTACTCAAAGACGACGTCATCTCGCAACTGCTGTTTGCTATTGTAAACATTGATTGTCTCGTGTCGTATCAGCAAATGTCGCCGGATTAATGCTGTCATCCAATGGCAATAGCCTCAAGTGCCTCTTTCAAACGCGCAGTACCCCACATCAATTTGTAGCTTACTTCATTATCCTCTTATCTCAAAATGCTAATTTCAGAAAATTTTATAATTATTTTACTACTTCTTTTCAGCTTCATACAGCAAATTGAGAAATTTAAGAAATGTTGCACCCTACTGGAAGAAATATGCAATTGGATTCGACTGAAGGCTTGTTTGTATCTGCTTAATATTACAAGGGAATCATCTCTCAGTCGTTAGGGGTTATTCTAATATTTATCAAAATTTAATCGCCCAGACAGATCTCTTCGTTAAATGGTTCATGACAATCTGTTATACTTCTACTTCTGGGAATCGAACTGGATCAGCAGTCAGGATGGGGCATTTCATCAAAGCGAACTGAGCTTGCACCATGTCGCTGACACTTTTTACAATAGAACAAAAACTCTCTTGTAATTCAAACACCGAGGAACAGTTCTGCGTTTTATTTCTTTCTTCTTCCAACTCGTGAAGAACTGCTTAAGGAAATATTTACCTCGTACATCCGGAGGTGGTTCAAAGTTGCTCCGACAGTGGCTGATTGTTGTGGGCCAAAAATAACGAGAAGGCAATAGACTCTCTCGGACATCTGGAGTCTGCAATAGAGAGCGACGGAAGCTGCAGCCACTGGTTGCGTTTCTTGCTACCGAGGCATCACAGGCGGTACACACTCATGAAATTATGACTTGGAATTGGAATTTTGAAACGGAAACGTTCAAGAACTAAGTTTGGGGTATTTGCCGTTCAAGAATCATACTCTACCGATTGGTGCGATGTATCAGTGAAATGTTCAACTCATCATTCTGTCTTAAAGAACCTTTAAGTGAAACGGAACGCATATTTTGACAAGTTAAATTATGCAATGTTTAAAATACATTTTCTCATAAACTACTGTAATTAGGAACTTAAAATTTACAGCTGATGCATGAATTTCTTTAAATGTAATATTTATTGTTGTTTTAGTCTCTCGTGACATCTGTAGATTAGACGTGAATTCTGTAGGTGTAAGTCTGAAGGTACGAATGGAATGGAATGAAATGAATTGAATTAAGGATGGTGCAAATGAGCTTGGAATTCTCGGCGTCTTAAATATATCTGGCATTCACCTTCTCAGAGCATGGAAAAACTCCGAAAATACCTTTATCAGATAGCTTGACCTGAGCGGAATGAATGAATAGTATTTAACGCCCGTTTTTGCTACAGAGGCACCACAGGCGATGGACACTGATGATAGGTGAGATGAAATGATATATTGGGAAAGGATTTATTTTTAAGGAAGGAATCGTTCCAGGCCTAAGTTTAGGGTACCTCCCCGGCATTTGCCATTTATGAGGACTGAGGAAAACCTGGAAAAAACCTCAGTCAGGAAGGACGGTCCTGGCGGTATTCGAACCCAGACCTCCCGCTCACGAGTCCGAGACTTAACGACCTCGGCCACCCGTGGCGGTGACCTGAGCGGATCGAACCCGGGACCTCCGAATTGAAATTCGCAAACGCTACCACTAGACCACGGAGGCTGTCATGGATATGTAATGTCAATACAAAAACAATATTTTTCCTTGAAAATAATCGCTTACTGAAATATTATTTTTTTGATATTTAAAAGTAATTTTATTAACATTTTCATGTTATTATCAAATAAGTTTTCAAAAATGAAACAATCAAACAAACATTGAAGACATCTAAATAAATTACAGATGGGTTTTGAACACTCTAGAAATATATATATATATCGAATACATACATACATATATACATACATACATACATACATACATACATACATACATACATACATACATACATACATACATACATACATACATACATACATACATACATACATTTACATTTCTCGATACTTAGTTAATACAACGATATTCAATTAATATTGTCACAAGCAGCACATTTTAAAGTGGTCACAAGAAACATGTGTCTTATTCATAAGCTTCCTGTATTCCAGTACCCGTTAGAAGATACCAAGAAGGTAGAAGGTGCGCTTATAAGCCAACCGCCGATTCCATAATAAAAACTGCAGATATAAATTTCTTCAAAATCACGGATTAATTAGAATTTGAAGTAGAAAATTTTCAACGTACTATTGCCTTAATTTCTAACATGTTTTTCACTTTTCACTGATATGGAAAAACCACGTTCCACGTTACGGTCTCTATTAGACGCACTCTAATATTTTTAAATTCATGTATTATGTTTTTCATGACTTATCTATAATTGTTACTTCTCACTGAACATTATGAGGGAAACATTGTTGTCTACAATAACATGTTTGTTATGGTGTTTCTTTCTTGTAAGAGTTCACACTATTGCTATACGAGCATCAATTAATATCATACTAACAAATAGAACAGACCCATGTCATGCTGCGCTATTGAAATTTAATTTGTCAGTTCGTTTATGGTATGAAACGTGAAATTTAGTATTCTGGTTCATTAATAATAACTGTGTTAAAACTTTAATTGCTTGCAGAATAATAGACAAGTCATGTGATTTGACACCTCGAAAGACTGCACAGGTGAGAGCAATGGTTCATACTAATGCTTTTCAAATCGAGAGCTTTCTTAATGATTGACGCTATCTCAAGCATCTATAAGGCGAATTAAGAAGAAAATTGGGTGTGGAATTAGGCCCTCAAAAGAGAAATAAATGCGGCCGAAAATTAATTTTTACCCCAAAAAGATTTGTGAAAGAAACAGGTTTCCTAGCGGAGAACAAATTAAATTTGACCTTGAAGACAGTGGTAACACAGAACTGAAAGAAATATAAGGCACAGACTTTCATAAATGAATTAAAAAGCACTGAGACCTGCCCACAACCCAAATTAACCGCTGCTACGGCTGCAACACTTATCAGGTGGGCAAAGGATCACAAGTACAAAGCATTGAACTTCTGGCAACCGGTAAATATGTACATTTTAATTTTAAAATATAGCACTTGAGACTTGTTTTAGTGACGAGAGTACTTTTGAAATTCTGGCAAACAAAGCTCAGTTTGTGAGGAGGACTCTGGTGAAAGGTATACGACAGTGCAGACTGTAAACCATCCCACTAAAGTCATGATTTGGACGTCTGTATGTTGTTCAAGGAGATGTTGAGAAGCAGGTTGATGCCTCATCTAAGAGAATGATTAGCAAATGAAGAGCCGTTTATTTTTATGCAAGATGGGGCCAAATGCCATACTGCAAAATCTGTGATAAGAAAAGAATGTTGCCCTGGCCGAGAAATTCTCATGTTTGGCAGCTGGTGAAGAACGGGGTGGCGAAGAATGTGATAACCAAGAAAGCTCGGCTTATTGAGAAGTAATCGAGGATTGGCATCATCATCCACAAATACAAAAGAGAATGCAATCCTGCATTAACAGTGTGCCGAGACGAATAAAATTTTAATAACTGCCAAAGGCAGATTGACTAAAGTAAATTGTACACTAAATTCTGAATGCTTGACAAAAATTTATAAACACGTCCTTATTATCACCATAAGTATGTGCATTATAATTAAAATTCTTTATAAATGTTGAAAGAAGTGCAGTTTTCCATTGCAGACTGATAAAAATAAAACAAGTGCTATTTTTGCCCTCACACTCACATATTATATTTAAAATTCAAGATACATCTAATAATACAAATATGGTCAGGGATGTAATATTACGACCACGCTTACATTCAATAGCACACGAAGAGGAAGAATTCCTTTAATCTGGAACCTTACTTCCATTGTACTTCTGTTGGGATTATACCCCTCAAAACTAAATACTTTATCATACATAGCTCATATTTCAGTTTTATCCTTTTTGCAGAAAATGTTAACACTAGTTTGTTTACACGATCGTCACAAACAAGTGACTACACTTACGTGTCTGAAACTCTGCGGTGCGCCATCTAAAGGTTGATAATTTAACAAATATCATAGTAATTTGGCCATCTCTGAGTCAGGCCTAGGACTTTTAAAACACTCCTCCTTTGTTCTTATAATGTTAACTATAGGCCGGACACCCTGTACTTCAGTACATTCTTTTCAGCATGTTTAAGTGTGCAGAAGGAAGGAGGCAAACGTCAAGAAAGAGAGATACTCGCTTTTCATTGTGATCGTTTATCACATGGCTTGAAACTTCCACGTGACGACGGAAACCAAGTGACAGACTTTCGCCACGTCAACGAAGAAAACTTTTGAGAAACGTTTTTAAAAAAAAAACTTACGTCAAGGCAGCCCGCTACAAGCTGGGGATATGAGAAACTGCGATTTTATATTGGTTTGTATGGCAAGTCTGGAGTTTGCAGGCAGTGGTAACCTTACTGCAAGCTGGGTGAATGCAAAATGAAGAAGCTGGAAGGAAAGTAACGAGTATCGGTTTATCTCTCTTTATAAACATGTTTCTAGTGCTCATCACAGTTTTAATCTTTAATATAATAAACCCGGACTCATGGCAAAATGCATTTTTATTAATGACTGTTAGGAAACATATTTATGTGCACAGAAATTATATTCGTTAACTATAAAAAATTATGGAAAGGTTTTATTTATTTTTTTTAATTTTTATGCCGTTTCCAAACTCTACTATCTATTTCTATCAATTACGTAATTATTTTCATATATCTGCAATTTTTCTGCAACTTTAATTTAGGGTTTCATAGGCGGAAATTAGAAGTAATTGTTTGTTCTAACGCAGCTGTTGTAAGAATAGGATGGCCGAGGTTTATACAACACGACTTGTAAGCGGAAGGTCTGAGATTCGATTACCACCAGGATTGCTCTCCCTTTATGAGGTTTTTCTAGTATATTCTGTCCTCATAAATGGCAAATGCCGAGTAGTACCCTAAACTGGATGATCCCTTCCTTAAAAAAAGTTCTTCCTCAATTTACCATTTCATCTTATGTATCGTAACAGCAGTAAAAACGGGCATTAAACACTATTAACCATTCCCCCTAGGAAAATCACTAGCTTGTATCCGTCGTTCTGTCCCGCAACATGGGCGCCTACCGTGAGAGTAGTGTTTAACGCCCGTTTTCACTACTGAGGCACCACAGGCGGTGGACACTGATGATACATTAGATGAAATGATAAATTGGGAAAGGATTTTTTTTTTAAGGAAGGAAGCGTTCCAGGCCTAAGTTTAGGTACCTCCCCGGCATTTGCCAGTTATGAAGACTGAGGAAAACCTGGAAAAAACCCCAGTCAGGGAGGACGGTCCTGGCGGGATTCGAACCGCAGACCTCCCGCTCACGAGTCCGTGCCTTAACGACCTCGGCCACCCGTGGCGGTGCGCCTACCGCGGGGGAAGTTTCATCTACCAACAGAATTTCTAATTTCGAATATACTTATTTCCTAACAGAGGGTAGAGGAACAAGCGGTAACCCAAATACCTCAATGTCATCTAAAAAGCAACTTAGGTATTTCTTGGGCATGAAACTGCCGATAATTTTGACCAAGCACCTCATTTTTCAGGTATAGAGTTCTTTAACTTGCCTTATCTCTATGACACGGGACCACTTGCACTCGAAATGTTTACATCTAAAAATCTATCGGCCCGGGCCGGTTTGAATCCGCTACACACCAGACAATCGAGGACGATACAGCGCTATATTGTATCGTTTTCATTGTGGGCAGTCGTCATTCGTTTGTGAGCTGCAGGGCCCTCTCTGCACCGTAATTTTTAACCATTTCCAATGGACTAAGGAGTTTAAATGGGTCGTAAAAGATTGAAAGATGATCCACACAAAGGACGAACAAAATCCGCCACATCAGAAGTCACCGATGAGACGCACAACGTGGTTCTGGAGGATCGCTGATACAAGGTGTCCGATTGCTGAAGATCTGGACCGTATTTCATGAAACAACTAGTCTACTAGTTTATTAGTTACTAAATCGAGCCGTAATTCCACCAGTTATAATGAAACCTGTTTCACCAAATTTATTCCACAATGAAAGAATCGTAACATTTTCTCATAAATCATTAGTAGTCAAAATTACTATTGTAACGATTGTATCCGACCGCCTAAAAGGCGGTTTTGGGGATATTTATTACTCTTTGTTGATGCGATTTTGTTTAAGCAGCATTTATTTTAAATCGTATATTCTAGCCAATAAGTAGCATTATCTCTACCAAGCGGAAAAGAATATCTAGTACTCAAAACAAAGTAGCAGCGTGTGCATTTAATTAATGAGCATAAGAAGTACTATATGGGCAATTCTCCGATAGAAAGACAAAGCCGGAAAGTAATAACGCAAGTTGTGAAATCCTTGGGGTTAATTACATCGCAGAAAGATTAAGATATATGAGAGTTACATTTTGGCCAAATATCAAGAAAGCTACAATTGTAATTGCTTGTATTTTACATTTATATTCACCACTCATATTACTGTCCACAAATAATGGTGTAAGTAGCTCAGTTTCTGTGGTATTTTTTCATGTGAAAATAGATAAATCAAGAAATACAGGAAAGGATGGTGTATTTGAGACCACATATTGCATAAATAACTCTTAATCAGATTTATAATTAAAATGCGTCGAGTTTAATTTATAGAATCAATACCTAACCTAAAATATGTACATTAGAATGTAAATTTACTATTCGAGAATCATGGATAGAATTCCACTAGGTAATAATACGCAATATTACAAGAACAAATGCTTCGTGAGACAGAACGCTGATAAAACCAAATCGCACACGATAATATCATTCTGCCACACTAGTAACTGGTAGTTTATGTTCGTAAGTTCTAAAAACACACCCTTGCAAAATAAACAAGTAATACTAGAATGGAGACTAGTTTTAGTAGATCACGAGCTTCATGAAACAGGGTACAGGGCATTTTAGGGAACGCATATTTTACATTTTGAGAGAAGAATTGTGCATGAAAAATTATCGACAGGATGGATGCCGCGAAGGCTGAATGAGGATCAAAAATGAATCAAACTGCAAATCTCAGCAAAGTTTTTCCCTTTTCAGAGAGATCCCAGCGACTTTATGCATCTGTTTGTATTAATGATGAAACACTGGTGTACTACTACACACTTGAAACAAAACAGCAATTTGAACAATGGAAGCATCACGACTCTCCACCGCCAAAGAAGGCAAAGTGCAGGAAAGTCATATCGACGGTTTTCTGGGACGCCGAGGGAGTGCTGCTAATTGAATTATCTTCCCACTGGAACATCTATCATTGGAGTTTATTATGCTAATCTTTTGAACCTACTGAAGACAAAAATACGCAAGAAAAGGACTCAAAGAGGAAAGTCATCTTCCATCAAGACAATGCTTGCCCTCACACAGGTCGAGCTCAGTTAAGACTCCAGTGTAAATCCTGCTAGTCTGCGTTTTGTAGGTATACTTAAACGCCCATACTCCGCAGCTCATCAACGTGAATTTCATTCTTCATAATCACCAAAACGAGATATAGGCTTCAAGCTCAATCCCGCCTGCAAGTAGAGGACAAACCTCGAGAGGTGCTTGTAAAAACAAATGGAAAGGATGTAATGTTAATATAAACGTTATCCTGTAAGACATGTGTGCCTAAAAACCGGAAGAGCCTGTCCTCCCTCCCAGAGTTCCTGTGGGAAGCTGCGGCCCGCACGTGGGTGAAGAAAGATAGAGAATCCAAACAAATACCGACACTCCCAGCAACACGAGCACGGGACACGTTGGCTGCACAGTTGTTGCAATGACAGTGCGAATTTAAATGGACCGCTAATAATAAATTAAGTCATATTGTAGAAAGTTATATTCATTTAGGAGTTGGTGTACTTAAAATATCTGTGCACTTTCCGAAGTATAAAGTTATACATGTACAGAATAGAATGGGTTTTAAGATGTAGATGACGTCACACAGTCCTGGATTCTTTCAGTTCTCATTGCAACGTTGTAACAGATATTTATACAACTGATCGGATATCAGCTTCAGTACAGCTTCAGTGTGCTGGTAGAACGAAGCGGTAACCTAGTCTGTAATTACACGAGCAGTTATATACAATGTTATCATTTAATAATAACTACTTACATTGGATTATTAGCGGATTCTGAAGGAGTGTAGCTATTGCAACTGTAACTGAAAGGATTTTTGAAAAAATTCTTCAAATTTCCATCGATCCCACTTACTAGATACCGAAAATGACAATGAAAACAATATATGTGTGTGTGTGTGTGTGTGTGTGTGTGTGTGTGTGTGTTTGATTAGTTTATTTAGGACACTCTTTAACATCTAAATGAAATTAATTTTAAATTAATCTAAATGAAAATTTAAAAAACAATTAAAAAGCGCTCTTGTGACCGAAATTTTTGTTCTTTCTCAACGAAACTCGGTATATTTAATTTATTAATTTATAAATATAGTTTCTGAAAATCAAGGCAGTCTGGCCATTTAGAGTGGGGGTATATAAAAAACAGAGCGGGGGTTAAAGCAAAATTTAAAATACAAAATGCAACTAAAAACTTTCTGTTATTTTTCATTATTTTAATGAATGTAAATGTGATATCTAGGATTCAGTTCATGGCTATATTTAAAAATGTCAAAAAATATTCACACCGTGTAACTTCGTCTGTCAGTGACCATATATTTCATTTAATTAATAGTATATCATTAATGCTTGTGGTTCAATGTGAATAATAATAGTAATAATAATAATAATAATAATAATAATAATAATAATAATAATAATAATAACAAATCTAAAAATTATAATTCTTCTTTTGTGATACTTATAGACTGCAAGAATTTTAATTTTCTTCCCCAATACCATACGTAACGTATTTCATTTCATTAATTAATAAAGCCATAATTTGGATTTTGTATTCATTTTTAAAGTTATTCAACTTGGTGAGGAATTCGCTTAGTTTACGCAGCTCGTGCTTGACGCACCTTTTATTTTTAATAATATTATCTTTCTGTTTTATTCTAATGCACTATGATTTAACATAGGGCATACTTACTATTCCATTAATTATAGTTGGTTTAGAAATAACATGGTCATGATTTTAATTTGTTTACGATAACAACTGATATACGAATAAAAAGGACGAACGAAAATGTGTAAGGAAGGAAAAATCATTTCTTTTTCGAAAATGAGCGATTCTGAAGACAGTTTACCTTTAGATATTGGATTAGGTGCTTCGATAGTAGTTTCATCACTTCTGCCAAGTAAATCGAATGTGAAATATGAATTGGTATATGAATACTAAGTAAAAATGTGCGAAAGTAAGAAAGTAAGGTACATCATAAATGAGAAGGTTTTGTTTGCATATTTTGAGTATTTATCAAAATCATATAAGCCTATGTCCTCATGGGCGTATTATTCTGTGTTGCTAGCTGACATCTCCATGAACAGAAACTTAATAATGTTTACTGTATAACTTTAACTGCAGTTCTTAAAAGAAAGAGCGAGAGATATAGAGCAAAGAACTCTTAACTTTTTACTAAATACGAAATTGCAAAGTGTTTAAGAGAAGCGGACGATGATTTCTGTTTGTGAAAGTGATATTTATTATTGGATTAGCTGGTGCTTGCAGAAGAGAAGAGCTGACGTGGAGAAGGTCAATGTGTGTGCTTTTTCCTCCCAACTACCAAAGCCAAGATTGCAAGCGAGTTTTCTGTCACATGTGGCGACGTTGATGGTGTGGATATGTAAGCGATTGTCCTAACGGAACTAATCATGGGATACAGGAATAGTAAAGGTGCCAGACAAGCAGATGGTGTCAACACTTTTGCGAAATTTCCGAAGTATATTGCTGTATACTTAAAACTGCCGAAACCTGAAGAATACACCGAAACTGTATCATTGTTGGCTGATTCAGGAGCTGATCTACAAGACACGGAGGTTGGACATCACTTTATCTCTCATATATTCAGAGTTATTCAAAAGTTTGTATATTCTTAAATTTTCTTATTATTTTATTTATTTCAACAAATAGAAATGGTTAATAAAATTATTATATATTGTGGTAATGGGTGCATATTTAGTACATGCTCTGAAAATTTCACGATTCAAAATACAAATGTATGTAAATTAGAATATGGGCCAGCCTGCCCCCGTAAAACTTTTAAAAATGTCAAATTGAAAGCAAAGCTTAGTTCACTGGGAAGTCAACGAAAGTAGAAACACAACGTATATATTCATTACAGCACGAAAGAGAAGGAGCTTTAAATACTTGCAGGATTCCTTAAAACAGTCAGCTGGTATAAACTTCCGGCAGCTGTTACACATACTGACATCCCTATGTGACTCAGCTGTATGGGGTGAATCTGTGACGTCATGCCTACACTGAGATTTTTAAAGACATTTTTAATGATAGTCCCTCATTTGATAGGACAATTAGGTTAAATATAGTCTATAAAACTAGTTTAGGAGCGGCGTGAACATCTTTGACACCTAAAGTTTGGTATGTCTTTCACGTTTTCTTTCTCCGTTTCTATATAAGCTCTTCATTTTTGTGTTAAACGTTTAATAACTGTTCTTTATTATAATACAAAAAGGATCATATGTTATGAAATGTTGAAATTGTGTTATATTTGCATAAAAACGGCATTTACAAAATTATCCCCGAGATTTTGAACTTTTCTGAACAATTCTTTCATTATTATAAAGCAAACATCTAATCTGCCAATTGAACTTCAATAGTTAAAATGTGTGCGGTGTAAATGCAAGGAAAAGTTTTTATCTGAAATTTGGATTTAAACACTTGTTATCCCATTATAATATTAAAGAAAAATAAAAGGAAAAGTGGTGTCATTCGACCGTAGAAATTAAAGAAGGGAATTTAAGGGCGAAGCATCAATTAAGACTGTAAGGCTCAGCCTACTCAAAATTAGTGTTAGCTCGTTATGTGTTAACTTTTATTGACAAATTGAAACATTTCCTCATTTGAACTGCCTTGCACAAGCGTATTAGTGATTTTGCAAGTAACTGTCAGAGAGCTGAAGTGGGTGTTCCATGGTAATTTTCATTACTGTGTAGGCTAGCCTCTTCTGGGCTTTTGTAGAAACTGATGAAGCCACACATATACATACATACACACATATATTATATAACTATTTTGTCGGGCCTGATGGTGTAGTGGTAACCATACTTGCCTCCTAAACCAAGATCGCGGGTTCAAACCCGGCCAGGATCGATAGATTTTTTTCGGGGCATAAAATTCCTAAGTATGGCTTCCTTCGGAAGGGAAGTAAAGCCGTGGGTTCCGTGTCGTACATTTGAGGCAAGATAAAGAACCTCAAGCCTGAAAGAAGAGGCCTCTGAGCAAAATTTGTCGGCCATTTCACGCCCTGAATTGAATGGGTCGCTGATGACCTGAGCGTCCGTAAATAAAATCAATTGTTTTTTTTTTTTTTCGTTATTTTAGTTGTATTGTGGTAAATGATATAAATATTTTATTTTAACAGTAAATAGTACTTACTATGATTTATTATTTTTCAAACTCATTCTTACACTCTCTCAGGTATATATATTTAGGGGGGGGACCTCGCGACGTATGATAGGTTGGTAACTGTTTATAACTGTTTTCCTTCTATTTCTACGTAATGGTGAAATGCAGCGGAATGGCGCATTATCTTAATAGGGTTATAAAGGATATGGCCGTTAAAAATGCAGTGAAACGTCAAGAATTTATTTCAAGAGTGACTGATGTGTGTGTACAGAAAACATATGTATACATTTTCATAAAATAACATTGTATATACACACAATGTTATTTTGTTGAAATGTTTAACATTTTTCATAAGATCTGATAAGTTGCATATTCAGAGGGCGTTAACGTTGAGCACGCTGCTTCAAATCCCACCTCTGGACAATCTCGTACTACATCAGCATTTGGGCCTGTAACTGCACGACTCCAGTCTCTGCTTCCTTCTTGAGAAGCGTTCCGTCACTTGATGAATGAGCGGCGTGCAACAAGAAAGTGGACCACTTGACGACAATGTAGCAATCAGCTGTGCTCAAGTGGACGGTGACTGTTGATTCATGTCGTGTCACTCAAGTGGCCACTTGATGCGTCCTGGTGCCCAACCAGCACAGGTTCTTGAGCGATATGAGTCCGCCACATGGCGTTGTAGAGCATATATGCTTTCTTGCTATTTGGTTATTGCAGCAACTGTAGAAATTCAACCGGAGAGCCTGTAGTTGTTGAGCACAGCAGGTATAAGCGGATGACCAGAGCGTATTAATTATCATCTTCTTCCTAATAGTTTAGGTATTTTAATTCTGTACTGACCTCAGCTCGGTCTTCCCACAAATATATATATATTTTTTTTAAATGTTATAGTTCAGTGTGGGTTTTGAATATGTTTATTCGCGCGTGCCGCTTTTTAGCAGGTTAGCAGGCCAACCGGGTTGCAGTAGGTAAAACAATAAAACAAACCAACCATGCAACAATACACAACCAATTTAAGAGACTCATTATTTACCAAATTATCAAATGAATTCTTAAAACTTTATTTTCCACACATTTTGGCATCTCTTTAGGAAATTATTCATCACTTGCTGTAGTTCATTTTGAGAAATCCGGAGAATTGTCTGATGAATATTATTTTTGAGTTCTTGTATGGTTTGTGAGTTCGTCTCGTTCATTTACCTCAGAATCGGGGGACCGAGGAGGCCATAAATCCCTTCCAATAACTCAATCTTGTGAAAACACATTGAGGATTGCTGTCGTGGAATTATTCGCAGTCTGAGCAGGGGCAGAGTTCTGTTGAAACAATGCATGGTCACACTCCCTGTCGGTTGATTCTCTGAAAAAAGGGGTTAGTATCCGTAAGTAATAGAATCAAATGTACGTTAAAAGAAATTGGTCTTACGATTCTTTCACCACTAAGTTAACACATATGCATCGTACATAAAGACACGCTGTGTCGTTGTAAACACATGAGGCATAATACACTTTATGGATACTGTCGAATTAAGAAAGAACAACACAACACACACACACGAGAACAGCTGCGCTAGGACTGCGACAATCAATAAGGTCAACAAGTAAGCAAACAGACTTACTATCTCCAGGGCGCGTCAAACAAATGAAGGCCCACTCATAGGAAAAATAAAACCCTCACCGCGGTGGAAAGCATCATTGATCGCACTGTATATGCTCTTTCCAATTTTGTCTATTTGTCTTTGTTTTGTGTTTTGTTGTAAAAATTCCAAGGTTCTGTTTTAATTCTTCATTTTGTAATTTATTTTTCTTTGTGCAATTTTTAACAGACAACAGGAAGAATTTTGTTGCCTTTTTATTTAAATTATCGTGCCATAAATTATTTGGAAAAGTCCTAAGTCATTTACTATGCTAAAACACAATCAAAGGAAATGCAGGTCAAAATAACTAAAATGTCTTACATGGTCACAACTTTGTTTTGTATTACTGTTTTTATGTATTGTCACAAACTTTCGAAAGAAACTTTAACCGGTGTTTTGCGATCATTAAACAGTTTTGCTGCCAGGCACTATCACGCCCATTGTTCAATTCAGATGCAGGATAAAACGTTAATTACTTGAGGTTATTTCAACTGTTTACTGACAGGGATTACCTAGGTCGTTAAGGCACCAACTCGTGAGAGGAAGGTTTGGGGTTCATTCCGTTAATAAAACGATACAGATTAAAAATAAGAGAGGTTACATTTTCACAACCGTTGGAGGTGAACTTATGATTATCGCCATGGTTGCAGCTTATTAAAATTGCAATATCCATGAGATACTCGTTAAACCGACTCCGGGACGAACATGACCCGTCGAGAACACGACAGCTATACCAGTAGGTGTCTGGGTTTGATCAAGAGAGAATTGTGGCATGTCGAGAGTGCGGGATATCATTCCGAGAAATTGGTGCCGCTGTTGGACGAAATGTGTCCACAACGAAAGGAAATTGAGATCAGTGGATCGAGTAGGATGAACACACAGGCGTGAAGAATTCCAACGGACCCGTCAAATAATCGAATGAAAATACAGACTATTTCCGCATGGCTATTGTGAACAAGCAGAATGTGTTGCGATTTTAATGACCAGCAGTCAATCTAATAAGAGTAATTTCGAAACCATAAAACATGTAAAATGTTTAAAACAAAATGTTGAATTATGTAAACATATGTGTGTGTGTATGTGTGTGTGAGTTTTCCTCAAATATGTAATAAAAATATGTACTGTACCTGGAAATATGGATAAATATGGAGAATTGAATATGTTTTAAGTCACCTCAAATAAACACATGACACACCTTTAATTGTAACTATTGAAACACACACACACACACTTGCGGCGATATATTATATATCTAATTACGCGGGAGTGGCGATGTGGCTGACCCTAAGCTGCCGGCAATGTCGAACACTAAAATCCGTCTATAAGCCAGGATAGATGTACTGGAAACCGTCTATGGGACACTAGTAAGATCTACTGTGACATATGAAGCAGAGATTTGGGGATGGGAATAAACTGCAAACCTAGATTCAGAGAGAACAGATTTTCTGCAAGATTTTTTGGGATTGAGGAGGGGCACAGCGAACTGCGGAATTAAGAGACAGTTCAGTGCCTATATCGAGATCCATAGAGTGTAAAATCAGAGTGGTGATGTACTGGCTGCGAATTTTTCATGGGAACCAACTTTTAATTAGGGCATTGTACTATCATGAACAGATGGAGATGGGAGGAAACAAGACATGGACATTCAAATTAAGAAAGGGATTACAAACAAGAGAATTTGGCTTCATTTGTATGGTGGGTCAGGGAAATAGAAAGAGCGCATTGGGGAAGGCTAGGGACCGCTTGAGAGATATGGATAGGCAGCAGACAATCGCGAATTGTAGAGAGATGATTTCGCTGGAAGTACAATCGGAAGGGCGGTTGGAGCAGTACATCAAATCAGGGACTAAAATCACTAGGGAGGGGCTCGCGGGCTCATACTAGGGGCATGACGGATGATTAAGATCACTGACGAATATGAATGGAGAATTTGTCCCACCTTTGAGGAGGGGGAATCTTGGGCACTTGTTCTGACTGGATATAAAGATAAGGAAGAATTAAGAGAAAAAGTATCTACCCCAGTCCTTCACGGGATCGAACAGAGGAAGATGGTAATGCTGGGCTTTGCTGGCAAATAAGGAAGTAGAGGAGAGATTAAGTAAATTTCTGATGAAAGTGAGACAGCTCGGGTATGAAAAGGCTGATAACTGGGTACGGGGATTGGGACAAACAAATTGACTTAATCCAGCTATGTGTCATCCACAATGAGACTTCTTTATATTTTTATATGTATTTTAATATTTTTAAAAATTATTCTTCTGGTATTCATATTTTATTCTATTTTATTGATTTATTTATTTTATTGTTGAATATATATGTTCTAAATCAAAATACCCAATGTATCATAAGAGCACGGACTCGTGTACCTGTCGAAGTTTCGTATTGTATTGGTGGCACTGTAATAAATACTCTCCTACTAAAAATAGCGCAGGATTTTAATGAACAACCCTAAATAATCTTACAGGTCGTAGAGGCGTCTAATACAAGAACTAACATCTTATTTGTGAGAGTACTCCACAGAACTCATACCTACAGTCTTTGAAACCACAATGCACGAAGATTAATGATCATAATTTTTAACAGGGTATATTTTTCGCCCTAAAGTTTAACTTTAATGTATTATTGCTGTCACTTCCGGTTCCCGCCTAAGAGAGGTGCAAGTTGAGACATGCTGTATGCGCCTACAGTAAAATGAAGATGGCACGCCACGAACAATAAAATATCCTGTTCTGGAATTCTTCTTTCGTCTCAAGAAATCTTCACCCAAGGTCTATGGAATGTTACAGAGCCTGTGGAGAGTTTGATTTTTTCGTTAGCACAGCTTGAAGATGATTTAAAATGTTTAAAGGGGGGCGAGGAGCAAATACTTTCAAAGAAACGTGGACTCGGCGCTGCAGTTTGTGCTCTAACGGAAGAAATCATTAACATCACTACTGTCATTCTAAAAGAGTATTAAGAATACTTTAAGACATTCAGAAAATTTCACAGGGTTTCACCCACACACGCACACGTTAGTAACTGAAATGTTGCACATGAGATGTATTTATACAAGGTGGATTCCAAGACTGCAAGGGCATGCCACACACTTGCGTGCAACAAGCTGGATGCTGCACCACGATAATGCACGGTAGCACACCGCAAACGTTGTTGCTGAATATCTCACAAAAAACTATGTGAAGTATATCCCTGTATACCAGACTTTCTTCTTTTCCCCAAATTGTAGAAACACCTTCCTGGGAGGCATTTTCCATCACTAGAAGCAGCGGTGGATGCTGCGCAGGCGATTCTGAAGGACCTGTCAAAAAATGGTTTCCAGCATGTTTTTGAAGATGCAGCGGGACACACAGATTTGATCAATTAATTAATTAATTAACTAAGATTAAGATTTAACCCTTTGTAATTAATTAATTTCCATGGATTAATATTTCATGATGCAATATATAGAATGACGTAGATATTTCAAGAATCGGAAATGTTTGCTGTAAAGATGAAGCTTTCATGTAACACAAGCGACTCTCTGGTGCGATAATCAAGGTCACTATTCAATAGCTAGGGGACGTTTCCTTTCATCTCCGCAAAATAAGTCCTTGAAAAAGACTGTGGCGAATAGCTTTCACCTTGGGCAACCGTCCCTTAAAAAGAGAAATCCTCGCTCCCTTAAATTGTTTCTAGCTAACATATAATGAATCAAGTCTAGTCAATGAGTTTTCGTATTTCAAAATGTCTTTTCGAGAAACTCCCAGCGGCAAGAGATCAAGCTAACGAAGAAGGATATTTGGTGACGCGTCTGCTATGTTCAGAAATTTGAATTTTCGTAGAAGACGGTAGAAAGTCTAGTAAAAGCATTTTTGAAAGCTTTTTACACTTAGTTCTCTTGGGAAGACGGGGCAGGACGGATCGCTTCGGGAAGTGAGATAGGGCTGTTCAATTTAGATAGTGAGAAATATAACTCGTGAAGTGAAACGGTAAAGCTCAATTTGTTTAGAAAATATCAATAGTGTAATTTTATATATGCGATGCGAACGACTTGAGAATTTGTGAGTACAGAGTGAGGAAATATTTAAAATTCTCCCATCCCCATGGCTTGGAAGTTTCGCCAAAGAAAAAAGAATAATAAAGGGAACGGTGAAGTCGATTGTGAAACTTTAATCCGCATCTTCCACAGTGTTTTCTTCAGTGATCTTCCTCTCCCTTCCTCCCCTGGTAACTTTCCAGAAAAGCCTTGAAGCAATTTCAGTATCCCTGAGACGATCGCGGCAGGAGGACTCAACGCAGACTTCTTTCGGGGTAGTGACATGCTCTTCAACAGTAAACCTTACACCAACACCAGTTCAAATCAAGATGAATTAACCCAACATCTTTCAATACGCCGCCCAACGTGAAACTGACAATTAAATAAAACCTTCCTTTCAACTCGCCGCAAAGACCGGCAGAAACGCTGGAACAGGTACATTGCATACAACGGGGAGTACTTTGAGAAAGACAATCAAAATTATGAGGATGAGTAAATCAGTGTTGTCAAAAAATATAATCATCTTTATTTTACAGCCCTATCCTTATCCATAAGATGAAACAACATGACACAATTAATCAGTTAGCTTTGTTCACTGTCCAATTGCCACATGATTAGTTCGAGATTTTACAGATAACGCTGCATCTTGAAAACACCGATACGGTTATTGAATAGCAACATTATCCTGAAGTTCCGAACACTTTCTTACTAAATTTATCCTATTTCGCTTAAACAGCATCTAATTAAAACTTTATATCAACCTATAGCTCCTTTATTTTTAGCGATTCAGATGAAATGTAACTCCTGTGGTTGTACTCATGAAACAGTTTTTGAAAACGTTCTTCAAATTTCCAACAATTCTGCCTACTAGGCACTGAAAATGACAATGAAAAAATTATATACATACCAGGGTAGATCCATAAGTTTCCGGCCTCGCCGACAAGGATTATTGCCTTCACAAAACCCTTATCTGGTGTCATGTCTTATCTGTTCAGTAAATAATTGCAATTGTAACTTCCGCTTCGCTGCGTTCAGTTGTTAAGATATAGTTGCATAAGGATGATAATGTATAGAAGATTGTGACATGCTCAAAATGGATTTTCGAGCTGTTATTAAGTTCTTCACAAAAGAAGGACTTGCTCAAAATGAAATTAAACAGCGTTTGGACGGTGTATGTGGGGAAGCACTCCCCTCATATTCTACCGTAAAAGAGTGGGCCAAACTTTTCGAATGTGTCGAGAAAGCATTGAAGACGAAGAGTGTGCAGGTCGGTCCTAGAAGGTGCTTACTCCTGAAAACATCGCTCTTGTGGAAGGAGAAATTATGGAAGACCGGCGGCTCAAAGTTACAGAAATAGCAGCAAGATTGGGCCTTTCTAAAACAACAGTCCTTTGCATTATTCATGAACATTTATACATGAATAAGGTTAGTGCAAGATGGGTATCTAGACTTCTTTCCTCAGTCCAAAAGCAGCAACGAGTCATCTGTTGTCAGGCATTTTTGCAGACAAGACTTCTGACTATTTTGGGGGGAGGGGGTTTGAAATGTTAATTCAAAGATGTGAGAAGTATATTGCAATTAACGGTAACTATATTTCACTTTTGTGAAATCGACTGTAGTGGCCGCTCTCAACGAAACTCGGCTTATAATGTTCAATTTACAAACGATTCATAATTCGTTAACCAGCAAATTTGATCAATGGGGAAGGGAGAGGGGGCGGTTAATCTAAAGCGAAATGTTAAAAATCGCTCTAGCAGCATCAAGATTTTTTTTTCGACAAAGAAACGCGGTATGTATAATTTAAATAAAATAAGAGAAACAATTTCTGAAAATCAGGGAAATTAGTCTATTCGGAGTTGTTGGGCTTATTTGAAACCCAATATTTAAAAATCACTCTAGCGGCATCAATATTTTCTTTTTCGCAACGAAAACTCGGTATATTCCATTTAAATAACATAAGTAAAATATTAAGAAAATCAGGGAATTCGGGCCATTAGGAGTGGGGGTTTACTTGAAACCCAAAATTTAAAAATGACTCTAGCAGCACAAATATTTGTTTTTTCCCCAACAAAACTCAGTATATTCCATTTAAAGTAAATAATACAAATAGTTTCTGAAAATTAGGGAAATCGGACCATTAGGATTAGCTCAAAAACTAAAATTAAAAAGCGCTCTAGCGTTTAATTTTCTCTCAGTTGTTTTAAAATAAAAAAAGAAAAAAGTTATAACGATGCCTTTAGAAAATGCATGTGTTATTGTTTTTACTACAATAAAATTTAAATTAAACTTCAAAGTCACTGAAAATAGAAGGAACTTTCGATTGTATATTCTTGGTTGTGTATATGTGCTTAGTGCGTTTTAATTGTTTTTAAACGTTAACATGTTTTTGTTTTATTGAAATATGTAAACATCTTCCTTTTCTTAAATGCACAATGTAAGTGAAACTTTGTGTTATTTTCCCCTATTTTAGTGAATGTAAAGAAGATACCAAGGGCTCAGTTCATAAACATGGTTTCATTCACAAATGTTACAATATAGCTTTGTCTGTCAGTGTTCATACATTTCATTATTAATTAATGGTATACCATTAATTTTTGTGGTTTAATCTCAATAATAATAATAATAATAATAATAATAATAATAATAATAACAACAACAATAATAATTCTAAAAATGTGGTTTCTTTTTATAATATTTATATATTGCTACCATTTTAAATTTGTTCCCTTTAAACAATTAGGATAATTTCATTATAGACATTTATTTTCAAGTGGTTTTGAAGGGAAAAAACTAACAACCTAGTTAATTAATATATTGTAGTTCAGTTTTGCTATTATAGTTAGGTTTAGAGTTTGTCGTGCTAATTAACACGCAGTAGTAATGCCATAATTTGGATTTTATATGTTGAGAAATTCGCTTAGTTTATGTAACTACTGTGTAAAGGACTTTTTTCCCCGTGGACCATAGGTTACCTATCGTAAATTGTTGACATAAGATCCCTCTACAATCTCTGAAATTATGCGATGTGGTTATGTGACTGAAGAACTTTAATTAACGTGATATTTAGTGGTAGTAATAGTTTAATTATATTGCAGCTACTGCCTATTCTGCACTTCCCCCTTCATTCATTAAAATAAACGTGTTCTGGATCTGGTAACTCACACTGCAGCTCTTGCCAGAATTAAAAGCATTCCCATTAAGGAATTCTGACAGAAAACGTGCGCTTTATCTTGTCAAGTGTTTATTTTGAGTACTTCCTCCAGCACAAGATTGCGCGCATCTGTCGGAAAGAATGGAAAGGGTTATCACAAGAAACTTGCGGCAAAAACTGTCGCCGCGTGCGGGAGAATCCCGAAAAAAATGCCATCATTATAGCCTACCTTCTTACTCGGTAAAACATATTAAACTGTGGAGAGCTTTAAGGGTCTGAAATTGCTTTATGAATACGCTAACATTGTGTAAGGGGTGATCAAATGAACGGTTGACAAGTGTCCCTACAGAGTGAAACCCGAAAAAATAGCCAAGTACTGAAACAATGAGAAACTACTGTTACTGTTTGTTTTTCTAAAGGTTTGATAACATGCTTGCGTGTTGAAAGTGGCCTCCGTTCATTGCAACGCACTTATTGACTGATACTGCCTGCTGCTCTTGTATGGTGAAATTGTGGAAAAAGTTTGTTATTTGACATTCATCCGCAGTAAGTGAATTATTGGCGCACGCTTTTTCTTCTTGCTCCATCATATATGGAAGAGTCAGAAGATGCGGTGGGCTGGCAGTTGATTATCTGGAAAACAATTCATGACCATATCAGTGCATCAATTGGAAATAGCAGCACATTTCTTCTTCTGATGATAATCGGCCGAAAACCCGACCAAAGATCCGAATGATCATGGTGTTGTTGTTGTTGTTGTTGTTGTTGTTATTGTTGTTGTTGTTGTTGTTTTGGTGGTGGTGGTGGTGGTGGTGGTGGTGGTGGTGGTGGTGGTGGTGGTGGTGGTGGTGGTGGTGGTGGTGGTGGTGGTGGTATTTTCTTTATTTACAGGCGCTTTTTAACATCTCAGGTCATCAGCGTCCCATTCAATTCAGGACGTGAACTTTTTACCCGAAAAAGTTCATCGACCCAGGCCGGGTTTGAACTCGCAACCTTGGATCTACGAGGCAATTATGACATATATCGTGGTATTCATAGCTGATTCGAAGAAAATTTGGCCCGTTATTCTTGATCCTAACACTTCGAACCACAAGGCTGTAACATAACATATCATTTAATTGCGTTCCAAAGATTCCTGTACAGAAGTATTTTGAACGTAGAATATGTCAAGTTTTGCATTACATGGTTGGTGTAGAATGTTTAAAAATATGAACATTGCATGCTACTATTCATTACATATACGAGGGCTGTTTAATAATGAATGATCGTAAGTTTTTTGGCAACACACCTTTACTCATCCACGTTTTGATGATATTTCTCAAAGTAGTCCCAGGTGGATGCAGTGCACCTGTCCCAGTGTTTGCCAGTCTTCAAAGACATGTTGGAAAACATATTTTGGCAGGTTCTTCAGAATCGCCCCCGCAGCCCTCACCACTGCTACTGTTGATGGAAAATACCTCCCAAAATGACTTTCTTCCATTTTGGAAATAGGAAAAGTCACAACGGGATTAAATTTGAACTATAAGAACATTGAAGGATAAATTTCACATTGATTTTTATGAGATATTCAGCAGCTACCTTTGCGATGTGCGGCCGTTCATTATCGTTATACAGCATTCTGCTTGTTGCACGGAAATGTGGCATTTTGAATTCAGGACATCTCTGTAGTATTGCCCAGTTACAGCTGTGTGTGCAGGTACGACATGCTTGAATATCGAAAAATGAGATGAGCATCATTTTCCCAGCAGAAGCAACCACATTTGTGTGTGTGTCCATAGAACTTTGCTGTTTGGTCTCAGGATCGAAATGATGCAGCCAAGTTTCATCAACAGTGATTACCTTTGAAAGAAACATCATCTTCAACTGCAATCAGTAGTCTTGGAACCCACCATACACAAACCGATTTCATGTG
Source organism: Metallyticus violacea (assembly GCA_030762175.1). Lineage (NCBI taxonomy): Eukaryota > Metazoa > Arthropoda > Insecta > Mantodea > Metallyticidae > Metallyticus > Metallyticus violacea. The sequence continues at coordinate 11,940,983 of CM060832.1, read as the reverse complement.
CAGCTTTTCAGTTACCAATGTGTGGATAGCACGCCGTTAAATCTGCACAGTGTTTTTAAGTTATTCGAGATGCTCTCTCACAATAACACCAGCGGTGTTAAGGTTTTCTTCCGTTAGAGCATAAATTGGAGATCCGGGTCCACCTTCCTTTGAAATTGATTTGCTCCCCTCTTTAAACGTTTAAAATCATCTTCGAGCAGTGCTATAGGGAATAAAAAACTCTTCCTAGACCTCCTGTAATATTGCATAGATCACATCTTAAGATATGTAGAGATGAAAGCAGAATTTCATTGCAAATCAACTCAATATATGTCTCAATTTGCACACCTCTCACAGCTCGGAACCGGAAGGGACAACAATGAAACTAGTATCACCTTATACATCGCATTAAACTAACTAAATATTGGAAAGTTAAATTTATAGCGCAAGAAACTATGCATGTAAAAACAATATGATCATTCTTCATGGAACAGTCCTGGTACATCAACTTATAAATTTATTCCATTGTTGTCAATACTGGCGGTCTTCTCAATAGTTTATTTTTATACTTTATATTTTATGAGCCTTGACCTCGCTAGGACATAGCTGTTCTGACCTGGTTGATCATTGCCATCCGTGCGGCTACTCGCGGCATTATTTTAAATGTGTCAATGTGAGATACTGTTTCAAAATATTGCTGTAAGTAATTTGTAATTTTTTGTTGCTATGTATGAGTATCCAATAACCCAAAACAGTAGCTGCAATGACTAAAAGAAATAGAAGATGAGGAAGAAAACAAGGAAGATAGTGAGAATGAGAGTGAAGAAAACAATAATGATCCCTAACATGTTACATGTTTAATGCCAGGTCTCCAGGAACTTGTGGACGATGTGCTAGGAGCAAAAGATGCTGTAACAACTGCAGTAAGTGGGTTTATCCTGACTATGCAAGAAATATGCGCCTTCAGTTTTTAGCAAGTAAACTGTGATTGAGCTGTCATCAAGTCCTCTTTGTGACTAATTTACATCCTGACTGCCATCACAGAGATTTGTGTTTCACATACATGGTACTTTAATAAGTATATATGCTTTTATATGCACTAATATGAATATAAAATGTTCAATACAAGATTTGACCTTCTTTGTATTCATTATAATAATTATAAAATAAAATATCAGCTGCATAATAAAAGTGAAACATGCATGTAATTATTTAAATTAATTTTGTAAATGGTTACATTTACTTTCTTAGGCAATATAGTTATATCATATTTTCATTGAAAGATGTTACACTATCTGTTTGACCACATTCTGTCATTTGAAATTAAAAAAAATACAGGATTAGTTCCTTTTGAAATGTATATTTTGATGCAGAGTGCGATTTGCAGGGGGATAGGTGAATTTCTCCCTTTCTGAATCGAGCCATTCGACCCTCTGATTTTAAACGACCTGTCCCAACCAGGGATGCTTACTTCGCACTCATTGTATATAACTTAACACTTAATTTACATTTGTGAATTGTACCCAGAAAGGTTATATGTCCTATTGCTATATTAACATTAAAATATATTTAAAACGCATATAAATATAGGCCCATAATATTGCCCATTAATTTTACAAACAACGTTATGTATTTACACATTTGAAACTGAATCTTCTATCTCTTAATCTCATTGTTGCTTTGATCCGTTATTGTGTGCAGTCATTGTTAATTCGTGCCAACCTGCCAGGTAAGAAGCAGAGTTTGAATGTGTCTAGGTCTATGTAAACTACGTAATTCAGCATGTCTCACTAAAATGTCGTCCTTATTCAAGAATTGCTGCGAACGTGTGCAAATAGTGGCAGTCAGATACTAGCAATGGCGCTAAAAGAATTAAAAAGACCCCGAATCTAAGAAACAAAACAGAATTACGGTGCTAACAAAGGGAAAGTTACTGAATTTTCAGATACCGAAAACTATGAGAAGTCTCTAGGTGGGAAAGGGAGTAACAGTAAGGATGAAATTATAGTGAAAGTTATGTTGCTTTATCAGGTTTTCATAACCAGCATAGGACTAAACCGTGGCTGTCAGTGTTTGACAAAACTAAGTAACATGCACAGTGTGTTCGGAAGTTCCTGAGCCTAAGGTGGAACGAATGGAAACGTGTGCTAATTAATAATGCCTTTTTAATTGGTGTTTCAGCAATTTTTTTTATTGTTGATTTATGGACGCTCAGGTCATCAGCGTCCCATTCAACTCAGGGCATGAAACGGCCGACAAATTTTGCTCACAGGCCTCTCTTTCAGGCTTGAGGTTCTTTATCGTGCCGTAAATGTACGACACGGGACCCATGGCTTTACTTCCCTTCCGAAGGAAGCCATACTTAGGATTTTTACGCCCGAAAAAATTCATCGGTCCTGGCCGGGTTCGAACCCGCGATCTTGGGTTTAGAAGGCAAGTATGGTTACCACTACACCACCAGGGCCGACATTTTAGCAAATAATTCCAAAATAACCAAATGATAAAATAGGTGATCATGCAAAGTGCAAATCACAATGAAATGCACAGAAATTATGCGCAAAAGAAAATAAAAACAAAGTATAGAAAAATCTGTGAGTGAAACTGCAACGTTGTGGGGAAAGCAATTAAGAAAAAGTAAACACAGCTGCTTCATTGTTCAGATTGCGTATGTAATAACTAAACAGAAGTTATCCAAAACCATCCCTCAGTAATCGAACTTAAAAAATTGAATGGTATGTCTGTCGATAATATACTTCGTATGACTGTACATGCCGAAATATTATGTTTATAGGAGAAGAATTACAAATAAATAAATAAATAATCCTCAACTCATTATAGAATCGGGTACAACCTTAAATGTAATGATAAAGGAAAGTAAAATGATTTGTAATAAAACATGCTTAATACTATATGCATATTTGTTCTTTGAGAGGGTTACTTGCAACCGTTTTTTCGATATTTTTAGTTATAAAGTGCGACAGGGGAAGGTATTTTTAATGCAGTGTTGAAAAATATAACATTAAGTATTATGTACTAAATACCACATTCTCTCATTTGGGAAAAATATGTACTGGTTTAGTTCTTTTTGTAATGTATGATTTGAGGTGAAAATTGATTGAACTACGTTGGTTTATGTGATCTGCTACAATTTAAAAATTCTATTGTATTGTAACTCTTTTTTTCTTCTGATATATATATATATATATATATATATATATCCAAGATTAGGAAACGTTGTTCTATTTGCAGATGACACAAGCGTATTGATAAATGGAAATAGACTTAATGATTGTGCCATTAAACTAAATCTAGTTATGAGCTCTTTGTGTTTATGGTTCAAAGCAAACAAATTGTCTCTAAATCTAGATAAAACATGTAATGAAATTCATCACTCACAGATCTTCAGATCCACAATTACAGATAGGATATTATAACAGTGTACTTCTACAAACCAAATATATTAAATTCCTTGGTTTAATAATTGATAACAATCTGAATTGGAAAGGTCACATAGATCATACCATACCTAGCAGTGCATGCTATGCAATATGTGCATTAGCAATGTTGGAGTCAATTAAGACTTTAAAACTAGTTTATTATGCTTATTTCAAATCAATAATGAAACGCGGTCTAATATTTTGGTGAAATTCAGTTAAAAGTGAATGTATCTTCGTATTACACAAACCATTGAATAATCGCCGGTACGCATAGCAGACATTCATGCAAAAATCTCTTTAAGGAAATTGAAATTTTAACTCTTCCTTGTGAATATATATTTTCCATCATGATTTTTATATAAGAAATAAACAAAAATTTATACACAATCAAAATATACATGACAAGAATACTAGACAAAAAGCAAATCTACATAGACCCGCTTTAACACTTTAGCACAAAATGCTCTTCCCTCTATCCTAAAAGCCTTAGTAAACAACGATAATTCCTTCAAATCTGCTCTCAGAATATACCTATGTAAAAAGATCTATTATTCTGTAATAGAATATATGAGTGACTATATTATACTTAGTTAAAAAAACTGCAGTAGTCTTATATCAGTGCATATGTAAACATGTGTATAGTAAAATTGTGTGATTAAGTGATTTGTCTGTTTCTGCTTCTCTGGTTTTGTTGTATAGATGTTCTTTTTCATTTTGATTGTAACTATTTATGTAGGTGTACACATTTTTTTGTAAATGTAGATTATGTGCTAATGTAGTAGTTATATGTGACAAGTTCTATGTTCGTAGGTTTCTGTGACTCCTTCGCGAACTCACTGAATGCTGCAGGAACTGATCTATATCCGCCTGTGGTGCCTCAGCAGTAAAAACAGGCAGTAACATTATTAAAAATAACATTCATATTTATAGAAATCAATAACGCTAAAATACTGTGGCTATTCGAGAAGCCCGCGCTAAAATAAAGACAACTCGCCTTATTTTAAACATGCGTTCTTTGAAATCTATAAACTTATTTTAAATTTGTTTATCTGGTCGATAAAATGAGATTTCTTCAGCTCTAGCAAAATACACATTTGTTTCGGCGTCAACTTTTCCAATTTATGTGAAATTCTTTTTTGCTAGTAGAGTAGAGGAATAAGAAACCTTGTGTGCTGGAACAGGATCTTTGCGCCAAACGTGGACGATTCTTCTTGATCGCGTCGTCTAATTGCTCCAGCAGCATAGCGAAATATTCATCGGTTATGGTTTTGTCCTTTCCCTAAAAGTCAATTAAAATGATGCCATGTGCACAACGAAACACAGTCGCCATCACCTTTCTTGCTGAGGGAATGTTTTTTTTTTTTTTTTTTTTTTTAAGCTGCAACGCACTGTTTCGACTTCTCCTTCGTTTCCGGTGTGTAGTACTGAATTCACGTTCAATCATCTGTCTCGTACCAACCGAAATTCACCTGGATTCTGTTTAAACAGCTCCAAATTCTGTGCGGAAGCGACAACTTGTTTTCTTTTCTGGTCAGTTTTTAGTAAACGCGCTATCCACTTCGCACGTACGAAATAACTGTGCCAAAATTATGCACGAGATCTGCAGAAATGCCCACAGCTTCAGCAATTTCCCGCACCTTTAATCTCCAATCGCTCAGCACTATGTAATAGATTTTTTTCAAACATTTCGGGAGGCATTGTCGAAATTGATCGTTACCGGACTTATTAATTTAAAATCCAGAGCTTTCCCCTACGCCTACGCCTATGCCCATGATCAGCACCATCCGCACCATTATCATCAGTGGACTGGAAGTGTCTGGATAGGCAGAGGTATGGAACAGAAGTTGGAGCGGGTAGAAGTGTTGGAGGATTGTGACGTACTTTGTTGACCAGTAACAACGGATTCCAAGTCTTGTTTATTTGAAAACCTCTGTCTTTGTTAATATGAACTGCATGCTGTTCTATTTATAAGGTCTCTCTTCTAGCCAGGTTAAAATATCCCGCTGTGGTTGCAATTACTTTTCATGGAATTACATTTGAAAAAACAGAACAGGCAGAGGTTGTTAATGGTCAAAATAACGTTAGAGTCAAACTCCCCCAACAATCCTAACTCCCCCCACTTCTAACGGTTCTGTAAAGCTGTCTCTCCAGACATCAATTCAGTATACTGGTGATGCCGATCGTAGTAGGGAAAAGTTCTGTTTTTTAAATTAATTTAAACCAACGACCACAACAAAATAGTCCGGAAATTTCAATAATAACAACGCCGGCCGTGAAATATTTCGGGGTTCGTTACCTCGGAAGGACGTCCGTAACAGTCGTAATCGCTTGGCTCGTTTGGCCACATATAAACTTACAAATCATTTATACGCCATTCTAAGCAAAAGACCAGATTCGCAGTAATATACGCAGAGCTTCATCTTAGTTCCTGAGGTCAGTATCCCTTTCAAAAAGCAATCTTTCATTGATACACGAACGTCGTGTTTCTCCATTTGAATCCTTTTACAAATTAACTAGCGCTGGATAAATAGTAGCGGTTAGGGTTGTGTGCATCCGATACTGTAATGTTCTATTACCTTCAGGAGCAAGTGACGGCAGTTGTTCTGTTGTTTAGTGACATACGTGGTGACACGAAGTAGAGGTGGATAATACAAGCTCTCTATGTTTTCGAAACTGTAATATCAGTTGCACTCGATCGTGGTACTCAATATCAGGGACTACGTGAAGCATGTGGTGATGCAGCGTTTACACACCACACAGTGGCAAGTTAGGTAAAAGTGTTTCGTGCAGGCAGGGATGCTGTTCAGGACGATCCTAAACTGACAAACACACAATGCTGCCCCTTGTTTTCCTGTTGGATGTTGATCGCCGATGAACCGTGTGTGAAGTAGCCACAGAGGTAGCCGTTTGCGACGAAACAGTACTCCCTATTCTGCAGACATTCTTGGGTTCCCCAAAATTGCAGTGCGTTGGAACCCCATATCATCAGGGAGGCGCAACAATGGCACCATGATGCAATTGCACAGGACTTTCTGAATCGTTACCAGAGAGAAGGTGACGACTTCCTTGTGAGCATTCTCACTATGGACGAAACCTGGGCTCGTTCCTACGCACCATGCTTGAAACGGCAATTAAACTAATGGAAACATACCGGCTCTCCTTCCGTTCTGAACATGTTCTGAAGGGGATGATCACTGCGATGTAATGCATTCATGGTGTTGTACTACAACATGCTATGCCTGAAAGGCACAGAGTCAATGCTGCGTACTATTGCAATCATGGCACACTACCTTCGTCGAGCACTAATGAGAAAACGACAACACTTGCTGGCAGTAAAATCCACCATCCTTCATTATAATGTCAGGTGTCACATTGCTAACGCTATCGGCGACCTCCTATGTCGATGGAACTGGGAGATAGTGGAGCATCCACCAAACTCACCCGATATGAGCCCATGTGATTACGATCTCTTCGCAAAAATGAAAGAACCACTTCCAGGGAGGCGTTTCGTCATACGAAGCGCCATTATCCATGCTTTAGGGCAGCCTCTTCAAAACATTAACCGAGATGGACAGGCCTATGGAATACGGCGCCTTCCACATGCATGGCAGAAGGTGGTAGACACGGCAGGCGATTACATTTAAAGAATGTATGTAGCTTTCCTCTGATAATAAAACCCTTAGACTTTGTAGCACTGCTGCCGTTATGTTTTGTCCAGCCTATTTAAGCAGAAAAATGGCACTAAGACAAAAACAAGTTTTATAACTGTTTATAACATATATATCATTTCTGAACCAAGACCGACTACATTTACTAGACTCCAATGCGGAAAAACAAATGAAGTCGCCCTCTGCCAATAGCAAATACGAAAATTTAAGCAGTATCTTGTTTACAAGATCACATTATTCATCATTAGAAAATATTTCGACGGTATTTAAGAATCTGAATTAGTTTACAAAAAATATATCTCATATGTAAACGAAATATAAAGTAATGTTAATTATAAACTTCTCCACGGGCCAGCACACATCTTTATAAAATAAACTAACTTTCAAATGACTGGAAACCTTAAAACCAATCGACATAGATGGTACAACATCATATTTATGAAAAGGACACAATCTTCCATGGCAAAAGTTATAAACGGGTGTCTTGCTTTAACCTCACAAAGGAGTCAAAACATATTATTGTGCTCACACCATTCATTAAAACTCTCATCTCGCTCCATATCTTGCGTGCTGCGGGTCTTTCCTTTCATTGCTAAGTCGGTCCTGATGGTGTAGTGGTAACCATACTTGCCTTCTAAACCCAAGATCGCGGGGTCGATGGATTTTTTTTCGGGCGTAAAAATCCTAAGTATGGCTTCCTATGGAAGGGAAGTAAAGCCGTGGATCCCGTGTCGTACATTTACGGCACGATAAAGAACCTCAAGCCTGATAGTAGAGACCTCTGAGCAAACTTTGTCGGTCGTTTCACGCCCTGAATAGAATGGGACACTGATGACCTGAGCTGTTAAAGAGTGTCATAAATAAACCAAATCAACAACAAATTTCATTGCTAATCATCACTGTCACATACAATGGTGAATTAGGAAAAAATGACATGGTAAATGTTCTTCCTAACCACAAATTTTGTTATAAAATGTTTACTACACATTACACACCATAGTTTCATCATTAACTTCAAAATGTGCATGGCGTATACTATTTATCCACTCCTTTAATTACTGCTCTTTACGAAATGTAAATATGGTATTATGCGATGCACTGCCATAATTAAGACATACAAGAGCCATATCGTGCTAAATACTTTCTATTACACAAGTTCCTGGTGTGATTTCACTAAATCTATATTAACTTAATTAAAAGCTAAGAAACTAATACTACTGTTGATTTACTTCTGACTATAAATCACTGCAATAATCCAGGTAACTGCAACACTGTGGGAGCTGTATTTACATAACTTCACTTGTAAACGAATCAAAATACGATATAACTTCAGGCTCATACCATCCATTAAAACTCTCATCATCTGGAACCACACCCCAGTTCATATGTTTTTTCGGATATGCTAACCCACACCGTCACATAAGATGGTAGGCTACAGAAATGACTCCCTAGCCACAACTTTTGTTACGAAATGTTTAATACACACTACAGTTTCATCATTAACTGCAAAATTTGCACAATATATAGTATGGTCATTATCTACTCCTTTAACTACTGCAATTTAAGGAATAAAAATATTATGCGGTGCACTGCCATAATTAAGACACACAAGAGCAATCCATGATGTACTAACACTTTATATTAAACAAGTTCCTAGTGTGATTTCGCTAAATCAACATTAACTTAATTAAAAACAAAAGAAGTAACACGCTGTAAGGGGCATGTGACATGGTTTTTACTGTGAGAATTTTTGCGCAAGGATTTTTTCTTTCTAGGTCAGAAAAGAGTGCTTTCTAAAACTTAATTTCTAACTTTCAAAATAATGGAACCTATGGTTCAAAACAACTTTACTGGAAAAGAGCAATGACAGATATTTTTCCATCGCAATATCATTAATTCAGTTACATTTTCGACATAATTTCTTATTCCAGAAAAACAATTACATGACTTTCATCAGAATGAGTTCTATTAAGCAGTAAATATGATATCATCCCGGTAATACTCCGACTCTTTAGTACAGGCATTTTAACACGAGTTCTCATGCTCTCTACACTAAAAAGATGCTCTTCATGCTGACACTTTTCAGGTCTCGGGATCGCAAAATGTTCATTTCATTTGTAGCCAAATGCTTGGCAGTTTCTGTTGAAGGTAGGCTAGTAGACGAGAGAAAGAGATTGACAAGTGGTTGTGGCAGCAGTGGAGGTCTTTGGAACAGGCGAAGCTGTCTAGGAGGCCTAATGGAACAGAGGTCTCTACTCTCTCCACTGGCTTATGCAATAATACTCAAGTTACATTAAAACTTCTTCAAACTAATATATACTAGGTATTAATAAACTACACCGCAATAATTTCAGGGATTGTAGTGGGGAGTTAGACTAGCATTTGAGATAGGGAATATATGGTTTACAAAGAAAAATAACGAAGGTTTATGGTGACTTTATCTTAAAATGGACCAATGAAACAAAAGTTTGAATTTTGACCAATCACAGCTTGATATCGCAGTGAAATTATCGAAACATATTGTCAAATCCGTTTTACCGTGGGACATGCTTGCGACTGTAATAGTCGACTTTCGCCCATTTCATTCTCATGGTGTCTGCATTGTTAGGCATTCATATGTAAGAATAACATTTTCAATTGTTAATATTCTGTGCAAGATATATAGCTTTTATTCTTATTCTATTCATGAAATAATCTCAAATCCTTTTTTGGCTCTTCTCTGTTGGCATTACTGACAATCGATATTTGTCTGTTGCAAGATTTTTTTTTTCCCTCCCCATTTTGAATGGTGTTTAACAGCCCGTTTTTACTACAGGCGGTCAACATGGCTTGAAAAGTTAAGTATTCAATGCAAATTTACAATTATTATAATATTGTACACCAAGTTTACGGGAATTATATTTAAAATCTTATTTTATTCGTGAAATAGCCCTAATAAATATCATTCGACGGTTTGAACTTTCCAGATAAACTCACAACGTTCGTGAATTTATCGGCAATATCAGATCTTTTTGTGATAAAGAAGTCGATTTTAGGTGCTGATATGTCACTGTTAAACCGAATAAACTTTTCCTTAGAAGTTCATTGCACACCTGTTTTTAAAGCAACATCTACAGTTGAGCTTATGCACAGTTAAATTTATTATTTATAAAAGGATTTTACTAAAAATTCCAAATTTTGAGAAATTTTAGAAAACAGTTTCCAAATGTAAATGTCAAAAATTTATAATGATTCTGTTCATAGATTGACGTGATTTGGCAAGTATAATTTAACTGTATATAATATTGTGTTCACAGAAAAAAATTGAAAACTTTTTAAAAATTGCTTACTTAGGTCCTTTTATAAACAAGAATATTAATTTTTGATTTATTTTTTCATGCACAATCTTTTTACTCCTTGAACATACATATATAACTTTCTTAACAAATATAAATGTTTGTAAATTAAATAATAATAATAATAATAATAATAATAATAATAATAATAATAGAGTAGCTTTAAAATACGTTGTGGGGAGGGCGGAATTTTCATTTTGCCAACAAATAAAACTACATTTTAAATTGCTTTTTAATATACAGGATTTACTTGCGTTGTTTGACGCTACGCATGGTGCAATAATATCGTAAGACTATTTATCTGACTTGTATACAAGCAGATTTCAGGACAGTAAGACAATTCATGTGCACAAAACAAATGTGCTAGGACTGCCATTTTATGGCCGATTTACTTGATTACAAGTATACAGCATTTTCCCCCAATAGTGTTTAACGCCCGTTTTTACTACTGGGGCATCACAGACGGTGGACATTGGTATACGTGAAAAGAAATAATAGACAGGGAAAGGATATTTTAGGAACGAAACGTTCCAGGCCTAAGTTTACTGTACTTTCCCGGCATTTGCACTTTTTGTGGACTGAGGAAAACTAGGAAAAAACCCCAGTCAACGGAGGGCAGTCTTGGCGGAGATCTAACCTCAGACATCTCGCTCACTAGTCTACGCCTTAACGACCTCGGCCACCCTTGGCGGCAGTATATTCCTGACCAGTCAAGGGAGAACACTTTATTTGCAATCGCTGTTTTATACTTTATACTTTAGTAAAACAAGAAATAAAATAATTTGTACTTTTATAATGCTGGTTCATTTAGAACACTTTTAGGTAGGTTTATACTTAGACCTAATATTTTATTATTTATTTTGTCTAGTTAAAAGTAGACAAACACAACATAGATAGGGAAATTTCAAATAACATTTGTATTTTTTTTTTCTGGTGGTAATTTTATATTACCTAGTGGGATTTTAGCGGTTTTCGAGAAACCCAATGCGTTGTATGTTGGCAACACTTTTCCTTGCAACATTCAAATCCACGTGAAGCTTATGATTTACGACGTCAGATGGTACTACAATACTTCCAGTGCACATTTCCCAAAACAAAGTATGCATTACTCATTTCTAGTATTTTCAATTTAACAACATTTTAGCTCATTTTCAGCAAAGTGCTCATTTTTATACACATTCTATCGCATCAGCAAATGACATTAGATGTTTCGGTAAATGTGCGCATCTTTGACTTCATCTGTTGTGAGCAGACAGCGACACAATACATGTTTGACCAATCACAGCGCAAGATTATGCTATAAAGCGCTTTACGGTGGATACTGAAAGAACTAATTTGATTTTAAATTCCCAACGATTTTATCGGAAGCATTGTGTTTTGAAATATATTAAATACTAAATAAAAGAAATTGGTAAGTGTAATTTGACGCAGTACATGTTCAGTATGAGTATCGATTTGGTTTTTAAGAAATGGTTTAAATAAGATTATCTAGGGCATTTAAACGGTATTTTCTATTTAAATTGCTTAATTGGAGGTTTTCAGGATTTGGCAAATATAAATTGACGGTTGTAATTTTATCTGCGGGTACCAAAGAGAGTCGGTCCAAAACCGTTTGCTGCAATTCCTGTAATTTGTTAAGTACGACATCCATGATCTCTTACCTTTATGATCTCGTATCACTCCTATCATCTTGATCTTAGAAATAGCTGTCAGTAAAAACGATTTCAACTGATAATAAAACAGACTTCAGGAATTCAGTGTTCGGTTTCAAAACATTCATAACCAGGATTTCTTGTTTACATTGAATGTTAAAAACAGCTTTTCACAGTGCTGGAAATATTGCAGAAATATTTCCTAAATGGTGCTTAACAAGAAGGATTTAGAAAAGGCATTTTCACCCGGGAAAACGAGGAAAAAGAGACTATCATTAACCACCAAATGTGAAAATTCTGCGAACATGAGAGTCGTGGTTCGCATTCGACCACAGAATGACAGGGAAATCCAGAGTAATTGCAGGTAAGAATAGGATAAATCTTTATCTGTTGTTTCAAACTCCAGCAGTAACTCACAGTATTTCAAAATCCAATAAATCATCTTTCATTTTGGTACTCATGCAATAATATAACTATGTGATAAATTGGGATTAAATAAGTTGGGTTGCATTGCAATAAAATCAATATGTGATAAAATGGCATTAAGTAAAGCTGAAACATGCCTAAAGGCTCATCTGCAAAAAAATGAATGTGGGATATGAAACACTTTACCACACTTTCCTATATGTTAACGGTATACATTTTACTCATTTCCAGTACTGCAGATCAGCTTTGTTTTTTTCTTTTTTGATCAAAAGTATATATTTTCTACTCATACCAATTTTTCTTACAATTTATTCCTTTGCACCAATTCATCCAAGTCCAGCTTATGATTTATGCTGCTAAATGACACTACATATGCCCCCCAGAAGGTTCTGCTATAGTTCAGTTTTGCCACCATTAAAGCAATTTACCTGCTAGCATAGTAGCACATAATCTGCTACCAATTTGTACTTACAAAAAGGAGGCGAGCATAAGCCATCAGGCCAAAGCAAACCATTGAGTCCACTGGTTTCTAGGATTCATGTGAGTGGCTAGTGTGTGTGTGAATGAGAGAGAAAGTATTAATTATGAATTCCATTTTTTCCCAGCTGCCTGCTAAAAGATATTTTGAATCCAAGTTATATTGCCCATTATATCTACACTGGTGGTAGCGCAGCCATCATTAGTAGGAGAAGCCTTTGACTAGTTAGTTAGCTAGTTAGTTCTCGGAGCATTCAGTGAGTTCATGGAGCAACCACAGAGATCTACAAACATGGAACTTGTCATATACAATTACCACAGTAGCTTTCAATCTGTATTTACAAAAATTTGTCTGCATCTACATAAATAATTACAATAAAAATAAAAAAACACCTAGAACAACAACCAAATAACAAAAACAGACAAGTCACTTAATCATACAAATTTTATTATATACATGTTTACATATACATTGATATGTTGTGCAGTATAATATTGTCACTTATATATTCCTTTCCAGAATAATAGGCCTTTTTACATAGGTATTTTCTAAGAGCAGATTTAAAGGAATTGTCATTGTTTGTTAAGGCTTTTAGGCTAGAGGGAAGAGCATTGTATACTAAAATGCACTCATAATAAATGCCTTTTTGTTGGCATGAAAGTGCTGAAATTGGGCGATGTAGATTTGCTTTTTGTCTAGTATTCTCGTCATGTATATTTTGATTTTATCACATTTTTGTTTATTTCTATATAAAAGTTCAAGGGGTAATATATATTCACAAGGAAGAGTTAAAATTTCAAATTTCCTAAAGAGGTTTCTGCATGAATGTCTGCTGTGTGTACTAGTTATTATTCATATGACTTTTTTCTGTAACAAAAAGACACGTTCACTTTTAACTGAATTTCCCCAAAATATTACACCGTACTTCATTATTGAGTTGAAATAAGCATAATAAACTAGTTTTAAAGTCTTAATTGACTCCAACATTACTAATGCACGTATTGCATAGCATGCACTGACTGCTAAGTTTAGGTGTAATAAGATCAATGTTATCTTTTGAATTCAGATTGTTATCAATTATTAAACCAAGGAATTTAATATATTTGGTTTGTGAAAGTACATTGTTACAATATCCTATCTGTAATTGTGGATCTGGAGATTTGTGAGTAATGAATTTCATAACATTTATTTTATCTGGATTTAGAGACAATTTGTTTGCTTTGAACCATACACACAATTAACTGAGAACCAGATTTAATTTAATGGCACAATCATTAAGGCTCTTTCCATTTATCAATATGCTTGTGTTATCTGCAAATAGAACAGTATTTCCTATATCTTGGACAGATAAGGAGAGGTCATTTATATATATATCAGAAAAAGAAGAGGGCCCAGAACAGATCCTTGAGGTACTCCATGGTTAATCATTCCCCATGCTGATGCATTGTTTTTATAAATTTATTCATCGCTACTTTTTGTTTCCTTTTGTAAAGGTAGGATATAAACCATTTTAAATATTGGTTTTTTATTCCATAGAAAGCTAATTTATATATCAGAATTTCATGATTGACACAATCAAAAGTGTTTGCTTATTCCTCCTACATGTGCTCTTTCATTAAATGCAGTTAAAATTTCATTAGTGAGTTTACAGATTGCATTTTCTGTTGAAATTCCTTTTCTAAAGCCAAACTGATCACTAACTAGAATATTGTTACTTTCAAGGTAATGGTAAAGCATATTGCACATTACTTTCTGAAACACCTTAGAAAATGTAGGTGAAATAGCTATAGGTCTATAATTAAGATACATTTATCTTTTCTCCCTTTTTGTACAGAGGCCTCACTATTGAATATTTTAGCCTCTCAGGAAATATACCCAATGTTAAAGATTCATTACACAAGTGACTAAGGGGGGTACTAATTTCTTTTGCACAGTCCTTAATGACTTTGCTGTTGATCTCATCGTAGCCAGAAGAGTTTTTTGATTTTAGTTTTCTAGTGGGGTAGTGATACCTGGTTTGAATTCATTATTTTGACAGGGAGTTGATGATTGTAAAATTTTTAAAGCAGCTCTTTTATCGCCAGAATATAAATTTAAATTTTTTGTTACGTTAAGAAAGTAATCACAACACATTTGCTACATCTACAGGATGTTGTATCTCGTGATTGTTAATGCTTAAGATTATTGCATCTTGTTGCAAATTTTTGCCTGTTTATTATTTTATTATATTTCAAGTAGTTTTTATTTTGTTTTTTGACTGACTGATAAGTGTTTGGTAATGGAGGTCTTTCGCTGCTTTCATGACTTTCCTAAGTATCTTACAATACTTTCCAAAATGTATTTTTAATTTAGGGTCTTTACTGAGCTTTTGCTGATTATACAATTACCTTTTATGTTGACAAGATTTTTTAATTCCTTGGATTAGCCATTACCTGCTCATATTATAACTTCTTTTTTTAATTTTTAGTGGGAAATATACTTCAAAATGCAATTTAAAAATCTGTAAAAAATGTTGAATTTACTATTAACAACATTTGCACTGAAGACACTATTCCACGATTCTTGTTGAAGTGTCTCCGCCATTTTACTGAGGTTAGCGTCAATATCTCTATATTTTATATATCTATAACATTCTTTGAGTTTTATTGTAGAATTTTTTTTCATTATTACTTGAGCATCATGGTTAGAGAGACCATTGATCAATGAAGACACAGAATATAATGACAGTTTGTCAAAATTTATAAATATATTATCTATTGCTGTACTAGAGTTTTTATCAATCCTGGTGAGAAAGTTAATTGTATGCACCATATTATGTGCACTTAGAAGGGAATTCAGTCGATTCATTGTTACACTTGGCATTAAGTAATCAATATTTATGTCTCCACATATTATTATTTAATGCTTAGGCTTAAATAAAAAGTTTAGGGTATCTTCAAGCTTCATCAAGAAAGTTTCAAAGTTTCCTAACGATAAATAGCAAATTGTAATTATTTTCGTATTGTTGCTATCCAATTGGATTGTGCATAATTCAATGTTCTGTTCTGAATTAAATTTTGATACATCTAATGTTTTATATGGTATGTCCTGCGTGACATAAATACAACCATTATTTAGTTTTTTCCTTGAAGCTCCTGCTCCCAGACAGTATCCATGTAATGACAATTGTGATAATTCCTGTTGTTTCAAATTATATTCAGATAGCCAGATAATATGTGGTTTTATATTGTCACAAGTTTTATACACACTTTATACACACTTAAATTAATCTGAATATTTAGTATAGCTGTATGTATTCATCTTTCAAGTTTTCTGTGATATTGGGCAGCAGGGCAACATTGAAGACCAGTATAATACAAAAATATTGTTTTCTTAAGTGAGGCTTCTTTGTGAAGCTTAATTAATCAGATTTGTGATAAGTTTTGTTAAATTTTAAATATGGAGGAGAATAAGTGTCAAAATTGTTGCAATCCTTTTTTTAAAAAAGGGCATTGGGTTAGTAAAGGCATGAGAAAATCAGTTGGATTGCTTCACTAAATAATGAAATCAAACAATGCATGAAAATATGCACTTTGTATTTGTTGCAGCTGGGAAAGGAAAAGACATCACACTGGATAACGTTATGCTCAAAAGGAAAATTCCCACTGAGAGTTTACATATTCAATATCCTAGTCATGTTAGGGAGGTTGAGTATGTGGATCCAGATGCAGATATAAGCTATTTAATTGCCTCTTTGACCTCCCTTGGTGAATCTCCAGTTAATAAGAAGAAACAGATTTCTAAAAATATTGCAAACAAAAGTTGAAGATTAAGAGTACTAAAGTTTACTTACATTGCAAATTTGCCCTAATGAAGCTGTGGTGACATGTGATTTTGTAGAAAATATTCATTTGTAGTACAAGACAAAGCCCAGTTATTACATTGGCAACTTCATAAGGAAAATAATGACTGAAACATGAAAGTTTTGCTTTCATCTCAGAATGTATGAAACTTAACACTACTTATAACAAATTATTTATGAGGGATTCATTCAATTTTACTAGTTTAGTTCCACTTGGACATGTTCCGAATGCTATTGCCTTCATCATCAGCACACTGCCACTATCAGCTTCCCAGCATGACATTAAGGTATCGCTCTGTGGATTTTATGAACTTCATGATGAGGTTACTGTTTGGAAGATCAAAACTAACTGAATTTTCCTTATTAAGATCATTTTGTGTTTGGGTCAAACTAATACTCTTTTTCTCCACTTATTTAATTATGTAGGATCGGTTTTGCGAACCCTTGGTTCACATCGTCAGGCCATTGTTGACTGGAAGATAAACCATTATGCTGTGGGAATGTATAATCTGCTCTGGTGGTGTGATGAACTTGAACTTGAAGTGTGTTTTCATCACCGAAAGTGTCGAAGTTCATTAAACTGTCTTTGTACTTGAAAATATAGATTTTCTCCCATGTTGCTAATTCTGTAGGTCCTGGCATTGATTTTAATACTTTTGTTTTATTTATTCATGGTTTTCTGTTCAGAAATGAGATACCAGTATTAATTTCTCCAACTGCTTATATTTTATGTTCCTGCAATGTTCTTTTAACGGTGTGCCTATGTTTCTCTTTGTTTTTCCAGTGTAGATTTTTTTCAGATTCTGCACAACTAATTTTATAAATACCTGCTTTTTTTCTCTTGTGGAATACTGTCATTAACATTATCAATCAGAAGATTTTTAACATTAAATCTGTTTATAAGTGCTAACTTGACATTAAAATCTTTTAGAATATTTTGACATTTTTTTGTAGTCCATAATATGTGAATTTTTTAAAAATTAGCTGATCTTTTTTTTTCTTTTCTTTTTCCTTCCTCCCCTCCCCCCTTTGCTGAAAGTATTATTTTTATACTAGTTCTTTGTTATAATAATTTTTAACAACAGTTCTTTCTAATTGTTTGTATTCTTTAAGGTATTCTTCTTTTCTAATTTTAAGGTTAATTATAATAAGCCATGATAATGTTAATGACAGTATTCCACAAGAGAAAATAAAACAGGTATTTATAAAATAAGTTGTACAAAATGTGAAAAAATCTAAATTGGAAAAACAAAGAGAAACATAGGCAAGGACCTATAGAATTAGCAACATGGGAGAAAAATCTACATTTTCAAGTACAAAGATGGTTTAATGAACTTCGACATTTCCGGTGAGGAAAACATAAACTTCAAGTTCATCACATCTCCATCAGAATAGATTACGCATTCCCACAGCTTAATGGTTTATCCTCCAGTGGACAGTGGGCTGAAAATGTGAACGAAGGGTTTGTGAAACTGGTCCTACATATTTAAACAAGTGGAGCAAAATATTGTACTTCCACTCAATCACACAATGATTTAATATATGATAGCTTCACTGTGCAATGTTGCAATTAACAATTTTAGTGTAATTTTCCTTGTTTTGATTTATAAATATATTTTCGTACACTGATAATTCTATAGGTTTTAATAGCTTGTAAGAGTTGAGGTTCAAATTGGAATTCTCTCTGTCTCTCTCCTTTTCTTCCTTCCTCCTCCTCCTCCTCCTCCTTCTTCTTCTTCTCCTTCTCATCCTCCTCCTCCTCCTCCTCCTCCTCCTCCTCCTCCTTCTCCTCCTCCTTCTCCTTCTCCTTCTCCTTCTCCTTCGCCTTCTCCTCCTCCTCCTCCTCCTCCTCCTCCTCTAAAATAGTATGCCCCTGCTGATTTTTCAGTGTGTTTATATTTTACATTTCTCATGTGTTCCTTAAACCACAGTGTAATGTTCCATTTTGTTTTACCTATATATTTCATATTGCAGTCTTTGCAACTGATTTTGTAAATAGCTAATTGTTTTCCCAGCAGAATTTTTTTCTTTTGTGTTGGTTTTTAGGAGATTTTCTAAATTGCAATTATTAATTGCAGGCAAAATAATGTTGGCATCTTTAAAAATCTTTTACCCATCGATGGAATGTAAATTTCATATATATAAGATCTCTAGTGGTGTCTTTTATTTATTTTTGGTTTTTGAATTTTTCTATTTACCTCTTGACCAGAGCTGTGGTGTAGCCATTTTTCTTTGCTATATCATAAATAATTTTGTTATATTCTGCTATATTTCATTGTGAACATCCACACTTTAAATCTATGACACTACTTGTTTATACATTCCAAAGAAACATTCTTGTTCTTTTGAGAATTTTGTATGTTTCCTTGAATTCTTCCAATTTGTTGGGATTTGTTGTGTACTTTTTGTCCTTCAGGCCACCCTAAAAATAAAAATCACAGGCTCTTATCTTCTAACAATATCCATGGAGTCCTCTGCTGTGTGAGTAGTGGCAGAATCATATTGAAACCACCCATATAAATTCTTGTGTCAGATGATTAAAAAAAAGGGGTTAGAATGTCATTTTTATTTTCTTAGTATCTAAGTACATTTAATTTCCAATTAAAAAGGCTACTACAAAATCAATATTTATAATAAATATAAATAACACAAAAAATAATATATTTTGAATTAAAAATCTGGTATACTTCTCTCCATTGTCTGCACTGTCTGGTTGCAAAAAATTGAACTGAATATGCAACTTGCACTAATGGCGTACCAAACTGCAATTTTTCTATCATAGAGTTTTTTTTTTAAATTTCTTTTTGTATAAAATTATGCTAATTTTGGCAGTGATTATGCTGGCAAACATTAAAAAATTTTCCCAATTTTGTCTAATATATCTTCTGTTAAAACAGTTTTTGTGTGTGTTTCTTGCTTTTGCTGAGCCAGTAGTATCAAATTTGTTCACAAGATTATGAATTGCAGTTCTGGAAGGAGTCAATTGCCCAGGATACATCCAAATAAAATCCTCATGAATGTGTTGAGCTAATTCATAATTATAATAATATTTACACACTAAAATATGTTACTCTAAAGTCTGAAGCTGTCTTGTTATCTTTGCAAATGAATGTAGACTGGCAATGCCTGAAAGTTCAAGGACAGGCAATCAGGCCGGTGGCCATGAATGTTGAGAGGAGCCAGCTTTACGTAAGATGCAAAACTCTATACCAGCATTTAGTACATTTTCTGGAAACCCATTATATTGGAGGGATTGGAGATTAGATATATCGCAATTTTATTTCTTATGTTTAGAATTAAAACTAGCTCACTTGCTCCCTTAACCAATATAATCATTTATTCATGAAACCAAAGGTGCTTGTCATTAAATTTGATGTTAATATTTTAGGTCAGTAATTAAAGTTGTGGATGAAAATACATTAATATTTGATCCAAAGGACGACTCTCAAGCATTTTTCTATCATGGTATTCAGCAAATGAGACGAGATTTGCTGAAGAAACAAAACAAAGAATTAGAATGTGTGTTTGACCAAGTTTTCGACTGCAGCAGTACTAATCAGAATGTGTTTGATGGAAGCACCAAAGACATGATAGCATCTCTCTTAGATGGATATAATTGTTCAGGTAAGATTAAGTTTTATGTTGATGCAATCTGTTATGCCCTTGGGGCTAGAAGGAAGTAATGAGCTAAGAAAATTAGGGACATTTATGAATTCACTGGTCAATAGTTTTAATTTTAGCTGTTTCTTATCATATTAGGTAAATTTGCTTCTTGTTTTTAAATTGTTTGGTTTATCATTGTATTTTGTGATTGTATTTTCTGACAATGGCAGAAATTCAAGTGTAGAGTTTATGGTCTGCAATAAAATTAATATTATTGTTGTTGTTTCTATCTGCTTATTCTGAAAGTGAGTTGCACCATTTTTTGTAATTTTGAAAATAATTGTTTCATGTTTATTGGCATTTGGGCACATAACGTTCTGATTAGGAGTATATTACGTTTATATTTCATTTTATTGTGTCAGTAATTACTTATAATGTTTGGTGATTATTGCCTGTAAATTCATGAATAATAATTACATTTCCATTATAAAGTTGTGATTGTAAGGTAATAGTTGAATAGAAACTTTCTTTAAAGACAGAAGCTAATCCTGTCCTTTCTTCCATTGTCATCTGAATTGTGATAAAAGTATATAATACTGTGTCTAATAGTCCATTATAAGTGTTTAGTGTATAAGAAACGTGTATAGAAAGTGTCTTACCTATACAAATAACTTCTGTTATGTGTGCGGTGAGCTCACTTTAAAAGTGCAGAGTCAAAATATTATTTCCTCTAGTTAGAA
Source organism: Metallyticus violacea (assembly GCA_030762175.1). Lineage (NCBI taxonomy): Eukaryota > Metazoa > Arthropoda > Insecta > Mantodea > Metallyticidae > Metallyticus > Metallyticus violacea. The sequence goes on along the minus strand of CM060832.1, from coordinate 11,919,824 downwards.
GAGCTTATGGGTGTTATTTAAAATGGACCAGAACAAGAAATGGTGCCCTGGAAATCTGTTTTACCAAATGTGTAACACTATTATCTGGTCAAAGGATTCCGTTACATGCATTTTGCAATCCCTATGATATGGCGTGAAACTAAGAATCATTTGACTTCTGCTTGACAAATATATTTGGAATAAGTTCCAAGTCCACACATACTGTTAAATATCCATTTTTAGGTTCAGAAATATGACCGATGCTTCTTGGGCCAGGACTTCCTATACCACCCCACCAGATGATATAACATTGACTTAAATAATTAAAATGTTCCTGATGTTCAGAATGAATTATAGACTGGTGCCGATTTTGTGGAAGATGTTACTATAAATGAGCCTCACTTTCTAACACAGGTGGATTTAAATGATTTGGTTTGGGATCTTGAATTAAGTAAAAGCAAGGCATGTTTACATGCCTTGATATTGAAAGGCTGGAAGCAGCTGCAGGGTGATTCCAAAGTAAGTTTCTTCCACCATAGCCAAAAAGAATTTGAGCATTTGGTTGCCAAAGAAAAGGACCTAGTTTGAGAAATAGAGGGTAAGGGGGATGATTTCAGTGAAAGGCAGGAGGATAAATTATTTACAAAAATTTGGAAAAAGAAATTTATTGGTTGAGTAAAGGTGAGATATTTTGTATATAAAATTATTGATTTAATAAAAAATGATAAATAAACCTTGAATTATTGGAAGTTGACTGTAGTTTATAATCATGTGTTTCTCTGACCAGACTAAGTGAAGAATTTTTCTTCCTGCTTATTTCATATTTATAAGTTTTATTATTTTCTCTAATTTATTTCCTGTTTACTTTTAATATCCCATAATATCTAGAAATGTGATAATTGATATGAATATACTGTAAATTTACATGTATATTTATTATGTTATGATTGTAAAATAAAGGATTTTGTACATCATTTCGTTCACTGATAACAGTATTCTGAAATATATGGCGGTCCTTTAAAAAAATTCTGCATACATTTGAAAATATCCTGAGTTTTTCTCTGGCATGCTGAAGTGGAGTAACAATGACAGATGCCTGACTGATTTCAGACACTATATTCATTGACTCTGGATGTAAATAGTTTGCAGAACTCTGACCAAAATAAGTCATCATAAAGTAAATTGGTAATATTGTTATCAATGTAAATAACCCCTCTTTGTGCAAAGTGTTGGCAGTTAATGTTCTTGCAAATATTGACTGTCAATTTATCTTGCTGCAAAGAAATTTCCTTAATGCACTGTTTTATCTGTAGGATGCAATTAATTTAGTAACTCTTGTTGTAACAGAAAATGTAAGCAAGGCTCTTAAACAGATACACTTACCCTTGCAGACAGGATGATCCTGGTGCACCAGTCCATGCCTCCTTTCACAAATGGCAGCAGAGAAAATTGAACACAATTCCACGAAACAGTTATAATGCATGGAAACAAGCAATCGTATGTCAAAAATGAACTTTTTAGGATGTATGTTAATAGTTAAACACATTCAATATATTGTGAAATCAAATGGGGAAACATAGCAATATATATTTTTTTTTTTTCCAAATGTAAGGTAATCTAACCTAAATTTGCAACTTATATGCTGTTTTAACACTAAGTTTTTATTTGAGCATTTGGAATTATTACATGAAATTACAGTAAAATTGCAACCTATGCATTGTCCTCCCTAAAAAGATACATAAAAAGTTAAATTCGTTATATTAAGAAAAGAACGGTAGCATTTATTATATTAAGAAAAGTGTAGACAAATTATGAAGATTAAAAAAAAAAAATTAGCTCCTGGGGAATTGAACTCTGCCTTCCCATTGGTAGCATGACACGCTAACCAATTGATCTAACAGGCCAGCATGGACATGGTAATTATCCACCTACATTTGTTGACTGGAATTGGGCTTGGTTTTCTCCACTGCCATTCTTGAAAGGAGGTGAGACTGGTGCACCAGGATCATTCAGTCTATTATATTAAGTTTATTTATGATATTAATGCATCTTTTTAATAGTGTTTGCATATGGAGCCACTGGTGCTGGCAAAACATTTACAATGCTTGGCAATGGTGAATCTCCTGGAATAACATACCTCACAATGGCTGAGCTCTACAAGCAAATTGATGCACTCAAAGAAGAGAAAGATTTTGAACTTGGAATTTCACATTTAGAGGTAATGTTTAAGTTGAAACACTTTCACTCTTGCTGCTCATAATTTTGTAGATGGTAATGCATATCAATTCTCCAAATGGAATAAGTACTATAAATTTAAATAGTTTGGGATTTTCACAGTGAAATATAGTATCATATAACAAATTATTTATGAGGAAGTCACTCAAATTTCACTAGTTTTGTTCCACTTATTTGGACATGTTTCAAAGGCATATTTCTTTCATCGTCAGCATGGTTCCAATGTCAGCTTTCCAGCATGGTATTAAGATACTGCTCTTTGGATTTTATAAAATGATTGATGAGGTTACTGTTGTTTGGAAAATCAAAATTAACTAAATTTTCTTTGTTTTCATTCAAGAATATATTTTCCCACACAGATAATGCTATGGGTTTTTGAAGAGCTTTTTAGAGTTTTGGTTCATTTTGGAACTCATAGAATTATTGGCATGGGAAAATTTATTCTTGAAAGAAAATTTACTAATTAAATGTAAATTGGAACTTGCACAGTGAAGTTAATCACATAATTGATATCGTTGTATGATTCATTTGAACTACACATTAGCATTAAGAGTGTGTAGTTCAACTGAATCATACAATGATATCAATTAAAGAAAATTTAGTTAATTTTGATCTTCCAAACAACAGTAACCTCATCAAAAAGTTTATAAAATCCAAAGTTTATGATTTTATAAAATCTTAATACTACGCTGGAACAATGGAAAAAACGAGTAAAATTTGAGTGACTTCCTCATAAATAATTTGTTATAGGAATCTTCACTGTAAATAGCTTCAAGAGTATTAAGTTCATATGGAATAAGTACTTAATGATATCTCCCTTAGAATGCTGTGATGTTATCAGTGTGTAATGTTATTCCTTAAGGCTCTTTCCTTGAAAATGCTTAAGAATGCAAAGGGATATAATAAAGTTTTAATTGTCACCTTTAAAAAATTTGATAGAAAGTTTTTGATTTATAGTTAACTATTCTCTATAGTCACCATCCAGATTTACATTTTTCCCAACATTTCTTGACCCACCAATTACGATTATTATAGAAGTCTGCAGATTGCACCTTAAACTACTCTTCCATTTCACTAATGATGTCAGCCCTGTTGTCAAATCTGCAACCCTGCAATGGATTTTTCATTTCTGGTAACAAGAAAAAGTCACTTGGTGCAAGATCTCAAAGCCACATGCCCTTGCTTTGTCAACTGCAACTTGAGATCAGTGAGCTGGTGCTTTGTCAGCTAAGAGACGAATGTCTCTGGGGAGCATCTCACAACTTGTCCAGAAGATTGCTGTAGCATATGCCAATAATGGTTTGTCACTTTGCAAGGTAATGTGTAAGGATGAACATTTTAAAAATTTGAGTCAAGATTGTAACATACACACCACTAAAATTCAATAAAAATGAAGACTAGTTTCGGAAGCCATCGCTCCTATCATCAGTTCCTGGTCGACTGCCAGCCAGGATGGTTGGATGGTTGCTCATTTGTCTTCAAGGATTAAGCACTCCACTTTCTTCACTTGGCCACATCGTCCATCAGTTTTGGTCTTCCGGGCCTTAACTCATCTATGAAGGACATGCGACCACTTAGGAAATTCCTTTTCCACCTCATAATAGTATCATAAGATAGGCACTCATTTCCATAAACTGCCATCATCTCATCATGAATTTGTCTGGCACTATCACGCATCACATCAGGAACTTTATCCCCCTCTGAGCCTGAATCTTCTCCATCTCACACTTAAGAGACTTATGACACAAACTGTAAAAAATAAAGGACACAATGAATTGATTTTCTCAGCATCATGCACTTAAGGACCAATGATGACACTGACAAAATTTTATCAATATACCTTAAATTCTGGATGATAATTAAAACTTTACAATACCTAAATATTGTACTTACGAAGCTGTTAACAATGGAGTGGTAATATATCCTAAACTTAGGTATTAATTTTTTTACAATATCTCCTTGTATAGTCTAAGAAAAGTTGAAGCATCTCAAATAAGGATTTGTGAATAAGTAAGTTGGGTTACCTTAGGAATTGATCAAGGGTTAGCATTATTTCTAAGTTTAAGGAACATGTAATTATTCCACATTTCCATCTCTAGACCAGGATAGTAATGCTACATATAGGCACCTCACATGATGTCGTTAACTAATTTTCTCTTATTATATTTTTGTGAATGTAATGGGCATCCCAAATTTGAAACATAAAATCATAAAAATGATTTTTATACATTGTTGTATGGTATTTTAGAGATATGCATATCCATTTCATAAAATGATCATAACATAGAATTTATAAATGAACCTTTGTTACATCTTGGAGCATGCAGAACAACATCCATCACTCGTTCAATTGCCAAGACAATTGGTGTAGGTCAAAGAAGAAAATATTGTTTCCTATGGTATCACTAACATCCCATTCTTCCTCCTTTCATGCATGAATTCCAAAACTTTTTCTTCAATGTCATGATGTTCTTTGCGAGGACCAGTGAATTTCTTCCTACTAGCTTTAGTTGCAACAAATAATGCCAATTTATGTTGCTGCCACAAGTGAACTTTGCTCTCAGCTACATTGCACTCACTTCTTGCCTTTCTGTTAACATTTTTTATTTTCAGCATAAAGAATTACTTTACACTTGATAGTAGCATCATAAGATGTTCTCTGTTTGCCCTCCATTTCGTGACTACCTACTATTCAAATGCACTATGCAATAACAGGCAAACATAAATGTAACAAAGTAGAGAATTGCAGCAATGCACTGCCATAATAAATTATAAATTTCAATGAAGTTGTCAGCAAACTGCGAAACAGATTTGCATTGAAATCTAATGTGCACCACAATTTTTAATACCAGTACATTTGGACAAAAAGGTGTGCATTATATTCCCATAAATATGGTATATAGTGACCAATATTATATCTGCCCATTTCTACCATACAATGAAATGTGAGAACAAGAATAAGAAATTTTGAGTCCCAAACTCTATTTCATAAGTGTATCTAATGCCACATGTGATATACTTTAATTTTCACTAGCATAAAAATGTGCATTTAGTGCAAGAAATTGATAAAACATGAATGCATTTGCCACCCCACAATTAGGCCATAAAAATTATAATACTAAAATGCAGTTTGTAATATGGAGCAAGAAACATGGGATATAGCACATAACAGTACAACTTCTCAGCAAGAACTGTATTACTGAAATACTGTTTTTGTTCCACAGTTCGAAGCTCTCATTGTTCCCTTTTGCCTGGCTTCTTTGTGCAATGTTGATAGGCTCTTCTCACTACTACTCCTACCACCATTCGGAAATGCAGAAGCAAGGAAGACAGCTTAAAGTAAATAGTGGCGTAAATTAGCATATTTTAACATTGAGTGTGAAACAAAATAATTACTGGGAGGCTTAGAGCCACAAATTCTTACTAATAACTCTTATCATTCTGAAAAATTCTTTCAATTTCTCTCATTAAAATATGCGCTATGGAGTCTTGTTGAAAAAAAAAAAAGCCACATGTTCCCTGCTGATTAATTTGTAAAACAAGGGAAGAAGGAGGAGAAATTGTATTCAAGTATGTAGGGATGTAAGTTGTCTCAAGGAAAAAAAAATTACTCATAATTCTTTCTCTACTCAATGGTGCACCATATACCGAGTTTTTCATCTTGCAGGGCACTACATGAACAATATCAAGTTTCTCAGTGCTCCAATAACAATTATACTGTGTATACAGATAGCCTGAATATGAAACCAGACCTCTTCTGAGAACAATATTAGTCTATTTCTCCATTGTATACAATATTCAGATTCTACTCACAAAATTTGCAGTTACATACAGGATCAGCTGATTAAAGAGTTATACCACAGTGATTTTCAACTTTAATAATTTAGTAGTTTCATATGCACTTATACTCTGAAGCTATTAAAAGTGAAAAAGTAACGATTTAGAGTTTTTTTGTGACATTTATAATTCACTTTTTTAATTGGACATGTTTTGAAAACATCTGACATCAGGCGACCAACTGGTGGAAGCTTACTCTGTAGGCGATCGGAGAAATTTATAGAATAGTCCAACGATGGTGTCTTGAAGCTCATGACACTGTTTTTTTTATTGTTGGTGTATTTTTTTTCTATGTTAGTTCCAAAATTTTGCAAGTGCATTTCAACAATTTTTTTTTTCCTTCCCAATTTCATGGTTTTCTGACCAAAAGTGGAATGAGATTGCAGATATCTGTATTCATTGGTAATGGATGTTTCTGAAATATTCTTTGATACAGGTTTCCAAATTTCTTTTCCTTTTTCTAATATATGTCTCATTATAGTTTTTGCAATTGATTTGGTAGATACCCATTTCTTGTCAGAAGATGTAGAATTTTTACAGGATATTGTGGACATTTTGAGGAGAGCCTACGTTATTTTTAATTTTTCAAAAATATTTTAAATATGCTAGGGATGGTATGTAAAATTTTTAGTTGCATATATTCTTTATTTGTAATGGCTAACTTGTGTCTTGGATATTTTTATTTCTTTTAAACTCTTCAATCATTTTTCATGGAAACTATTATGTAGCTATGTGGATGAAATATTGGTATTGTTCTTTTTATTCTTTTCTACTGATTACAATTCATGATTTCCCCACTATTATTTTTGTACAATTTCCCATATTTGTGAGCCACAATAATCAATTGGTTCCACGAATTTTTTATGATTTACACAAGGTTAAGTTTAGATTGGCTTATGAGTGAATTGACTAGGAATTTTGCTAATTGTATTTATTTTGTTTGTACTTAGGAAAAGGAGGTGAACAGAGGGCAGAATGTAGTGAGTGAAATAAACTACTGGTTTCTCAAATTTCTACAATTCACTTGAGGTTGTAGGTTAGTGTGTGTGAATTGATTAGGAATTCCATTTTTGCCAGTTGTATTTATTCCGTTGATAAGAATCCCTCTTTTCCATATTTTCTGCATGCTGGATACACTTTTGGCAAGTTGCATAATTGTATACCTGCAGCCACCACATGCCATTTAACCTGTTTTAATATGGTTGGCATTGATGCATCTATGTCATTTATTGTGCATTCCAATATGTTTGTGTGGAATTTTGCTTAATAATAATGCACTGTCTAAGAGTTACTCCAAAGGTTACCCTCCTTATCATTTATCTTGCATCACATTCACTTCATCTCTTAACGTCTGCACTATATCTCCTGTTAATTTAGGTAAGCTTCTACATGCTTTAAGAAATTTCCCTTAAATTATACTTTATGTGCTATTTAATGCATTTCTTGGTGTTGGTATAACCATGACATTGGCACACTATGCCGCCATTTTTTCTTCCTTAAATTTCAACTGCAAAAGTCAGCACTTTTTGGGGTAAAGAGTGGGTTATTAGCTATCAGCGCATTTACAAGATTCCCTAGTTATGTTTATCTATTATTCTAGGTAAGTTTAAAACTTCTGCGTAAACTCCTTCTATACTCAAGCTTCACCTAGTACTGTAATAAATCATTGTAAGGTATTGCTCTTGCTCCAGCTTCATTGCATGAAACTGAATTATTGACTCAAGGGTTGCTTTCATCTACATTATTGCAGCTGCACAGATAACAGTTGAAATTAAGTTGATTTATATATAAAGGAATGTTCTACAACATTGCATGTTTACTCGGGTTCAGAAACTTTCTGAATGTTTCGTAAGAGCAGGGCAAAACAATAATTTTGGTGAAAGTAAAATATGTTTACCAGTATTAGGAATACTCTGAAACATTTAAACTTTTGTATGTTTGAAACAGGTGTATAATGAGAATGTTCAGGATTTGATCAAGCCATCTGGTCCTTTGCACTTGAGAGAAGATGGTAACTGTGGCATTTTAGTGGCTGGGTTGTCAGTGCATCGCATCCATAGTGCAGAAGAGCTGCTATTACTTCTTGAGCGAGGCAACAGAAATAGGACACAGCATCCCACTGATGCTAATGCAGAATCTTCTCGTTCTCATGCAGTCTTTCAAGTGTACATCCGCATGATTTCCAAACTATCAAAACAGACAAAGATTGTCAAGCTATCTATGATAGACTTGGCTGGTTCAGAACGTGGCTCTGCTACTGGGTGTAAGGGAATGCGCTTCACAGAGGGAGCAAATATCAACAGATCACTGTTAGCTCTTGGTAAGTTGGCCCATTTATAAAACACATTGCTACATTGATTTCCTTTGTATATTTTTGTTCTTTCCTCTCTGTGTTAGTGCTATGCAGTTAGGATTTCTCTAGACATAAGGTAATAAATGTTTCTTAGGCTCTATTCTACTAAAGTATGCAGTTGTAATGTTATTTTCCACTAAATAATGTACAACACTTATAAAATGTTACTCACTAATTGCATGTAATAAGAGCAACATGAAGAAACATCATACTTAGTGTTTTTCGAATCAGAAAGGGATTTGGCTGTAGCCAATGGAATGTAAATGCTTATGCAGAGTTGCTGCTAGCATTTGCATTCTTCTCTACTTCTATCCCCCGCTCTGTTGCACTTATGCAAGCAGCAACATACCTATTATAACAGTTACAGTTTCCTGTGAATGGATACTTTTTCAAAATAAATCATATTGTTTACCTGATATTTAATCCAGTGGAAGTGCCAGAGGCTCATCATTGTTGGTGTCCCATTTACCACCATTATCGTCATTGTGATCAGTTAGCACTTCATCATTGTCATTGTCAGAATCATGTAAAGGTATTATTATTATTATTATTATTATTATTATTATTATTAGTTCTAACATTTCATTATGTCTTATTTCTTCCCTGAAGTGTCTCATAATTTTTCAGTGTGTCAAATGTATCATTTTTTTGATAATAAATTGGTTATAATTAAAATGATCTAAGAAATTAATAAAATAATTTTTGTGTCACATCTATTTCTTTGTTGCAGTCCTTCCATGCCTTTCATATTAAAAGTCCAATTTTTATTTGCACCCCCCACTTTATTTGAGACCACACATTCTAAATTGGATTGTAATGACAATGATAAGGGGGCAATTGAATTATCTCTTGTCCCCCTTTCATTAGCCAGTTGATCTAGTTTGTACATTTTAGATTGATTTTTGAATGATATAACATATTGCAAAAGTTTATTTTTTGTTTCATTTGCCAAAAACTAAATTCACTTTATTTGCAGCCATTGAACAATAACATCTTTTTAGTTGATATATTTGGAATTTTTTTTCTATTGACTGAATGATAAGGGGCATTATCCATCATTAGTGTACTTCCCTCTTTTAAATAATTTAAAAAAACACTTTAAATGGTGTAGCTGTCATTTTCTGATGATAGAAGTTGATTGGTACAAAATCTCTTTTCACCAATCCTGCATGTGTAATGATAAGTCTGCTCTTCTTCCCCAAAGGTACCTACAGTCCACCATTATTAGAGGAGTTTTACCACATGGATTTTTGAGTGTGCTTTTGATTAACACAAATTTCATCTAAATAAAATATTGGTCTTATGTTGCATTTGTGTTGAGGTCAAAAGATCTGACTATAGTAGTGCTCCAGTGTTTGTCACCTGGACATAAAGAGAGTTACACATTTAAATGACTTTGATAAGGGTGTTGTACAAAGGACTGCTCGGGACTTTTATGATGAAGGAATTTCTTACAATAGACAAAATTACAAAAAGGTTTCAAAAACCAATAATTTATCCACATATAGAATATTGAACAGTTTAGGCCTCAAATACAGAAAGAAAATGATGAATGTAAATTCTTAATGAAGAGGAGTAACATTGTGGCACCACGGTTAAAATTCCTATGCACAATACATCAAATTCAGCTTTCTGTAAACTTTTTAAAAGAAAGATTGTCTTTTGCATTAAAAATCATCCTTTGTGCATGACTTCTTATTCCTTCTTGTTTAGAACTAGGAGGACTTGTATTTGGTTTACTGTATGACATGACACAAGCACAAACTATTCACTTCTACTTCACTTGTCAGACTGGCTAGTGGTTATTAATTTTTTGGTTACTAAGGAATAAGCAGAAAGAAATATTAATGGATATCATTGTATGATTCAGTTGAACTACACACTCTTAAAGCTTCACTTACTTTTCATAAATGTATGGAACCGGTTTCGAGAACATTTTGTTCCCATCTTCAGCCATGCTAAAGTTCAACTGTTGGATCATTCGTTGAGCTGTGGGAATGTATATTCTGCTCTGGTGGCGGTGTGATAAACTTGTAGTTTATGTTTTCATCCCCGACAATGTCGAAGTTCATTATGCTGTCTTTGTATTTGTAGATGTAGATTTTCTCCCAGGTTGCTAATTCCGTAGGTCCTTGTACAACAAAATTATTAAAATCAGTACAAGGACCTGATTTTAATAATTTTAATAATTTTGTTGTACAAGGACCTACGGAATTAGCAACCTGGGAGAAAATCTACATCTACAAATACAAAGACAGCATAATGAACTTCGACATTGTCGGGGATGAAAACATAAACTACAAGTTTATCACACCGCCACCAGAGCAGAATATACATTCCCACAGCTCAACGAATGATCTGACAGTTGAACTTTAGCACGGCTGAAGATGGGAACAAAATGTTCTCGAAACCGGTTCCATACATTTATGAAAAGTAAGTGAAGCTTTAAGAGTGTGTAGTTCAACTGAATCATACAATGATATCCATTAATATGATTGGCTTCACTGTGTAAGTTCCAATCTACATTTAAGAAAGAAATATACTTGTTTGTTAAGAGTGCTATGTTATGGCCCCACAAACAATGCAATTTTCGGTGAGTTTTATAAACCAATAAACCAATCCTACTTTTCTTTCAAAAACAAATTCTATACACAACAATCAGGACTTACTATGGGCAGTCCCTTACCTCCATTTCTAGATAACCTCTTCATGAGCAGATTTAAAACACACATCAACTCAGCATTCCCATACACATTTAAAATTTAGTACAGTTACAGTTTCCGGCCTAACCATTTACTAGATATGATAAATGCAAAAACTATAATTCACTTTTCAATATAGTTACCCTTTATTGCAATACATTTCTCACATCTTTGAATTAACATTTCAATCCCCCACCCAAATAGTTGGAAGTCTTGTCTGCAAAATGACATTAACAGCATCCATCACTGCTTTGTCACACTGAAATTTCCTTCATCAAATCTCCTTTTTAAGTTTTGACAATAGGAAATAGTCACTGGGAGCTAGATCTGGGCTGTAGGGTGGATGGTTGATCTCCTTGGTGCCACATTTCTTCACAGCTTCCTTTGCAACAAGAACTGTATGCACAGGCTTGTTGTGAAGAAAGCATCACCACCATTGAGCTTTCTTTGCCTTTTCTCTTTGGAAGCATGTAGTCTGTGCAGTAGGCCAGCATAGTACTCCATATTTACTGTGGTGTTCCTCTCCTTGAAGACAAATCAATAGGATATTCCCTGAGTTAGAAAAGAATGTGGCCATGATCATCTTGGTTGACTGAGTGATCTTGGCCTTTAGAGGCAGTGTTTCACCAGGTTTATGCCACTGCATTGATTCTCTTTGGGTTCATAGTAGAGGACCATAGTTTCATCCTCTGCAACACTGGTGTTCAGAACTTCTCTGTTGTTACCACCACGGCATAGCTCCAAAAATGTCTGACAACAGATGACTCTATCTTGCACTAATGTTATTCATGTTTAAATGTTCATGAATAATTCAAGGACTGTTATTTTATAAAGGCCCAACCTTGATGCTGTTTCTGTAACTTTGAGCCACTGGTCTTCATTAATTTCTCCTCATTAATTTCTCCTTCCATAAGAGTGAAGTTTTCAGGAGTGAGATCCCCCAAGGGCTGACCTGCTCGCTCTTTATCTTCACACACATTCTTCTTCTTTCTTAACACATTCATTAAAGTTTGGCCCATTCTTTTATGGTAGAATATGATAGGGATGCTTCCCCATATACACCGTGCAATCGCTGTTTAATTTCATTTGGAGTAAGTCCTTTTGTGAAGAACTTAATAACAGCTTGATACTCCATTTTGAACATGTCACAATCTTTTACACCTAGTCGTCTTTATGCAACTATATCTGAACTCAGAGTGGAAGTTTCAGCTGCAATTTTTTACTTAGCAGATAATGTATGATACCAGATAAGGGTTTTGTGAAGGTGATAATACTAATGGGCAAGGCTGGAGACATATGGACCTACCCTAGTATGTTGACGATATATTTGCCATAATTAATAAAAAATTCATTGATGATCCATAAAACTTTGGAATGTTCAAGATAAAAACATTGTTCACATATGAAATAGATAACATGTTGGAAATTAAAAAATGAAGCATCAAGGAAACCTGGAATTTGGAATATACCTGCAGACAATCATGTCAAAGCTGACGGTTTTAACCCCAAAACATACAAACATATGGTTATCAACAGCTTAACATTTTGGCTAATTATCCTTAAAATTAGCAAAGAAGAATACCGTGAAGAATACAAACAAATAGAATGAACAGCAGTGAAAAATGGTTATAACAAAGAACTAGTACACAAAAAAGTACAGAAAATGAAGAGGCAAAACCTTATTAAAGAAACCACAACACTTTCAGCCCCCCCCCCCAAAAAAAAGCTAATTTTTAAAAAATTCACATATCCATGGGCTATGAAAAAATTTCAAAATATCTGGTTGGCGCCTGTAAAAATATTTAATGTTAAAAATCTCCTGATAAACAATGTTAATGACAGTATTCCACTGGAGAAAAAAGTAATTTTTTCAAGCACAATTCTTCCCTCTGAAATGCCCAAAATCTCAGCAATATCACACACCTTTAATCAGTGATCCTCCAGAACCATATGATGCACATTATCAGTAATCACTGATGATGTGACTGATTTTGGTCATCAGCTTCATGGGTCATCTTCGAAGCTATCACAGCTGCATGTAAACTCCATGGCCCACTTGGAAAACAGTTTAAAATGATGGTGCAGGGTCTCGTAGAGTGTCGTTATCTATATGGATTTCTTTTGCATTCATAGCCTTCTTTACCAAGTACTTATAACTGCATATTGTTTGATATTTACTCTTTTTTCTGTATACACATGTCTGCAATGCAACAAACAGCTTTATCTACTAAAACTCTTGACCAATCCATATATTGCATAAATGTTTCCATGGAAGATGGCAGGTTTTGATAGCAAAACTACTTTAGAACTGTTGCTGCATTCTGTGGGTCATTCCGAAAACCTTTCAAATGACCCTTCTATAAACAAAAATTAGAGGAACTGATTTTTCCTGGAATAGAAAAAAAAATATATAGTAATAATTTACAACCTAAATACTTATGTACAAGAGAAGTGATACTATAAAAAGAAACATGTTTAGAGTGCCATTACTGTCTGGTAGTAAACTGCCTAATCATGCTGTGTTTAAAATGTAAAGAGAGGTAGTAATATCTTTAATGAAAGATATCCTTTCTACCAATAATCTATATATGTGTCATATGTTTTATGTTAAAAGGAAATTGCATAAATAAACTTGCTGATGGTCTGAAACACATCCCATATCGTGATTCAAAGCTGACTCGCTTGCTGAAGGACTCCCTTGGTGGAAATTGTAGGACTGTCATGATTGCCAATGTTTCACCAGCAAATTTATCATATGAAGACACCTACAACACACTGAGATATGCTCTGAGGGCAAAGAAAATAAGGTCTACAGTAAGTAATCTTCTCTTAATTAGTTTCTTTTACATGTAGAGTACACTAGAACCTAGATTCGTTGTTTTTGGTTATAAACGATAGATCAGGAAGTGCATAAATCATGTTGAAAAATAAAGCCAGTATATAAGCAAATATATATTTTGCATCAATTTTACGTGCTACCATATAAACATTTTGCATGTTTGTCATTTTCTTTGAAAAAGGTTTATTGGCATTGGCTGCTTTGGTGCTTTTCTTTTTGTGTGAAACAACAAATTTTCCACTTTCAACAAATTCTGTAGCTCACTACAATCATTGTCATCTGTATAGATATATGCTTGCATGGCTTCAAATGATCTCAGAGCTTCAACAAACATGTCAGCATGGCTTCAGCTGTTGCATCATCTTCCCTCTGTTTCTCATTCCTCTCCGCTATGTCGCAAGAACTTGCTGCTATTCCCACCTCATTGCTCACTTCATCTGAACACTTTGAATGTCACATGTAACATCCTTCCACCACCACGCAGGTGTCAAAACTAACGTCACTGGCAACTCTGACTCCTTCACATCGGCTATCATCATCTGCTGCTCCAAGAGTATCAGCCACTACATGTGATAATCACGGCTTCAGTTATTCAGTTTGAAAATGATTGTTCAAGTGTAGAATTTCTTTGGGACTGAACTTTTAGAATAAATAATGGGAAAGTGATACTTTAAGGAAGGATGAATGTAGGTTTTGTTCTTATAAGTTATAATGTAACATGTTTGGGACTGGCATAAATTGAACAATACATCCAAGAACGATAGATCAAGGTTCCGCTGTGCTTTTGTTTTTCACATATTTTTTAATTCAGTTCTGGTTGTGTAACTATTGCAAAGTTCGACATAAGAGTGAAATCTTAACTCTTGTTCTGATATCCATATTCGGTTAATGTAGTCTCAGACATAATTTTAAACAATAGGAATAAAACCTGCATTGATCATTCTGCAGTATCGTTTTCACGCATTGAACAAACATTTTTTTAACTTACATCTGAATTGATGGTTTTTTTCAAATCATGAATCATTGATAAATTGCAACATATCAAGTATAATGTTTGTGAAGCATACTGTAGCAAGACACACATTGTTTTTTAATCTGTGAATCCTGGTGTTTGCAGGGTTGCATCACAGGCATTGAATACATGTTCTTATATATCACATTATTTATGGGGACTATACAGCAAAGCCTTTAAATGCCCCCAAAGCCTAAAACCTTGAGGGTTAAGGTTAAGAGAACAAAATAAGACCATAACTCAAAAGATATTGATTTTAGGAACTCATGTTTATAGGAACTTTTTTTCTTGTTTTGTTCCATACTACTGCCTCTGTATATATTGGAATATTTTTCTGGGATATATTGTATATAGTAATAAATTATTCCTACTCTCTGACAATAATACTTTTAAAATATTTACCCTTTTATCATGTGCACAGTTCATTCAATGGAACTAGTCACCAAAGCATTGCACCGACTTTTCTAGAAGTACTGCGGACACCAGTTCATTAGAAGTTCTCAGTCACAGCATCATTGGTGTTAAAAGACAAGTCAAGCATTTTCTTTTTGATAAAAATTTAACATAAAATTTTCTCCTACAGATTTTGTAAAATATTTTTTGCACATAACAATCGCAAATAAATTTTATTTGTTCTACTGTATATAAGGAGCTTGCATTAAAAAGTACGTTTGCCCACAAAGAAAAATGAAAGAAAAAAAATGGTATAAAAAGTATTGTGATAATATACATTTATGTAATCAAACACAAATGATCAAAAATTGAAAAATTCCATTTGTAAATTTAGTTACTGGCAGGTAAAAATGTTCTGGAATTATAGAGCTATATAAATAATTATACAACAAAGAAAATTTTGAAAAATAATAGAGTGGCTTTGTTAAGCAAAATAACAGCATATTAAGCCAAATAATCATGATGGCAATGTGTGCAAAAATTAGCAGCGTTTGCTTGAAAAATATACACGGATATCACCATCAGAATTACTTGATTGTTTGGCACTTCCTTGTAATCTTCATAAGAAACTAGTAGACATCTTTTACCATCCCAAACTCATTTATTCGTTGTCTTGGCAATTTTAACTTCATGATAATGCAAAAGTTTCAGCATATCTTATTTTATCTCTTGTGAGATGGCATGTTGCAAGGATAACTTGAATTTCTTCACTTTTAAAGAATCAGCCTCATTTCATCATGTCTCTGTACAGCTCTGATGCATAATCATTTATATAGCAAGTTTCCATCTTCAGCTCCACAGCTGCTGTGTAGCCTCTTGATAATATATCATCTTAATTCATTCTTTTTTTTCATATCTCTTGTGCTGTAAGTTGCTTTACTTGATTTGGCATAGATTCCACAAGCTTTGAGCATTTATTTTTAAGTTTATCATCATGAAACCAAACCTTAACTTGACGCTTTATCATGCATATTTTTGTTGAACAGTCAAGTTTTGCCAGTCTCCTTTTGCAAATAGCCCACAAGTTTTCTATTTGAAATAATGCCAGGGGAATTCTCCTGGTCACTCTAACACACGAATATTTTTCCGATTGAAGAATTTCTTCACTTTCTTTGAAGTATAGCAAGGAGCCAAATCTTGCTGGTAACTACTTCTACAGCTCTCCAACAACTCTCCTTTTCAGTATTTGGGTGACTGGTCAAATTTCATGAACCTGTTGACTGGTACTAAGAATCTGGGTCCTTCATGCTTGAAACATCCCCAAAACATATTTACAGGATGTTTTACAGTTTGTTGCAAATGTGCTGAAGTAGTTGCTTCATTATTTGCTCAGCACACACATTAAACCTTCTGCCCCTGCACTACAAAGTGACTCTCATCAGAGAAAAGAACTTTCTTCCAGTATTCCATTGTCCAGTCTTGATGACTATGTGCCAGAAAGAGAGAGGTTTCATGCGCATTTCTCTTGTTAGGCGTTTCTTTAAAGGTTTGCGAGTTTTCCTTCCAACTGCAAGAAATCCAGGATGGACATATGAAACATGCAGATTCATCAGATTTACCAGATTCACTCCCCATTTACCTCAATATGCCAGCCAAGTCCATAGCAATGAGCCTGATTTTCGGTTTTCTTATTCCAAGGTGAAAATGTTCATTTGGCATTGTTTTATTTTCCTGCCACTTTTTCCTTTTTCTTTGGTGAAATTGAGCCAGTCTATTTGTACCACTGAATAACTATTATAGTGCCTACACAGACATTAAATTTAGCAGCTAACTCTCTTTGTGTTGTGGAAGTATTCTGATATAATGCTACAATCACATTACTCTTCTGGGAGCCATAAACATTGAAGACAGGTATTACTAATCGCATAAGGAAACCTCAATATTCCTTAAAAATTACCAATATCGAAATAAATACACTTTTATCATAAAATAATCATTATACAGATTAATTAACAATGAATAACAGTGCAAAGAATGCCAGGATCTAAGAATAGGCAATGTGTAGCACACTTGCCAATCATTGGGACTATGAAAAAAATTATCTTGTTCCAATTAATTTGCACTGGACTGTATATAGATAACTTTCTTACTGCCATAGACTAATGTAACATTGAAAACAAGAAAGTGAAGGACATACGAAGTTATGAAAGAAAACTAAATTTTCATGCTTTATTTTCATGAAACAAATTTAGTTTTGGTTGCTACAGTTATTCCCTCATATGCAATCTTCTTTCATGCACTAATTCCAATAGCTAATTCATTAACTAAAATTGTTAGTTGGAACATTGCACAGTGAAGCTGATCATATATTAAGATTTTTTTAAACCTGTGCCTAAAACATAAAATATGCCCAAATTTTGTACAAAAACCTTGAAGTATAACTATCACAGTCACGAGCAATTAGCCACAGAGAAAAAAGTAATTCAATTAGAAAAGGCAAAGCTTTACACAAGTTTGGCAAATATAGATTAAAAACTTTATGAAAAATACTTAGATATCAAAGAGGTTAGGAAACATAGTATGGGATAACCTAATCAGAACAGCTTTAGAACATATATAATATCAGGTTAAAAAAAGAAAGAAAAAGAAAAGAAAGCTTGAAAACCTAAGAAATGTAAAAATCCAAAATCTAAACAGGATTTTGTGGAAAATCTATCAAAAGAAATTTCAAGAAAGAAAAATTAGCATTTTTAAATAAAATCTAAAAACTTATGTCTAATACTCCAATTAAATAGAATATTATTTGGTAGATTTAGAAGTAGCTATTGAAAGGCTTAAAAAAGAGAGAGAGAGAATTAGTTAAAATCAAATCAGAAAAGGTGTTAAAAGAGAGAAAAAGAAAACTTAAATAAATAAGATATATAGGATGCTATAAAATCATTAAATGAAAAAGATGTAGTTTATATAAAAGCCAACAAAGGGAACAAAATAGTAATATTAGATCAAAAAAGTATTATAATAGAATGTAAAATTTGCTAAATGAAAAGGAATATGTTCAGATCCATTGAAGGAGATGCATTAATTCAATGAGGCTCTAAAGAATTGCACTGTTATCTCAAAAAAACAAAATATAAAATAAAACAGAATGACCCATGGCAAAAATATATGGTTTGCCAAAAATTCATTAGACTGAAATTGGCATGCTACCCATCATTAACAAACACCTTCATACTATTTAACAAAATGGCTAGGTGATAGATTTAAGACACTATCTAAATTTCAAAGCAGGAGTATAAATAATTCTTTTCAGTTAATAGAAGAAATTAAGGACATAAAATTGCAACCTTCTGACACAATAACTTTTGACGTAGAATCGCTGTTTCGAAGCGTACTGAAAGATAAACTCCTAATTTATCTGCAAGATTGGTTAAGAACAATTGGAATTAATTATGCACACATAAAAGAATACATTAATCACACAGAAATTTACACAAACCAATCCTCTTATTCTTTCAAGGGCAAATTTTTTAAACATCAATTAGGACTTAGTATGGGCAGTCCCTTTTATCCATTTTTAACTAACCACTTCATGAGCAAGTTTGAAACACGCATCAACTGATCTTTCCCATAAATGTTTAAAATATGACACATGTCGATGATATATTTCCTATAGTCAACCAAAAACTCATTAATGACGCCATAAAACTTATGAATTTACAAGATAAAAATATTTCATTCACACACAAAACTGAAACATATAACATGTTACCTTTCTTGGACATAAAAATAATGAAACATCAAGAAAACCTGGAATTTCGAATATACATAAAAGAAACACATGCAGACAATCATATAAAAGCTGATGGTTTTAACCCCACAACTCATAAACGTGGACTTATCATTAACTTAACACATTGGATAGTTAACCTTATATTATCAAAGAAGAATACCTTGAAGAATACAAACAAAGAGAAGGAACAGCAGTTAAAAATGGTTATAACAAAGAACTAGTACACAAAAAAAGAGTACAGAAATTCAACAGACAAAAACTTGAACTACACCCACTTAAAGCTTCACTTACTTTTCATAAATGTATGGAACCGGTTTCGAGAACATTTAGTTCCCATCTTCAGCCAGGCTAAAGTTCAACTATCGAATCGTTCGTTGAGCTGTGGGAATGTATATTCTGATGATTGGCTTCATGATTGGCTTCACTGTGCAAGTTCCAATTTACATTTAAGACAAAAACTTATTAAAGAAATCATAGCACTTTCAACAAAAAAAAAGATAAGCTAATTTTTAAAAATTTGTATATCATTCATACGCTATAAAAATTTTCAGAATATTCTTGAAGATTTTAATATCAGGTTAGCACCTGTAAACAGATTTAATGTTAAAATCTCCTAATTGATAATGTTAATGACAGTATTCCACAAGAGAAAAAAAAACAGGTATTTATAAAATAAATTGCACAGAGTGTGAAAAAATGTACATTGGAAAAACAAAGATAAACATAGGCACACACTTAAAAGAACATTTCAGAAACATAAAATACAAGCAGTTGGAGAAATCAGCAGTGGCATCGCATTTCTGGACAGAAAACCATTATATATTGAAAGAAACAAAATTATTAAAATCTGTGCAAGGACCTACAGAATTACCAGTGTGAGAGAAAATCTACATTTACAGGCACAAATACAGTTTAATGAACTTCGTCACTTCCGGTGATGAAAGTTCTTTACACCTCCACCAGAGCAGATTACACATCCCTATAGCATAACAGTTTATCCTCCAGTGGACAATGGGGCTGAAGATGCAAAGTGTTTGTGAAACTGGTTCTACATATTTAAACAAGTAAGTGGAGCAAAAGAGTGTTAGTTCGACTCGATCACACAATGATCTTAATAATTAACTCATTTTTATTCATGGGTGCACAAATGTTTTTTTGAATGCAAACTCCTCATCTCTCACTCTTGGCATACTCCACAATATACAAAAACAGAGTAGATGCTCGTTAAAGCACACACTTCTACAGAAATGCTACTGAAACAGCATGATAAAACTTGCCTGACAAACTCAGTTGCCTGCTTCAGTAGAACTTTTTAACTCCAGTATTACTGAAAATCTCAAGTCCGTTATAGGTCAGCCAGTTTCCACTAGTTTATATAGACTCTGGTTGTATTGAAAAATGACGGGGCTTGATATAATAAACTGCCAATAAAGATATTAAAGTGTATTCTCGAGAAGAAATATTACATATTAGAACAAAAATTCTGTAGATTCTATATGTTACTAACACAATTTTATTTCTTTCAGCTAAAGAAGAACATAGTATCTCTTAATATACATGCTTCTCGATATGCGAAAATGGTGGAGGAACTGAGCACTGAAGTGGAGTCCTTGAAGGAAAAGTTAAAGCTAAATGAACTTAAATTGAAGCAATATGAATCAGGTGATTCTAATAATGAGGCAAAACCGGGGACCTCAAGAAGTGTTGATCCTCCTATACCCACAATTTCTGAGAAATGTAAAGAATTTCTAGCACTGCAAGAGACAAAAAGGGCACTTTATAAGGAGATCTGGAAATGGGGTAAAGAGATTAAAACTCTGAAATGGAGAATCAAACAGAAGCATAATACTGCTCTTAGTCTTCCAGACATTTCTATTAATTCTTCAGAAATGAACAAGGTAAGATACATCTCTCAGAATTAGATAAGTTCTTATTGACTGTTTATGCAGAGAGAAGGTTCTAAGTAAAAGAAAGAGAAATAAATAATAAAACATATTCATGTATAATAAAATACAAGGCTAGGTCCATAAGTTTCCAAAACCATTTTCTAGATATGATAAAGACAAACTATATTTCACTTTTCAATATAGTTGCCCTTTATTGCAATACACTTCTCAAATCTGTGAATTAACATTTCAACCCCCCTCCCCCAAATGGTCAGAAGTCTTGTCTGCAAAATGGACATAAACAGCATTGATCACTTCTTCATCACACTTAAATTTCCTTTCTCGAAGGTCCTTCTTGACTTTTGAGAAGAGAAAATTGTGACTGGGAGCAAGATTTGGGCTGTAGGATGGATGGTCGATCTCCTTGAAGCCACATTAGGCTAGCATAATACTCCCTATTTACTGTGGTGTTTCTCTCCTTGGAGTCAACGAAGAGTATTCCTTCGCAGTCCCAAAAGATTGTAGCCATGATCATCTTGGTTGACTGAGTGACCTTGGTCTTTAGAGGCTGTGCTTGGCCAGGTTTCCACCATTCCATTTATTCTCTTGTGGACAAGGGATCATAGTAGAGGACCATAGTTTCATCTCCTGTAACAAAGGTTTGCAGAACTTCTGTTTTGTTGCCAAGGCAGAGCTGCAACAGATGACTCATTGCTGCTTTTGAACTGAGGAAAGAAGTCTACACACTAGCTTTATTCATGTTTAAATGTTCATGAATAATTTGAAGGATTATTATACAACCTTGCCGCTATTTCTGGAACTTTGAGCCACTGGTCTTCCATAATTTCTCCTTCTATAAAAGTGACGTTTTCAGGAGTAAGCACCTTCAAGGGCAACCTGCACACTCTTAGTCTTCAGTACTTTCTAGACTCATTTGAATAAGTTTGGCTCAGTGTTTTACATAGAATATGAGGGGGATGCTTCCCCATATACACTGTCCAATTGCTGTTTAATTTCATTTGGAATAAGTCATTCTTTTTTGAAGAACTTAACAACAGCTCGATACTCCATTTTGAACATGTCACAATCTTCTACACTTAACCTTCTTTATGCAACTATATCTGAACAGTGGAGCAGAAGTTAAAGCTCCAATTATTTATTTAACAGATAAGGTATGACACCAGATAAGATTTTGTGAAGGCAATAATGCTTATTGGCAAGGTTGGAAACTTATGGACCTATCCTCATATTAGTTGCCATGGACCTGGCAACTATTCTGGATTTTTCATAATTATTCCTTTTTTCCCACTAATGTGACTTGATGGTCAAAGGGGAAATTATCATAAACACATGACAACAAAAAATGATATATTTTAGAAAAAAAATGTTCACCTCCTGTTTCCCTCTTTGCACATCAACTGGCAACTATACAGGGAATGAAATAATCACTTCCATTTAGTATAAATGGTGGTGTTACAAACAGCATTGCTTGAGTTGTATTAGGTAGTTTGTTTGCTTTGTTTATTAAATGTATAATGGGTATAATTAGAGTATTTTAAATGTAAGTAAATGGTTTTCTAAAATGAAATATTCTAATTCTCCGATTGTATTCAGGAGCAAGAAGATAGTATTGCTAAAATAATATAGTTACACAAAGGAATGTTAGTGTTTCTTGGATTAAACCAGGATAGGAATCTGATGCATAAACTGCAGAAATCTGAATATATACTGCCATGAAGATCACATATACAAGAAAATAAGCATGGGGCTTGTATCTATTAAGGGAACTTGCAAACTATTTGTACAAGGCACCATTGATAATGGCCTAACTTGTCCTTATTTACAGAAAAACGTGGAACTTTTGGCTAGCACAGAACAAGTTTAATACATTATTAATTTTACAGACGAAAGGTGTAAAAATTATTTATAAACTTCATGTCAAAATATAACTATTATCTTGCTATATGTATATAGAGTAATTTTATTTACTTTAGGTAATAAGATTCTAGATAGTATTGGTTCCATTTGTTTATATGTAGTATATTTTTCAAGAACCCTTGTTTTAAGAACATTTCAGGAACATAAAATACAAACAAATGGAGAGATCAGCAATAGCATCTGATTTCTGAATGGGAAATCACAACATAGTGAATAAAGCAAAATTATTATAATTAGTACAAGAACCTACAGAATTAGTCGTATGGGAGAAAATCTACAGGGGTAGATCCATAAGATTCCGGCCTAACTGATAAGGAATATTGCCTTCACAAAACCCTTATCTGGTGTCATACCTTATCTATTAAATAAATGCAGCAGTAACTTCTGCTCTGCTGGGTTCATTTGTTCAGATATAGTTGCATAAAGAAGGCTATGTGTAGAAGATTGTAACATGTTCAAAATGGAGTATTGAGCTGTTATTAGGTTCTTCACAAAAGGACTTACTCCAAATGAAATTAAACAGCGATTGGATGGTGTATATAGGGAAGCATCCCTCTCTCATTCTACCATAAAAGAATGAGCCAAACTTATTCAAATAAGTCAAAAAATTGAAGACGAAGAGCATGCAGGTTGCCCTTAGAGTTGCTCGCTCCTGAAAACATTGCTCTTAGGAAGGAGAAATTATGGAAGACTGGCAGCTCAAAGTTACAGAAACAACAGCAAGGTTGGACCTTTCTAAAACAACAGTTCTTTGAATTGTTTATGAACATTTAAACATGAATAAGGTTAGTGCAAGATGGGTGCCTAGACTTCTTTCCTCAGT
Organism: Metallyticus violacea; assembly: GCA_030762175.1. Taxonomy (NCBI): domain Eukaryota; kingdom Metazoa; phylum Arthropoda; class Insecta; order Mantodea; family Metallyticidae; genus Metallyticus; species Metallyticus violacea. Next base: position 11,896,037 of record CM060832.1, on the reverse strand, counting down.
CCAAAAGCAGCGAGTCATCTGTTGTGAGGCATTTTTGGAGCTCTGCCATAGCAATGAAAGAGAAGTTTGCTTATCATTGTTAGAGGAGATGAAACTATGGTCCTCTACTATGATCCCTTGTCCAAAAGAAAATCAAGAGAGTGGCGTAAACCTGGTAAAGCACCGCCTCTAAAGGTCAAGGTCACTCAGTTAACCAAGATCATGGCCTCAATCTTTAGAGACTGAAGGAATATTCTTCATTGACTTCAAGAAGAGGAACACCTCAGTAAATGGGGAGTACTATGCTGGCCCACTGCACAGACTGCGTGCTTCCATCAAAGAAAGCTGAGTGGTGGTGTGCACTTTCTTCATGCCAATGTGCTTGTGCACACAGCTCTTGTTGCAAAGGAAGCTGTGAAGAAATTACACTTCAAGGAGATCAACCATCCACCCTACAGCCCAGATCTAGCTCCCAGTGACTATTTCCTCTTCTCAAAACTCGAGAAGGACCTTCAAGGAAGGAAATTTAAGTGTAACGAAGAAGTGATGGATGCTGTTTATACCCATTTTGCAGACAAGATTTCCGACTATTTGGGGGGAAGGATTGAAATGTTAATTCAAAAATGTGAGAAGTGTACTGTAATAAAGAGTAACTATATTGAAAAGTGAAATGTAGATTTTGTCTTTATCATACCTAGAAAATGGTTAGGGTGGTAACTATTGGACCTAACCTTGTACATTTACAAATACAGAGACAGATTAATGAACTTCGACACTTCTGGGGATGAAAACATAAAGTTCATCATACCTTCATTAGAGCAGAATACACATCCCCTAGCGCAACGAATTATACAGCAGTCGACGGGTAGCTGAGGGTGTGAACAATGGTTTGTAAAACATGTACTGCATATAAACAAATAAGAGTATGTAGTTTGACTCAATCATATAATCTTAATTAAATAAACTATCACTGACTGTAATAAGCAATACTGCAGCTACAACACACAGGGAAAAGATCTACATTGAATCACCATAAATAAAAAAGCAATCACAAGGGACCCATTTATCAAAGGTGTAATACTATGTAACAAACAACCAGAGACTCTAAAGTTAAAATAAGGATAGAAATTTGAGAGAGAACAAAAAAAATACTTGATTAAGAAATGTATCTACAGAGTGGATGAATAATAGTTCTTAAAGAAAAATTTGAAATTCATTCTCATTTGATTCTTGTAGGGTATTGTATATAATATATGTATATGATAATTGTATTAATTGCAGATGTGCATACCCCAGTTATTCATATTATTTGTTTCTTTAACCACCTATATTTATGATACTGGGTGATTTTTCCTTATTAGGGCCTCTCTACATGCAGTTTGCTGCAGTTGATCGATCTCTGCAATTCTTGTTTTCATTCCTACACTTGAAAGCCAGCCATGGAGCTGGAGGGTTAGTCAGTATGAGTTTAACTCTAGGAATGTGCGGACATATCCTTGTGTGTTGTGTGACAGTGTATAAGTATTCATTAGGTGGTGAAATATTGTATTAATTAAGATCATTGTGTGATCAAGTTGGTCTAACACTCCTTTGTTCCACATATTTGAATATGCACAATCAATTTCTGGAACCATTCGTTTGCATTGTCATTGACTGAGTTGACAATAGGGCTGACGATGAGAACGAAGGATTCGTGAAACAGGTTCTATATATTTAAACAAGTGTAGTAAAAGAGTGTTAATTCAACTTGGTCACAGAATAATCTTAATATATGATTGGATTCACTGTTCCAATTAAAAATTTTAGTGTATTGTTTACCTTGATATGACTGAATTCAGATATTCTATTTCCTAAAGATTTTATGTATGATTCATACATGTTACAAGAATGTATGGAGTTAGTTATAAGAGAAAGTCCCAGATATTCAACTACTTCTAAGTCGAAGTTCTATTCACACGTTGGTAAATAAATTTTGTGAAATGGGAAGTATTTTTGATTTAAGGCATATACAGCCACATACAATATTCACAAAAAAATGTTAGATAATATTGGACATGCTCTGAAAAGGTCCCCTAAAAACCACTTTGATTTCTTTCATAGCAAACTGGAATTTTCTATTCCTGTATTCAAACGGCTACAAAACTATAAAACCCCTGCATGATTAAAACATAGGAGTGTAGTGAGCCATTAGTGATGAATGAATAAGCCTTATTTAAGAAACAATGGTGATATGTATGAACAGAATATTTTGTAATCCTTTATCCATAAATTAAATGTTAGGGAACATAGGTTTGCAACTGCTATGGGATTACTGATAACCCAGTTGGAAAGTAGACAGATCTGTTTCATGCAATGTGCTACAAAATGCCAGCTTAAGTTGTGTGCCCAAAGGCCTACATTAATATCTGAATGCAAGAACTGAGATACTATAGATTTAAATAGCAGGGATTTTCATGGTGAAATATAGTATAATATAACAAATTCTTTTTGAGGAAATTGCTCAAATTTCACTAGTTTTGTTCCACTAACTTGGACATGTTCAGAAGGCTGTTGCCTTTAGTGGATCAGCACGGATCCACTGTTAACTTCCCAGTATGTCATTAAGGTGGTGTTCTTTGATTTTATGAACTTTGTATGAGGTTCTGTTGTTTGGAAGATCAAAATTCAATAAATTTTCCTTAACCAAAAATGTTAATTGGAGCTTGTACAATGAAGCTAATCATATAATTAAGATCAATGGTCTAAATTATATAAATTTTCCATGTTTTTGTTTATGAATATATTTTCCCCAGACTGACAATTCTATGCATTTTTTAAGAGTTCAATTTTGAAATTGCTTCCCCCCCCCTTTTTCCAGAAATTATTAGGTACTGCTAATTATTCTGCGTGTTTATATTTTACATTTCTCATGTATTAAACCGTAGATGTTCCTTTTTATTTTACCTATACATTTCATATTGCATTTTTTGCAACTAGTTTCATAAATGCCTGAGTGTTTTCCTGGCATTAGAATTTTTTCTTTCATGTTGGTTTCTAGGTTTTTTTAAACTGCATTTGTTCACTGGAGCCAAAATAAAGTTGGTATGTAATTATTGGTGTCCCCATGGGTGGAATGTAAATATAAAAATATATAGTTTCCTTTGTAGCCTTTCAGTGCAATGTCATCGATTTGTTTTTGTGTTTTAAATTTGCCTATTTTCTTTTTGACCAGATCTGTTGTAGACATTTTTCTGTGCTATATATATGATTTTTTGGTACTCATATTTGTATTCCGTCTTGCTTATTGATAGGTTTGTTAATCTGAATGTGAGGCTATTGATTATTGCCAGTTTATGTTGTTTTGGATTGTGGCTGCTGTTTTTTTATATAATTAATCTGTTTGAGTAACTTTTCTGAATATGCAAAATTCCAATATATTGTCATTTTTTATAATTTTATATCAGGAAGGGAAGAACCTTGTTTTCTATTTCCATTGTGAGTTTAATGGTACTGTCTTGTAGGTTGAGCAGTTTAATTGCATCTTCTTTCCATTTTTCATTTACTTTAGCAGACATCAACAACATAACAGTACCAACATTTGTATATATGTGGAAAAGCCTCAACTAATTTAGTTTCCAAGAAACTCGTGTACATATCTGTTAAGAATGTGAGATTGGATTTCCTATTGCTAAACCCTTTTTTGTGTGTACATGTTGCCTTTGAATGTGAAGTAGGTTTGATTGATGCAAATTTTAGTGATGTTCAGATACTGTTCTACTACTTCTCCAAGTAGGTTTATTGAGCTCAGCCATTTTTTATATTTATTAGTTTTTCTTTGGGAATGCTAGAAAGCATTTTTTTTTTTTGAATGATTTGTTTATGGACGCTCTTTAACAGCTCAGGTCATCAGCATCCCATTCAACTCAGGGCGTGAAACGGCCAACAAATTTTGCTCAGAGGCCTCTCTTTCAGGCTTGAAGTTCTTTTTCGTGCCATAAATGTATGACACGGGACCCACCACTTACTTCCCTTCTGAAGGAAGCCATACTTAGGATTTTTACGCCCCGAAAAAATCCATTGGTCCTGGCCGGGTTCGAACCTGCGATCTTGGGTTTAGGAGGCAAGTATGGTAACCACTACACCACCAGGACCGACGCTAGAAAGCAGGGAGACATCATAAGAAACTAGCAAATTGCTCTTCTACTTGCATTTAACAAGCTTCACTGTGTGAGTTCAAACATAATTTTCTGGCGAATCCCTGTTTTATAATTTTACATGTTTGATTTTTTTATTAATTCTCATGAGTGTTTTATGCTTTGGCTTTTGTATTTCTGTAAACTATTCAATTTTTTTTTAAAGATAATTGTCTAAATTGTGTGGGTGAATTTATTATATTTACAATGGGTCTCATTTTATTACCAGGTTTATATATTTTTGGTACACTATAGTTTCTGGGTGTGGTAGGATTGTCTGGTATTATCTTTTTTTTTGTTCCTCATTTAGAAAGGTTATTTTTTTAGTAGTTTCCTTACTGAACTAACATATTTCTGGAGGATCAATTTTTATTTTTTTTTTCTAATCCTGGTTATCTAGTAAATTGTACATGCTGTTTTCATATTCTCATTCATTATGATGATTTTGTTTCCTTTGTTGGCCCTACTATAAATTACTTTTTATTTTAGGGATCAGAGTACACTGTGATATGGTCTTTTTTGATTATTTTCTTTTGTTATTAGTCATTCTAGGACTTTTCCCACATTGTGATCTGATGCTATTTTTATCTTCTTCTGATTGGTTGAAAATTGCTATTTAGATGTCGGCTACATATTCTACTAAATTTCTTGAGTAATCTTTACAAGAGTTGAGAGCTATATTTAATAGTTGTAATTCTTTTTTGACCATTTATGACATTATGTATTGGTTTATAGTGACTTTCGTCCCTAATATAAATCTTTTGTTGTTTTTATCTAAGACTGTCTAGTTTCTTGTTTATAATCCTCCATTTTTGTTTTATTCAGGTGTTTCTAACCTGATTATATTAAAAAATATACACACACTGAAAAATCAGCAGTAGTACACCATTTCTGGCAAAAAAAAAAAAATCTAAATTGAATGTAAACTCTTAAAAGCTCTTCAAAAACCCACAGAAATATCAGTGTGAGAAAATATATTCATAAGCCAAAGCAAGCAAAATTTAGTTAATTTTAATCTTCTCAGCAACAGTAACCTCATCACAAGCTCATAAAATCCACAGAGCTATCCACAAAGCTACACCTTAATGGTACTCTGGGAAGCTAACAATAGAACTGTGGTGAGGTGAAGGCAACAGCCTTCAAAACATGTCCAAGGAAGAGGAACAAAACTAGTGAAATTTGAGTGAATTCCTCATAAATAATTTGCTATATTAAGGTTGTACTAGTTAATAGCTTGAATGATGGCCAAGTTTCTGTTCATGTAATTTTAAACAATGAATCCATGCATACAATGTTTTTTTTTATTTCATGAATACTAACTTATCTTATCAGTGGGAAGTATGACTTTATGCCTATTCTGGTGTACCCAGATTCTGACTAAAGTTTGATGGAGTAGGAAGTTCGCATTGGCACTTTTAAGCAACATGGGAAATACAGTGAGGCACATTAGAACCATCCATTCACGGGTCAGTTTCTTACTGGCACAACACACACCCATTATTTCCAGCATCAGTAATATGCTCACTCACAGCATCACAACATTTCACATTTTTTTAAATCTTGGTACTACAAATAAAATAAATGAATTCTATATTGAGTCATCTTACCATAAATGCTGGAAATTTAGGGCTATTAGTGCAGAATGTAAATGGTAGTTTTGTAAGAAATTGTAGATTGTAGTCAATGAGCATTGATTATTGCTGGAGTGAGCAGTATATTTATTTAAATAGCACAGGGTTCACAAATATTACAATGGAGCCTGGTTCTAATTAACTCTGGTTTTATTCCAGGCTATTATTTTAAGTCATTCCGATATAAAATGTTCTAATTAACATACAATCTTCACCATTCAACCAACTATAAATGAGTAGTAACATGAGTCACAAGGGTTCTTTTTTACACTCCTTCAATCCATCTAACTTTGAATCCTAAAAGGGATGTTCTTTGTCTTTTCAGAGATTTGCACTCTTGTAAGATGTGTTTTGTGGTCTTTTCAGATTATCCATGTTGGCATGTGAGAGTCCCATTATCTAGGTGATTCCAGAATGGCCAATATCTGCTTCATACCCCTACTTAGTAGGTCTTTAATCAGGGTTCTGTCTGATATAGTACTAAGAATTTTATCTAGTTCTTGACCAGGAAATTTCTTCCATCTTATCTGATGTTCTTTCTTAGTCCAATGATATATTGCAGCCTTCTTGGTAATGCTGCAGGAAGTCATTTAGCTGTTCCTTATTTTGCCAGTGATCTGCTAATTCATTACTTTCTATGCCCTAATGTCTAGGCTCTCAACAAAGTTCTAATTGATTCTTTGTGGAAAGATTAATGAGATCTTTGAAATTTACCTTAAAGTCCAGATTTGAGTTGAGATTTAAATGCAGTAAGTTTAGCTTGACTGTCTAAATATGAACATGTTGATTTTACATAATGGCCTTTCTTATAGAAAAAAAGGGAAATCAGAAATTCAATTACTTCTGCCTGACAAAATGGACAACATTTCCACCATCTTCTGTAACAAGGATAGGTATGCGGTCATATATTTTATTTGTAGTACCCAAGTTTTAAAAAGATGAGGTATTGGCATGTGGTGCTACAAACTATAAGTTTGTAGCATTAGATGCTGGTTATAGTGGGATGCTGGTCAGCTGTGATAAAGCCATTATGATAGCTGTAAACTTGTGTCACATATTATGTCTAGTATTATTGACTGGTTTGTCCTGCACATTCAACAATAACCATGACAAGAGTACATCTTTATCACTATCATTATTGAAAGCATTCTGAGGGATAACAATCTTCCATAAATATATGGAGGCAAACTTAAAAATATTTTTAAAATTTTTTCTTTGCAGAGCATTAGCCGAATCAGGACATCAGTGAGTCAGTTTGAAGGGAGAGCTGCTAGCATTCGAGAGAAGCTGAAGCATTCATTGTGTGACTTGAAGATGCTAATGGAAAAAGAGATTGTACTGGTTACAGAACTGGAACAAAATGGAAGTCTTGGCACTATAACAAAAGAAATTGAATTGAGCAGACTGACTTTAGAAAAAGAAGAGAAATCAATTCAAACTGAGCATTTGCAACAACTTTTGGGCATGCAACAGAAAGAAAATGAAAGTAACTTTAAGATAAATAGGGAGTTAAGCACTACACTCCGGGAGTATCACTACACTTTGATGGGCCATGACAAGATGACCTGTACTATGAACTCCCACTATCAGGTAACTAATAATCTTGCATATAATTTATCATGTCCTTTGTTACACTATCTCTAACCACATTTCTGTGTTCTATGTGTTTAAAGTACTGTGATTAGTCATATTCACTGCACACAGTTGTTGGTGACTGTTTCTGTGGTTTAGTGGTAGCATTTGGGACCACTTATCTGGAGATTCTAAGTTCGGTTCTGTTTGGGTCAAGCTGTCTGGATAAGATTCTTTTGTGAGTTTCTCCTTACTCTGAGAAAGTGAATGCAAGATAGCTTTACAGTGCCAAAGACTCCAAGCTCATTAGTGCCATAAAATACATTTCATTCCATTTATCCATAGGTTCAAAGGCACCTCCTGGTGCATCATAACCATATCATCTTCACTAATATCTCCTCCTCTGGGACAACATAGCAATGCCCTATGTGTGTCCTGGTATCAAAAATTTGCTACAATATTGCTAAGCCAGGAGGAAATGTTTTCTAGTTCATGAAAACAAGGAGCTGCCATTAAAAAATAAGTATAGCTGTTGGCAATAATGAACATTAATTGATATTAATGAAACAGAACAATTTGATAATTACAGGACGAATTTCTATGATCTAAAAACTAAGTGCATGCATTTATGATATAAGAACATGAAATTAAAATTATTGCTATTAAAAAGACATTTTAATTTTATTTTATTTTTATTTAAGACTTTTGAGGGCCCTGATATTAATGAAATGTGCAATATATTTAAATCGCTAAAATCAAAAAACAGTCTAGGCTTAGACAGCATACCCATGTCACTGATTAAAAAGTGCTGTGGGAATTAGTCAATTCACTTGTAAATAAATATAGTTAACTACTGTCTTGAATTGAGTATGTTTCCGGACAGACTAAAAATTGCAAAAGTCACACTGGTCTATAAAAAATGCAATAAGAACGATATAAATAATTATAGATCTATATTCATTTTGTCACCAATCTCAAAAATTCTTGAATAGTTACTGTATAACCGATTAATCAACTACATTGATAAACTTGATCTAATCCCAAAGCAGCAGAATGGCTTTGTCAAAAATAGATACACTGTAAGTGCCCTATAAAATTTTATTGAAACAATAACTGCAAATATTGACTCTTGGAATTACACTGCAGGCATTAGCTGACAAAAACTTTCGACTGTGTAGATTCAGAAAATCCAATGTATAAATTATACATGATAGGCATTAGGGGCTCAGGATCACAAATTAATAAAATCCATTCTGATGGATAGAAAGCAACTTTTATAAAATCTAATGATGAAGAATGCAGATCCAAAGTACAAAATCTAACATATGGCTTACTCCAGGGATCTATATTGGAACCATTATTATTTATTTTGTAAATTCACAATATAACTGAAGAAATACCTGGAAATGCTAGCATTATTCAGTTTGCTCATGACAAAAATTGCAGTCAATATCAGTGACCTATCCACATTGAGTTCAAGTATCAATATCATAGTAAACTCAGTGTTAGAATACTTTAGATAGATCTGTATGTCAACCCAACCAAGTGGAAATAATGAAATTTGGGTTCAAAAACTTTGACTCTTTAATTCAGGTCACTATTAATCACAGTTAGTAGGATATGTAAATTCCACAACTCTTAGGACTTATCATAGATAAAACTTTTACCTATGAGTCATGTAGAAAAAATAGGACTGATAATCAGTAAAAACCTGTTTGTACTTGGACATTTAAGAAAGATGTACCTGATAACATGGGTAGAATAATTTATTTTACTCTTATTCAGGTACATGTCATTTATGCCATCAAACTATGGTGAAGTGCTTCCAACACAAACTTTAATAAATTCTTTACCATACAAAAGAGCTGTCAGTATTTAGGTCATCTTACATATAATAATTCCTGTAGGAATACTTTTAGGCAGTTGAAGAGTCTAACTCTGCCATGTTTATACATCTACAAAACCATTCTTTAATTAATAAAATATAATTTAGCTATGGAAACAAACTCTGATGTGCATAGATACAACACAGAGAATAAAAATAACTTCTCCATCCCAAGCCATAGACTGCCTTTATGAAAAGATGCCTAGCTTTATGGCGATAAAACTCTATAATGCTCTTCCTAAAGAAATCAAATCCTGTAACAACCACATTAAATTCAAGAAAGTTTTGGAATAATTTAATAGATAAAGCCTACTATAGTATTGGCAAATATTTATTTATTGTAATTTAGATCTTAATTTTGTTGCACATATCTTACAAACTCATTGTAACCTGGAGGTTATCCTTACTGTTCTTATCCATTTTTTTCCCCCTGATTATTGCAATTTGTATTAATATTTTGTATCCTACAACCCTAACATAATATATATCTTATTAATTATTGTACATATTAATTGATTAATCTGTTTTAACTGTATACAATTATCCTTAACTGTAGCATCATACTGGCATGGTTCAATTGTGTATCACACATACTGATCAGCAATAAATTGAAATTAAAATTGAAATCTCCATCTAAATGCACACTGCACTATGACAGATTTTGAGAGAATGTCTTTTGTAAAGGTGTTATCATATTAAGTGATACAATGTAACTGAAGGCAGTGTTCTACTGGCACATGTGGGGCAGCGGAACATGCTCTGTGTTACTATTCAAAACTTAGAAATCTGCTCTTTGCAATGGTATATGATGCATTCTGTGAATTTGCTTGAAGACTGAAAAATAAGACTTGGGAATCAATTCATTCTTTTTCAATAGTCCTGTTTATTGAAAAAAGTCCCAAAATCTACATCGTGAGATTTCATTATAAATATTCTCTAAAACATTGTAACAGCTAAATGTGCTTTTAAATGAACAATAAAAGCCTTTCTATTTTCATTAAAATACATATGAAACACACAGAAACACTGTGATTATAAACATTATAGTGTCGCTGTAGAAAGAGAAACTAAAAAATTGAAATACTTATCTCTCAGACACATTGTATGCCCATGGTTCGCACTATGGACATCAAGGTGATATTTCCACTCATGCCACACACACACACTCCAACATATCTACTGTGTTACACTTATTGGCATTATCCACAGAAAGCAAAACGTTTTGGAGGGCCATCAGGTTTTAGCTAATGCACTAATTGCAGTTTATAAGGGTGAAATCTCAGACATATAGAATCTTGGATAGAGTGGATTTAGGGATTATTTAAGTTGTACTTAGGAAGCTATAGAAAATGGATTGGTTAAACAAGGGTTAAAGAATAAAGAATATATTAACCTCACAAAAATTTGCATAAATCAATCATTTTTTACATTTAGAGAAAAATTTTATAAACAACAAACAGGACTTGCTATGGGCAGCCCTTTATCACCTTTTTTGGCAAACCTCTACATGAGCAGATTTGAGATGCACATTACTTCTGCCCTTCCACAATTTTTTAAGATTTGGTACAGATATATAGATGACATTTTTTTCTATAGTAAACAAAAATCTGATTGATGCCTTAAAACTGCTGAATATACAAGACAGAAGCATTTCTTTTACATGTGAAATAGAAATTTATAACATGTTACCATTTTTGGATATTAAAATTATGAAAAACCACGAGAATCTGAGCTTTGGGATGTATAGAAAAAAATACACATACAAATAATCATATCAAGGCAGATGGTTTTAATCCTTTAACACACAAACATGAAGTTTTCAACAACTTGACATATCATTTTGTTAATTTACCAATTAGTAAACAAGAGTTTAAAAAAGAATACAATAAAATAGAAGAAATGGCAATTTTAAATGGCTCTAATAAAGATCTGATACATAAAAAGGTGGAAAGGTTTAAAAGGAAAAAAAAAACTTATCAGAGATACCACACATTATCAGCAGATGTAAAAAAAACAATTTTTAAAAAAAATAGATATCATGAAAAAATTTCAAAGTAATTTTAAAGGTTGCAATATAAAATTAGCATCCATCAACAGATTTAATTTAGGAAACATCTTGAAAGATAAAACGACTGTAAAGACCCCACAAGAGAAAGCAGGTATTTACAGAATAACATGTGCGGATTGTGAAAAGATCTATATTGGAAAAACAAAGAGAAATGTAGACATACGTTTAGAAGAAACATAAAATATAAATAGAAGACAGATAGATCAGCTGTGGCATATCATTTTGGACAAAAAACCACGAGATTGTGAAGAAGGTGGATTTATTAAGAGAGACTCAGGAACATATAGAACTGGATACTTGGGAAAAAATTTACATTCATAAATACAGAGATCGCTTAATGAACTTTGATATCCCAAAGGTAGAAAACACCAAATTTAAGTACATTAAAACACCACCAGGGCAGCACTTCAACTCTACAGAGCCGTTGGATTCTCCAATAAGTTGTACCCTTGGCCGAAGATGAAGACATAGGTCTTCGAAACCGTTTCCAAATATCACACAAGTGAAGCAATAAGAGTGTTTAGTGTGACATATATCACATGAATTTATTCATATGGCTTAACTTCACTGTGTTAGTTCCATATATATTTTTTAAAAGATATGTTTTAATTAAAGGGTTAAAGTTTTCAGAATAAAGCACAAAATGGATATAGCTTTTTGAAATTATTATTATTTTTCAATATAGTCTTCCCTGATGCTAATGAACTTTGTACAGCAATGCTCCAAACACTCAACAATCATGAAAGTGAAATTCCTCCAGGCCTGCAAAATATGCCTGAACTGATGATTTAAGCTCTTCATCAGACGAAAATTCCTTTCCACCAAGAGATTTTTTCAATTTAGGGAACAGATAGGAGTCCGATGGAGCCAAGTCTGGGAAATAAGGTGAATGTGACAGCAAATCATACCCCGATTCGCAATACATGTATTAGGGCTAGCATTGTTTTGACTTTCTTCTTCGATAAACCTGGCCTTTTCTTGCATATTTTTATCTTCAGGAGGTCCAAAGTGTTAGCTCCAGTGATAGATATTGAAGTGCACCCTTGGCATTCCAGATCTCCTAGTGGATTTCATGTACTTGGCCTTCTTTGTGACACTTCCATTGTTTAGATTGCTGTTTTGTTTAAGGTGTGTAGTAGTGCACCAATTCATCATTGGCCACAAATCAACACACAAAGTTGGCAAGATCTCTCTGAAAATGGTCCAAACTTTGCTGAGGGATTTGCATTTTGATTTGCTTAGATCCTTAGTCAGTTCCTGGCACCCATCCTTCCAATAATTTTTTCATGCACAATTCTGCTCTCAAAATGTAAAATATGCGTCCCCTCAAATTTCCAGAGCTTCATCAATTTTGGACACATTTATCGTCAATCCTCCAGAACTGTGTCTTGCATCTTATTGATAATTTTTGTCTTGTAGGATTTTGGTTAAATACCATGTAGCTCATCTTCTAAGCTTTCAGGCCATGTTTAAACTCGTGGTCTACTTAGAAACTGTTGCAAATAATATGCTAGTATCCTGTCTCCATAAATTTTTTGTTGCATTAATACCCTTTTAATAACTGGTATAAAAGGGTAACAACGTTTGACATGTACCATTTTTCCCCATTCTGCATTGCAACAAACAGTTATAGTTATGTGATCCTTGACCAATTCCTGAATTATTGCACAAGTGTTTATATGGAAAATAGTAGTTAGGTTTTGATTTAAAAAAAAAAGCTTTGGAACTGCTGCTGCAATCTGTGGGTCATTCTGAAAACTTTTCAAATGACCCTTTTAAATTGTATTTATTAAATGTGTTAACATTAACTCCACTTACACAACATAAACATGTTTCAAGGGCAATCACTCCCATCATCAGCTGAAAATAATTAAAAAAAAAACAGTGGTGTGGAATAGCTGGGCCATCTGTAAAAATAAATGCTAACTCTAATTTTCTTCTGCAATGTAACAATGTAACATTAATGATTCATTTTCAGATTTTTTCATTACCAACCACAAACCTACTGAAAAGTTGTATCTGGTTGGTATGTAAGTTTGGTAACCGCCATTTGCTATTCAGTTATAAAAGGGAGCAAGCAAGTAAGATGTAACTGCATGTAGATCTTGTTATATCTTACAGTATTCTTTTAGGAAAAAATACTTAGAGTAACTATATCAATGTAGTGTATTATAAGATTCATTAAATACATTATTTATGTCAACAGTAAGTATTATGACTAACACACAGACTTTTTCAAAAATTTCACATGCAATTTCCCAAAAGTTTACTTTTTGTAGGTTATTATGTGTTGCACCTGAGTGCCTTATGTTATAATGAACTTTTTTTGTGCTGCAATGCACAGGGTTGTCATTATTCTATGATGGCACTGAATTTAATCATTACACAGTCATTTGCTCAGGTTCTCTTCTAAGGCTGCATCGACTTTAGTCCATTGTTTGTAACATCTAAATGAAACAATTTAAGATCTTTAATATCGCTTTTTTATTTTTTCCAAAAACAGAAATTGGTGCGAATGTTGGAAGGAGTGAAAGTTGTGACTTGGCAGGAGGATATGGAGATTGAAGACTCAGCAAGCCTTTTAAATATGAAAGATTTCTGTGATCTCTCCATACCATCTCTTGATAGAGAGACTAAACAAAGTGAAACAAGCAGCAAGATTTTTGAAGAAATATCAGTGAACTTTTCAAAACAATTTCCTCTTTCCTCTTTCTTGTCACATACGTCCGTAAATGGACAGACATCACAAAATTCTAACCTACATGACACAACAGAATTTGTGACTTCTAGTCCTAGGAAAAACAAAATTATGTCACAAGAAGCTGATTCAGCTCAGCTTAAAGTTGCATTTCAACTTCCAAACAATTTCCAATTGAAGTTGCCATCGGTAAGCAGCACATTTATAAAATCGGAAACTGAGATTGAGAGTGGTACTCAAACTGTACCAAAGAATGGCATAAATGCAGAAGTACTCAACAGTACTTTTGAAATACAAAAATCACCAAAGAAAATAATGCCTCCTGATCCAAAATCAAGAGTTCTGGTAGATCACAACCGCATGCAGCCAAGTACTTTGCATTCAGGTAAGAAGTAAAAATATTTTGGATTGTTTTATAAGAGTTTCAAAAGTGGAATATGAGACAATAATAATAATAATAATAATAATAACAACAGCGTAATTGCTTGTAGATTTGTTAAATATTAATATTAAGCATGGTTAGTGTCTAATATACAGAGTTATACAAAGTTATATAATTACAATAAATTGGTACACATAAGTAATTTAAAATATAGTAGGTAATACTATACATCAAGTTATAGTTACCTTTTCGTTCATTTTATGGAGTGCAGATTAATCTATACAAAATACAAATACTATAATACAAAAGGAAATTGTCCCAAAATTAGACTGACAAATTTTGAGACAAGTTAATATTCATTAGAGTATGTTTTATTAAGTAATCCACGGGCTGCAGTGTTTTCATTTCTGTACAACAAGATGTTTCACTAATGCTTTCCCATAGTTTTACTCCTTCAGCTCAGTATCATACATTCAGTCTGTTTACTGGAACTCTGTATCGTGTTTCCTCTTCATTTGTTTACTCCTTAAGCTCAGTGTCATATACATATTTCCAGGCAGTGTAGTGGCTTATTTGATCTCAATATCGGTTTACTATTGAGTTGTTCACTTCTAAAATACAGACATGGATGAAGTGAGTTGATGAACATGCATTTGGCATAAAAAGCAACTTTCAGTATTGGTCGTGCAACTTGGAGATTTTACCAGGAACTATTTCCAAACCAATGAGTTCATCTCAATATGTATGACAGCATTGATCGCACACTATGCTAACTGGGTCCATTAGATAGATGAAAATAAGATCAAGGACAGTGACGATCTGAATGAACTGCAGACAAGTAAACAGTCCTGAGGTGCATAGAAGAGTATTCATGCTGTAGCTTGATAATTGAATATAAATCGCCATGGTCAGTAGAATTTTGCAGAAACAGCTGTTATGTAAGTTTCATTTTCAAAAAATCCATAGTACTATGCCAGGTGGCCACCCATTTGACAGCAATTTAGTGCACGTATTTCCACCAAACTGAGCAGCAATAAGAGTTTTCGGTACACATGTTTACAGATGAAGCCTTCCTTAACACTTGAAGAATTGTTTTAATTCTCACAATTCACATGTTTGGACCTTTGAAAAGTTCCAGGCCACTTTTTTGCAGCTACATCTGTTCAGATTTGGTGTCGATGTGTGGTCAGGATTGTAAATTAACTTCTGGTAGGACCATATATTTAACTGCGATGATTCAGCTCCAACAATTATAGGTGTTTTTAAGTAAGTCTGCCTGAGCTACTGGAAATTGTTCCTCTGAATATCAGAAGTGCAATATGGTTTCAACAATACAGGGCAATAGTACATAAATATATAATTTGACAGCAGTCACTGAATAGCCCAAGTTGGGCCTATTGCTTGGACATCAAGCTCACCTGACCTTAATCTTCTTGATTTCACTTGTGGGAACACACAAAGTCCCTTGTTTATGAAACTCCAGTTGATTCCATAGAAGATCTTGTAGTATGCATAGGTAGCACAGCTGATGAAATCAGAGACTTGCCTGGCATATTTGAGAAAATTAGAGTATTACACACCGATGCCTGCTTTATCTGGAAGTGAATGGTCATATGTTCCAGCATCTGTTTTGAGATGACAATGATGTGCCTGTTAGAGTTTGTCAATTTCATTTTGTTTTGTTTCTGTATTCTTGGGTCAAATGAATACTCTATTAATTTATTTAGCTTTATTTATTAATTTTTTACATATGGGATTACCCTGACCTCTACCTATAAAATCATCCAAATAATGACTAGCCTTATTATACTGAAATGAAATGTCATAGCCCTTGGTTTCCTTAACCAAAAGGGCTTTAAAAAGCAGTAGTCTATCCTATCCCAAAGTTTGTCTATTTTTGGGACATCAGGTATAGCCAGGATAATGTGTACAAGAACAGTAATTGTAGCATTATTTAATTACAATTCATCAGTTCTGTACAGACATTTATAAATGAGATACTTTATCAACAATGCTTAAAAGTATTACCTTATGCAGATTTAATGCAACTGGGAAGCTTATTGTACATGATACCAATATTGTATGGATCTTTATTGCTCGATGTTTTAGCCCTATAAGATCGCGTGTTTGATCCCGACCAGGACTGATGGATTTTTTTTCAGGTGTAAAAATCCTAACCATGGCTTCCTTTGGAAGGGAAGTAAAGCCACGGGTCCCATGTTGTACATTTACGGCGCAATAAAGGACATCAAGCCTGAAAAAAGAGGCCTCTGAGCAAAATTTGTCGGCCGTTTCACGCCCTGATTAGAATGATATGCTAATGACCTGAGATGTTAAGAGCGTCCATAAATAAACCAAATCAAAAAAAAAAAAGAGAGAGCCCTATAAGGCGTATGATAATTATTTATTCCCCTTGTGTTATATTCAAAATGACCTTTATTTAATGTGTATTCCCCTTTTGATTTTATTAGTAAAACAACTCTTAGATATAAAATGATAGACTGTTAGTATCAGCTGTTTTCTAAACATTTCTTTGAATGAGATTAGTTAAATTATAAATGCATCTCAAACTTCTTTTGAGTTATCCCTTCCCAGATTTCTATGTAATATGTAAGTGTATCAACCCATAATAAACTGTTTTTAGTGTATCTAACTGAATTTTCTTAACAAATACATACTAACACAATTTTTACAAAGCATACTTACATGGTGGTTATAAGTTAAATTTGTATCAATGTTCATTCCTAGGAATTTGGTGCAACTAGTTTGGTTAATTTTCAAATTACAAGTGTTCTTCAAAGTCACAAAGTTAAAATAGCATGAATTTTGGTTTGTCAACATTGAGCCATAGTTGTGAAGTTTGTAGTAAATTTAATAATTGTAACAATTGCAGCCTTTTCTTCCAATTGTTTTAAGTGTTTTGTCAGCACAAATTATTCAAGAAACAAGTTAAACATATATGAGTGCTATTCATAAAGTTACTTCCATTTTCATATATTGGTTGCAGTATACTATAGCAATGCCAAGTTTAGCTTGAGTCAGTATGCCTCTAGCTGTGGTGGAGATTTAGAGGTTAGAGAGGTTAGAGGTCACAGATTTATCATGCTGAACTGCAAGTATTCAAAATGAGTGCTGCAGTTGAGAACCTCACTACATGTGAGGCCCATCAGAAACAATATTTTGAATAGTCTACTCTTAAATCTTGTAATCACTCTGAAAAGCAGCATACAACTGATCTGCAGAAACTGATCAAAAAAGCTCTAAAATGGTGAATCGGCGGTTTTCTGTATTTATCTGTACACACCAATGAAATTAGCATTTTCTGTATTTATCCATACAGACCAACTAAACTTGGGCTACAGTCACTCCTCCTTTCACAAACTCCATCAGGGAAAATGAGCCCAATTTCAGGTATAGTGACTTTAACATGTCGGCCTGATAGCTCAGTTGGTAAGATCATTGTGCTACTGTTCGGAAGGTAGAGTGTTCAAACCCATCTAGAAGGCTAACTTTTTTTAAATTCATAATTTGTCTACACTCTTCCAGTATAATAAGTGTTAGTTTTTTATATTAAAACTTATTGTGTTAAAAACAACACATAGGTTGCATATTTAGGTTAGGTTAAGTTTAAAAAAAAAATACATTCAGAACTTAGTGTTAAAAGCAAAAGTGTATTAGGTTAGATTAACTTAAGTTTGAAAAATATATATGCAAAACTTCTAATGTTAAAACCATATGCCTTTGTCCCTTTGATTATTTACTTTACATGTTACATTATTATGTTATAGTTTCCCATTTGATTTCGCTGTATATTAAATGTAACTATTAACATGCATCCCAAAAAGTAAATTTTTGATGTACAGTAGCCTCTTTCAGTGCATTATAACTGTTCTATTCTATCTGCCTGTGTTTGTTCTCTGCTCTTTCTGTTGCCATTTGTGGAAGAAGGCATGACTGCAGCCCAAATTTCATTGGTTTGTATGGGTAAATAATCTTTCCTCAACCATCTAAATCAGTTCTTCATTCCAGTAGTTGGCCGGCTAATTCTCTCCTCATGTGGACAGTGGTTCACTTAGTTTTAGAAATGTGACACCTACCACCATCATTCATGCTATTTGGTCTGTAAATTTTGCAAAGTTGAATTGAATTTCAGCCACTTTATGGTTTTATATCACAAGAAATTTAATGACAGAGTATATCTCAAACACAGCAGGGTTTTTGGGTAATCTTCATTCTACCACTGTTCAAAGTGTACTGAATCAAGCAAGCATGGAATTCCTATGGTAATTACTGTGTTCATTATGAAAACAGAAGTATATGATTGCCCTCATATGTTTAATAAACATAAATTTTATTCCTGAACATAGGAAATGATCTAGCTAGTTTCCAGCCTTTTCATTCTATTCATGGAAAAATAGGTTTTATTAAACTCTACAAAATTGTCATTGATCCTCATTTGGTGAAAATTCCATTCTACTAAGCAAAAGTTACTTGGCGCTAAGTTCAGGGATAGTTTAGATGAATTAATACAAAGCCCAACTTATGCACTTTTGCCCTTGGGAATGTCAATTTACTTCATCCTGCCATAAAGTACCATCCATCAAACTACAGTTGCTGGTATATGGAGAAACAACAATAATCAATATATGCCAGAATATAGAGTTGATGTGCACATGGTTTTTAAAGGCCCTTGGCTTGACATAGATTTCACAAGGTTTGAGCACTTATTTTTAAATTCATCACCATAAACTACATCTTAACTAGGGGTAGAATGCATACTTTTGTAGAAGAGTCAAGTTTTGCAAGTCCTTTGCAAATAGCCCACTGGTTTTTCTATTTAATTAATGTCAGGAGAAATCCCTGGCCACTCTTAACATATGAATATTGTTCTCATAATTCACTGACAATAGCAAGGAACCAAATCTTGCTGGAAACCCCTTCTGCAGCTCTTCAGCAACTCACCTTTCCAGTATTGAATATACTGGTCAGAATTCATCCTGTCAACTAGTACTAAGAATTTTTCATTACTCTCAGCGTCATCCTTGGGACAGGTCACCTCCTTTCACGAATGGCAATAGAGGGCAACTTCCTTAGCCAAAGGTAGTGCCACTTCAACAGGTATAGACAAATCAGCCAAATCAACACAATGGTGTGTAGCTTAGGCAGTTGGAGCATCATGCTACTAAGGGGAAGATGGTGCATTTTAAATTATGAACTATCCATTGTTGTAAGGTGTGTCACACCAGATTTTAATTTGTTAGTGATTATTTGAATTATACAGAGTATCTAATTATTGATACTTCTGTATCTCAAAACTTTGGCAGTGATCTTTGTAATATTGATTTTTCTATTTCTCAACTCTTTATTATAAGTTCTTAGACAATTTAGTTTAAATACAAATTAAATATATTTAAACTTTTTTTCTGTTAGATCTCACCATTGCTGGAATACCAAACACAAAGAAGAGGTCAAATAATACTCCACCAAACATGGTAAAAATAATGTGCAATAAAGAAAATAGGGAAGTATTTGCAAAACCAAAACTACCTCCACCATCAAGGAATCCAAAGCAATCTCCATTGAAAAGGCAAAACCTGCTACCAAACTCGTCAAAAATAAGGATGCCACTAAACAAGGGTGTTAACAATATTCCAAGAATAACACCTCATAAGCAGAGGCTGTCAAATAATCCTATGCTTGTCAGTCCAAGGTTGAATGCAAGAACACAGAAGCAATTTAAACCCGGTAATTATGAACACAAATTATTTGCTTAGATCTTACACTTTTGGTAAACTAAAGTGAGTATTTTTCAGCAGTAGTAATTAAGATGTCTATTTGGTGACTTTTTTTTCTAAATAATTACTTAGGCCTGCAAAATTTGATTCATTAATAAATGGTTTATAGCTACTACTCAATGTATCCAATGGAAGATTTAATGAATCCACTCATTGTTGTCATTAGTTAGGTGTTGTTTTCTACATCATGGCGTCGGTCCTGGTGGTGTAGTGGTTACCATACTTGCCTCCTAACCCAAGATCGCGGGTTCGAACCCGGCCAGGACCGATGGATTTTTTCGGGGCGTAAAAATCCTAAGTATGGCTTCCTTCGGAAGGGAAGTAAAGCCGTGGGTCCCGTGTCGTACATTTACGGCACGAAAAAGAACCTCAAGCCTGAAAGAGAGGCCTCTGAGCAAAATTTGTCGGCCGTTTCACGCCCTGAGTTGAATGGGACGCTGATGACCTGAGCTGTTAAAGAGCGTCCATAAATAAATCATTCATTTACATCATGGCTCTTTTCATTAAACTGTTTAAGAATATAAATCATAGACCAGATTTAAAAATAATAAACTTTTGGGGTTTATAAATAGTCCTAGGGAGTGAACAAGTACAAGCTTTAGTTCTGTTCAGGCAATAGAAGAGAATGTGACCACTTTCCCTCTGAAGACAAGGGATTGCGATGAAAGTGAACTAGCAGCAGCAATGTTATTAGTTGATGGAGTTTGATCACTTTTGTGGGAAATGTTACATGCTGTCAGCATTATCAAATCTCCCACATACTTTGTGCAAATGTTGAGATTGATGATTTAAAATGAAGTTCTTTTAGTGGATATAAAAGATTTTTTGTGCAGCTTGAGAAGCAGAAGAAAACTTCTACTAATTTTTTTCTCGATTGCAAATCCAATTATTAAACATGTGAAAATAAACACTTCTTTAAACCACCTAAAGATAAACTTTAAGAGTTAGCAAAAAGGCAAAATCTATCCCTTGGAGAGACAAAGAACTTTCATCCAAGTGTTATGCATGTGATTCCCATTTTTCTGGTGATTCCATTATTAAAAGACTTGTAGAAATTTCAAGGCAATGATGGAAATTAAAAGCAAGTGCTATTGAGAGAAACAGAAAGTAAAATAAAATGGGCCGTGAAAATTTCCGAGAATGCATTGACTTGGAAAACGGTAACTTCATTTGGTGCTGAGTGCAGCAATATTTCTAAAGATTTTCCGATATACCACCTTAGAGGTTCTATTGTGCACCAGGCATCTAAAGTGACAAAGTGTCATATGCGTGTAAACATTCTTCTGCAACCCTGACCTTCATGAGAGATTATAGTAATGTGGATAAGAAACAATTTATTTATTTATCTTGGCAAGAGGTAATGGCCATCTAGAACTTCTCTTCCATTCTACCAGGTAAATAATGCCAGTAAAATACAGAGTACGATATAAATAGCTATATAAAATGCAGAGATAATAGAGACAAATTAAAGATATATACTCTATGAAAATGTGACATTTGCATAATAAAGTTAGGGATTGTTGACAAAGATAGTGTTACAATGCTATTTGTTCTTCATTACTAACAAAAAATTTAAGTACAAGGGGAGGAAGGAGGAGGAGAAAAAAACAAAGTTAGACACTAACTATTGTTATTCATAGAGTTGAGATTACAATTTAATCTACACTTAAATTGCATTATGCTGAAAAAAATGGTAATAGGCAGAAAGAGAATTGAATTAGTTGAGAGCAATATTCACTTGTGATGGCAACAGAAGTTGACATTATTTGTAACTAAAGCTAGTAGGAAGAAGTTCACTGGTCCTCACAAGAGAAGACATCCTGACATTGAAGAAAAAGTTTTGGAATCCATACGAGAGAGGAATATAAATATAATATATAAAATTGTTTAAAGCCCATTTTTACTACTGAGGCACTACAGGCTGTGGATGCTGATGATACATGAAATGAAATGGTAAATTGGGAAAACATTTTTTTTTAAGGAAGGAAGTGTTCCAGGCTTAAGTTTAGGGTATCTCAGCAACATTTTCCATTTATGAGGACTGAGGAAAACCTGGAAAAAACCTCAGTCAGGCAGGAAGGTCCTGGTGGGATTCGAAACCCAGACCTACCATTCATGAGTCTGCAACTTGATGACCTTGGCCACCTGTGGTGGTTTGAAAAGAGGAAGAATAGGATACTGTGATTAATGATACCATAATAAATAAAGCAAAAGAGAAGCCTAAAGTTCTTGGTATACCAAAACAAGAGTTTAAGGCTAGCCGTGGGTAAATGTATTGTTTTATGAGGTGTAGAAAATAAAGGTTGAGTTATGTATTTCAAAAATTCACCAATGGACAACCTATATCCAGTTGCATTGGAACCACCAGATGCTCCCAGACTATCTACCTATAATGCCAGTTGGTCTATAGCTGAGAATGGAAGAGGTTTCTAGACACATGTCTTGAACAGTAAATATGAGTGAAATATATTGTAATGATTTACCAATATTTTAGTTTACATGATAAGGATATCTTATTTTGTTATGTTATGTTTCTTTCCTCTTGAATGCATGGTCTCTTAAAACTCAATATTAAGTTAAAATAAATAATATGTTATGAAAATGAAGTCTTCTATAATAGAATATACAGCTGCAATGCATGTTTATTGATTAGACACAGAAACACTGAACTTCAAATATTTGCCTCCTTACTGCATGTAATATTTTCTATTTGCATGAAGTATAGAGTTGGATATATCAACACAGTGTGAGCAACACTTATGTACAGGATGGAAAACAACTGAGAGCCATAAATTTCATGCTATAAATATAACAAAATATTCTTACACCTTTGTGGCTGATTGGGGTGTTCTATTACTGAGTAAAATTAATTTCTGCATTTATACATGTGTCATGGATATATTAAGGTATCAGAATTCATACATTCTGATAAATGATGGATAGATAAACAGAAATGGAACAAATAATGTCATTTGCAATTTTTTTCATAGCTCAAAGCGTTTTGGCATAAATCCATCTGGAAAGTGTAATATGAATCATTTGGGTTCACAAAATTAGATTTGGTATCACTGAGCTTAATATTGTCGTAGCATTGCAAAGATTTAAAAAAGTAAAGAACAATACCGGGGTCTTTAACAGTTTTGTTGCTCATTTCACGGTAGCTGGTGAGGCAAGAGGCAGACGGTAACACTTGGCAAAGTGGATATATATGTGATAATTAATTCTTGCATTTATAATTATAATAAAAATAAGCATGCAGTTTATAGCAGGAGATGTTGGAAATGTCCTTCTAAAACCACGCATTTCTGGCATTTTTTAGAAAATTGTCATTCATATGCATCATCGAAATTGAGTTAATTTCTTGCCTGATATTTTCTTTCACTTCTTGTGATATATGTAAATTTGTTCCATGCACTTTTATTTTTCAAATCCCTCCATAAATGAAAATCACATGTCTGTATGACATTTCTATATCTTTCTGCATTTGTAGTACTCACAAAAGATGGGCCCTATTACTCTATATACTTATATTACACACTATATACAGTTTTTTTCATTAGGCAAGGTAAGTTCATGTGTAAAATCAGGTTTCTCTAATAGCTGTTATTTTACATTGAAACATGACCATGTAAATAGAACCATGCTTCATTATTAAAATATATAAAACATGGATCAATCATTCTTAATAACTTTCCATAAGCAATTACAGAAATACAAAAATATTGGGATCACTTGCCTGTAATTCATGGATGACAGTGACCTTGTACGCTTTTAAGTTTACTCAATTTTGGAAGATGAAATTATGTGTATGAATGACAATTTTCTAAAAAGATGCCAGAAATAAGTGGATGTAACAGGGCAACATTTCCTGTCTTAAGCTGTGTGTTTATTTTCATTGTAATTGTAAGAACTTGAATCTGTTGCTTGGATATTACATTTACTTCACCTGCAGTTATGCTGACCTTTCAGCTGTATGAAAGTAACAAACTTATTTTCAAAATAAGGTTATGTAAACAAACACATACTGCATGTCTGCAAATAGTGTATTCCAAATTTATAACTTAGCCACTGTAAAGCATTAAGCAGTGTTGTCAAATCTTTCAAGATAAAATATTTTCTCAAAAACTATAGGAGGGGGAGAAAAGGGTAATTAGGCTGATTTATTCCTCTTATTAAGTCATAAGTCTATTTTCATGGCACTTGAGTTCCCTTCCATCTTATATACAGAGTGATTTTTAAAAGAATTTGTGGGTTTGTCAAACTGATCATTTTTATAAATGATCTGGAAATGCATGGTTTGGATGCTGAGGGGCATGAAAGTATGACAGTGCTTTAGATATAGTGAGGTGTGCATTTAACCACAAAATGTGTTCAAATTGTCGACCTTCAATGTGATCACAGAGCATACTCAGTGGTATAGAGATTGGTGCAAAAATTTGTTGTTGTGCGCAAAGTAATCGCACACTGCATGAATCTGTGCGAGAAGTCCTCCATTGATGTTACAAGAGTCTTCATGACATCATCGTGAACTTGAACAACATGCATGCATAGGTGGAAGAAAACCAGCAAGCACAAGTGGCACACAGTAATCAACAGTGATTTATACATGTGGGCTGGAGGAAAAGTATCTGTGTGAAAGAAAATCATGATTCAAATAAATGAATTATAATAGTTATGAAGCCTGGACACAGGTATTCAAAGGTTTTGATTTGCCTTTTAGGATAAAATCTCTGTGAGATAACCTTAAGAGTTCATCTGGGTATAATGGGGGAGATTTGCAGCTATGGTCAGGCAGTGCAAGGTAGCTCAGATGGGAAGAGTAACAGTATCCAAGCCAAAGATCTATGGCTCAAGTTCCAGCTGCAGCCTCAAATTTTTTCTTTCTAAATCTGATTCCAAACCTTAGCCAACCTACAGTTTATATAAAAATCACATTTCAATTAAAAATTACTTTTGCTGTTTTTCTTTAGAGTACAACATATGTAGTAAGTTTCTGTGTATTCAGTTGTAGAATCTAGATGCAATAAAATTAGTGAGAATAAGCAATAAAGATAGAAATAAAATGTCTTTGAATCACTGATGCATGCTCTTTTATTTTTTCTTTCAGCCTAGTTCTGTTGCCTGGGCTTTTCAAAGCATGCTGCTTGCAAGTTGAAATATGGCTTATGCGTTTTTAGCACTAGTGCATTTTTAATTTTCCTGTTATCTTCAATAATAAACATTTTAATTCTGTCAGTTCACCCAAATGGTCTGTAAATATCTTTATTGGAATACTGGTGAGTATATTATGTTAATTCTGAAGTAATAAGATCACAGTATTATACAAAAGTAATAGACAAATTTGGTAATATCCGTTTGATTACAATGACTAGCATTTGAAAATGTCTGCAATTAAATCATGTAAAACATCTAATTTTATGTTTTCCTATAGAAATCCCTTTTGAGACTTTAAACATTCTTATATATACCCATTCTTATGCCCAGAAGATTGAGGGCAGTTACACATGTTGGAGATTCATACATGATATCAATTTGTATTTATTTCTATGTTTCTCACTTTAGAAGATAAATGTTTCTGGTCTTGTATTATGATATTAAGACAACGTAATGTTCTACATATGCACTTATAAAACCAATAATAAAAAATTATGTGGGATTGGAGCCCAGGATCTTAAGCAAAAGAATAGTGCCTTATAACTGCTTGGCCATAAATACTGTATTGTGATCATTATATTTATAGGCACTGCATTGTCACTTGCTATATGCGCATTGTGAATACAGCTCTGAACTAGCATTTCTGAAGTTCGCCAATCCACAAGTAGAATCTGGGGATGACTCTCTTTTGTGTGTGTGTCAAAGGGTGTGCCTAATTTTAAATTGGTGGAATACTTGATCACTGTGAGCCTATGCAAGAAAATGCTGGCAACAATGCAGTCTACCCTCAGACCATTGTAAAAATGAATCTGGACTTTTAAACTGCTCTCACTTCATAAAAAAATTTATTCTTGCATTATTAGATGCCATGCTACTGATAGAAAGCAGAATAGGGTGATTGATAATTAATTTTTTATGAGCAAAGGTGGTGGAGAAAATTTAGGCTTGTATGTATATGATTGTTATTAAAATATAGTAATAACTGTGTATTTTGTTTTTCAGACTGGTGTAAGATGCCAGTAGATAAACGCAGATCACAGTCCTTTCGAATGAAACCATACACAACTCCAAGCAAGTCTAAAACTGGATAGAAGTCTTAACAATATTTTATCTATTTTTATTCTTAGTGTTTTATTTTTTTAAACATGGAACATTTTTAACATATTCTGAGCTGGAATTATTTATGCTTCTGAGCTACTGTAATTGACTTATGCTTCTTGAGAGAGCATTATTTGAGTGCAGGTTGCTAGAACTTTTTATTAATATTTTGCTAATGTAAATATTTAACTTATATTGAACAGATATATAAGTAGACTTAATACTGAAGTGAAGCACGTAATGTAATCTTCTTTAACAGTGACTGACCCTCAGCAATTAGATTTATAAAAATTCTTAAATCATACAGTAATTTTCTATTGATTATATTATATAATTGTATATGTATAAATATTTGTTATAATACTAATTAAAATAAAGCATGTATATATATTCAACTTATTTGTGGCAATAGCAAAGCTGATTAATTATTAATGTTAATGGCCTTTAGAACTAATTATCACATGTTTTCTCAAAGCTGTGAGAAGGCACATGATAGTTTGCTCCAAATGTTGGCAATGTGAATCCAAAGCATCTGTTGCATAATCTGGAGAACATAAAATCTCAACCGTGGAAGCCAGAAACATTTATTTCTGAATTTCTGCTGTATTAAAAATTTAACTCAATACTTCGAGCTATTGCAATTATATTAAAATTATCTGCTAAAAGAAATAATCTAGAAACATAGACATATAGACATAGGTAATCTTCTGGAAGTCAAACTATTTAAAAACTCTTTTGGTTTCACTGATAAAGGAAAACAAAATTGTTAGATAAGGAAGATTTTAAGCAAAGGATGCAAGAATTATTAAAAAGTGAGGAATTTGTAAAAGTTAAAAGAGATACTTTTAACTTTTAATCATTAAATGCACAGAAAAAGCCTTGAAAAATAGTACCCTGATTCCAAAAACAGAACTACATAAAATTAAGGCCCATAACCCATCCTTAGCAAATATATATGGCCTTCCAAAGATCCACAAATCTGGGAGAGGTATGAGGCCAATTATTAACAATGTAAATACTCCAATCTTCTGTTTACCAAATTGGATATCAAAAAAGTTTCATTCACTACCTAAATTGTATAGCTAAGTTTAAAAAACTCTATGGATCTTATTAACAAATTTAAAAATAAAGTATCACCAAACAACACAGTGGTTTCTTTTGATGTCAAGGCCTCGTTTCCCAGCATACCACAAAGTAAATTTTTAGATTTTTTAAGAAAATGGTTATAATCAGCATAAACAAGAGAGCACATCAAAGAATATATTCAATTCACTAAGTTGTACTTAAATAATTTTTTTTGTTTTTGACAAAATCTTTAAACAGAAAGCAGAGATAGTAATGAGAAGCCCATTATCACCTTTCCTAGCCAACCTGTACATGACCTATTTTGAGATGGACATTTCAAAGGTTTTCCCTTGTATTTTTAAAGTTTGGCTCAGATATGTAGATGGTGTATTTGCCACCATAAATAAAAAACATGTGAAAGATGCTTTAAAACTTCTGAACCTACAAGAGCCTACAATTAAGTTCACTGTCGAAACTGAAACGGAAAATATGTTACCAATTTTAGATCTGAAGATAAATACAATAATAAACTTACCTACAGAAAGGACATGCAAACTGACAATTATATCAAAAGTCCATAGTTTCATCCTAGAGCACAAAAGCATTATTCAACAGCATGACATACAGACTAGTAAGTATACTACTGAACAAAGAAGAATACAAGAATGAATACCTACACGATAGAAGCTGCTAAATCAAATAAGTTCAGCAAATAACAAAATTTAAAATTAACAAAAAAATGTTAATTTTCCAAAAACAAAATAAGAATTAAAGAAATTACAACTCTTCAGTGATTTTGTAGGGGAAAATGTTTAAAAATTTCACATACCACCCATCAGCCAATAAATTTCAAAAATTTTTCGAGAAGTATATCATCATCTTAGCACCTCAAAACCGATACAGTGTATTCCACTCCACATCAACTTGTAGCTTACCTAATGACTGATCCTGTATTATTAGATATTCAACATATTGATGAGCCCGTAGAATAAATATAACATAATGTAGTAAATAATTGAAATGCAAATGGCAGTTACCACTTACAGGATTCAATTTAAATAGTTCCAAAACTTTTTTTTTTCAAATCTGCAAAAATTATAATTAGACCTTATATAGAATAAAATAAACTTTAATATTTTATAATAGTTTTATTAATTATTTAATAATTCTGTTGATCAAAACCTCTAGGAAGGGATATGAAATCAACAGCATTAAACTTTTATATAAGTTCTAAAGGAAGTTTACAATAAAGATTTAGTGCATTTGTCGGTGGTTCAGAACATGGTGACACAAAGGGTCTTTGTCACACAGCAGTAATTTGGTTTCATTCTTGTTGGGAGATAACAGATTCCACATGAAGGTTGCAAGTGATGTCCATATCCATTGTGAGTTCTCTTCAATACTACGTTGAGAATTGAGCATTTCCTGGATAGAAAAAAGAAGTCAGTTATGAGTTTGAATCTTTCCAGACAACACACCCTCAGTGAAAGTAAAGAGAGCAAGGAGCATGGAGAAAAAAATGGTGTTATATTCTTTCCCATTAGCAATCATATACAACAATTCCCTTTTAAAATCAGATGACTTGCAGAATGGTCACAAATTTTTCTCCAGAAAGTTTTCCTGAAGGTGTGTGAAAAGGTACTTAAAAGTGACTTAGAAGCATCAAGCTGCATCATGACAATGTTGCATTTCACTTTTCTAAACAGTGCTGCTGAGGAGCCACCCATTCTCTTTACAGTCCTGGCCTGATACAACAACAATCTAAAGTTTATGAATTAAGAAACCACTTGAAGCAGCTTTGAATGACTTTTTTTTCAAACCACAACTTTGAAAATGAACCAAACAGTAGTTTAAAACCATGTAGAAGTAACACACCAACTAATATAATATTTTAAAAACAATGTCTTAACAGCATACTGTATACACCATAAACAGAAAGACTTAAAGAAAGTTGGGCCCTTTTTTACTTTAATACTCTCATCTTTGTATTTATAGTAGATTAATTTGAGCATTTTTTTTTGTATCTGGGATTTTCACAGTGAAATATAATATGACAAATTATTATTACGAAATCACTCAAATTTCACTAATTTTGTTCCACTTACTTGGACATGTTTCAAAGGCATTTGCCTCCATCTTCAGATTGGTCCCACTCAATACTCTTTTGTGCAGTGGGACCAAGCTGAAGATGGAGGCAAATGCCTTTGAAACACGTCCAAGTAAGTGGAACAAAATTAGTGAAATTTGAGTGATTTTGTAATAATAATTTGTCATAAGTAACGAATTTCATGTTTTCAACTATAACAGATGACAATGCTGATGGGTAAAAAGTAAAAATTATAACACAGCCTTTAGCTTCCTACCCTCATTTGCCATTTAATTTTGTTTTTACTAACATCTGTTTTTCAATATGATACTACATTTCATTTTCTAAATCTTATCATAGAAGTTCTATAAACAACATTTATATTATTATCTTAACTCTTGAAGCCATTAACAGTGAAGTAGTAAAATAATTTTGATATAGATTTTTTTGATGATACTTATATTTCATTTACTTGGTTTCTTAGACCATATTTCAGAGTACCTTGTTATTTTCTCTTTCTTTTTATTACTACTGAAGCACTCTATGTGGTGGACACTGATGATACATGAAATGAAGTATTAATTGGGAATAGAGTTTAGTTTTTTTTAATATAAAGGAAAGAAAAGTTCCAGGCCTAAGATTAGAGTACCACCCCTGCATTTGCCATTTATGAGGATACTGGTAAAAACCTCAGTCAAAGAGGACTGTCCTGGGAGGAATCAAATCCCAGACCTACCCATGAGTCTGTGCCTTAATGACATCAGTGACAGTATTCTTCTAGTAGTTGGTCTGCTGATGATGGAAGCGAATGTTCCAGAAACATGTCCAGTAACAAACCGAAAGTAAGTGAAATATAAGTGTCACCAGACCAAATTTACAATTTATTTAATGTTTACAATACTTAATTTGATACATAGACCAGAGTCTTTGATCTTAACAAACTTTTCCAGGCTTTTTTGGCCATGGTTAATGGGCCAGATTGTTATGCCACCATTTCAAATTATTCCATTGCCATAAACATAAATTCAATTGACCATTAGACCATGGCCAAAAAGGCTGGGAAAGTTTGCTAAGATCCAATACTTAAATTTATAATGCATTGCATTAAATACTGTTTGATAACCTCCTTGGCATTAGAATTTTATCTTGCTCAATATTCTGCCATTGATGATGGAGATGTATGAATAGTTGGTCCAGAGTTTTGATGTTTTCAATATCCTCTAAAACTCTCTTTTGAAGATGCTTCATCACATTTAGACCTGGGGATGCATAGGCCACTCTAGTACTATAAAATTGTATCTTTCTATCCCCAAGACACATTTTCATCATGTGCTTTGGCATTATCATGCATGTAAAGAAATTCAGGATCAAAAGTTTTAGCAATAAGAAGGAACCAAGGCTGAAAAACATTAATTGTAGCAGTAGAATATAGGCTTTCATGGCCGGTATTATTGATATAAACTGACTTTTCCATGCTGTAAATCCAACCAGATTCTTCTCCTTCACTTCCCAGATGGAGATGAGGCAGTGACTGATGCGTTAATGGAAATAGTGGTGGTATATATATTGCGAGGGTGCCTATGAAACTGAGCTCTGATTGGTTTGCTTGGCTACGGTGGTTGGATCTAAGTTGGAACTTGTAGGTGTTTCTAGGCAGGGGTTCGAATAGCTGCTTTGTCTTAATATTTTGTAAAGTTGGATATCATGCTGAATGCATTTCAGAGCTTCATCTTTTCTGTTTAAGTTGTTTCTATGCTTATAAATTTCAATTGCCTCCCAGTATAAGCAAGGCTGAGACAAGTGGTTTCCTTGTGTTCTTTGTGGAGCAAAACTGTTAGTTGGTTTAAGTCTTCAATTTTCCATTCTTTCTCAGACTATGATGGTTGGCACCTTTAAATTTTGAACTTCCTCGATATCAATCTTTCTGCTTTACCAAGTTGTCTTCATGTGCATTTTCTACTTGAATCTGGATGCAGAGGGGAGTATTATATGATTGTGAAGAGGACATGGCTCTATTGTTCCTGTTGACATTTTCCTTGCACTGTCACTTTGACGTGCCTAATTTTCATGTCTAGTTGCTGGGCACTTTAAAGGATGGCAGGAATGAAATACTCTTTTGTGCAATCTATTTCTAACAGTTTGGATTGACATAGTTAAATCGTCAACATTCTGTAGGCAGTTCCTAGCATGGCAGTAGTTGACCTTTCTCTCATTGCCCTTAGGCTAGACATTTTTTTAGGCCTGTAGTTGTAATCCTTTATTTAACTGGATATTGTTTTTCTGGGTTGCCAAATTCTTGATATTGCCTTTACTTTTTGGATATAACCCCTTTTCTTGTATTCATAACATTTCATCTTGACTTAAATGATATCATTGAGGATTCACTTCATTTAGTATAAACAGTGCTTGAGGAGGAATGAAAAAGGACCAGCATGGTTTAAAGGTCTTGAGATGGAATGAAAAAAGAATGGGGATGGTTTTCCCCATTTAATTTATAGACATAAATTATGAAAACTTACCATAAGATGCATAATCTTTGTTTCATCAACTATGGACATATTGTAGTAATTTAAAAATAGCATACATTAGAATAAAGTCATGCATGCATTACATACCTTTAGAATATTTTCCAGATGTTTTCTTATTCTACAGACTGAAAGTATTTCTGGAGGGGAGTACCTGTCATAAACTGTATTTGTAGTTTGTCAACTATGTTATTTTCAACAACTAACAACTCGGACATGATAACAACAGAAATAAACAACTGATCTATTGGAGACAGGCTACTGTTGCCACTGCATGGAATGGGATGAGATGGGATGCAAAATAAAAAGATAATTTTCAACATTGTAAAATTTATTACTGGCCTTCAAAATATGAAAATGAAGATTGTGCCTTGTTGACATAAATAGTGAAAATTGTGTCAGAAAAGTGATAATGTTTTATAGACAACCAGATTATATTCCATTTCAGCTGTATGAAATGAAGAAAATATTTTGAAATGAACATATATATATATGCTTATAATAGTACAAAGAAAACATTTCAAATTGTGTTAATGATGCTAAGAAGTAAGGAAATTCATTCTGGCACATCTCACCTAATCTCAAGCATTCAAACCTCTCTTACTGCTTCCCTTAATATTTTAACAGAGAAATATTTGTAGACTCCTGTATTGAAAAGCATTTTATTTACTCTTTCATAATATAACAATTTAAATAAACAAATTATCGTTTACTTCTATGGTAAGTAGTAAGTAGATAAATGAACAGATCACCTATATTTAACATTTATAATTTGTGTAGGCAATATGAAGAATTTTGTTTGAGTATTTCTTCTTCCTTATGTAATTGTATATTAGTAATTGTTTTTTGATTGCCATCCTGGTCTAGTGGTTAGAATTACTGACTGCTGGCCAGGAGGATCTGGGTTCAATTCCCAATACCTGCAAAGGAACTTTTTCTAAGTTAGGAAAGTATGGAACAGGGTCCACCCAGTATCAAGAGGATAATTGGGAGCTGCCTGATGGAGAGGTGGTGCTCTTAGATCTAGAAAGCTGTTTGATAACAGACAGCAGAGTGTCAGTATGCTCATTGCATGCCTCCCCCTTCCCTCAGGGGCCCAATTTATTGGGTACGGGGCGTAGCGACCCCGAGGCACCCGAGCTGCTCCCTCAGGTCCGCGCTCAGCGCGTTTGACTCCTTTTTATTTCGCCTCTTTTATTGTTTT
Organism: Metallyticus violacea; assembly: GCA_030762175.1. Classification (NCBI taxonomy): domain Eukaryota; kingdom Metazoa; phylum Arthropoda; class Insecta; order Mantodea; family Metallyticidae; genus Metallyticus; species Metallyticus violacea. The sequence continues at coordinate 11,862,723 of CM060832.1, read as the reverse complement.
ATTAGTCCTACTTCCCTGTTCTTTGTCTGATGGGTGCCCCCGTGTTTGACGCGGTAAAATGTGACTGGGTAACGGCGTAACTCCCAGCACAGGGTTATCATGTAGGACGGGAGCGTATCCCCTGGTAAAGGCCAGGCCCGGGGAAGGGCCATTGCATGAGCTGTAGTCTTCCTGCAGGCGATTGGGTCCCTTCGTCAGCCCACAGGAAGGTGTGACCCTGAGGTTACTTTGTTCAGGCCAGAGCCAGTAACCTAAGCCGGGGTGGCACCCAGGAAGCAGCCCGCCATCGGAGACGGTTGCAATGGTGGAGGAATAAATCGCTATGGTACTGGAAAATAATCCTTTACATTTTAAACGTAAAAGAGTTGATGCAAAAGAAGTAATCGAGAAGTCTTTCCCTCGTTACTTAGTCATTAGTCGCACTGAAGAGAATCAGTCGTTTACGACCGTAAACCCATTTAAAATTCAGAAGGGCATTGATGCCATAGCTGGACCCGTTAAGTCCTGTACCCGTCTACGCAACGGATCACTTTTGGTGGAGACACTAGGCCTGTCTCAAAGCAACTCGTTGCTCAAGGCGACGCTACTCCACGGATATCCCGTCCGTGTCGAGAAACATAAGACCATGAATTCGTCGCGAGGAGTTGTTACCACGAATGTTCTAGACGGAATGACCGACCCGGAAATCCAGAGCTGTCTGGAAGACCAAGGGGTCACCTCAGTATATCGTGTACAGGCAAAGAAAGAGGGGGAGTTACAGCCGACCCGGACTCTTTTCCTCACATTCGACAGGGTCGATTTGCCGCAGAGGATCAAGGCGGGCTACGAGGTGATAGAAGTGCGCCCGTATATCCCTAGCCCGTTGCGATGTTTCCAGTGTCAGCGTTTTGGACACACTCGCATATCGTGCAAAACTGCCGTATCCATCTGTGCAACCTGCGGCCAAGCGAGTCACGAGGGAGCATGCCCATCCGCTCCTGTCTGCGTCAACTGCCGCGGTGAACATCCAGCCTCGTCCCGCGATTGCCCTCGTTTTCGAGAGGAGCGCTGTATCCAGGAGATCCGGGTAAAGGAAAAACTCTCCTTTACTGAAGCCCGGAAGCGATTCCAGTCTCGCCAACCTGTCGTGCCTAAGACCGGCACCTACAGCGCAGCAGCTTCTTTTGCGCCCAAGAAGTGCGATAGCAGTACGCAGACCTGCGATCTTGTGTTTACACGGGTCCAACCTACGCCTAGTTCTCCAAAGCGCTCTACCGTGAAGCCCAAAGCTGTTGTTTTTAATGCCCCTGATATTAAGTTCAGGACGAGTTTTACGAGAACAGATTTTTTAAAGTCATCAACTCAGGTAGAGAATAAAAAGAGCCCTTCTCCTCCTCGGAGGTCACGCTCCCATGATGGGAGCAAACCCGCTAGGCGGTCGCCGTCGCCGCCTATATCTACATCCAACCGATTCCAGGCGTTGGAATCGGTGGATGCTTCTCAGCGGGAGAGCCCTCCCTCTGAGGAAGTGATGGAGCAGGATGTGCCTGCTCCTTCAAAACCACCGAGTCCCACGCGACTGAAAAAAGGACATTTGTTCCGCCCTGCACCGTCCAAAAAGTAAGGTGGTACATTTTTTATTCATTTTATATAATTTTAACAATGGCTATCCTTTCGTGGAATGTGCGTGGTCTCCGTAGTAGAAGACCTGACCTCGAATTAATTTTACGTTCTACTGACCCTTTGCTCGTGTGTCTCCAAGAGACTAAGCTTCGCCCAAGTGATTCTTTTAATTTACGCGGTTACTCTTCGGTGAGATTTGATCTCCCTCCCGAAGATGGCACTCCCGCTCACGGCGGAGTTTTACTTTTAATTCGAAACGACGTGTACAGCACCTCATTACAGCTCCAGACTCGTTTACAAGCTGCTGCAGCTACCGTTCACTTTTCTGGCCTTAGTTTTTCAGTCTGCAATGTTTATTTACCTCCGTCCGGCACCATCACCACAGTTGACCTGGACAATCTTTTGTCTCAGCTACCACCCCCTGTTCTTCTTTTGGGGGATTTCAATGCACACCACCCCCTTTGGGGTTCCACCACGGAGTGTGCAAGAGGTAACCTCTTAGCTGACTTTTTGCTGAATCACAATCTTATACTTCTCAACACTGGTCAACCTACTTTTCTCTCTGACAGCACTCATAGCTTATCGCACTTGGACTTATCCATTTGTTCTGCCTCACTTGCTGTACATTTCACCTGGAACGTCCTCTCCGACACATGTTCCAGTGACCACTTTCCGTGTCAGATCCATGTACTCTCTCCGAACGCACATTCACAGCGCACGCCAAAATGGCTCATTGATAAGGCGAATTGGACTCTCTATCGATCTTTGGCCGAATTCTCAGGGTGTGACTTTCCATCTATCGACGTCGCGATCGAGCACCTCCGTACTGTCATCATAACAGCCGCAGACAAGGCTATTCCCCGGTCGTCTTGTCACCCCAGACGCTTACCGGTTCCTTGGTGGAACGATGAATGCCGGGATGCATTGCGTGCACGCCGAGGTGCTCTCCGAGTTTTTCGTCGCCACCCTACTTCAGTAAATATGATCTGCTACAAACAACTTCGCGCCAAATGCCGCCGAGTCATTAAGGATAGCAAAAAGGCCTCTTGGATTTCTTTTACCTCTTCTTTTAACCGCACAACGCCTTCATCCGTAGTTTGGGAACGGCTACGCCGCGTTGCTGGCAAACCAAGGTTTACACCTATACCCGGTCTTAGGATTTTAAATCGAGTGCTCACCACTCCGATTGACGTCGCCAATGTTTTAGGGCGAACCTTCGCTGATGTTTCTAGTTCCGCCAATTACCCGGCTACATTTCGCGCATTAAGGGAGCAGGTTGAGAGGAAAGGTTTCTCGTTTGCCTCCGACCATCAGGAGAGCTACAACGTTCCTTTTACCGCCAGGGAACTGGAGCATGCCCTTTCTACCTCTCGACATTGCGCACCGGGACCTGATGACATTCATGTTGCCATGTTGCAGCATTTACCAGCAGAAGGCAAAGCATTTTTATTACGAACTTTTAATTTTATTTGGTGTAGCGGCACATTTCCTCGCGCTTGGCGATTGGCTACCGTCATTCCCATACCTAAGCCTGGAAAGGACCCACATCTTCCTTCCAGCTACCGTCCGATTTCCCTCACCAGCTGCGTTTGCAAGGTGTTGGAACGCATGATTAACGGACGGCTCATGTGGTGGTTGGAGTCGAGGCAATTATTAACGAACGCCCAGTGTGGTTTCCGGCGTCATCGTTCCTCTGTCGACCACCTGGTATCTCTAACTACCCATGTAATGGACGGTTTTGTGCGCAAGTGCCAAACGGTTTCCGTATTTTTTGACCTGGAGAAAGCGTACGATACTTGCTGGAGAGGCGGTATCCTCCGAACGCTTCACGATTGGAACATACGTGGGCGTTTGTCTGTTTTTATTCAGGAATTTATGAAGGACCGGGTTTTTAATGTTCGCGTGGGATCAGTTTTATCGTCTAATTTTATTCAAGAGAACGGCGTAACTCAGGGCTCGGTACTTAGTTGCACACTATTTGCCATGGCGATTAACTCTATCACCGAGTGTTTACCGCCAGGAATACATTCGTCGTTATTTGTGGACGATTTTGCCATCTATCTTTCCTCTCGGAGAACCTGTCTCTTGGAACGCCGCCTCCAATGCTGTCTCGACCGCCTTCACGCTTGGAGTGTCTCTCACGGGTTCCGTTTCTCCGCAGAGAAGACCGTCTGCATGAACTTCTGGCGCCACAAGGAGTATCTTCCACCTTCGCTCCATCTTGGCCCAGACGCACTCTCTTTCGCAGACGAAGTTCGGTTCCTTGGCTTGGTGTTCGATAGGAAATTATGCTGGTCATCGCATATAGCGCAACTCAAAGGCAAGTGTGAACGTTCTCTTTGTATTTTACGTGTTTTATGTGGCACATCTTGGGGAGCTGACCGGACTATTCTTTTACGTTTTTACCGATCTCTCATCCGATCGAAACTGGATTATGGCTGTGTGGTTTATGGCTCTGCGCGGCCTTCTGTTCTGCGCCGCCTGAACTCGATTCATCACCGGGGTATCCGTGTTGCCATCGGGGCATTCCCCACCAGTCCTGTGTTGAGTTTATGTGCGGAGTCTGGAGAACCTCCGTTGTTTTATCGTAGGGATGTTTTATTGGCCGCGTACGGTTGTCGCTTGGCTGCGCAACCTCGTCATCCCACGAATGGGCCGTTTTTTAATGTGTCTTTTGATCGTTTTTATGCTGCTCGGTCTTTTACTCCTAAGCCCGCTGGCTTTCGCTTTCGGGAGATTTTACGGACGTTGGACATGGAGTTACCTGCTTTTTTCTTAGCCGGGGAAACTTCTTCTCCCCCCTGGATTTTAGCAGAGGCCCCCGTTCATCTCGGGCTTACGTCCTGTCCGAAATCTTCGACCGCAGCACATATTATTTGTTGTTCTTTTAGCGAGATCAAATCCTCTTTTAATGGCTGGAATTTTATCTATACCGACGGCTCTAAATGTGACACAGGTGTAGGATGTGCTTTTGTTTTTAATGGGGCTAGTTTTACGTATGGGCTTGACGTTGCAACATCTATTTTTATGGCGGAGCTTTATGCTATCTATCGAGCGGTTTTATTTATTTCTGATCACGGGCTGGGGAACAGTGTTATATGTTCCGATTCTTTGAGTGGCATTTTAAGTTTTAGAAACCTGTACAACCTCCACCCCCTTGTACAGATGGTCCAGAATGCAGTTTTAACCCTTTACGACGCTGGCGTCAGGGTAACGCTGCTATGGGTGCCTGGACACGTCGGACTCCCAGGTAATGAGGCCGCAGATGTTGCAGCAAAATCCGCTCTTTTAGATCCTGCTGAGAACGAGCAGCGTTTTTATTTCGGGGATTTTATACATTCATTACGTAGAGCCATTTTTTCGCGCTGGCGCGAGGAGTGGGAATTACTCCCAAATAATAAGCTCCGTGAATGCAAATCCGCCCCTTTTAACTGGTCGACTTCTTCTCGCGCTGTTCGTCGCGAAGAAGTAATTTTAGCTCGTCTTAGAATTGGGCATTGCCGTTTTAGTCACTCTCACCTTTTTAATGGTCAACCCGCTCCATTTTGCCCTCACTGTGACCACCCCTTTACAGTGCGTCACATTTTAATTGATTGCCTTCATCTGACAGCTTTTAGAAATAGCCTAAGTTTTCCCCCCTCTATTGAGGAGTTACTTGCAGATGATGTGGTTGCTGTTGAGCGTGTGCTCCGTTTTATCCGTGTTTGTGGTTTTTGGAGCAAGGTGTGAGGTGTTCTCTTTTTATCCACGACGGCATTTCTAGACGTTTTTAAGACTGTTGTTGTTTCAGCATTTGATGCATTGTTTTTAGTACCAGTCTTTTATTGCGTTGTTATATATAACCCTTGTTACTGTTTTGGGGTTTTATTGTTACCAGTTTAGACTTTTATTATACTGGTTTATTTTCAGCTTTTGCTGATGTTTTTTACTACCAGTTTTTATATGTTCTAGTGTTGGTGGTTACAGGGTTTTATTGACCCTTTTTAGACCATTATAGGACTGTTGTTTTCGCGATTGCGGCTATTTTAATACCAGTCCTTTGTTGACCGTTACACCCACTTGTTATTTGTTATGGGCTTTTATTTGGTTGCACAACGTGCTGCTCAGACTTGATTTGTGTTAACTATTTATATTTTAGTTCTGACGCAGTTTTTAGTATGTCTGGGCGCTAATGACCTTTGCTGTTGTGCGCCCTTTAAACAACAATCAATCAATCAAATGCCTCCCCCTGCATTACTGCTCTCTATCAATGAAGTTATAAGAAAGGTAGAGAAAGCAGAGGTTACTGCGGCAGCTGGCTTGATAGTGGGTTATAATGCCAAAGAAGATGAATTATAGTTTACTTATTCCTTTCATTTACTTTTTTAATTCTATGAAGCTTCTGTAAATTGGTTACAAACTTGTTTGCTGTTAAATTAGGATGTAAAATTATAGATACTATAAGAAAATATAGCTATAAATATAGAGTTATAGAAAAATATGGAACTAACATACCCTAAAGCTTTACTTGATGGCTTTTTAACTCTGTGGCAAGAAATTTCCCCATGGTGTTCAAAATTTTAAAGTAGAAGTATACCTACATATTTCTCAATAGCAGAGCCAACTAAGTTGTCCAGTTCTGTTGGCATGTCTTCATTTTTTCTAGAAGCTGCCATTGGTCGAACCACTCCAATACCAGTTTGCCTGTAGAGCAAGGCATGTAATGTCTGCAAAAGGAATGCTAAGAATGCTAATCCTGCTAGTAATGTAAGAGGATTGAATCCATCATATCTGAAATTAAATATAAGAAGTTGAGTGAACAAAAATGTTTATTGATACTGATACAGGAAAATACCTAATATCTACTATAAAAATAAAATTCAAATTGAAATAATTAATCCTTTGTTAAGAAGATATTATTGTATATTTAGTTCTACTCCTATTTGTTTAGAATAAACAAGGTTCTATTGCAAATTCTGGCTATGTCCAATGATAGTAGCAAGAGACTACCAATGAAGTAAAACTCTTAGTTTTAGAGTTTTCTTGTAAAGGGTTCATTAACCACTTTTAATTTTGACCTTCAGCTGGGTGCAATGTATCTGAGAGATATCTGTCCCACTTTTTACAATGTACTTAATTTAACTGTTAATGCAAAGTGGTTCCAACATGTAATAGTTTCTTAAAACTAGCACTTCCCAATTTATCACTCCTGTTATTTTTTTAATAAAGATAACTTTGTGGCACATATACGTGCCATGTACTTGTGCTCATTTTACCTACTGATTACACTGATTAGCAAATCATTACTTTTTTTCTACTACATGGATAAAAATATGTAATTTTTTTCAATTAAAAGGGCAATTCAATAAAGAATGATGATAGTTTTTCCTTTTCTCAATCTCATAATTTTGATGATCTGCAGTCTTGAAAGATATGCTGCAAACCATTTTTTGACAGGTTCTTCAGAATTGCCTTCACCACTGCTTCTGATTACGAAAAATGCTTCCCACGCATGTGAGGAAATGTAAAAAGTGATATGGGGCTAAATCTGGACTATAGGGAGAGTCAGGGACAAACTTGATGTTGAATTTTTTGAGATATTTAGCAACATTTGCAATGTGTAGTTGTGCATTATCTGGTGCAGCATCCAGTTTGTTGTATGGATGTGGCCCTTTTGCAAGTGTATGAAAAGGCTTTACAGAGTTTCCAGGACATCCCTATAGTATTTCCCAGTTACAGTTTTGTGTGTAGGTATGGCATTCTGGTAAATCATTCCTTCAGTATCAAATAATGAGATGACTATAACTTTCTCAGCAGAAGCAACCATTTTTGCTCTTTTTAGTGTTGGTCATGAAGCTTTCCATACAGAGCTTAGCTGTTTGCCATCAGGATCAAAATAATATAACCAAGTTTCATCAGCAGCGATTATCTGAAAGAAACTCCACATCTTCCTGTAACATCAACTGCAAGCAAACCTGCATGTGAATATCCTTTTGTAATTTTTGAAAGTGTTCTGAATATTATTTAATGATCCTCTCTGACAATGACACCAGTAATGTTAATGGTTTCCTCCCCATTAAGAGTACAAACTGGACTGTCGGGTCCACCTTTATTTAAAATTGATTGCCTCCTTCTCTAAACATTTTAAGCCTTCTTTCAGATGTGCTCTAAGGGAAGAACATATCTCCATAGGCTCTGAGCTAAAAATTTGTTGAGATGAAAGCAGAATTTCAGAGCAGCATATTGTTCATTACTTGTCACCTCTATTTGCTGTAAGTAAAGCTGAACATGTCTTAACTTGCGTCTCACAAGGGGGAATCGAAAGTGACAACAATGAAACTAGTGTGGTATGTACATTACGCATTAAGCTAACAACATATTATAAAGTTAAATTTTAGTGTGAGAACATATCATTAAAAAAATTATCATTCATTATTCAACAGCCATCCTAAATTGACCCTCCTGAAAACGAAAATGGCAGAAAAAATATTTGGTTTTTTTTAGCATAATTCTGATTATATCTCTATAATTTCTATTTATTTAAATGATTCAATATTTTAAACAACTTGAATCTGTGATATGACATTTAAAAAAAATGTGCCTTAGAATTAATGGTCAATAATACCTCTAGAAGTGCTTAACTCAAATATGCAGTTATAATACAATATGTTATAAAAATGTGAGCTACAGTTATTTCTTCCTCTTGAGCATGTGTTGTATTTTACTGAGTGAGCAATGCTTGATGCAACATGGGACTGGCCGGCAGTGCTATGTCAGTGGAGGCAGGGAGTATATTTCCCCTCAACTGCTCGAGGCTTCAGTATGCGTGGAAATCATGCACAGTAGCATGTGTTTGTTAGGTGATGCAATACAGTGTATTGAGTGAAAGTGTATCAAGTGAAATGGGGCAATACAAGTATTTTATTCCCCAAAGCATATTTGTCAATGATTTATATATATGTGCAGAATCAGCTAGTGCTGTAAGGAGATTATTTCCAGAGGAATTTCCTGATTTAACTCCCTGTGATTTTTATCTCTGGGGGCATTAAAAGAGAAAGTGTACAAAACAAATCCACACACTTTAGATGAACTTAAAACTAGTATTCATCAAGAAATTGCTGCCATTTCTCAGAGGGAACTGCAGAGGGTAATGAACAATTTCCTAAGCAGGTGTCAGAAAGGCTTGAACAACAAAGGGAGACAGTTCCAGCATTTCCTTGCTTAATATACGCGAGTAATTTACTTTTATTTTTCAGTGTTTATGTTATGTATATTAGAAATAACTTACATGGCAAACCATGCTATATTTACTGCATGCTTCCTGTCACCAGACTACTGACACAGCAGCTAGCCTCACCAGCTGGGCGCATGTCCGAAACTGGTTGCGTGAAGGATCATTCACCCCGTATAACTAAAACCAGCGATCATGTGAGGATCAACTCTGGCCAGGTTTGAACACACAACCTTGGATTTACGAGGCAAATATGGTTACCACTAGACCACTTGGACTGACTACTGCAATTTTTAACTTGTTTATTAATCCTCCTCAACCATTCTTCCTCACTTTTCTTAAATAACTTTCTATTTCTAAAATGTTTTTCTCTGTCTTAAATTCATTATCTTATTCCCAACTACTTCTGTCAGAAGTTTACTCCATTTCTCCAAATGTGATTTTTCTTTCAAAAATCTAGTTTCTTTATATTCTAATAAACTACATCAGAAATAATCCTCTCCACACATTGGATATATCTCTTTTTATTTTAAAAACCACCAAATATTTCCTGTACTTCAATATATACAATCCTTAGCTTTTCTTTTCTTTTTCGAAAAACCTTTCACTTTTAATTCTCTGTCCTTCCATATTTCTCCCATAAAACTCCTTTCCAAAATCTTCTTAATTTTTATTGACCCAGGTATCTTTTTGTTTTATCCTTTCTTGTAAAATTAAACTTTATTTAAGAATATTTTCTTCCTTTACCCTTTTTATCCTGAACCAATACTTTAATGCCCTTTCCATTATTTTTCTCTTATTTCTTATTTGTCCTAACTCTGCTTGAGATATCTCAATGGGTGAAGCTCTCTGTAGGCCCAAAATTAGTTTACCTGTAAACTTCTTTGGATCAAATTGGTGGTTACCAGCCCTTGAATATTCCTCAAATCTCTAACCCATATAACATTTTTGCCTCAACAATTGCTAGATATACTCTATCCAATCATCTAATATCCATTCCTGGCATTTTCTCCAGATATATCTTTACAGATTTCAGTACCAATTTGCACCTTGGTAATACCTTTTTCTTTCGCTCATTCCATCCTCCATTATCACTTAATTTTACTCCTAGATACTCAAACTGACTTACCATACATATTAATTTCTTCTGCTTCCCAGTATAATCTCTCATCTTTTCTTAGTTTACAACTTTTCTTGTATACCATAATCTTAGATATCTATATTAATTTTGAACTCTACACACTTTTATTTATTAGCTAATGTTACAAAGTAGTACTTGCCCATGGTGACCAGTGCTGTATGACCTTCCAGCAGGTACTGAAGTTGGGTGTGGCTCAAGTAAGAATCTGCAGAGCATTCTGAGTACCTCACTGTTACTCATATTGCTTCTTCCAGTAAAGATCTCAGAACCACACAAGTTAACTGTTTGCAGTACCATGTTCTGTAATGTTGAACCCAATGATAGTACCCCACCAATGCCAGTTTCTTCTGTTGCATCTTGAATTCTGGCCATGTTAGCTGTTAGCAGTAAAATGAGCAGATTTGATGTGTGTAACATTACCCTGAAAAAACATTGAAATTATCAAATTGAGAACTGAATAAATGAAAATGTCTCAGTAGATTTTGTAAGATTGTGTTGGGAATTCCATAAAATGCTAGAAAAGCAGGGAAACTGTAGGAAATGGGGAAGGTTAGTGTTAGAGGGTGGATAATGGAGAGAGTTCTGAAGTACTGGTTTAGGATACAACAGATGTTGGAGGTTTCTATAATGAGAGAAAAGAAGTCATCAGTATTCTATTAGGAGAAAAAGGGGATGTTAAAAGATACAGATGCATTAGTAAGTGTAATAAGCAGGAGAGAGAAGGAGTGGCATGGTTTAGATTAGGAATCTGGAGCTTAAGGGATTTTAGAAGTAATTGTGGGCATGGAGTTTGCCCCTCTATTTGGAAATTTGGAAAATGTAGAGCATATTTTGTTTCTCAGAAACAAGCAATATATGCTAAATGGATGAAGTTAAATGAGCAAATTGCAGCAAAGAAAATGTTTGGTGACCAAAGACAAATCAGAAATCTTGCAAAATATTTGTATAGAGTTAACAACAAATGATTATGGTCAGTGGGAGAGAAATCTGCAAGTTTGATTGTATTTACCTTATGTAATTGGCTGGTAATGGTATTATAATTATATGCATAGTTGATTAAAAGTTTAAATATGTATGGATGTAAGCTTATTAACAGCAGGAGTTTTATAAATGAGAACAGATTTATTCCTACTTTTGGGTGATTATTGGATGAATCTAATATAGCATTACAAAAATGATTGGGTAATAATAAACTACATTTAAATATTAATAAAACATATAATCAAAATCATTGTATGACTGAATCGAACTACACACTCTTATTGCTCTACTTACTTGTTTATAATGTATAGTACTAATTTCATGAACCATTGTTCCCATCCTCATCTAACTGTCAACTGCTGGATAATTTATTATGCTGTGGGAATGTATTCTACTCTGGTGGTGTGATGAACTTAAAGTTTATGTTTTAACACCCAGAAGTGTCAAAGTTAATTAAACTTTCTCTGTATTTGTAAATGTATTTACTTAAGTTTTTGCTAGATATTTTGTTCTTCTTGTTCAGTTATGAATATTTTTGTGAATTTCAGTTTCGAACGAAGTTGTAGTTCAAAAGATGGTTTAAATTTTATGGTGGCTCCTTTTTTGCTAAAGTATCAGTAATTTCATTCCCCTTTAATCTCACATGAATCAGGATCCATTGTAAAACTATTTCTGTATTTCTGATCTGGATGTAATGATATAGTTTTCTTGTTTCATTTATAGTGTATGTTAGTTGGTAACTGTAATTCATGATACTTTGTGGTGCTGTTTTAGAGTCACTTAAGATAACACTTCTTTATTTATGTTATGTCTATACAGTAAATTTTCTAGATTAACAAAATCATTCTAAATCAAAATAAGAAACATTTTTTCCTCTAAACATCTTCCCTTAGAAGTTAATACAAAAATGTCTTAAGTTATTAGTAGAGCCTGGATTTTTAGGATTTTATAAACCCTGAATTAGTTTTTTTTAACATGTTAAAATATTTCTTTTTAGTTTTTTAACATGCTAAAATATTTTATTTTAGTTTTTTTTTAACACTTTTAGGGTAGTTTTTTCAAGTTTCTCTTGACTAAAGTAAAATAAACAAAACACACTGAAAAAAATGTAAGATGCTATGAATTTATTTGACTTGTATTTTACATTGTTGTGAAACACAAAACTCCATGAGCACTTAAAATATCCAAGTCTTTATAATGTCATTACACTGCATTTTTTAAAAATTGTAAAGCCCTAAAAATACTTAAAATTTGCAAGTCTTTACAAGGTGGTATCCAGAATATTCGGGACTGGTGCTGCCATCTGGGAAAAAATTTCTTTGAGACTATTAACTGCGTCACCCTCGAAGTAGTTCCCTCCCACATGTATACACCGGTCCCAGCGATTATGCCATTTTCCAAGTGCATCTTGGAAAGCATGTTCTTTGAGGGTGTTTAGCACAAACAGCGTTTCTTCTTGAATCCTCTCAATTTGTCGAACCGACGTCCTTTCAACTTGATTTGCAGTTTGGGGAAAGGTCAAAGTTGCAGGGTGCCAAACCAGACAAGTACGGTGGGTGGGGGACAACCGTCATGTATTTCATCAAAAAGTTCCTGGTGAACAAGAAATTGTGACAGGGCGCATTATCATGATTTCCATTGCATCTTTTAGTGGTAAAGATGCATATTCCTGCATTGAATAGTCGCAGGTAGATCATTGAAATTGGTCTTGAAAAAGGCAAGTGAAGTGATGCTGTTTTTATTGTGAAGAACAGTTTTAGCCTCTGCTGTGCAGGTTGCTTTGTTGATGTAAAACAGATCTATAACACTCTTGATGTCTTCAAAATAGTTGGCATAATAGATGGTTGCCTGCAGCCAAGTACTCCAGCTGGTGATGATGGGTTCTGGTGGCAGAGGTATTTGTGGTAACCATTCCTTGAAAATCTGATATAGACTGGAGGCTTTCAGAAAGGCTTTCTTCATGGATGAAATAATGTTGTTCACTCCTGGGAAATTATTTCTAACCTCTTCAGCCAATCGGTAACGTCATGAAGAAGCGAATGGTATGCAGCATGTTAGGGTACAAAATTTTAAATGTCTCTCCTACCTTGATCATGTAGGCTGCATTGTTGGTCACAAACAGTAGAAGTTTCTCATCTCAGTTTTCTGATGGCCTTAGGATACCTAAATCGTCTTTGATGGTGAAGGCTATGGTGTTGTGGTTCGTTTTGTCCAGCATCTTGCATAATATGAGGTGGGGTTTACCAGATTCTAGAGGTCTAATTTACCCACAAGGATGTTAGCAAAGAAGCAACCACAATTATCAGTGGTCTCATCTACTTTATTGAATACTAGGTTCTGTACCGCATGCCATGGCACATTTGCTGATATTAGTACCTCACTAAATGTGGATTAAAATTATCTTCTGAAGAGCCATAAAAAACCTTAAATTTGAGGCTGAAATCTCTGTTTCTTTCTCAATGCTACTGACATGTCTTGCAGACTTTTTATTCTGCAGAAAATGCGATATTTGGTCACAGCTCACTTGCTTTTGACACACCTGGCAAAATACAATTTTAAAATTGGGATAATTACTGATCCACAGTCTAATCAACCAACCTTTAGAAACCTTTTTTTTTTTTTTTTTTGGCATCTTGCTGTGAATAAACTGAAAGTGTAAGCTTGTTAATAATCTATTCACTTTGCTTCTAAATAAGAGTTCATTTGACAATTTTCTTTAACAGAACATGATTGACAATAAAAAGACAGAAGATGTCTATTCAAGAGTCATTTGAAAAAAATAGCATTGAACATGACTGACAACAATGATATTACAAAATTTAATTCAATTTGCTTCTAAAAATAAGTTCATTTCAACAATGCTATTAACACATTACAATAATGGTATTACACAATAAAATGCAATGATTTGTCTTTAAAGTTCAAGATGCACATTATCGATTGTGTTTTAGAAGTAATTTTATTGTAAATATTATAAAAATATTTAATAATAATATTAAATTTAATAATTTAAAATTAAACACATTTCAATTTAATTTTAATATTTTTAAATAATAGTTTTAGCCATTTTTAGGTTTCAACATCTATTTAACCATTGTTAGATTTCATAAAATTCAACTATGTGATCAACTATTATAAAGAAATGGATAATTATGTTGAGATATCACAGTTAGGCTAGCAAGGAACAAAATAATTTAAAACCTAAGAATCTGGGCCCTAGTTATTATAAATACATATACAGAGAATCTCTGCGAAAAACTATTCAACAGTAATTTTTCTCTTTAGGAAACTTAAAATATCTGTTAATGAAAAGCATATAGCAGCTTATCATGTATTTTCCATATTCATCTTCTATATGGGATGTTACTATGTGTTATTGGAACAGGAGCTAATATGGCGTTTTAAGTGGCAGAAGAAAGTTAGAAGATGTAAAAGGTTATCCTCTTTGTAAACATGTACAACTCCTTTTGTACAACATAAAATAATGATTTACCAGTATTATAGTTATCACTGTTTTCTATGTATAAAGAAAATCACCATCTTATACCATAAGGAACCTGATACATATTTATATTACTGAATAAATAAATGAGCTTGATATTCCTTATGCCAGTCTTGCTCTGATACTAAATAGCTATAAATATATTGGAATTAAGCTATTGTAATAAGCTGCCATTGGTAATTATAAATGTAGAAATGAAACATTTTAGAAATTACCTTAAAATATAACTAACAAGATTTTTTATAATATTAATGAATTTGAAGAAAATTTAACAATATGGAATGCTGAATCTGATAATTGAGTAATATCTACTGTTATATGTGTTGGCTTTCATATGGATTTTTGAGAATGTAAAGAATTATTGTACTACGTTTAATATTTTACTCTAATGTATAATTTATATTTTATCTAATATTGTATATTATTTTATATTGTTACAAATATTATTGTAAATGGTGAAGTCTATTGCAATGTATGGTTGTCTAATGATGAATAAAGATTTGATTTGATTGAACATCAATCTGTTTCAACATGTTTTCTGCTTTTAGGATAACATGCAATCAATTTTTCTGTGATATCTCTAATTTCACTGAACTTACATTTTAATAGTATTTTATAGTCAACTGTATCAAAAGTTTTTATAGAAAATTCTAAAGGATTGAAACTATTGTGGTCAGCATGTGAAAAATCTGCTTATTTTTTGCCTATTTTATTTTTTTTAAGCAAATTCCAAAGGAATGTAACAATTGTGGTTGAAG
Organism: Metallyticus violacea; assembly: GCA_030762175.1. Classification (NCBI taxonomy): domain Eukaryota; kingdom Metazoa; phylum Arthropoda; class Insecta; order Mantodea; family Metallyticidae; genus Metallyticus; species Metallyticus violacea. The sequence continues at coordinate 11,847,529 of CM060832.1, read as the reverse complement.
CAATGGAAAGATATTTCATTAATCTATCCAAATCTGCATCGATCGCACCTGCAGATGCCTACAATTTATATATATAAACATTTCGAAAATATGCATATACATAGCCATCAATTAATAATGAAATGATTCGTCGATCTCATTAACCAGCAAAATTGGACCATTGGGGATGGAAGTTTACCTAAAGCAAAACTTTATATACACACACACACAGACAAATCTCTCTAGGGCTGCAATTTTTGCTTTATCTCAAAGAGACTCAGTGAAAATATTTCAAATAAATTTAAAAAAGGAGTTTTCGAAAATAATGACAAAACAGGTCAACTCGGAGTAGAGATAAACCTGAAAAACTTCTGGAAATTAAATCAAAATTTAAAAATAATTCTAGTGGCTGCAATTTTAAACATTTGTAAAGGAGACTTGGTATGTGCCATTGAAATAAAGTGGGAAAAATAGTTTTTGAAAATCAGCAAAATCGGATCATTAGAAGGGGGAGTTTACTAAAACCTAAAATTTAAAAATTGCCCTAGTGGCATTAGTATATGATTTTTCGCTGTGAAACTCCATATATGCCATTTAAATAGAATAAGATAACTCATTTCTGATAATCAGGGAAATTGGGGCAATAGGAGGGAGGGTTGCCTGCACACCAAAATTTAAAAATTGCTTTAGGGGCAATGTTTTCTTCACAATGAAATTCGGGCCATTAGGAGTGGGAAGGGGGGTTTACCTGAAACCAAAAATTTAAAAATTGCTCTAGCAGCACCAATAATTGTTTTTGAAAATTATTAGATTATTGGAAGTAGGGGTATTCCTGAACAACTTTTGCAGATGAAGCCCAAATTTAAAAATCACTCTAATGGCCACAATTCTAATTTATTTAATAGAAAACTCGGTATATGCCATTGAAATAAAATAAGAAAAATAGATCCTTAAAATCGGTGAAATTGGACAATTAGCGGGGGAAGGGTTACGCAAAATTTAAAAATTGCTCTAACAGCATTAATATTTGTTTCACAACAAAACTCCATATGTACCATTTAGATAAAACAAGAAAAAAAAAATAGTTCCTGAAGCTCAGTAAAATCGGACTATTAGTAAGGGGGGGGGGGAGTATCTGTCTGCACCAACTCCGGGAAATCAGGCTCTTAGACGGGTTACCTGAAAACCAAAATTTAAAATCATTCTATTGGCATTAATATTTGTTTCTTCACAGCAAAATTTGGTACACACAATTTAAGTAAATAAGAAAAATAGTTTCTGAAAATTAAGGAAATTAGACTATTAGGAGTAAGATATACTTGAAAACCAAAATTTAAAAAATGTTATTGTGTTTAATTTTTTCTATATTGTTTTAAAATAAAATGAGAAATTAATTCTGCTTATAAACTGTATTTGTAACATTGCATAAGTTTTATATTTAAAAAAATTACTATAGTGAAGATAGCAGCTGTAAAATATTGATCTAATATGTGTTTGAAAATTATATTTATATGTAAGAGTGCTCTGTAATAACCTTCAGAAATTGTTTCATTATACGTTTTCCTGACAAGGCTTGATGGATCCCGTTATGGTAATCCAATGCTCTAGCCAACTAGTTTTAGTCCACTTCTTGTGTTATTCAGTTTGACAAGGCTCCAACATTTATATAGTCAGCTTGTACTGGATTAAAATACTGTGCAGTTTCTATTTTTTGCTGTTTGATCTGCAGTCTCATTGCCTGCATTCACGGGAAATGGATATAATTACATTCTGGTTAATGGACATATTTATTTTTTATTTATTTATATACAATGTCGCAATGAGCTGGCAGCTCTAAGGAGTTATTGTCCTCTACGAAGATATTAGGCAGCTAAAAAATTAACCAATATAAAAAATAAACTTAAAGTTAAAAGTAGTAGTATTTACATATTTGTATATTTATACAGACTAAATATAAGAGGCAGAAATATATATAAAGATATATTTGGTGCTATATATTTCTGCATCAGCTTTGAGGAATATTTTGAACCAGATATATACCTCCAAATTAGATTACTATCTTTGGTGGTGGATCTTTAAGAATAAAGCCTGTGTGGCTAATAATTCTCTGTCCATATTGAAATATAGTAACCACCTCCATTCTCTTTATGAAATGTTATTGTTTGTTTAATAAGTATTTTTTAAGTTATTTAGCTATATTTTTATACTTATAATTTGAAAATTAGGAAAGTAATGTTAATTTTATTTCATTTTTTGCTAATGTTTTAATATGTCTTAAGTTGGAATGATGTATGAAACCACATTCTTCTCATTTTATTATTGTAGCACATTATTTCCCTTCTGGCATTTAATGGGGAGAGAAAAAATTTGAGAAACATTTTGAAACAAACTTGTTTTAATGGAATTATTATAAATATAACAACATTACAATCAGAACAAATTATTTTCCTTGAAATTTTTTTCTTTCTCTGTATACTTGAATTTTTTATATTGTTAATTTAAGCAATATTTAATTATTGCCTTTACACAATATTGCATTTATCATTATGATTATTGTTGAAAGCTTTAGAAATGCCATATAATTTAAAGGCTACTGAAATGGTTAGAAAGATTATGGGTCATTTAACTTGTTCAGGAGCAAAGTGCCAGTAGCTGAAATAATTGTTCTTATGCTTGGCTGAACTACATCATTGCTCTAAGTAGCTGCCATTAGCATTGCTCATAGGTATATTATGTACATTCAGGTTAGAACTGAATCATTGTTGTTTAGGGCTGTAAAAAACTGATATTTTATAAGAATTTAGGGTAAAAACTTGTTTAGAAATCTGTAAGCTTAATCTTTTAAATATGAGAGCTAATGGGAACAAGTATTTTTTATAATTGTTTAAAATAATAGTTTTATCACCATAAACATAAATGTTAATCATTGTCATTATTTATTGCTGAAATTATATTACCATTATTATTGAAGTGCATTGATATTTTATCAAGAACATTGTAACAAAAGAAAAATATGCTTTCATATTTAGGTCAGTTAAACATGCTGTTTATAGAATAAGAATTTATTATGATAATAGCTTTATCATAATAAATTCTTATTCTATAAACAGCATGTAAAAGATAATTTTGTTGTTATTATTGAAAGTGTTCTAAATTAATTTTTTCATTAGGTAGATATATGGCATAACTAACAAGTATATAGGCCATTTAGGATCAATACAAACTTTTAATTCTTCCATTTTCAACCATTTTTAGGTTCATTTTATAAATATTTTAAGTAAATTTACATGTACTTTTCACAGTTACAGTTATTACTCAAATTGACAATCAAACTAGAATTCTTATATATACTATAACACAAATTCTGATTACATCAGAAGATGTAATTCACTCTTAAATAATTCCTAATAAATGTAGATGAAAAATGTATATGCTCCATTTGAATGCAGTGATAGTAAAAGGTAAAAAACTCAAGTTTAACATGGAATCTTATAATTATTATTTAAGCATTAAAAATAGAGATAAGATTGCAATGTATTCATTAGGCATTTTGAACAAATGAAATACTAAAAACTTTATTCTAATACAAAATAAAGAGTCGATATCATTATTGCATCTTCTAAAGGAAGGCCAAATATGGGGTAGCCAACTTTTGATCATGAAGTGATAATTAGTTGCAACAAATTCTAAACACAGTTTTTGTGGGACATGACTCATTAATATGTTCATGGAACAGATAGTATATTTAAAAAATGAACTAGGAATTTAATTTTGTAATATAAATATTATACATGGCACAAGTTGGAGTGCAATTAATTTAAAAATTTGCATGTTTTTTGTTTAAGCATTTTTATTTTTCAGCATGTGTCATAAAATAATATAACTGTCTTATCATTTTCTACAAATTTCACAAAAGTATTCACCCTTATTTCATAATCAACCAACTTAATGTTTGATATCACACTTTCACATTTGAATCTAGAATACTTAAAACATAGTTTTGACTGTGTTTGGCATAGTCACTTTTTGATACTTAATTCAGCAAAAATATCCATTCAGCTGTGGTCTGTGTTCCTTGTTATATTTACAAAAAAAATGTTCACTAAAAAGCTATGTAGATTAATCTCATTGACCAAATATTGAAAGAGTTTACTATCAAACTTCAGAGCAAGAGACATTTGCAGTTTCAATTTAATTTTTAAAATAATTTCTGTGCTATTCTCAAAAAACATTTACATAATTCCAAATGTGTTTGTGAAAATACTTGTGTTTAAAAATTATTTCAAATGGTAATTTCTAGGAAGTACAGAAGTTAGTTTCTTTACCCAAAAGAAACTGAGTATATTCTTGATAATGGAAATATGCCAGTTTTTCTTATAATAGCATATAATAAGATGCAAATAAAGAACTAAAATAGGGAATTCTGCATCTTAAAGTGTTGGATATAAAACAATTAAGAACAATTTTAAAAAGTGTTTTATCATCTTACCTAAAGTTACTTCATTTTGATAATAATTATAAATCATTTGAGTTTGTCACTAATATTAATGCTGACCTTATTTAATGTAACACTGTATCACTATCTACAAACATTGACACACTCACCAGCCTACACTGCATGTACCTTGGTCTGTGCACGCATGACATATAACTGATAACTCTGGTGTACAAACCACTTTTTATAAATAATCTCTATTACCATAATAGCTTTACCAGAATTATTTTGCTCCAGTTAGGCATGCATCAAATAACTGCCACTGATATAGCTGAGTGAATCTGCAGAGGAGTTTCTCTTCCATAACTTCCAACAGAATTGGTGTAATAAGGTGAAATATGGAAATTGTAACACTGACACATATGTGTGACAAATAAAACAGAACATATTACCTAGTTACAATTTTTAAAAGAAAGAGAAAATAGTGAGAGTAGGTTGTTATGTTTTTGATTGCACATGAAAGCAAAATGCTCCAAGTTAAATACAAATGCATATAGACAATAATTTTTTTTTTAATATTTTGGAAATGTTGATTAATATTGAAAATTGACATGAAACCTCCAAAATGTTTGAATAACTGTTAAAAAATTAACTAAACTAGCAACAGACACTAAGATATGGGAACAACTGAGTTATGTTAACACTTTAAGATATAAAAACAATGTATTAAAATATGCTAGTACAGAAAGTGAGATGCATAAGTGTTTACAAAAATATTCTGGGACAGGTATTGACAGTAAAATTATAAGTTTATAAAGAATAGAGTTAGCTGATTGTAAGAAAAAAATATTAAGTATATGAAGGAATATATTAGGAAGGCATTCACAGGAAAATGTACAAGTGCATGGGAGAATATTTTTTGATAGGTAAATATTGGCAGTAAAATGTGTAAGAATATAGAGAAATACTGGGCAAGCAAAGTTCAGCTTTACTGCATATCATGTAGGGGAGGAGGGTGCATGATTTGATCTATTTCTATTAATAACTGCTGAATATGAAAGCAAATATTACATTTTATAACACAATTTGTACTTTAATTTTAACCATAGTAAATTAACATATTATAAAGAAGACAATTTTGTAGATATAGGCAATTAATTTTAGAGCAGGAAAGTGTCTTATTATGCCTACTCAGTGGCACTCACACATCACTGGGGACACAATGAGACACTCATGAAACTGATTTGATCAATTAATGTTATAACTTTACCAAATTTAAACTTCAATCATTTGAAAAATTGAAATATTTGAGGATCTTGATGCCTATCAAACATCAAAATTGACTTCAAACTGGTGATAAGATGCCTGTCATTTTTTTCCTTTCTGTTTCAATAGGAGTGGTGAAATAAAATATGTTATAGCTAGTGCTCTGATAGATTCTCTATCTGGCATAAGTGATTCTATAAATTTATTATGCATTTCAAACTTTTCTTAGAAAACTGATTTCATAATCTTCATTATTGTCTTTTGCAGCATAATTTTTCCTGCATAGAAAATGCTGGTCTTCATCTGGAAATGAACCAACACATGATCTCCTTGAGATCCCCTATCTAATTCCTTAAAACCAAAAGGATTTGGAACTGGCATCCACTGCCAAAAATGATATCTAATGTATGCTCTTAATCAGAAGATTCAGTCTTTTGGCTTATATTTTTTGTTTTGTTTTTGTCTGAACCTCTTTCTTCAAAAGCAGTTTTAGTGGACAATCTATAGCAATGTAACTTTTCCCTTTTTTCCTTCCATTACTCTTATTTTTCCATTCACCAGCCTTTGAGTAGCCTCTGAATTCTAACAGATTAATGTATTTCGTTGTAAAAAGACTTCTACTATTTCTATTATTACATTTTTGTCAGTAAACATTTCTCTGTTAGAATTTGGTATAAGAATGATATCTTCAGATTGGTCTTTCAGTACTAGTGTAGTTTGGGGGCTATTAGTTGCAGCTAGTATAGTTGTATCCTGATGATTTGTTATTTTTGATATAATTTCAAGATGGTCTAGCATCGGCTGTGGTGCCTCAGTAATGAAAATGGCATTAAACACTATTAATTAAAAAAAATTAAAAGATTGTCTATCACTGCTATTGTAGTTTGGAGATTGCCTGTTACTAATGGTGTGATTTCAGAATGATCATTATTGCTGATTTGAGAAAGTCTGAATTACTTGTTAATCAAAAGGAAATATTCCACCTTTCAATATCTAGATACCATATTTTGGAGTGTTATTGATCTTTCATGGGCTGATTGAAATATCTGTTACCTCATGGATGTTAATGGGCTCTCCAGGATGGGAGAGTATCCATGCATCAACTGCAGTGTTGTAATAAGACTTCAAAGACAGATATATATCCAGAGGCTGCAACCTATTAGTGCAAGTGGCAAGGTATTATAACAATGGTTATAATTTTCTTTAGCAATTTTTTGTGCTGAAATTGACAGTTGGCTCGTGATTGTCCTAAATCAACAACTGATTTTCTTGGAAGTGTAATTATGATGCACAAAGTATTTAATCACCAATGGAAAGCGATCAGAGTTCAACCAGCCAGAATGAATTGCTAATTCAAGAGTTCCTGGTGAAGGACAGAACAGCATGAACTCTTTAAAACTTTTTTCTTAGAAAATCAATACAAGAGCTAATGAATTACACAGTTACTAGTTCTCCTCTTTCTTTACTTGTACATTTGTTCACTTGCTATGTACTCTTAGAGCAATTACTTTTTTGGCTTTGAACTGTTGTAGCACCAGTCTCACGTAAACTACATAATTTAGTGTTATCTGCAAAATGTGGTGACCTTTTAGAACATTCTCAATATTTTCACTTAGGTCTTTGACATTTTGCACATTTAAAGACCTAGCTCTAGAGAAGCTTCAAACTGTCTGATACTAAGTTCTTGCCATTTCAAAAATGCTGCATCCAATTCAACTAGCTATTTTTTTAACTTCCAAGTTATATGGAATGTTAGTCATGTTAATTGTAACCATTTCAAATGCTAGCTTATGAAGTTCCTGGTACATCAGCATCTGTAGAGAGGATACTCTCTCTTATAAAAATACATGTGGACTTCACAGAAAAATAGGCTAAAAATCAGTAAAATGATTTATTCATTCAATGAAAATTGTACGAATCAATGCAAAAGTCTTTTGCACACCACATTGAAATATTCTTTTGGGTGGCTTTGGTCTATAGTCAACAATCGCGGCATTCAATGCCTATTGCGTTTTTCACATGCAATTTTGGTGTAGGATAATGTGCACTAGAGCATTAAGATGCCTTCACTTGGCCATTTCGTTTGCCACACTTTCACTCTACCTCATCCATTAAGATATCATGGATATTTTTTCTAACGATAATCATCAGGATCTCAATCAGATACCGCATATCCGGTGCATGTATGGTCACGTTTAACTCAAAAATAAACATACATGCTGGTGCAGAATCCCCATGTACTTCAACTCTGCTTTTGTCCATTTCTTGAAATAAAAATGTTTAATTCTTGTTCATGACAGATGCAATAATGGTTAATTCAGATGACTATAAAATGTTTACCATACTTGCAACCACGATTACTATGCTTGCAATTATGAATTCAGTAATTACAGATTAACCAGCAATGGTGTCACAACTAAATTTCGCGCTATATCATGGAAATTTATCGTACTTTTCAGAGGACCTTTTTGCTTATGCCTCTAATGTATTATTTTTGTCTATTTGCTTATTTTTAATTTATATACTTTTGATGAATCCCAAATTAATTTAGTTGTTTGCCAACGACATATACGGGACTACACGACTAATTGACTAGTGAGTACATGTGCGGCTAGTACAGCAGCTGATAACAAGTGTGTGAGAGTGTAGTTCCAAATGCACTATGTGCTATGAATGGCAACAGTTTTTGCTATTAATATATAATTTATTCGTTTTCAATTTATCTGTTTTATAAATTTAAAGCACCATGTCTCTTACGGTTTTGTTGAAAAGAAATGTCCTGTTCAGAAATATCTTTGTAACGCAGCTAGAGGTTTCATCAACGTTTCTATGTGCATATTTATCTGCGGAAGCAAAAGCGAAAACAAGTGGTATGTTCCTCTTGTTTCTTGTAATTGTTTTAATATTTATTTTTTGCTCAGGGTGTTTCTAAAGTTATGTGATAATTTGAACATGAAACTCATATCGCTACTACTACGGATATCGGCATACGAAGACATTTAAACATAACCTAAAATATTTTTCTAAACTATTTAGCGCGTCATTAGAACTAATTGAGGCAGATTAAATTATATTATACCGAGCACTGAAAATGATAAATTTAGTGTTGGTGGTTCAGTTTTGTATGGTTATGGCTTGCGGCAAAGTACGCTGTACTGTATTTATAATGCCTTTTCATTGAATGTCGTGATGGTTTTCATGGCATTTTTTATTCAGATTACATAAAATGTTGATTAGATTACATGGTAACTGTTTAATCTGTCATGAAAATACCCTTTTCTTTAGTGAAGTGCGTAAGGGCGAAAATCGTGGCTTACAATTGGCATGTTAAAAGGAAACACTTTTGAAGACGACAAACAAATAGAAGAAGAATTATACAATCGTTCTGATCATTTTGATGTTAATAACCCATAAATCAAGATGTCATGACATCCAGTAACTATCATTAATACTTAATTACCAAGCATGCAGGCAGTGGTATGGGCTATCATTCTGTATTTAATTGAAAACTCGTTTGACAGAAATGTTATAGCCATTGGTAACACTTAACAAATAGCAAAGGAGTAAAATAATTAGACTTTTATTGTCAAAACGTGGTTGCACACTTTGTTTCTTAGCACTCTGTAACATCTTGCTAATTTGCAAAACACGATGCCTTTCATGCTTCCAAGTTATGTGGGGCTTATGTACTTTGTTTGGTGGAGGAAGTGGTAACTTGGGTCTACTCATAGTTCTGTCAAAATAGATGAAGGGTTTGCATTAAGTGTTGTTGATATTGATCTAAGCTTAGCATGTGATTTAGACATCTCTCTATGTCAGGGTTGCACCATTACAGTTTTTGAGTTTAGTAAGAGCATTGTCTAATAGTAAGGAGCTTAGTTAATTTTTATTTAGGCACTGTTTGTTGTCTGATAAATGTCATCATGAAAAGTGCAGAACTATTGTCAACGTCTCATGGAAGAGCAGTGTGTTTTATTGTAGTAAAACTTTTATCGAGAATAAGAAAGAGAGGAAAGGAATTTTTTTTCACTTATGGTATATGGTGTATAGGAATACATTTTTTATGGTATAAATTTGTCATTGGAGGCAGTATGTTATTTCATCTGTACTTGGATAACAGGAGACTCGCCTATCTAGATATCTATACAGTGTGAGCTGGGTATGAGCAGCAGTACTATTGTAGACTGAAGTAACTATTAAAGAGAGATGTTTTAACTTGTGTTGCAGATGATCTGCAAAAATAGATGGAAGAGGTGTTGTAGTTGGAGTTGTTGAAGCAAAAATTGGAAAGTGGAGGTTAATAAGGGATGGTGGATTTTTGCTGGTTTAAAATAGAATAATCCTGAGCAGCCTTTTCTTGTTTCTATAAAGTCAAGATGCAAGAACACTTCACTAGCTGAAATTGAAGAATACATATATGCTGGTAGCATATTGGTGAGTGATTGCTGCTGTGCATAGGATTGCTTGGAAGACAAAGGTTTTGTACAGTTCACAGTAAACGAAAATGTTAAATTCATGGATGCAGGCATACTCAGAAAATAGAACAAATGTGGAGAGAGGTTAGGAGCAAGGTACCAAGGAGGAAAGTGGTTATCTTGCAGAATTTATGTTAAGAGAAGTTTCCTAATCATTGAGATAGATTCCATCACTTTTTTAAGGCTGTTGCTGAATTATGTGCTCCACTGAAGTTGTAGAAAGTGGGTTTATTGGAATGTTTCTTTGCAGTGTTAGATTAGCTGGACCACCTTGGTGCCTCTGTAGTAAAAACATGCCTTAAACACTAATAATAATAAAAGGAGGCTGTTCCAAGCACATTACAAGTTTTAGGAATGATGTTTGTATTTTCCATACGTTCTATAAAAAAAAACATAAAAAAATTTGAGAAAAGTATGGAAAAGGGAGAATGTAGACTGGATACTGTTTTGGTAAATTTACTTAAAGCTCCTGCTGCATAATATTACATTCTTGTTACTAGTAATAATTTGGAAGATTTGGAATACTTACTTAAAGAAAACTTTATAATTGGGTAGTCATACTATTGTTCACCAAGTCATTTAATACATTCTGTATTTTTCCACAGCTGAAATTTAAGTATGAAGAGGAGTTTTATATTAATGTAGATTTTCCCACAGTTCTTGTTTATATGTCAGTCATAGCTGGAGTATTGATGATTTTGTGATTGTTGCTGTAATACCCATTCTTTTTGGATGGTGATTAGTGGAGCAGGTTCCTGACTCTTTTTTTCTTTTTTCAATTGGCAGTGAGCAAAAATGTGTGCATGTTGTGTTTAATTTTGTTGTTTCAGTTTTGTTTGTATTACTATCTTGCCAGGAACTTTAGCAGGAAGAATTTCTAGTTTGTTCAAAAACAGTTTGGTTTGGTAAATACTTTATTCATTTATTCCTTTTTGAGGAAGGTGGTTGTAAATGACATGTGTACAGATGGATGAGGCAACATTTAGTCATTATATCTTAAGGAATGTTGAAATAATTTATGGAATATCTTGTTTTGTGGTATCTTAAAGGCAAGTTTCAGGTAGGTAAATCCTCTTGTATAAGTAATTTTCCAAAAACTGTGGTAATAGCTCCATCTCAAAACCATAAATTTGTTTATTTCAAAAAATATTTCCTGGGATCTGTGGTGTAACTGTTCTATATAATTACCTAAATTCTTGAAACAATGTTTATTCTGACACATCACTTTGATTACTCAAGTTATGTATAGTTTTCTTGGCATTGAAGTATTTTTCATCAATACTATACCCTATTTTAGTTATGTATTATGAAGCATAAGATGTCATTAGAATTTGAGGGTCATATGCACAAAATTCCCATTCTTTTTTTATCATAGCATTTACTAGTAAATTTTGGGCTTTATTTGGCCACAGAGGCTTTGTTTGGCCTTAGTAAAGAATGAAGTTTACATTGAAACCAGCTTATGCACTGAAGGAAAATAATGCGCATATTTGAAAATATTTTTCTTGAAACTAAAACCTGGCACATAGGTCCATCTTATTCAAAAGGCCTCATATATAAATATGCAAAACTTAAGAAAGATTAAATAAAGAGCATAAATAACACCATCTAAAGTCTGTTGGGATTCTCTGTCTTGGTGCAATGAAATTTGAAGATGCATATTGTATAAAGTACAAAGAGATAGTCTGGTTTTATTTTTCAGATTCTGAAGAGTTCAGAGTGTTGGATTTTAGAAAACAGAAACAACAGGCAGTAGCTAAAAAGCGGCAAATGAAGCGAGAAATTGCCCCTCCTCGGTGAGTACAAACTATTATTAAAATTTTTTTGTTTATTTTTGTTTAATACAACCTGAGCTGCAACCTCTTATTAATACATAGCCCTTAATAGGGTTGCAATACTAGGGAAGAGCACTTTAACGAACTCATATGATTGGAAATAAAATTGTATTATTCTCTAGGATACTTTGCTGTTACTACTTCAAAGAGATGATAAAGTGAGTTTGTATCGAGACACGAAAAGGCCATAAACTCGGTCTTTAATATCACAAAATTTACACCCTCATACTTAGTTTATATTCTGGCCACTGTTGTTCTAACTAATTGATATCGCTGAGGAATAGACTTAAGAACAAACAAATTGCATTTTTAGTCCTGCAGGAATACTGTCTGTCTAGTAGGAGAATGAAGTAGAGGTAAACAAATCATGGTTTGTATTACTTTGCAGCCATCTGCATTCGCAATGGCAGAATGTTGGCAGAACACAAGACTTTCATTACGTTAAGTACGATAAGTGTGTTTCACCATTTAAATGCCATATTTATCATCTTACCTCTAAATAACATGCAGCACACAAGGCAAGCAAATTAATTGCTGCTCTTGATAGGCATTCCACTAATCTGAACTGGACATCAGTTCTATTCCCTCCAGATTTGATGTTTCTGAGTCACTAAATTCATCATCCTCCCTATATGTATCACACATTTTTCTACTATGACATCAATACATCATCTGAATCCCAAAATTTTTGTTCTTCCTCAATCACAAGCACTCCAATTATCACAACATGTAATGCTGCATCAATGAGCTCATATGTCCCGAAGTTTCAAGATCACCACCATCACACCATCTCTATTGGGTTTAAGTAGTTTCTTTAATAATAGGCAAAAACTTATTAATGAAACCACAACAAAAAAAGATATCCTAATTTTTAAAAAAATTCACATATCATCAATGAGCTATAAAAATTTCAGAATATTCTTAAAGATTTTAATATCAGGTTAGCACCTGTAAATAGATTTAATGTTAAAAATCTCCTGATTGATAATGTTCATGACAATATTCCACAAGAGAAAAAGCAGGTACTTATAAAATAAGTTGTGCAGAGTGTGAAAAAATCTATATTGGAAAAACAAAGAGAAACATAGGCACATGGTTAAAGGAACATTTCAGAAACATAAAATACAAGCAGTTGGAGAAATCAGCAGTGGCATCACATTTCTGTACAGAAAACCACGACATATGAAAAAAACGAAATTATTAAAATCAGTGCAATGACCTACAGAATTAGCAACATGGGAGAAAATCTACATTTACAAATACAAAGACAGTTTAATGAACTTTGACATTTTTGGTGATGAAAACATAAACTTCTAAGTTCACACCTCTACCAGAGCATATTACACATTCCCACAGCATCAGTTTATCCTCCAGTTGACAATGGGGCTGATGATGCAAATGAAGGGTTGGTGAAACTGGTTCTACATGTTTAAGTGGAGCAAAAGAGTGTTAGTTTGATTCATTCACATAATGATCTTAATATGTGATTAGCTTCACTATGCAATGTTCCAATTAACAATTTTAGTTATACGAGTATATGTGATATTTTTATATATAAGAATGTTGTATGTGACATACTGAGTGGGCTAAGTGTGCATTGCTAACACCACTTCCACTTTTCTTAGCAAGTGTTGCCAAGCAAATACAATGAGAGCAGTTTGTAAGTTCAAATACATAGTTTAGCTGGTTCGGTGGATAGGCTGCTCATTGCTGCATGCATTTTCTTGTGCATTCAAGGACTTCGCCATTTTAAAACTTAGGTACAACTTATTAAAAACCAGATTTTGGTACTCAACTTTCTTACAGGAGGTGGCAAAAATATCACCCATTTTCTCTGACACACAATCGACATCTTAGGAAATTGTCACTGAAATGCATAAATTTCCTATCACTAATTAACCTAAATTTGTTAAATTTCTCCAGTGTGTGAGGATTAGTTGAAGATAGTCTTTTTACAATGTCTGTCCAAAGATAAAAATCATTAATTGTAATATCTGGGGAATGAGAAGGCCATAAACCAGGGCCAATAGTTCTGGAATCAAATACACAGGTTCCATCATAGATTGATGAGCGATCTTAAATGTTTTTTTCCAGTCTGTCACAAAATCTGTTTCATTGGACTTTTATACTAACTGTAATGCTGCTTTTTTCTGTTGAAATTAGGCTGCCATGAACTTAACACCTAAATGCTGCTCTTGTTCTTCCACACAACTTTCTTTACCCGATATATGCTTTGAAGATATAAATGATGACTGAATATTTCATCATTCCAAAACACTGCTGGATCATATAATGAAATCTTACTCTTGATTGCACAACACAATTGCCCAACTCTGTTGAAATCTACTTGCAGCACTGGAAGACAGAATGGCCCTGTGCATGCTGCATGGGGATGGAGATTCTTGGGAGGATGGTAGTTCTGCTGCTTGGCCAATCTAAATTGAAGGGGTTCACTTAGTGGTATAGATTTAGAATATATGAGAGAACATCATATCAAAAAGAGATGAAAAAACATTAAAATATCTTGTAGTTACATAAGTAGCTAGGCATTGTATATTAGAGTGTAAGCAAACCAAGTTTTGGAGGAACAGTTCCTATTATGAAAGTGGGAAAATTTATCAAAAGAAATAAGAGGAAAAGAATTTTAAATTTAAAATCAGACAAAAACATTAAGGAAATTGGAAAATACTTAGGAAGGTAAGACAAAAACGACTATGGATGGAAAATACTTGCAGAAGGTGTGTGAGAAATGGTATAGAATTATCAGATAGTGAAAGAAGGATGAAATGAGTAGGAGAGGGAATGGGACTAGTTATCTAGCATTAGTTAAACAGGATTCTTATAAACCAATAACCAGAGTGTTAGTGTGTATAAGATCCTAAGGAATAAGCAACTCTCAAGGATAGAAATTTAACCGAATGGGTTTAATTAAAAAATGAGAAAGGTTTAGTATTGTATGAAATATAACTTAATATTGTATTGAATGTATAAATTATTTTTAGTATTCTGTTTTGGTTTTGGTTGAATCAGAGTCAGGTCCCCTGGATATTCCAGTAGGTAGCTGCTGATGAACTAGGGACTGGGGGGGCTGAGCCAATCAAATTGGAATAAATTTGATTGGAGTTAGTGTCTTGTGGAATTGCCAAAGGCACTGTTCCTATTTGTTATATTTATATTTAAAATTATTTAAGTAAAACCTTGTAACAGTATTTATAGCAAGACTAGGCAAAATTATTTTGTTATAAATGATTTATTTTGTAATGAATTAGTCATATATAAATGATTAAAAGAATGGTATATTTTCGCATCATACTAAATGGAATTTACTATTTAATTTTCAAAAGTGTGAAAACTTTAATCATTATGACTTATGAATGATTCTTTAAATCATTATTATCTGAAACATTTTCTGTTTATGCTTCCATACAGAAGATTTCCTCAGTTATATAAAATATAAAACTGACAACATATTTCACTAGTGTCTTTTGTGAATGTCTACAGAACTAATGTTATGCCGGTGGACCAGGATTGGACGAATGTTTGGCCAGGTCCAAGATCATTTCATCCAGCATCAGTTCCACTACCTCTGAGGCAAGGCTACAATCAGAAAGGAGCTATTCCAGAGAAATTTGGCAATGCTGAGCTGATGAAAATCCCTAACTTTTTACACCTAACTCCACCAGCAATCAAGAAACACTGTGAGGCATTGAAACGCTTCTGTACACAATGGCCTGAAACCCTAGACACTGATGAAAAGTGTGAGAAGGTATTTCCCTTGGAGGTCATAACATCAGACTATTGCCATTCTTCTCCTGATATACGTGATCCGCTCTCAAGGATAGTAACAATTAAGGTAACAATCATGTAACATTTTTCTGCACAGGAGTCAAAAATAATCTTGATATATTTTTTATTAACACAGTATGTACATCCTAAGGCAAAAAATGAGCAGACTCTTTAAAGTGTTAATTTGTCTGTTCTGCTTGACTCTGCACTCATTTCATACTGGCATGTCTCTGCATGGATTTTACAGCCCTTAGCCTCATTCTGTCGTCATAACTCATATCTAGCTCTCCATGGCAGACTTAAGCAGTTAAAAGCAGGTATATAGCAATGAGAATTATTGAAGTTTGAATCCTAATCATGCACAAGTTATTTAATTAATTTTTTTGCAAATAACTTATGTTTAGTATGCAGATGATATAACTTCCTGTTGTAAGGTTTATTTTAATTTTAAGGCAATTATGTTCAAACATAGAGATGTAAACTAACCTTTTTAGTTTTTAAAATAAATAAAAAATTAATAAATATTCTGAAATGAAAAACCAAAATATATGTGTCCATTTGAATCACTACCAATAATATCTTCTCATTCAGTTAAGTTAGAAATACGATTATCACCTTATCTTGTGTAGAAACTCTCCAAGTTCTGTAACATTGAAAATTATGACACTAATGCGCCTGTGCATGGTATGATAACACATAGAACTAAAATGACAGAATTAAAGTTCTCAATTGCAGTGCAAAGAAATTTTTTCAGTCATGTAGCATTTTCAGATGAAGCCCCTTTTCACATATCTGGTAAAGTGCACAGGTATACTCACATTCCTTATTGGTAGACAGTTTTTTTTTTTTTTAATAACAAAACTGTTTCTAACAGCTGATTCTGCCATTTCACAAAACTCTGTGTTGTCATACCACGTGCAAGTGCACTAACTTCATTATTTTCATTGTTACAAAATTTGGAGAGTTTATAAACATAGTAATACAGTTTTTTTCACACTAACTCCATTCACTTACATAAAATTTGGAACATATGTTTCGGGAGTGATCCCTCCCATCTTCAGCCTGTTGACAAACTGTTGTTAAACGTGGCGGTTGGGTCTCTTGAAGTTCTTGTGGCGGCATCTGTTGGTTCTATTAGGAATTTGCTGAGTTCATCCAATGGAGGGAAATCGAAATTCATCAAATTATCCTTATTTTTTGTAATGAAAATGTTTTCCCAAGTGGAAAGTTCTATTGCATTATGAAGTTGTTTAAGTAGTTTTATCTCTGGTTTAATTTCATGATTTTTATTCCAAAAGTGCGCTGCTATTGCTGATTTATCAATTTGTTTTAAGCGAATATTTCTGAAGTGTTCTTTTTTCCGGATTCCCAAATTTCTCTTCGTTTTTCCAATGTATTTTTTGTCGCACTCTGCACATTCTATTTCGTAAATACCTGACTTTTGTTCTGTTGGCATGTAGTCCTTTACTCTACAACCTAATAAGTTCTTTATATTAAAATTGTTCTTTGGGGCTAACATAATTCCTTGTTCTTTGAATATCTTTTTGAACTTATTGTGATAAATTGGGTGGTATGTGAAACTTTTGAATTTGTACCTTTCTTTTGCACTTTTAAGAGTGGAAACATCTCTTATTGTTTTTTGTTTTTTGGTTTTATTGATGATTTTTATTACTGTGTCTTTGTTGTATCCATTAGTTTCTCCTATCTTTATGATTTGTTGGTATTCAAATTTGTACTCTGTTTCTGTGAGTGGAATGTTAACTAATCTGTGTGCTAAACTATAAAACACTGCATATTTATGTGGAATGGGGTTAAAACTGTCATTTTTATGTAATTTTCTGTGTGAGTATTTTTCCTATGAATTCCAAATGTAAGATAGTTTTCATTTCTTATGATTTTTACATCTAGGAAGGGGAGATATCCACTTCTTTCTTCCTCTATGGTGAAATTTATAGATTTGTGCTGCAAATTCAGAAGTTTTAGTGCATTTGTTGTATGTTTTTTCGGAATTATTGCAAATATGTCATCCACATACCTATACTATGTTTTGAAGATCAAAAAGATCACCAAAGCCTTCCCTCTAATCTTCAAAACATAGTATAGGTATGTGGATGACATATTTGCAATAATTCCGAAAAAACATACAACAAATGCACTAAAACTTCTGAATTTGCAGCACAAATCTATAAATTTCACCATAGAGGAAGAAAGAAGTGGATATCTCCCCTTCCTAGATGTAAAAATCATAAGAAATGAAAACTATCTTACATTTGGAATTCATAGGAAAAATACTCACACAGAAAATTACATAAAAATGACAGTTTTAACCCCATTCCACATAAATATGCAGTGTTTTATAGTTTAGCACACAGATTAGTTAACATTCCACTCACAGAAACAGAGTACAAATTTGAATACCAACAAATCATAAAGATAGGAGAAACTAATGGATACAACAAAGACACAGTAATAAAAATCATCAATAAAACCAAAAAACAAAAAACAATAAGAGATGTTTCCACTCTTAAAAGTGCAAAAGAAAGGTACAAATTCAAAAGTTTCACATACCACCCAATTTATCACAATAAGTTCAAAAAGATATTCAAAGAACAAGGAATTATGTTAGCCCCAAAGAACAATTTTAATATAAAGAACTTATTAGGTTGTAGAGTAAAGGACTACATGCCAACAGAACAAAAGTCAGGTATTTACGAAATAGAATGTGCAGAGTGCGACAAAAAATACATTGGAAAAATGAAGAGGAATTTGGGAATCCGGAAAAAAGAACACTTCAGAAATATTCGCTTAAAACAAATTGATAAATCAGCAATAGCAGCGCACTTTTGGAATAAAAATCATGAAATTAAACCAGAGATAAAACTACTTAAACAACTTCATAATGCAATAGAACTTTCCACTTGGGAAAACATTTTCATTACAAAAAATAAGAATAATTTGATGAATTTCGATTTCCCTCCATTGGATGAACTCAGCAAATTCCTAATAGAACCAACAGATGCCGCCACAAGAACATCAAGAGACCCAACCGCCACATTTAACAACAGTTTCTCAACAGGCTGAAGATGGGAGGGATCGCTCCCGAAATATATGTTCCAAATTTTATGTAAGTGAATGGAGTTAGTGTGAAAAAAACTGTATTACTATGTTTATATATATACCACTCCATTGTCAACAGCTTCGTAAGTACACTTAATTGAATTTGGAGAGTTTCTACACAAGATAAGAGGAAAATCATATTTTTAACTTAACTGAGTAAGGAGATATTCACATTTTTATTGGTAGTGATTCTACTGGATGCATTGTATGTGTGTGTGTGTATCTTAATATCAGTGTATAAAATCCTGTGCTTCTATTACTGCTAAAGACAGGGTACTTCCTCTGAAGCTTCCTTTATTTTGTTCCACAAAACTTCTATCTTGCTCTACCATTGTGCAGACTGATTTAACTCAACTTTTTTCATCTTTGCCCACACATTTTCATTAGGATTAAAATCTGGTGAAGTAAGGAATTCACTCAATTCTTGTGATATGTTGCTTCTGCTTGAATCAGTATGAAATATGTTTGCATGTTGGACAGGATAATTATCCTGTTGGAATTCAGTGATTCCAATAGGATGTCGCATCCTCACAGAAAAAACTGTGTGTTTGAGGATGTCTTTATATTAGTGGCTGTTGAGTATGTCATAAAGCTGGCACAACATACTCAGGCTGATTTATGTCAGCCTACTGCAACACATATATGCAATCTTGTGATAGAGTTCAGCCATATATTTTGCGTTGTGTAATGTTTTCTTGTAACAAACAGTAGACAATTATTTTCCACCTTGTTTGCAGATGAAAATATTACATCTGTGAATATAACACTAACCCATTGGTGGTTGACATTTTCTTGTGCAAAAGTGAAGCGAAGTTATCTGTGATTATCATTAAGATGCATCTCCTTAGCAGCTGACTGAGCAAAGAGCCCTGCAGTATTCAAATAAAGTAGGGCTGTACAGTTCGACCCATTGCTCATTTCAAAGACATACAGGAAGGAATTGTCTGCTTCATCAAGCGAATAGCATCCTGCTTAAAACCTTCAATATGGCTTCCTTTGAAAGGGAAGTAAAGTCACAGATCCTGTAAAAGAACCCTCAAGCCTGAAGGAAGAGGTCTCTAAGCAAAATTTATGGACCATTTCATGCTCTGAATTGAATGGGATACTGATGAGATGAATGTTAAAGGGTATCTGTAAATAAACCAAGTAAATAGTTGGACTACATGTTGCCATTTTATTTTACTTAATGTTTGGTTGCTCTGAATGAATGAATGAATGGTGTTTAATGCCTGTTTTTGCTACAGAGGCACCACAGGCAATGGACACTGATGATACATGAGATGAAATGATATATTGGGAAAGGATTTTTTATTTTTAAGGAAGGGATCGTTCCAGGCCTAAGTTTAGGGTACCTCTCCGGCATTTGTCATTTATGAGGACTGGAAAAAACCTCAGTCAGGGAGGATGGTCCTGGCGGGATTCAAACCCCAGACCTACCCCTCATGAGTTCGCGTCTTAACAACCTTGGCCACCCATGGCAGTGGGTGGCTGCTCCTAGCATGCTGTATCACTGCTGCATTGTTAGTAAATCTGAAATATTAATTCTTCATGTTTTACCACATATGAGAAGACTTTAAACAGTTGTTTAAAACAGAATGGCAAGGAGGAAAACTCTCATTGTGAGTGCAATGATTCCCGAGATGGTTCGAACTAGTAATGGCCATTTCATCTTTGAGTGGGATTTTAAAAGTACATTTATACTTTACATATTTCTTTCTTTTAGGTGGCCCTACCAAGAGAGCGTAATCTGCATAACTCATTTGATGTAAAAATAATGCAATGATTAATGTAACATATAGATTGTTAATGAACTAAACCAAAACAATTTCCAGTGTAGAGATGTTTTATATATAAGCCATTTTAGATAGAAAATGTATGGCCCGTCTGTTCAAATTTTCAAGCTATAGCTATAAGTTTCTAAAGATGAAGATTTTGAAAGCATAACACACAATAACGAAGGCTCTCTGGTGCCATGGTTATGACAATAACTTTTGGGTAAGAAGTGGTCATTTGTTTTTGAGTTCGAGCCTTGATCATTTTTTTTTTTTTTTCAAGGGTCTAATAATACAGCTTTTAGCTATGTTTTAAGATAATGTTTCAATTTGTACACTTAAATCTTAACATATCAGTTCATATAATTACAACCCTTGCTTACAAAAGGTAGAATTATGGATAATCTTGATAAGTTGGTAGTCGTATATTCAAATATTACCTAAATTTCATTCATAATTCTTTGGTAAGCATATCGCAGCACTTCATATTAAATAAAAAATTTAACGGCATTGGAAGAATTGAACCAGCTGCATGCAGAACATCAGCTTTGGCATTATGCATTAAGCCACAAAAAGCTCCCTCTAGAGTAGGCTACCTAATTCAAGAAGGCATTTAAGTATGTGATATGTAAATTAAGTTTTAGGCATCACGTTAATTGTAAGCTTATTAGCCATTGTGATTTGGTAATACATTCATTGTCACAAAGAGAATAAAGCTTGAAAGCATTAAGTAAATTTCATTCATAATTCTTTTATATGCATATTGCAGCATTTAATATCAAATAAAATAAATTCAACGAAGGATAAAAATTGAATCTTTGGATTATGTATTAAGTTACACAAGCAGCTAAATAGCTCCCTCTATAGTAGGCTACATAATGCAAGAAGGCAGTTAATAGATGTTTAATGTCGCAATATCAAATGATTAGTTTGATATTTAAGGGATTTTTATGGCACTAAATCTTGAAAATGCTGGTAATGAACTGCGGAAAATCGACATTTCTATGCTTGCAGGGCAGCTTTAAAGACATTCTAAACCAATTTTTCCTAGCTTGGCTTTAACACCAACTTATTAGCATCTGATGCATAAAAGTTTAACATGTTTGCGTTATGTTTAGTTGTGGACCATATATTGCATTGCTTATATACGACATCTCTACACTCTCTGAAATTATTTTGATAGTTCATTAACACCTGTAGATTATGACAAAATAAAGTTTAGGTTGTACATAATGTAGCATCATTTTCTTTAAGAAAAAAAATAAACCTCTCTTAAGTATCAATCCTTGATTTAAATAAATTTTTCTCTAAATTTCCCATTTACTGTGTTTGATTCCATAATTATGCTTAATCCCAGATTTTATGGTTTGTGATTTTTATCTCTGGGAGGACATTGAAAAATAAGAGTATATTCAATTGACTCACACATACTGGAGGAACATGGATGAAACATTTGAAGTGAAGTTAGGTTCAACAGTGATGGAGGACTTTGATAATACCCTAAGAAGAGGCAGATTGCATATTACAGAAAAATGGACTACATTTCCAGCTGGCTGCTATAAGGGGTTGTATTTCAAATTTTGTTATTTAATATTTTATAGCTAAATTTTAAAAATGTGAAATGTGTGAGTGCCACAAGTCTATGCAAGAGAATACTGGCATCAATGCAAGGTCTATCCACTGACCAGCTGAACCTGATTGAACTGTATTCAGTGGAAGATGTAACCATATATCTTATGTATGAACATAGTGATCACAAAATAAAAAGGAATAAATAACCTATGATCTTCAAAATCACAGTCTGTCATATATCCATTAGGGCAAATAGGCAGATAGCTGTCACATGGTAAATCCATTAATTGTTTCATTGCTGTACTGTCAAATTATTAGTCTAAGATTTAGAAATACTAAATCTTGAAAACACTGATGTTGATTAGATATTGAAAATTGGGACTTACTGATTCATGAAGATATTCTTGCAAATTTTTTCCTCGTTTCACTTTAATATGGACTAATCAGCATCTAATTTCAATGTCTCATCTAACTTCAATATTGTTAAAATTAAATTGTACCTATGAAACTTTAGACAATGGAGTGGTAATATATTCTACACTAATGTATTCAACATGTTGACACTAACTCCATTTACTTGTATAACACTATGAAATGTTTCGGAAGCAATCGCTGTCATCAGCTGTCAATCGACTACTTGATTTGGTGGCTGGATCCCAAGGTGCTTCTCTAGCAGTCTCTGATGATTCTAATAGGAACTAGATGAGTTCATCCATAGCTGGAACATAAAAATTTATTAAGTTTTTCTTATGTTTTAGAGTGAAAAATATTTCCCAAGCAGATAGTTGCATTAGTTGTGAAGTTCTTTCAGCAGCATAGCCTCTGTTTAATTTCATGATTTTTGGGACTAAAGTGAGCTGCCACTGCTGAATTATCAATTTGCTTGAAGTGTTCTTTACTCTGATTTGTAGGTTTTTTGTCTTATACTGTACAACCTAAAAAATTTTGATATTATATTTGTGCTTTGGGACTAATATTATGTCATGCTCTTGAATATCCTTTTGAATTTGTTATAAGTTCAATGGTATGTGAAACTTTTGAATTTGTACCTTTTTTGATGTTCTTCAGTGTGGAAACCTCTCTTAAAGATTTTTGTCTTTTAAATTTATTTATAATTTTGTTGAAAACATTGACTATTGCTGTATTAATTATCTGTTGCATTCCATTTTGTATTCATTATCTGTGAGTGGAATATTAATTAATCTGTGTACCAAGTTGTAAAAAAACATGCATAATGTGGAGTCAAAGAACAAATGTAATGTCAAAAATTTATTAGGCTGCACAGTAAAAGACACCATACCAACGGAACAGAAATCAGAAATTTATGATATCAAATGTGCAGATTGTGATCAGATATACATCAGAGCAATGAAGAGAAATTTGGAAATTTGGAGAAAAGAACATATTAGGAAAATTGATAAATCTGCAGTGGTAGCTCACTTTTGTACCAAAAATCATGAAATTAAATCAGAGGCTAAGCTGCTGAAGGAACTTCAGAACCCATTGGAACTATCCACTTGGAAAAAAATTTTCATCCTAAACAATAAGAAAAACGTAATGAATTTTGATGTTCTACCCATGGATGAACTTGGCAAGTTCCTACTCGAACCATCAAAGACTGCCATAGAAGCACTTTGAGATCCAGTCACCAAATCCAGTAGTCGATTAATAGCTGATGAAGATAGCAACTGTTCCAGAAATATATCCTGGTATTATATAAGTGGAATTAGTGTGAATATGTTTAATATATAAGTGTAGGATTCATCATTGTTTTTCTGGACTGTAGATTCCTTATCTCAAATTGCTTGTTTAAAATCCCTCAAAAATTTCTAAAATTACTGTGGTATTGAATTGAATTTATTTCAGCATATATTATAATTAAATTTATATATCAACTTTTACCAATTGAACAACTGATCTTGGAGTGCTAGGATCTTATACAATTAACACCCTGGTTGTATATGTAATAGATTCTACTTTCCACTGTTTATTAACTCATAAATATCCTCTTTCTTGATTAATTCACTTTCTTCCACCACTTCTCTCTTACCTTCCCTATACAGTTACCCAATTTTCTTGAAAATTCCTTACTTTCATTTCCATAAAATTTTTCTGTTGTGTCAAAATTGCTACGTCAATTTTTCCATTTTCTCAATCATACTTCTTCTCTACGTGTTTTGTTTCTGGGCATTCAATTATACACTATAAACCATTATCTATTTTCCATATTACTTTCTCATGCACATTTAATCCAACTAGCCCTATTTTCCTGCTAGGTGAGCCATTACTCCCGTTTCCCCTTCTGTTATTTTCTAATTCTTCCATATAAGGCACTCTAATTTTACCTTTGTTCTTCTAATCCTCTTATCTGTCCCTGATATTTTGGTAATTTCCATTTAAAATTCCTTGTAGCCAATTCGATATATATTGGTTGGTCTCCCACTCCTTCGTCCAATTCTCCAGGAGTCTGTAATTTCCCATCCAGTTTGACACCCAGTTTTCTTTCAATAATTTCTTCTAGTTCTTCCCATGTCTTTTTTCCCCTCTTATTTCGTCAACTCCGAAAATCATCACATTCAGCTTCCTGCTCGGGTCCACCAATTTCTCCAATTTGACTATTCTACTCCTGCATTCCGCCAGCTCTCTTATTTCTTCTTTGAGCTGTTGGATCTTCTGTTCTATATCTTCCATGCTCTTCATTTTCTCTTCTATTCTTGCCTTCCTGCTTTTAATTTCCTTTATATCTTTCGCTATTGACTTAAACAAATCCTTCACTTCCTGCATTACTGGTCCTGGATTTTGTTCTGCTCCTCTAATTACTGATAGAACTGCCAGCACTATCACCTTCCAGAACCTAATTGTTTCTTTATTTGTACTTTTGAATTTTCGACTGTTGAGCCTCACATACTTGCTCTATATCACTACAACATGACACCTATCTTTCCTGCACTCATGAATATTCACTCTACATGTTAGACCTCTTCATGCTCATGCAAGCAGCCTTTGCTATTATAGTTCATCACCACCTGGTAGAAGCATATGCCAATACATGAGAAAATATGGAAATTTTCCTTTCAAACACAAACTACCATTCAGTACATCACTGGATTGCCATGGTGCTGTTAGAATCTTATGTCCTATATTTTTGGTGCTTCATGTTGGTGAGTGTGTAGCAAAATTAGGTTAGAGTGAGAATTTATTTCTCCTGTAAGACTATAAAAAATTATTGAACAGCAATAATGAAGACACACCAGCTGAAAATTCTAACTTGATTTATGTTTCAAACAGCTTAAGCTCAGTCGACTTGAGCTTGATGCTCATGCAAGAGACAAATTTCTGCGTCTTGTTGGGGAGAGATACAACCCAGACACAGATGTGTTAACAATTGTGACAGATCGATGTCCATATCGCCGGCAAAACTATGACTACGCGCTGTATTTACTGACAGCATTATTTCATGAATCTTGGGTAAGTAAATGAGTGTGAGTAAGAGTCATTTTAAAATAGTTGTGCATAATATTTTTGTGTGTTTAGAAGTTATTGACAGAAGCAATTAAATATTACAAATTTAATGTTTTCAAATGTTGACACAAACTTCACTTGCAGGGTTTTTAACACATTTAGTACCAACTTCTAAGCAAGGCATTTGTAATCATGGACCAGGTATTTTAATGCTACTTCCACTTTCTATATACCACTTCATAACTTCTTAAAAGTTATTTGAACTATAGTTAAAAAGTCTTATCACGCAGGAGCTGTGTAAACTAAGCAAATTCCTCACTGAGTTGAGGAATTTTTTAAGTCTGGCTTCTGAGCAATTGAGTTGAATAACTTCTAATGAAAATGAATATAAAAAAACATTTGATATCACTAATTTTCCTTTCTTTATACATTTTTCAATTCCTTTATCATTTTTTCCATCATCAATAATTATAACACCTAAATATTTATATTTTGTACACCAGAAATTTTTTATTATTTTTGGTTAAAACTGAAGCAATTTTGCTGAATGCATATGTTAGTAAGTTTAAGTAAATCTTCTCTTTCTTCTGTTTGTAAAAATAATTATTAGGATTCTGATAGCATACACATGCATGATAGCTGTATAGTTTATTATAAATATTGTAATAAATGTTCTCGATTTATATTCAGTTATGCCACCCCTTTATTTAGACAAAGCAATAAAGGTAGTAAACCGAATATCGTGACATGTGCACTTGAAGTTGACCTGCAAAATATTTAAGCTGTGCCTTATAAGCAGTATATTCTTAGATTGTGGCCCCAGTATTCAACAGAAACTGTTTTTAAAATTTATAACAAAAATCAGAATGGTCTATTTGTGACTAAATTGTATGCTGTATATGCTATTCTTCACAAATGTAACATCCCAGCACTGGTTTGCATACAGAAAACAGAACCTTGGGAGAGTGAAAAAACAGAGGCTGATATGGAGTCCTATGATTGGGATAAAAATGACTCTCGCACTAGCTTACTAAAGTTGCTGACATGGAAGGCAAACAGTGATGAAGAGCCACAAAAGGATGAAGAAGAGTTACTATTGAAGCTGCAACAATACAAGGAGAAGGTTTCCAACATCTTCAACAATGGTGAGCTTATTTCTTGTTTATAAAAATATGACAAATAATTTGCAATAGTAGTTTTTGCACCTTATTGTGCAACATGGTTCCATATACATGGAATCTCCTTATATGCTCCCCACCAAAGTCATTGAATCATCTTCTTTCTAGTCTAGTCTGTGACAATATGACAAATTATTGAAAGAGGAAGGTATGAGGGACATTCGGAAATTATTTACATTAGTAGTTTTTATATCTTATTTATTATGCAACATTGGTCAAAGCACATTGAATCTCTTATTATACTCACTGATGCATTGTTGCCTTCTTCATGGTAACTTCATTATGGCATCACAAAACCAATGTTTGGAAGTATTATGCCAGCATTTGTGGACAACTGCCTGAATTTCCTTGTTGGTGCCAAATTTTTTACCTTACAGCTAGTCCTTCCTTGTTGAATAAGGCATAAGATGGAGCGAGATCCAGTGAATATGGTGGGTGCAGCAAAACAGTGAACTTATATAATGTTACACGCAAGACAAATTCTGGAGCTGCAGTCCCAAGTGACAGCAGAGAGAGTTGAACTCCTCAGTCCCAAACGGGAGATGGTGGAATAGTGGGGATGCATATTTTTCTCTGTTTGAATGGAATGTGAATGAGGAAGCCTGACTTGTATCTTTGCAGTACATGTGCCGTTGATTGTATTGCTTCCTTGCAGTTTTAAGTGTCTGATACCTTCATCTTTAGAAACAAAATTGCCTGAGCAATTACATGCATAATAATGCCTTACAAAATTGTTAGAAAAAGTAATAAAAACAATATTTTTTACAAACATTGATCCCGTTGTTTCCTGAATTTCATGCTTCCAGTTTTAAAATCATCAATGGATGAGAACTGCAGTACTTCCGATTTTACTTTTATTTCACGTAAACAAAATTCCTTTTCAAGCCATACTGGACAAAATTAGAGATTCAGTGTCAAATGTTGAATTACAGACAACTTAAGTCACTTGGGACCGTCAAATAAAGAATGTAGTCATGAAACAACATTGGAGCTTCTTTATTTGAGCATTAATGTTGGTACATGAAATAAAAGGAAAAATCGGAAGAACTACACTTCTCATCCTTTGACGATTTTAAGAACTTGAAGCAGGAAATTGAGGAAACAATGGGATCGATGTTTGTAAAAAATATTGTTTCTCACTCCTCTTCTACAACTTTGTAGGCATTATTATGAGTGTCAGCGCTCAGGCAATTTTGTTTCTAAAGGTGAAGGTATCAGACTCATAAAATTGGAAGGAAGCAATAAAATTGACTGCATATGTCCTGCAAAGATACAAATTGGCAAGTCGAAGATAGAAAATGCCTTGTCACATTTATCTAACTCATGCTGGTTATCAACAAAACTTAAGTCACTTGTGTCAGAAAAAGAAAGGAGCACGATAGCTGCAGATATTGCAAACAAAATTTCTTTCCAAGCCATACTATACAAAATTATATATTCGGTGTCAGATGCTAAGTTACAAAGAATTCATTTGCTATTATGCATTTTACTGGAAATGCCATCAGTGTGATTACCGTGTGGTGAGAGTTGGGCTAGAAAGAAAACATGACATGCTGCTTATGTAGTCATGAAGCAACATCGTAGTTTCCCTGTTGCCTATTGGGACTGAGAAGTTTGGCTCACTCAGCTGTCATTCTGGACTGGAGCTCCAAAATTTATCCTGTGAGTAATGTGTTAATTCACTGAGCAATGAAAGTATTGCTGGTGTGCAACCACAAATTGTCATGTTGAAGGAACACTCCTCTCAAGCACTTCCCCATTCACTTTAGACTAGTCAAGGATATTGCAACACACTTCACTTTTGACAGTTGTTCCATGAGGAAGCTAGTTCATTAACAGGATGCCTGAAGTGTTCCTAAAGTTGATCATCTGCTTACCTGCAGGTAGAGCAGCATGAGATTTCTTGGGCTGGGGACTCCCTGGACGTTTCCATTGCATATATTGAACTTTCTTCATAGTGAGGGACACAATGACTCGTCACCAGCTTCTCCAAAACATCCAGATCCTCATTATGCATTTCCTGTAGCAGATGACAGACTTCAATCCTTTTATCTTTCATGCCTGTGACAAGCTCCATGGATCCCAATGTGCACAAATTATTTTCATACTTTGAATAATGGTGTACAGGGTTATGTGGCTGAGGCCGGTATGACATTCCACTTCATCAAAAATTATATTCTTGTCAGTCATAATCAATGCTGACATAATCTCAATGTTCCTGAGAAACTGCTTGTTGACGGAGACAGTATTTGTGTGCTGATTCCTTACTGCTGCAAACCCATTGATCCAGTTGTAAATGGTCTTCTGTGCAGGAGTTTCTTCACCACATACCACAATTAAATGTCTTATGAATTTCTGCAGTTTTGATGCCTTCCATCTTGTGCACATGTTTCTATACTTGACAACAAACACTTTAGCTACACACTGCTTAGAACCAACATTTAGTATCTGCATAACGTAACATAACCTTACAAATGAATATGCCCATAGATTATGCAGTATTCATGAAAGACTGCTATTGTAAATCCTTTCTGAATGGCCCTCTTATATACAGGATGAAAGGAAATCTAATACATTTCTTCCGGGCTATTATTTGTTTAATTCTATGTCATATGCAATATCTAATTTTACATAATTGGGCATATATCTGAGAGATGCCAGCTACTTTAATAGTTCTTTGCTGTCTAAACTCCTTCTAAGTATGATATTTTATTTACATCATTATTTTAGTGTTTCATTTATATTGTAGTAATAATGCTTTATTTGTAAAATAACATAGTACAGTAAATGAAGTGATAGCTACTTATGTTACAGAAAATATATTCATTATTGTCATACTAGGGAAAGAAAAATGAACTATTTTGTACAATATAAACAATAAACATCACCAGGTATTTTAAACTTTTCATGAAATCAGTGCCTTTTCTCCTAATTTTTCTACAAAAAATAAACAAATTTTGTAAGAGCTATTCCTTGGAATTAAGCAACTTTCAAAATATTTCTGCAAGAAATTTGATTTTGAAATGCTAATTGGAACTTTTACAATGAAGCTAATCTGCTAATCTAATTCAGAACATTATATAATTGAGTCGAATTACACACTCTTATTAGCTCCACTTACTTGTTTAAAAGTAGAACTTGTTTCATGGATCATTGCATCTTCAGTTAACTGTTGACTCCTGTATAATTGGTGTTGCTTTGAGAATATATATACTGCTCTGGTGAAGGTGTGATGAACAAACAAAAACAAAGAGAAATATAGGCACACAGTTAAAAGAACTCTTCAGGAATATAAAATACAAACAAATGGAAAAATCAACAGTAGAATCTCATTTCTGTAGAGAAAACCATGGCATAGTGAAAAAATCAAAATTATTAAAATCAGTACAAAACCTACAAAGAGAAAATGTACATTTATAAATGAATGAACCTTGATATTTCCAGGGATGAAAACATAAACTTTTAAGTTTAGAATAACTGAGTCGACTTTGTAACACTTACATCACTAATAGTTTTTAAAAGAGGAAAACTAAGTTTCGAGCTAATTGCTCCCACCTTCAGTTCCAGTTCGACTGCCGGCCTTGTTCTTCATGGTGGTGGTTTGGTTTGTCTCTGGTGGCGGTTGGATGAACTTCTGTATTAAGACGTCACTTAGTGGGATTTCAAAGTTGAAAACGCTACATTTGTTCTTCCAGATATAAATGTTTTTCCAGACAGCGAGTTCTGTTTTCCCTGTAATGTTTTTAAGTAGTTTGGGATTCCTGTTTATATTATGTTTTTCATTCCAAAAATGCCAAGCTACTGCTGATTTTTCTTCCTGTCTTTGTTTTATGTTCCTAATGTGTTCTTTTGCTCGTGTTTTTATGTTTCTTTTAGTCTTTCCTATGTAAATTTTTTCGCAATCGATACATTCCATCTGATATATTCCTGATTTGTTCTCTTGAGGAATGTCCTCTTTTAGTTAGGAATTTAGTATATTTTTTATGGAGTAACTGTTTTTTGGAGCTAAAATAATGTTTGGTTTTTGAAAATCTTTTGGAATTTGTAGAAGATTGATGGATGGTATGTGAATTTTTGGTACATTCTATTTTCTTCCTTGTTAGGAAGAACTATTTTCTTCCTGCAGAATATGCATCCCCAAAGGAACACTGTGAATTATCCAGAGTGTTACTGGAAAAAATTATAGGAACTTTGTTCTTTGAGGGGGGGGGGGGGGGCAGAGTTGATGGAATAATAGAAATAGAATCCCAAAAAGGAATTAGCTAACCTCATAATGGCTGAAAAGTAGATGAGCTGTGCCATTGTTAAGAGTACATGTAATATGAAACAGGACTGTAGTTAAAAAGTATGTTTTTTATTCATTTGATAGATTGCAGTTTTAGCAATTTGTAATGACAATTGTAATGATGGGTAATGTGTGCATTTCCTAAAGCATATCTAAAATTCAAGATGGCTAAAGCAATACATTTGCGGTGGCAGGAGAATATATCACATGTTTCTTTAAGGTTTAGATGTTATGTATAAACATGAAAACACTATTATGGCTGATAAAGTCTGCTTATCTCTGCAAACTAATATTTACGTTGAGATATCCCAGCACACACAGAAGCTGACTTTGATACATTAAATCCATATCAGTGTTATGAAATTACACATATATGTATAAACCATGATAACTTTATAAGCCATTTCTGAGTGCTGACAATTTCCTTTTTCATGTAGACAATATGGGTTTCATGATTAGGAATTTGTAATGAACATATTCTATCTGGACACATTTTCACTGGGTACTTAGTTTCTGCTGTTATTTATTGCAAAGCATTTTGATGCATTTTTTTAACTATGGATTTTAGAGTATTTTATTGTTCATCAATAGTTTTTTTACAAATACTGAAAAATGTATGATTAAATTATTTTAGATAAAGAAAATTATTTGAAACAGATACAGGTATTATTAAAAATGATGAATATGTTTAAGTTCAAACAGACTCCTTGAATAAGTGCATTAAATCCATAGAAGAACCGTAATTAATAGATAATCGCAAAATCAAGGGCCACAACTCCATTTTTAGCTTGGATAGCTGGTCTTCATAAGGTTCACAAATTTGGAAAAGCATAGTCCAATAATCACAATTTAAATATTCCAACCTACCATTTGGCAAATTGTTTATCCATACAGATACTACAAAAGTTCAAAAACTTAAACTTAAAAAACTCCAAAAACCTGGTGAACAAATTTAAAGACCTAAAACTTTTATACATTGATACACTGCCTTCATTTGACATCATTGTATTGTTTCCTAGGATACTACAAAAGAAATGTAATCATTTTCTTAGTAAAATTTTAATCAGCGAACCAGACCAGGCAGCACATTAAAGAATACATCAAACTTACTAAAATTTGTATTAAAAAGAATTTTTTTGAATTCAGTGAAAAAGTTTTTAAACAAAAAGCAGGATTAATGATGGATAGTCCTTTATCACCTTTTCCAGCCAACCTATTCATGAACTGCTTTGAACTGCACTCCACAAAGGCTTTTCCCCACATTTTTAAAGCTTGGTACTAATATGTAGATATAATAAACAAAAAGCATGAAGATGCCTAAATTTACAAGAGCCTACAATTAAATTCACATCAAAACAAAACAAATATATTGCCATTTTTAAATTAGAAAATAATTAAAAATAATTATCCTTAATGACACTTAATAAAGCTACACAAAACCCCATTTGCTCTATGAAAGTGGCACATTTTGTACATATTTTTACTTTGTGGTTTATTTGCAGGTGAAGATGAATATGCTCTTAGTCAGTATAAGGAAGAAGTAAAGAAATTGTTGGGGCTACCAGCATTCCCTCCAGAAAATGAACAAGAACAGTCTGTAGTGTGAATAGTAAAATTCAAAAATGTTGTGGTACAGCTGTATAGCATTTTTTGTAAAAATAAAAACACAACAAATTTATATAAATCTTATACTGCTCTCCTTCCTTTCAAAATTATTGTAATTCAAATGGATAATAATGAAGAAACACAAGTTATAAGTGTGGAACCGTCACAAAAATATTGTGACAGGATTAATTGAGGTTTATAATGTTTTTGTGTGTGGCCTGCAGGTTGATTCAGGATTACTGATTGCATGTATTGAATTTTGGCCATAAATGAGCAAGCCAATTCATTTTTTATTTCATTTATTGAGTACCAAGTAAAATACAATCATGCAGTTATTGCGTTAAATAGTGAACTATAAAATCACAAATTTCTATCAACTTCTTTGTTTCAGTGGTTTTTGCCTTTGGATAGCCAGAAGGCAGAATCACTGACCACCACACAACACTCATCAATGAGCGACTCTGGCAGTCCAGAGGCAAACCTCCCCTTTCTGTTCTATTCTTATAGCATTGAAAATTTTTTTTTATTCATTACAAATTCTTGGCCAAATTGTGCTTGGTACATAAAAAGTTATGATTCAGCCTTAACCCTAGTTATTTAGCCAAAGTCATAAATAACTTAGAATGCAAAAGATATTAATGGTAACATACTTTACATCATATTGTCTAATATTTTAATAAGATATAATTTAGTTATTTTAATTCTATTTCTTATTTTTCTCAACTGACCATATTCATTTCATCTTTACCATCCATATAAACTCTGCTGATTTAGATAGCTGTGCTAAATTCTGAAAAATCTTTATTACTGCAACTTCTTTATTCCTGAATAACCATTTCTTGCTTATGAAATTTAATTTGTTTCTAGGCACTGAAAGATGTGTGTCTCATCTACTTCCTCCCCACAATGCCACATAGTTGCTGTTCAGTACATTGTTTTTAGAAAAGTTTTGAATAAAAGTATTGAAAAAATATTTATTTGGTATGAGGTAAGTTTCCTTAATAATTTGTAGGGGAAAAGTAAAGTTAAATATCACTATTTTATTTTGACACCACTCCATTATTTTTGACATGACCAAGTTATTCAAGCATTTGTAATAGTATAAAAAGAATTTTTTCATTTTCTGACGTTAGAAAAAAGCTACTTGTTCAGCTATTTCACTATTTTACCTTTCACTTATTAGAACTGTAAAATTGTGCATAGATTCTAGATTGGGCTAGTGAGTCAATTTTTGTTATGTTCAACTTGTCATTGAACTAGTTAGTACATTTTCAAGAGCCTTTGCCTGTATCATCAGTTGCAATCAACTTGCTAGTCTAATCTAGAATAAATCATTGCTTCACTGTAGTTGTTCTGCCACAAAGTTGATTTTTAAATTTAATTGTTCCATAGATGTTTCTTCATTTTCCCCAAACAAATTGTAAAGATTAAACTGCATCCCCAAATGATTTAGCATTACAAGTCTATTATCTCATGTCATTTTATTAACAGTATTAACAAATGCATCTATTATTAATGGATGGTTTCTCTGTTCTTAGGCTGGGTTTGAAACTTCAGATATCTATATGATATGCTATCGAACAAGCAATTGTTTCAGAGTCATAAGATATCACTTTGATACATTTTTTGAAAAGTGAAATAGCATTTATGAAATGGGTATCTTTTGATAAACTTATTGCAAGAAAATTCACGAAATATCTCTCTCATAAGCCTTGATTAACATTTGGGCTTGTAATGCAAAATTTTAATAATAAAGAAGATAAATTCATTTTGAAAATAATACAGACATTTGTTATAGTGATTGCATTTAATCAATTCCCAGCTGCAACCATTGCATTGTAGTTAAATACTTGCCGCTTCCCCTAAACCTCCTTAAAAATTTTAAATAGCAATGCACAGTTTTATGGTGCAGCATTGTTGTCAAAAGTCTATAAAAACATCACCAAGCACAGAAACAAACTGAGGTAAAGGAGGAGAGGATAAAAGATATTTTGCAACTATGCTTGTTTTGAAGTATATACCATCCTGTGGACAAGAAGGTGACTAGGGAGCCTTCCGCTCACTTTGATGCGAACAGAGGATGAAATTAGCATGGTAATTATACATATTATTAAGTGTACTTACGAAGCTGTTGACAATGGAGTGGTATATATATAAACAAAGTAATACAGTTTTTTTCACACTAACATTTGTCAAGAGTTTGTCAACAGGCTGGAGATGGGAGGGATCGCACAATGGAGTGGTATATATATAAACAAAGTAATACAGTTTTTTTCACACTAACATTTGTCAAGAGTTTGTCAACAGGCTGGAGATGGGAGGGATCGCTCCCGAAACATGTGTTCCAAATTTTATGTAAGTGAATGGAGCTAGTGTGAAAAAAACTGTATTACTTTGTTTATATGTACATATTATCTTTGTGAAGAGTCAAAATCCATGTGAGAACCCTAGAAAAGTTCCATCTTCCCATTTCTGAATTTTCATATTGACATACATTTCAAATATTATATTTGAAATCTAACTTTTATGTTGTTTAGAATGTGTTATTTAAAATTTCTTGTCTTTATTAAACAGATACTCCATTACTGTTATCATTGTCAATATAATTGGGCTTATACAGCTGCCATAGTTTATATTTAATGCAAGAAATAAAGTATTAATGATTATGAGTTTAAGAAGAGTTTTAGGTTATCCAAAGAATTAATGAGAGCCTTATGCATAAAATGAGACAATTTAGAACCAAATATAAATACCATTGTAGCTATCTCAGATTTGAACCAGCTGTTACTAGTTTGTATATCTCTGAATTCAATGATGATATTCATGATGACAAGCCACATCAAAGCATGAGATATGGTCACCTCTACAATTGTGAATAAACTTATACCTAAAAAATGAAATAGTAAAATTACAATTTTATATTAAGAAATAAATTATAAGAATGTAAAGAAATAGAAGGAAAAAAAAAAAGGCATTTATGGCATCAGCGTCACTTTGACTGATTTCTGTAACTTTTTGCTTTTGACTACTTCTTACAGAAAACACTTTCAAAATTTGTATACTGCACTAGTTAAGTGTACTGTTTAAAGTAAGTGATGCATAGTGCTCTGTCATTATTTTCTCTTAATGCATAAGCTAAAAAAAAAAACAAGACAAAAGAGGGGAAGGGTGAGATCAAGTTTTATAGAAGGCTGCTTTTCATGTGTCTGCTGCAGAAGCTTTCATATTCAATAGATTTAAAGGAAATCTGCACCAAAGCATTTATTCTTTTACCACACTCTGAGATATCTCTTTTACGATGATTTCTGTGTCTTTTAAAATTATAATTTCAAAACTAAAAATAAATAATATAACTGACCAAACATTTTAGCAAAATGAATACAGTTAGAAGTTTTTGTCTGAAAAGATTGAAAATTAAGTGTAATACAATATCTTTTAATATTATTAATTACAATTTTTGGGGCATGTCCGATAATCATGTAAGCTGATTAGTTCAATAAATTACTCTATGCTATTATTATTATTATTATTATTATTATTATTATTGTTGTTATTTATTTGTCAAATGCTAGCTAATTGTTTTCATGAACTTGTGATCATTCCCCATGACATGGCAGTGTTGTACCAGACTTTTGATGCTGCTACTTAGTTAAGATGAAAGCAATATGATTATGGTACCCCTTAAACCTATTGGTATTTCACCATAGTTTGTGGCAATGAATGAATGTGGTAAATGAGCTGGAAGCCTTTGATGCCTTAAAGCTATCTGGCATTCATCTTCTCAGGATAAGAAAAAACTTCAAATCCAAGACAGCTTGATCTGAACGGAAATCAAACCCAGTACCTCCGAATTAGTAGTCACAAACGCTACCACTAGACTTATTATAATTATTTCATGCCCGTTTGAACTACTGAGGCATTATAGACGGTGGACACTGAAGATACATGAGATCAAGTGATAAGCTGGGAAAGGATTTTTTTTTAAATGAAGGAAGTGTTCCAGGCCTAAGTTTCGTGTACCTCTCCGGCTTTTGTCATTCATAGGACTGAGGAAAATCTTGAAAAACCCTGTCAAGGTGGACGGTCCTCGATATTGGCAATCCATCCCAAATATCCCACCCGTGAATCCACGGCGGTATGGTGGTGGTGATGATGACGATGATGAAAAAGGTATGTGAATAACTATCTTCTGCCGAATTTTTAATAGAAGCTCGAGCCAAGATTTGTGCCTCTTTATTTTCATGACGATTATAATGAAAATGAAATTATAGTGTTTTTTTTTTTTTGAATGGTGCTTAATGCCCGTGTTTATTACTGAGGCACCACAGGCTGGAAATGATAGTGCTTGATCATGGAAATATATGCAAGCGTTAGGAAAGCCCAAGCTATTCATTTTTAGTGGCAAGAGAATCCATTATGCATCACTGCCCTCCATCGCAATACACGGTGACGTGTTGTAAAAGGAAACAACTTTATCAGGCAGCTATTTCCTTGTTTCGCGGAAGCAGCGAGTGCCTTATCAGAGTACGGCGGCATATCAAACATGGAAGACGAGGTGGAGCATCCTGTGAGGAGGACGCTTTTCAGACAAACATCGCATGAAATGCGCCTGGACCCGTGCTCGCCTTCGGACTACGTGGATGATGATGAGGAAGACTGTGTCCCGCCGCGAGTAATAGACGTATTGGTGAAGCCAACTGTAGTGCAACCACAGGAGGTGCCTCAGCCCCAAGAAGTGACACCCACTTCAACAGAAATCGTTGTTCAAGACGATGATGCCGATTATGTGGAGGTTCCCAGTGGGCCCCAGGAAGAAACAGAGGTACCACCTTCTACACCACATCCACAGATGGAGTCCGTTGGGACCTTGAGAGGTAAACAATAAATGTTATCAAGGTTTCAAAATTATAGTGAACCCACTTTAAGTACTTATGCGTTCTGTGAATAAATTCGATGAAATTAAATAGCTGTCTTCCCCTTCCTTTGTTTTTAATGTTTGGTGTGAATTAAGTCTTGAATAGGTTCATATATATATATATATATATATATATATATATATATATATATATTACCTTAAATATAAATTCTTTCTTGTACAGATTGGTAATAGTATAAGGCAATGGTGATACAATCTTTCACGGTTGTAAACGTTTGCCAAAGGAGTTAATTTTAATTTGTATCACCCAGCACCAGTACATGCACTGTTTATTGCCGGTCAAACATTTATTAGACTTCGCAACAGTATAGCTGTTAGTGAGATATAAAATAAAAGATAAAATAATATTTATCTTTATAATGAAAATGTAACGTTTTAATAAACCATATAAATTAAGATGTAAATGGGTTTAACTACTTTAATAATAAGTTACAGCTTTTATTGACTTGACCAATTTAAAAAATTGGTCGTCATGTAAACACGTCATTGCCATAGACTTCTTTGCTTCTAGGACTGCCTCTAGCTCAACGGGTGTACTGGAGATGTGATAGGTATTTACCTGGCCACGCCTGCAATAGGAAATACCTTCAATAAATGATAGAAAAAAAACTGTAAACTGGGGAAAAAAAAAAAAAAAAAAAAAAAACCTTGTCTTAATCACTTACTAAGGAAGTATCATCGGAATCAAAGAATGGACATTCGTAAAATACTTGTTATAAAAACATTCTACATTTTTATATCCTAAAGCGTTTTAAAGCGAACAATCTCAAACATTTATAGTCTCATATCTCTGTCTGTCTCTATTAATTTGGGAAAAAGGAATAATACGTTTACAACAGGCGTGAGCACGCCGGGCATTAAGTTTGAATTATACTATGCCCGCAAACACTTTCGCAAACGATTTCAGTGGTTATCCATCGATGGTGTTACGTTTGAGACTTTTGGTTGTCCTTAACCGCTTAGAGTGGAACAATATGGGTAGCAAATCTCTAGTTTAACCTGGCGTACCCATTGTGGTTTGTAAAGTGCCTTTGTTGTGTTTAATACTCCCACCATGTCATTTTCGGATAAGCGATTGTCTATTGTCTAATTGTACTTTGAAAATTTGACTGCAGGTCTCGCCACGAGCACAAAAACACACAGAACAAGTATGGCTTCACCAAGACCAAAATCACCTCGTCCTGCTGTTGCAGCAGCGCGTAAGGATGAAAAAGAAGAATCATTTTGGGAAAAAATTGGCACTCTTGGTAGAAAGAAGCGTATAAAAGAAGGTAAGTCTGCGCTTAAATTAATTTAGTTTGCACTTCGTCACTACCATTTTTAGACTATGATTCGAAAGCTGAGCACAGAGCTGACCATATATGGAAGTTTGTGGGCGGGGCATGGTTACCCAGCTGTCATAGAAAACGTGTAGGAAGAGCTTTATTAAAACGAAAGCTAAATTAGGTCATACATAATGCGAAAATTTCAGTTTATGTACTGTATACCTAAATAAAACATCAATTCTTTCAATTTAACATGCCATTTTACGTTAAATTAAAGTATAACAATACTGATTATTAGCTCCTTGCCGTGCAAAAAATATACAGTTGTTTGGTATACACAGGAACGAAGAAATGATTGTCCGTTTTGTATTCAGAGCGTTAATCTTTTATTGTCTAAATTATGCAATCTTGAATTGGGTTAGAAATATGATACTAAGAAGGAGATTGCAATTTAAAAACATTTTTAATACCATTTCTTAGCAAACAATTGAGCCAAAATATTTTTTGTTTTGTACTTCGGTTTTTAAAATAAATATGCCAAAAAGGTGTTCTTTTTTAACGTAGGCAAAATATGGTAAGCTGTAGAAATGTGAAATGCCATAGATGAAATAATGCCCCCTTTTAAAATTATTGTTGAATAAAATACTGAATTGCACATTGAACCAAAAACACAGAAATACTTTTTTTAACTGGTAGATTAGCACAGTCAGCACCTACCTGCTGTGCCTAGGATTCTGAGCTTGGTTCCCTGGAAACAACATGTAATTAACATATTTAATGATACTGAGTAAATGGTAATAGTTAACAATTTCCTCAAAACATAGGTAAACTGAAATATTTACTTAATTAAAATTTTTTAAAAATTGTAAAAACTAAAAAATTCATATGGAACTAACACAGTGAAGCTCACATGATGAATTAAATCTGTCGTCTAACACTCTTCATGCTTCATTAACCTTAAAAATATCCGGAACTGGTAATTGAAATATTTACATTTACCAGTATGTTTGGGGCAAAGTTCACATTTACCAGCAATTGTTCACAATAGCCTGTTTTGTTCTTTGATTGTAATGTGTACACTATGCAATTTTTGTAGGTGCCAATATATTTTTATTTCTTAAAATTGGCATCTGGCTTTGCAAGTTATCCATCCATGTTGTTGCATGTGGCTTTATTGGAGTTCATTTGGCATCCCATAACATGAAAATATTATGAAACAAAGAAAATAAACTGTACCTTATGAATATATAGTAAATATACATGTTTCAAAGGAAAAATCTTAAATGATAGGTACAGACTTTTTAAATTTATTTTTCGCATCCCACACAATTTGCAATATTATCCTGCATCTGTGAGACTTCATCTAATCAGAACATGCAAGAAGATGGTTAGAGTTCATAACACCAACACTGTAAATACAGCACTCACTTCTTGGAAGTATCCTATATGTTCAATAACACATGCACTGCAAATACAGCACTGTAAATACAGCACTACCTTATTGGAAGTATTCCTATGTTCATCAATCATGGCTGGTTGTCAATCTAAATTTAGCTACTGCTTACTTTATTCAGGTCTGTGACAATCCATAAGTCTCACGTGCCCTGTAGCTGATGCTAAATGAGTAACAAGAAATGGCAAACTGCAACTTATCCATCACATGTATATCCCACAGAATGGCTGAAATTTCAGCACATGGCAGCCTGTAGTTCCCTAATTGTTAGTTGAGGGAAAGAGTACTCTCTTTCAGCCCCAAGAGAAAATTTTGCAGCTGACAGTTCTGGAAATATGACCACTGGACATCACCAAAGTGCAAAATGTGCCACTCCAGAAAAACATGTAAATCTTGCCATGTCTCCACATCCTGACTGGGTAACTGAATGGTGATAATCAGAGCCCCAAGAAAGAAATCTGGAGCTGACATTTCTGGAATGACCACTCGTCATCTCCAAAGTGCAAAATGTGCCACTCCAGAAAAACCATGTAAATCTTGCCATGTCTTCACAGTGTGATTGCTTAACTGAATGATGATAATCAAAGTCTGAAAGTTAGGGAAAATGTCTTTTTATCTGGGTGGATATATTTAAGAGTCAGATAAAAATGAACATGTTTCTGTACATTTGGGGTCAATAGGGCCAGTTTTTATTTTGATTTCTGTTGTCTGTTTTAAGGTTTAAAACTTCTTTTGCCTGTTTTGGTTTGTTATGGATTTTTTTTGTGATTATTTGTGTATTTTAAAAATCACATAAAGAATTTCAATATATCAAAGTGAAAAAAGTTATAAAAATTAAATGGCACCTCGCAAAAATATCTATTAAGAATCTTGTTAATACATTTATTTCTTTTGAAGCAGTTAAAACTTTCTTCTCAACCCATTCACTTAAGCACTTTAAATAGGAGAATCTTTATTATGAAAGGACTGCACGGTTACCTTGGACATACTAATACCAGGAAATAGAGAATGATGGAAGTACTGTAGTTTTGAATAGTCCTGGCAAATGACTTTGTATTCATCTGTGTGAGACAATTCTAGGAAATTTGTGGTGGCAGTAACTTCTCAGTTGCATAAATGTAACAAACAATTGCAAGCAAAAAAGATGAGAGCAGTACAGCTGTGCAATAAACTGTTGCTACAATGTGTTCAGTATGGAAGTAAGAGAGATACTAATCTAATTCTGCTTTAAACATATAAACAGGAAATGAACTGGATGAGATACCACTGTGAATCTTTTGGTCATTCATTAGGACTATTCAAACTATTTTATTTCAGTATTAATTCAATTTGGAATCGAACACAGTGAAACAGGCACTAATAATCTCTTCTGAATCGGAGTATTAGAACACTCTTTATGGTTTCACTTAATGGTTTCATTTAAGTGAAACCATAAAGAGTGTTCTAATATTTCGACTATTATTTTATTTTGTTTTGTTCAATATTTCCATGATGTTCCTGAAAGGTGAATGTTCTTTGTAACTGGTATGAGTTCTTCCGAAATAACTTCTTTTAAATATGCTCCAATCACTTCAGTGGAAGTAGAACATTTTTTTTCCATAATGAAAAATGTCTTTGATAAGTGGCTGACTATGACAGTGATACCTTGAAAAAACATCTTGTTGTTGCTTGTATGCAAGAAAAGTAAGTTTAAGTATTAATTAGAAATGTTAATTGGAACTTGTACAGTGAAGCTAATCATATAATTAAGATCATTGTATGATTAAGTCAAACTACACACTTTCATTGCTCCACTTACTTGTTTATAATATGTAGTACTAGTTTCACAAACCCTTTGTTCATATCATCAGCTTAGAATTATCCAGCAGTTGACATTTAGCTGAAGATGTGAACAAAGGGTTTGTTAAACTAGTGCTACATATTATAAACAAGTAAGTGGAGCAATGAGAGTGTGTAGTTTGGCTCAATCATACAATGATCTTAATTATAACCTTAAGTATCTTAATTATGTGATAAATTATAAAGTGTTTTAAATAGCTATTTTCATTAAAAATGAATGACATTGCTCTCTGTTTTCACTTTTAATAAATGCCTATTTAAACCAAAATAAATGGCTGAACTTCCAGACTCTGGTGATAATCCTGAAATAAACAAAGATTCCATTGCTGGCATGGTTATATGCTGCATTGCCAGAAGTAAATTTACTATACATTTTGCTTTGTCCTGTATTTATATTATTCTCATTGTTTATATAATGTTTATACTGTTTGTATCTCAAAAACAGTACAAGAAGTTCAAGAAGAGGGAAAACATGCAATCGATTCCCCTGGCAGTCCAACAGCACCTGATCTACCCCCAGAAGAGTATGCTCTAGGTTAGTATGCCTATAGTAAAGATTTTTCCTGCAAGTGTTAGCATAATTTATATTTCTAAATAGATAAAATGGCATTTAAATAATACGTAAAATATTAGTAATATATTTAGGATCATTGCACTTCTCAAAATTAGCAAATCTTATTAACTATTTTTAAGAACTTCAACATTTTAGCCAGATTAATATTTTTGTTTGCAGAAGAGAATGAGGAGAGGTCGATGATTGAACCGAGGTCATTTGAAGATCCAAAACTAAAGGAACTAATTGCTGTACTCATTGAGTGGATAAATGATGAGCTTGCTGAGCAGCGAATTATTGTCAAAGACATTGAAGAAGATCTATACGACGGTCAGGTGCTCCAGAAGCTTTTAGGTAAGTGTTATTTTTAGTAAAATGAGCATTGGTTAGTTTTATGGACAAAGCTTTTAAGAATTGGAGACAAAGTTCTTGGATGTATCCCTAATAAAATGAAATGGTATTTAAAATATGATGCTATGGTGGTAGCTATTTAATTTTCAGGAATGTGGTATGTAGAAGACCATTAATTGACCATCTCTGCCTCTTTCTTTTTAAGGTAGTATCACTCACTATTGACACAGTTACATCTTCCAGAACCAATAGCAGAAGTAGCCACAACATGCTATTTTAGAGATGACACCAACCTCCTCTTTATAGAATGTTTAGAAATGACACCATCCTCCTCTTCATATGCTGTTTTATAGATGACACCAACCTCCTCTTCATATGCTGTTTTAGAGATGACACCATTCTCTTCTTCATAGGATGTTTAGAGATGATACCATCCTCTTCTTCATAGGATGTTTAGAGATTACACCAACCTCCTCTTCATACAGTGCTTAGAGATGACACCATTCTCTT
This sequence comes from Metallyticus violacea, assembly GCA_030762175.1. NCBI lineage: Eukaryota > Metazoa > Arthropoda > Insecta > Mantodea > Metallyticidae > Metallyticus > Metallyticus violacea. The sequence goes on along the minus strand of CM060832.1, from coordinate 11,803,855 downwards.
CTTCATAGGATGTTTAGAGATGACACCATCCTGCTTTTCATAGGATGTTTAGAGATTACACCATCCTCTTCTTCATAGGATGTTTAGAGATGACACCATCCTGCTTTTCATAGGACGTTTAGAGATGACACCAACCTCTGCTTCATAGGAGATGACACCAACCTCCTCTTCATAGGAGATGACACCAACCTCCTCCTTATAGGATGTTTAGAGATGACACCATTCCTCCTCTTCATAGGAAGTTAAGAAATGAAGCCAACCTCCTCTTCATAGGATGTTTAGGGATGACACTAACCTCTTCTTCATTGGATGTTTAGAAATGACACAACCTTCTCTTCATAGGATGTTTATAGAGACGGCACCAACCTCCGCGCTCTCATCCTCAGCTTGGAGCCAACTTGAAATATGTTCTGATGAATTAGTGAAGTTTTAGTGTCACCTAATACTGACTCATTTGTATAATAAACATCTTGTTGTTGTTTGTAACCAAGAAAAGTAAGCTTAAGTACTTTAATTATGATAAAGAAATTATTAAATATCTTAAATATCTATTTTCATCAATGAGTAATATTACTTTCTGTGTTCACTTTAATAAATGCTTATTTTAATTATATTACTGCTTATTTTCAGTGCATTTTTGATTGCCTATTTTAACCAAAATAAATGCCTGAACTTCTGGGTTCTGATGATGATGATGATGATGATGATTATTATTATTATTATTATTATTATTATTATTATTATTATTATTTCAGGTTATAATGCATTGTTCATATGGGGTGAAACACTGCTAAGAAAATGGATATGGAAAATTTAACAATTTGAGGTATATTGTGCACTGAAATTTGCCTATGGATAATGATTTATTTTATACAGTAATTTTGCAGAATATCATATCTGTTTGCAAAATTCTTCTCTCCTTTCCCCACTTTATCATGCAATAGGTGTCATGCGATAAAATTGCTGGAAAACACAATATATGGTTTTTAGAGATTAGTCATTCATTGTAATTATAAAATTAATCTATGCTCGCTAGCTCCTTAATCTAACTTCTTTGTATCCCAGTAAAATTCAGAAACGTTACAGTCTCTGAGCTAAACATGAAATATGGATTTAGGAAAAAAAATTAAGTAGTAATAATAGCAACAACAATAATGATAATAATACATAAAAATGTGAGGGCCATCATTCAGAAAAAAAAAAAAATTTATCCACCTTAATTAACATGGTGTTCTACAAGATTACCTTTTATTTCAGTGACAAATAATGCAATTCCATGTATATTTTGGAAAGGAAAGATACATATTTCATTACAGTTAATGTTTTAATAAATTAATCTGTAACTTAAATATTTAACAGTTGCTCATTAAACACATATGTTAGTTGCATCAATAGCAACAACATCAGATGAACTCTTGAAGTAAACCCAATTTAGAGTGGACTTTCCAGTATCAAAGATGTCAATGCAAGATGTTCCTGCTGTATTCGTATATTGTGCAATTTTATATTCTTGTACCAGCAAGACTAACAATGTAAATACTGGCATAACACTGAGCTGGTTCTTGCCACAGAAAAGCTGACAGGAGAGAAACTTGATGTTCCTGAGGTGACACAGTCTGAGGAGGGCCAGAAGCAAAAACTTGGGATAGTTTTGGCTGCTACAAACAGAGTGAGTGTGATCATATATTTATATATACTCTAGTCTTCATTTTCTGTTTATCCCTATAACTCACTTTAATTGGTATTTTATGATGTTTTAAAAGGTTTTGAGCTTGCCACGCTGGTCACAGCAGAAATGGAGTGTAGAGAGTGTTCATTCCAAGAACATAGTGGCCATCTTGCATCTCCTTGTGGCATTGGCACGCCACTTCCGAGCACCTGTTCGTCTTCCTGAAAATGTAGGTGTAGCTGTGGTGGTAGTGCAGGTGAGTAACATTGGTAATTTGTTAATAACTCTTAAGTTCTGCATGGAAGTTATCCAGTCAATTATTAGAGCATTGTAAAGTCTGGTAAAAAAGTAAGTTACATACTTGATTTAAATAGGAATATGAATTTTATTTCTCATACATCAACATACAAAACCTTTTTAACATAATTAACACAAGTAAAGAAGAATAAAAAAAAAAAAATATATATATAACTAGTGCAATCAGTGCCTTTGGCAATTCCAAAAGGCACAAACTCCAATTTATTCCATTTTGATTGGCTCAGCCCCCCAGTCCATGGTTTATCAGCAGCTACCTACTGGAATATCCAGGGGACCAGACTCTGATCCAACCAAAGTACACAATACTATAAATAATATATAAATTTATTACAATATTAAATCACATTTCATGTAATAATGAACCTTCCTCCCTTTTCAATTAAACCCATTCAGCTAAATTTCTATCCTAGAGAGTTGCTTTTTCCTTTGGACCTTATACACAAACAAGTAAAAATAATAAAATCAAAGTAATGAATTTTCCTTTCCAGTTCTTAGTTTATGTAAACCTACTACTCAAATAAGTGTACTTACGAAGCTGTTGACAATGGAGTGGTATATATATATATATATATAAACAATGTATACAGTTTTTTTCACACTAACTCCATTCACTTACATAAATTTGGAACATATGTTTCGGGAGCGATCCCTCCCATCTTCAGCCTGTTGACAAACTGTTGTTACCGCCACGTTTAACAACAGTTTGTCAACAGGCTGAAGATGGGAGGGATCGCTCCCGAAACATATGTTCCAAATTTATGTAAGTGAATGGAGTTAGTGTGAAAAAAACTGTATACATTGTTTATATATAAACCTACTACTATTAACAAGCTTTTAAATTTCCTTACTTGCTTACTCTGACTTTATGGAGTTACATTCCTTCTGTACCCCATTACAGTTAACCCCAGGTTGAGTACGTAATGCGGATTTATACTCATTTGTAAATAGCACAACTGTCAGCATTGTTATTTCTTGTTTATCTTATCCCCCTTCCATAACCATTTTTGTTCACCTTGCCTATGTACTTTCTCAGTTCATTAATATTTTCGTTTGATTTTAAATTTAATTCTTCTGCCTCTTATTTCATTCGGTAAATTTTCCCACTTTAGTAATAGGAACTGTTCCCTCCAAATCTTGGTTTGCTTAAATTCTAATATACAGTGCCAAGTACTATCTGGTTCTTCACACATAGGACATATTTCCTTAATATATCTATTTTTTATTCCATTTAAAAACACAGATTTCAATATATCTTATCTCTTCCCCACTCATTTTTTAGTGTGCTATATAATTTCAGAGATTTTTTGGCATTAAGGTTTGCTCATATTTCCTATTTTTCATTATCCTCAATTCTTATTGTTATCCCCTTCCAAAATCCTTTTCCTAATCTTTCTCCCTCATACCATATTGATCTCATGCTCACTTCTGGTAAAATATTTTGGATTTTTTTAAATATAAATTTCATTTCTTAACATAATCTTACCATTCAGTATTACTTAAATTTGTAATCTAACAGCACAGCACGTATTAATAATCTCTTGTGTGTCAAACTATTTAAAGACACTCTTTCTGGACTTACTGGATGAAAATATTTACTTATTCATGGATCTTTGTCCATATCCTCAGCTATTAAACAAATGTTGGATTGTTTTTTGAAGTTGAGTTAATAGATGCATGAGTTGAATCTGGTGGCCTTGCAATAAACTTGAATAAAGAACTGTCTTCTTGAAAGTGCATTTAGTTGCTTTTTTTTTATTATTTCAATCAGAACTATATTTAATTCTGTTGGTGGTTGAATTGTTTTTAATAAACAGATATACCTGAGACAAATTTTTTTAAAAAATTCACATACTTCTCAATGCCAATAATAAATTTAAAAATTATTTCAAAGACTACAATATTATCTTAGCACCCCAAAACTAAATTATGAAAAACTGATTAAAATTAAACAAAACAGATTCCAGACCCAAGAAGAAAAAATCCGAAATTGCACTAATACACAAATAAAGCAAAAAAAAGTTCATTTCACAATTTATCACTTTAAGAAAGTTCAAATGGCACAAAGACAATGCTCCAGCTGCTTTAGTGGACACTACAGGTCATAGGAACCAGTTAGCAGCACTTACTTCTCTGCCGTTGCTGCAGATGAACATTCATATACTTTATCAGTCCCCAGCAGAGAAATATACTCTCAATCATTTGCATTGATGGCCTGCCAGTTCTCTTCTCATCCTTAAAGGATATTCTCCCCCCCCCTCTTAAATTTGATGAACTGGGAAAACACTGCTGGTCATGAAGGAGAAAGGTCCGCAAATACTTTTTACAGAGTGTGATGTATTTAATCTGTTTTAAAGTCAAAAGAATTTATAGCAAGAAAATGTGTCCTCTCAACATTAACTGACTTCAAACTGCAGCTTAGAACTCACTGAAGTATGTCCTCTGCATCTGCAATTATATCATTTAAGGAGGGAGTTTTTGATTGGCATATCAGTTTATGGTGTGCGTAATGCCAGATTGTCATTTCTCAAAACTTTGTAGTGATGCTTGTTAATATTCTCAGCTCTTTTGCAACATTGTTAACAAGCTTGATGATACCATCATATTAAAGTTTTAAGGCAGAAAAGTTCTATTTAAACCTTCAGAGGATAGGGTGAGTTATGTAGCCAACATATGATACATTTTTTAAAATAATGTTTAAAATGCCAAGAAATGAGCTTACAAAATGAGAAATGGGTGGGTGAATATAGAAAATAATGGTTTAGGGTATGTGTGGAGAAGGGGAAAAATAAATGAAGATTTTCGGTTTCGGAAAGTTGTAAGAAGATTTGAAGTTAGAGAGATACAAAAATTGTTCAGCAGACTAGCAGAGAAGAGATCATTAGTATATTATCTACTTGAAAAGCAGTCTGGAAAGAGAGAGAGAGAGAGAGAGAGAGAGAGACAGAGAGAGAGATATAATGAAAATAAATAAGAGATGAAATAGCATGGTTAAAACAGGTGGCTATAGGTTAAGAGGTCAAAGATTTGGTTTTGAAAAGCAAATGTCCATTATGTGGGAGTGAAAATATGTAGATAATATACTATTTTAGCTATCTGCAGTGCTCAAAGGATATATTGCTGTCAATAATTTCTACTTAATTCATCATTAGCATATGTAATGTTTGAATATAAGAAAATGATATTAGCAGAAGCAAAATTGTAAATTAAAAATGGTTTATAATTAACAAAACTATTTTAAACTACCTTTTTAATAAAAACATAAGCTAATAACTATTCAAATACATACATGAGAAATATTTGATCATATGAACATATTAGGAAGTTAAGAGGCATTTTCTAGGCAGGCCAAGAAAATGGTTGTTGTCAGTAAAATAGAATTTAATAACAAACAATGTAGAGGAAGGACTCTCTGGTGTTTTGTTTGAATGGAGCCAGAGGTTTAGAGTAAGATAGCATGATAGGAAACTTTTATTTCCTTCTTAGAATAGGGCCAAACTGGTAGGATTTACTTTGATTTCTCTGTATATTTCAATAAAAATAACAAACATATGATTATTTAATTATTTACAGAAAAGAGATGGATCGCTTAGTCATCGAACAGTTTTGGAAGAAATCACTTCAACTTATGATGACCTTGGAATGCGCTGTGAAAGGGATGCCTTTGACACGCTCTTTGATCATGCACCCGATAAGCTTCAGGTTGTGAAAAAGGTAAGTAATAAATCTTCATTATTCTGCATTAATCAAAACTAATACACCACTACATCTGTCCACCAAGGCATCCATGTTTCAGTTGAAAGAAAACAAGTCAACAGTAAGCTGTCCTGAGGGTCAAAATAGTCCTTTAGTTCGACTAGCAGCTGAGAGGTATAGTAGTGTGCTGTAGCACATGGACTGAGTAGCCTGCTCTACAGTAGAATAAAATAAATAATATGAGCACTTATAGCACTGAACCAAACCTAACATTCTCATTGTTTAAATACTGTAATACAAAATGTTATCAGAAATGACAGTAGAGAAAATGATAAGGAAATTTTTAGGAAAAGTAAGGAATGAGTGGAGAAGAAGTATAAAGAAGGAGCTTGAAGACATTCACAATGATGAAAATTAGCAACATTTTAAGGGTTGTTTACCATACAAATAACCTGGTGGTTGGAATATGGGAGGGCCTCAATTTTTATGCTGCTGAACATTTGGAGATTTTGTGTTTGTGTAAATTATATTATGTAAATTCAATTGTAATTGTATAATCTTGTGAACTATACTTTGCTTGATATTTGTAATATTGAACATTGAATAAATTCATTCATACTGGGATGGAAAGTATTATAAGTATATCGAATAAGTTATTATATAGTAAGATATCCATAGAAATATTTTAATGAAATGAAAAATCATAAATGTTTTCTTTCTTAATCAGTGGATGAATGTTCGCACTGAAAGAAAGATGGTGATTATTTATATATAATTTATTTTAAAATACTTTATATTTAATTTTGCACTAATTGTATTGTTCATAGAAACAAAGAGAATGGAAAAAATGGATAAAAATATGAGGTTCAAGTGTAAAAAGAAGATGTGAGATCGAACCTGCATAGTTTTCAAATTAATTCCATTTGAGTCACATAAGCTACTCAGTCATAGCTGCAATCTATCCATAGGCTTGCTTTAGAGTACTAGTATATTCTTTAAACACTTTCCCTCTAAAATCTGTCATCATCTGCAGATCTCAATTTGAAGGGGACTTATTCATATTTGCCATCCAAGAATTAGGCTATTCTTTCTTTGAGTTAGTGTGTATATCTGCTAAAATGGGCAGGGTAGATTATCCATGGCCAAAACATTCTTTTGTGAGTAACATTTTTTCATTAGTGAAAAGTTAAATATAACATTTAATTTTGTTTTGGAACCAATACAGTGAAGCGACTATTATGTTCTTAATTATCTAGTAAGTCGATTTGATAATTTTATGCTTCACTTACTGTTGAATTATGCAAGTTCGCTGGACTTGGTGTAGCTCTCGTGGACATTTTATGAACTTCTGGATTAATTTGTCTTCTGTTGGGATCTCAAAGTTCATAACCTTATCCTCGTATTTTTTTATATAAATTGTTTCCCATATTCCCAGCTCAAGAAATCGATCTACGAATTTCAATAATTTCACTCCCATTTCTATATCATGTTTATCTCTCCAAAAGTGATGTGCAACTGCTTATTTCTCTATTTGATTGTACCTTATGTTTCTCCAGTGTTCCTTCAGACCGATTCCAGTGCTTCTTTTTGTTTTTCCAATATATACTTTGTTACATTCTGAACAGTTGATTTTGCATATTCCTGACTTCTTCTCCTCTGATGTCCAATCATCACCAGAATTGAGCAGATTTTTTATGGATTATCAAATCGAGTAACTAAATAATTAAGAACATAATGAAAAGTTGCTTAGTTGATGTGATTTATTTGAGTCTGGGGTATTCATCTATTACTTCTCCAGGTAGAGTTATTGAAGTTAACTATTTTTTAGATTGATGAGTAATTTTTTATTGGGGATGTTAGGGAATAAAGAGACCAATATCAAAAGAAACCAGCACATCCTTTAGTTTGGTGTGTATGATTTGTTTTCTATTAAATCAAAACTTTTTGATGCTTAGACTTTTGTATTTTGAAACTTCTTTAATAGGTAATTAGCTAAGTTATCTGTTGGCATTGGGTTTCCTGTTTTCTCCTCTATTTTTATCTGAATAATATAAGTTCGCCCAGATGGGTTATCAGCCCTAAGGTGAGCTAGCCTGATAAAGGGGCTGCCTCCTTAACTCCTCCAGGCCTGTCGGATTGTTTAGGGTTTACTTCCCTGGGCTTTGGAGAATCAACTCCTTAGCCACAAGGCAGTGCTTCTAAGGTGTCTCCTCCACTTCCTCTGCTGTTGGGATTTCTCCTCCAACTTTCCAGCTGTTGGACTCCCTCTTCCGGGTTGCTTCTTAGTCTAGGTCTTCCCCTTTGGCCTGTCCAGCAAGAGTGACTCTACCAGTAGCTTTGCTACTGCTGGCATAACTCAAAAGAATCATTAGACCTAGAAAGCTTTCCCCCAGCAACAAGGTCATGCAATCCCTATGGAGGGTATTGCTCCCATCAAACATTTAAAATAAATCATGCATTTTTAAGGCATTATCATCTTTTATAATTTCTTTTTCCTATATATGTTTTTGATAATTCCCCTTATTTATTTATTACATTTTTTTTCATGTTTCCTTAATTTCCTCACCTATTTTCTCCAGTGTACTTTCTTCTTTGACTCCAACAAATATTTATATACCCATTTACGTAATAAAAAATATGTCTATTATAAATTTCTTTGGAAGATTTCGAAATACTGGGTGTATCATGGTTTTGTCACCCATTTCATGAACCTGGCAGGTTGGCAACCAGAGCTGTAATTCCTGGCAAAGCAGATGTAATGTCCATGAAACTAATTCAATTTCTATTACGACTATAATTATACTGAAAATAAGCATGAACCTTATGACAGGGAATGTCCTACTTCATCTGGCATCTTTTTAGAAAACAGTAATTCACATGCATCAGTTTGTCTTCTGAAATTGAGTCAACTTCTTGCTCCTAATGTTTGGGGTGTTTGTTCCATGCACTTTATTTTTCTACTTTCTCCATAAATAAAAATTACATACTGTCCATATGTCATTCCTGTATCTTTCTACATTTATGGTATTCTCGAAAAAGATAGGCCCTAACACTCAGTATATATTTACTGTGAACAATACTGATTTTCTCATCATGCAAGCATCTTTCATGTATAAAATCAAACCTTTCTGTACTCCAATATCTGTTAATTTGTATCAAAACATAAATGGAATCGTGATACATTGGTACAGAATATTAAGTGTAGGTCAATTATTCTATTATAACATTCAATAACAGAATTTAATCTGAATATCAGGATCACCTATCTCCAGTTCATTGGCAGCATGACTTTGTTTGCTCTCAATTTGATTGACTTTGATTGACTTAATTTTGAAGACGTACTCGTGTGTATAAATAACAATTTTCTAAAAAAGATGTCAAGCATATATGGATATAGGGCATCTCCTATCATAAAGCATTTATTTTCATTGTAATTATAGTTGTTAGAACTTGAACCATTTGCATTACATAGTTTTACCACGTTACTGCTCTGACTTTGAGTCCACCAGCTGCTGTGAAAAAAGTAAGAAAATCATGAGAAACCTGGTACTTAAGTGTCATGCATTAAAATTTTTGGCACAACTCTTTCTGTTATAGTTAGAAATACTAGTATCAAGGGCAAGTTATTAAAAATAACATTATAGAAAGCATAATAACTTTAATCATATAATTAAGATTGTTGAATGATGGAGTTGAATTACACACTCTTATTGGTTCCATTTATTTAAATGTAGAACATGTTTAGCAGACCACCGTCAGCATCCTCAGCTAACTGTCAACTGCTGGATAACTCACCATGTTGCTTTGGGGATACTATTCTGCTTGGTGCAAGTGTGATGAACTTAAAGCTTATGTTTTCATCCCAGGAAATGTCTAAGTTCATTAATCTGTATCTGTATTGTAAATTTTTGCTAGCTCTATAGGTTTCTTGCTAAATATAATAATTACAGGGACCTACATAACTAGCAATGTGGAAGAACATTTTCACTTATAAATACAGAAACAGATTAATGAACTTCGACACTTCTGGGGATGAAAACATAAATTTGAAGTTCATCACAATTCCACCAGAGCAGAACATGCGACCCCAAAGGAACACCATGACTTATGCAGCAGTTGACAGTTAGCTGAGGTGTGGACGATGATCTGCAAAATATATTCTACATTTAAACAAGTAAGTGGAGCCTATAAGAGTGTGTAGTTTGATTCAATCATACAGCAATCTTAATTATATGATTAGCTTCACTGTAAATTCCAATTAGCATTTCAAGTTTTCAACTTTAATCATGTTATCAATTTAAATGTCAGTGCTTTAACATTTATTGTGGCTTGCTAGTTTCTGTTTTATATTGACAGCATAGAGAACTGTTGGCATATGTAAGTAATGTTTTTTGTTTCTTTTGCAGTCTCTAGTCACATTTGTCAACAAGCATCTGAATAAAGTGAATCTCGAAGTCTCTGACCTGGACACACAATTTCATGATGGTGTGTATCTGACACTTCTCATGGGTCTACTAGAGGGCTTCTTTGTGCCTCTGTACAGCTTTCATCTGACTCCCCAGGATTTTGATCAAAAGGTCCACAATGTTAATTTTGCATTTGAGCTGATGCAGGATGTTGGACTTGCAAAGCCTAAGGCTCGACCTGAAGGTAAGACATTTCATGCTGTTGGGTAAGATGATAATATTTAAACTTTACAGTGGAGTATGTGACTATTTGTGGCTGTTTGAAGCTCTCTTGGTACAGAAGTGTATGGTGAATGAAGCTGGTTGGATCCTTTTAAATGCTGGATTACAGAAAGTTGATATGTATCACTGTATGAGGTGGTGTTCTAAAAGTTCTTGATCTCACTCAGAGATGTTATGAAGATGGCCAAATTACTAAGTATCTTCCTTTAGATGGCTTGCTGTAAAGTTTCAGACATGTAAGTGTATCCACTGGTTTATAATGATTATTTAAATAAATTAGTGTTAACATTTTCTACAAAATGAATAAAACTAAAATATGAACTATGATAAAGTACTTAGTTTTCAAGGGTTTAACAGTTAGATTCCACGTTAAAGGATTCTTCCCCTTCATTTTCAATGGTTAAAAGTGGCCTGATGAGTTTAAGCATGATTGTACAGCTATTCAAGATGATGAGTGCTCAAGGCATCCCAAAACTGCATGACCGATGAGATTGTAACAATCATTTCACAATGTCATACTCATTGTTCGCCAATGGAAGGTACTTGAGTTGGCTGGCATTGCAAAGACCTCAATTGGCCATTTCCACTATATTTTACACAAAGTTTTGAGAGTCACAGAGCTTTCTGCTTGATGGGTGCCATGTTTGCTAATAATGAACCAAAAACACATTCAAATGAGCTTTTTGCAAGAGTGTTTAGACTTGTTTAAAAGGCCAAAAATTGGAATATTAAACTGTTTCTTTAGCTTACTGTATGGGTGTGTACAGGTCAAACTTGGTACACAACATTTTTGCCTAGCACTTGATGCATGATGTGGCAAATGCTGCTTATTCTAATCTTCTCAAACAATTTAATGGCTAGACGACAATTGTTGGCCAATAAAGTACATATACGCTTGACATTTTTGTCAGTGATGCTTGTTAAGGGGCATCCTCTCTTGGATCATTATCTACCAACTCCCTGCCATATTTAAATCATGCACACTACTCAAAGATCTTACTACTTAGACAATCATTGCCATAATTATTCTAAATGTTTCATTTGCAGTCCAACCACATTAAAAGCAAAATTTTATTGTTGTATGTTGCTCCATTAAAGAAATGTGATCAGTTACAAAATCACATTCACTTCAGATGGTCACTGAACTCGAAGTAATAAATGTATGTAGATGCAACTGCTGTTGAGAAGCTGAGGAAGGATGTGACTAAGCAGATAGATAGTGCCACTGGTTCCTTTTCTACAACTTCAGTCTTGTAACTTTTTGAATGAGCTGTATATTAATGGCAACAGTCATATATTAAATATGGGAAAACTTGCAGTTTTTTCACTGTCACACAATATTACACATAAAAAGAAGTCAGTAGTAGGTGACACTATATTTCACTAAATGATTAATTTTTCAGAACATGTTTGAAGAGGTTTTGCTCTCATCTGCAACTGGGAACTGACTAATGATGCAGGTGAAAACGAGACCTCTGTTGGTTTCAATATGCAGTGAAACAGAAAGTCCATTGGCAGGATGTCAAAATTCATAACATGATGCTTATTCTTTAAAATGAAAGTCTTTTCCCATCTTGCTAATTCTCTGGGATTGCTGGTAGCTTTCAATAGTTTGGTTTCTTTAGTGATGTCATGATATAAGTCCAAAAATGATCTGCAACTGCTGATTTATCCACCTGTTTGTATCTTACATTTCTAAAGTGTTCTTTTGTCCTTGTTCCTAAATTTCTTATTGCTCTACCTATATATATATATATCTGATCACAATCCAAACAATTTATCTGATACACTCCTTTTTTTGTTGGCCAGGATAACATCCTTTATGGTTCTGTTCAAAACGTTTCTGATGTTAAATGCAGTGATTTTGCTGAACAATTCCCTTGTCTCTTTTGATGTTGCATCTTTGTTCACTAGCATTCTGAAACAAAGACTGTTCCTTAAACTACAGAACTGGCCTATTAGTGGATGAAATTGAGAATTACATCAGTCTTACAAAATGGTGCAAAGACCAAAACTTCATGTTCAACGGAAAGGTTTACCAACAAAACTCTGGCTTGGCTATGGATAATTCCCTCTCTCCATTCCTGCCAAATTTATTCATACAGTAGAAGCACACATTACCAAGACATTTCCATTTCCATTTATCTTTTAAACATGGTTTTGCTATGTGAGTGACATATTTGCAATAGTATAAAAAAACAAACAGAGGATGCCTTAAAATTACTAAATCTCAAGACCAAAGCATTAAGTTCACTCTAGAAAGTGAAAGGGAAGGCTCTTAAAATCTCCAGAAGAAACAACATAATTTCATTTGGTATATATAGGAAACCCACACATATGATGATTACATAAAGAATTATAACTTCAACCCTAAACCTTGCCAACATGCCATTATAAACAGTGTTGCTCATAGATTAGTTATTCAACAAGGAAAAACACACAGAGGAATACCAGTACTTCATCAATACTGCCCTTTACAATGGATTCAACCAGTCATTAGTAGATAAGAAAGTCAAACATTTCAAAAGACTTATAAATATAACAAATTATTATTAAGAAATCACTCAAATTTCACACAAACTACTTAAAAGACTTATAGATATTAAAAACATCACTATTTTAAAAAATTCAAGTACCATTCATAGGCAAACAGGGTATTCACACACCCAAAAAAAAAAGTATTGTGTTGCTACATAAAATAAATGTAATATTGGGAACTTTTTGAAAGTCTTCATTGAGAAAATCTGAGGAAACATAAAACAATCAATGATTAGGCAATAAGTTGTTTCAAGTTTTGGTTCCCAAGTCAGTTGGAGGAAAGGAAAGGAAGATAATTCAGTACGAATTTCCACTACCACAAATAATTCTTACAGGAAACCCAAAATCACTTTCCTTGTACTCTTATCTCATCCTGTACTGAAAGCTAACTTTTCCTGATACAGCTGCCTTCCCATGCCATAAACATTTTTGAATAAAGCAATTCCCACAAAGACATAAATATAAAATAATTAGTTGTACAACACAAAGAGCAGATTTGGGAAAATTCTCTTTTTTAAATCGAACAATAGCAGATAGGAATAAGATGCCTACAGCAGTCTTTAAAATGATTCTCCCTTGATTAAGAAAAGATTCAAATCAAATGTAAATAAATATTTACAATTAATGGTAGTACTATGTAAAAAAATATTAATTGTAATTATTTTTCATGGCAGACATAATTGTATTTTGAAAATGTTGTAAATATTTAATTGTAAACTTAAATGCACATTTTACTGATACCGGGTTATTACTCCATTTGCAGTTAATAAATAAATACAATGCATACATACAAATATAGGGAATGGTTAAAGCCAACTTTATTTATTTTCTGCAATGCAATCAGAGACTTTTTAGTGTTTATATTATCCTGCAAGAGCAAATATTTGGATATTTTATCAGGACATTTATGTACAATTTTTATATTTCCAGATGGTTTGATAATAATGGAAAATACCATATTTACTTGAATCTAATGCGCACCTTTTTGTCCAAATTAGTATTAAAAATTTTGGTGTGCATTAGATTCGATGGCATATTAGATTCGAGTGCAAATCCATTCTGCAGTTCATCCGTAATTTAATTCAAATTTATCATTATTACCTTATAATACATTACTGCAGTTTTTGACTTGTTAAATTTATTGCCTGCCTATTATTGCATAGAGCATTTGAATAGTAGGTAGTCATGAAATGGAGGGGAAACAGAGAAGAACATCTTATGATGCTACTTTCAAGCGTGAAATAATTCTATGTGCTGGAAAAAATAACAACAGAAAGACAGGTAGAGAGTTCAATGTAGCTGAGAGCAATGTTCACTTATGGCAGCAACAGAAATAGGCATTGTTTGTAACTAAAGCTAGAAGAACTTCACTGGTCCTTGCAAAGGAAGACATCCTGACATTAAAGAAAATTGGAATTGATATGAAAGGAGAAAGAATGGGCAACCTGTGACTAGTGATACCATAAGAAATATTTTTTCTTCTTTGATTTATGCAAACTTTCCTGGCAACAGGATGAATGATGGATTTTATCCTATGTACTCCAAGATGTAACAATTATTTACTTACAAATTTCTTAGTTCTGATTGTTTTATGAAGCAGAAGGGCGTATCTCTAAGATGCCAAACAACAATATGCCAAAATCTCTTTTTTATGATTTTAAGTTTCAAATATGGGGTGTGCATTACCTTCATTGGCGCATTAGATTTGCATAAATATGGTAACACATTTGCATCACAATTTTATAATAATAATTATTCAGCTTTTGTTCCAAAAAAAAAGCTTATATCAGGATATATACTGCCAATTTATAAACATGAAATTTTGTTCACCATAAAGAATTAAATGCATCACCAGTTGTTCTTTAATTTTTCAGATATTGTCAACTTGGATTTGAAATCCACGCTTCGTGTGTTATACAACCTGTTTACCAAATACAAGAATATGAGCTAGTTACAACAGGGTACCAAAATCTGAGCACATACTGCCATATGATTTTATAATTGTAGTTTTATTTTCTTCAAGTCATTTCTGTAACAATTTCTCATCTACAGTGCAAAAATATCTTCCCAAGTTGGATCAATTTTACTTATTTTATACTTTCCAGATTTAAAATTAATTGCATTTTATGTTTTAGTTTCTATAGAACAAAATGCACTGCAGTGATTTCAGTTTTCAGGATACACTGTGAACTGTATTTAAGACAATCCCCCTTAATGAGAAAAACAGAAATACATTCACATATTATAATGTATAAGAAAGCATTAACTCTAGTATTTTATTTGGACTAATATAAAAACTATTTGTAACTAAAATAATCTTTTTATTATTGTATAAAAAACAATATACCTCATTAGTAATTACTTCAATTTTTGGTTCACAGCACACAATAGACGTACAGCTTTTTTCAGTTCTGAATTTATTTTTATTTTCAATATAAAGTGCAAATTGTAAGCTTTGTGGATACCAGGTTTGCAAAAAATGTTTTTAATCAGTTAGACAGAGGTCTAGAGACAATGCAATTTAACTGTGAACCCAAGATTCATGGGTTAAAACCTGGCTGTGGTAGATGGGTTTTTCTCGACTTAAAAATCTCAAGTGCAAATTCTCTGGAAGTGGCTTAAAGCTTTGGGTTCCAAGTTATGGATTTAGACACATTAAAGAACTCCATTCCTGAAAAAAGGAGCTCCTAGACAAAATTTCCTGCCATTTTATATCCTATCATTAGTATGATAATAGATAACACTAAAGTCATTGGTTTCATCAATTGTCCCTTTAACATATCCTAAGCATAACTAAATTTGAACAGTTCAGAGACAATAGAAAAACTCAAAAATGATTGATGGTATAAAAGGAAGAAATTGAAAGAAAGAATTTTTGTAGTATAAAGACCTAAATAACTTCTTGTGTATAAATATTCTTAATGCTACTTTTATACAGATGGCAAAGACGTGGGTGTACTCCCCACTTTTTTGGGGGGGGTATGGTTGAACGCTGTTGTACACAACTGAATTTGTGCCATGTTTTAACAGATGTTTCAAAGAGTTAATCTGGGATTGTGTGCATGGAGGCATCTTTCACAGCTGTTCATAACTCTCTCATTATGTGATACCATTTATTTTGGATTTTATCCTTAATGAACCCCCAGAGAGCATTGCAGGTATTGTTGGAACTTCTTGGAGGCCAGACAAAGGCAGCTAATGAATCTTAAAAAACCTTTTCCCAGAAAAAGATCTTATTCAGGTAATGGCGCACTTGTAAGACGAAGTGTTTGTTGCTTCATCTTATTGCAGAATAACAATATCTTTGATACCAGCTTTGTAAGAAAAAGGGGCCAAATATGTGTGTAGCATCATGATATGTGATGAGTTTCTCTCCATCTTTTTGTAAAAATGCATGCTTTCCCAGACTTTCACACCATCCATGTGAGTGCACGTTTTTTTTCACTCCACATTGTTGCTTTCCTTGGCAGTTCAATGCCAAAGCAGTCTCAAAGTTTCATTTTCATTCCAGTGTAGCCACAATAGGATCTTTTATGAAGCCAAATCACTGTCACTAATTTCTGCTTTTAAGTATGAGGGTCAATTTACAAACAATGCACACATTTATTTTTTACTTACATGTTTATTTTTTGACAGTATCTTTTTACAGTCTTTCAGTATAGTCTCCCTGCCTTTCAGTGACCAAGTTCCAATGTTTGGGAAGCTGTATCATTACATTCAAAGCACTTGTTGAATACCTGAGGTAATAGTGGCAGAAAACTCTTCCAGATAAAGAAAAATGACATTCATGTGTGGATTTTTCCAACTTTGGAAATAAGTCAAAGTCTGGTGGACTCATGTAAGGACTGTAAAGTGGATATGGTAACACATCCCATCCATATTTGCACAGTTTATTGGTCATAACATTCCCAGTATATGGGTGAGTATTGTCATGGAGGATGAGTGGCCCAGTCTTCATCAGCTGAGGTCAGTTGTTTTTTATAAAGTCATAATAATACACTGCTGTGACACTTGTTCCACATAAGACTATTTGTCATAAGGATTCTTGGTGATCAAAAGTAAAGATTATTATTTGTCTGTCCAAATTTTTTGGGTAATGAAGAAGATAAAACTCTCCAATTGTTAGACTGTGATTCAAGTCTCTAATGGATCAATAGTCACAATTTGATGTAAAAATGTTTCACTATAATGCAATTAGCCCTGTTAAGCAATACCTAGTCTTACCATAAATTCTGTCACAAAGTTTCCAACAAATTTACAAAAAATGGTTTGAGATATTTAATATCCTAATAGTTAAATGGATGTGATAAATCAAAATCACATATAATTATTCAGAAAGACCAACTATGACACTCACACTATCCTTAAGTCTTTGTGGCCATTCATCTACAGAATTACCAACACTTCCTTAGGGAAAGGAAGGCTGCTGCCTTCCGAAGAGAATACTTCAAACTTTCAATATTTGGATATTCCTTCTTGCAAGCCACCTGCTAAAGCTTTTTTTTTTTTTAAAAAAATGTTTTTTTTAATAGTGTTTATTGCCTATCTACTATTGAGGCACCACAGGTGACCCTGAAGCTTGGGTCATAATTTGTAGTCCAGGGGATTTATGTCTGAACCTGCAGAAGGCCAATCAGAGGTTTAAATAAAGTTTCAAACATTGCCTTCAAGCCACTCCTGTTGTCTGAGCCTTATTTGCTGGGGCTGAATCCTGTTGGAAGCTTCGAGTTTGTCCATTGAAGAGGGTGTTATTGAGATTCTTGACCAGTCTCTCCAACATTGTCTCCTGGTGCACTTTGACTGAAGTTTTGGCTTTTTTTTTTTTTTTTTTTGTGCATAAATGAAGCTCCATAGTACCTTCATAGCTCACACCCTATCACATCATGTAGAATATGGCTCCTCTGGACCCTTGGAGACTTTTCAGCAGCTTCTGTAGAGCATGACATATTCCCTGTTATTTTGGGCATTGAGTCTCCTCAACACTAAACATTTTTTCATCAGTGAAAAGGATTCTTCAATGACCATTTGCTGCATAACACTGGTAAGTGTTTTAATTTTAAGAGCCTTTGGCACTTCAGCTCATTTGTGAGGAGGTGTCCTTTCTGTTGTTTAAGCACAAAGTTTTAAGTCACTGCTCAATCTATGAGACATAGACATTTTAGAAATTTTCAGCTCACAAGCCATCACTGACAGCCTCCATACCAGATTTCTTTGCATACATGTCACCTCTGCTTTTACCAATTCTGGAGAGCACACAGTGTATGGTCTTCCTTGCCTTTCACAGTTCCAGTTTCAACAAAGCGCTGGGCAGTGAGGTACATGAACCTGCTTCTTATTTTCAGTTTCTGGAGAATTTTGAGAGAAATGTCACCTGGGTATTTGCTTACCTTCTGCAAAGCTATCACAAAACAAGACTGCCCCATTCTATCTTGAAAACTAATACAAAACAACTTTCCACTTCTGCAGCTGAGCTCTAAATGACCTACCACTAGCAACTTAACTCAGGCATGTGCAGGATGTTACAGAGGAAAAATGCACCCACCCTGAAAAGTTGTGGCAGTATTTATAATAAACCTGTGTATTTGATTGAAAGAAGAGAAGTCAGTAAGTGCAATTGAGTTCTTTGTTTATTGATAGTGAGATATTGGAATTCACATTTTGTATTCTGGGAACCAATGCTGCTGTAGAGCACATATTCCTCCTTATGAGAGCAGTTTAGACAAAAGAATGAAATTGCAAGGTCATGCTGAAAGCTGTCATTACAGTAAAACTTCATTTCAATGACTAAGTATGGGGATATCTTTGATTTTTGCAAAATACCAAGATTTTGATTCAGATTCATCTGCAAAATACAGTTTGCAAGACCCAGGAAAGGTGGCATCCATTTCTTAAAGCTGTGGTATAATGGGGATTGCATTGAAAGAATGAGAAGGCTGAATATATCTTGGTTGAAACATTTTTTAAATTGACCCTCTTTTTGGATTTTAAAATCAGGGCTCCTTACCCCATAGTATAGCAAAAATTTACAGTAATATTATGTACTGGATAGCCATAGACAACATTCCAAATAAAAATAATCTGTGCATCATGTAAAAAAAGAGGTCTAGAAGAAAATAGTAGTATTAGATTTATTTACGGATGCTCTTAAACATCTCAGATCATGAACATCTTTTCAAATGAGGGCATGCAATGGCTGATACATTTTACTCAGAGGTCTCTTTTGCTGTAAATCTATGACATGGGACCCATAACTTTACTTCCCTTCCAAAGGAAGCCATACTTAGGATTTTTACATAAAAAAATCCATTGAACCTAGCCAGGATTGAACCTGCAATCTTTGGTCTACGAGGCAAGTATGGTTATCATTACACCACCAGGAGACTAGAAGGGAAATGAAATGTAAACCTCTGTCATGCTGTATGTGCTAAGAATGTTTATTGCTACGCTTGCCATAACTTTGCGTTACATTCTGTAGTATTTTGGTTAGAAATGTGGTGTCAACAAATTACACTGAGCGGCAAAAAAGCAAAACAATTTTTATATATATTTTACAATAAAAATTTGTGTTCAATGAAATGAAGACATAAATGTTAAAAAATAATTTCTTTAATAATTATTTAGCAACATTTTATGATCCTAGTAGCACATAAGGAATATTTTAAGCACAAATTCTACCCCATTATTGATTTTAATGCAGAAAAATCTTCAAACATGGTCAAACATCACGATAAACAGAACTTTTTAGAAATGTTGGAAATTGACACTTTTAATGGTTCTGTGTTCTCTAGCTGTTTGTGTAAGATAACCACAGTCTCAGTAATGAGTGTTGCCACTTTTAGTTCTAATTACAGCTGTGATTTGGTCAGGTATGCTCTGAATAAGATCTGCAATTGAGTCATGCCTTCCATACATGTCCCAGGCATGTTCTGTTGGATTCAGGTTTGGGCTGAGTGCTGGCCATACCATACATTGAATCCTAACTACATCCAGGAACTCAAGAAACACATCGGGCAATGTGTGGACAAGCGTTATCATGCATATGGATAATGTTGTAGACTATAACAGTGCAAAAGACACTACATGATCAGCAAGTATCTCCTTGATATACCAATGAGTTGTCAGTCATTCTCGATGAACATCAGTTCTGTTCTTGCTTCAATGCTGATCCCTGCCCAAACCAATACTGAACCTTCATTAAAATTTGTCCTTTGAGTTAAAATGCAGGGTACATAACATTCTCCTGGCCTTCTCCATACTCCTATCTGGTGCCTTCAAACAGAACTCGCTCTCATCTGTGCTCAATTCCTCCATAGTTCAGTTTTGATGGGTGTGAGCAAACTGCATTCGAGAGATATGGTGTTTCCTGGATAGCAGTGATCCTTTTGCAGTCTTCTGAACTGTAAATTCATTTTATACAATGTCCTTCTAACTGTACTTTTAGTGATATTTGCTAATTGCTGCAAATTATTCCCAGCCTCGAGTATTGATTGCAAAGAACTTGCAGTAAATAAAAAGCGATTGCCTTGATCAGAGGTGCTCCTCCTACGACAGGAACCTCCTGATGTAGATATCATTCTTTCTGAACCTCTGGACAGTCCTGTGTACATTGGAATGAAAAATACCAATGACATCAGCAACATAACGTAGATTTCGTCCATCCTCCTCTAATGCCACAGCCCCTGCTGCATCTTCAGCTCTAAGAGCCATTTCAAAATGTTAAAACTGACTTAAAAGTGATTGCTATGTAAGCCTAAACGCTTTAAATTATCATGCTGCACATCAATGCAAGGCAATAATTTTAAACATTAAAACATTGCTTTGCAGTGATTGTTGTAAAAACAGCCTTAAATGTAATATTAACTGTAAGTTAGTCAAAATCCAAAAAAAGGTTTCAAACAATGGACTAAAGCTTTTTAAATCCATTGATTAACTATTAGACATGTTGTTACATTTCTATAATGTCATAAGGTTGGATTTATATAAGGCTTAAACTGAAGCTTAAGTGTTGTAAAAAAAGACAGAATAGCTTGTTTTGCTTTTTCTGCTGCTGAGTATGTATACTTACGTCTATAATACAACAAAAATTATTATAAAAGTATTAAAAAGACGGATGGAACCAAAAAAAGTAAAATAAGTAATGCTTGGATTTCTGTCTGTAGTTTTAAAGTTTTTATTAAAAGTATCTGTAAAACAAATTTTGGTATTCATATTCTTTTTTATGAATTGTTTCTGCTTTGGAAATGATTCCAGTAAAATTTGCCATTGCTGCTATAACTTTATTTTTAATAGTATGTAACAGTGTAAACTTTACTTGCTATGCATTTTGGATTATCTTGCAGTGCCTTTATTAAGTGCCTTATTACTGCAGATGTATTTTTCTTTAACATACATTGACATTTTCAAGAAATTGTAGCTTATATGATGCCATTAAGACTGATTCTATAATTATGATCCATTAGTATATTTCTTGCTTATGACTTGGACTTGATTCTCAGCTCTCCCAAGATGTAAGTTTGGAGTTATCATAAGTATAATTTGGTCTTGAAAGCTGAGATTAAGGCTGGCAACATGATGATGTGCTGACCACAAAATCCCTCTGTGACATCCTTTGGAGCAATAGCTGTTTCTGGCTACTAGATTAGGTTGTGTTGGGAGATTTAATGTAATTAAATAATGGCATAGAAAAATATGATGTAAATGAACATTTTCACTCTCAGTGCAAAATGACATGAATTATGGAGATTGCTAAGTCACAGACTCATGAATGGAGGTCTGTGATTTGATTTCTGCCAGGCAAATCTTGTAACTCCAAAACATGTTTCAAACCAAAGCATTTTCTTGATTGTGTTATTCATTTTAATAGTAGTAAAATTTAATACTATTTTAAAATTATTTGTAGCTCTTTTAATGGTTTATTGGAGTTGTGAGTTAATAAAGTATTATAACATTATTCTGGAGAACGAGGCTTGCTAATAAAACTGACAATATGCTATTACCAGGTGCTTGATCTTTTGATATGCCTATGATAAATTTCTAAGAGTACCTCAGTTATACAAAAAGTATCAGAAACACACAACAATGTTGACAGTATTACTTTTGGAAGTAAAAAGCTGACTAATGACAATTGTGTTACATAAAAGAAATGTGTATACCAGTTTAGTTTTATCTTCTTCTGGGAGATCAAATTTATTTGGAGTTTACTGTGAGTTAGTTGAAAGGATGACATAATTGCTAGTTAACATGCCTTGAAGGGGTGGTGAAAGGATATGATACTGTACAACCTGGCAAATGGTTAAAATACTATCATGACTGCAGTTTGTAAACAAGCTGACTTAACTTCAATATGGCAATAGACTTCTCTGTCCCTCTGAGGTGTAACTGTGTCCTCTAGAGTAAATTGTCAGAACTAGATCAATTGAATATGTGGCTAATTTGCTTAGCAACAGTTACATTCATTTCAAATTATTCATGATACAGTCTGAGTAAATTTGATTATTTCAGTATATTTTATGATGGTAGCTTGTTTCTAAGAATTATTTATAACATTCTGCATGGAAAGTAAACTCTTTTCTGTAGAAACAAATATCTTTATTATGGATTTTACACTGTGTAGTTTGTATTGCTGACATTTTATCTGAATCCTGTTATACATAACATTTAATTTTTAACAAATCAAAATATTTAATGAAATAAAGAAAATTATTGTTACCTTTATGTTTTATTTATTCTTAACATAAAACAGATATTCTTAGTTTTAAGTTTTAGATCTGTAAGGATTTTTTATATGTAATTTGTTTTATTGTCTAAGCTGCAAATAATTGAAACTGTTTTCCTGAAGTGAAGATACCCAATTTTTGCTGATACTTGCTACTTGCTATGTTTTTGCCTTTTATGTTTGCTTAACAAACTCTAATATTACATTTATAACCATTTCAGTACCAATTTACCTTTCCATAAACTCACTAGATATTGCCCATTCCTTATGTAGAAAAATCACACACTACTGTACTTTTTAACGTAGAACTAAAGCTGCTTACTTAGTATATAAACCTTCACATTTTTCACCCCTTGTAACATCCCCATTGGCTTTTTTAAATCTCACTTAGGTCATGAAAATTAATGACCAAAGCCAGTTGCTTGATCCTCTAAAGAATTCTCCTTCTAGTTTAGGTGACATGCCTACAGGAAACAGAAAGTGTGTGTATATATATATATATATATGTGTGTGTGTGTGTGTGTGTGTGTGTGTGTATGTATAAAAATTAGTACAGAAACACAATTTTTTTTTTTTTGAGTAGTGTTTAACGCCCGTTTTTACTACTGAGGCACCACAGGCGATGGACACTGATGATACATGAGATGAAATGATAAATTGGGAAAGGATATTTGTTTTTTAAGGAAGGAAGCGTTCCAGGCCTAAGTTTAGGTACCTCCCCGGCATTTGCCAGTTATGAAGACTGAGGAAAACCTGGAAAAAACCCCAGTCAGGGAGGACGGTCCTGGCGGGATTCGAACCGCAGACCTCCCGCTCACGAGTCCGTGCCTTAACGACCTCGGCCACCCGTGGCGGTAGAAACACAATTGATGCCAAAAATACAATCCATATACAGAGTGGTGCAAAATCAGTTCTCCTTATATCTAAATTAACAACAAACATAAAATTTGTTTAGTCTTAGGTTTAATTAATTAATACCTGTTGGCAGAAGCATTCTTCAGCCAGTCATAAAATCACCTGCTGTACAATTTGTATATTATGCAACTTTTGCAATGGCATAAGTTGTGGTTGTGGAATCATGATGAGAGATTTTCAATGAATTGTTACTAACATGAAAAATTTATTCTAAGTTGAAGGTTTCCAAATAGTAACATGAACCTTACTTAGGTTTTTAATTAGGACATGTTTTGGGAACCATCATTCCCATCTTCATCTATTGACTGCTTGGTAAGTTTTTAAGAATAAAAATTTTTTCCCATGTGGATAATTCTTTCTTTATATTTTTTTAGCAAAATGGCTTCTTGCTTAATTTCATAGTTGCATTTCCAAAAGGGAGTTGCTAAGCTGATTTTTCCAATTGTTTTAGCTGGACATTTACAGAATGTTCTTTCTTCCTGGTTTCCAAATTTCTTTTAATTTTTTCTGTGTATTTTAAATAGCAATCCAAGCATTATATTGCATATATGCCCAATTTTTTTCTGTGTGCTATGCTATCTTTCAATGAAGAACCCAACAAGTTTTCAATATTGTTAAGATGATTGCATGATTAGCTTCACTGTAAAAGTTCCAATTAGCACCTCTAGTTTTTTAATATTGTATTTATTTTATGATGCTAATGCCTGGTTTTTTGAAGATCTTCCCAAATTTGTTATTATTTTCTTGATTATAAGTGACATTGCTGTATTTGTTATTCCCTTTGGTATTTTTAAGCAGTCATTCAGTAGCTGAACATGGGAACGATGGTTCCCAAACATGTCCTCATTAAAAATTCTGTGAGTGACATTTGTATCAACATTTGAAAACATTCAACTTAGAATATTTCAGTTGCCTCACTGTCATTATGTCAACAGCTTCTAAATACATTAAACAATTACCTCATGCCAACATATTGCTCTGCTCATAATAAAGATAACAATACATTGGCTGCTTAGGCATATATAGAAAGTAATAAATCAACAACAAAAATATTGGCTCTATTGGATGTATGCAGAGAATCTTAAAAGATATAAAATTCAAACCATATCATTCGAATTTGTCATGCATTGCATGAAAATGTTTATGATAAGAATTGAGCTCTGCAATTCATCTGCAAATTGCTCAGAAGCAAATTCAGTTAGTTTTATCATAGATGAAACATGGATACCTTAACTACCATAATTTTGTACTTATTAAACTGTTGACAATGGAGTGGTAATTTATCCCAAACTTAGGTATTCATTTTTTTAAACTAAACTCCACTTATATAAAAGTAAGATGCGTTTCAGGAGAATCTCTCTCATCTTCAGTTGCTCACTGAACCACCGTTACTCGAAATGATGGCTGGACACCCGGATGTTTCTGTGGTGGCCTCTGTTGGTTGAAATAGGAAATTGCTGAGTTCATTCACAGGAGGAAACTCAAATTCATTAGGTTTTCTCTATTTTTTTATATGAAAATTTTTTCCCAAGTGGATAACTGCAATGGGTTGTGAAGATGTTTAATTCCCGGTTTTATTTCATGGTTTTTGGTCCAAAAGTGAGCTGCTACTGCTGATTTATCCATCTGCTTAAACCGAATATTCCTGAAATGTACTTTCCTCCAAATTTCTAAACTTCTCTTTGTTTTGCCTATGTAGTTCTGCTCAAAATCTGCACATTTTATTTCGTAAATTCGTGATTTCTGTTCTGTTGGTATGGAGTCTTTTACTGTGCAACCTAATAAATTCTTGATGTTGTATCTGTTCTTTGGGGCTAACATTATCCCATGTTCTTTGAAAATTTTCTTGAACTTCTTGTGGTAAATTGGATGGTAAGTGAAACTTTTGAATTTGTATTCTTCTTTTGTGTTTTCCAGTATGGAAACTTCCCTTATTCCTTTTTGTCTTTTAGATTTATTGATAATTTTTATCACTGTGTCTTTGTGGAAACCATTGATTATAGTTGTCTTTATTATTTGTTTGTATTCTATTTTGTACTCTGCTTCAGTGAGTGGAATATTCATCAATCTGTGTGCCAAACTGTGAAACACTGCATACTTATGTGGAATGGGGTTATAACTCTCATTTTTATGTAGTTTTCTGTGTGTGTTTCTTTTCTGTAAATTCCAAAATTCAAACAATCTCCATTTCTTATAATTTTTAAATCTAGAAATGGTAGCCATAATTTTATTTAATTTTAGTTATTGGTGTAATAAAAACACATTTTAGTAGCTTTAGCATTTAATCTGGCAATAAAATGCAGCTAAACATATTTGATTAGAAGTTTACAATTATTGAAAAAAGCATTTATACAGTGAATTGGATGTCATGCATTTTTATGCATAAAAATGCCTTTTGCTGAAGTTTGTATTTGCAGTTATCTGTAAGGGACTTGGTTTGCTATTGCAGTAGGAAAAGCCTCATGCCCATAAGTCTTTGTGTGTATGCACCACCTGAAACTTAACCTCTCGTCATGTATGTTCTGAGGAATGTTTGCCTTGAGCTTTATACATACTGATTGTTGCGTTACAAAGTTGAATAAAATAACTTGAAATGATAATTGGAATTTAATTTGTACAGTGAATCTAATCATACTATGATATTAATAATTGAGTAAAATATTTTAACAGTCTATTAGATGTTTATATTTAGATAGTATATTGGCAACACAATCATATTAAATATAGGCAAACTTGCAGTTATTTCAAAATCATACATTGGATTTTCTTTCATGCACTCTCCGAGGTGTTTTTACAGCAATAATCAGTCATTTTGTTCATAGTAAACTCTTACCAAATAGCAGGCTAGTGAATTTTCAAGTGAATTACAGGAACAGGCAATTTATTTAATTTTATGTTAATTGAATGTAAAGAAAATGTACACTATACCTTTGTGACCATTGGAAGAGAAAATTGAAATTAAAAAACAGGACAAATCTACTGGGTCAAAACTGTAACAAAACATAGGAAGTATAAAATGCTTTCTTAGAGACAATTAATTCTGCACATTCCAGACTTTAATCAAAGGGTCATTAGCAAATATGCTACTATAAATACCAGAAAATTGAATTTTTGTTTATTAGGTATGTTACTGCAATATTTTTATTATATTCTCTTTCTCTCTCTCTGTTGTGCATCTTAAGCCAAGCACATATGTGTTAATTCCATTTATTAATATTTTAGAAGCTGCAATCTATATTCAGTAGTAGCAATATTAGTAGTAAAGTTTTGCACCCATGATTTATCCTGTCATCATGTGGTGCTGCTATTATCATTGGCCTTATGCTCACTTGACTTGATGCCATGTGATTTTGATGATGATGTTTTATCAGTATAATGTAGATAAACTGAATGTGCATTTGATGTTATTCATGATGATAAATCTTTATTTGCAAATCAGTTTTAACTATTGTATGAAATGTATTAAAATTGCGGATATTGGTATGAACAAATTATGTAAGGAGAAACTAGCTTTTGTACCATTCTGTACATTGTATAAACAAATATTTTCTTAATTTAGTTAAAATGTAAATTGGAACTTGTACAGTGAAATATTTTCTTATTACTAGGATTAAATACAGCCACTAACTACTACGCTACTATGAGAGCAGTTAAAAAGTTCTGAAACATAGCTCAGCTGGTCAGTAGTTAGATCTCATATGCCAAACAGTATTTTCTTCCATAGACTTGCAGCGCTCAAGTGCTTCAATATTTTAAAACTTAGATACAACATATTAAATAGTAGAATTCGGTTTTCATCCTCCTTACAGTAAGTGCTGGAAATGTTACCCTGAAAATGAGTAACATCCACAGTTCTCCATCAGTAATGGAGCTAATTTCATTTGAAAGTATTAATATTTTAGAAAAAGTTAAAGTTAATACCCACATGCGCACAATTGAAAATGTTGAGATTCTGGGACTGTTATTTGTGAACGATTTGGTAGTAGGGTTCAATTACTAATATTGGTCTAGCGAAATCAATTGAATCGCTAAATTCTGTAAGAAATGGGGACTGAGAATAAATATTCGAATATCAAAAATCATGGTATTTAAGAATGGAAACAAGTTATGCAAGAATGAGAAATGATATATGGAAGGGGTAGAAATTGAGGTGGTTAATAAATTTGACTATTTGGGTATTAGGCTTAACAAGAATGGAGGGTGGAGGGAACAAAAAAGAATAGCTAAAGGTAGGTTAGTTTTGAAAGCTATTACTGCCTGTATGTATAAAATACCAGAAATGCATATAAAGTGGTTGGAAAAAAAAAATATATATTTATATATATATATATAGTAGTAGTAGAAACTAAAATGATGTTTGGGGCAGTGATGTGGGATGGCTAAATGTAGACTTGATGCACAAGAATTTCTGCAAACAAATTATGGGCCTATCAAAAAGTTCACCAAAAGGAGGTTGCACAAGCAGAATTAGGCAAAGTAGGGTGTAGAGGAAAAATAATGACAAGAACTCTGAAATATTGGTTTAGGATTAAAAATTTAGAAGAGAAAATTTGAAACACTGTCTATGACGCAAGAGAAAATGAGGGGAGGAAATACTTGGGTTAGTAGAGATTATAGGAAAAATTGGCTTGGGTATGGTGTGGCATGATAGAGAAAGAAAAGAAAGAGGTTTTTGGAGAGAAATAACACAAATAATTGATGATATGGAAAGACAGGAAATATTAGGTAGTTTTAGTAATAAAAAGTAATTGAGGGTTTATAGGGGGTTAAAGGAAATATGGGGTACAGAGAATTATGTGGATGAAGGTGACAGGTGGACGAGGGAGGGAATCACATGGGCCCAGATAGAGGTAGTGAATCTAAAAGGAATAAGGGGAGGTTTAAATATAAAGGAATGTCCAATGTGTGGAATGCAAGATAGTTACTAGCATGCAATTGTGGAATGTAGAGAAACTAAAGAAATGAGAGCAAAACTTTTGATTGAGAAGTGGCTAAACTTACCAATAGAGATAAATGGGAAACAAGTTGATGAATATGAAAATAAGGCAGAAAATCTTGGAGTTTGGGATTTTTTAGGTGAGGTTAAAAATTAGTTAAAGAAAATAAATAAGAAATGAGGAACCAAATCCGGCAGAAACATAATTTAAGTTGGTTTTTTATTGAGCTAATTTTGTAGATATAAGTTGCCTGATAGTTGAGTAATCACAAGGTTGAAACTATTCAGGCCACTTGATTACACAGCAACTCCAGAAGAGTTACTAGAGTGACTATGGTGTATTTTCTTGCATGACAGAGAGATTGTGAGAGAGTACTGTGGAAGCCTGTTGTATTATTAAGTGAAAATAAATTCAATTCAATTTGAAAGTTTTAAGTTCCTGCAGTGGTGAAAGTTAGTTTTAACACACTTTATTTTACAATGTCTTCAAAAGATAAAACTCACACACCATAAGATCTGGGAAATGAGGAGGGTTTTAATGAAAGCTTTTATTTCAGGTTTTTCATCTGTGAGCACATG
Organism: Metallyticus violacea; assembly: GCA_030762175.1. Taxonomy (NCBI): domain Eukaryota; kingdom Metazoa; phylum Arthropoda; class Insecta; order Mantodea; family Metallyticidae; genus Metallyticus; species Metallyticus violacea. The sequence goes on along the minus strand of CM060832.1, from coordinate 11,774,804 downwards.
ACATCTTTGATTTTTTCTGGGCAGTCACAGAATCTGTTTCATTAAACTTCATATTAACTTTAATATTGTTTTCCATATAAGTGTACTTACAAAGCTGTTGACAATGGAGTGGTATATATATATAAACAATGTATACAGTTTTTTTTCACCTAACTCCATTCACTTACATAAATTTGGAACATATGTAAGTGAATGGAGTTAGTGTGAAAAAAAACTGTATACATTGTTTATATTGTTTTCCATGTTGGAACCAGGCAGCCAGGAAATTTATGTCTAAATGCATGTCTCATTCTGCCACATGACATTCTGTACCTGATGTATGCCTGCAGCAAATATCTCACCATTGCACAGCTCTATTGTACCATTTAATGAAATCTCATTCTGAACTGAATAACACAACTGCTTGATTTTGTCGAAATCCATTCGTAACTGCCTGGGAGAGAGAATGGCAACACATGTTGGAAATCTCAACAATTAAAAGGAGTAGGTTTGCTGGTCAGCTGATCTAAGTTGAACTTTTAAACTGCTCCCACTGTACTGACATATATTTCCCTAGACACTCTAACAAAAAAATGCATTATTTATCCCTTTTTATTGATTGTGATTTCTTGAAGGGACCAGGGTGAACAAAGTACTACTACTACGTTTTAATTAAATGTGCAATTTTTTTCAATACTAAAGCACCATCCCAACTACGAGGTTCAAAAACTATTTTGGTTTTCTGAGAGTGACCCAGCTCAGGTGCTGCTGTAGTCAGTACTATCTCTTTATTTCTGTCTCCTTTCCCAGATTCAATAAACCAAATTGTATCAGAAAAGAATAACTCAAGATGCTGCAGTTTATTCGGATTGTGGTAATCTGATTGAAAGTGCACTACCAGAAGGGCTGTTTTGCCCACTCGACGTGCAGCTACAGAAGTACCATCTACGAGAGATGCACACACAAGAGCAGCATTCATTTCAGACTCATGTTTCTCCTCCAGAGGCCTTTCTTCATGTCCACAATAGTACTCCAATCCATCTACCATAATCACTTCAGAAACATGTGTATGTTCGTGGAGTGTGTATAGATGATGGAGTAAGTCTTGCCGTTTTGGCAAATACCTGGCAACATTAACATGTTTTTGTTACTAGAGTATAGAGAAATTTAGACATTAATAATCTCTTTTGAACCAGTCACTGTTCCTAGCTTCACTTACATAAGCTTTTATCATGAGATGTTATTGTTGTTAAGTTAGGTGGAGTCTGAAATAACTGGTGGCCTTCAGATAAGTGATTTTTTTTTAATGTGTTTAATGCCCCTTTTTACCGCTGATCAGAACTGCATCATAAGTAGTTCTGATGAATTTGAATATTGAGCTCTCTGCTTCTGAGATGTCAAAATTAATTAAATGTTGTATTCCCAAATGTGTTAATTCTTTTGGTTTTTTGATCATCATAATCTCATCATCTTTTTCTCTATCTCATTGTTTTGTTCCAAAAATGCCAATTTTTCTATTTGATTATATTTAATGTTTCTCCAATATTCTAGAACTTGAGTTTTCCCTATAAAATGTTTTTCACAATTTCAATAATTAATCTGGTAAATCAATTTTTTCTCCTTAGGCAGGAAATTTGTTTTGTTAGATTTTTCATAGATTCTTACACTGTACCTTTTAGAGATGCTAAGATGATGATACAAACATTGAAAGAAACTTAGGATATGCTCCTGAGTGGTATGTGAATTTTTAAAACTTTTAGTATCTGGTATATCAAAGTAGGGATCCCAGATGTCCTGATTTTGAAACCTTTGTACTATGTCCTGCCTACATGTCTTACTGGATCTACATTTGTACTGCTTATTAGTGTAGCATCTTGTTTTTCTTTATAATTTCATGAGCTAACTGGAAACATACACATTTTTATGATATTTTTTGTTATTGTTGCATTATGTAATGTACATAACTAAAGAAAATATATATAAAAACATTTCCTATCTTGTTTTTTAAACTACTAACTTATTGGCAACAATGAATCTGCCTCTTATTATGATACCCTCTACTATCTGTACTTCTCAAAACAATTTTTTTCTTAATCACAGGTGATGGACACTGATGATACATGAGATGAAATGAACTGGGAGAAATTTTTTTTTTTTATGGAAGGAAGCGTTCCATGCCTAAGATTAGGTACCTCCTCAGCATCTGCCATTAATGAGTGAAGAAAACCTGGAAAAACCTCAATTTGCAAGGATAGTCCTGGTGGATATCAAATGCCAGACCTTCCACTTAAAAGTGTATGCCTCAGCCACCCGTAGTAGTTTCCCAAATCAACTATCAACTATTAAATGATATATGATTGAAGGGAGGAAAATCAATATGTGCTTGAGGTTCTTTGTATACTGATAGAAAGATACCACTGAAGTGAAAGTATATGTTATGGACATTCTAAAATGCAAATTTCTTTTTATAACTGGAGTTGAAAATGATACAGATAAAGTGTCAAAAATGATATCAAAAAATATGTTAAAACTAAGGAACACAAAGAAGCAGAGACTGCCAAGCAATTCAGTTAATTCACATTTTCCCAAAAGATTTATTGGTAACAGTAAAATGATTCTGGCAGCTAAAGAGGGGGGATTTGCTTTTCATGCTTTTCACACAGTGGCTCTCAATCAGGACTGTCCTCCCTGACTGAGATATTTTCCAGGTTTTCCTTAGTTCTCATAGTCGGTCATGGTGGTCTAGTGGTAACCATACTTGTCTCGTAAACCTTAGATTGCTGGTTCAATTCTGGCTAGGGTTGATGGATTTTTTCGGAAATAAAAATCCTAAATGTGGCTTCCTTTGGAAGAGAAGTAAAGGGAGCTGGTCCCATGTTGTAGATTTACGGCACAAAAAAGAACCTCAAGCTGGAAAGAAGAGGCCTCTGAACAAAATTTATCAGCCGTTTTCACATCCACAACTGAATGGGACGCTGATGACCCGAGATTATAAAGAGCATTCGTAAATTTTTATATATATATGAAAAATAATGTAACACTATTAACAATGTAACTACATTAACAATAATTAGAAAAGCAGAAAAGGATAAAACACTAAGAAAAAGTCACAGATTTGCAATATATATTTAAGAAAAGTCTTCCCAATTTATCTTTTGATCTCATATTATCAGTGCCCTCTGCCTGGGATGCCACAGTAGAAAAAACAGGCATTAAACACAATAAATTTTTTTTAAGTTTCATAAGTGTAAGATTTTGACACAGATACAGGGATCTGCAAAACAGTTCACAGGAGCCCATGAGCAACTTCCTTGTCATCTAGCAGTGGTAAGCTGCAAATGTCAGTTAAATGGTAAATAGGCCTAATTATATCCTAGTTTTACAAATGTTTAAATGTCTGGCTTTTTTGGATTTTAAAGTCTGGGATTTCTATATTAAAGGTAAGTTACAAGAGTGTTATAGGCCTAATTATATCCTAGTTTTACAAATGTTTAAATGTCTGGCTTTTTTGGATTTTAAAGTCTGGGATTTCTATATTAAAGGTAAGTTACAAGAGTGTTATGTGTTAAGTTACAAGAGAGCATGTTACACAGACTAGTAAATATATTGTTAAGTAAAAAAGAATACATGAATATATACATGTACAAAAAGTCACAAAATGATATGAGAACACAAAAAGAGGTGATTCACACAAAATTTAGAAAATTTCAGGAAACAAAAAAGAATTAAACCGATCGCAACTCTATTTGATATACCAGAGACTAACAGCTTTAAATTCACATACCATTCAAGAGCCAATTATAGTTTCAAAATATAATATCTTAATACCCCAAAATTTGCAAAGTGTTAAAATTCATTAAAATTAAAACAGATTTCATGCCTAAGGAGAAAAAATTTGGGATTTACTCAATTATTGAGATTGTGGAAAAATTTATGTGGGGAAAACAAAAAGAAATGTTGATACCAGGTTTAAGACACATTGGAACAACATTAAATATAAAAAAGAGTCCAGTTGTAAAAACCAAAGAATTAAACATCTGGGAAAGAATTAACATTTAAAGTATTCTGACATTCTGGAAGTAGAAGTTGAATATTGAAGTTCATCAGAAGGCTACCAGAGTCATATGTTTACGGAATTTGGGAATCCACACAGTGAAACTTTTGTTAATCTTATTTTGATTTAAAGTAAAACACTAAAAATCATGTCGTCACATTAAAACTCTCTTTAAGTTTCACAAACACACTTATAAAAGTAATTTTGGTACATGTTTCGTGAGGTACATTCCTCACATTGTCAACCAAAACGACGACTCAACTTTACTTTAAATCAAAATAAGATTACCAGAGTCATCTTGGACACCAGCTAACACAACTGCAACCAACAATCCAACTTTTGTCCACATCCTCAGCTGTTATGCAAGTCCACAAAACATGTTTGGATTAAATCTTAAGTAATAGAGCTAGGAAGAGTGTTTTCTTCATAACATTCCCACCTAAATATTGAAATTTAGACACAATTTAAGCTGCAAGAAGCAAATAGTGTTAAAACTTATTTTAAAGTAGTTCTTGGGTACAATGATTGAATGAAGAGTGATGTCGCCATGAGCATTACATTTGATTAATGTGAATGCAGAATGTCCAGCTTAAATCATCAATAAATCAAATGTATAGGACTGGAATTGTATAGTTTAGTTTAGTTTCTGGAGCATTCAGTCAGTTTTCAAACAGTGTCACAGAGGCCTATGAACAGAGAACTTGTAATATCAATTACCACAGTAGCACACAATCTACATTTCCAAAAATATTGTAAAAATCTACATAAATAGTTAACAATAAAAATGAAAAAGCAACACCTAGAACAACTCAACTAAACAACAAAAACAGAAACAGACAAGTCACTTAATGACACAATTTTACTATATACATATATGTAAAAGAGAAGTAAATGTACAGTAAAGCTACTTGTATCTGGTAGCCTTTTTAATTAATTCAAAGAAAGGAAAAAGCATGTGGCAGTTTTAGACATGCAGTCATTTCAATAAAAATTTTCATTGTCTTCTACAGCATCATAGATGCAGCATATGGATGTGGCATAGCTTTACAGCAGCAAGTATGATAATACCAACATGGCATGGCTTCACATTTCACAGTGGCATGCATTATAACATAGCAGTTGCACCTGTGGATAGTAGCCAATAGTGGCTATCCTGATCTTGATGTCATATGGGCAACTAATTAACATTGTCATTAGAAGCAATTTTATTGTGCTTTAATTATGAACTAACAGATGAATGTACAATGTCTGAAAGTAAGTTTGCATTTCATAATCTCATTTTCGAAAATCCAGATGAAAAATTTTCAATTTCTGCATAGAAAAAAAATGTCTGTGCAGTATGTCTTTAATAATCTGGCAAAACACTATCTTTATTCCATAGTTGCCAGACATGAGCTACTTTATTGTACCTAGGTTTGGTAATGCATTAATTAAAGTATGGTTACCATGGGGTTGTAACCAAGATTGAAAAAGTTGGGTAATTCAACTGAAAATGAATCAAAGAAGCTGTTGATTCTGTTCCTGTTTCTGGACACACTGCTCTTAAAAATATCTATGTAAAAAGAGTGTATCTACAAGTGTAATTTGATCATACAGCTTAATTCATTTTGAATGATGGTTTCACAGAATATCAGCTAAGCATTGTTTTGGATTGTTTACCAAGCTTTCAGCGATCTGAACTTCATGGCCTTCCTCAAGGTACTGTATCATTGTATTAATCATGCTTTATTTATAGACAAATTCCTGAAACATTGTTGGTTCAGTCAGATCAGGTGAGTGAGCTAATCAGATGTATACCCCTACACGATTTTGGATCTTGCAATTGGTTTGGATGGGAAAATCATTGAGTCAGGAACTGTTTCTTGTGCAGTTTGTGGCTGTTCACTGCATCATCCAGAAAAACTCACCTAATATCCTGTGAAACCATCATTAATTTCCAAAATGAATCAAATCTTTAATAGTCCAGTTTGTTTAGTTCACATAGATATTAATATAATTGGCATGTTCTACTTATCCTAAACTTATGCATTCATTTTTTTTTTACAGTTAACTGCACTTACTTACATAAAAGTAAGACGTGTTTCGGGAGAATCTCTTCCATCTTCGGTTGCTCACCAAACCACCATTACTCGAAACGATGGCTAGACACCCGGATGTTTCTGTGGTGGCCTCTGTTGGTTGAAGTAGGAAATTGCGGAGTTCATCCACAAGAGGAAACTGGAAATTCATTAGGTTTTCTCTATTTTTTAATATAAAACTTTTTTCCCAAGTGGATAACTCAAATGTGTTGTGAAGATGTTTCAGCAGTTTAATTTCCGGTTTTATTTCATAGTTTTTGGTCCAAAAGTGAGCTGCTACTGGATCTAAAACTGGAAATTAAACTGCTGAAACACCCTCACAACCCATTGGAGTGATCCACTTGGGAAAAAAGTTTTATATTAAAAAATAGAGAAAACCTAATGAATTTCGAGTTTCCTCCTATGGATGAACTCAGCAAATTCCCATTTCAACCAACAAGGGCCACCACAGAAACATCCAGGTGTCCAGCCATCGTTTCAAGTAATGGCAGTTCAGTGAGCAACTAAAGATGGGAGAGATTCTCCTGAAACGCATCTTACTTTTATGTAAGTGGAGTTTAGTGTAAAAAAAAATGAATACCTAAGTTTAGGATATATTACCACTCCATTATCAACAGCTTTGTAAGTACAATATTTATGTTCTACTTAGTCTTGCCATAAATATTCTTACAAACTTCTTAAAGGAACTGTACCAGATGTTTTACTGCCAAGACACTATCATCCTCATTGTTGAGTTCAGATGCAGGTGAGATTTAACCAGCTACACCCTTAACAGGTTTTCCATATCCTTTAAAAGATGGAAATCAGTAGGACTGTGCAACATTGTCCAACATTACAGTGAGAGTGGTGCTGTTGATCACCATTTGATTGAAACCTACTGTGCATAAACATGTCTTGTGTGCAACTTTTCAATTACCAACACATGGGTAGCAGCCAGTGAAATTTTCACAATTTCTGAAAGTGTTCTTAATGTTATTCAGTGATCCTCTCTCACAATGACAGCAGCGGTGTTATTTTAGAGCACAAACTAGAGTGTTACGTCCAACTTCCTTTGAAATTGATAGCCTCCCTTCTTTAAACATTTTAATTCATCTTTGAGCTGTGCTATAGGGAAAAAACAAATTCTCCATAGGCCTCAGCTGAAGATTTGTTCAGATGAAAGCAGAATTTCAGAGCAGCATATTGTTCATCACAAATCACTTTCAATTTGCTCTAGCTGTTTTAATTTGCACCCCTCTCACAGGTGGGAACCGGAAGGACAACCGTGAATCTAGTAGGGATGCATTATGCTAACAAAATATTGTAAAGTTAAATTTTAGTGCAAAGAATTATGCCTATAAAAATGATTATCATTCTTTATTGAACAGCTGTCATACATTTTAACTTCCTAAGAGTTTACTGATTCCATAATGCCATGGCATTATGAAAAGCAGGACATTATTACTTGTTTTATAGGATCAGATTGATAGATAAAGCTTTTATAAAAATATAAAAACTTTATAGTATGTTCTTAATGATTATGTATACATGATTTTCAATTTCAATATAGTTTTCTAATTTTTCCGATAGGAATTTCTTGTTATTGTGTTGAATGCTTTACAGAAGTTGATGAAGATAGTGTTCAACTTTCCTCTAGGTTTTGATAGTACTGCTTCTATGTAATTTAGGAGACACTGAATGGCTTGAAGGGATGATCTGCCCTTAAGGTAAACAAAATATTTTTCTGGCAGGTGCAAGTCCAATAACAGCATGAGTCCATTACAAGCCTTATTAAAATTTTGAGCAGGTTTCAAACTTTATTATTCTTAAGTGTGGTATAAAAGATATTTAAACTTTTAAATTGAAATTTCATTTAGTACTATATAAGAAATTATTTACATCAATTTTTTCCTAGTTTCTTGTTACATTTTAACAGAGTTAATGAAACTATATGGAAGATAAATGAAAATGAATCCATAAGTGATTATAGAAATTTAAATCATTATTTACATCACTTAGCATGTGTAGCCTGTGCAACTTTTAAAATTATTAGCTATCACGCAGGGGTGGCTCATCAATATGGGCCAGATGGGCCCACCTCCCCCTTCCCCCAAAGAAAGTACTATAATTATTTACCAGTCTCTCTTCTTCTGATCAACAATAACGAAATGTATGAAAACAGTGATATATAAATAATTAGTTTTTAATTGTATCTTACACTACAAGTGCATTTTTTCTCTACTGTAGTAGGGTAACATGCCTATCCTCCATTAGCAAGGGAAACTCATGGGCCAGCCTGGAAAATTTTAAGCTTTAAACTTATACCTTCATGGGCCAACAAAGATTTACAGGGACTTATATTTGTCTTTCTCCATGATGAGTTAGCCTCTTTCCCACTATTTCTGCATTCTCTTGGGCCAGCACTTGAGATTCTATTTTTTCTAAGGAACCAAAGGCTATGGGCACCACACATAACTGACTAGGGATTGTTTTCGCACTTTGTTTGAAATTGGGTAGCTTCCTTGCTGTTTGTCAGTGGCAAGTTGACTTTCACAATGTTAACTGGTAAGTTACAAAACAGCATACCTGCTTTGTGGCAATGAATAAAGTGGACATTTCACTGAAGACTCCATTTTTGCATCTATAAATGAATGAATGAATTTATTCCACAATTAACTTTCAATATATCCTCAATTTACAATATCAACTATATCTTTACATACATTATTAATCTACTCTTTTTACTCTAGATCCTAGCAGCATTCTCCAATATACAGTCTCCTACCTCGTTAACCACATGGTTGTCTGACTGTAAGAAACATCCTTCTTTTACCTTCTTCCTATTTTGTTCCCACTTTTCCTTAACTTTACCCAAAAATGCTCCCATTTTCTGGATGTTTTTTTGCATCTAAGTATAATTGTTCAGTTGGAAGTGAAAGGATTTGGACCTCATCAACTGAGCTTTCTTAGCAAGATAGTACAAAATTAAAAAGGTATTTTTATGTTTTGAATAAAAAAATCTTGGTTGACAGCATATGAAAAGAGAAATGCATCTTGTCGATAAGAATAAGATTAAAAAAGAAATAGAAAGGGCAAGTTTGTTTGTTTCTTTACAGGCTGATGAAATGACATGCATGCCTCAATTTGTGATATTATGATACATCAGTAAACTGTTCGAAAGATTCATAAAATTAATCGCACAATCTGAACTGACTGCAAAAGGCTTATGGCATACTTTAACAGCTGAATTAAAAGAGTTCCATATAAACCAGAAATTTATAGCACAAATGTACAATGGCACTGCAGTTATGAAAGTCTTGATAAAACCCATGCCATTTGAGTGCTATGCAAGTTATGTCCCTGGCCCATGAGCCATCACTGGTATCACACATATGTTTGGCCCTATTGAGATGAAAACATGCAGGCATTTTTGGATATTAATGATGCTTTTATAATTTATTAGAAAGATGTCATAAACCATCTATGCACTGTAAAAGTCCAAGAGCCCAAGTACAACTTAACAAAGATAAATATTTTTTTCTGAGAAAATAACCTTCACTTACATAAATCTTATGTTTTTAAGAATACTTGGCTCTGGAGCGTCTATTCCATGTATAGGGGGTGGTAACGTGTCGATAGGTCTAGCAGATATGTAATCTACTTTAGTTCCTTGTTCTGCCCAATGTACAGCACACTGTAACAATATTGCGAAAATAGGATAAGAGAAACACAGGGTTCAGTTATAACCATAATCAATCATAACATTAAAAGGCATAATTTAAGGTATTGGATGGTATAAATCTGAAGTTATATACATTACGAACAATTGATTATCAAAGTTAAATCTACCGCATCATCGTATTAAATACATTAAACAGTTTGGAGTTTACCTGAAACAGAAAACTGGATTTATGGACTGTATCCAATCCAACAAACAACACCGAATGTACATTATCCGGTCTCATTTCTTAGTTCAAATGTCACATGCTGATTTTTAGTGCTATACAATTACATTTACATTTCACCCCAGTTGCATTCTTCCTCTGTTTATCTCATAAGCCCCGCCTATTTCTACGCCAGTCGCCAGCTGTTCGTCATATGTTATCACTGGCCTTGCGCAGTCTTTGCTTTTTCCGCTTGACGGCCGCCAGTCATCAGCTACAAGAAAACAAACGAAACAGAATAAGACAGAGAGAGAAACATGAGCAAGAAGCATAATAGCAAGAGAAGAACGCAAGGCCAAAGGGCTCCATATGAGTTCTGGGAATTAAGAAAGAAGGAAAAAACATTGCTGTGATTCAGTGTGACTGTGCTTGTATCTATTAGTGCGGAAAGAGCGATTGATGACAAACGTCAGTGCAACAGGTGGAAATGATGCCAATAATTCAGTGGCGAAATCTGCAGCTATTGTTTAAAATAGTTAACATGCGAAAATTGTGAATAAATAGCGGCACCCGCGGGAGTTTTCACATCCGTGTATGAACTTTTTATTTCGCAACACGCTTATCTCGCGAAGGATGGTATGGTTTTGCAATGAGTCATAATTCACTGCGCTGTGTCAGCTGTATTATTCAGCTTGAGCAAGCATATTAGGAAAAACTAGAGGACACAGCTGAAAGCACAAACAATGGAAATTGTTCCTCCAGTTCCTAAGCCGAGGCTGGAACATCGAACAGGTGCGGAATCAGGTGACAGAGTGCTTAAAAGGCCAGTGCCGTTACCAAGAAATAAATTAGCGAAACATGAAAACGTAAGTGAAAATGCAAACAGTGCGGGACAGTCAATGGTTAGTGAAACGCAACAATGCAGTGAAACTGAAAATATTTACGAAAACTCTGAGGAAATGGAATCTGTCAAAAAGACTAGTGCTAAAGGTGATTCCAAGGTTGATTTAGAAAGCATCCAAGAAAAAGCGAAGGCAGTGATTCGAAGTACGTGGACCGCAAGCACGAAAAGGTCCTTTCGAAATATAATTCCTAAACGTTTGACAGCTCAGCCGTCCCCACCAAAAGAAGAAACAGACTCTTCAAATAAGGTTGCTAGAAGCCAGTCACTTCCCACTTCTGACATATTTCAGTCAATTTCATTTCCTTCACCATTAATAAGGGATCAATTTGCAGATCAGCCTTTAGTGGATTGCGATGATTGTGACAGTGATGATTCACCTCCAGGGCCACCTCCCCCAGTGTATCCGCCACCTCCATTACCAGATGAATCTGTATATGATGAAGTACAGTCTGTTGCTTCAACCAACTCAAGTAGCCCATATCCGTACTTCAGTGAAAGAGTTTATGAAGATATTGCCTTAATAAGAGATTCCTCCCACTCAAAATCTAGTAGCTCCTTAGAAAAATGTCTTCTGAAAGATCCAAAGTTTCATTTGGCATCTCCTGTTATCACTAGTCGTAAGAATGCATCAAGAGCAGATTCGTGGAGTTTTTATGATTCTACACCTAGTGAAGACATATACCAGAATGTTGCTAGTGTTGAAATGTCAGATTTTGATGATATTGACTCATTGATGGTTGATGCAAGGACAGTAAGTGACAACAGCAGTATATCTCCCTCTCTCCAAGAGTTGGAAGCATTGGCATGTGGTAGTAGTGATGAAACATCAGACGATTTCCACAGTAGTTCTTCATCCAGATGTGAAATGCCACAATCCCAGAGTGTTATAAATGAAGCATATGAAAACTGGGGTAAAACAAGCAACTCTCCTGTTCCAATTATTCCTCCGAGGTTGGAAGAAAAGAAACGTCAAGCAATCTCCAGGTCTGTTATAATTGAATTTGATCCTTTTTATCCTTCAGTGAAATCTCCCAACAGTGCAACAAAAAAGGATTCATCTGAGCTGTTGCTTCTTACAGGAGGCGCAGCAGCTGAGGATAGAAATCCTTTGTATGGTAAAATAAAGAGAATAAACAAAGTAGAAACCACTGCAGAAGAAATGCAGTGCCCTCCTGTGCCACCCAGAAGATATGACTCATTGGCCTCTATACCTAAAAGCCCCAGTCCCTCAGAAATACCCTCCACAGAGAGCAACTCAAATGAAGCATCTGCCAGAAGTTCACCTACAAGATTGACAGATGATGAAGTCTCACTGCAAGAGAAAACAGAGTCTGCATCACTGATGTCTGAAAAGAGTAGAAAACTACCATTGCGCTTGGCAAGTATAAAGAAGAAGCTTATGCGTGACTCCTCAGCTCTCAAGAGATCATCAACAGTGGAATCTAAAACATATCCAAGTTCTACATTCTATGAAACTAAAACAGATGAGCCAAAGGCAGTGGAGCGACCTGTAGTGTTAGTGAATAAAGCACTGAAGCACATAGGTGAACTTTACCGATCAAGCTCGGGGAATGAAAAGGTGAAAGACTTTGTGCAGCGACGATGTGTCATAACAGAAGGGAAGTTGACTTGCTTCTTGGACAAGAGTGGAATGAACATTGTGGATATTGTTCCTCTAGACAAGGTGATCAGCATCCAGCTATTGTTGGAGCCTAAAACTGGGTAAGTCAAGCACTTATTTAATGTAAATTTCTCAGGAAATCAGTTAAATTGTTGCCGCCATAACCCCATATGACTTCTGAGTATTGGGCACTGGTACAAATCAGGAGACTAAAATAATATATACAAACTTCCTTATAGGTACACCCTTAACGAAAATTTATAACTACACACATAGAAGCGTACACATTATTACAGCAAGTTTAATTACAGGAGAATGATTGCAAATATTACTAAAGTTCAGATTGTGGTTGCAAGTATCCAGTGGTAAACTTGATGAATGAAGCAAATTTCTACATTATTATGTTTGCATGCTTGTTTTTAGTATTTCCCCACCAGGGTGGCTCTGAGAACTAGCTTCAAGTTCATGGTTTATTTTTCAGAGTTGCCAGCACCTATATCATTTTATCATTTAATGATGTTTTCACAGTTGTCAACACCTATATAATTTTTATCATTTAATGCTGTTTCATTGTATATCATATTTTTCACCACCAGGGCTAATCTGTGTCTCAGCTTCAAATTCTTCTGAATGTTGTGCATTTGCTTAAGCAATTCCATATTTTTTTTCAGAGTTGCTAACATAACTGTTATATAATTTTATGATGTTCCAGCATATGTTTTTTCCTAATAGGAGGCAAGTGGAGACTGTCAGACTCTTAGCGAGCCGCAGTAAACCACTGAGTCCTGCAGTTTCTGGGGTTTACTTGAGGTTAGGTTTATATTAATGTGTATGGTATGAGTTTATTATTAATTGCATTTTTCGATTGTTACATTGTTAGCATGGATGCATCGTGGATTGTTTCTTTTCTGATGTGTGACTATTTCATCATGACCATATGCAATTTTGGTGTGTTAATAATGCAGTGTCCAAGAGCAGATAGCTTGTTATATACCATTTACCCATTATCCAACCTGTATTTTATTCAATTTCAGCTATAAAAGTTGATGCACTTTTTGGGAGGGTGGGTGGCGTACTAGCTTTTAACCAAGTTGCATCATCTCCTAATTGTTTTTACTAACACTCCTATGGGGCTAATACAAGAATGCAAATTAAGCCCAATTTTATTCAACCTCAGATGAATATTAAAGGAAATAGGAAAGGAGAGTACACATTGCCCAATAATTAATAATAAAGATAAACCAGGATTACTGTACACAGATGACTTATAAGCGATAACAAGCAGAGGATTAAGCAAAGCAGTGGAAGCAATAATGAAATATTGTAAAGAATGGGGGTTAAAAATAAACAGTAAATAGAAAATTATGGTATGCAAAAAAGGCAGTAAACCAAAAAGAAATGAGAGTAATGAGTTGAAGTAGTAAACAAAGTGGATAATTTAGGGCTAAGGGTAAATAACAATGGAAGATTGACAGATGAGGAAAAACATATATTAGGCAAGAGAACACTCAACTCTTAATATTATAAGAACTTAAAATCTTAGGTAGATTAAAAGTAAAACTACTTAAAATCATGTCAACACATTAAAACACTCTTGACGTTTCACTCTTAAAATCTACCTAAGATTTTAAGATCGTTTCACTGTGTTGATTCCTACATTAATCATTTATTAATATGAGAACTTGTTTGTAGAAGATACCAAGCATTAGTGCAGCATGGCTTAAGAGGATTTATTCAGCTGTGATTGAATCAAATACAATGTATGGGGTTGAAATTTAGGGAATGAAGGAAGGGTGGGAATTTATTGATGATATTCATAAAATATTTTGTAAAATGGTATTGGAATTACTGAGAGCAATTCAAAATATGGTAGCATTAGCGAATTGGAAAGAGTTCGCAGGAAAGGTATGATAGTTAAACATATGTTGAAATATTGATGTAAGATAGAATCTAGGGAAGAAGGAGACATAATTAAAGACTGCTTACAGACAAAAAAAAATAAAATGATAAAGAAATTGGTTATCTCAAATGAGGAAAATGGTCTGAGAGACTGGAATAGGGGATTTAGATAGATAAAGATAATCAATAGATAAGGATTATGCAATAAAGTAAAACAATGATATTGAAAAGCAAGAAATATTGAGTAGTTGACAAGATACCTTGATATACCATAAGAAATTTAAGAAAGAATGGAGGCTGGAAAAATATGTAACAGAAGGGGAAGAGAAGGATTTCAAATAAGTGTACTTACGAAGCTGTTGACAATGGAGTGGTATATATATAAACAATGTATACAGTTTTTTTCACACTAACTCCATTCACTTACATAAATTTGGAACATATGTTTCGGGAGCGATCCCTCCCATCTTCAGCCTGTTGACAAACAGTTTGTCAACAGGCTGAAGATGGGAGGGATCGCTCCCGAAACATATGTTCCAAATTTATGTAAGTGAATGGAGTTAGTGTGAAAAAAACTGTATACATTGTTTATAGAGAAGGATTTGCTTGGAGTAAAGCAGGTATAATAGGGATAAGTGGATTAAAGGTGAAAAAGGCAGAGTGTCCACTATGTGGAAAAATAGAAAGGGATATACATTGGTTTTAGTTGATTGTTCAAACACTAAAGCATGGAGAGAAGAAGTATGGATTAGGAAATGCAAAAGTTTATAGATAGAAATTTTGATATTAAACATTTTTGGAACTGCTAGCAAGAGTTTCTGAGAAAATTTGGTAACTATGTAGGGAAGGTAAGAGAGAAATGGTGAAAGAAAGTGAATGAAGGAAGAAGATATTTATGGAGATAATATTGAAATGTGTAATTAGTCCAAAGTATGATCTATTACATATATAATCAGGGTGTTAATAGCATAAGGTCCTAAAAAACAAACACTTTAAAACAGTTGTACAAATTGTAAAAGTTAATGTAAAGGAAATATGTAGAATAAAGCATTCATATTAGCTCTTGTTATTCTAGATAAGCTTAACATTTTAATTTCTTCAGTATGCCTATTTGGAAGTTTCAGTGTACTAAAATTAATGACAAGTTGCTTAGTATTTTTAAAAGCCATACACTTAAACCCACTGGCTGTTTGTTTATGATGAGTTTTATTCTTCTGCCAACTTACATATTCTATTTGTTTTTACACATGTCTCTCATTATATTTAAATCCTAAATAAAAATGCCTACTTTCTTGAGTGATCTGTGTTCCATTTCTTTTTGACCTTCTTCCATTTATTTCTAAATTATCATTTACAATTCTTCTATATGGGGTGACTACTTAAAATTACCTCCTCAAATATTTCCTATACTGTTATTGATATTGACAGCTGTTTTCATTATATTGAAATATTCTAAGCTCTCACAAAACTAGTGTATACAGAATTAATATATTAAAAGCAAGTGAACAGTAATATGGAAGGTTTCCAGTTGCTTCCTATTTTTTTGCTTTCTTTCAAATTAATAACTATTGAAAGCTATCTTACCATAAGTATAGGAGATAGATTTGGCTCGTAGATGTTCAAAAGGGTGATCTTTGGTACAACACAAGCTTGCAGTCTTTGATGCACAAATTGTTGCACATTATTTAACATATCAGAAGAAATAACATTCATGTCTTGTGATGTAGTCTGTACATCCTTGTAGCCTGTCCTTCAGATTTCCCCATAGAAATAAATCAAGAGGGGGAGGGGTCATAAAAGATTGGGCCAGCTCAGATAATTTATTTGAAAGAAAACAAAAGATTGAGAAACAGCTGGAAATGTTACATAATTAGTATATTCATGTACTATTAATGGATAAAATTTAAAAAAAAAAATGATTACTAACAATTTGTAATGGAAATTGCACCAAATGCCATCATTATTCTAATTTCATTTAGTTTCTGCAATAGTTTTTGCTGTTATTCCATTTAAAAAAATAGAACTTTGTGCTAAAAATACTTTTTTTTATTATTAATATTCATTCTATATGGGCAGTTATGTGGGAGTTTTAAGTGCCGCATCCCAGCTATAATGTATGCCATTTTTATAAAAAAGTGCTTTGGTAATTATGTATAGAGAGCTATACCATGGATTTTGAGGAAAATATTTTTGAAAACAATTATATATTTTTTTGTGAATGGGATTAAAACCAGTTTTTAGAAAATTACTTAGCGCTAACCTAGTTTTAACCTAAGGTCAAACATATCTTAAAAGTATAAAAATGCAAGAAATTTCATAAAAATTACTGTACTTTATATATTTTCATTTCATTTTTAAACTTAGGATAGTTTTCAGGGATAATTTTGTCCACTGCATGAATGTTTCATCTTACAAAAATGAGCAATAAGAATCCCCTGTAGTGGAGGTTTTGCCAATAAAAATCATTATTTAAGTAACACAATGTTCTGTACTTTTTTTCAATCTGATTTCCATCAAGTCCTTTATTAATGTTACTCATTTATACTCCTCAGTTAATTTTAACTTTCTACACCTTCTATATACTCGAAATGTTTATTTCTCCTGGGGTAATTAATTGCTTCATTTTCCACAAAATGGGCAATCGCATCTACATACATAAGTCATTATTCCCCATCAGGGCGTCATA
Organism: Metallyticus violacea; assembly: GCA_030762175.1. Classification (NCBI taxonomy): domain Eukaryota; kingdom Metazoa; phylum Arthropoda; class Insecta; order Mantodea; family Metallyticidae; genus Metallyticus; species Metallyticus violacea. Next base: position 11,757,720 of record CM060832.1, on the reverse strand, counting down.
TCACTTATATTTATCTACTATTTTTAGAGGTGCCAATTGTTATATAATATTACTATAAGGAGGAGCAAGAGCATTCATTTGTGCAAAGCTATTCAAGCAAGGCCTATGAATGAAACTTGTAGAATGAATCACACTATGTTTAAGTTTTATAAAGATCCCTGTAATAACAAGTATCTGCTTACATTAGGTTAGGTTAGGTGTTTGCTAGATGATATAGATTATGGGGGGAAGTTGGAGTTTTGTCGACCTCCCACAAGTCAGTCTAAAAGGCTTATTGTGCAACCCCATAGGAAAAGATGCTTTCACTGTTTCCTAAAATCTGTTCCTTGAAAAAGTTGTGGTATTTTGGTTTCATTGTCATCTCATTTCCAGGTCTTCCCTAGTTACAAAAAGAGTCTCTTTCTTACCAGGGATGGACAATTAAACAGGATATGCCAGGCAGTTTCCTCATCCCGTTTGCCCAATCTGCAAGTGGGTTCATCTTTGTAGAGTTCCATTTTACATAGATGTGACCATGTTCAGTAATTAATGCAACTACTTTCCTTATTCCTCTTTTGTCCAATTTAAGGAGAGATGAAGAAAGGGTGTTGCTTGGATCTATGACCAATTTCCTAGTGTGTTTTTGTCCAGGGTAGGTTTGCTATCTAAGTTGGTATTTTTGCCCAATCCATGATTTTACCATGGTCTTAGCAGTACATGTGCTGATTCCATCCATGGGATCAGGACTAACAAAGAGTGTGCATCCTTTTTTGCCAGCTGATCTGTATTTCTCATTTCCATATATGCCCAGATGCCCTGGCACCCAATGCAGTTCAAGCCTTTTATGAGATGTCAGGACATTTAGGTATTCCCATAGCAGTTTCGATATAACCTGGTCGGAAAGAAGGGCTTTTAAGGCATTTTGCTATCTGTGAGGTTGAGAATTTTTTTACCATGGTAATCTTTCTAAGGCCTCTAAGAGCACAGCTCAAGATAGTAACCACTTCTGCCTGAAAAACTGTGAAATATTTTCCAAGGATTATACTGATATTTGTCCTTGGAAATATGCCATATTTCTCTGAATATGTCGCTATACAGGATCCATCAGTGGACCACAAAAGTTGGTCACATCCTTTTTCAGGCATAATTCCTTCCGTCCAGTCTTCTCGAGAACCGAGAGTTACCTTAAATGGAGGGGGAGAAAAATATTGATAATCATTAAGTCGGACCTCATGCTCAGTACTGAAATATTATATTATACATTATACATTTATAATGAAAGCGTGCCAAGTTGTTCATGCACAATTGCTTCTCCAATTTCTGTCTGCACCAAGTGGCATGCTGTAAGTCTAGCCTCTGCTTATAAATTTCTATGGGAGAGAAACTCAACAACATCTCCAATGCAATGGTTGGAGTACTTCTGAAAGTCCCTGTAACATATAGACATGCTAATCTCTGCTTAGTAAACCTTCCTGCTGTAGTAATTTGTAAAGCTTTTTGCCACAGATAGTGGCATTGTAAGATATCTGACACCTAGTCATTGCACCATATAGCCATTGACTGATATAAGGCTTTAGGCTCCAGATTGTTTCGATAGTGCATTTGATAGTTACAAGTGACCACCTGGCTCTATGGAGAATGCTGTCAATATGGTGTTCCTTTCTTATTTGACTGATTCAGAATATTCCAGGATTGAGTTGTCTGGTTGTAAATTTCCTAGGCCTGTAAGTAAAAGGAACACAAATGTTTTGCTAGGATTAACAGATAAACCCTCCTGCATGCACCAGTTGTGGATTTTTCTCAGTCCATAATTCATCATGTCAGGGCCTTTATTGGGAAATTTTACAAAAATAAATAGTGCTATGTAATTTGCATAGCCTTGTGTATGTAATATTCCCCCTGGGCCGACTGTTCACCACGAGACTCCAGAGCACGGGTGGGCAACCCTCGTGGCGACGATCCCTTTCGTTTCCCCAAGAAAGCTGCTCCTGGACGTGTCATTGACTCCGTGCGTCTGTGCAGTCAAAACCATAGACTTATAAGAGATACTGTTAAAAACATGCTCTGTTTAGTTGACTTGTACATTTGTTTTATTTACGGACTCTTCAACATCTCAGGTAATCAGCATTCCATTCAATTCAGGAAGTGAAATGGCCGGTAAATTTTGCTCAGAGGTCTCTTCTTTCAGGCATGAGGTAAATCTACGACACGGGAACCACGGCTTACTTCCCTTCCGAAGGAAGCCATACTTAAGATTTTCACTCCCGAAAAAATTCATCGACATTGGCCGAAATTGAACCCGCGATGTACGTTTAGAAAGGCTTCTGGGGCTATCTCCTTCATAGCCATTGAGTCCTCCAATCTGCTAACTAACTCTCTTCGAATATATCCTTCGATCGTTCTGTCCAAAGCCTTTAAAAAGAAGGATGCAAGTGTAATCGGTTGATAAGCATTAGCTTCGGTGTAGTTATTACGACCTAGCTTACGAATAAACACTACTCTCGTGGCTCTCCAGGCTGGGGAATGTAGCTAAAGTCTATACTGATTCCAAAGACGTTGCAGAGGAGGTGGGGCGAGTCATATCCTTTCTGCAACAATGCAGGAAAAATACCGTTTCCACCTGGCGACATAAATAAGTTAAATTTATTAAGTGCCCATTTAACATGAGTTGTGACAGCTTGACATGTAAGTTCCCAGTCCTTCTGCGATGCTCTTGGTCTAGAGAGTTCACAGGTCTTGTCATTATATATGCATCCGGGGAAATGTATCTCAAAGAGAACTTTAAGTGTTTCTTCAGCCAAACACCAAAGCCTCCTGTAGGCTTACATATTGTTCCTACAGGATTTGTTGGTCCTTGGGCCAATGCTCTCTTTTTCCTGGCAAAAGGCTTGCCAAGCAGAACTTTTGGCAATATATGTTTTTATTGTAGTCTGTGGGGCTGAATGATAAATTCCCCCGATCTCCAGTTCTTTCCGCCTTATTATAAAGATGTACTTTGTCTCTCTTATATTCAAGGTATTTAATCCACCATGAAACTTTCTTGGATTTTTTTCCTTTATTGCATGGGGTAGTTATCATGATAACTGTCAGGTACAGCCTCTTGGATAGAGTAGGCGACCTTGTTAATATCACCGAAAGATCTAATCTTATCAATTTGCCTAATACTACCTGAAGAGTCTTCATAATAGAGCTCACACCGGGGATTCCTGTACAGATTAGCTGTTTTAACTACATTAATATTAAATTATTTATAGTTATGGTCCTAAAGCGATGGTTCATCTAAGATCCTCCATTCGGTAATCTGAGTAGTAATATACTGCATGCAAAAAGTAATGTCAATAACTTCCTGCTTTATGCTGACATTAAGTATATGTATATTGCTAGAGCTTTTTGTAGATATCTTTGCAGCTCCGAATTTCGTGGTGAGCGCTGGCCTGATACCCAAAGATGTTATGTTCCCTTATCTGAGTGCAATGTGCAACCAACTGTTCTAGCTACCTGGTGGTTGGATTGCTGCCATCATAGGGAAGACAGAGCGCAATAGTAGACCCTTCTGCCCTCCCCCTGTGTCCCTATTGATTTTCACCGTGGTGATATCACTAAAAAATTCTATGAAGTAGGTATTGAATTCCATTAAGAATATGAATACAATTCCTAAGTTGATTGCCCTTGCTGCAATGTATCAACTTACATTGACATTCTCTAGTCCTGTGATTCGGCCCCTATTAATCTAGGGTTCTTATATCAGGGCTAGGTCTATTTCTTCTTCATTGAACTCGGCGACCTTGTTATGTTGGAGGTTGTTCTGGAGGACCTTTAGGACTATCCTTGGCTAGTCACAATTGTAATTCTACCGAGACCCGAAGGCTTATTTGCCAGTTGCCCTTAGAAAAGTTAGTACCCAGTTCCATGTCTGAGGTTTACTCCAAAAGAGCTTCCTCATTGCTGTTGCTGAGGGCTCACTATTGCGATTCTCAGAAGTGGGTTTTTGGTTTTTAAGGTGGTTTCCATTGGTCCCACGAGAAGCTAGGGATCTATAAGGTCCGCCCAGGCGGAGTTGCGCATATCTGGTCAAGGCATATACTCTAGAGGTCGCCTAGTATCCAGAGACTCCGTTTAAGACACATTTGCCCTGTATCATACACGCCATCAGCATGGGTTGCACTACACTTTAGGGCTGGGCTTCTTTGTCTGGTATCATGAGCAAACTCTTCCGGTGATTGCCTACAGGATCACAGATATTTGGAAGGCCCTTCCCCCTCCACAAACTTCAAGGTCACATGGTTTCTAGGGGGGGAGGGTAGGTGTTTGCTGTAACAAGACTGCCTTAAATCTATACTTGAGAAGTATTTGACACGGCAAGTTATTTTGCACTATTTCAACTGCGCTGCAATCTAGTGCATTTCTTGCTGCTGACGTCACCATCCTCACCACTCAAATGCGATTTTTCTTTCCTGTTGCCGAAATCAGCTCACTTTTTATAAGTTGGTGTGTTTTGGACAAGCTCATCTCGCTTTTAATACTATTGGCCAATTATGAGTGTTTTACGCAATATTCTTACTCTTAATGGGAAGTACATATATTCTCTCGCGAGCTTTGTTGCTGACCACTTCGATAACCTTGAAATGGACCTTTATATGCATAATTATAATACTAAACATGCCATTGATTTGAATATATCAATTAACGCTTTTTTTTAAAGGGCAGCTATATCTTTACAGTGCAAATATGTAATAGCCTTCCAGCTTCCTTTAAATTATTTTGAGGCTTGAGGAAAAACGTGCCGTAAGTCTGCAACACGGGACCCAGGACTTTACTTCCCTTCTGAAGTAAGTCATAAGTAAGTCATATTTAAAAAGTTCACCGACCCCGACCCAGACCGAGATTGAACGCGCGATCTTGGGTCTACGAGGCAAGTATGATTAAGACCACCAGTGCCCTGTTTTACGGAGCTTGTGAGCTACCAAAACTAGTCTCTATTCTAGTATTACTTGTTTATTTTACAAATGCGTGTTTCTAGAACTTAGAAGCGTTGTTGATTTGGTTTATTTACGGACGCTCTTTAACATTTCAGGTCATCAGTGTCCCGTTCAATTTAGGGCGTGAAACGGGCGAATAAATTTTGCTCAGAGGCCTCTTCTTTCAGGCTTGAGGTTCTTTTTCGTGCCTTAAATGTACGACACGAGACCCACGGCTTTACTTCCCTTCCGAAGGAAGCCATACTTAATTTTTTACACCCGAAAAAACCCATCGATCCTGGCCGGATTTGAACCCGCATTAGAAAGCAAGTATGGTTACCACTACACCGCCAGGACCGATTTCTTAGAAGCGTAAACTACTAGTTACTAGTGTGGCAGACTGATATTATCAGTGTGCGATTTGGTTTTATCAGCGTTCTGTCTCACGAAACATTTGTTCTTGTAATGTTGCGTATTGTTACCTAGTGGAATTCTACCCATGAATCTCGAATGATGAATTTATATACTAGTGTTCATATTTTAGGTTAGGTATTGATTCCATCAACTGAGAATGATTCTATCGAATCATTTTAATTATATAAAGCTCATTAAGGGTGATTTATGCAAATCCGCCACCCGTTCCCGTGCTTCTTGAATTATCTATTTTCACCTGAAAAAATACGATAGAAACTGAGCTGTTTTACACCATTAATTGTGGATAATAATATGAATGGAATGTCAAATAAAATGTAAAATACAAACACAATTGTAGTTTGGCCTAAATTTGACCCTCACTTATGCACAATCTTTCTCCGATGTAGTTAACCCCAATGCTTTCACAATTTGAATTTATTATTTTCCACATTTCGACTTTGTCCTTTTTCGTAATGCTGTCGGAGAATTACCCAAATAGTGCTTCTTTATGCACATTGATTAAATGCAGCACTGTTACTTTGTTTTGAATACTAGAGATTCTTTTCGATTTGGTAGACATAATGCTACTTATTGGCTAGAATATACGATTTGAAATACATGCCACGTAAACACAATCGCATCAACAAAGAGTCCATGTAATAATAGATATCCCCGAAATAGCCTTCTCGACGCTCGAATACAGTCGATACACTGGTAATTTTGATAAGAGGCTGATTACAAATTTTTCTATTCTACCATTGTGGAATAAGTATTAGTGAAACTGGTTTTATTAGAACTGGTTGAATTGTGGTAACTAGTAAATTAGATATTTATTGAAACAAGACCCAAGACCGACGCAAGTAATGATGAAACTGCAGCATTTACAGGATGCAAATTTGGAGAAAAGTTGGATTTAAACAGGAACACTCATTCCCACACATAGCATTAGTTATGATTGTTGAATATATCTCTCATTAAACAACAGTACCAGGGATCACTAAACTATAAGATTGGAGATACTCAATAACTAAGAGTCCCAGAGGAGTTTTGCTTGTCATAACTTTTTAACTCTCTTTGGCATTGTATACAACGAAACCGTTTTCAGAAGCACCCACGCCACTCGTTTTCCGGTTATGCAGCCAGTTCCTCTCTGTAGGCTGCGACTGTTTCATCAGTGCTGAAAAATCTTTGACCTCGAAAATGGTTCTTCACAGTCGGGTAAAGGAAGAAGTCACATGGTGTCCGGTCGTGACGTAAAGCTGGATGCGTTAACAGTCACCAAAGCATAGTCATGGTGCAACAAAATGCACCTTAGCCCTGTTCTCATTTGACTTCAGTGCCGTTTTTGTTTCTTTTCCCTGGAATTAGTTATCCAGCTGTTTATTTATGTTACATTGATATGATACGCGTGAAGAATGAAGTGCATCAGAATTTGCTCTGGAAAGTAACGTTTGTTTCGACCCTAGAATCTCTTTCAGTACATGTTTAATGCTGACATAGGTCGGATGTGGAAGTGAGAGTAAATGTTGTATTCATTATTTACTAATTAAAACCGTAATATATTCATAATAATACGAGAAAGAGGAAATGTTCATAGTTTCTGGCCAATCTTGGATTTACGAAAGTAATACTGACAATGCTGCACAATTTCCAGATATCTCGTGGTGAAGTGTTAAGTTTAGACGAAAACAATAACTACACTCTCTGAGCTCGGTGGGATGGGGCTTGTCCTCCACTACCCTAGAGTAACTTTTCTGATTTTCTAGAATAGCAGTTCCCAAAATGTGTTGCGCGAAACATCTCCATATTGCTCCCTGAAGAAATTGGAATAAAAAAGTAACCAAGTCTTAAAATTGTGAATTCTGTGCGTCCATGAGTCATGTGTCGGTAAAAATCGAGTACAAATAATTGAGGTTCTTATTTGACCTTTCGCACGTAACAACGGAAATCGGACTCTACCGCAAGACAATAAGCCATTCTGCGTCTTCTTTTGTTGTTCAACTTTGCCCGCCGAAAACTCGGAAACACGTGGCGGCGGCCGGAAGAGCGCTTGCGTACAGCATGCTGCGAAATCGGACACAAAAGAATTTATAGATGATATAGATTCAGACATATCTGGGGATATCTTAAATGAGTTTCAAGTTCACCTACTAAGTTTGCTTGAAAGTTTCAACGGTCATTTTCTGGAAGAACTCCATGGAAAAGAGGGGGAGGGGGTGGTTGAAGAAGAAAAAGAAAGAAAGAAAACTTTTGATTTTGTAAACCCATTTTCTTCTGTGCTAGAAAAGCCAGCCTCTCTGAAAACGCAGCAATATGAATGCTCGATTGCTTTGACATCAAATTCCGTGATAAAAGATACTTTTTTCAAATAAGCCATTATCTAAATTCTAGTGTCAGTTAAAAGACAAATTTAAAGTTTTGTCTGATAAAGACAAAACCACCCTTCCCTTTGCAGTCACTTATTTATGTGAATCAGGATTCTCTGCTTATGCAAACACTGAAACAAAAACACATCTCGTCTCGATGCAGAGCCAGATATTCGGTTTCAGCTGTTCCAAATTGTACCAGATATAGCTAAGTTGTGTAAGCAAGGCATGATAGGTTGTGTGATCTGAGACAAAATGAAAATTGCAACACGTTGCCGGATTGAGATGAAGTTTGCATTGCGGGAATAAGGCTACCTATTGATCCATCTTGGAGAATTAACTGTTGAGCATTAAGGAGAAACATTCAATCTTCTTCCAACCAGATCAATTCACTCTTATCCCTTTTATTAGAATAGTTCTTTTACGGTCCAGGTAGCATTTTTCTTGTTTTGCAGCATTAAAAATGGTTTTGTTTATCATATCTATGAAGATATATTATGGATTTAGAATAATTGCTTTTAGTTCGTTTTAAAATGTGTTGCCTTAATATTTTTGTTTGTTTTGTAATGTATGTAGTAAAATTAGAATTGAACACACACACACACAATATATATATATATATATATATATATATATTTTTATGAGATAAGCTAATAAAGCATGTTTTCGATACTTGCCCTTAAAGAAAGATGTGAGTCTGCTGGTGCGGTAGAGCGGTTAGAGATGCAGTCACCAGCGACAGCGGAGATAGCGCACACAGCTCCAGTAGACTCAGATTTTATATTACAAAACTGAATTTTTCACTTTTTACCAGGCGTTATCTTATTGCAATTCGCAATTAATTCATATATTGCAAAATAATGTAACGCTAACTTCGGACAAATCCTAAAAAAAAAAAGAAAAAACGGCGAATCCAGTGGTTTGCTGCTGCTCACTACGGCCTGACGGCCTACGCTGGCCTCCTATTCGTAAATATAAATTGATAGGGACAGGTAAATCACTGTAATGGTGACAAATCTCCTTTGATTCCAAAAGAAAAAAAAAAAACGTAAATGTGTGCGTGGTACTATGTTAGCGAGTAAATCATTGTAGATGTGTCAAATCTCCTTTAACTTCGAAAAAAAAAAAATAAATAAAGCATCAGGTCGTAAGTAGTCGAAACCACTGCCTTCGCAACTACAGCATGACGCTCTAACCGTCTGAGCTATAAATGCCATTGCGCTTGCAGGTCTTTTTATCTGTGAAACTCATTTGAGACTGCAGTCCTAACCGCTCTACCGCACCAGCAGATTCAGATATTTCTTGGTGTAAGGATAAAATGATTACTTTGCTTTTGTCAGTCAAAACACTGAAAACACAACAGAAAACAATTATGAACTTCGATAGGAGAGACGACAATATGTTTGGTAATGAAATGTATATTTGCACAAGTGTGATCGGAATGAAGCATTCTTTCAATATCTAATCCATTCAATGCTTGCAATTCACACAAACTTTTGAAAGATAAAAATGGTTCGTTTTCTTTACATATAAAATATGTTGTTCTAAAAACACGCACGGTCACTTGTAATTCCTCTGGAATTTTTCTTCCCATTTCCTGAAACCTGCAGAAAGAGATTTATTAATTGCTGCTTTTTCCTTTCCATTCAAATTTGATTGGCACTTCAAGTGAATCACTAATTTCATAATTTAACTTTTTATTGTTGTTTACATTCAACTCTTTGATAACAATTGTCTCTATGTGCATTTTACTGTCTTTAATAGTACCGTAATTTTGAATTTATCCACATTTAATCTCACATTTTCCATTTTCCACTATGTTTTACTTACACTTATCCGTGCTACTGTTGAAATATTTACTGTTGAGTTGAAGACGTAGACCTATTACTTGACGCTTGAAATTCTGATAGGCCTACACCATTTGCTTCTGTTACTTTACCCTTTATTACAGATTTATACATTTATTAATAACACTTACTCTCCTTTAAATACACATGCAACTGACTACTGCAGAACACCAATTACTACTGCATTTATTGTTATAGCATAATTTTAAATTATATTATTATCAGCTTAAAAGAAATGGACACAAAGCAGTAATACAAACCATGTAGAAAATAAAACAGTATGTCCATTGTCACATTTCTGTTGCATGCCTAATGCTTGTTAGATATTTATACTGCTGTAATGCATTATGCAGGTGATTCATTCTCAGAATGTCTTATGAATTGTATTGACATTGAAAAACTTGTGTTTATACACTGACGTTTATGAAATGGGGCTACCTTCAGTGGTTTGTCTTGTTATTTTCTCCAGAATTTAATCATATGGTATTGTACCACAATGTGAAATATTTCCCTGACAAGGAAGGAATTTTTATTTGACCAGCTGGGGCTCCATCTACCTTTAATTCAAACTCTGGGTACAACACATTAAGTAACAGAATTTGGTACTCAACCTTCATACAGAAACTTCTGGAAAATGGCCATTTTCCGTGACACTATCCATGTCTTCTTAGGACATTATTACTGACACGGTTCAGTTTCCCATCATTAATGAACTTAACTTCTTTTCGAACGTTTGTTTGTTTTAAGTTCCTGCATTGTGTGAGGGTTAGTTGAATATGCTATATTTTTGAATATTCTTCAAAGAAAAAATTATAAACCTAAGATCTGGGGAACAAGAAGGTGATAAGTTGGGATCAATAATTCTAGGAACAAATATAGGGTGCAATTCTGCCATGGATTGATGACATTCTTTAATTATTTATTTTTCTGGTCAGTCACAGAACCTGTTTTATTTAATTTTTGTACTAAATTTTAACCCCCCCCCCCCAGTTTTGGAACTGGGCTGCCAAGGAATTTATTCCTAAATGACTCCCTTGTTTTATAACATAACTTTCTGTACCTAAAGTATATCTTGAAGATGAATATACAACAACATTGCAGTGAATATCTCAACATTACAGACACTACTGCACTATTTAATGAAATTCCACTTTTGAGTGCACAACACAACTGACCAACTCTGTCAAAATCCAGCTCGCAACTGACTAGAAGAGAGAATGAAGCCAAGCTTGGGAAATCTCAGCAATTGTAGGGGGTTAGATCTGGTGGTCAACTGATTTAAGTTGTGGAACTCTTAAACAGCTGTCACTATGTAGTAATAATGTAAATAAAGTGCACATTCAATTGAAATAATTTCTAATTTATTTAATGTTATTAAAAGTGTTTGCAATGTTATACCTTGTTATTTTCAGTTCTGATGCAGAGGTGCTGTACTTTTTTGAACTGAATCTTCTATGCAAAGTTCATACTTACACATTAGGAGCAACAGGACTTACTGAACGTCGAATATGGATGCAGAAGATTTTGGAAAGTGTTGCTTGTGAGTTTCCTTTGCGCGTCTCCACAGAATACACAAGAGCAGGCTGGTGTTTCCTCAAGGTAAAATAAAATGTCATTTGTTAAATATAACACATTTTCATTTTCTTTGTGCTTTTTTTCTTTTTGCCCATTGTTTTTTATTGAATAGAATTAAATTATTGTTATGCACCCCTGCCACTATATATTGTGATTCATTATTTATTTTAAAAACATAGCTCCATAGATATGTTAAAATTTCATTGAAATAAGGGTATTTGGTATTTCTCACCCATTTTGACTTTTCTTAATTTTTTTATTTGGAAGTGAGTAAAGAATGTGGTCCCATACAGCATAAAAGAAAGAAAGTTGTAAAGTGTAATTTTGTAATTTTATCATGATAAGCTGAACACTCAAATATAACCTTTATATAGGGAATCAAATTAGAAAAGAGGGCATTTTTAAAAATTTTAAGATAGTCTATTATATTTTTCGTCTGGATCTAAAGCCTGTATTGAATATTGTTTTTCAACCATCTCCCTACCAGTCTCACCTTTGACATCATTATTGTTACTGTTAGGAATAATTGTTATACTTGGATATATATTTTTTGTCCAATGTCAGGCCATTATTCTCATGAACTTAAAGAGCATTCCCCCCCCCGGTATTATAGTGAACTCCTGAGGCCAGGATGCCCATAGAGCACTGCTGCATTGTCCCAGTGGACATAATGAAGGTGATTGATGTGGTGCACAAGGTAGGTTCTTAAAACTATGTGTGCCTAGACTTAACCTATAGGGATCAATGAATGAAAGGAGTTAATGAGCTCAGAGTCCTTGGTGCCTTAAAGCTATCTGGCATTAGGCATTTATCTTTTCAGGGTAAGGAAGGAAAAACTCAGAAAAGAACATTACTTAGACAGCTTAACATGATCAGGAATTGAACCCACTACCTCCAGATGTCGGTCCTGGTGGTGATGAACTTACTTATACAACATTAGTACATGTTTTGGGGGCAATTGCTTCCATCATCAATGTCAATTGTTAATAAATTTTATAGGAGTATTACCACTTTGTCTATAGCTTTTCAAGCCCAATTTAAATAATAAAATCATAATTTTGACTATTATTATTATTATCATCACTCAAATTTCACTAATTTTTATGGCTTATTTGGATATGTTTCAAAGGTGGTTTTGTTCATACTCAGCATGGCTTCATTTTCCAGTTTCAAAATATGTCCAAGTAAATTGGCAAAAATTGGTGAAATTTGAGTAATATGTAGTGAAAATTATAATTTAGCTTGAAAAATTTTTCTCATGTGCCACAATTATGGCTAGAGTTTACTGTCTGCAAAATACTTTAATGTAGCTTTTTTCCCAAAGTAATACAGTAAAAACTGTTTTATGTTTGAAAAATACTGTGACTTTGCACTAACAATATATTTTTTAAATACTAGGAGGGAATAAGTGGAATTTGGAACCCAGCATGGCTGTTAATTCAAAATCGAACATTATTTTACTACATGCAAAGTGGGACATTACAAGAAGCAGATTTGAGAAAAGCAAGATGTATTGGTAAGTTATTATCCAGATTATGCAATATGTACATTCATGAACCTTTGGAAGAGGAGTGTCTAATTTGCCACAAGTAAACAGCATTGTATATTTTGCAAAGAGAGTAACACACATTCTTCATGCATTATAGAAACCAGATTAGTATTTTAAAAGCTCTACATTTATTAAATAAAAAAATTAAGATTAAAATTCACGTTAAATTAGTATACTTCCTGCAAGAAAACAAAAGCCCTTGTCTCTTTATCTTGATAAAAGATAAAATATTTCTCAGCATATCATTTCAGATAAGTTTGTATTTATCAGTATAATTTTCTTTAAGTTTTCCTCAATCAATTAAATGTTAGTTCCTTATTCTCACTTTATTCATATCAGCTGTCTCACTTGTGTAATGGACAAATATGAATGATAATTTGTAAATATAATGAAAACATTGATACATTGTCTAAAATTGAAGTTGCCAGTGCAATTATTTATTATAATATTTCTTTAAAAGACTTAACTGAGAAAACAAAACTGGGACTGTATGGAAGATGTGAATAGAGCATTCCATTTCATTTTGTGGATGGTTTTCATTGAGCGAGCAGCTCATGTGGATAGGAAATGACACTGATGATGGTGCTGATGATCATGGTTGTCTCTGCTGCACCTTCAAGAAATATTGATTAAAGGACACAAGTAGAGTGACTCAGGCAGTAACTTTTGAGAGTTGCATTTTAGAGACCCTTTCTGACCTTAGGCAAATGCTGGGATGGATATTTACTTTTCAAGAATATTATGTTCTCCCATTTCCTTTCATTTCATTCCACAGCATCATTTATGGGGTTGGAAACATTGGGTGAGGTGGACTTGGTGCCTTGTGGTGTGCTAGCATCTGGTGGGTTCTTTCTGGAGGCCTCCTAGGGGGACCTTGATGGAATGGGGTGGTTCTCACAGGCTCACTGGCATCTGGGACTTACCATCTATGGAAAAGTAAGGAATCCTGCTCGTATCTGTGTATTGCTTCCTTGGATTTAGTGTTTCATCCATCTTATCTGTTCCTCCCTAAGGTGCCCCCTCGAGGGCATATGTACAATAGGACCCTCAGCAGCCATGATGCAAAAACCTCTTCTGTTTCTACTTATCCCTTAATATTAATCACTTATTGGGCAATTGTCTGTAAAGAAATATGTATAATGTACTTTTCCTGAAAGAGTGCTTTGTCATAGTCAATGTTCTCACACCTTTTTCAGAAGCTTTTTCAAATGAGCTTGGTGCTCATTTGGTTCATTCTTCACTATTTCTGTTCCACTGTTGTAAGAATATTCGAAAAACCAAAGATGTGGTTGCAGATGTGACTGTGTCATGTGCCATGGCAAGGAAGGTATTACAGACAGCATAGTTAGCTTTCACATGAGACAAACACCTCTGGTGACTGTGTAGATGCTCCATTCGTAAAGTGGAAGATAATGAGGATTATCTATTTTGGTCAATCCTCATGAATTTTCTGTAAAGAGAAACAATTGTGAGTGCTGTTCATCATACCAAGTTGTGGGAGTGAAATTCAAAATGCCCAGGACTTCTCTCAGATAAAATCATGTGATGTGGACCACATTGGTAATATGATCCACACCAAGCTACAGCAATTCAATGGAAAGTGATGATGCTTCCTCCTTATAGCCTTGACATTTTCTTGTATATGTAATGTTTTTAGGAATTAAAACATTCCCTCAAAGATAAATGATTCATATTGGACAAAGACATGCATTATGTGGTTAGGCTTTCATGGCTGGCACTGATCCAGTAGAAAGTTAATCCAGGCTTATTGGCTATGGTCCATCCAATAAAAACATGTTACCTGACATTTTGCCCACTGTTCCGTTGGATATCATCAGAGAAATGTCCCTCACCGATCCAGCAAGAGCATCTGTAGCTCTCCAACATCCATCTTATATACTGTAGCTCCTTTCCTGTTGGTTTGGGGTCTCACTAACTGGTTGTCTTCTATGCAGTCTGTATGGAGGGGTGTCACCATGTTCTAGTTGATGGGTTTAGCCTAGTTTTTTCTAAGACTGTTATCTTAGAATTAGTATTCTGTTAATTCATCCTTTCATACAAGATGCAATTTAACAGTGATTGCAACAGCAACCAAGATACTTTTCCACTGAGAAATTCAGCATGTTGTTTCATAGGGAATAATTGTCTGAACAGATATAGTGACTATATCTAACTGAATCAAGGGAATGGCTTTTTCATCAGTTGTTCAATTTCTAAATTACTGATTCATTTATAGACACTGATATTGGGAAGTGTATTTCTTGATATACTCTCTCTTCAATCATCAGAGATTTCTATTGGTTTACAACCATATATCAACAGGACTTTGATTATAATGCATTGTTCCATGCTAATGGTTTTCTTTGCTTGACTATCTTCCTTACAATTGACACAATGCACAGTGGCAAACATTTGGTGGTGACTGAATGACTCTTAACAGTGCTACTATCTTGCAATAATTACCATTTTAAATGTGCCTTGCTTTATTGTTGAACAATGAACAAATTATAATTCATATTTGCTCATGCCTCATATAAATAAAGTGACACATTATTTTAATTTGTGCAATTTAAACTGTGCAATAAAGTCTCTTGTTGTATCATTATTCACTCAACATATTTAATAACTGTTAGGAATTTTGTCATGACATTTTTCTGCTCTCTTTTCACTTCTTTCTCCTATTCTTTTTCCTCTTTCTTCCATCTCTTCTTCTGCATTGTCTTCCTTTTCCAGTTTCCTGTTTTCTTCTTCTTTTTTCTTCTCTTCATCTTCTTCCTCTTCTAATTGGATATTAATGGATTGATTTACACAATGATATGTTCTTTCAGCTCTTCAGGATTCAAGCAAGGAATTATCAAATCTGTGTGTATCTGAGAAAGGGAAGCTGATTCTTGTTGACTTCCCTGGGCAAGCACTGTACCTGCAGATGGACTCTGTGCGAGAGACTGAGGCATGGCAGAATGTAATTAGAACAGCAGCACTAAACAATGGATTCCACCTTGCCCAGCAGCAGCTAACTCGTGAAGAAATTCCCACCATTGTTGATAAATGCATAAATTTTGTTTATGCACATGGTAAGATTCTGCTTATTTTATTAGATGTGAAAACTGGAGAAGATTGGTGGGAACAAGTATGAAAGTAAAATTGAAATTAGGAAGAAAAGAGAAAGACAAATAGGGTTGGTCAGTCATTGCTTGTCTCAACATCATTCTAACCATGCAACCACAGACCAAGTTCAGATAACCTTACATTAAACAGCAGTAGAGTTCAAACCATCACCATGCCTAATATCTTGCCAGTATCTTGCAGCAGACTGTGTCTTTCTGGATGGTGATAATTGACCAAATTTTAATTATAAAAATAATTGCAACAGTTTTTATTGGGGAACAAAATGTGTATAGGAAATATGCCTGATATTTTCAAAACATAAACTGTCAATTTACTGTTCTAATATAAATATTGCACAGGTCATAATATGGAATATAGTCAAATTCCAAAAGCTATCAAGAATAATGCATCAACAACACTAACAAGAATATTATTTCTGACTTAATTAGATCTAAATATATTATAAATTAATATTATATTAAGCAACTGTAGCTCTAGGACATGTCCTATATCATGTAAAATGATCAAAAGGAGGAATAAATAAACAAGCTATTTTGATTTCTTTGATCTCTTCATTTATAATTTATCTATAATAATATAACAAGAGCTTCAGAAATTTGCTTGAGAGAATGTTGAGCTCTAGTTGTATTTAGCTTGACTATTTAGTGAATAATATAAAAATAAAATAATATATCTATAAAATGCACTTAGAGTTATGAATGTCCAATTTGGCACTTTAATTTTCACAGTCCTAAAAAGAACATTACTGAAATGCAGTCAACTTGAAACCAACAAACAAATTAAAAATAATTTTGAAGTTCTTTATTGGGAAGTTAGGGAGAAAATTATAAGTATCAGCATCCCCAATGGCCACTAGCAGCCAACCAATCAACTCTTAGGTAACAAATTAATAGCAACTGAAGCATTAAACCCACAACACTAATTAAATGTGCAATTATTAAAAGCACAATTTTAAAAATAAAAATGACATTGGTTAAACTGGTTTCATATATTTTATTTTGCCAGTATTTTTTGGCTTGGAACTTTGAATTATAAAATCAATTTATATCTGACATCTTACCAAAATGTTTTTTTTTTATTTTATTTATTTAACACCTCAGGTCAGTGCATCCTCTTCAATTCAGGGCATGACTTGTTGATAAGTGTTGTTCAGAGACCTCTTTCAGACATGCGGTTCTTTTAGTGCTATATATCTATGACACCAGATCCATGACTTTACTTTCCTTATGTAGCAAACCATACTTATAATTTTTACACCCCAAAAAATCCATGGACCCTGGCCATTTTTGAACCCGCAATCTTGGATCTATGAGGTTCATGGTTACCAGGAGATCACCAGAACTGACTGAAAATGTTTTCAGTTACCTGCCTTGTTCATTATTGATTTCTAATGCATACTGATTTTAAGGCCAAAGTAGCTATAAAGATATTTCAGTTTGATTTTCTGATGAATTAGCATAAAAATAATTGCACATAGGTGTAATAAAATGAAAGTAATAAAGTGGAAATAATAAAATTATGGCAATAAGCAACTGTGATTGGTTGGAATTCCTGATACTTTTATATTGCATTTGTCACTGATTCAGGAGCTAAATAGTTATTAAGAATATTCTTCCATTGTGTGCATTTGAATCTGGGATACCTATAAAAAGCCTGCAGTTTGATGTATTAATTTTTTTATAATCAAGGCTGTGAAAAATATTAAACCTCCTTTAGACCTGTATTTTCTTTTTTTCATAGTCATAATATCCTACAAATGTCTGAAAGAATGTTTGCTGTTAGAATAGTAAGGTAAACAAACTAATTGTACAGATTATCCTTTTTCAATTAACAACTCCTCCCCTCCCCTCATTAGGATGATAACACTAGCTAACAAAATTTAATAAAGTTCTTCTTCTTTTTAATAGTGGTTATTGCTTACATTAAATTTTAAATTATAAAAGTGGTTTTTCTGTAATGTTAATTTTTGAAGTAATAATGAACTCCTTAAATTTTATAAAGAACAATAAAAAATTACACATTTATTTAATATAACTATTGTAACTTAAAAACATAGATAAATTTAGTATATAATACATTCTATAATGATTTGAATAAACATAAAAATACTTAGTAACACTGCATTTTCAATATAACAATGCTGTTATTAAAAAATGTACATCAGAAGGATCTTTTCTTTCATATGCTATTGACTCATCTGCACTTACTATGCCCCATACATAGTCTCCCGTTGTAGCACAATCCGTGTCAGGAGAAGGCCTGGGTTCATAGAGTTTAAAATATATTTTCACTCCTAGAAAAAAAATGTTCATAAATACAACAAACTGGACAAGAATTAGTGATCTTCAATGATAAAATAATTTAAGAGAACTTAAAAATCAGTGCAGGATTTGGAAGGATTACAAAAAAATTATCTAAAATAGGAGAGTTCAGAGGAAATATGGAACTACTATGATTCAACTGATGATGATAGTGACAAGTGGAAAGGAAATTGGATTATCAGGAGAAAACTTGTTCAAATGTCATAATAATATTGAAATTAACAAAGAAAGAAGATAGAAATGGTATGGGGTATGAAAGAGTGGAAAACAGCACAATATCAAAGGTGATGTTACAATCCATGTAGTGGAAGGAATAAGAATCAAGAATGAGAGAACAGTTTGCGGGAACAAATGCTGGAGAAGTCAAGTTCTTGGGTTGAGAGTTCTCCATAACCAATGTGGTTTGGAGAAACACTAAATATAGATTACATTTATCTTCCTACTGCTGTATTTTGCAATTTTTGAAACTAATATATGTTTATAAATGCTCTGAATGCCAAATGTTTATACGTAATATTTCAGAGAAATTTTTTTTAACTAAAACAATATTTTGAAACTTAAACCAGTTGTTTGGAAAGCTTATCAAGTTATCACAGATAGCAGCTAGTTAGCCTTCAGGCAGCTTGGCCTAGAACAAACAAACACAGGAGGTGAATCATGCCAGATACATCCTAATTAATTATATACTGCAGAACATACAGTGCAGAAGTTCCACTGATTAAAATGCATATTTTTGCAGAAATAACATATGCCAAAAGAGTAATATATGCAACAAATATATGATTATAGAAACTTATATTAATGCTATCTAAGGTAAATAATAGAAAATTGTAACAAGGAGAAAATGAATGAAATGTGTAATTTATAGAAGCAGAAAACATTTGTGAATGTTTTTTATTATGAGCAAAAATGTTAGAATTTTTCTCTCATCAGCTTGTGTTTTTGTATATTTTTAGGGAAAGGATAGACCTAAAACACAACTTCTTATATTTCAAGCATTATTTATAAATTTTCTTAAGTTCAATTTCCTCTTTAGCCTACTTGTGTTACAATCTTATGATCACTTTTCATTAGTTTTTGTGCTTTCTGTATAGAATATTTAGCCTGAAATGATCACATGGTGGTTCTAACTCTGCATTAGTCCCTTCTGCAGTGGAAACCAATAAAGCTATTTAGACCATAAATTCATCTAATATATCTGACTCTCATGGTATCATTAACACTCTGGTTTTTTCCTTCCATAAAACAGGGTTTTTGTTTTACATAATTTCTGAATGAGATATTTTAAAGTTGTAATCATTGCAGAATAATATTAAACAGCAGTAAAATAAGTTTTTGCAGATATTCATAGACATCGACTCCTATGGGCTGGAGGGACCTGGGTCCACCCACAGTTTTCATAGAGGGGACTTAATCCCCTATAGTTCCAAAGGGTGATAGTAATATGAACATATATTTCATTTTAAATAAGCTAAATTTGATAAAATATATAATGTTGGTTGTGAGGAGTTTGCCTAAAAATGCAACTCAAGGCAATGATGCAGTTTACATAAAACCATTCTGTCCAAGTAGAATGTCATTTCATTGCAATAATGAGTAAATGATTCAGCTTCTTGAAGAATTGCCAGAAGTAGGCTCATCAATATAGGTCCTAAAGCAAACGGTTTTTTTCAAATGCACTCATTTGAACCACCATGGGTGACTGAGATTGTTAAAACATGTACTTGTGAGCGGGAGGACTGGGGTTCAATTCTTGCCAGGACTGCCCTCCCTGAGGGTTTTTTCCAGGTTTTTCTCAATCCTCATAAATGGCAATGCCAGACGTATCCTAAACTTAGGCCTGCTTTAAAAAAAAATTCTTTCCCAATCTATCATTTTGTTTCAAATGTTGTCCACTGCACGTGGTGCCTCAGAAGTAAAAATGGGAGTCAATCATTGTTGGGGGGGAAAAAGAGAAAATAATCATAACTATTATAATTATGATAATATTTATGTTAAAACTAGGTATAATAATTCATTCTTATACTTTTATCTGTCTTCACAAGCTTTTCACCATGTAATTTAAAGTCCACTACAGCTTTTTGTGAATCAGAATGGTCACTAAGGCACATTAATATGATTAACGTTACACAGAAGTAAATCTTGTTAGCAACTCTTGAAGATTTACTGTGTATTTTCAGCAAATGTAGTTTAATCAATAAAATGTTGCAGGAAGCATGTCAGAAGGCATTTATAGACGGAGTGGGGCTAATTCAAGTGTTACCCGACTACTGACACAATTTAGAGAGGATGCATGGGCAGTACAGCTGACAAGGCAGGAATATACAGAGTATGATGTGTCCAGTGTTTTAAAGAGATTCTTCAGGGAGCTTCCAGAACCACTTCTTACAACAGAACTTCATTCACAACTGTGTGAAATTGCAGGTAGGAATATCATAATAGTGTACCACTATTCTTCCTCTTTATTTACATTAGTTACCAAGCTGTCAAGTTCAAAGGTTGAAATTTTAATAATGGCAACATTACAGCTGCGGTCATATGTCTCCTCATGTTATTGTTCTGTGAGTGCAGAACCACTAATAATTATGATGAAAAGATAATGGCAATGCATGTAGCTCTTTGGCTATTAATGAATCTTCCTCCAAATAAGTTCCAAGGCATTCAACAGCTACTGCTGAGTACTACATAAATTTATTAGAATCACATATTGAAAAAAAGGAGGAATCTTACAGGAAAATGGAAATTACATCAGGAGAATGCTAGATCTCTAATTGTTAATGTAGTACTGAGTTGTGACAAAAAAAGGGCATCTGCACAATACTCCACTGTCTTACAGCCCTAACATGACCATCATCAACTTTTTCATAATCCAAACGCCAAAAATGAACTTAAGGAACGCCATTCTAACAGTGAAATCTAAGCAGTCAAATCTGTAAAAGACTGTGGAAGCAAATGCCAAAGAATGGACTTTTTACACATCTTGATAAGAAATTGTTTGATGCATTAGCATCACTCTTTATTGCACAGCCTTCATAGAAAGTATAAATGATTAAAAACCGATCATGATCATGTTGCAAGTTGAAGACTCTAAGCAATATGTTCATACATCACAAAGAAATCAATACAAAATTAAAAACTGCTATAAAATAATAACTCAACTACAGAAACTCCATATGACTATATACATTCGATAGTGTCTAAAATTCTTGGCCTTAACCAAAGATGGCAGTGCTACTGCAACAAATTTTTCCCACCTAGACGGTATGTCTTTCATAAGCATTGTTGAAAAATTGCAAGTCATTATATCATGTTGTTTGTTGTATAAAGCTGCCATAAGAAAGAGATTTGTCTCAATTTATTGATATAGATAAAATCAAGTATCATGTGGCAATAAAATTCTTTGTAAAAAGAGTTTTGAAGCTGAACAAAATTCATGCATTTTTGGCAATAAAAAATGGGCTGTGGAGTTTAAATGTGGCTGCACCAGCTTCAAAGACAATCCATGCCAAGAATGTCCAAAAGGGGCAACAAAACCAGAAATCGTAGAAAATTTACACGATATGGTGCTGGACAAACGGCTAGTCAAAGTGCATGAAGTTGCTGAGTCGGTAGGTATCTCTAAAGAGAGTGCCTGAACAATCTTGAATGAAGAATTGGGAATGAAAAAGCTTTGTGCAAGACGGCTGCCCTGTTTGCTCACAGCAATCAAAAGCCCTGAGTAGTTCTTGGAGAGATTTAACAGGAACAAAACAGATTTTGTGTACCAATTTGTTACAGTGGTTGAAACTTGGATTCACCATCACCACCAGAATCCAAACAGCAAACAAAACAGTGGACACAAGTTGGTGTTTCAGTACCAAAGAAGACAATATCTATTCTATCAAGTAGAAAAGTAATGATATTGATGTTTTGGGATGCTGAATGCATTTTGCTCTCTGATGATCTTGACAAGGGCAAAACAATAACTGGGGAGAAGAAAAAGGTAATCTTTCACCAGGACAATGCACCTACATATAAAACCATTGTGACAACGACAAATCTAAAGGACCTGCACAGCAAATTGTTGAAACACCTACCCTACTCTCCGGCTCTGACTCACTCTGACTTCTATCTCTTCCAAAAGCTCAAGCTTTTTCTCTCGGAACAATATTTTTCTTCTAACCAGGAGGCAATTGCAGCTATAGATGCGTATTTTGCAAACCTTCCAGAAAACTAAGTTAGGGAATAATGACACTGGAGTATTGCTGTAATAAATACTTTGCTTTTAAAGGAGATTATGTTGAAAAATAAAAATACTCTCAAGACACAATTTTGCATTTTCATTATTTGTCCAAGAAGTTTTCAGATTGCCTTCATATAGTCAATTCCAGTATATTGCAGGATTAAAGGAAACTAACTACTTGATATGCTTGCAAGAAAAGGCACTGCAGCACATTAGATAAGAAAGACAAGCACATCCTTTGCAATAGTAAAACAACTGATTACATCAAGACTGGAGTACATCATTATAAACCAGAAATAGAGAAATGTGCTGAAGAAAAGAAATAGAACTCCCTCCTCTCCAACGCTGATGAAATCCCACAAGGATTGCAAAAAGCAGCAGTTGCAGCCTTTAGACTCATTACAAACTATGACTGTTTAGCAAGCCTCTTATACAAACCAGGAATTCTACCTTACCATCGTACCCCCTATGCAGCACTCAAGAAGAGATAATGAAGATTACATGTTCCATTATCTACAAAGAATATTATAAAACAAAACTATTAGAAAAAAAGAACTGTAATGTTTATTGCCAAACACAAGGCATTAAACAACAATAACTACTACTACTGCTACTACTCAGAACTGTTCAAGAGATTTTTCAGGCATAGGCTCCTTTATTTCATCTGTCAACAGAACAGGCATTGCCAACAACTTCCTATGACTTTGTCCTCATTCTCTGCAGGTTTTACACAATAATGGTGGCTAGAATGAAGGACAGTAACATTTAAAAATAGATTACTTAAGACTTGTAGTTTTTCTGATGGCAGCATTCATAGAAGTTTTCTCAAGAGATTAGTCATGTCAACAATGGGTATTTTTCCAAGATTTCAAGAACTTACATTACTCTCATCATCAGGGATGATATGCTGAAGCCTACCAGATCTTCATGTGCATACAGAGCCTTGGAAATAAGCAGAGTCAGTGGGTAGCAAGTAAAGCTGTGTGATTGGCCAGTCCTCCTGGTATAGTTGGCTAATGATAAAAAGCCTGCTTTCTGATTGGATCACTTGCACCAAGCACAGAACTATTGGTGGACTATCATCTGTTGTAGAGTCCAAGGCTTGTCAGCCAGTTGGTTTGGAGTTGGGGGTTTCCTCTGCAACATTTGGCAAGCAAAGATTTCCAGATACTGTTGATCTAGAGACTGCTGTCCTGTTCTAAAGAAACATGACATCAAAACCATTCACAAGCCACCTCCCAAGATAATATTTCTCTATGTCCAGCTAAGGATAATCTGGGTTGTACTGTATCCCCTGTAAGTGTGGAAAAGCTTATATAATACAAACAGGCAGACCATGGAACAATGCTGCAAAGAGCATGCAAATTACATCCATCTCTTATATCCAGAGAAATCAGGCTTGGCATAACACTGTATTAATGAAGGCTACAAATCCGATTTTGACAATGCAACCACCATTTCCAAGTCTAACATATATTGGGAAAGCACATTTTAGGAAGCACTGGCCATCAAGAAGAAGAAAAATTATCTTAACAGAAAGTGGTCTGCAAATCAATAGTATGCACTCTATGCTTGCCAAATGTCATATAAGAGACCCTGCCTTGACTCCAAAACCAACTGGCCAACAAGTATCATTGTACATTGGATAGTAGTCCACAGACTCCTGTACAGACATAATAGTTTTGTTCCCTACTGCTTGGTGTAGATGAAATAATCAGAAAGCGGGCTTCTATCATTGGCCAGCTATACCAGGAGGACTAGCCAATCACATAGCTTTACATGCTGCCCACTGATACAGCCTAATTCCAGGTTCTGTGTACAAGTGATGATCTGGTAGACTTCAGCACATCATCCCTGATTATAAGAGCAATCCATGCTCTTGAAAGCTTGGGAAAATATTCTTTTCTGACTGACCAATTTCCCAAGGAGCTGCTAAGAATGAAAAACATGTGTATATTCTGTGACTGTGGTAAATAAATAGTTTCCAATATTAAACTTCCTTTGTAATTTGTTTTGAAAGTTTAAGTTTTTTGATTATTTATATGTTTAACACACTGCAGCTGGAAAGATGGGGAGTGACCGCTTGACACATTTTCGCCATGTTCTTGAGCAGCTACCACCAATAAACTACCTCACCACGCGCAAGCTGATAGGTCACCTGCATTTCATCCATCTGCAGCAAGAGAAAAATCTAATGCCAGTAGAAAATTTGGCTGCTATATGGGGACCCACATTAATGCATGTGGAGGTAGGTAATCCTGTTTTTTTGTGGTTATGAGGGAGAGATAACATTCAGATATCTTCTGCTTTTATATGTTCTGCTAAGAGTAGGATAATTGAGCAGTATTTAAATGAATTCTTGCAAAGTTTAAATCATACCTTTGTTGATCATAATGGACAATTGACCAATGAAGGCTATGATAAAATTCACTCTTGTTGTGGAAATAAGATTGAAAAGCATTTCTGTGTAAATGATCTTGGTCTACAAATGAAAAACCTGTTTATACAAAAGAATAGTGCCTGCATTTGAACCCTTTTACTTCAAGCATTTTAATATATCTCAAGATGGTGTGACTTCATTTAACAGGAATAATTTCAAGTTTCCAAGATTTTATTTTATTCTGTTTTATGCATTAAATGTTTTACCATTTTATTCCTTTAGACATTTATATATTATGATAATTTGAAAGATGGTTACTCTTAATTTTATCCATTTGAAAACAAGTTTTTAATGACAAAATAACTATAACACATAGTTCTCTTTGTTTCTATGGTTTTTCTAATAAGTCAAAAAAACATTTTTTTTGAGAAAGATGTTTAGTATCGTCATATATTCAAGATTAATTTATTAACATATTTTTCATTTTGTAATTTAAATGCAAATTAGTAAAACTTTCACAGTATAATTCAAATTCAATTTATTTCAATTTATTTATGAGGAAATCTCTCACATATCATTAGTCTTGTTTCACTTATTTGGACATGTTTCAAAGGCTGTTGCCTTCATAAATAATTTGTTATATTATATTCCACTGTGAAGATCCCAGCTGTTGAAATCAAATTATTTCATTTTTTATATCATATAAATGATGTAGACATGTCGAGATATGCCATATTTACACAAATCTAATGTGCACCTTTTTGTCCAAATGCAGTATTCATATTGTGGTGCTCATTAGATTAGATGGTGTGTTAGATTCAAGTGCAAATTTGTTCTATAGTTCACCGATAACTTCATTAAAATTTATCGTTTATTGTGTCATAATGCATTGCTGCAATTCTCAACTTTGTTACATTTATATTGGCCTATTATTGCATAGAGCATTTGAATAGTAGGTAGTCAAGAAATAGGGCAAACAGAGAACATTTTTGGTGCTACTTTCAAGCTTAAAATAATTCTTTATCTGAAAAAAATGGTAACAGAAAGGCAGGAAGAGAGTTCAATGCAGCTGAGAGCAATGTTTGCTTATGGTGGCAACAGAATTTGGCATTATTTGCAACTAAAGCTAGTAGGAGGAAATTTGCTGGTCCTCCCAAAGGAAGACATCCTGACATTGAAGAAAAAGTTTTGGAATTCATACATATGAAAGGAGGAAGAGTGGGCAATCTGTGACTAGTGACACTTTTTCTTCTTTGGTCTGCACCAACTGTCCTGGCAACAGTATGAGTGACAGATTTTGTCCTACATACTCCAAGATGTAACAGTAATCCACTTATAAATTCTGTGTTCTGATCATTTTATGAAGTAGAACATATCTCTAATATGGCATACAACTATATGCCAAAACTTTTATTTTTTTTATGATTTGAAGTTTCAAATTTTGGGTGCACATTACATTCATTGGTGCATTAGATTTGCTTAATTATGGTAGGTCTAATTATAAAAGAAACTACTTTTTATTAATATTACAGTTTTCCACATAATTTATCTTAATACTAGATCCTTCATATGTTATGTGGGAACATCGAAAAATGCATAATGATTACAATAGCAATACAGTTTATTTAAACATATTAACAAACTCCACTTTACTTATATTATTTATTATTAAATGCATGATTCTTACAAGAAGATGTGGAGCTTGTCGATACATTGAATACAATATCCCTAAACAAACAACTTATCAATTCAAAATATCAGCATTGACTATATTCATGTAAAAACAAAACATTTTCAGATTACCAATAGGAATATGATATGACATACATTATAATATAATGGTACAATAATATATAATTAAGTACAACAATAATTGTTTAAGAGTATAACAATTCAATACATGATCATAAATGAAAATCATTATATGAAGCTAATAGACTTATAGAAGAATATTAATTTAACAGAAATTTATAGCATTTGTTATTAAAAAAGAAGAAAATTCCCATTTATCAATACTAAACTCTGTTCTTGTAAGTTTAATAATTTTATGGCATTATTAATAGGTTTTTCATTTACTATTGCAAAAAACATTATTGTACCTATACAGTGTTTTGATTCGCTTCACTGTGATAGTTCAAATTTATTTTATTGTATGTTAAACTTAAACTGTGTGAATCATTAAAGTCTGCAAGTATAAGAATGAACATTTCTTTTAATTTCATGCAGCTAATCTTTGTATGTGGATTAGGTATGTTATATATTAATATAGTATAGTCAAAAATTCATTGATGTCTGTCAGTCGTTATAAATTCTGAAAACAATATACAAATTTAACATTATGCTAAGTGGATTTATGTGTGCCATCATTTCTTAATTTCATGCCAAATTACCATAGCAGTTGGCAGGATGTTAAACTTTCACAAAAAAATCACTATATATTTAAGAACTTAATTTTATTTTGATTTAAAGTAAAACACTAAAAATCATGTCGTCACATTAAAACTCTCTTTAAGTTTCACAAACACACTTATAAAAGTAATTTTGGTACATGTTTCGTGAGGTACATTCCTCACATTGTCAACCAAAACGACGACTGAGGAGCCAATTTCATCAAAGTATGTATGTTACTATGCTTGCTCTGGTGGTCTGTTAATGAACTTAAACAATATGTTGTCTGCTTCCGGTATATCAAAATTCATAAGTTTGTATTCATATTTTTTTATGTAAATTTTTTCCCATATATTAAGTTCTTTCGGATGTTGAATTGTTTTTAGTAATGTTATGTCCTTCTCTATTTCATGATTCTCATTCCAAAAATGTGCAGCCACTGCTGATTTTTCTACTTGTTTGTGTCTAATATTTCTCCAGTGTTCCTTTAATCTTATCCCCAGATTTCTCTTTGTTTTTCCTATGTATATTTTCTCACAATCCTTGCAATTAATTCTATATATACCTGAATGTTCTTCTTTCTTCTTTTTTTGTTTAATTTTATTTAGATTTAATAGTTTACCAACACTATATCTGTTTATTGGTGCTAGAGTAATGTTGTACTTTTTGAAAATTTTTTGGAATTTATGGTTAACATAAGGGTGATATGTGAATTTTTGATAGGTATTTTCTTTAAGTGAAGAACTGAGTGTGGTGATTAGTTTAATTTCCTTTTTATTTTTAAATCTTTTTATTTTTTTATCTACCATTTGTTTGTTAAATCCATTTATTTCTGCTGTGTGTATTATATGTGCATATTCTTTCCTGTATTCTTCTTTACTGAGTGGTGTATTAACTAGCCTATATGTCATACTATTGAATGCTGCTTCCTTGTGGGGTCTGGGGTTGAAACCTTTTGCTTTTATGTAATTGTCGGTATGTGTGTCCTTTCTGTATATACCAAATTCTATATTTTTATTCCTTTTTATTATCCTTAGGTCCAGAAAAGGTAAAGTATTATTAACCTCGGTTTCCATAGTGAATTTTATGGTTTTTTCTTGCAAGTTCAACAGTTTCAATGAATCTTCTATGAATCTATCTTCTACAATGGCAAACACATCATCAACATATCTGTACCATGTTTTGAATATGTATGGGAAGGCTTTCATTATATGTGTTTCAAAATAGCTCATGAACAGATCAGCCAAAAATGGAGATAGTGGACTACCCATCATTAAACCTGATTTTTGTTTATAAAACTTTCCTTCAAATGTGAAGTAGGTTTGGTTTAAACATAGTTCTGTGAGTTTTACATATTCTTTTGTGTGTGTTTCTGCAATGTTGATAGATAGTAGCCATTTTATTAACAATGAGACCAATAATTAACAATATCAATACCCCATGTTACCTCCTAGCCAAATAGTTAACTACACGATTTAATACATTTCCCAAATTCCCAAGTCTAAGTATAAAAAACTCATTCGATCTTATAAACAAAATCAAAGATAATAAACTAAACTCAAATGATATCATGGTTTCCTTTGATGTAAAAGCATTGTTTCCAAGCATTCCAAAAGAGAAAACCCTGAATTTGTTAAAAAAATGGCTACTATCTATCAACATTGCAGAAACACACACAAAAGAATATGTAAAACTCACAGAACATGTTTAAACCAAACCTACTTCACATTTGAAGGAAAGTTTTATAAACAAAAATCAGGTTTAATGATGGGTAGTCCACTATCTCCATTTTTGGCTGATCTGTTCATGAGCTATTTTGAAACACATATAATGAAAGCCTTCCCATACATATTCAAAACATGGTACAGATATGTTGATGATGTGTTTGCCATTGTAGAAGATAGATTCATAGAAGATTCATTGAAACTGTTGAACTTGCAAGAAAAAACCATAAAATTCACTATGGAAACCGAGGTTAATAATACTTTACCTTTTCTGGACCTAAGGATAATAAAAAGGAATAAAAATATAGAATTTGGTATATACAGAAAGGACACACATACCGACAATTACATAAAAGCAAAAGGTTTCAACCCCAGACCCCACAAGGAAGCAGCATTCAATAGTATGACATATAGGCTAGTTAATACACCACTCAGTAAAGAAGAATACAGGAAAGAATATGCACATATAATACACACAGCAGAAATAAATGGATTTAACAAACAAATGGTAGATAAAAAAATAAAAAGATTTAAAAATAAAAAGGAAATTAAACTAATCACCACACTCAGTTCTTCACTTAAAGAAAATACCTATCAAAAATTCACATATCACCCTTATGTTAACCATAAATTCCAAAAAATTTTCAAAAAGTACAACATTACTCTAGCACCAATAAACAGATATAGTGTTGGTAAACTATTAAATCTAAATAAAATTAAACAAAAAAAGAAGAAAGAAGAACATTCAGGTATATATAGAATTAATTGCAAGGATTGTGAGAAAATATACATAGGAAAAACAAAGAGAAATCTGGGGATAAGATTAAAGGAACACTGGAGAAATATTAGACACAAACAAGTAGAAAAATCAGCAGTGGCTGCACATTTTTGGAATGAGAATCATGAAATAGAGAAGGACATAACATTACTAAAAACAATTCAACATCCGAAAGAACTTAATATATGGGAAAAAATTTACATAAAAAAATATGAATACAAACTTATGAATTTTGATATACCGGAAGCAGACAACATATTGTTTAAGTTCATTAACAGACCACCAGAGCAAGCATAGTAACATACATACTTTGATGAAATTGGCTCCTCAGTCGTCGTTTTGGTTGACAATGTGAGGAATGTACCTCACGAAACATGTACCAAAATTACTTTTATAAGTGTGTTTGTGAAACTTAAAGAGAGTTTTAATGTGACGACATGATTTTTAGTGTTTTACTTTAAATCAAAATAAGATTAACAAAAGTTTCACTGTGTGGATTCCCAAATTCCATAAACAAGATTTTTTGTCTTTAACATCAATTAAAATGAATTTTAATATGATTACTGTTAAATATTTATTTAATTTCTTATTTTAAGGCACTTGTTCTATTCATGTTATCATAAAGATACTGTGACTTATATTTTCCACAAATATTTTCCTTCAGCTTTGGAAATAAACAAAAATCACTAGAAGCTAGGTTAGGTGAGTCTGGTGAGTGTTGTAAAAGTATGAAATCAGTTTCACAAATTGTATTCAGAGAAAGAAGTTCTTTAAAGCATTGACTGGACAAATGTGTTTTTGATCCTTTTTTTCTTCTTTAATACAACCATGAAATGTAGTAATTAACATTGCATAATAGTGACTGTACTTTGATATGCACCAGATAATCACAAACCTTTCCTCAACATCCCAAGCAAATTTAAATCAATCTTATCCTAGATCAAAGTAATTAAATTTTTAAACTGTTAAAGTGAAAAAAATAAAATATGGCATGTTGTTTTACAAACAATAAAAAATATTCAGCCCTTATATTTATTTGCTCTCATTATGATTGTTTCACAGTCAGAATGTTTCATAATCAAAAATTGTGTTAGAACATTTTGTTAACATGTAGTTTTATAAGTAATTTTAACATTAAATTTCTTGCATTCTTGATGGGCTGAGTTATACTAAAGCAACAGTAATATTCTTTAGGGTGGAGAAAATACTGGCTGGTCTAAGGCAGAATCTTCAGTAATATCGGATTTGATCCTGATGTACCCCCAACTGTTTGGAGTGGATGCAAATGAACTATCAAAGGAAAAAAAGATGTTAGAAGTTCTGGAGCGTTATCATGCAGGAATCAGTAATGTTCCCCAGAGCAAACCATCTGGCGATCTGAAAGTGTGGATTCACCTTGAGAACAAAGACAGTGGCAACTGTGTTAATGTCACAGTAAGTAGAGAATGAAGAAACTCAACATAATTCATAAATGTGTTAATTTTTAATTTCATCTTTCCTAGAAGTAGACTTATTTTCAGTCAATGAAATTCACTGTTACCAGCACTGAAATTTATCTCACTGATTATATTAAATATAGTACCCCAGTCCAAGTTGAGTTGGCTACAGTTGAGTTAAAATCTGTTTGCTTCCTCAAATTTAATAAACAGATACTATTCTATTCTTAAATAGCTAGTGAGTCACTTTAATACTCTTATGCTTCAATTATTAAGTTATACAAAGCATGTTTCACAGGCCTTTGCCTGCATTATCAGCTGCAAGTCGATTGCCATATCCTTTGATGGTTGGATGAATTTGGTGAAGCTCTTGTGGATTTATGAACCTCTGGATTAATTAGTCTTCTATTAGAATCTCAAAGTTCATTATGTTATCTTCATATTTTTTTATAAAAATGTTTTCCCATACTCCCAGCTCCAAAGGTTTTGTCTATGAATTTCAGTAATTTGACTTTTATTTCTATATCATGTTTATCCCTCCAAAAGTGATATGCAATTGCTGATTTATCTATTTGAATGATTTAATTACCGAATATGGTAAAACTAATCTTTTATAGCAATGGTCCACCAGGACAAAACAAGAATCCCACAGTTGTTAGATTTTCATGAACCTTTGCGACAGTATCACCTGCAACTTCCCTGTTTGTATTCATCATGTGACAGAGACTTTGTGGCTATAAAGTGCCTGTTGAAAAAAGTTGATTGAATTTATTCCTGGGGAATATATGGAGCTTATCCTGAAAGCCTTAAAGCAAATTGTTTTACTGTTCACAAAGATACCTCCCAAGATATCAGAACATTGTGACCTCAAAAAGCTTACTAAAAGCTTACTAACTTGGATGAAATCTTTGATAAATGTGTTCCTAAAGACTCAAAGAGTTTCAAGATATCGCCATACAAACAGTTACAAAAATATAATTTATTAGGCTTAGTTACCAAAATATTACTTAGTCTTACATGAAATAATATTACTTCATTCAGAAGTTTATCAAAAATCTATAATATATTTAGCCTAAATATTTATGGACACACTCATTCATATTTTGGTCTTAGCTCTAAATGTTTACGTTATTGCTTTAATTTCCCATCAATATCAAAAAGATACAAGACCTAAGTGCTAAAATCTGGTGGGATATAAACACTTTTATGACAGCATTTTACAATGGCCGACTAAAGAGGCAGAATGTGCTGTGATCTTTGTATATTGGGATTAATTATTTCCTGTCATGATGAGTAGGCATTGCTGATTTCATCCTTTTAACTATTCCATATTAGCAATGCAATCTAAACCTAATTATAAATGTTTTCTTTTTCCAAAAATAAGGATTTTATGACAAAACCTCAAAAATTTGAGAATAATGTCATAAAAATGTTTGCACCACATGTTTATTGTAGAAACCAGTTAAGTGTAAACATTTTAATTTTTTTTGCTGCAAAGTTAAAAAGTGTTGAAATATATACTGCTTTTAGCAAAAAATATTAAAACCACTACCAAAACATTTAGTCCGATACTAGACAGTTATTTTTGTTTTACCAAAATTGACAAATTCGGTGCTTGACTGCTTTCTGAAATAAACAATTCAATTAGTGGTTACAGCTCCATCAATAAATAATGACCCAGTTACTCCCAAGGATAATAATTGCATATCACGTATAACTTGTTCCAAATGAAACAAATGTATCTTATGCCTCAGATTCTGCAATTTTGCTTGTGGACATAACCATCGAGATGGAAATGCTTCATCCATGAATTATCCTATTTAGCTGTGTTTCTATTATGGGCCATAGGCAAAGGCAATCTTAGTGTCTTCCATTATTCTTGGAGTGTCTGATGCATAATGTACATCACAGCTAACAATGGTTTTAACACTTATAAAAGCTTATGTTCACCTCTTGGGCTGAATAATGCACCTCTGGGTACAGTGCACAGCACACAAGGTAAGTTATTGAAGTTCCAGTGTAAAAATCCAACCAAATATTTTAAAGGCTTTATTGTTTGGTAGAAAATGTAAGAGGCCTTTTAAGCATTTAATTTTTGCTGTTAATAATGCAGATTGGACCACAGAAGACAGCAGGAGAGGTGTGTACAGAACTGGCAAGCAAAATGATGCTACCAGCTCATGAGCTATGTTTGGAGGAGGTTGTACTTACTGGGGGAACTTTAACCCGTCCACTGCATTACACGGAACGAGTGCTGGACACAGTTTTGCGATGGGGATACTGGGATGATGCTGATCGTAAAGACAACTACTTGGTGCTCTGCAAGAACGAGCTGTTCAAGGAAGCTGCAACACATGTGAGTTCTACAAATGAAGATCTGAAAAATATTAGTAATGTCTCATTATATATACATATATATCTCTAGAAACACTATTTGAATTTGGGTATTTGTGATAATATAAATTTTTTTTTCTTTTGTCATGTTAATATTAAGGTTAAAAGAACAAATTGGGATCTAAATAAAAGTGATATGATGTTCATTTTATGAAAATAGTTGAAAGTAACCTGATATTCATAGTGTAGAAGAACTAACATTGGCTTAGTGACCTGACATAGTGCACAAGAACTTAGCACACAGGTTTTCCAATCTCAATAATTGAATCAAATTTAATAAAAGTTAATCCATTCCCAACCAAATAATCTTTATCTAAATTCTAATATAATTAAAGAAGATGCAATTCTTTAAGTTAGTTGATTTATTTCCCATCTTAGTACCCAATTCCATTTATTTTTTACTTTACTCAGGAACTCTCCCATATTCCTGCTATCTTACTAAAGATTTTCATTAGGGCTATTTTTCTATCTTTTTTAAACCATTTCTTGTTTATAAACTCTTTCCTCCAGAGTCTCGTCCCTTTGCACTCAAACACTGTATGTTCCATATCTTCCTTTCTCCCACTATTGAACACTGACTGATTCTGAGGAAACCTTTTCTTTATTCCTTTTAATCTCCACACATCTGCTGTTAACCATGCAGTGCCCTCTCTTTGTTCTTTATTTGATTTACCGGTATACTTCTCTCTTTCCCATTTATTTTTTATTGGTATATAAAATATTAAGGATCTTTTACTTGCTACCTTGCTAAACAGTTTTTTATTCTTATATCTTCCAATCCCCTTCTTACAGCTTTCCAAAATTCATTTACTTTGTTCTCCCTCCTCCTCCAAATATCCCCCATTCCATTGTTTTCCAAAATTAAAATATCTGAAGACTATTATTCCACTCATTGCTCCTTAGACTCTTTTCTTGAAATTCTAAGCATTTCCTTAAGCTTAGTTTCACATATCTACACTTTCCTTGCCTTTATATATTGGGTAAATGATTGCTTTCCTCCACTTTCTGGTACATTTTCCTTTACCCTAATTAAACTAAACAGTCCTGTTAGTAACTTAACTCTGTTTACACCACAATGTTGGTCCTGGTGGTCTAGTTGTAACCATACTTGCCTCATAAACCCAAGATTGTGGGTTCAGTTCTGGTCAGGGTCAATGGATTTTTTTGGGTGTAAATATCCTAAGTATGGCTTCCTTTGGAAGGAAAGTAAAGTCGTAGGTCCCATGTCATAGATTTATGGCAAGAAAACTAGCCTCAAGTCTGAAAGAAGAGGCCTCTGGACAAAATTTACCAGCCATTTCACACCCTGAATTGAATGGGATGCTGATAACCTGATATATCAAAGAGTGTCTGTAAATAAAAAAAAAAATAAATTACATCACAAAACCATTTTTTTATAAATTCTGGTGGGATACTGTCTGCTCCTGTTGCTTTATCTTTTTCACTAATTTCACTTGTTTAACTACTTCATTCCTCACCTAACTATCCAACATTTCTATCTAGGGCATTCCTACTTCTAACCTTAGTGTTGCACTTAAACCACTATGCTCACCAAAAGGAGTTGTAAAAACTTATCTACTCTCCTGGATTCATGTTGGATTTAGTTTTACATACTTGTTGTAAGTGACCACCAAAATAATTTTGACCAACTATAAACAGCAGTATTTTGCTTAAGTGCCTCTTTATAACAAGGTAAAAAAAAGCATGATGCTTTGTAGCAGTTACTCTTTGACGGCAATGCTACCAGTAGCAGTTCTAGATCCTTAAAACGGCGGGGCCTGGGTTGAAATACAGAAAATTTGGATAATAGAATTAAAAAGAAAAATGACCATGATTGTGAAAATATAGTGATTAGCATTAGCAAACAATTTATATGAAAATGTGTTCAGCAAATATTAATTTTTTTAAAGAACATTTAATGCATCTAGAACTATGAAATGGGAATTGGAAATTAGTACCACAATGCAGAAATTGGAAATCAACCCTGCCATTATAAACATAAATTTTATTAAATTTGGCATAGATGTGCCATTATAAACATAATTTTTGTTTTAATAATAAAACACATAATTTATTTGAAAAGGTCTAATATTATTAAGTCAATATGAAGCAAAAACATCAGGCAAATGTCCTCCACATCTTCATCAGTGCACCTTCACTCTGTTGGCAAAATTACTTCAGAGCAAAGTTCTGGTTGAATTTCACCCATGATCCATCTAATTTCTGCCTTGGATTTAGGGATGATTTGTGGATTGTCCACTAAACTCACAATTTTACATACCCTCACAAAAAAGTCATATGGTGTCAAATTATACGATCTCAGTAGCCAATTTTGATCATCATTGTAAGAAGGTTTGACATTTCAAATGGTCTGTCATCTTCAGTTCTTATGCTAGTTCGATCTTAAAAAGGATGCATATATACATCTTTTGTTAAATTTGCTGCAAATTGCTTCTCAGAATGGTTAATTGTTGATAATAGCAGAAAATTCACTTCATTGTTGTAGCAATGCTTGGCCTAGCATTCACTGATTGACGAGAAAGTGCAGGTGATTTGATGTTCTCTGTCAATCACATATCTTCGAATTTCCTTACCATTCTCTGCACTGCACTGATGATAAATTAGGCATATTTCATCTATCAAAAATTACACTTAGTCTTTGACGGTCTCTGTATAACATTTGCTGTACTTAAAATGCAATTTTAGAATCTGAATTGACAGAGGTGCTCAATTTAAAAATTGCATTCATCATGAGACATTCCTATATATATGCAGTGCAAGATAACTTTGAGCAGTAATATTGTCTACATAGTAATTAACCTTTGATCCAAATATAACTAGAGGTATTTTCTGGGCTGTTGTGCTGAGGTCTGCTGGAGATATGAGTTCCAGACATTTCATCTGCAACTGCGGCAGAATCTTCAATGGCATGGCATGGGCAAAGACTCCTTGGAGAAGGTATCAGTATGCCATGGTCTGCTGAAGATGAGAGTTCCAGATGTTTTGTCCACAGTTGAACTGATACCTTCTCCAAGGAGACTTTGCCGCACCATTGAAGATATCTGCTGCAATTGTGGATGAAACATCTGGAACTCTTATCTCCAGTAGACCACGGCATAACAGCTCAGAATATACCTCTAGTTATATCTTCGACTCCAGCCATGGAAGCCTACATTCTTTCATAGCCTTTGATCCTTTACAGATCAAAGTACTAAAACAAAAGAAATAAGAATATAGCAAGTCAAGATTCAAACTTAGTGCTGAAATACCTATGTTCTTCTTTCCTCATTAGTACTTACATGACATGGAATATAAATTTAAAGAATGCTGAACTCACCATTATATTACTTTTAAACTTTTTCATTTCATTGATTGTAGTCCCTATGTGCTGTATGTTAAAAATAAAATGTATATTATACAGTTTTAAAATGCATGTATAATTAATTTATTCATTTAGTTATCTGGTTTTATATAAAATAAATTAGCAATTTATTTAACAATAATTAAGATCTTTGGGTTAGAACCATG
Organism: Metallyticus violacea; assembly: GCA_030762175.1. Lineage (NCBI taxonomy): Eukaryota > Metazoa > Arthropoda > Insecta > Mantodea > Metallyticidae > Metallyticus > Metallyticus violacea. The sequence continues at coordinate 11,720,732 of CM060832.1, read as the reverse complement.
TCTAAAAAAATGAATGAATAGTGTTTAATGCCCATTTTTGCTACAGAGGCACCACAAGCGATGGACACTGATGAACACATTAGATGAAATGATATATTGGGAAAGGATTTATTTTTAAGGAAGGAATCTTTCCAGGCCTAAGTTTAGGGTACCTCCCCAGCATTTGCCATTTATGAGGACTGAGGAAAACCTGGAAAAAACCTCAGTCACGGAGGACGTCTCTAGCAGTATTCGAACCCAGACCTCCCATTCACGAGTGTGCACCTTAACGACCTCGGCCACCTGTGGCAGTAGAACCATGTCTGGATACTACTAGTAGCAATAAGTAATTGAAAGCAGTGATTAGGTAAATACTTTATGCACCAAGGTATTTTTATTTTAATGTTTATAGCTTCATACTTGCTAGTTAAATTACATAATTTGGACTTATAAGGGATACCCAACCAATGGATTAACTTATATCTCTGTGATAAAAAGCAGTTGGTAGAAATAGATTACCAGAATGGATATAGAATTAAGTAGTTTCAATCAGGAATGGTGGACATTAACTCATTTATGTCCATAATTATTTTTTAAATGTGTTTTAGTGGATTATTTTTACATTAAGTTAACCAACATTAAGGATAATGATACTTTCGTTTTGAAGACCATGTTATTCACTGAACATCCTGCCATTTTTGCTAGTATCCAAGCATTGTTCATAGCAACATCCAGCAACCAGATTACAAAAGGAATATCCCTGATTCTAATGCTGTATTGTGCTATGTTCTGGGCTATTTTATCTACTCTGCCCATATACATAGTACACTGTTTGAACAGATGAGGTTGAACAATTAACTTTATTTTTCAGCAGCAGAATATTTTGTACATTCCCTATAGGATGGAATGACAAACAACAAAGTCATTTCAGATAACTGTAACTGCACTATTATCTTTCCATCTGAGAGCAGATTTAGTGTTTGTGCTGTCATATGTTAAATGGTTGTATCTATGTCCATATTCATCATATTTCAGGGTTGTAATATGAATTTAGATTTGGTGTGGAAATATGTTTGCATTCTGTGTGGTAGCCCACTCACAGAGAGGGGACACTGATAGCCTTGTTTCCAATGCTTCTGATAGCTTAGCCTTCCATGCATTACTGTGCTCTAGTGGGCTATGAAAACTGTTGAGTCAAAATATTGTTGGCTCTATGTCCACTGTAACAAAAGCATACAAACCACTCTCTATAGCCTTAAGTATAAAATCATACAAAAGGTCATGGTACAGCCAGAACTGGCATTGTAGCACAAAAAAGTACTGGTAGAGTTCATACCAAGTTGCTCACTTGTTCAGACAAAATAACGAGGTTAAGACCTGCAGATATAAACTCACAACTGTTCTTGAGAATCTTTTGTCTTTTTGCTTCCTTTTATTGATGGTACCTTGGCACACTGGCACTATCCAATAAGCTGTTCCTTGTTTTTAATAAATATAATACTTTCATATTAATGGATATCATTGTATGATTACTTGAACTACACACTCTTAAAGCTTCACTTACTTTTTATAAAAGTATGGGAATTCCATACTTTTATAAATTCCATACTTTTATAAAAAGTAAGTGAAGCTTTAAGAGTGTGTAGTTCAACTAATCATACAATGATATCCATTAATATGATTGGCTTCACTGTGTTTAAGTTCCAATTTTACATTTAAATAATACTTTCAGTTTTATATTAATGATTTTCTTAATTCTTCAACTTTTATTTATCTCTATGGTATCTTAACTAATTACTCTTTTTTCAGACAAAACGTCCCTTGACATTATGTGGAGATTTGCGGTTTGCTGATCAGAAGAATAAATCCTTCAAGTCTTACCTTTTTGAGTTCAGTCAAGCTAAACTTTGTTATTATAAAGATAAAAAGGTAAGTTTAATTAATATTATACATGTCTCAATTTTTTAAGTTTTGTTTACTACACTAAAATCAACATGAATAAATAATAATGCCAACTGTTAAAGTCTAAAGAATCTTATAATTAAATAACAAAGTTCTTGAAATATGAAACTGGTTTTATGTATAAATGGTGTAATATAATGATAATAATATGCTTCTACGTTATTAGAAAGCTATTCAGTAGCTGATAATAGTGATGTATGTACCTCCTTGCATCATAACAGCCTATTTGTATAACTATATAATCTTAAATTCTGTAATTTTATTGTTATTTTTATAATGTTATTGTAAATATTTAAATGCTGATGAAACCAAATTTATATATAAATCAAATTAATATGGATATCTTAACATAATTTTGTAACAGTATGAAAATTGTAGAGATTGAAGCATTTTGTAAACATAAAAGGCAACTTTATAATGGAATTTATATAGCAAAGAACCCCCCCCCCAAAAAAAACACATATTTTAAACAATATTATAAGATATTTAGGAAAAGTAATGAAAAACATCAAAATGTTTACATTATTAAATGCTTATTAGTTGAGTAACAAAATAAAAACTTCTTGAAGTATAATTAAAAAAAAAATGGACAATAATAATAAATATAATTACTTAATGGCTTACCTATGACTGTACAACTATTAAGCATAATTATATAAATGTGCCACAAAAATTAAAGTACGATAAAAAACAATGAATCAAATACAAGGGAGGATCGAAAAGTAATTTTAAACAAAATACCATTTAGATCTGGATGTTCAAACCTGACAGATAGTAAGAGTGAATCTTGTGCCAGAGACAGCAATGTCTTGATCAGGAAGCGAGCAAAGATGGTATATGTGCTAGCATCATCCACATGTAAGGAGCAGCAGAAAAAACACTAAGTGAAATATTCTTGGAGACATGTTGGAAGTTTATGGTGCTGCTAGTCTGGATTCTTTGAAAATGGATGAGTAAACCTTCCGAATGAACCATGCTCCAGCTGACCTGTGACTGTTTCAATACCACCCATAGGCATTGAGGTGGCAATTCCAAAATGAATGAATATTCTGTTAACCTTAGCATAACAATTTAACATTTCATGTGATACAGCATATTTTATTGTGAATGACAGATTGGGATTTTGAAAAGTCATTGTAAACTGAGTGCCCAACAACCTTTCAGAAGAGCAGAAGGGTCACAGAATGGTGTCATGCTTAAATCACTGAGAAGTATGACTGGGAGGTACTCAATCATCCACATTATATGTGCAGATCTGACTTCAGACCAGATGAAGAAATTCCTTCCTAGGTCAGTGCTTCAGTTCAGACAAAGAGAAATCGTTTATGTGCAGGTGACTGTATTCCCAGGGAACAGAGTTCCATGAATTTGGAATATTCAAATTGTGACATGATCTGAGAAATGTCTCGAAAGACTTGGTTCATATGTTGAAAAATAGGAAAATAGTTCTGTTCACAATTTTTTAGTTTTTTTTTTTTTTACTCACTAAATATTTTGTAACAAAATATAATGAATTACATTTTGATCCTCCCTGGTACAAATATAATGCAGATGCCAATATACACAAGAACAATTATTATTGTAAAATTAAAATAACAGTAGTAATCCAAGTAAAATAATGAGATGAAGAAAAATGTAACATAAATATATGGTTGATTGGCTTCTAGTGGCGATTGGGGATGCTGATATTTATAATTTTTTCCCTAGCTTCCAAATTAGTTTTCATTTGTTTGTTGCTATCAAGTTAGATGCATTTCAGTATTCTTTGTTTAGACATGTCCTTACAAGCATGTGTAAATGCAGGCAAAATACAAATTTACATGATATATGTATATATAGTAAAGAACAAGAATTTTGTTTGGAATAATGTTTAATGCCTATTTTTACCACTGAGACACCACAGATTATAGAAAATGATTAGAATACATTTATTTTATATAAAACTTTACCAATCAAATATAATATTAATTTATTTTTAAAAGCTGTGCCCTTCAACTGTTTGTGAATAATGGAAATTTATTAAAATGTACAGCCCCTAACATAACAGCCTTTATCTATACTTTTCTTACTACCTTGTGTTCAATTTTTAATGGGACTTCTTTTTTTAAATAATTACATAGAATTGCAATATTAATTCAACTTGGAATTACATAGAAGTTTAACCCTCAGGACATAAACTACATAGACCATCCCTTTTTTGACATTCGATACTGTTCTTTTATTTTATTATATTCATCTTAATTAGAATAAATGCCATTATATTTTTATTTTAAGAAAACTTCATTAAATTTTTAAAAATATTTCTAAGAGTGTAATGAAGATTACAAAAGAATGATAAAATTAGTCAAGGACAGCCACTGCCTATTGTGTAAGGATATGAATACTATCCTAAACAAGGAATAACTATTGAAATGAAGCCAACTTGATAGCATCAAACAATTGAAAAATAATTTGGAAGCTCTGTGTTCAGAAGCTAGGGAAAAAATGATAAATATCAGTTCCCCAATAGCCACTAGCAACCAACCATATGTTTGTATTTGATATTATCATGTGCTCTTGAAATGTAACGAAATGTTTCATTTTGTTTTATCTATATAGTTTTTGCAGCCTTTTCAATTGATTTCATAAATGCATAATTATGTGGTGGTTTTTGGAGGACTTTTAAGCTGTGTTTGTTAACTGGAGCCAAAATAGTATCCCTTATCTGTAAATATTATTTTTAAATGTATAGTGTGCTCATGAATTAGAATGTAAATTTCTTGTATTTATGTTTGTCTTTGTAGTTCTTCAGGGCAGGATGTTCTATATTTATTTTTTGTTTTGCTTACTTACCAGATCCATTGTTAGCCATTTTTTGTGCTATATCTATGATCTATCAATGATATTTTGATTTGTTTGCTTATGGGTAGATTAATGATCTTGCAATGCCGAATGTAAATAAAAATAAAGGTATTCAAAAACCAAAAACAAATAAAGGGCATCACCACCCTGAAAGAAATTTACATTCCATCCTGGGCATAACAAATTTAAAAATATATTTAAAGACAGGAATACTACTTCCATTTTCATGTACAATTTTCGTTTCATTCAGGAAAAATATAATATAAAAACATATTGTTTTTAGGAGTTCTAATAAAGTTTTCCAAAGAACAGGATTTTGGGATATTCAGATTCTGAAATGGGCTGGTTTCATTGTATTTTTTAAGAACATCTGTGTAAAATGATGTCTTATTCTGTTAAAAAAACTATATCAACAACAATTATTACATTGAAGTTTAACTATTGTATATGTCATTAGTATTACATTAGTTAAAATTATATAAAATGTTTTGGTCTTAGAGTGACTACTGCATCATATTTATATAAAATTGTTTGCTGATGTTTCAGATGCATATTAATATTTATTTTAATTTGACAGTTTGCATGTTTGACACTCTTATACTATTTTACTAATCTAATATTTCCAAAGACAGAACTTATAAGATGTAGTAGCAAAATTAACAGTTTCAAGATGTTATAACTTTATGTGCATTGAAGTTAATTTAAAATGTAAGGATAGACTTGGGGCCATACGGGGGATGAAGAGGTCTGTCACGAGATGAGGAGGAGTAGATTAATTGTTTATTTGACTACTTGGTTGGATGCCCCTTGTGCCAGGATCGGGAATGTTTATCTCAGGGAACTTCTGAAATTTTGTGACTCGTTTGAGTCAGAGGGAAGGGAAGGAAATCTATGAGGGTACATGGAAACACTTGAATTCTTGTTGGCACCATTTATTCATACTTATTATTAGAATAATGGACTGTTTGTGTAAGCTTGGAAATTTGTCAAAGATTTCAGTTGTCTCCTATATAATGCTTATCGGTGTACAATCTCTGGCTGCTCTAACTGGCTATGATTCTTTTCTTACAAACTTCACGCACTTTGATTCTGATTGTCTATCCTTACACCCGCTTATTTCAATTAACTCTTACTATTCCTTCCCCTGACTTTAACTCTTAGCTGACTCCTGAATGTTAACCTCTCACTACTCAGATCCTCACTGCCCTATCTCTTACTGCTCTGTGTTCCCAAGCTTCTCTACCTTCTACAATATATTAGATGTATAGTTTATTGTATTATTAGGAACCTCCCACTGTGAAAATTAAATCCCCAAAATTTATGGAGCTTGGTTCGATTCTCTCTGCTTTATTTTTCCTTAATATCTATAATTATACAGGCTCGCTCTGATTTGTTCAATTTTTAAAGATTCCTATTGGTTGCATTGGATTAATTTCGTAAAAATACCTCTCACGTTATAGTAATTCCAAGAACGGACATTCCTACCATAAATATTCAGAAACTTTTATAATCTGACATCCCCTTCGCTTTCTGTCCTTTCTGATTTACCCACAATGAAATCGTGATAGACTACATCTCGGCCACAAATAAGAAACATAGATTTGTTTTGCAAAGTCATATCAGAAACCTGTTGACATGTCTGAATGTTATTGTTATGAGGGGCCATAGACTTACGCTGTCAGCTAATGTTGACATTTGTTCATTTCTCGAAAGAATTCTTCCCTTATTGTCACTAACATCGTTATCTCACCTATTGAAAGAATATGTTTCTCTGCTTTTGTTAAGAAGGCAATTTCTGCATCTTGGTAAATGGTTTTCTTTAAACCCTTTGAAAAGAGAATGACTTCTTCTCATGACCGAAGCAACCCTTTTCCCCAGGTCAAAACTTTTATCATTCCCTAGCTTAACGAGCGGTCCCATTTATATATTCACACAAATACACAATGATCCTTTATTAAAGATTTAGCACAGGTGCTATCTAATGACTACAATACCTTTAATACAAACTATATACATGTATCAGATTATTTATATTAATTATTAGCATTGATTATAACCATATAAGTTTAATCAAATGGGCCGTTAATTCCGGCTACAGACTTTTAAGGGAATAATTGCCTTTCCTTATCTTAACATTAGTCTTAGCAGTTTTGAATATTTAACATAAAATGAAAGGCATGAGCTGAAATTAATTCAGTAAATGTACAGAAGTATCTTATTATTCTGTTGTTATTTTGCTTGTAATCTTATCAGTTGTTACAATTTTTAGGGCTCTGTAAAACTTGGCGAATGGAAAATTGAAGACATTGTATGGTATGTGGGTCATGAACGAAAGAGAAATCCACAAATGAGGTATGTTACTTTATTTATTACAGGCTTTCTATTTTATTGTCTGTAAATGTTTATTATGTCATCAGAAATAAAATATATATTTGTGAGTAATAATATCAGTGTAAATAGTGAGTAAATACATAGTCAATATTAAATGCTCTGAAATGATATTGGATATATTTAGGGTTTTCAATCATTTTGTTTGGGAAGACCTTTTAACATAAAGTTATTTTAAATTATGATATTTAGTTGGATATATTCTTAATTAGCTGGTGTGTCAATTTAATACTCTTATGCTCCACTTACCATTGAATTATACAGAACATGTTTCACAGGCACTTGCCTCCTCACAGCTAATGATTTGGGCAAGGACCTGTGAAACATGTTCTGTATAATTCATGGTAAGTGGAGCATAAGAGTATTAAATCACTCACCAGCTAATTAAGGATATATTACCACTCCATTGTCAACAGCTTTGTAAGTACAATATTTATAAGAATATATTAGTTTCTTCACTGTATTACTTCGGACACAAAATTAATTTTAAATTTACTTGATTTTTTTTTTTTTATTTATTTTTATCATCATCACCTTTCTTGGGGGGGTATTTTCTAGACATGTTTCCAGTGCACTTGCAGTCATCCTCAGTTACTTTTCCAACTGTTTATTTGTTGCTATCTCCCTCTCCTCTTTCACAGTTGTCTCATAAACTTCCTGGTCAGGCCATCTTGATGATTTTGAGTTTATTAATACCTAACATGTTTCTTTATTGTAGGTGGGCTGTCACCTTCATTGAAAGGCATAACAAAAAGAACAGGTAAATTAACAGAATAATATTAATAAAGTTGCTCCAGCACTTAAAGTATTTGGTTTTAGCTTGTAGCATTGAAAGGATTCAAGTACAGTGACTGTCAGTAGTTTGAAGTGAATTGAATTGAATTTATTTCTCTTTGCCTCAACATACAATTTTTAAGAAAAGAAATGTTATTAATTTTTAAAGTTAGTGGTAATAAGACATGGGTTTGATCCCAGAGACCGGGTGAGAATTGTGGCAGGCAAAAGATAGACTTTCTACTGATGCTCCAGTTTTCAAACTATTGTCTTTATTTTGCCAACTACTTCAGCATCTAGTTTTATGTAGACTAAAGTGTGGCACTACAAAGTGGATCACTTTTTGCCAGCAAAAGACACACTCTGTCTCAGACAAACATATTCATATTCATAATAGTCTCTTGCTCATTTTCTTTGCTAAATGCATAATATACATTGTATCAACTTAATTAATGCATTTCAAATTTTGTATTAACTGAAGAAAATATAACAAACAATGATTGCAAATGCAAAAAAGAATTATAAAAGATGATCATTTTGAAGGTACCTGCAAAATGATACTTATAGCAACAAATTATTACTGTTATTATTAAAATTGATCATTACCAGACTATTTTGCTATGGTTTATGATTTAAATATAATTTAAAATCAAAGCTTTCACTGGCTCTGCAGCAATCATTATCATTGTACTAAAAGGGTCTGTAGAGGCAGATGTGCAGAACCATTAGAAGTGGGTTCAGTTTTTAACATTTAAATACTGTCTAATTTTTAAACTTCTATACTGTAAAATAGCATTTAAATGCATATTTTCACTTATAACTTTTTTCATGCTTTCAACAATGATGAATTTCTCAGTAGCTTATTTTTATACTTAAGTAAAACTGTGTTTTCACTCTCACTAGGACATTGTTAGCCGTTCATGTGTGTTTAATATTTCTTGGCCCTAAATGCTTATTGTTATCCATGTGACTTTTTTCTTCTTTCTTTCCTTCTGTCAGAGACTTATTGTGTTACCAGTATTCTTTACAACCAACTCATGATTCCTATATCCTACATCAAGGAATACAGTCCACTCACATATATAGAAAGATCTTCTGGTATTAAACTTTTTTTCCCCAAAATAGAATATCTTCTGCAAGCTAAAACAGGAGCACATATGATCAGCTGTTTCAGACTCCTTCCAACAGAACCCAAATGAGGCCAATTGTACTGAGAGGGCTGGTCACTACAGACTGAAAATGATTTATTTTCTCATCATACAGGGATATACAGTGATGAAACAATTTTTTATAAAAAGAACAGATCTTACGTTATTGGTGGAAAAAATTGGAAGTGCATAAACTCAGGTATCATAGCACAGGATATCAGCAAAAAGCAACTGGTTGCCAGTTGGCTGCATAAAATGGAGTTGCTTCATAATTAGCAATGACAGCAAAGCTAATAATGAAAATATCCTTCATCACCAACACCATATAAAACAAACATAGTTGTTTCTACCGGAAAAATTATGCCCATCTCATTTTTTGATATACAAGGAATAATTTACCAGCATATCATGCCTACATACACAATATGACTGAACAATATTACAGAGATGTCCTGGAAACCCTGCAAGGCCAAATCACATTCAAAAGGCCACGTTTCCTTGCTACAAGCTGGATGTTTCACAGCCATACATCACAAATGTGTTGCAGAATATTTCATAAGAATCAATGTAAAGTGTATTTCTCACCCTCCCTATAGTTAACATTTGGAAAATTTTATTTTTTTTCCCAAATTGAAGAAATGCCTTTTTGGGAAGCATTTTCCGTCATCAAAAGCAGTGATGAAGGCTGCAGAGGCGATTATGAAAGATCTATCAAAAAACTGTTTCCAGCATGTCTTGATGACTGGAGAAATGTTGTAACAGGTATGTTGCATCTAATGGAAACTACTTCAAAGATCATCAAAAATATGATGAGTAAAGATATGTTGTCAAAAATATATTATGATGACTCTTTATTGAACAGCCCTCATAGATAAAGTTAAAGAAATGAAAACTTGTTTATGTAAAGATTATTATAATTTGATAAATTTATTCTTATTCATATACTAAATAATAAAAACTTTTAAATATCAAAACATTGTATTTACTATTTAATTAAAAATATATAGCATCCAGAAATAGTGTTTACTTAATATCTGACAACAGGCCCCTTTTCATATATGCACAAATGCATATAAATGTTTTGTTTTTTACACATACATATCAGGTGACTAGCCTGTGCTATGTGAATTTCCTTGCAATCCATTGCAGCCCAATAACAATCCATGTTCTAGCATTAAACACCACATTCCATTTACTCACTTGAAAAACTGTGGGTGAATCTGCTTTAACTTAAAATTCAGTTAGGCTGCCCATCTGGATAATTAATTTTCATTGTGAATGGAACATAAAGTATGTAATGAATTTTCAGGTCTAAAGAACATCCATATTTTGGATATACAATTGCTGGTACTTCAAAAGAAGAGCAAATGAGGTGGATAGCTACAATGTTGATTGGTGAATATCCACAGGGGCTTCTGCCATCACCATTGTTGTTGGAGTGAAAGTGACATTCTAGTCTGAGAAAGCAAAATACCCAGCTTCTAGGAGCGTATGGTTTTAAGCATAAAATATTAGGAAATGGTATTTGGAGAGTACTGCTAAAAAACAGGTTGGTACATGATCTGGAAAACTGAACTTTTAACCCATACTGAAAATACTTAAAAGGGTTTTTATATGTTGAAGATTTCATAATACAAATATTGTGATTTTGAAAATGAAAAGTTTACTCCAATCTGAATGTAGTTAATGTTTTTAGTCAAAGTCTTTGTGTTGTCTCTTGCCTATTTCTGGAGAATTGTAGACCATTCAAGCTATAACATCTCAAGCAGAGGTATCCATGAGGTGGGCTGCCCATTCATACACTTTTGAGGATGAAGTGAAAATAGACAAATGGACAACATAAAGCACATGATTGCAGGAAAGATACTTGTGGGCAAATCAAGTGAAACAGTCAAACACAAGCATTTTGATTCTGTTGTCTTGATTATATATGGTATAAGTTCTGCAAGGCATGCTTTAGCATGCCTGAATGATCTGAAAACACATACAATATGGTTAAAATATAAATGGGATTAATTTTTTTTTAGGAAATATTTTATCACAAAATTACTTTTATATGACATTGTTCATAGTATGCACTGTATCGGTTTCTATATACTATTTTAAAAATATTTTGGTAACTATTTAACCCATTTTTTCAAAAAATGTTTTGGCTGCACATTTCTATTTCAGCACTTTAGAACACAGCATTATCCTCAATTTGCATTCCTTTTTTTTTTTTTTTTTTTATCAGATTTAAGATGGGGGGGGGGTGGTTCAGTAGGAACCATATCTGGATCTGGGCTGTAAGGTAGGTGGTACAAATTCAAGAATAAATGTTAAATACAAGATTAATTGTTTAAACATAGCAGTGGAACATTTTAATAAACAGAAAATTTTGGCAGTACAAATAATTTAATCCTCCGTCACGCACAGTATATCTGAGAGATATGTTTACCTCTTTTTTCAACTTACTGACATAACTGTTAATGTGAATTGACTCCAACATGCAGTAGATTCTTAAAACCCCTGTAGCACATCCTTGCTCCTTATTGATGACCTGCGTATAATTTTTGTTTTCTATCAAACGAAAGTATCTGTGAGATGCATTGCACCCATTCTTGTACTTCATTGATTTTGTATCCTTCATTGCTGTTAGCCACATTTTCATGTATACAGTGTCACAGAAATGAGAAGTATTCAATCTAGATGACCCCAACAACTTACAGAAATAATGAAATAACCTTTAGTCTATATCACTGAAAAGATTCACTGCAGATTCTTGGCACACTTCTTGCTGCAGATGTCTTGAAAGTTGCTCCCTCTTAGATTCCAATGGACAACTCTTACAACATTTGTGCTTATTTTCTGTTGAAGAACTAGGAGAAAACTTGCTGATTTTATGAAAAATTGAAAGTACTTGGTGTTTATTATTTACCAATATATATTGTGAAATATAACTATTATTTTTCTTTCCCTTGTGCTATATCTACCACCACCACCACTACTACTACTAATACTACTACTACTACAACTACAACAACAACAACAACAATAATAATAATAATAATAATAATAATAATTTCTGTAATATAAACACTTTTCACTTCAATTCACATACTGTACTGTATTGTTTTTTAGAAATAAAAATAAAGAAACAGCACTTAACCATTATGTAGCTGGTATCTGTCAGATACATCCAGTTGTGAAACAATAGATATTGCACCCAACAGAGAATATCAAACTTAAGCTGGTAATTCATTAATAAGATTAGTAGTCTGTAATAATAACACTATTATGCTTCACTAATGTGTTTAAAACACGGAACATGTTTCAAGATCATGTGCTTCCATCCTCAGCTATAGACAAATTAACTTCCTCTGGCAATGGTTGGATCAATTTATTTAAACAGTCCAGTTGTGGGATCTCAAAGTTCATGATGTCTTTCTTGGCAGTCTTAAACGATTTTGGCTACTTTTTATTGTCATGATTTATAAACTGGAAATGTTCTAAAATTGTTGATTTTTAGTTTATTTATATTTAATATTTCTGAAATGTTCCTTGGTTCAAATTTCTAAATACCTCTTTGTTTTCCCTATATATGAAGTTAATTTGATTAATTCCAGACTTTTTGCAATTTGGCACTGCATCTTTTTGAGATCTTAATACATTTTTAATGCTTAATTTACTCTGGGGGACCTATATAATGTTATACTCTTTAAATATTTTGAAAAAAAAAAAGATATACTTTTGGGTGGTATATGAACCTCTTATATTTGTATTTTTATCCATTTTCATAACTGTGCATGCCTGATACAGATTGGTGAATGTCCCATTAATAAAGCACAATATAAAAAAATATACCGATACATCATTAATACAGAGCATTGGAATGGTTTCAATAAAAGAATTAGTTCACAAAAATTTTTCTAAGCATAAAAAAATTAAAGCCATCAAAAACACCAAATATAAAAAGTTTACTTACTACCTAAAAGAGTATAAAATTATACAAAATATTTAAAGAGTTTAACATTATGTTGGTTCCTCGGAGTAAATTTAGCATTAAAAACTTATTAACCTTCTTCACACCAAGATCTTCTGGTACACATGGAACACCAAGCGGAGTACAAATGTACCCCAACTTAAAATTTGTGTTAAACTTATTTTCATGGTTTGAAGTTACAAGTACATATTCAATATAATTCAATACACAATTTTAATATTATAATACAGCATTTTCAGTGTTATTAACATTACTCAACAATGGAAAGTGATGTTACTGGAATCTTACTGTGTTAATGTTATTTTCATTGGTTTGAAGTTGCAAATGCATAGTGACCATAATTTTTATTTTATGTAGTACAGCATTTGTTATTATTACTTATCAATGTAAAACAATATTACTGGAATCTTTGTCTCTGGCCGATTTACTCAAAATAATTATTACACACTTTTACTTTTTTAGTGTCTGAATGTTCATGATACACAAATTCTTGACACATTCCACTTCTAGTATTTTTGTTACCTGACTTAGGTCATGTTGACATTCTAAATTATAAGTTTTTTCCATCTTCCTTCCCTTTGACATCTTTCAGATTAGACTGACAGCTTGCAAATGTGAACCACATGAGGAATAAATGGCAGTCTGTAGTCCAATAGTGCCTTAAATTTAATTTAAAACCTCCTTCAGTAATGAAACTTTTAAAATAAATGTTTAACTTTTACTTAAATGTAAAATTGGAACTTAAACACAGTGAAGCCAATCATATTAATGGATATCATTGTATGATTAGTTGAACTACACACTCTTAAAGCTTCACTTACTTTTTATAAATGTATGGAACTGGTTTCGAGAACATTTTGTTCCCATCTTCAGCCATGCTAAGGTTCAACTCAGAGTTGAACCTTAGCATGGCTGAAGATGGGAACAAAATGTTCTCGAAACCAGTTCCATACATTTATAAAAAGTAAGTGAAGCTTTAAGAGTGTGTAGTTCAACTAATCATACAATGATATCCATTAATAGTTTAACTTTTAGTTTATCAATGCCACAATTCATGTAGCATGGACTATCAAGAGGGGTACAGTTGTTCCTCAGTGAGTATTTCAAGTGTTATGTCTAAATGGAAATAATATTACTTTCATTATCATATAGTTCACTATCATATAGTTTGTAGGGGATAAATTAATGTTATAAAGAACTTGTACTGCACTTTTATGGGGAAGGTTAGATCATCTCAAAAGGATGCAGTGCCAAATTGTAAAAATTCTGGAATTTATCAAATTAATTGCAAGGACTGTAATCACACACAGATGTATATATGAATTGAGAAATATGAACTAAGGAACATTTCAGAAATATTAATTTATAAATAAACTGAAAAATCAACAATTTCAGCACATTTCTGGTTTAAAAATTATGACTTTAAAAATAAACAAAATTGTTAAATAGTACCAAGAATCCAGTAGAGCTAGTGGCTTTGGGAACAGTTTTTATTCTAAAAAATAAAGACATTGTCATGAACTTTGAGATCTTGTTGGACTGCTTAAGTGAGCTTATCCTGCTATTTCTAGGGGATGTTACCAACTTAGGATGGAAGCACATTCTCTTGAAACATGTAAGTGAAGCATAATAGTGTTACTATTACCAAATGCTAATCTTGTTAATGAATGAATAATATGATGCTTCATTGTCAAAATCTTCTACTTAAAGCTTTAGAAATTTTGAAGAAAAAATATAACAGCATGAAAGTTGTAATTGCTGAAACTCACTAAATTTAGCTAAGGACTAAAGATGGGTGGTGCATTATTAGGAAATTAGTATAGGAATATTAAATAATAGTAGAAATACAAATAGAACGAAGTAATGACCATTGAAACCATATGTTAAAATTTGATAATGAAAGAGGAGATGAACATAACTACACATAAAGAAGAATTCAAAGTCAAGACATAAAAAATAAATAACATAACCAAGACAAAAATAAATTCAGAAAAGTTTGCTACACAAGAATTCTACTAATTTGAAACCCGTTAATCTGGATAATCCAAACCAAACCTTGATAAATGAAGAACATAGGACCCATGACCTTTTTGAGAAAATATATCAACCACTAAGTGCATATGTGGTATTTATTGAGGTGTACTTAAAAGCTACTGTGCTTTCTTTAATTAGTTCTTTGTGCAGTCTACAAAAATGCTTAACAAACACTTCATATGAAACTGATATATGTGCACAATGTTTCACTTTAACAGAGCTCTCACAACATGCGGTTCCCTCTTACTTCTTGCAGCAACAATGGGCTAATAACATGCACATTAAACAGGCAACTGCCTAATAATATGACATATTGTTGTTCTCTTAATTATAGCAAGCATTTTAGATAATCTGATTGAGCATCATCCCAATGTTGGAATTAGCATGGTTCTAGGTATTTCTATAGTAAATACACTAGAAAACCAAACCAAAATATTTAAAGTAATAGAATTATCATGACATATGGCTTCAAACTTTGGACTTTAAAGGCAAAAATTAATGAGAACACAAATTGATTTTAATAATGATAACTGAATGGAGCAGCCATTTATTAGAAGGTTTAGAACAAACCATTAAATACACTATCCAAAAATCCTTATGCTAAGGTTGAATCAGAATCAGGCAATCAGATTCCTATACAGCATTGGACATTTAAAAGTTCATTACAAATAGGGTTTATGTTAAGCTATTGGTCCAGCTTATTATTTCACCTTAATGACCACAAGTGTTGCTAATGTATCAGTATGTGATATGTTCTTCCAGGGGCACTTATAAATCAATTTATTATCCATTCCAAATGTGCTCTGTTCTAATGTTAATTCATGAATTATTTATTGTTTACATTACAAAATTTCTTCACATTTTATATCACATTATACACACATATATACTTTTTTTTAAGGTTATTTGACACGTACTATAACATGCAATGAGAATATGTGATTTTTTCCCATTATTTTCATTTTAATAATTCTCATTCAAAACATGAGTGCATAAACAATACTTTTCTGGTAAAAATCAAACTGTTCAGTTAATTTTAGTAATACTTTGTCTGCAATGGAGTTGATGTGTGAGCAGTGAACCTTTGGTAGCATAGCGAGAATTAGTCATACATTTCATCTGTAGTTCAAATTGTGTTTGTTTTTAATGTTTTAGAGTATAATAATATTTAAAGAGTTGCAATGAGCTAATATGCCAAATTTGCAACATAATTCTCCATTACTGTTTCATAATAAGAGATAAAACTAATGACTCTTATTATTTTACTGCTGCTTTAAAGAGAAATGACCAAAAATATAAAGGTCTATCTTGTTTTGCCCAAAATGATTAATCTTAACTTTGCTTTAAATTTGAACCATTTATTCCCAGTCTTCATTGTGTAAATGTTTTCTAGAAATTTTGAGATAGTTTCTTGAAAAAAGTCTGGATATTTTAACTTTAAAAAAAAAGTTTGGTTTTATTGTGTTGTGATTATTTATTTCATTAACTTTTGATGCATAAAAGAAGAATGATTACTCCAAAATAATAAATTTGAACCATTTATTCCCAGTCTTCATTGTGTAAATGTTTTCTAGAAATTTTGAGATAGTTTCTTGAAAAAAGTCTGGATATTTTAACTTTAAAAAAAAAGTTTGGTTTTATTGTGTTGTGATTATTTATTTCATTAACTTTTGATGCATAAAAGAAGAATGATTACTCCAAAATAATTGCTTTTTTAATTATATATTTATCACTTTTAATTTTAAAAATTGTGTTGCACCTAAACCAAGTAATGTGAGAATTGAAGTACATCATATTTAGTGAGTTATTTTGCCTCAAATGTCAAGGAAATTTATGTACTAATAATTTATGTAGTATGAACTGTGATCTTCATATTTTTCTTTCTGATTTTGTGGAACAAGATGACATCTGCAATTTCTTTATTATCTGCAAACTTGATATCTGGCCACCAACCTGTGTTGAATATCAGTACTGTAAAGACTGTACAAGAAAGAGCTATCACTTTTAAGTTTTTTTGGCTGTGCAATTAAATTTTATTGAACAAATAGGTTAGCCATGGCGGCTGGTTTAGTAGTATTTTAATTATAAATCTTTTTATCACATGTTACTGGTAGTGTATAAATCAATTTTAATCTAATGTAGAAATATGTTGTTAAAATGTTCAAAATTATAAGTGATAAAGCATGTAAAACAAATTTTAAAGCTACAATTCAGCATTTTCTTAATTGTTAAATACTTTTTGTATTATGTTATAGAGCCATATGCTTCATTATAACCTTTTATG
Source organism: Metallyticus violacea (assembly GCA_030762175.1). NCBI lineage: Eukaryota > Metazoa > Arthropoda > Insecta > Mantodea > Metallyticidae > Metallyticus > Metallyticus violacea. Next base: position 11,703,340 of record CM060832.1, on the reverse strand, counting down.
TACTTGTTTGTGAGACTGAATTCACTTTAATGAAATTATAAAATCTCCCTATTAAAGTGATAGAGCCTTGTGAATAATAGTTTTAGTAATATTGATATTAAGGTGTGATATGATAATGAACAAATGTTTGCAGCAGCAGAGATTAACTTAAGAGCATGTAAGTGTTCAGAATTGTGTTTTCACTGGGGAAGAAGAGCATTTTATAGTAGTGGCATTTATGTAAACCTGCCAATGTTGTTCGTAAACAAGGGAGCAAAATACTGTCATTAGAAGCCATGTAAAATAATTTTATAGTTTTACTGTTTAGACTGTGACTGACATCTAAAGCAGAATTTAAGCAAATATGAATGAAGTTAACTATTTGTAATGCTGAAACCACTGCCAAATCTTTTGTAAATAAAATTCTCAAATCATGCATACCTTTCTAATGGTGACATGCATGGCTAAGCTATGTATACAAATAAATGCAACAAACTGCGGAGATTTGGAATTCAAATATTAAGTTTTAAATACTGCTTACATATTTTAATAATTTTATATTGAATTAAAATTTGTCTGTGCCCTTTAATTATGTCTATACAATGGATTTATTACCAGAGTATAGTATATTTTAGTGTGTATGCAGTGCTCTAACCTGTTTATCCTGAGATTAGTTAATTATTTTAAAGAAAAACATTATTGTAAAGTGAAATACACTTTATAGCAAGCATTTTTTCTCCTCTATTGGAATTGTAACTTACCCTTACAGACAGCGTCATGCTGGTGCTTCAATCAGCAGCAAAGAAAGCCGACTTCTGCAATTCTGAACAACAGCAAAGGAAACCAAATTCCAGGGAATGCTGGAGCGAGCTTTTTGCTTTCAGATGTTGGAAATATTTCCCTTAACATTTTTATGTCAGATTAGCAAAGTTCTTCTATAATGCTTCTATAATGAGTGCCAACAATGAGACTACTGTATATAGCACAAGACAGAGCCTGGAGAAAAAATATAAACAAAGTAAAAGGCCAAGAAAAACAAGCAGATGTTTACAAGATTTTAAAAACATTACTGGAAGAAGAAAGTGCCACTGCATTTGAAATAATGTTTTCTACTGTAATAGATAAATTGAAATGTAACTCTGAAGCCTTTGAGTTTGCTTCATATTTCCAGGTACACTATGTGAGTAATGCAAAATGCTGGACTTACTATCACAGTTTACATCTTGGACTTAATACAAACGTGCATATAGAACAAATGCATCATACATTCAAATATATTTATCTACGTGGAAAAGGTGCGAAATGACTGGATAAAGCAATAATGTTGTTTGTTAAAGACAAGCTGTTAACCAGGCTCATTGTGTGCTTTTGAAAGGAAAATTGACCAGCAAAATGAAGGACATTCATCGTAGGCACAAAGCAAACTTGGAAATAAACAAGAACATCATTATTAAGGAAGATTGTGGTTAGAAGATCTCATCCTCATTGAAAGTGACCAAGATATATTTTGTGCAAGATAATAATGTGCACTGTATATGCAAATTAATCTCAGTTAATGTAATGCATGCATTCACTGATACTCTTGCATGTGCATTGATTCCAATATTAAATGGAATATATGTAAACATATACACAGCATAAGTCAACTTCAGGGCCACTATGAACACCCTGTGAGATATGGTGAAGATATTAATGACTTTATAATAGACAATGAAGATGTTTCTGTCATCAGTGAAAATACTAATCCAGTTGAGGAAACAAAAAAGTCCCACCTGTTCTGTGCCCCTATCAGAACTAAACGAAAATATTTTTTGCAAGTTTTGGGATGCCATTAAAGGAATTTGCGCAACAAGAGAACTTGAATATGTGAAGAAACATATGTTATCCTTAAAGGCAATGTTAGCCACAGTTGCAACCAAAAGGAACAATATCTATGTCCAAAACTAAAGATATGAGGAAAATTTTTTCACAGAGAAGAGTCTTTGTTATACACACAAAAGAGAGAGAGAGGGGGGGGAAAGAAAACATTTCATCACATTCCCCTTGCAAAACCTGATACAATGGAAGTCATCATCATCATGCTTTCTTTGTTGTAAGATGGAAAAGAAGCCATTAGTGCCACCTCAAATAAAGAAATATCTTACTTACATAGTTCGCACTACAATTTCCCCACATCATAATTATTTCCTTTGTGTTACATTGCTACATTAAAGGTGCCCATTTCTTTAACATATACCCTAAAAGGTAATTTTAGCATACAATTGCTTTTTTGTGCATTATGATTCATCACCCAAATCATTCTGTTCTCTCTGGCTGCATTTGTTGAACCTGATGATTTGAACTTCTCTGCATTGATCCACCATTCTCTAGAATTCTGCTTCTTTCACTGCTATTTCAGACAGCAGAATTAGGCTTTCTCTGCTGCTGTTTGAGACTGGAGCACCAGGTATGATGCTGTCTGTAAGGGTAAGTGAATGTAAGATAATGCATCATTTGAAACACTGAAAAATAAACATTAATTAACTAAAATCATTTATCACATGATCCTAAAATATTAATTAATTTATCACAGAAATAACAAAATTAGCAAATGAAGTAGGTAAAAGAATTAATTAGTAATTCAATATTGGATTGTTTTTTAATTCCATTTGGTAATATTTTATAGTCCTGTCAGAGATGGATTTTCCACACCCCTGAATTTTTTATTGTAATTCTCATTTTTTTTTTATATACTTTCACAAAATGTCTAACATTCAATAGAGGTGATCCAGAATTTAACATAATGATAATTACTTGTTTAAAATATGCCCTAATAACATCCTGCAATGTTTAACAGAGTTATCCGAATACAAGTCAATGCTGAGTGACAATAGAAGATTGTTTTTATTTGAAAATGTTGTAATATATGTATTTGTTAATATAATTTTCTGCGACCATCCATCATGTTGTAATATTTCTCTGGAGCATTATCTCTCAATTGATTAAATAAATGAAATATTTAATAATAAAGATTAATAGTATTTAATGTGTTATATTTTTAAAGTATTCAGTATCATTTTAGTTTAAATGAAGATTACATTTTAAAAATGTACCAGAAAATGTTATTTTAGGTTATATTATTGTCATATTTTCACAGGTTTTAGCTCAAAAATTCTTAAATTTAAAATTAATTTTCTGTCAGAATTAATACAGTTGAAAATACAGTGAAGGAACTAATATATTCATAAATAACTAGTGAGTCAATTTAATACTCTGATGCTCCACTTATCATTGAATTATACAGAACATGTTTCACAGGCTTTTACCTGTATCCTTAGCTGTGAGCAGATTGCCAGATTCGTTGTTGGTTGGATGAACATGGTATAGCTGTCGTGGACATTTTATAAACTTTTGGATTAATTTGTGTTGGGATCTCAAAGTTCATAACCTTATCTTCATATTTATTTATAAATTTTTTTTATATTCCCAGCTTCAAAAGTCTCACTACAAATTTCAATAATTTGACTTTCATTTCTATATCATGTTTATCTCTCCAAAAGTGATGTGCAACTGCTGAATTATCTATTTGATTGTGCCTGATGTTTCTCAATTGTTCATTTAGCGTAATTTCAATGCTGCTTTTTGTTTTGCCAATATATACCCTTGTTGCATTCTGGACAGTTTATTTTATATATTCTTGGCTTCTTCTCATCAGATATTCTATCATTACAGCTTGTGAAAAATGTTCTGTATAATTCAGTGGTAAGTGGAGCACAAGAGTATTAAATTGACTCACTAGCTAATTAAGAATATATAATGCTTGCATATTTCTAACATTTTTAGATCATGCTGGTCCAGAATAATTTGTGATTAATAATGATGATAATAGGTTGGACAAAAGGGATGGTTTATCCAGATACCTTGCACAGAGTTTTAATATTCATTCCCAAATGTTGCCTATAAAAGAGCAATTTACTTGCACTAAAAATACAGCATCTTAAATTTATCATAATTTCTGTGATGGGCAATAGCTCTGCAGTATTATTGAGCCTTACTTTATACATATGTAAAATTTGAAGTAGGTTTCAATCTTATTGATTAAAATAAGTTGCATTTCTTTTTTTGGCAAACCTAGCTTTTTAGCACAAGTACATATGTGGTTATCCTGCTTTGATAGCTTTATTTACAGCTCAAAAAGATCCCCTTTGAGAACATGAAAATTCTGGTTTTAAGTCTATTATGTCCATAGAATACATTGCATTTATCCATGTGAAAAAACTGTTCTTCATTAATGCTTTCTACATAGTAGTTATGTTAATCAAACTAATCTATGCAAATATTTATGCTCAAAGGTTGTAATGCTGGTGCAAATATGTTCAACACTTAATATGAACATAAGGAAAGCTGTTAGATGCCAAAGAAGGGCAGACTTCTTTAAACAATTGTTTCAAAGCTGCATGCATTGAAAACACAAATTTTTCTTAGTGTCCAAAGCAGTTATAGGTGAGCAATCAATTTTAACATGTAAAATGTTTAGTTAATTAAAATAATCATGTATATTTTCACTTTTTCTATGCATTTTTGTAATATATAAACTATTTATAAATATACTGAAATAAGTGTTATATATTTACAGGCATTTATTTTTATTGATTATTGTGTAGAATATATTTTAATATTTGTGCACATTTGATGCATGCAAATGAAATAAATTCGGAACATCAACTGGTCAAAGAACAATAACTCCTAAGTATACACTCTGCTATTATAGTGCATAAAATTCATAATAAAATTTTAATTTATTAGTAAAATGTATTAAATATATTTTATAAAAGTTTTTTAGGTAAATGATTTTCTGAGTATGTAAAATGTGTTTAAAAGTGGATTTCTGTGATGGTGAAATATTGACAGTGATTGCATAAGTTTTTACATCACATGTATAATTTCACAACTAGGGCCACAGCGAATATGGTCTCTGTTAAATCCTCAGTGTGTTGGAAGTGTTTATTTGGCTTCACCAATAAGCTATGGAGTTTCCAATGACACCATGTTCAATGCAACCACACACAAACATCACTTACACTGATAGAGAGTATTCTCCATACTTTTAAATGTGCCGCAGTTATAATCTTTGGTAAATTTCATCACGTGATGAATCTCTTTGTGATAATGGGCCCATTGAGGCAGTACCATGAGATAATGTTGATGGTACAAGGGACAAATATCTGAAACAGGGATCTGGCTTTCAATTCATGAATCTGATTAAAAGACCTAACTGTGGTTATTGTATATTTATTGCATTTTAGCATTATTTAAACAAAGTTCATCATGTTTTAATACAATAGCCTTAGACTTGTTGGAACTCCAGACTTTTTCTTCTTCTTTCCCTATATCTTATGCCTGTTAAGCATCAGGTTTTATCAGCCACTTTCTGAACTCCTCTATATCTTCTGCCATTTCTTGCAGTTCTCTTATCGACTTCTCCTGACTGTGTGCCATTATTTCCGCTTGAATCTTAGTCTTCCCCTATTTCTTCCTCCTTCAGGCTTGCTTTATATGTATGCTCTTTTTGGCAATCTGTCCTCTGGCATTGTTACCACATGCCCAAACCATCTCAGCTGCTTTTTTTCTATTGTACTAATTATATTATTCTATCTCTTACTTGATCTCTTCTAGTCTCTCCAACCACTTTTCTTAAAGTATTTCATCTGAGCTGTCTCCATTCTGCTAGAATGTTTACCTAGGACGGTCCAGCTTTTGCTCTCATAGAGCAAAATTGTTTTATATACTCTGATTTTTGTTTTCAAACTAATTCCCCTTTTACCTTCTATTGTTTTATACATTTGATAATATACATTTATTGCTTTCTTTATTCTATTATTAACTTCCTGATATATTTTTCCATCGTTTGTGACTAATACTCCCAAATATTCAAAACTTTCCACATTCTCCAACACCTCTTCCTTTCATGCTATTTTAATTTCTTCTTTTCATTCCTTATCACTATTACCTTACTCTTTTTTATATTCATTTTCATCCCTCTTTCCTCTAATGCACTTGCCCATTTGTAATATTTCTTCATTCTGAACTAGCAGCACGTATCATCTGCATATATTAACATTTGTATATTTACTGGTCTCAAACTCCAATTTCCTGTGGCTGTTCTCCTTTTATAGTTTGTAATAATTTGATTTATAAAGATGTTAAATAACAAAGGGCTGAGACTGTCTGCCTGTTTCACCCCTATTTTCATCTTAACTCCTCTGACATTTTCGCTGACATCCTCACTACCCCCACCTTTTTTTCTTATAAACTTTTGATAATCTAGTTATTTTCCTATTTACTTCTAGTTCCTCTAACACTTTCCATATTTCTTCCCAAGGTACTGAATCAAATGTTGTCTTAAGATCTAGGAACATTGCATATATTTTCTTCTTTCTGTTCAATGGTAATCCATTATTTGTCTCATTTAGAAAATATCTTGTGTTTGGCATTTTTCTCTAAAAGTGCTTTGTTCTTCTGCTAGTTTTCTCTGCACTTCCCTTCTTGCATTATTCTTCAGTAGATCTTTAATGGTACTTCTAGATTTCCCTTCTCTTTCCTTCTCAATTTCCTCTGTTATTCTTAAGTAGATCATTAATGATACAAGTGACAGGCATATAGCTCTGTAATTCTCACAACATAATGTGCTCACTTTTTTATGTATTGAAATGATTATATTTCTTTGCCAGTCCAATGGGATTTTTTACGTTATCCATGCTTTTTTCATTCATGATTTTTTTTTATTAGCCCTAGGCTAAGCTAGCCTGGTGGAGGAGTTGCCTCCTTAACTCCTCCAGGCCTGCTGGATTTGTTTAGGGTTTACTCTCCAAGCCTTTGGCGAATCAACTCCTTAGTCACTAGGCAGCAGTTCCTAAGGTGTCTCCTCCATCTCCTCTGCCTTTGGGATTTCTCTTCCTTCACCTTTGGAACTGTTGAACTTCCTCTTCTGGATTACTTCTTAGTCAGGGTCTTCCCCTTTGGCCTGTCCAGCAAGGGTGGCTCTACCAGTAGCTTTGCTATTGCCAGCATAGACCAAAGGATCATCAGACCTTGCGAGCCCTCTCACCACTGACAAGGCCATGCAACCCCAAGGGAGGGGTAGATCTTTTCTGTTTTGTTATACATTAATGCAGCGATGTCATAATGTTTATGCTTTCTAAATTCAGTCTTTAGTGATGCAAGCAGTAAACTAGTTAGACAAATACTATTCCAAAAGCTCAGTTTGCAAAAATACTGGATTGACATAACTGGAATTAGGTCCCCTCAGAAGCAAAATGGCATTTGTGTGGACAAAATCATTTTTCTCTCCCACTTAGTCACATATTAAAAAATTATGGTAATTTGTCTGTATCCACAGTTTGGGATCTGACTTAGATCTCTATGTTGCAAAGGATAGGAAATTACCTTGAACTTGCCATGTTGCTGAGAAGCAATGGCACTGCCCCTTGAATGTTATGCAAAATATCTGTGGTTAGAAAGTGGACCTGCTGGTAGGCTGTCAGGATAACATGAACGGTTGCCATTCCAGTCAGGAAAGAACATCAGTGCACCAATGTTGCTCACTACTATGCAGTAGAATACTAAAATAGCAATTCATTAAAGTGGTCATACCCTAACTTCTATCTTAAGCATAACGTTTCTTTTACTGCAAGTGTTAGCCACTCATTTCGTCACTTGTTTAAATGGGTTAAGTCTTGAAGAAGGCATCTGTAGAATTTCTGTAGTGTAAACTTAACATTCATATTTTCAACATGACAGCAAAAATATACTAGAAGCATACAGTTCTAGAATATGTCTTAAACATTTCAGAAACATTTTCAGGTAATCTACAAAAGCACTGAGTGTTTTCAAAATTTGGAATGGAACACTGAAACACTTATTAGTAATTTCTTCTGAGTGTTGTTTTTCTAATTTTCCACTTGTTTATCAAGATATCCCCTTTAATAAGGACATTTTAGTAGAAAGCATAAATTCTAGACATGTTTTGACATCTGAAGTTGTATAAGATAAAGTTTTATATAGCAGTAGTCAATAAGAGAAAAAAAAATCTCCCAAAAATAAGCCTAAAACAGATTTTACAAAAATTTTATTAGTTGGTTATGTTTAAAAATGACTAGTATGTAAATAGAACAATATGTAAAATTTGAAAGGAAGTTTTCTGTATGGAATCCTAACCAGAAATTTATATGTATTTAAATTTAATTAATATGAGGTATAATAGTTGTGGAATGAAATATATTTATATGCAATAATTTTATAAATTTAAACGGTTCTATAGGAAACAGAAGCTAAAATGGTTTAGTGAAAACTACAGTTTTTAAATGTTATTATTCCTTTCTTCTCAGCTTTCATAGCCTACTGTCCTCATAATGTTTAGAGTTGATTGACTTTATTAATACTGTGGGACTGCGTAAGCATTTAATTAAAACAATAACAAGCAAAATATATTTTGTATTTTAAAAGTCCCAGGTATTTTTAGTTAATAATAATATGTCTAGATTATTTACAATTGAAATTTATCCTGACAAAACAATGCCCGTGCAGATTTCCATAATATATTTTGCCTTCCCATGCAAGTTGCTCATTGTAATCTGTAAACCAAAATTGAAGTTGCAAAAATGGTATTAACCCACCAAGCATTGTATCCTCTTGATCAGAATAATGAGTTTATGAAGTAATCTTAAAAAAATTAAATGGAGACTGCAAGTTTTTTCAGTATTGATTAATTCAGTCAGTGTTGATAACTTAAATGGATGTATCTACTTTTTACATAAGTGGTTCTTGAGAAAAAGGAACATGAGTTTCAAGAAATAAATAAGCACTATGAATCTTATTTTGATTTAAAGTAAAACACTAAAAATCATGTTGTCACATTAAAACTCTCTTTAAGTTTCACAAACACACTTATAGAAGTAATTTTGGTACATGTTTCATGAGGAATGTAATGCCATTTATGATTTTTAGTGTTTTACTTTAAATCAAAATAAGATTAACAAAAGTTTCACTGTGTGGATTCCGACATTCCGTAAACAAAGCACTATGAAACCTATCTAAATTATTAAAAATCTTATTACTCTATTTGTAGCTATTTGTAAATGTACATTTATCACTGAGGCTCTTGTAAGGGGTTTTTTCTTCATTTTTTCTCCCATAGTTAAATGATATCTGGTTCACTGGGAAACATTAGTAATGTGTAGTGCAGACAAGCCTTGAATCCGCCAGTGTAATGTAGCTCACCTAGTGGTTATCACTGATACCTTAAGCAGAATAATAGTCCATACTGTGGTGGTGGGGTACAGTGTCTGCTTTGTAATCCAGTATGTGTAAGTTCGAATCTGGGTTAGATTCTATTGTTTGAATAGGGTTTTTAGAGGTTTTCCCATATCCTGCAAATGCAAATGTAAAGCAACTTTTGGGTTCATGGTCCCTGGACTCATCATTGTTTCAGTCAACTAAACTTCTGTTATTAGTAAGACAGCAAAATCACACTCCCTCTCCCAATGCTACTGGGCCAATGCTCAGAGTTAATCTGTGAAATAATAATATTGATGATAATGATATAATGATAATTATGATGATAAGTAATGAATATCTCAAATCAATGTTACAAAATTACAAACAGAAAGGAAGAAAATCAAAAGGATTAAAAGTACACACTATTGTCTCTGTAATGTTAAAAATGCCCATTTTAACTACTAAGGCATCACAGCTGATGGACATTGCTGATACATGAAATGAAATGAAATGAAGTGATAAACAGGAAAAGTATTTTTTATTAAAGGAAGGAAGTGTTTCAGGCCTAAGTTAGGATACCTCCCCATTATTTGCCATTTATGAGGACTGAGAGATACCTGGAAAAAACCTCAGGAAAGACTATCCTGGTGGGAATCGAACCCAGATCTCCTGCTCATGAATTCACACCTTAATGGCTTGGTCACTCGTGGTGGTTTGTGTCTCATTCTTGGAACTGAATCATCTCCTCTGCCAAGATGTATTCATAGCTCAGGTGGTAATGGCACAGAGGTAAGAAACCAGTCCTGGTGATCTAGTGGTAACCATACATGCCTCGTAGACCCAAGATTGCGGATTTGATCCCGGCCAGGGTCGATGGATTTTTTTCAGGCATAAAAATCCTAAGTATGGCTTCCTTGGAAGGGAAGTAAAGCTGTGGGTCCTGTGTTGTAGATTTATGGCTCAAAAAAGAACCTCAAGCCTGAAAGAAGAGGCCTCTGAGCAAAATTGATTAGCTGTTTCATGCCTTGAATCATATGGGATGCTGATGACCTGAGATATTTAAAAGAGCATCCATAAATAAACCAAATCAACAACAAGAAGTAAGGAACCAATTTCTTTCAGGCACCACAATGTCCCTGTCATACTAATTCGTCCCAGTGTACTTTGCAGATAACATTTTGTTTTTTATTATTTTGAATGAAATTCATGAATACTCTCAAAATATGAATCTGAAATTTCAAAAATAATTACAACCTTAAGATTATAGATCTTAAAACTAGAAACAAAGGCAAAGGGAATTATTGAATTTTAAACCCATTTTAATTTTATGCAAAAAATAAAGCCAAATATCACCAGAAGCTGAAAAATGAACTATATATACTGTAAAAAACCAAAATTTTTAGAATTTATGATTTAAATGATAATGTGTGATCATGCAAGATAACTTCATTTGCAAACATCAAAATATGTGTATAATTAAAGCATAATTAGTTATATAGTTATTTAATAGCACTCTGAATAAGTAGGAATTATAGAAGTGGTAAAAAACTGTAATGTAAAACTATTGGGTGTATATTTACACAAACTTGTACATGTATACAAAATAATTTTGCCTCCTAACTTCTTTTGCTTTGAACTATATTGCCAAACTTTTTTGTAAATAAATATTTATTTAGAATCACAAAAATATATTGTTTTATTATTTGATAATCTGTAGCAATATAAACAATATTCAGTGACCAGATCATAATAAATGTTCAGCTTTTTTATTCAGTTGAAATGAATTTTTTTATCTGCATAATGTGTTTGCAGTATCTTTTTGGGATCTATATCTAACATTTTTGTTCTAATATATGTGGAGGGACCTAGAGCTAATCATAACTTGGATTTTATCTACAGGTGCATCAGAGCCTCTACTCCTAATTTTTGATGTGATAAAGGACATAAAAATAAACATTTTTTGTAATAAAGTAGTGTCCGGATATGCTTCATTTTCAATATAAAAGATGGAGATCATCACTCACCTTTTGGGCTGCATTTATGTTTCAGCAATTTTTGTTACTATAAACAATTCAAATTACACGTTTCAGCAATTTTTTAACCATAAAAATTATAAGCAACTGCAGTTTGTTGTTGTATGTCACAAAATATCTTCTGTAAGATCTGTTTAGTCTGGATTTAAAATGCATCGGTAAGCAAATGTGGAATATCCAGACATGTATAAGACATTTGGAGCAGTTTATGGCAATGTTAATTTAGCAAAGCTAATTTGTGAGGAGGAACACCTCAGCATCATATTCCTTGCCATACAGTATGTTCAAGACTGAATCAATGTTCCAGGTAAAGAATTCTGGCGCAAATTGAACTGTGAGAGCATTATACTTTGAAGATGAGGTTTTATAGAGGCTTGAAAATAATCCATCACTAGCATGCGAGCTGTTGCCCATTTGATGAATATCAGTCCCATGTCTGTATGAAGAGTCTTAAGCAAGTATGAAAAGCATCTGTTTCATGTTCAAAAAGTATAAACATTAATCCCAGATGATTATCTTAACAGACAACAATTTGCTGAATGATATTTGCATACCATTAACAATGAGCCTGATTTTGCTAGACTCATATTATGAACAGATGGAACTTGTTTTTTTAGTATACAGAAGAGTCACATTTGGAGTGATACTAATCCTAAAGCTGTGGAGAATCTCTGCAATCAATGGAAGTTTTCTATAAATATTTCAGTTGGATTTGTTGATAACTATCTAATATGGGACCATATGTTTTGACTGCATGATTGAATGAACACGTTGGTATTTTCCTTGTACAAATGCTTTTGGAGCTACTTGAAGATGTCCAGATTAATATTAGGAGAATCATGATCTTTTAACACAATGGTACACCTGCTCATTTTGGTTTAAATTGTCAAAATTATTTAAATGTACATTTTCCCAATTGATAGGTAGGGAGAGCAGGTCCATTTGCTTGGCTGGCACTTTCCCCAGATATGACTCCAGTCAATTTTTGTTTTTGGGGTTATATTAAATCAATTGTTTATGAAACACCCATCAAGACACAGCAGAAGAATTATTTGCTAGAATTATTCTTGCTTTTGACAATTTTTGTAAGAGACCACAGATATTTTGAAGAATTTACCTTCAATCATACAGTGTTATACTTTGTATGTCCACAATGGTGGTCACAATTTTGAATTGCTATAATTTTGTCAATACCATTTTCTAAATATCTGGTATTAGATTTAAAAAAAATACTGTTTAACCATAAAAAGTAAATAAAGTAACTTCCAAATTGAAATTCATTCACTTTTTCTTTCATAGCACTATAACTTGAAAACAAAGCATTTTGGACATTACTTTATCAAGGATTTTTTTTTTATTTTTATGTTCTGTGTCACACCAAAAAATTAGGAATAGTTATTCTGATACAACCTGTATACAGAGATGTGAATCTGTAACAACATAACATGAACATCTGGCCTTATTAAGTACACGTTATAATTTTTTAATGAATGCCTTCAAGCCATTACTTTCTATATTAGAACTGAATCTTGCTGTGCAGTTCATTAAATAACATTAAATAGGTGCATTGCATTAAAAGCAAGCTACTAGATTAGTCAGTCTGAATTAAGTGCCCTGGTACCCACTCCAAGTGAGTAGAAGATATTCATGTGAGGCACACTTGAATGTTCTCTGTTCCAGCAATTTTTCACCAGGTCAAATTATTGTAGTCTCTGTAATAGGCTTATTTTACTTATCTAAATTATACATATGTTAACGTGTGAAAATAAAAGCAAATTATCTTTTGTACAATTTTACTGAATAGTACAAGATCGTTATTTAAGTTACAAATTGATGTGGGGTACCATGATTGAATGAGGCACCTGAGGTTATTGCCACTAGGTTGCAGCATTACTCTAGTAGCAATTGGTGACATTCAAATGAAACAATTGATGTTTACAATAGCAAAGTAGCAGTTGCAAGATAGTGGCACTTTGAGTATGTACAACCCTTGAGCAGGGCTCCTTTGTGTAATTTTTGTAAGCAGAAGGAGTAGAATCAAAGAATATTTATAAAGAAATGCTTCCAGCTATTATGAGAAGTGATTATTAGGCAAGCTGTTGCAGATGTTTCAAGCATTGATGCATGGCTTTTCTCAGGCTGGCAATGGGGAAACCCAAGACTCGTCACCTGTGACCATTTGGGCTAGCATGTCATTTCCTTCATTGTGGTAGCCATTGGGATGCTGTAATATCAGATCCATTCTTTGCATTTTGTGTTGTGGGGTCAGCATGCACAGCACCTATCATACACAAACATTGTAAAAACCTAACCTATCATGCATTATGAGAAGCCCCATGCTATATGAACAACCAATACCAGTGGCTATAGTGTCTATAGCATTCTGTCAGCTTAGATTAAGTCTTCAACTCATTGCAAATATCCTTTGTGGCAATTTCTGTTGCCAGCTAAAAGTATTCATTTTTGATATGTAGAATTAATAGGTACCAAGGTAAATGGAGAATGTTCTATTGTTTGACAATGAAAAGAGGGATTCCTCAGGCAAAAAGTATCAGAAAATAATAATTATATATAATTTAGGTGTGTCAGATGTATTATATTTAGTGTTAGGTACTTAATTTTTTAATTTTTTCAAACAAATATTATAGCAAAACCCTAACTGGGAGGGGGAAAAAATGCTGGAATTATATTTTTTCTAATTTAAATGAAAATATATTTACGTTCATAGTATTAAAAAAAAGTTAACACTCTTGTGCCAATTATCAGTGATGTAAATATCAGGTTACTTTATGCATATGAACTGATGGTAAACTTGATAGTAGTTATAGGTTTAAAATTGGCTATAGATGGAATTGTAAAATATTGCAATAAATGGTGTTTGAAAGTAAACTTCCATAAAGTCAAAATTATGGTGTTCAAAAAAGATGATAAATTTCATAAGAATGAAAAAGGGTTTATGAAAGTTGTAGACTTAATAGAAGTTTAAAACAGTTTAGTTGATTGATTATACACATAAAGAGGTTGTTATAGATCCCTAGCTGAAGATGAGAGTAAATTTCAGATTGTTAATGGATTCACATATTTGGGAGTTAAGAAGAGCAACAGACGATACTAGGAAAAACATATGGCCTTTGCAAAGGTAGGACTGGCCATGGGATCACTTAGAAGCTCCTTTTACATTGCACCAGTAATGACTATAGAATGGGAGAGAATTTATCATGCCTCTGATAAATCGTGCCGCACATATCTGAGAAATTGATGAAGGTAGTGAATAGGATTTAGTTTTGAGAATATTTTGTAAGCTGATTCTGGGAGTACTACAGAATACTGCAAATACTTGAGTTTTACTGGAATTAGGAATGGTCAATGTTAGAGGAAAAATCATAGAAAGGATGTTAAAGTATTGTTTCGGATTCAGCAGCTCCCTAAGCAAGATATTCTGAAGGTATGCCTGGAATATCAGGAAAATAACTTGGTGAGATTAGGGAAAATCAAAATCCAATTAAGAATGAATTAGGAGATTTCTGTATGGATAATTTGAGCAGAACAATTGGAAGGAAGTGGACAGGCAGGAGTTATTTTCCCAAATTAGGTCATTTACCTTTTATAAAGAATTAAAGGCGATTCCAGGCAAAGAAAAATATATAAAACTCTTTAATAAAAATCTGAGAGAGGTGATTACCTGGCTCCATTTAGATAAATGGAAATTAAAGCGGTCAGCTGGGAGACATTTTGCTTATTTGTGGGGAAGAACAAAATGAAATATGTGTATTATTTGATTGTAAGGAGACGGATAAATGGAGGACAAACATGATAGCAGAGAAATCATATTAAAGAGGATTTTTACTGATGAAAAGTGTCTAGGAAAAATGAATTAGAAATGCACAGTTCAATAAACAAGACTAATTAGATAGAATAAATTGGTGATAAATATTTAATAATCATTAACACAAATGTTGAACTTAGTAACAATTGATAATAAAATTCATGAAGATGTGTCTAGCCTAGTTGAGTATTGAAGATATAAACAATGGAGTACTCAAAACACAAAATGAAGAGGAAGCTAATTAATAATTGAAACATATAATTAATTTACCTATGAGCTGTATGGTAGGATGGATGAGATGGTATGGTTACCTTCTGGTATGTCAAAGGAGCAGCTGCCTCTATTAATATTAATATGATACTTTTCCTTCTGTAGCCAAAGACAGAAATACTTGTTGCAAGAATAACAGAGGGAGAAGAATTCTCACTTTATACAGTAACAATAATTATGTTGTCATTTAAGAAGTTTTTATTTCTCTATAAGAAAAATGACCAGGGCCAGAACTTATAGATATTTCATCTATTTTATTTTTGCATAGCATATCAATAAATAAATAATTAAAAATTAAGCTGTTTTTATAGGCATTGCTGGAGGTAATATTGCATTAATTCTATTCATTAAAATGTTTAAAAAAACATCTGTCTTATGAGGTGAGTAAGATTAATATTTTAAATTTTTGGGGAAGTCTGATGTGCTCTTTTTCTAATTTAGCTCTTCAAATATATTCACATATTTTCTTTCCATTAAGTTTCTCATTGAAATATGTATGCTGAATGTTCCACAAAACCTGCAAAACCTCCTTGTCATGACCTTAACCTCCTTGAAGTATATGTACAAGCTTAATTTTTAGTTCATGTAAAAGCGTTTGATGATGAGGAAAAATTTATCGCGTAAATGTAGATATGGATTATTCTCCGCCCGTGGGCTAAAAAATCATTCGCACCTAGAAACGGACATGGCATTATTGAGGTCTTTTCGATTCAAGAGGGCGTTAGCAAAACGCATTACGATGGTCTTTTTTTTTTTTTAATCTTTATCTTTTTAAAATCTATGCCTAAAGTCGTTTTCCAATGACAGTGTTGGTTTAGAACGCGTGCGAAGAGATCGTGTTGTGGCAGTTACTAATTTATTTGTATGTTTTAAAGGTGAAAGTATATAATCAACAAGAAAGAAATCTATCCGGTGGTGAGCAAACGGTAGGAAGATGTTTTAAACAATATTATTATTTTAAATATGAAGTTATCTGGCAAGCAATCGGTCTGTGCTATGCAAGTGTCTATAGCATTTGACCTTTTCTCCTTTATTTAAAATGGAATGTACTAAAATGGTGTCAGCAAATAAAATAAGAGATCTTCTATTAATAAGTTATATTTGTGATTTTTAGTGTAATTCTAAAGAACGATGTGCGAACATATAGTTCAAAGTTTTAGGTGAAACTTGGCTAATGTGCATCCTTACAAAAAAAAAAAAAAAAAAAAAAAAAAATAATAATAATAATAATAATAATAATAATATTAATAATAATACCTAAATAACAGGCTCGCCTCCTTTTGGCAAGTCCAACCTAATACAAACAACACTGGGCAAAAATGTAATCGATTCATACACATACACACCAACCTTGAGTAACTCCTAGAAAGCAGAATATCCTTTGGTTTATTACTTTTGTAATAATATCACCACTTACTCTCCAGTTTTAATAGGTAAAATGAGCTCTCATACATAGAAGGGAAGGTTGAAAGTGGGATATACAGGTGTTTAAAAAATTATAGTAAAACATTTACCGATAAGAAGTACAAGCTAAAATAAGCAAAAACGTTCCAGTAAACATGGATCCGCAAATTATACTTTTACGAAATAATGACATTTATTTTGTTGGTTGGGGCAGCTACTAAACCAAGCGCATGGATACTGAGGGTCAATTCTAACAAAAGCTGTGACAATTTGATTAAATTTATCAATAAAGAGACAGTAAAATTTGATTTCAACGCGCAGAAATATAATTGAGCATACACAAAAGAAACTTCTGTTTGAACAAAAGTGAAGTTTGTGCTAATGCACTGTATTGATTAACATCAAGTGAAAACTTTTACAGCAGATGTTCAATTGAATGTAATTCCAGTTTTCTCGCAAAGACCTGCGAATGCGTTCGGATAATCCTGGGCCATTCTTCATTTGTTGGAACGTATGTAAAATCCGATTTTTTTAGGTATGGTGATGTCCGTTGTATAGATTAGACCTTTGGCATAACCCCATACTCAAAAATCCAAAGGATTTAAATTCGCGCTGGCGCTGTTGCAATGGAACATTTTCCACTAAATTTGGAAGGCCATTCCGCAAAAAGCGCAGGTACTAACTATTCTCCGGTTAGCTTGTTTTGGGAGAAAATGTGGTCCAATTAGACGGTTGCCGAAAGTTCCTGCCCAGACATTAAACGCGAAACGTTGTTGATGTCGTGCCTCTTGCACTGCACGAAGATTGACATCGGCCCACACATGACACGTGTGGAAATTACAAATACGTTACAGGTAAGCCCAGCTTCGTTTGTGAATAAACGTTGTTTTAAAACTGGGGATTTAGGGCGCCATACGCTGGCAGAAAGTCTGCGTGTTTCAGATCTGGTATGGGTACAGTAATTGCCAATGTAAGATTCCCCACAAACTGCTTGCACTTATTTTGCTCTTGCATAGCAACCCTCCCCGTTCAAGCTCCTGGATTTACATCTACACGTTCTAACGCCCTTTCCTCCACATCATGTGCTAAGGATCGCCGTCTACTTGGTTGTCCTTGGCTTGCAAATGTCCCATTTTCCCTAATGCACGCTAGTGAATGTTCGACTATCGGGCTGCCTTCTGTTGGTATAGATTCTGCTTACAAACGCACAGCCATGAATGCACTGCCATACATGTTCGCGTATTCTTTATTGCTGTATTTTCCTTCCATGTTTACAAACCTTTTCATAAATCACGATAGGCACATAACACTTATTCGCAATGTATATAGTAACCATAGATCGATTGATTGGTTTTTGTTTATTACTAAGAGCAATGAGGGGAATGGTAGGGATGCTTACAAAATATGAAAGTGTCCGGGTATTCGGTTCAGTGGCGTCTTTAACCAACAAGATAAATGCCATATCGTAAACAATTAATGTGCGGACCTATGTTTAGTGGAACGTTTTTCCTTCTCTTAGCTTGCACTTCTCACCGATAACGTTTTGAAACATTCTGTGTATATACATATGCTTCCATAAGTTTTAGTTATTACAGAAGTAATTCTATGAAATTGTTGGTAATTATTAGCTCTTGCGAGAAACAATTTTCGATAATATAACATATTTTAGGAGAAGTGTTATGAACCCAAATCCGTTACTGCTTGTGAGTCATGAATTGAAATAGTGAAGTTTCCAATAAGAATAACATTATGGAAGAAAATGTACAATAATTATCTCAATGTTGATAGCTGTAACCAACGTCCGTTATCTTTCTTAGGTAACCTAACCATTTATTCAATGTGGCTAAAAAATTCGTTTTACTTGCGTAACCTAGGGACTAAATCTTTAGGTTGTGAAAACCAATTCAGTTTTTGGAACAACTTTGTAGTCATTGTGAGCTAGATCTGAAGAATAAACAGAATGTCCCAGCATTCAAACTCCGGAAATCCGTGTTTAGAGCGAGTTGATGTTCAACTGCTCAATCTGAGAAAATGGGCAATAATTATTCAAAATGTCCTCTTCCTAGACATGTGTTTTTTCCTTAATATGTCTGCAAACATGGATAAAGAAAAGTCAAAGAGAATGCGAGCAGAAAGTTTAGCAAATGTGAGAAGGATAGTATTATTGATCTGGTGCTAAAATGTAAGGGAATAATTGAAAACAAACAAAAAAGCAGATTCGATCTCAAATAAGGATAAAGAACATACATGGGGGGAAATTGCCAAATAGTATACTTCTTTTCTGAAAACTTCTATTATATCCCAGGCAATATAATATGTATGTGTGTGCAGTCTATAACACATAAAACTCCAGGAAAGTTTCGAATGTTATAGAAGCCTAGCGTCACTTTGCATACATCACCCTCTTCGGTTGGCATTTAAATGATCTGAGGTATCAGAGCTGATATTGCTCTAGTAACTTTATGGATGCTTCTATTGTTGTTTCCGTTCCTTTCTTCGTTTTAAATATATCTCTAATAACTATTTAGAAACTCCCTGTCGCATAAAACCTTAAAGTTAATAGCATCGTGAACATGGAATTCAAAGCACGATTTCGCTTAGTTTAGGGAACATAAGGGAACATAATATCTGTTTCAGTTTTTTGACATCTTTTGCTTAGCGAATTCGCGTTTATTGTTCAGTTCTAGGAACTGATTACTTACTTCATGAAATATACGAGGAATACGGTGAAACTCTTTTTCGGATGAAATGTCTAATATCAGAAATCTGTCAATATACCTCTTGTAAGGTTAAGCTAACATAACCTAAATTGAACGCAATTCTTTGTTATTACGTGGTAATGAAAGGCGAAACATTGAAGAAATTTTACCTGAACGAAATTAAAACAAAAACAACTATTTTTTTTATTTATAAATTAAGTTTTTATGCTTCTGTATTCTGAGAAATGTTTTATTTAACAATGCTAAACTCTAGTTAGTGTTTTAACTTGTGAAATTTCACATGTTACATTTAATTTGAGGACAAGACGAAATAATCTTAGATTAATGTTTATGCAATCAAAATTGCAAAGTTAAGTATAACTGGTGGTTAATTTTATGCCCTAAACTCAAATTAACTGTATACAACTGGCCCTGGATTTATTTTATCTTTCCTATTTTTACTTTTTGAATCAATAATTAATTTGTTGTTTAAATAGATGATTCGGCAGGTTATCCAACATAAAAAACGAAGTTACGCAGGTTAACCAACACGAAAACTTACGCAGAAATCTGTGATAGATTTCTATACGAAGTGAAAAACATGTAAAATTGAGTTCCAATTCAATCCAGAAAGCTTATTCAAATTGATTTGATTCCGATATGTAAACGTGGTAATTGTGATGGGTCCATGACTCATAAATATTCACAAATCTATCAAATTTTTGTTTGTTCACCGAAAAATGCCTTAAATGTTGCTTACAAATGTTGACTCTCAACTTTTCTGAGTAGGTGTCAACATTCGAGGTTTGCAGCTGACTATTTCATTTCCAATTCTTTAGTTAAAATGTGATATCCATTTCCCATCATCATTCCTTAGTATGTATAATAGAGAGAGACACACACACACAAAAAGGTAATAAATTATATCTTTACGACCAAACCTAAACCTAAAACATCAGCATGCAATGAATATGCTGTGTATTCATAGCTTACCTCATATGTTAGCATCTGGGTTCGTATGTTATTCAGTAGCTGTTGGAAGTGGGTGAGTAGTGGGTGAGGGTCATTTTTAGGGAATCTTGAAGGTCATGTTGGAACGTTGTTTACTTTTTGCCATTTTAAAATATAAAAATGCAAAGTCACATAAATACATTGAACATACACACACACGAGTGTAGCATTTCATTACATCTCAAAATTTCTGTCGGCACTACTTCCAAAATACTCTTTTTCTGCACAGGCTTTCAAAAAAGCATTATAATTAGCATCTCATTTTAAAGAGACAACTTACTCATGGATAAATTTTGTGGTAGTAGCAGTAATTTCTTTTACGTTTAAGTCTATGACAGGTTGCTCACAAGTGTTCAAAATTTTGGAATCGCAGAAGTGCTTTTGAGCTCTTTAGTAATAGAACCTATTTCTACCATACCTTTGTGTCTTTAAATTAAATTCAGGGCATTTTTGGAGATTTTTTTTAAATATTTTAACGCCTGTTTTTACTGCTGAGGCATCAGAGGCTGTGTGCACTGATGAATGATTAATTGGGAAAGGATTTCTTTTTAAAAGGAAGGAAGCATCCCAGGCCTAAGTTTAGGGTATCTATTCGGACTTTTCAATATGACAAGAAACCCTAATAATAAAAGTTCAGTCAGGAGAACAGTCCTGGCGAAAATTGAACCCCAGGGCCCTGTATTTGCCTATGACATAGGTAAAATTTATGATATAAATTTTATATGGTACATTTCCCTTGGTCATATACACTTATTTCGGCTTTCATCCACACATTACATCTTTGCATTATTATTATTATTATTATTATTATTATTATTATTATTATTATTATTCTATGATACTAAATTACGTACATAGAAAAGCGTATTAATAAACAATTAAATTGTAATAGTTCATAAGTTCCCCATTTCTACTGGAATCGAATCTGGATCTCCCACTACAACCTTCAAGATAAGACATCTACATGTGCAAACATTTAATCACAGCCTTTGGCTGGACGCGCTTCAATTTTCTATTGAGGTAGGAGTTTTCTCATATCCACAGGTGCTAAGACGTAATGCAACAATGAATGAACTTGAAATTGTGCACGCGCTGTTTATATACGAGAGTCATTCTGAAAGTCTTCAAGAACGAAAGCAACAACATTTTAAAACGTGTTATCTGATCATTGTTTCTTTTCAAATTTTTATTACATTCTATAAAACATCTAGTCTTTCAAATCATTATATAAATACTGAACAAAAGGGTGCAAACAATTCTTCATATGCTGCCATTGCTGCTTCAGGTGATTCAAATCATTAATCGCGAGTGTTTTCTTTTATTTTGGGGATAGAAAAAATTGTCGCGTGGGATCAAATATGGACTGTAGAGAGGATGAGTAAACATTTGACTCCTGACTCCCGCAGAAATTGGGTTGTTTTCAGTGTTGTTGGGTTACAACAGGGTTCTAGGCGGACCAGTCTTAGGATTGGTTCTCAGTATTTTGAAGACTTTGGGCAGACATTTTGTGATGTACCATCTGGCAGTGACAGTTTTTTTGTCACTCAAGCGGAACTGTCATAATGTGGCTACTAGCTAGAAGAAAGAACAGATCATTCTACTTGCCAACACTCGCCTCGTTTTGGTTCAGGGATCCCCGTCTGGGAAGATGCAGATCAACGATTGTCGCTTCCTTCATGTTTTTTGATCTTCCTCCATCAAAATTTCCAACATTTTCTGGCAGCAATCCACGCTTGCTTTTTTCTGCTCATCTGTGAGGTGGGGGGACTGCTGAACTTCCTGACATGAAGTTTTCTTCAAGGTTTGTTTTCACTGCTGCAGATCCAACATTTAGGGTTTCTTGAATCTGATAATATGTAAGCAATGGTCTTTCCGCAACATACGCTCTATTTTCATAACATTTTCATCCGTTGTTGCTGTAGTGGGCTGTTCTGAGAGGTCTACATCTTCCAGAGAGTCCCTTACTCTCCTAAAATCTGCAAACTATCGATAAATAGTGGACTGCGAGGGGCAAAGATCCCGAAACGCACGCTGCAATCTTTCAAGGCATTCTCTCTCCCCTAAACAGACTTTAAAGTCATAGTAAATTATATCGTGAAAATACTTTCGCTTCAAATCCATACTAGCGTCTGGCACGGCACACTTGCTCACACATACACAGCTGTGCTGATACCACACATTGTTTTGCACATGTTGCTATCTAAACTTCAATCTAAAGCTGGGAAAACCTGCCAGGGTTAGGTCCCCCCCTACGTTTAAAGAAATATTTTTAAAAGTCTGTAATTATTTCGATATTACTACATAGTTTATTGTAAACAAAACAAGCTAATTGAGTGAATGAAATTAATTAATGTTACATGCATTGGTGTATGTTACTTTTACCATATAGCATACCATATTTTTACCGAACATGATGCTACTGACAAACGAAATGTCTATGCGAGAGTAACTGGTTTCCCTTGTACTCTGAAACTCCCAGACGTAACATTTCAGAGGTGTGTCTTGTATTCCATACTGTTTACAAGCGATAAAGTCAAAACCCGGTTTATATTTGATTCACCATCGTACTTTTATACTATAGAGATATTTAAAACTCGCCAGTGACCTCCGTGGGATATTTTAAAGTGACGGTCAAAAGCCTTGCATTTCTAAAACAATAATCGTCATCCCCCCTCCCCAAAGTAATCTATTCCGGATGTATCTCAAGCAATTTGCAGTAATTTTCCTCAATTTCGTTTGTGAACAGAGAATAACTTATAATCAGAGCCCGGAAGTTCAGACATTTATTTAGGTTAAAATAGGCAGGCGAAAAGGCACTTAAATACTGAAAACATTCAGTGGTATGATTAAAATAGGAAGGTATTAAAAGTGAAAACTGAGAGTAAATATCCTCATTAATAATAATAGGAATTTAAGATACTCATTTATTTCTTTATCACATAATTAAAGTATTTAAGCTTACTTTTCTTGATTACAAGCAACAAGAATATATTTTTTCAAGGTATCAATTGTCATAGTCAGCTGCTTGTCAGAGAGAACATTTTTCATCATGGAAAAAGTACGTTCTACTTCCACTAAAATAATTGGAGCATATTTAAAACAAGCTATTTCGGAAGGACTCATAACTCATACTTATAATAAGACATTCATCTTTCAGGACATTATGGCAATGTTGAACAAGACAAAGTAAAATCGTTTTGAATAGTCATTGCAAATTAGCAAAAGATACTCAGTGGTTTCTGGTCAAATTCATTTTCTGCTTATGTGTTTATAGGGTATTAGGTTAGTATCTCTCTCGCTTCCGTACTGAACAAATTGTTGGGACTGTTTATTGCACAGCTGTACCTCAATTGTTTGTTACAATTTTGAAACTGAGAAGTAACCCTATCACAAATGTTCTAGAATTGTCTCACGCAGATCGATACAAGGTCATTCGCCAGGACTATTCAAAACTACAGTACTTCCCTCATCCTCATTAACGGAAGACCCCGCATGCTAACGCTACTAAAGTAGAGATAAAATGCGCTTATTGCGCAAGATACAAATAAGACTTAATAGTTATTCATCTCTGTTTTCATGCATTTTTTCATTTTAAAAGTTGACTAGAAGAAGAGAAAGTGGTAAATAATTATAGCCTTTTCTTTGGGTAGGGCCGGGCCCATATGCCTTTTATTGACTGCCCCTGGTTTCACTGTATATTTCATTGTGATTTAGATAAAATGCACAACATTGCCAATCGTGCGCGAGTCGCAAGTAGTAGTACCGTCTTCTTTCCACATTCGATTAACCATCGCATTTTGCTTCACCAGGACTTTCTGACAGGTTTTCCACCAGCTTTATCGTTCCTTCTTCGCAGTTGATCCACAGTTTCAAAGCGCTCTCCCTCTCCTCTGTTTACGTAAGTGTGCGCATCCTACCTTGTGGTTCGGTGAATGGCCACACAGTTCTTGGTGGCGGGACGGTCAGCCCAGGTAGATAGTGGAGATACTTGAAGTGACCCCCTGGGAAATCAAGCATCCTACTGGCCACGAAAAGGGGCGGGGGACGGAAGAGCGTGAGGGTGGGGAGGCATGCGCTGCTTATTTGTTTTCTTCGCACTATAACCTGTGGCGGATGAACATTGTGTTAACTCGCTTCATAATAAAACTTGCGCATTACTGCTAGTCTGCCACGCTTATCGGTAAATACTAACCATACCGCATCTGTAGTAAGCCTGTGGTTTATGTGACGTTTACAGCTAAGTCGACATCTTTCCTCCTATGAGACGAGGGTCCAGTCAGCAGCGAAAATTAACTAACAAATTAGATCTGAGTTTCTACTTATCTTGAGGTTTTACAGACACTTCCAACAGTGTTTCTTCCAGAGACTTTTACCCGGGGAGAAAATCAACGTGCGGGGTGCAAAGAATTTTAACGAGCTGGTTTTGCGTTGCATGCAGTGATCATGTGGCACACTTAGTATAGTTAAGTATTTGTTCTAATCATTTGTAAGATTGCATCCTTTATTGTAATTTTCAGTGTTTCAATAAGTGAACAAAATATGTATTAAAATTTCAAGTATTTACTGTTTGCAGAGCATCCAAGGCCTATTTTATTATCAGTTATATTTATTCCAGGAGGGGGTTGAGAAACTCCGGAGTGAAACAAAAACTCCTCCTTTCAAAAGTATATATGAAAGAAACACT
Organism: Metallyticus violacea; assembly: GCA_030762175.1. NCBI lineage: Eukaryota > Metazoa > Arthropoda > Insecta > Mantodea > Metallyticidae > Metallyticus > Metallyticus violacea. Next base: position 11,678,179 of record CM060832.1, on the reverse strand, counting down.
ACATCCAAAATGCCCTGATTTGGATAATTTAATACTGAGAGCGGCAAACACACACACGCACGCACGCACACACACAATCTAAAACACTTGGAATATTTTTAATTTTACGCATTATATGTGAATAATTATAATTCCAATAATTTTTTAACATTAAATACTTTTCTAAACATTTTGCAACCACTCGTGTATTCAGATATTATTTTGACTCTATAATTTTCTTTATTGAATGAGCATGAATAAGAATACAAGTTAATCACATTTCACAATGATCTCTTTTTTACCTGTAGGGTAGCACAAGTGTTAACACCTGCATTGGTAACACAACGGTACACTTTTCAACACTCAGTGACACTCTCAGAAGCAGGCGTTTCCTCCTCTGGCTTGTATCACAGCTTTGCCGACATGCTGCGGATCAAGGTCCTTATGTTTTCTTGTGGCATGGCCTCCCATTGCTCACGCCAAACCCTCCGAAGTTCATTGAGGTTCTCAGGAATACGATGACGAAAAATTTCTCTCATTATGTCCCAAACATGATCAATGGGGTTGAGGTCAGGGCTTCGTGCTGGTCAAACTAGCACCTGAATCCCCAATCATATAAGTACTGTGACACAATGTGGGCCACGTGTGGACAGGCATTGTCACGCATGAAGCGGACATTATTGCCAACATATGGAGCATATGGAACAACATATTCTTGAATAATTTCAATATGCGGGTTTGCATTCAGGGGCCCGTTTTCCACGAAAACCAACTCTGTCTTGGCTTCCATACTGATACCAGTCCACACTATGACGGAACCTCTCCCGAAAGTCATCGTCAATGAAAAGGTGCAAGGGGCATACCCTTCTCCAGTCCTGCTCCATACTCTTTCCCTGCCATCAGGTGATCTTAGGCTGAACCTCGGCTCATCCGTGAATAGAACAGCTTTCCATTGCTCTTCAATCCACTGCATGTGTTGACGAACAAAGACAAGGCGTGCTTGCCGATTTTGCTGGGTAGGCATGAGACCTCTGGCTGGTCTTCTAGATGTGAGCTGTGCTTCTTCAAACCTCTTCTCACTGTTATCACGCTGACATTGACTCCTGATGCCCTTGGCAAGCGATTTTGAGCTTCTACGGCTGCTGTGTGACGACCACTCAAAACTTACAGCAGCAGAAATTGATCATCTCAGGCAGATGCCACCCTTCTGCGACCTGATCCTGGTCTTCTGCAGTAGTTCCCTAAACCGTATGCCCTTTTTATAATAGAGACGTTGACTAGTAACACCTGGGCAGCGTAAAGCACGCTCAGTCCATCTTCTAACAGGATAATTGCTTTAGCAGCCTCCTGTCGACTTAACGACATCTTTACCTCATAAAACTATGAGTTAAACTGATTGAAATACCTCAAAAATAGAATAAAACTGATGTAAAAACAATTCAAGAACAATGCCATTAGACATTTCAGATGGCACAGCTGTAAAAAAATGTGATTAAATTGCATTCATTTTTATGTTCATACAATAAAGGAAATTATAGACTCAAAATGATGTTCAAATACTTAAGAGTAGTTGCCAAATTTTTGGAAAAGTATCTAATGTCAAAAAATGAATGGAATTATAATATTTCATGTATAATAATGCGTACAATTAAACATATTAAAAATAGGTGTTACGTTTTTTGCCTGTCAGTGTGTGTATATATGTTTATATATAGTGTATACATACTACTTAATGCACCTTGTGATGAAGGGAATATTATTTTTCCCTTTTCCATTTCGTTCTTCTTCATTTTTAGTTTGCACACCAGCGTAAATTACATTCTACCTGCATTTCATTTAAATTAAGATTTAAAGAAAGTATTTACGCTTGAATCATTAACTGTAATGTTTGGAAATAGTCGCCTTAATAATTTGTTTGTTTATCAGAGCAGCCACTAGGGGGTACTCGGACCGGAGTCAAAATACAAGTAATTTTTATTATATAGCGGAAGTAGAAGACAATTGGAGCATCATGACGTAACAACACATAACCACAGATGCCGCGATTGCTGTGGATAGCTGCACATAAATCGTCGGCCACATGTGATTACTGCTCTTTTGTGATACGAAGTACTATCATAAAGTTCCCACACTGATTCTGTTACAAAGAAAATACGGCAACTTTTGCGTGCGTTGATCCAAACGACACACCAACGGAGTCAGCAATTTCATTGATTGTTCTCCTAGGATTCTTATGAACAGTTTTCCGGACCTTCTCGCCGGTAATGCTCTTCCACTTTTGAAGCGCCCGACTACTGGAAACATTGAATGTTTAATGTCTAATGCACAATTTCACAGTAGCTCTTCGTTCCAACTTGTTGTCCATGACGAATTCGCAGTCTAGTACATGATGACAAAGATAACGATTGCACTGCTCCCAAAGTTGCTTGGCACACTTCTAGTTCAAGGTTACAGTTCCCTTGACCGTCATCTGTTCGCACACTACAGAACCAGTCTGGGAGCTCTTTGACACCACATGGTGTATTTAATGACTGATAAAGAAGCCTTTGAAACTTTTGATGATGACTGATTGTTGCGGGGTGGTAGCTTGCTGGAGTACATGGAATGGTGGCCGTAATTTTTAAATTTCATTCACACCAAAAGAGAATTTAATAGAGACAAGAACAGTTGACATTGTAGATACTCGAAATTCATGTCTTATTAGCGGCATTCAAAATTTTTTGCAAGTGTCACTTTAAAATCCAAGTTCACGACAGAATTCGAAAACTTATTCTCGCAATCCTTCAAAGTACTCTCTATCTCTCTCCAGACACATTGTTGTATACGGTTCAATCCTATGTCAAAAGAACCACGGTAATTCGGACTGAGATTGTCAACAGAGCTGAATTTATAGCTTGAGCAAGGTCCTGCTCGTGTTTAAAACGTTTTTCAGCAATGCAAGATTTCACTCGAGGAAACAACCAGAAGTAGCACAGTGCAAGGTCAGGGCTGTAGGGTGGATGATCAAGCAACTGGACTTTGGTGAGTGACTTACAGTTTCCACAAATTTGCAGCTGCTCTGTGAGGAGACGCATTGTCGTGCAAAAGCAACGACCTTGAAGTTCCTGTCTTTGGACCCCGCTGCCTCAGCTCTTCAAGTAAAGGATACAAAATATAAGTGTCATAGTATTCCCCATTCATTGTCATTCCTTCTGGCATACAATCAACTACTAAGGTTAAAGAAAACAGAAGAACTTTCGCTTCCGAGAATGAAAATCTTGCCGAAGAACAACTGATCTTGTGCCATTCTCATTTACCCACACGCAGTTCTGAGCTTTATTGGGGTAATATACAAGTAAAACCAGCTTTCATTACCAGTGCATATATCTGTCAAACGTTTAGGACCATCTGGTACAAACATGTTCAGCAGTTTCCTTGCACATTCCTTTTTCCTCTTCTTCTCTTCATTGGTTAGGGAATTTGGAACTCATTTTGCACAGATTTTTCGTAGCTTTAAATGTTCATGGAGCATACTGTCATAGCTGCCAACGCTGATACTCACTTCCATACTTTGCATTTCAACAGTAATATGTCGATTTTTCTGTACCAAGTTGCTCACTCTTTGAATTGTTCTCTCGTTCACAGCTTCCCGAGGCCGGCCAGAGCGAGAGTGTCTTTTAGAGTCTCTATCCCTTCTTCAAATGATCGTATCCATCTTGCAATGATATCAAATGAACACACTTGATCACCATGAACAGCTACCAATTCCTCGACCTTTTTTCTCTCTTTCACCTGCTTATAGCGTGTGAAAATGATATAGAATGTAACATTTTCTCTAGGCATATTCATGCTATTTTCACCAGCTATTGACACAGGACTGAACTCAGAAAAATAACCATGCATTTTTTATGCATATTTGATAGCATAAGGCCCATTGTTGCAGCTGCGTTAGTTATATTTTTTAGACATTATTGCACAACAATGGATATGCTACTTGCAATACTTTTAAAATATCTCTGGTATGACTGGAAGATCCATTAAAAGTCGGCCGGGAGAACATAAGCGACATTGGGGATTTAATAACCGAAAACGCTGCAGTTGTGGAACATGCTAACCAAACTTGCCATTGAAAAAAAAATTCACATAAGTAATTACAACAACAGAATATTTTAATCTGGCTAGGAAATAGCGTTTGAAACAGAGCAGCGTGCAGATAATATAAAACAAAGACAAATGTTTAAAATAAGCAAGACCTGTATCCGTTACTGATCAACAAACAACTTCTGCACCACAGCACTCCTACTCTTTGACACTTCTAGCGGTTCTGTATCTCTGTTTCTCCAGACAATTTCAATTCACTGATGATGCTTTGGAACTGCAAAATACCCGGCTAATAATACATTTTAATGACATTTTTGTCTCACCTTGCATTTTGAGCTCAATAAATATTTTGAAATCATATTAGCCACTGGTTTGTGCTGAAATTCCCTCATTAGCAGTTTTTTGAAATCCTTATGGATAGTATTTTAAAGATAACACTTTTTATCCGATGTTTGTAATATGCCATTTAGACAATATATCAGTAAAAATTATCGTCTGCTTTCCATGATTAATTTTTTCCTGATTGTCATGGGGCTATACTTATTACACACACAGACCTTATGGCCGTGGTTTCAATTTTATTCCGATAGGTGGACTCAGATTTATGCACCAGAATGTACCACGTGGTCCTAGTGATGTAAGTACAAATTGATTTAGATTACAAACGGTTTGGAAAGAAAGCGAGGTAAGTCAGTGGAGAGGCGAGTTGCCACATCAATATTCAAGAGCTCACCACCACGGCAGTGCAGGGCGCCCTCACCAAGCTGCCCCAAATTTATGGTCACATCTTTATGGCCACGAGAACCTGCTTCCTCCCCACCTTTAATTTCGGCGCCCCCCAAGCACTAACCCAGACCCATTTCAATTCGCCAACAGGAGTAATAATTGAACAGAGGGCAGTTAATGCGAGCAGTTGCACTCTTACACCTTTTGGGCGCGTTCAGTTGTTTTCCGTCCCCAGATATTGCTCCGGAAACGTAAACAAATACTCACGGTGTGCTTATTTATTGTAGTTCACACTTCTGGCGAGAAGAAAAACATTTCACCGAAACGAATTTAATGGTTTATAAAAACTATAAAAAACGAATAAAACATTTTAATGCAGGCTTTTCTTCCTTCCTCTAGACCGTGATAGGCATAAGGAGCTTTGGCTGACCGCAGCGACAGCTTCTTGTGACATCACGGGTAGAGAAGGGTATGTGATCGGCATATCGACACCCTGCCGGTGCGTCTTGTGACATCACCCGGTTTTCGTGATCAAAGAACGCTTCCAAATTGTGCTCACTGGGCTGAGTAGATCCCGTTCCCTAACTTAGAAAATTCCTAAGCATGTACAGCGTTTGGAAACTAAAATGCGGGAAATTGCTGAAGCCATGGACCTTTCTGCAGATCGGACGCATAATAATTTGTAAATGGAAAAGTTATGGTCGAGGTGGGCTCTGCGCTTGGTAACGTTTGACCAGCAAAGAGAACGAGTGCTTTGCTTCCCGCGTTCGAAATCCAAGTGAATTTCGAAGACGCGTGTGCTAGTCGAGAAATGTGGACCCAGCACTACACACTGGAAGCGAGGAAGTGTTGCAACCGGCGAAAACGCTCCAAAGAAGGCAAAAACAATCCCCTCAGCAGCAAATGTGACCAACACCTGGTTTTTGGATTGCCACAGCATAATATTAATTCGCTTTTTGGAAAATGCAGCAGTTAAACTATGCGATCATGAAGAATCGTCTTCATTTGGGGAAGAAAACTTTCTTTTCGCCAAGCACAAATCTGGGCTTGCGACCTCAAAATTATTTGGCTTATTCTTCATGCTCCTTACTCTCCGGATTTGACTCCCTCATCTGTTTCCTATTTCCTAGCACAAAAGTTGTCGCCAAAACAGACAAGTATTCTGCAGAACTAAGAATAAAGTAATTAGAAACATCACTGCAATATGTTTATATATCTGAACATGCTTTGTGTTGAGGAATGAAGCATTTTTTAAAAATGTCATGTTTTCTAGGAAAATGAAAAAAGAAGAAGTAAATAGAATAGAAAGGGAAAAAATATAACATTTATTTATTATTACAGAATTCCGAAGGAATATACCTATTGCGACTGTGCCCTTGAAATGATTTTTTGAAAAAAATTCAAATTTCCATCGATCCTACCTACTAGATACCGAAAATGACAATGAAATATATATATATAGTTATTTGTGTGTGTCTGTTAACGCTCTAGCGGTCGCAATTTTTGTTTTTTTCTCACCGAAACTCGGCATATAACTACCAATTAACAAACTTTTTGTCCAGTTCGTTAACCAGCAAAATTGGACTATTGGAGGTAGGGGTTAATCTATTGAAAAATTTTTAAAAGAAATTAAAAATCGCTCTAGCGGCATCTATATTTTCTTTTTCGCAACAAAATTCGGTAAATACCATTTAAATAAAACAAGAAAAATAGTTTCTTAAAATTAAAGTTATCAGGTCATTAGGAGTGGAGGGTATAGCTGAAAAACCGAAATTCAAAGCGGAGTTTAAAGCGATATTAATAAATCGCTCTATCGGCCGATATTTTTGTTTTTTATTAACGAAACTTGGAATAGCTGATTTAAATAAAACAAGATAAATTGTTTCTGAAACCCAGTGTAATCAAATTATGAGGGGGGGTTATCTGAAACCCAAAATTTAAAAATTACTCTATCGGGCAGTAATATTTATTTTTAACAACGAAACTGGACATATTCCATTTAAATAAAATAAGAAAAATATTTTCTGAAAATTAGGAAAATCGGATCATTAGGAGTAGGGGGGTGTACTTGAAAACCGAAATTTAAAAAGAGTTCTTACGTTTTTCTCTATATTGTTTTAAAATAAAAAGTCAAATTAATTCATCATATAAACTGTATTTATAAAGTTACATATGTTTTATATTTAACAAAAACATCGTCATAAAGATAGCAAATGTAAAATATTAATCTAATAGGTATGTGAGAATTATATTTGTATATAAGAACACTCTGCAATAACCTTCAGAAAGCGTTTGCGTTATATGTTTTAATCCAATACATACATAATGCAATACATTTAAATTAAGTTTCAAAGTCACTGTAAATCAACGGAACTTTCTTTTATATACTGTTTATTGTGTATATTTGTTTAATATATTGAAACTGTTTTTAAATAGTAACACGAAATCGGTTTTATTGAAACATATGAACATCTTCTTAAATACGCAATGCAACTCGAAACTTTCTGTTATTTCTCTCTATTTTAGTGAATGTAAAGATGATATCAAGAGTGCAGTTCATAAACATGGTTACATTTAAAAATACTCACATAATATAGCTTTGCCTATCAGTGTTCATATATTTAAGTTAACTAATACTTTGCTATTAATTGTTGTGGTTTAATCTCAGTATTATTATTATTAATAATAATAATAATAATAATAATAATAATAATAATAATAATAATAATAATAATTTTAAAATGAGGTTTTTCTTCACTGATACTTATAGACTGTAAGAATTCTAATTTCCCCCCCACATACCACACAGTAATGCCGTAACTTATTTCATTTCATCAACTAATAAGGCCATAATTTGAATTTTATATTCTTTTTTTAAAGTTTCTCTCCTAGGTGAGGAATTCGCTTAGTTTATGCAGCTCCTGCTGAAGGAGGAATCAGAAATCTGCTGCGAAAAATCACTCTAAATTAATTTCTTTAGACCTAGTCTCAAGCCCCCACGCATGCGCAGAGTTCATTGCGTAATCAGTTATACAATTTTTAAAGCATTTTGCAGGCTTTAGATGCAGCATATTTCGTTAGTGCATTGCAATAGCGTCTTGTTTGAGCGGGCTGCAGTTTGTATATTACGATAATCTGGGTTTGCCCCTGGGAGTATGAATTAAAGAAGTGGTTTGTCTAATAACAGCGTTTGCCGCATGACGGAGTTCTTGATTGTTTTCACAACAAACGTTAATTACCTTTAGTTGTGCAGTAAATAAGTAATAAACCTCTCTCATTACGGTTTTAAGTATATATTCAAACAGTGGACCGGCATCCAAGTTAATCAGAAGTGGAGGTAAATAACACACACACACGCACACATGTACTGCCGTGGTATCACAGATCGCAACCGTTCTCCTGTATAATTTATGTGCTGGTTCCGCTGGTCTTTTAATCCAGAAAGGTCTTTGGGGACCCGAGTTGCGTTTGAAAGGCCCACAGAGGGCATGACGTTTGGGAAACCTTTGCAAAGAAATTCGTTGATCGTTCCGATGAGAATGAAAACTCGCGTGAAGAATCTGCAACAGTAACAGCATTTTACTGTATTTCGCAAACTTCCTTAATTTCTTAATTTGTGAAATACACCACAGCTAACTGCCGCTGTGTTCTATAGATAGGTTTATAGACCACAGCATAACGTAAGTAAAGAATGAAACAAATCGATAATATATTTAATTTTCTATAATTAGGGCGCGGATTTATAGACACTAAAAATATAAGAAAAAGTACGTCACGCAGGAGCGAATTCTGCACTTAGTAGAGTAATTTAAGAAAAGAATATAAAATCCAATTTATGGCCTTATAATTAATGAAATAAAATAAGCTATGGCATTACTGTGTGACATTAGGGTACAAAATTAGAATTCTTGCAATCTATAAGTATTACAATAGAGGAACCATAATTCTAGAATTATTATTATTATTATTATTATTATTATTAAACCACAAATATTTATTATATACTATTAATGAAATAAAACATATGACCACCAATAGAGAAAGCTATACTGTGAGGGTATTTTTAAACATTTTTAAATGCAACCATCTGTATGAATTGAGCCTATCTTTACATTCACTAAAATAGAGAGAAATAATAGAAAGTTTCGAGTTACATTCTGTATTTAAGATGATGATGTTCATATGTTTCAATAAAACAAAAACATGTTACTATTTAAAAACAATTGCAATTTTCTAAGCAAATATATACAATGGAAAATTACATCGATTTTCAGTGGCTTTGAAATTTAATTTAAATGTTATTGTAGTAAAAACATGTACGCAAATGTTTTCTGAAGGTTATTACTGAGCGCTCTTACATACAAATGTAATTCTCAAACACACATTAGATTAATATTTCACGGCGATCCTTTTGTTAAATATAAAACATATGCATGTTATAAATATAGTTTATATGGTGAATTAGTTTGTCCTTTTATTTTAAAAGCAACAAAGAGAGAAAATTAAACTTTAGAGTGCATTTTAAATTTTGGTTTTCAAGCATACTCCTACTCCTAATGTTCCAATGTTCCTAATTTCAAAACTATTTTTATTTTAATTAAATGGTATATACCAACTTTTGTTGAGGAGTAAATTGGGGCCGCCAGAGTGATTTTCAAAGTTTTGTTTCAGGTAAACCTTCACTCCTAATGGCCCGATTTTCCTGATTTTTAGAAACTATCTTTGAAATTTATTTAAATGCTATATGCCGAGTTTCGTTCCGAAAAAGCAAATAGTGGTGCCACTAGAGTAATTTTTGAATTTTGGGTTTCAGGTAAAATCCCACTCCTAATAATTTGACTTAACTGATTATCAGAAACTATTTTTATTATTTTATTTCAATGGTACACACAGAGTTTCCTTTGAAATCTCAAAAGTTATGATGCTATAGCTACTTTTAAATTTCATTTTAACTCCCACTCAACTGTTATGATTTTCGGAAACTACTTTTATCGGTTTATTTTAAAGAAATATACCGGATTTAGTTGAGAACAAACAAAAATTGTGGCCGCTAGAGAGGTTTTTAACATTTTATTTAAATTTTTTTCTCTTTTGGTCAATCTTCACCCCTAACGCTCCAAGTTTGCTGGTTAACAAACTCGAAGAATTGTTTGTTAATTGATGGTTATATGACGAGTTAGGCTGAGAAAAACAGAAATTGCGACCGCTAGAGCGTTAACAGACACACGCGCACACACACATTACGAGGGTAGGTCCATAAATTTACGGTCTCGCCGATAAGGTTTATCACCTTTACAAAATAATTATCTAATGTCATACCTAATCTGTTAAGTTAACACTTGCAGCTTCAACTTCTGCTGTGTTCTGTTGTTCAGATATAGTTGCATAAAGAAGGCTATGGGTAGAAGATTGTGACATTTTCAAAACTGAGTATCGAGCTGTTATTAAGTTCTTCACAAAATAAGGACTTACTCCTAATGAAATTAAACAGCGTATGGACGGTGTATATGCTACCATAAAAGAATGGGCAAAACTTTTTCGAATGGGTCGAGAAAACATTGAAGACGAAGCGCGTGCAGGTCGGCCCTTGGAGGTGTTCACTCCTGAAAACATCGCTCTTGTGGACGGAGAATTATGGAAGACCGGCGGCTCAAAGTTACAGAAATAGCAGCAAGTCGGGTCTTTCTAAAAGAACAGTCCTTCGTATTATTCATGAACATTTAAACAAGAATAAGGTTATTGCAAAATGGGTGTTAGACTTCTTTCCTCAGTCCAAAAGCAGCGAGAGAGAAATTCTGCAAACTATTGTTACAGGACATGAAACTATGATCCTCTACTATGATCCTTTGTCCAAAAGAGAGTCAATGGAGTAGCGTAAACCTGCCGAAGCGCTGCTTCTAAAGGCTAAGGTCACTTGGTCAACTAAGAAGACCATGGGCACAATTTTCGTGACTGTGAAGGAATACTCTTCATTGACTTCAAGGAGAGGAACACCACAGTAAATGGGGAGTACTATGCTGGCCTGTTGCACAGACTACGTGCTTCCATCGAAGAAAAAAGGCGAGGAAAGCTGAGTGGCGGTGTGCGCCTTCTTCATGACAAAACGCAGTGCACACAACTCTCGTTGCAAAGGAAGCTGTGAAGAAATGTGGCTTCAAGGAGATCGACCATCCACCCTACAGCCCAGATCTAGCTCCCAGTGACTGTTTCCTCTTCTCAAAACTCAAGAAGGACCTTCGAGGAAGGAAATTTAAATGTGACGATGGATGGATGCTGTTTATGCCCATTTTGCAGACAAGTTTTCTGACTATTTAGGGAGGGGGGCATTGAAATGTTAATTCAAAGATGTGAGAAGTGTATTGCAATAAAGGATAACTATATTGAAAAGTGAAATATAGTTTTTGTCTTTATCATACCTAGAAAATGTTAGGCCGGAAACTTATGAACCTACCCTCGTATATGTATGTATGTATGTATGTATGTATGTATGTATGTATGTATGTATGTATGTATGTATGTATGTATGTATGTATGTATACATAAATACGTAGTTTTTTCATTGTCCTTTTCGGTGCCTAGCAAGTAGAATTGATTGAGATTTAAAGAAAAGTTCTAAATTCGTTTCAATTCATGCAATAGCTACATTTAGGAAATTTCGGAATTCGTTAAAAGGAAATTCAGACTTTTTTTATTTTGTCCCGTAATGCTTACATTCTGATATCTTGACACTATATCAGAACGTAATATTCGAGATTATTTATTTAGATATTCCCCATACACATTTAAACACTATAACTAAACAAAATAAACTTGACTGGAAACCAGTACTAAATCTGCAAATGCTACTGACACCCCCCAGCAATTAAACTTTACCTCACCAATTACACGTTTACGATTACTTGACTCTACATAATAAATGTTCCATGTTCATATTCTAACACTCACCTTTTCTTCTGACGCTCGGCAACTCCAGGCGCTGAGGATGCTGCCGGTCTCAATCTTCAGATATTCTGGAACGTGGTGTGTTTACTGCGCTGTTTCTTTCTGTATTAACATCATTTATCTGTGTTTTCTTCTTGCTCTCTCCCACTCTTTTCACATATTCCTCATACTTTTTGGACTTTTTCTTCTTCTCTCTGCTGCTTCCTTTTTGCCCGGAGACTGCTAATATTCTCTTCTTCTGTTAATTTTTACTGTCTTCCTTAGTTTTAGTTTCGGTGTTATCTTCTTCTTGATCTTCTTCAGGAACTGTTTCTTCTTCTACAATTCTCTATAGTTGTTCTCTGATTCTCAGGGATCTCCTATGGCATATTTGGGTTTTTCTCTGCTTTCCTGCAAGTGACTGTCGTTCTTTAATTACTATTGCTTGCTATTTAGAGCATACATATGAAAGGTGATCAGGTTACAATTTTTGCTTATATTATATTTTTTACAAATAAAGGCAATATGGATCCTGACCTGATACAAAGTGTATTAGCCCCTCTCTGGGTTGAAAGTGTGTAAGGAGTAATTATGGATGGAAAAATTTCGTACACTCTTCTGCCTTCTTTAATTTCATTCCTTTATCGTTACGAATTTGTAATAAACATTCTTGATCCGGACAGTAAGCAGCACCTAGGGAGGGGAGAAATGTGTATCGTTGACTGCCTGCCCCCTCCATAGCAACTCAGAAGGATGCGCGAGCCGGCAAGCATTGCGAACTTGCTAAAAGTAAAATTTTGAGACTTCGTTTAGGTGCAACATTTTTTAAATGTTGGATTTATTGGTGAAGTGATTTATCTACTTGTTTTATAGTATGTAGCTACACCCCCACCCAAACGTTTTAGGTGGTTAACGTATTATTTTGATTGCTATTATTTAGCTCATGCTATATCGAAGCGACTGGTGTGGTACTCCTGTTTGTAGCTTCGGTTTTCTATAATGCCATTCGGGAGCATAAGGTGCATTATTGCATTTATATGAAATGGCGTACAGACAATGAATCTTGTGTAAGTACGTCAGTATAGGTACTTTGTTAAGTTCATTTTCCTGCTGTAGTATCTCTGATGTATTGTATTTCTGTTGAAATATAGTAATTTTCACTTTATTAGACTTCTGTTGTGTAATAACTAGTGTGAAACAGCGGCAAGATATGCTTCTGCGTAATGTTTGAGAGCAGGTCGCTTCATTCACTTTTTCCCCTTAAACTCAGAAGGCATGAGAATTGGACAAATTAATTACTGCTTATATGTTTGTGATTTTGATGCCTATGCGTTTTTATAAGGATGGGCAAATATCCATAGCAATCTTGACATCAATGGTTATGTACTCGCTTAGTATTGCTATGTAAGGATAGGGTGTAATTAAGTGTATTTAGGTATAATTATCTTTAAGAGTGACACCAATAAAATAATAATAATATAGCGCGAAATAAATTTACAAAAAAAAAAAAAACTAATGCGTCGAGGCTTTTTATAGAATGTTTATGGATGGTATCATCAATGAAATTTTTCTGTGGGTTCCACGTTCTCTTCAGTTGACACCTTTACACAAGCTTGAAGCGTATTCTGACTTATCCTACTTCTTAAGTTTGTCATAACCAGAGCCTGGAAGTTCAGGCATTTATTTTGGTTAAAATAGGCGATTCAAAAAGGCACTTAAATATTGAGAATAGGCAGCAATATAATTAAAATAGCAATTTATTAAAAATAAGTAATATCACTCAATATTAGTGAAGATAGTTATTTAAAATACTTAATTTTTATCACATAATTAAAGTACTTAAGCTTATTTCACTAGGTTACAAACAACAAGATGTTTTTTCAAGGTATCAGCTGTCATAGACAGCCGCTTATCAGAGAGAACATTTTTTATCATGGAAAAAGAACGTTCTACTTCCACTAAAGTGATTGGAGCATATTTAAAACAAGTTATTTCGGAAGGACTCATGTCAGTTACTACAGAACATTCATCTTTCTGGACATCATGGAAATGTTGATCAAAAGAAAGTAAAGTAGTTTTGATAGTTCTGGGAATAAGCAAAAATATGCGGTGTGATATTTGATCAAGTCCATTTTCTGTTTATGTGTTTATAGCATAATGGGGTTAGTATCTCTGTTACTTTCGTACTAAACACATTGTAGAGACACATTGTTTATTGCTCAGCTGCAGCGCTCTCATCTTCCTCGCTTGCAATTGCTTGTTACATTTATGCAGCTGAGAAGTTACCCCCCCTCCAGAAATTTCCTAGAATTGTCTCGAGCAGATCGATACAAGGTGTACCGCCAGGACTATTCAAAACTACAGTACTTCCCTCATTCTATTTCCTGGAATTGTATACCCGAGATAGCGCGCATTCCTTTCACTAATAAAGGTTCTGCTATTCAAAGAGCTTTAGTGAATGGGTTGGGGAGAAAGTTTTTGACTGCTTGAAAAGAAATAAATATATAACGAGATTCTTAATAGATATTTTTGTGAGGTGAAAATGCCATTTAATGTTTTTTACTTCGCTATATTCAAATTCGTTATGTGCTTTTTAAAATGCGTAAACAATCGCAGAAAAATACCCATAACAATTCAAAACAGGCAAAAAGCAAGTTTTAAACCTTAAAATAGGCAAAAAAAAAAAAAAAAAAAAAAAGGCTTGGGCTACCTTCATCTAATAAAAACAGACAGCGAGCACAAGACAGAATTAACATTTTGCTGCTGCAACAATGGGAGCTCTCGCTTCTGCAATGTCACGTTCTTTTCAGTGTTGCCAACGGAATACTTATACTGTAAAATCTACAATGTTAAAAAGCGGTCCTAAACATAATCTCCGCCTGTGGTGCCTCAGTGGTAAAAATGGGCGTTAAATAATAATAATAATAATAATAATAATAATAATAATAAAAGACCTTGCAAAAAAAACCTGTCTTGTGGTGTTTCTTCGACGTTCTTGTTCTCATCTTAGGAAATATGTCGGAGAAATGGAACTTCTTCGGAATACTGAATAATATTTGTTTGGGTTTGTTTCTTTTTTTTAATTTGGTTTATTTACGGACGCTCTTGAATATCTCAGGTCACCAGCGTCCCATTCAATTCAGGGCGTGAAACGACTGATAAATTTTGCTCAGAGACCTCTTCTTTCAGGCTTGAGGTTCTTTATTGTGCCGTAAATGTACGACACGGCACATACGGTTTTACTTCTTTTCCTAAGAAAGCCATACTTAGGATTTTTACGCGCGAAATAATCCATCGATCCTAGCCGGGATCGAACTCGCGAATTTGGGTTTAGGAGGCAAGTACGATTACCGCTCTACCACCAGAACCGACTATATGTATTTGATTGGAGTAACACAACACTTCTGTCAGGTTTTCCTAAAATTCATGCTGCTGAATCCAATACATACTTGGAGTGCTCTAACAGTCAGTGTGAGATTGTGAGCAAAACAACGCAATCGTATTTTCCTTTGTTCGTGCATTAATTTATTGCCCTTTTGTGCTATCACGTTCTTTTTTATTCTCATTACCGTTTTTGGCGTGTGTGTGGAACTGAACGCGCTCCCATTTAAATTTCATGCATATTAGTTTAAAACAAAGGTAGGACATGGCGCTTGCATTTAATATTGAAGATAACGAGCCTTGTAACGATGATGGTGATGAATTTATTTATCTGCTTCGGTATCGGCTTCTCTGACCTAGGATTGAAAGTGGCCGCCTCCATCAATAATATACATGGCGCTCTTGCTGCGTATCTAGCGTGACGTAAGCAAATAACAGAGATAGCGTGTCGCACATGAACAAACACAGAGCTACCAGCATTACTCTTCAGGGAATCACTAGATCTACTTGGGCTTCAAAAAGAGGTTATGAAATTCTACCCTCTGCTCTCTTTCTAACAATTACATGAAAACGGGCAACCAGCATTGCGCAAAATGTTCATTACCAATAATACTATGAAGGGAGTTTGGAAAATATTCACAACAGCTGTGTTTTACGAATACCGCGCAATCTATGAGCGACGGACTGATACTAGCATTCCTTACAGACGCTAGATGGGCAATGTAAGCACAGTGTGTAGTGAAAGGACAGTGTTCGTTTGTTGTCAAGTAGAGAGAGACGCGTTAAAGATGAAAAACTACTGTCTTGGACAAAGATGAACTGCATGGTTTTTGTGGAAGGAATGCTTCAATTCATAGATGTTTAAATGCGGAATGCCATCAAGAAGCTCCAACACAGAAATCCTTTACAACTGGATCAACGAATTCCTGCACCCAAGAATGTGAGTATTGGTCTCTGTTGATGAGCTGCAATGTCACACAGGCCTCTGCCCACAATCATTCAAGATGATTTGAAAAGTATGCGCACATTGGGTTGCACGGGACTTGACTCACTAACAGAATGAGACAAAAGTCGAGGTCTGCCTTCGGCTACTGCAAATGCACAATGAAGTATTGGATTTTTTGGAGAAGTTAATGACTACTGATGAGTCATGGGGTCACTACCGCACACCAGGAGAAGAAGTTCAATCTATGAATGGAAACATCCAGGGAATCTCCGGCACAAGAACTTTCATGCTGCTCCATCTGTAGGCAAGCAGGAATACTGTCTTTTGGGACATTCAGGCATACTGCTAATTGACTGGCTTTCTCAAGGAATGGCTGTCAATAGCGAGGTTTACTGCGAAATCCTTACACTACTTAGAAGCAGGATTCAGGACAATGCGCGGCTCCATACCAAAAACATTATGTCCGCAAAGTGTGTATCATTGTGCCGCACCCAGCATATTTACTGGGCCTCGTTCCTCTGATCATGCCTTATTGGATAACATGAAGGTAATAAATTCGGCAATAACGAGGAAATTCATGCAGTTGTAGGTTACGTAGTACTCGCGACGCTATAATGAAGTGGCAACGGTGTCTTGACTTTGGTGAGGAGTACATTGAGAGCTCCCATGTGTATTGAACAATTTAGTATAATAAATAAGGCACAAAAGCTGTTATTGTAATACATTTTCGGACGCTTCTCGTAAAATCTGTGGAGAACAGCACGTTGATGCATTGGAACTAAGGTTAACGATACATTCATTCGTCCATTATCAGAAATGGATGTCAATAAAGAAGAACAAAGGGGTAGTTTTGATTGATGAGCGTGTTGAGCTATGAGATATTCATCATTGCATGCCTGTTGTGTACGGCGAACACTCACGTGTGCTGGAGTGACATAAGACGAACGTGTGTCACTGCAAGACGATCCACGATCAGGACATACTCCTGACGTTTGTTATGTGGGTGAACAAATACATACAAATTACAGTGGAAGACATACGGGTTGAGTTGGGGGGGGGAGCACGCCTTATCAAACACCACATGCAGTACCGCAAATTTGCTCTGTGACTTGCACCTCAACTGATGCAGGAGTGATAGACTGGCAGATTGACTGTGCCAAGAGGAAGAGTGTATCATCGAAGACGAAATGTAGTGCCATCATTTGAACCAAGCAGCGGAAACATGTGAATTCTCCCCTGACGAAATAGTTCAAAACCGTAAACTGCAGTTCCTGGAAAGTTCTTCTTCGACAGCGAGCACCCACTGCTTGTCAGTTTTCTCCAACATGGGGCCTCAGTCAATGCGAGACGCTACGAAGAAACTTCACAGAAACTAAGGCGTGCCATAAAGTCGAAACGATCATAAAAACTTTCGAAGGGTATTGTAATTCTCGGCAATGACGCCCGCCCCCACACTTCCCATAGGTATTTGCTTAGAAAACACTTAAGCATCCTCTCTATAGACCGTATCTTTCCGCATGTTTGGTGACTTATAGAGCGTCATCCGTGGACATCGGTTGGAACGGAGGGGGACAGTTGCGAGTGAGTAAGGTTGCTGAACCGCCAGTTCAACAATGTATGAGCATAAAACTTCTACAATGTATTGCCGTTCTTGTCCCCCAGTGGGATAAATGTATTAGCAGTCACGGATATTTCTTTTGAGGTAATAATTGTACAATAATACTTTCTGGCATCTAGTATGTTTTCATTTGGATTTCTTAATTATTATTTTTGGGAAACTAGAAGCCAAATTTGAAAAAAAAAAGTTCAACACAGGAGCAGCGTAAACTGTGCGAATTCCTCAGCAAGTCAAATTTGTGAAGGCCATTAGACAGTGCTAGAGCATCGAAAAGTGTGTCGCTAGGGGACTTTTTAAATTTCGATTTTTTTTGTCTAATTTCACTGATTTTACATACTATTTTTCATATTTTATTTAAATGGTATTAACCGAGTTTCGTTGAGAAAAAACAAAAATTTCTGTCGATAGAGTAATTTTTAAAATTTCAATTTAGGTGAACTCCCATTCCCAATTGGCCAATTTTGCAGATTAACGAACTGGATGAATCGCTTGTTAATTGATCGTTATATGCCGATTTTCGTTGAGAAAAAACAAAAATTGCGGAGCTAGAGCTGTTATTTTTTAGCATACAATTGATTCTGTTACTTATGTAAATACCATACTAGCATTTTTTTAGAGAATTAACCGACAGGGAGCGTGATCGTGCATTTTATCCACAGGATTCTGTTACTGCGGATAATTCCAGGAGAACAATTCAGAATGCCTTACCACAAGAAAGAGTTATTTGTGGGCCCCTCGGTCCCCCATTTAAAAGCCTGAGATTATTACCTTTGGGTTAAATGAAAACATGCCGTATACAAGAAGAAACTACTACACACCATACAAGAACTCAAAGATAATATTCGTCAGGAAATTGTTCAGATTTCTCAAAATAAACTACAGCGAGTGATGCATAATTTCTTAAAGAGATGCTAAAAAGGTGTGGAGAATGAAGGTGGGCAGTTTTAACACTTCACTTGATAACTAGGTAAGTAATGAGTTTCTTAAATGGGTTGGTGTATTGTTGTGCTGTTTGTTTTGTTGCTGGCCGACTAACCGGCTACCGAGCGACGCGCTCGCCCATAGGCTAAACACTCCCGGGAAACAAAACTGATCATCGGTATTTGTCTCAACGCAAGGTAAAAATAATTGTGAATAAATGTTACATTTTAACATATAAGCATGTCTTTATTTCATTGTTAGATATGATAAACACTCAAGGTGAAACGGTTTAATAATTTCACAAAACTTGAAACATGTCTGTTCATTATTTGGATAATGGTGCGACTTTTGTGTTAATAGCACTACACGTATTATTTTTAAAATATAACCCACTACTGGATAATGTTGCTAATATTATATACTTAACTGCAGTTAAATTAATTACGATACTAGTCATTTAACTATTCACCATAATAAAATTCATATTAGAACATTGAAAATATCCGGAACTTTACTTTCCAAAATTTTAAAATGTTATATGGAATGAACCAATAGTGTATTTGAAGATTAGTATGTTAAATGTGTGAGAAAATGGGATTAAAATTTAAAGTAATATTATGAAATATTAATTTTCAATTTTATATTGAATGGGGGTTGAAAAATGTACCATTTGATGTATAACGTTAGTCTGAAAAATTCAGAGAACGATATAATAATACAAAGTTACTCAATTTCACTATATATCTGCTATATCTCGAAATTATTGCTGTTAGATAACTTGCTTCTCTTATAGGAAACTACCTTACGCAGAAAAGGCAAACGCAACTTAACAGCCTGCTCGTCACGAGAACGACGACGATGATAATAATAGTGATCATAATAGCAACCCTACAACAAGAAAGCGGAAGGGTTGGAATTATTACAGCCGGTAACGTCACTCCCACCCTTAACTGCCTTACCCTTCCTCTAGAGCTCCCTACATCTTATAAATATCTAAATAGATGACCATAGTCAATTTACAGAAAACATAGCATGAAATGTTTCACTGTCGTGTTCACGGCAGTTGGTGGCCTAATCCTGCAGAACATCCATCCAATTCCTGCTCACGCTTACCGCTGCTTAGCGCCATAATTACATAATAAAAAGATATCCAGGTGGCATTTTCACTTTCAAGAGAAAAAGGTGTTGCTCTCGCACAAGAGTAGCGGTTGTTATGCCACGTTCGGGTCGCGTTTCTAATTTTTATGCAATGATTTTAGGCGCCTAGCGGCAGAAATTTAAGCTCTGGTTTGTACTGTCTATGTTGGGGATCTCAAGTGAAAATTTCGAGAATAAGTCATTAAATAACAGGACTATCATAGTAACTATTTTACGGAGGTATTTGCAGGAACTATTTCTGTCTTATTTTTCGAATTAACCTCCCTTTTTCGCAACATACTTTGTTCACAAGCTTGTGGGCTCTTAAAAGAATGGTTTTGGATGTGTATTTTTAATAGTTTCCGTTCCTTGCAATACTTAAAACATCTCCAGACTTTGATATCGTTGAAGTGAACGGTTTAGCAATATCATCAGCAAACAGTAAAACTGGTATTTATCTTTTGTTTACTGAAGAACGTTTATACTTAAATTCCATCTATTGCTTAGAATTGTCAAGAACTTCGTAGAAAATGACGTAAATTATGATATCACGACAGCCTGTAGCGGACTCGCTATATTTTCCATTCCTCTTTTTAACTTATTTAGCTCAGTATAGGACAAGAGGCGGCCACCAGGGCTCTTTTCTCAGGCTGTTGAAGGCAGCAGTTTGTTACATTTCTTAAAAACTTAAAAAATGTTTGTAATCAAACCTAGAACCTACGTACTAAATTGAAGAAACGCGCGAGGAATAGAAAGGCTGGACTTAAGCCAAATCCTTACCTCCGTCCTTTCTGGCTGTGTTGTTTCTGACTTCAAGACAACTGCATCCTGTGAACGACAAAGTAATGCAAATGCAAGGTCGCTTCAGCACCGAAATGAATGTCTGCAGAAATGGAAAGCTTGGAAATTCATAATAGAACTAGAAATTGCAGCTATTTCCCATTTCTTTCCTTGTGTATTCGATTAGCACAGCATGTGTAAATTTAAACGTTTAAAGTTATTTGCTCTGCACTAATCATCAGTTCAAATTGTTTGAACTGATGATTAGTGCAGAGCAAATAACTCTCATCACCTAAATAACTTTGAAGCATGTGGTTCAGTGATATAAAACTCTCTGTATGGGGATAGCCGTATACCGAAAACTCAAAAATGACATTACGTACTTTTTTCTACTTCCGATTTAACCGGATGTAGCACGAACTCTCTTATTTTAAATGGAATACTTACATTTTTAAATTTTAGAATAATGGTCATTAAGAAAGTTTTCAAAAAGTACACACACTAGATACTTGTGTATAAATGTATTATTACCAAATCAAGAAAACATAAAAGTATAGGGAATAATAAAATGCTTCTTCCTTAACAAAACCAATACTAGCTCGACGTCTAAATTCGGTGTTCAAACTGGCAGCCTTCAGCTGCTTGTCAATGTGCCATCCCATCATAGAAACCGTTTAAGGAATGATTTAACCAGGCTTTAGGAATGTCTTGCACTGTTTTCATTATTCGATACTCCAGATCTTCTAAGTTTTTGGGTCTTTCTCAATATACTGCTGAAAAAAGAAGTCCAAATTCGACAAATCTGGGGATTTTGCTGGCCACTCTATGTGCCCTCTTACCAATCCATCGTTATGGAAAAACCTGGTCTATGTGCTGATGAACATTCTGTCCATAGTGAGGTAGAGGTTCATGTTATTGGAAACAAATGCCAATGGTTAACTGGATGTGGAAACAAATTTGAGATAGTTGTTGATACTATGTGATTTTGAAGCAGATCCAAATATCTGTTAGCGTTTAGTGTTTCTCTAAAGAAGAAAGGACAATGATATGATCACCAACAATACCGGCCTAAATATTAAGTTTTTGTGGAGAAAGCTCGCGGTTCTCCTCCATCCATTGTGGATTTACGTCTGACCAGTATCGGAGGTTGTGTTTGTTGATAAATAAATTCAGGCAGAGCGTGGCTTCATCTAAAACTATCCCCCACGTGTGGCCGAGGTCGTTAAGGCGCGGATTCGTGAGCGGGAGGTCTGGGGTTCGAATCCCACCAAGACCGTCCTCCCTGACTGGATTTTTTTTCCAGGCTTTCCTCAGTCCTCATAAATGGCAAATGCCGGGGAGGTATCCTAAACTTAGGCCTGGAACGCTTCCTTCCTTTAAAAAAATGCTTCTCAATTTATCATTTCATCTCATGTATCGTCAGTGGCCACCGCCTGTGGTGCCTCAGTAGTAAAAACGGGCGATAAACACTAATAAAAAAAAAAGTAATTGTCCGACATCCCTAATTTCAGGAAATCATTCTTTTTGTTTTATTTAAATGGTATATACCGAGTTTTGTTGTGAAGAAACGAATATTAGTGACACTACGATTTTTAAAATATGGGTTTCAGGTAAACTCCTAGCTTCTAAAGTCTGATTTTACTGATTTTCGGAAACTATTAAATAGTATAGCGATTTTGCGTTGGGAGAGAGAGAAAAAATTGCTGCCACTAGAGAATTTTTAAATTTTCCCCTTCCCCAATGGTTAGTTTTTTCTGGCTAACGAACTCGATAATCGTTTGTTAGTTGATGGCTATATGCCGAGTTTCGTTGAGGAAAAAAAATTGCGACCGCTAGAGCGTTATCAGACGTAAGCGCGTGCGCACACACACACATACATACACACACACATATGTAAATAAATTGTTTTTCATTATCATTTTTTTAACTAGTAGGCAGGATCGTTGGAGATTTGAAGAAAATTTTCTAAAACCTTTTCATGAGTACAACCGCAATCCTCCAGAATTTGCTGAAATGATTTGCTGAAATGTTTGTGCTACAATGCAGGTGTCTAGAAACGAAAGGCTAGGATTGGAATTTTTGATTAATTATTTTTAAATTATTTTCTATCACATACCTCTTCTTCTTCTTCTTCTTCTTCTTCTTCTTCTTTTTCTTCTTTTTCTTCTCCTCCTTTTCCTTTCCCTCCTCCTCCTCCTCCTCCTCCATTTTTGGATTTAAGATGTCTTCGAGGCCTTAAATTTCGCCTCATATGTCCCATGCTTTTATTTTTTAACGCTAATGCAGAGCCACTAATTTCTAGAAAAGCATGCACGTTCACTAACCATATACTCTTTTAAGGAATTCTCGCGTGAGAATATCACTAGGCGAAGGCGTTATATTTGGTACCCTACAGCCGACTGCGATATCACCACTACATCGGTTCATTAAACCATAATGTGGGCCGGCCGGTATTGCACCCTAGAGAAAGTCAACGCAACTGTTGATAAATCTACTCTTTTTGAGATTCACTTCCGCTCCATGTTTACACGATTTCCGGCTCACAACGGTAGAACCCAGGGAGCTTTATATCTCATGAAAAATCTACATAGTTTACATTAAACAATTAGTAGAAGGTGTAATTTTATTGTTATGAAATGCCATATGCATAATACAATTATATTTTACCGTACATGCTTAAGTATGATATATGAGGGTTAAGTCATAAGTCATGTCGCTAACAAGATACAACACGAAAAATCTAAGATATACGATTGAAATTGTATGGTATTTACTACCGAGCGGTGCCACCGAAGGAAGGCTGGATGTAGGCGGCCTTCGTAGGGAAGAAACAAAACACAGACATTCGGACAATATTGGTTTATTATGCCATGAGCGAAAGTTACACATAACTTACAGAGGGTAGTAAATCCGTCACAGTACGGGTCTCCCAGGTAATTCACAGATTTTGGTATGCTCCGAAGTAGACTTCAAGTGCATACACGGTTCGTTGCAAGCGATGTGGAAGGTGCTGAATACCTTCTGCTGCACGTGAGTTGCTAACGTGAGTCACCTCGTGTCGAAATGCTGTCAAAATGTCCGCAAAACATTTGCCACGCAAGGGGTGTGATCATAATCACAGGGACTGAGATCGGGTAAATATGGCGGGTGTGGAAGAACGGTAAAAGACATTTGACACTGTCAGTTGTATGATCGTTGAGAATAATGGAGTTGTTCAAAAGTTCTTGCCGTTTGATGCTTACGACATGGCGCAATTGTAACCCTTGTATGACCTGGGATACTGGGCATTCATAGTAGTCCTCCACGCACAAGCACACCTTTTGTCACACGCCAGAATGACCATGCCTTTTGTTTGCGAAACTTGTGTTTATGTGGTGACCCAGAGTGATGCCATTCACTGGGCTGTCGCTTGAGTTTGGTTCATACGCCCTCGCCCACGTTTCATCAGTTGCAAGGATGCAATTGAACATGACACCCCCTTACCAGATTTCATAGCGAGTCCACCTCTGTACTTTACTTAATTGATGTGACACTCACTTTGCGCACGCATTTTATCAACAAGACGAGACTGCGCCTCATTACAGCGTTAAACTTGTTGTTCCCAACAGATGGTTGGAAGAGGAGGACCAATCCCATGGTCTCTACAAAATTGAGACATTACACCCCTAGACATGTTTATGTGGGGATATGTCAATACTTTGTGCATTCGTCACCATTATATATGTAAAAATAGCATAGCAAACATAACTCTCGACATGCTGGCGCGCACATTGGAAGCAATTGAATGCACTAGTCAAAAAATTTAAACTTTTTTTCCGTTTCTGATTTGAAATATGATACCAAATAAATAAGGGGCGCTAAATTCAGTAGGGAAAAAATAAAACGTTTTTCTCTATCATGGTACATTTCCTAAATACACAATACTAACACACACGCATGCAAATACAATGAGGGTGCACATTAATGCATTTAAATAAATTAAACAATTACCTTAGAACTAATAAATATGTGGATTTAGCTAATTTTGAGTTGCAGAATTCAATGAGAAAATCCGTTTTTCCCTGTGAGGTCACAGTATTTAGATACACAGCATAATTAAAATAAAAACACTACTGACAAAGTTGACATAATTAATACAAACAAGAAATAGATTTAGAACTCAGTAGTGTTTTTCTGGTTCTGTGTTGTGTGCGTGAGAGAGAGAGAGAGAGAGAGAGAGAGAGAGAGCTGCAGAAAGATCTATCGTTTAGTTCACAATACAGCTGCAATTTTACTTTTTATTTTGTTTTGAAAAGGTATGTCAATGATGTTCTTTTGTATGGTGTTTCATCATATTCCCTAAGAAGACACCAACAGCAATCGCCCATTATCGAAGGGTTCCAGTGCCCTTGATAACGGTGTTTCGTAGTAAGGATGTCTTGGTGAAAGCGCTCACCCTGCTCGTCGCTTAAGGCGTCCACATTTTCCGGAAAGAAGTCAAGGTGTGAATGTAGAAAGTGAATTTTGAGCGACATTTTGCACCCCGTTCTTGTAGTTCTTCAACAGCTCGTTCACTAAGGAAACATAGTTATCATATTTTCTGTTGCTTTGAAAGAGGGCAAAGCACCACACCTCACCATTGGAACAGTGAAGGCTCTTTCCTTTCAACCTTTATGTTAGAGTAGTGGTACAGGATGCAGGCAACATGAGGTGCATATTTTTTATTTTGATTACCAAGAGGATAATCATATTATATAGTTTTTATGTCTTCTTAAATAAATCAGTGATTGGCTTTCTTTGAGTTTTTCAAGTGAATTTGAAGCACATGTAACAAAAATTTCTCCAGTGGTTTATACAACAACAAAGTTCACGAGTTAGCAAATCTACTAACTTTTAAACTCCAAACAGGTTCATTATCTCCCACAAGAAACACAAAAATGCACATAAACACAAATTGAGGTAGCAAAACTCACAATATACAGATTAGGCTGAGGTAACTATCTTCAATTACTCTAGGAGTGTTGATAATCTGTCTGCAATTTAGTTTTGGTTAACGAATATTTGTTATATTGATAATTATTTCGAGACCTTATGTATCTAATGGCATCAATAAACTCAATTAAATTAACGGAGAAAAATTATAAGCAAGAGAGAGATTCAGTAAGATAATTGCAATGCGAGAAAGATGCAATTTTTTTGTAATTTTAGTATAATCAATGAAGTGATTTGGTTTACCTGTTTGATCTTTATGAAAACAATATACTAATTTATTATCTTTATCCCAAGCAGAACCGTGTGGCAATCAAAAATAAATAAAATACCACTGAACACTAGTATAACAGTTATATCTAGTGCTATTTTTGTATCATTAAGCCATATTTCGTGTTCTTATGAGAACTTCTTTTGGGAGGCAGCGAAATAATGAAATCTAAGCAGAGGTGATAGAATGTCGAGACCAATACTTCAAACTTCACTCCCATAAATTGATAATATGCTTATAATTAACATACGAAAGCATGGCAACAGGGAAGAGCCAAATACGGGACTGGGACCATTTCATGAATAGAATAAGAATAAAAGTAATATACATATATATATATATATATATATATATATATAACAAATTAACAGTAATTATAATAGTATAAAAGGATACAACACTAAGAAAAAGTCACTTGAGATCGCTATATTTCGGACTCGTGGAGTCCTTCTATGGCAAGAAGACAAGTGAAAGTGATAAAAGTAAATATTGAGTATCGAAGATAACGTTAAGCATGGAAACAGAAGAAACTTGAAATGAGAGTGTGGGGGGGGGGGGGGACTAATACGCAAGATTTAAACCAGGTGGTATACGCACTTTATGTAAAAATATAGCTGCCATTTCTCTATCTCTGAGTAAACTTTCAGAGTATTGTGTAGGTAACTATTATAATATATTATAATATATATTTCTACTATTATAATTACTGTTAATTTGTTACATTGTTAATAGTGTTACTTTATTTTTCTTTTTCTTTTATGTATATATATTTGAAATTCCAGCACGAGTTATTAACAATTGTATAAAATTTTATACTTATAAATACCTACCTATTTAGAAATCGTGAGAATGAAATAGACGAAAGTCGACTATTACAGTAGCTAACGTTAGATTTATTAATACCAACTGAGAAAATGAAAACACAAAACATTTTACCATTCCGAACTACGGTTTATTAAGATTTATGATTGGTTAGGCAGATATTGTTACATAATTTATAAAATTATTTAGGACTGTTTGACTGAACGCGCAAAAACAATTGCTTGAGTGCATTAAGTAGTTAAATTTACAAAACACAGAAAAGTGGTCAGTGATGCGTACTCAAGAATTATATGGTGGAGGTATAGAGTTGGCTACACTGAACCCAAGACAAATGCATGTCGCGTGATAAAAGGTTGATGGTATTTTTCGATAATTTCACTACGATATCTGGCTGCGATTGGTCAAAATTCAATTTTCTTCTTCGTTTCATTGGTCGATTATAAGATGTCATATATGTGAAATAGTCACAAGTAATATCACGAGAGGATCTGAGAATACCGATGAATTCACGAACGTAGTGAGCAAATTTATCTGGAAAGCTCAGGCCCTCGAGGGATATTTATTAGGACTATTTCCCGGATAAAATAAGAATTTAAATATAATTCCTCTAAACTTATCTTACAATATTGTAATAGCTATATACCTATTTGTACTTAAGCTTCTCAAACAATCATGCGACAGAAGAATGCCGATTGTCAGTAATGTCAATAGAAAAGAGAAAAATAGGAGTTATGACTATTTCATGAGTAGAATGAATGAATGGTGTTTTAACGCCCGTTTTTACTACAGAGGTACCACAGGCGGTGGACACTGGTGATGAATGAATTGAAATGATGTATTGGGAAAGGATTTTATGGAAGGAATCGTTCCAGGCCTAAGTTTAGGGTACCTCCCCGGCATTTGCCATTTATGAGGACTGAGGAAAACCTGGAAAAAACCTCAGTCAGGAAGGACGGCCCTGGCGGTATTCGAACCCAGACCTCCCGCTCACGAGTCCGAGACTTAACGACCTCGGCCACCCGTGGCGGTTTCATGAGTAGAGTAAGAATAAAAGTGATAAATATATATGTTTGAAATTCACGCACAGAATATTAACACTTGTTATACTTATGAATATCTATTCTATTCAGAAACCGCGAGACTGAAATGGACAAAAGTCGACTATTACAATCGCTACCGTTCGATTTTCAAATACCAACTGAGGAAAAAAAATGTTTCTATTTTGCTTTGTATCCTGTGGTTTGGAATTCTTAATGATAAGATCAATTTGCACATTTAACGCATCAACAAAACGCTTTGAAGAACCCTCATTTTGCTTTATGATTGTCGATTGTCCATGCTTTGTTGCTATCAATATCTTACCACAGTCTCTAGCAAAAGTGGTCAGTGAGGCGTGTTCAGGAATTACATAGTGGGGGTGTAGAGTTGGCTACACTGACCACAAGACAAAAGCACGTTGCCTAATAAAACGGATTTGATATTTTTTTTTCCTAGTTCCACTGCGATATCCGGCTGTAATTGGTCAATATTCAAAATTTGGTTTCGTTTCATTAGTCATCTTTAACATCACCGTCATCAGCCATTCAACTCAGGGCGTGAAACAGCCGACAAATTTTGCTCAGAGGCCTCTCTTTCAGGCTTGAGGTTCTTTTTCGTGCCGTAAATGTACGACACGGGACCCACGGCTTTACTTCCCTTCCGAAGGAAGCCATACTTAGGATTTTTACGCCCGAAAAAAATCCATCGGTCCTGGCCGGGTTCGAACCCGCGATCTTGGGTGTATGAGGCTATATGGTAACCACTACACCACCAAGACCGACTATTTTTTAAGATAACGTCACATAGTTATAAACTTGTATCATGCTTGTTTCAACATCTGCTAGATCATAAAGTCTCTTTTGGAGAATATCTTGCCATCTAGTGACTAACTTTTTAAAAATGCTACAATTCCTCCCATCTAGTGATTGTTTTTCGAATTTCTGCCACTATAATACTTCTTTATATTATAAAAAGAGTAGCAAACAAAAGAACAAAAAGACAAATAAACATGTAAAAACAAAAAAGGAACAGAGAATTCTTTAAAATAAAACATTTAAAAATCTAAATTACTCAAAAACCTTACTGCTGGCATCATTAAAAGGCAGATTCTGATTGTATACACAAAACCACGTACTGATTGACAAATAAAATGGCTGTTGACTAGAGTTATCGTTTGAATGTATGCAAGACATTTATTGACATCTCTTTAATACTAAACAAAACTTATGTATGTATGTTTTCATGTCTCTATGACTTTTTTGTTATTGGTGTAATAAACTTTGTCTGAAAACCTAAACTTTTTTGTAGAAACTCTGTATTATTTTTATTTTAATTTTATTAGTGAAATACTCCTGATAAATATTACTCGATATGCTGAGTTTCCTAGATATCCGGCAACCTCGGAAAATTTTGTTACATTACTTGTTAATAATGCTGGAAGGATATTCAGTTACTTTCAGCAAGCGAATTATTTAAACGAGGCCTCTAATTGCACTAACTGTCTTTTGTGTTATATTAATTGAAAGCTATGAGCTCTAAATGTTCAGCAGATGTTATTTTGGGAGCAGTATGTACGTATTTCTGAATCACCCTGTGTTTAGATAGCACCGGAAAAAAAATAACGCAGAGTGTAAAGTGGATAAATCCGATATCGGTCATTGGTTTGACGAAAATGAGTGACAGCACTCTTCATTCATGTCGTGCTTTTAATCTAAACAAGCCCAGTGAACCTGCAAGTTTTATCTTTTCTCATTGATGACAGTGGCACAGAAGCACTTTCTGGGTACTGTGTGTGGCAGAGTTATATACTCACTGCTGAAATCTGAAGTACAGAGACAGTGACGACATGGGTTGCACAAATTTATGGTGCTTTGCCAGGAAAATGGTTCTGTAATGATATTATAAAATGTTTTCATGATCAAAATTGTGGCACGTGGCTATCAATAATGTAAATTATAAATTACATTATATGAAACATTTGAAATAATTAATGTTACACGACTTCCCTTAAATCTGTTTGTATATACACACTCAATCTTCCAGTGAATATACATAAAAATGAATTCTTGACCTTTTACTGGACATTTTACTGTTTATTTCTTTGCGATTCTTGTAAGATACCACGCCGTTCCGCTGCAATTGACAATTACGTAGGAAAAAGAGTTTGGATGATAGTTACCAACCTATCATTCAGTCCGCGGTCTCACGTAAAGTAAAATCAGTTAATGCATGAATGTATTTGTTTACTGCTGTTGGGCTTACACCCGGTGGCAATGTAGAATAATTAAAATTGAATGATTATTTACAGCAAAATGCTTAAAAAGACACAATTTAATTTAATTAAATACATGCAAACGGAGAATTAAATAAATACATCTAATTTTAATATATGTATAATTCATTTTACACATATTTACAGCCAGTTAATAATTAAATACATTTCACATTACCAAAGTATGTCTATCCATTAGATACACTTCAACCTAGTTAAATACTTAAATGTCAACTTAATTGTATACTTATTAACTTAAAAAAATAACATTTAACGTTCCTAAATATATGTCAACTTAATTACACACATAACTTAATTAAATATGTTTCATCTAATTAAAACATATAAATCTAGTTAGATACATATTATTCTAGTTACTAAATTTATATATATTTCACCTCAATAAAATATGTCAATCTATTTAAATATTTATGAACCTAATTAATTACATTTCATGTACCTAAAAGCATGTCACTCTAGTTAAATACATCAAATTAATTTTGCACATTAACAAAATGTTAAGTTAATTAATAAGTTTAAATGCAATAAGTAATAGTACATGACAATTGTTGTTAGAATAAGACAATTACATATTAGCACAATGCAATTGTGCCATTCTGACCTTGACTGTTTTCGTGGTTTTCCCTGATCACTTAGGCGAATATTTACATTCCACTAATTTTCCGTTCTCCCATTTTCATTCATTTCATTCTCTAGCAACAGTTATATGGTCAGAAGCGTCAGGCGCAGCGACCTTGCTTTCTGGAAAAGTTCTTGTCCTAGCGTCTGGTGGGGTCTGGATGGGGCCTCCTCGTGGACCTAGGGGCGCTTCGCGTACTACCTTGGTGGAACCACCACGGGTGGCCGAGGTCGTTAAGGCGCGGATTCGTGAGCGGGAGGTCTGGGGTTCGATTCTCACCAAGACCGTCTTCCTTGACTGAGGTTTTTTCCCAGATTTCCTCAGTCCTCATAAATGCCGGGGAGGTACCCTAATCTTAGGCCTGGAACGTTTCCTTTCTTTAAAAAAATCCTTTCCCAATATATCAATTCATCTCATGTATCATCATCAGTGTCCAACGCCTAAAACGGGCGTTAAACACCATAAAAAACCTTGGTGGACCGCGTATGATTCTCGCGTGGACCGCTGGCGTCTGGGACTTAAAATCTGTGTACCCCGCATTGCTCCCTCGAGGGCATATGTACAATGGTCTTGTAGACCATCCTATCCTATCCTGCTCTATCCTCTCCTACCACAATACAATTAAAAATAACGAAATAATATATTTTAAATTGATATCGTCTGCATCCCAGTCCTTCTGTTGAACTGCAGGTACTGATGTGATTAACTGGTAGGCTAGTCTTCACAGTAATGACAATTTTATGAAAAACCTCCTTCAACTCTCTCCACGCTTGCGCAAGGTAAGTTGGCGCTCGACCGTATTATTTGCGCTGGTATCGCGCACTGATTCAAATAAGAAAATATTTCAGTTTGTCAATAAAAAATAACACACACGATCCAACACGTTAATTTTGGTTACGTTCAGCCTTGGATTCTTATTGGACTTTTCGCAGTATATGACGTGTCAAATAGAGCATAGGTAAGAATTTTGCTTTGCTGATATTTTGTGTTGGGGCTGTTACAGTACCTAAAAGTTTGACTTCAGTCTTTGTGGTCCCCTGCTTATACCATTCTTTATAATTACTAATTCTGAAGAACAGTTTCAGCTGCATTTCAACGAGGAAAACGAAAATACAAGAGCAGGTGTGACAAAATAAACAGAAAGAGAGAAAAATATAAAACAACGGGAAGGAGAATCTTAGGAGTTTAACGGTAAACGGCAGAGCAAAAGAAAACAGAAGTAAATATTAAAACAGGGGGAAGTAAAGAGAAAAATATTACTAATAAACAAAATGAATGACAGAGGTGGCAATGTTTGTGGGGCATGTTGTACTAAAGGAAAGGTGCCATATACGCTTCCCCTCACGGGACACCACTGATGCTCTTTTTGGTACCAGATCATATAGCATGACCGAACAAAGCCAGTAGGGGTCAAAACTATAAGCCCCATATAAAATACACGTTACACTATGGAACCTGTTCACCCCTCCGAGCCTATACATTTTATATGGAAAAGCCTCCCCTTTGTATATGTTGGGATATCCCCCAATCCCCTTCCGATACTGTATATCCCATCTGTGATGTGATGCAGACTAAATCAGGTTCTAATAGACTGCAGTTCACACATCAACACACACTGCCCCTCGTTCAGACTTCTTCCTTTGCCTTTTATTTCCAACTTTTTGCAAGTCTTTGTTACTGTTGCAAGTTTTCATCTTCTTTCTTTATCTTCCGTTATCCTTTCTTCTGTTATTTTATTTTCTACTCTCTTTATTCATTTCTCCATTGCCTTTCTCTCCATTTTTGTCTCTTTTCCTTATTTTGGCCTCATTTTTCTTTCTCCTTCGTTATTTTTAATTCTTTCTTTTCTTTTCTTTTCTTTTCTTTTCTCTTTTTCTTTTTTGTGTAACATCTTCGTTAGCATTTTATGTTTCTTTATATTAGTTTCTTTCGTTTTTCTTTTACCGTATTTCTTTGCCACTATCTACATTTCTTATCTTTCTTTCTTTCCTTCTGCATTTTTATTGACATTTTTTCTTTTAAATATTTTATCTTCTTTTCATTTATTGCTTTTCTTCGCTCCTCATATTTTATACCTTTCAATTCCTCCTTGTTTACTTTCTCTATTTCTTCGTTTTTACTTTCTCTTTCTCCCATTCCTTTGTTTGTTTGCTTCGTTTCTTCTTTCTTTTATTTCTCTCATTCTGAAGAAGACACATTTTAATTTTCTTTCATGCTTTTTTCCCTTCACTTTTGCTAGTGTTTCAAAAGTTTCGTTGCTTTTCTTTATTCCTAATTTTTAATATTTCCTCATTTTATTTTTAGTTTTATCTTCATTTCTTCGGTTTTACTTGTTACTCTAATTTTTTCCGTTGTTTACTTATCTTTCATTTTTCATACTTTCTCTTTTCCTTCCCTTATTTTTATTTTCCTTTGTTTCTCTTACCTCTTTTCTACTTTCCTTTTCTTTATACTTTTACCGTTCACTTTCCTATATTTTCTTTTCTTCGGTTTTTTGATACAAATCTTGTTTAGTTTATTATTCCGTTACTGTTTTTCACTTTTTTCTTTTTAACTATTTTACACTTAGTTTTTTTTTTAAGTTTTTTGTGCCATTTATTCTTTATTCCTGTTTTCTTTTCTTGTTTTTTGCATTCACTTCTCTTTCGAATTGTTTTTATCTTTTATTTTCCTTTCGATCTTTTTCATCGCTCTCTGCAGTACCTTGGAATAATTTTGTCTGCTGGCTCTAATTTTTTTGCCATTCTTTTATTTGTTTCAGTCCTTTTATTGTTCCTCCTTTTACTGTGTCTGCTTTTATTTCGCATACTGTTTTTCCCTGTTTTCTCTTTCACTTCCTTTCCTGCTTAATTATTTATGCGAATCTTTCATTGTTTTCTCGCGTCACTTCTGTTTGTGATTTTTGCACTAAATTTGTTTGCTTCTTCTTCATCTTTATTTTCTAACATTTTTCTATATTGTTTGCTCTAACGCTTCGTATTTTTGGAGTTTTA
Organism: Metallyticus violacea; assembly: GCA_030762175.1. Lineage (NCBI taxonomy): Eukaryota > Metazoa > Arthropoda > Insecta > Mantodea > Metallyticidae > Metallyticus > Metallyticus violacea. Next base: position 11,644,686 of record CM060832.1, on the reverse strand, counting down.
GGTACTTTGTTCTTAGCTTCTTTTACCTTATTGTTCTATTCTGTTACCTTCATTCTTTCGCTGTCTGTTTTTAATGTTTAGTCTTTTTTAGCTGTTTTTTAATATGTTTATATTTTACTTGCGTACATTTAGTTTCTGCTCTTTCCTCGTTGTTGTCTGCAATTTCTCTTTTTGTATTTCTTTTTATTTGTTTAATTAATTAACTTTTGGACTATTTTTCTGCAATTTTGGAGGTTTTTTATTTGTTTAATATAATTATCTTCCCACATTTTTTCTATTTATTGCTCTTCTTTCTCTTCCCGTAAATGTTTACCTCTTAAGATCTAATTCTCCCTTATCTACGCAGATTCACATTTTGTTTTGACGCTTTATGCTAAGAAAACGTTAACTACTGTGCTATTGTAAAGCTATTTCAGATCTAAGCCGCCGCTAAGGAACATTAATCGTTTACAAAAAAAGAAAAAAATGCAGACTCATGAAAAAATTAACTAGAACATACGCGCGCGTTAAGAGGGGTGCATTTTATAACGAAGATAAATTAGTAGGAAAGTTAGATACCCCAAGAGGCACTTAAGTTTCCACGTCACATCCGCTGTTTGGAACCAACCATGTTATAACTTTAAAACAAAGAGAAGGCGCATTCCCGTATTGTCTAGGATAGCGACTGGAATCGATCCAGGTACCTACCGGCCTGTTGTGTGTTTAACAGGGAGGGAACGGTGATCCCCCTAGGGCCCGGGGGGATGGGGCAGGCCCCAGAGAGAAAGCAGCCTCCCTTCTTATAACATAGCCCTTGTCTCTAGGGAGGTCTGCGCGCCCCTGTTCCTCTCGGTAAATCATAGCCTTTCCCTCCTTACAACAGTTAACATGTCTGCATCGCCGTTTGCATAATCGATTCGCCTTCCTATTGAAAACACCAGCAGGACCTGCTTCTGTTGTAATTATGAACAAGAGAGCATGTTGTACTTAACTTTCTGTCAGGCCCTTCACTCAAAATGTGTTATCTTACATTCTTCATAATCACTAGACTTCGCATTTTAAAGCAAAGTTCCTTTAGGGCAGCGGTCTTTACTAGAAATTACAGTAAAGCCAAATACAAGAAACAGTTTTTGTAGGAGAGCCGCACCAATTTCACCGTACAACAGTTAGTAACATACAAACTAAATAGTTATTTACGTAAGTAACTAGTGTATAAAGTTGGTAACTGTGATACGAGTGAATGTTTAGCGCGTTCACTTCCTCTCACGCGCTAATTTTTACGAATGTTCAGAAACAATATTACACACGTGTTGCATTTAACGTTTTATGCAATTTTAGCATTGAAATATTTCTAAAAAGTATTAAAAATTTGCAAAATATGATGTTATGACGTAATATATTGCATGGTTTCTTAGCACTCGTTTGTATGACGATGTTATTTTGTTTTTGTTTTGCAGAATTCCACTGAAAATGGATGCTAATTCCGCAATGTTTGGTGTTAAAAATATGGATATAATTCCAGAAAAAAATTATAAAGGAAACTGAGATAACTGATAGTTTTTAATTCCTCAAAAATCGAAAAGTGTAGGATACGGAAAAGGAATTTGACAAATTCTACATAGAAAAAGGAGAATTATGTTAGTTCAATTAATGAAAAAATATGGTTGGCATATTTTTCAGAGCAGGTAAATATATAATATAACATTTATTGATTATTAATGTATTAATGTAGTACGTAATTAAGATTTTTAGATTTGTATGCCGTCGACGCTCTGGTGTGTGTATTCGAAAGTTAAATCAATGTAGTAAGTTCAAGGAAATTTTCTGTTAGCATAATAGAGATTCAAGATTAAGTTTCGAAATGAAAGAAATTGTAATGTGGTTAATTAATTGCATGTTCAATGTTTCCAAGATAATGGAAGTTATTTATGACGATTAACCACTTGCATTGTTGTAGTTTGAAAACATTTGTTTAATAAAACCATTCTCGTGTTTACGTTGTTTGAAATTGTGTTATGAAGACGTTGACGACTTTATGGAATACTAGTTGCTAGGTAACCAGACCGGAATTGGGTAATTGTACACGTCATAAGAAGCGTGTTTTAATGTTAATATTGCATAAATGTATATTTTAAATCATTCATTATTATGATTGATTTTTATTAGTAGTCATTTTGTATATTATTATTATTATTATTATTATTATTATTATTATTATTATTATTATTATTATACTATAGCTATATCATCAGTTAGGAACAGTTCCTTCAATTAATAAAGAAAAGTTTAATAACTTACTATTGTGTAGATTACTGCTGTTTATTTGAATTTCGATTAATCGAATTGGGCTTCGAAAGGTTTGATAATCACGTTGAAAACATGAAGTACAGTGAACAATGTTGCACCACATTCATATACAACCGTACATGGCAAATGTTATTGTTGAATATCTCACAAAAATCAATGTGAAGTATGTCCCTCATTCTCCCTATAGTCCAGATTTAGCTCCGTATGATTTTTTTCTCTATTCCGCAAATTGAAGAAATGCTTTAATATCTTCAGAGGTAGCGGTGAAGGCTGCGGAGACGATTCTGGAGGATCTGTCAAGAATGGTTCCTAGGGACTGATTTGAGAAATATCAGCAAAATTATGAGGTTAAGTAAAGGTATGTTGTCAAAATGAAATTGTGATCATGCTTCATTGAACGGTTCCAGTACGTTGAAATTTGCATTTCTTTTTCGATGTTACTCAACCAAATAGAAATGAGCTATGAATTAATTGACTTCTTTAGGCACAAGAGTTCTAAACATTCACCTTAGACACTAGTAACAACTGGGCGGATTGCATCTTTACGCACTGTTGTGGAAAAAATATTAATTTTTTAAAAACATTTATTAACAGGACAATTAAAAATAAAACAATATTTCCATGTATTATCCATGTAATTAGCATTTACATACGAGTAATAAATTGCTATTCAGCCCTAAATATAATATAGTAAATATTTTCCTTCCTTTAATAAAAAAATTCTGGAACTGACAGGAATAGAGCCGCTTTGAATGCAACACGTGACCTGAGTGTTTCACAAACTCTATACAGCCTGTTTTAATTAGAACGTTGGTTTTGGTGATATAAATTTTTTACAAATTATGTATAATGAATTACATATCCAAGAGACGAACTTAGCAATTTATAAATATTGTAAATACATTACGAATATTATTTTGTATTTATTCGGTTTCAGCGTTCGCTCACATTGAAACGAAATTGTTTAATGTTACATAAATTTGTTCTAATAAAATTTCACAGGCCTATATTGTAATAGTGATTACATTGACTTTTTAAATTGTCAGAAACGCTAAAAAGAGGTGAAATTAATTTACTAACTTAAAACTTCTGTCTACCTGTCATTATTCCGTAGAACATGGGCGCCATGTGAGAGATTTCGACTACCAAAGATAATTTAGTTATGCTTATTTTCTTAAAGAGGACAGGGTGAGTAAGCCCATCGCCATCTGACAGGAAACTAAAGTAACACTTATGCATGCAACGGTCTATAAAAAATTTGTCCAGACTTCTTTTGAAAAATTATATTATTACCGTTTTCTTGTTAGCAGTTCAGAATAAAAATCTCAAACAAGACGCCGTTGCACTGCATCAGCGAAATATATCGCATCTAAAACTTGCAAAATATTTTTATGCAACAATAGCATTAAAACACGGTTCTTATGACGCTATAGATAGCCTAATTCTGACACTGGTTACATAGCAACGTATTCCACGAAGTCATCACCGCCTTCACAACACAGTTTCAAATAACGTACCTGTAAGAAAAAGCTAAAATCGGCGCCCTAACAAGCATACCAACATTCAAACATGAGAATAATTTTATTAAACAAATGTTTTCAAACTACAGCAACAATGTAAGTTATTCATCATCATAAATTAATTCCATTATCTTGGAAAAATTGAAAATGCTATTAATTAATTAATTAATCACACTACAATTTATTTCGTTTCAAAAACGTTAATCTTGAACCATTAGTAACCTCTATTGAACTTACAGAACATTTCCTAAACCTTTCTACATTGATTTTACTTTCGAATACAAATACCAAAACATAAAAGGCATATACATTTTTGAATGGAAAAAATAAAAAAATCTAAGAATGTAAAATATAAATTACTTACCATATTAATAATGAATAAACATTATATTATATATTTACCAGGCCTGAAAAATATCCCCAACCAAACATTTTCGTTAGTTGAACGCACTTGTTACTCTTTTCTCCATGTTCAGAACTTGTCATATTGCTTTTCGTATACACTTTTCGATTTTTGAGGAATTAACAAACCCTCAGCCATCTCGGCTTCCTTTGTAATTTCTTCTGGAATGATGTCCATGTTTTCAATATCAAACATTGCGGAATTAGCATCCATTTCCATTTAAATTCTTTAAAGCAAAAACAAAATAACATCGTCATATAAACGAGCACCAAGAAACCATGCATTATAATACGTCATATCTACTGTGACATAACATCACATTTTGCAAATTTTGAATACTTTTGAAAAATATTTCAGTGCTAAAATTTCATAAAACGTTGTATGCAAAGCGTGTATTCGTGAAAGTTAGCGCGTTCACTTGCACTCTTGCGCTAAACACTCAGTCATGTCACAGTTACCAACATTATACACAAGTTACATAATTAATGTATCACTTGTTTCGGAAGAGGTATGCGCATGAATGGGGGCCTTAAGACAACTATGTGACTATGCGCACTGATTTTCGCTGTACAGCATGTTTAACGTCCTCATGTTAATGAAACAATGACATCAGATTAGCGTTTTGTTTCTTGTGTATTGAAGTGTTTAAATATTAGGTGTATTTTTTATTGTTGCGGAGAATAAACACCCATTAGGTTGCCATTGTATAACTGTCTCTTAATTTAAAAAAAAAAGTTCTTTGTAGTCGACAGTTTCAAACAACATGGTTAGTTTTATACCTACAGTGTGAAGTAGAAATTGTTAAATCCCAGTATTTTGTAACGACTGCTGCTACCCTTGTAGACAGATGAATTGTCAGCTTAATTTTTTTGACCAATGGCAGCCCATCGTTCTCTTGAACTTGCCATTCCCCCTTGATGTGGCGGTATTAGCAAACTTCAGGGGCCAGTGCGTCCATAGGGTGCTGCTATTTGTCCCAGTGGAGGTGATGATAAAAATATTGTGGTGCACCAGATGAAGTTTAAGGTTAAACATCCTCAAACTTTAAACTTTGAGTTTATCTTACTGTGGAGTGTAGGAATAAAATAAATCAATAATGCCGCAAATGAGTTGTAAGTCCTTAGCTCTATCGTTCTCGAACATTCCGAAAAAAACCTTACCCAGTGTGCCGTTCTTGTGCAAACCCTGTTTTCCGCGATCTATATATGAAGTTCTCTTTCTCTTTCTCACCCCTCTCTTTCCTTTCCCAGTGCTATTATGTTACAAGTTGGTAACTCTTCACACTACCCACTTATAACGGCTTTCCCTCTCTTTCCACGCAATTGTCAACTGCAGCGGAACGGCGCGGTTTCTTACTAGGATTATAAAGAAAGAGACGGAAAGCAGTAAACCGTAGAGTTCTTTTTAAGAATGATTTATGAATATGTAAGTGACCCAGAACTGAGTTTATATATACATTTAAATGAATCATAGAACATAACTTCTTAAAATATTGGATATAAATTTAATAATCACTTATATTGTCGATAGTCACAATGCCATACTTTTAAGTATGAAAACGTTTTATTATAACATCCATTTTCGTGGTATATTTAACACAAATTAGGGACATCCCATGCCTCCCTACCGTGCACAAAAAGCTTTGCTTCGCCACCGATCAACTCTGAAATCAATTTCTCTCCATCCCACCTCACCAGTTAGAGCTAAGGGCAAGTTTCCCCTTCTGGCCTAAACTTGAAGTATTCTTGCCCCCTTTGACCGTCAAACAGAGAGATTATTTGCAACGTCAAAATTCAACTTCTGTATCATAGAACCCCTTAAAGGCTTAAACGCTTTGGGTTATAATTTGAACTTAGATACAATTCTCGCAAATTCCCAGATCCAAGTTAAACCACACAAAAAACGACTCAGTTGTCTAAAACAGTGAGAAGAGAGTGGCAGGGAACACAGTGGCCAACTGACAGGTGTCGGGACTGCAAGATCCTAGCGCCTTCTCTTGCTCATGCGTCTGGCACGGAGCCAATCTCGAGCTGCGTCTGATTGTTGAAGTGCATGTGAAGCTGTCGCCATTGTTATTCCGACACAGGCATTCAGCCAATCAATTATTCATGCTGTAGTAAGAGAGGGACGTAGGAGGAGTACTGCTGCTGGTTGCCTATGGATACGGGGAAGAGAGGGGGCGGGGGAGAAGACAAAATGGTGGATTTATGTAACCCAGACTTGCTTCTCTTCCTGCAGATTCTTGCAGCCGAAATTGTATCGGCCAACATCGTTGCATTCCTGACTTAATTTGTCTCTCTCTCATATGCAACCGTTGTACTAACCTCATTATTATACTCTGACATGGTTTACCTTACTTTACTTTAATTCTGATTGATTGATTTATTTATAAATTTACATCTCTTATCCTGCAGATTCTTGCAGCCGATATTGTATCGGCCCACATCGCTGCATTCAGGATTTAATTTGCTCCTCTCTCGAACGCAGCTTGTTCACAATAGTATTAGCCTTATTACTATACTAAAAGATGGTTGAAATTTAATTTAATTTTGATTTACATCTGATTTCCTCAGCAGTAAACACAACTAATTGGTAAAAAAAAAGTTTCTTATGTACTTAAACTAGTGTAACATCTTTATAGAAATAACACACTGTAAATGTGCTGAGAAAAATTAACAAGGGTTTACAAATTAAATAACAAGACAAAAAGTCTTTAAAATAAAAAAATATTATTCCATAAATGCATGCTATATTGAAACACAAATAATAAAAAACCAAGTGGTTACTTTTCAATTCCCTCAAGAGCAGCTAAACATCTAAATTTTCTAAATGGTCAGGTATGAAAGCGTTTATAAAAAATAACATCTATGATATACAGTGTGTTCGGTAGAATCACTACTAATAAAAAACGGGAATATCTCCTCTCTCAGTAAGTTAGAAATATGATTTTCATCTTATCTTCTGTAGAAACTCTCCAGGTTTTGTAACAATGAAAATTATGACGCTAGTGCGCCTGCGTGTGGTTAACAGAAAGGGAAATATTATTGGTCAGCACAATTAAAGTCCCCAAATGCAGTACAAAGAAGATTCAGGCAGGAATATGGTGCAAAATGCTCCAGAGCGTCATACAATGGTGAAATGTCATAAACAGCTGTTAGAAACAGGTTATGTGTTAAGAAAGAAGAATGGTAAAAATACGGTGTTTGCAGCTAAAGTTGAAGATGTTAGACAGGCATTTCAGCGCAGCCAGTAATTGACGGGTCAGATTTGCAAAGTCCACTGTTCACGATATTGTCCATAAAAGATTGCGACTCAGAGCATACAAAATCCAAATTGAGCAGAATGTGCAGTCCAATGATATATCCAGACGGACCAAGTCTGCCAATTCATTGATGACAACGGATTCCTGGTCATGTCGCATTCTGAGATAAAGTCACCTTTCACAGTCTGCTAAAGTGCACTGGCATATTCCATTTCCTGTTGGAGGATACTTTTTTTTTTGCCTCTTTTCTTCTTTCTTAGCGTATAACAACTGATTGTGCTATTTCACAAAACTATGTGGCAGTTGTATAAAAGTTACTAACTGGAGATTACTTTTTACTGTAATTTATGTAGTAACTAGAGATTAGTCATTTCTATTTCATAAAAATAACCTCAGATTGCGTAAATCTGGTGGTAACCATACTTGTCTTCTAAACCCAAGATCCCGGGTTCAATCCTCGGCCAGGATCGATGAAGTTTTTCTGGCATAAAAATCCTTGTATGGCTTCCTTTGGAAGGGAAGTAAAGCTGTGGGTTCCGTGTCGTACATTTACCGCACGAAAAAGAACCTCAATTCTGAAAGAAGAGGCTTCTGAGCAAAATTTATCGGCCGTTTTACGTCCTGAATTTAATGGGATGATGATAACCTGGGATGGTAAAGAGCGTCCTAAATAAACCAAATCAATAACTACATAAGCCCACGTTTGTGAAACCCTATGACAACATCGCGAAATAATAGGGAAATTCGTTTTCTGATGATGATTAGGTTGATATTCAACCTAAGAAAAGTAATACATGGATGGAAAAAAGTCAAAGCGAACGCGAGCGGCAAATTATAGCAAACGTGAGAAGGATGATATTATTGATATCCGGTGCTAAAATATCAGGGAATAATTGGGGAAAAGATAGATTCAGTCTCAAATAAGGATAAACAATGTACATGGGTGAAATTGCCAAAGTAATTCTATTCTATTCTATTCTATTCTATTCTATTCTATTCTATTCTATTCTATTCTATTCTATTCTATTCTATTCTATTCTATTCTGAAGACTTCTGCATCCCCAGGCGATGTAATGGGTATGTGTGTAATCTATAGCATTTAAAACTCCAGGAAAGTTGCGAATGTTATAGAAGTCTACCATGAATTTGTTTACATCACCCTCTTCGGTTGGCATTTTAATGAACTGAGGTCTCAGGGTTGCTATTGCTGTAGATGGTTTTGCTGCCCGTTGCTTTCTCCACTTTGAATGTACCTCCAATAACATTTGGAAGCTCCCTATGGCAAAACACCTTAAAGTTAGTAGTATCATGGACATCGAATTCAAAGCATGATTTTCCTTAGTTTGTGATTGTAATCGGAGACGCAACATCTGTTCCATTTCTTCGACATCTTTTACTAAATTAAATCGCATTTTGAATTTTTTGTCATTCAGTTCTAGGAACGGATTATTTCCCTCATGAAATATACGAGGAGCACTTTTTTTTTGATTTAATTTATTTATGGATGCTCTTTAACTTCTCAGGTCATCAGCATCCCATTCAATTCAGTAAGTGAAAAGGCCGACAAATTTTGCTCAGAGGCCTCTTCTTTCAGGCTTGAGGTTCTTTTCGTGCCTTAGATCGAGACCCACAGCTTTACCTCCATTCCGAAGGAAGCCATACTTACGATTTTTATGCCAGAAAAAAATCTATCGATCCTGGCCGGGTTTGAACCCGCAGGAGCACAGTGAAATTCATTCGGGTGAGATGCCGGTATTCAGAAATCCGTACAATATATCGCTTGTAAGTTAACTAACATAACCTACAATTGAACGCAACTCTGTTATTATTACGCAGAAATGAAAAGTGAAGCATTGAAAACACTTTATCTATACGACATTAAAATAAACGTAACTAACCATTTTATTTATAAATGAAGTTATTATGCTTCTGTATTCTGATAAATACTTTATTTAACAATTACTAAATTTTAGTTAGTGCTTTAACTTGAGTCATTTAGCGAGTTAGATTTAATTTGAGGTTAAGACGAAATAATCTTAGATTAGTGTTTATAGAACTAAATTTACAAGTTAAGTATAACTGATGGTTAATTTTATACTCTAAACTCAAGTTAACTATTTATATAACTGGCCCTATGTGTGTCATACCACGCGCAGGCGCACTAGCTTCATATTTTCATTGTTACAAAGATTGGAGAGTTTGTACACAAGATAAAATGAAAATCATATTTCAAACTTAACTGAGTGAGGATTTCTTTATAGCGTTTAACGCCCGTTTTTACTACTGAACACCACAGGCAGTGGACACTGATGATAACATGAGGTGAAATGATAAACTGGGAAAGCATATTTTAAGGAAGGAAACGTTCCAGACCTAAATTTGGGGTAATTCCCTGGCACTTGGCATTTATGAGGACTGAAGGAACCTTGGAAAAACCTCAGTCAGGGAGGACGGTACTGATGGGATTCAAACTCCAGATCTCCCGCTCACGAGTCCGCGCCTTAACGACCTCGGCTACCCGTGGCGGTCTCTAAGTGAGGAAATATTCATATTTCTTATCTTTAAATTCAATTGTTAAAACACTTATCAACATTTCTGTAGAAATAACATTCCTATTCTTCTATTAATTGCTGGTGCTTGATATGACTAAAGTCGAATGTCTCATGTGGTCGTCGGAACCCTGAATGCGTAACTTTGACCTGTGGAAATCCTGATGGAGAAGAATAATTTATAAAATACTTTTAGCAATTTTTGTACAAATGACATCTTATTAATTCTATTTTAAAACTCACTATAACTAAGGTGCATTCATTCATATGCACTTAAAACGGGAAATATGCATAACAATGACAAAATATGGAATATTAAAACTGAGAAAGAGAGAGAGAGAGAGAGAGAGAGAGAGAAAGACATTCATTTCAAAGAATTTATTGTTAAGCAATCACCCTGGTCTAGTGGCAGCAATCCTAGGAGGCGGACCCGGGTTGGAGGCTCCATTCAGTCTTTCTGACAGGTTCTTTTCAGGGCTTTGCCCCCAGGCTTAATGAGAATACATGGGAAACTCTGAACTCATTAGGCCGCTTTATCATCTATCGTTACCCCTGCAGCTATCCTTGAGATAATGTAGCCGTAATTTTCAGGTAACCCAGCCTCAGAAGTCAGTTATGCTCTCGTAGGCTGGGGGAGCAACCCACAAATTCTAATGGACAGTGATGACATGAAGAAGAAGCTTGTTGATAATGTGATGAATAACGCTTTTAAATAATTACGAGGGTAGGCCCATAAGTTTCCGGCCTCGCCGATAAATATTATCGTCTTCACAAAACCCTTATTTGATGTCGTACCTTATCTGTTAAGTAAATAATTGCATCTGTAACTTCCGCTCCGCTGTGTTCATTTGTTCAGATATAATTGCATAAAGAAGACTATGTGTAGAAGATTGTGACCTATTCAAAATGGAGTGTCGAGCTGTTATTAAGTTCTTCGCAAAAGAAGGACTTACTCCAAATGAAATTAAAGAGCTATTTGACCTTGTGTATGGGGAAGTATCCCCCTCATATTCCACCGCAAAAGAATGAGCCCCCAAAATAGTCAGAATAGTCGAATGGGTCTAGATAGCATTAAAGACGAAGGGCGTGCAGGTCGGCCCTTGGAGGCGCTCACTTCTGAAAACATCGCTTTTGTGGAAGGAGAAATTATGGAATACCGGCAGCTCAAAGTTACAGAAATAGCAGCATGTTTGCATCTTTCTAAAACAACAATCCTTCGAATTTTCATAAACATGTAAACATGAATAAGGTTAGTGCAAGAGGGTGCCTAGACTTCTTTTCTCTGTCCAAAAGCAGTAACAAGTCATCTGTTGTCAGACATTTTTGGAGCTCTGCGTGGCAACGAGAGAGAAGTTTTGCAAACCATTGGAGATGAAACTATGGTCCTCTACTATGATGTCTTGTTCAAAAGAGAATCAATAGAGTGGCGTAAACCTGGCAAGGTCACTCAGTCAGCCAAGAAGATCATGGTCACACTCTTTTGGGACTGTGAAGGAATACTCTTCATTGACTTCAAGGAGAGAAACACCACAGTAAATGGGGAGTACTATGCTGGCCTACTGCACAGACTACATGCTTTCATCAAAGAGAAAAGGCGAGGAAAGCTGAGTGGTGGAGTGTGCCTTCTTCACGACAACACGCCTGTGCACACAGCTCTTGTTACAAAGGAAACTGTGAAGAAATGTGACTTCAAGGAGATCGACCATCCACCCTACAGCCCAGATCTAGCGCTCAGTGACTATTTCCTCTTATCAAAACTCTAGAAGGACCTTCGAGGAGGGAAATTTAAGTGTAATGAAAAAGTTATGAATGCTGTTTATGCCCGTTTTGCAGACAAGACTTCTGACTATTTTGGGGGGGGGGTAGAAATGTTAATTCAAAGATGTGAGAAGTGTATTGCAATAAAGAGTAAATATATTGAAAAGTGAAATATAGTTTTTGTCTTTATCATACCTAGAAATTGGTTAGGCCGGAAACTTATGGATCTACCTTCGTAAATCCCTTAAAGACTATTAATTTGTATTAAACTGAAGTCCAGTCAACAACTGGACCGCCTGCGTGATTTAGTGGTAGCGTTTGCGACTATTAATCTGGGGCTCCTGGATTCGAAATACCCTCAGGTCAAGCGTCTGGGTAAAGTTTTTTTCGGAGTTTTTCCTAATCCTGAGAAGGAGAATGCTCGATAGCTTTAAGGCGCCAAGCACTCCGAGCTTATGTGCCACACATTAATTAAATTCTTTTCATTTCATTTATCCCAAAGACTTACACTTATAGTACTTAGCCTACAATCTACAGACGTCGTCAGAGGACGAATGCAGTTAAAGAGACAATAAATAAAACAATAAAAAGATAATAATAATAAACGCTATAGATTATTTATATTTAATGCAACAAATATTTTATAAGAATATTTAGGTGTACTTTTACTAATTTCTGCAAGATCTGCATTAAACTGCAATATATTTTTCTAAAATCTGAAGCAATAAGCATTTCCAGTTGTCCACAAGATTGTTTTTTATTGAAGAAATTTTCTTTTCAACATCACAGGATATTACGCGACAATATTTAAACATTGAACTCTCTTATGCCAGATGATGTGATATATTTAACATTTGCTTCTCCTCCTCCACCCCTCTCTCCTTTGGGAACATTCTAGCAGCTTGAAGAAATTTTAAGACATTCTCACTTCAGCTGAAAGGCTAAAATGGAAATGGAGAGGACATGTGGCGAGCTGGACCACAGGAGATGGCACACAGAATAACAACTTGGGATCTAGAATCGGCAGGAGGAATGTGGGACGAGGAGAGCAAAGGATTGCCAAGAGTGGAAAAACCTTGAAGGAACCCTTTTCAATAATTAGTGTAACAGGGTCCAAGAGTGGTGATCGAACAGGGGTTTGTTTTGTACATGTGCAACATTGATCTATGGGATGGCTATGTAAAGTGAATCGTAATAATGTATATATTTAACCATGACCTGTTGCACATAGGTTATGAACTTAGGAACTAGTTCATCTAATGATTTAACAGAAGGGGATTCCAAGACTGCATTTATTACTTACAGTTTTATTGCATCTTCTCCAGCACACTTCTTACACGAATTATTGAGAAAAATCAAAATAAACAATTTTCTTGCGGCTAATTTTTCTTCAAATACGAGGGTTGCTCTTAAAGGTTCTAGGCTTGACTCAGAGATATGAAGGGGATTAACTTACTATAATAGTATCAGCTTTAGGTGGCACCCTGTAAAGTTTCCCACGCTTAAGTGTAGTCTCTTGTTTATGACGATCTTGTAAGCAAACTAGTGTTAACATTTTCTAAAAGATAGATAAAACTGAAATTCGAACTGTATATATATATGTATATATATATAAATTAACGCTAATAATAAAAGTAGATAAAGATAAAACACAGAGAAAGAGTCACACTTGAAATTGCTATATTTCGAACTACTGCCAGTTCTTCAATGGCTAGACAAGTGAAAGTTGTTATATATATAACAACAAGGAGTTAGATTCCACATTAAAGTTTTCTTCCCTTTCGTTTTCGACAGTTAAAAACGGGGCTTCTGAATTTAAGTTGATCATACGTTCATTCAAGGTGATTAAGCGCTTAGGGTGTACTAAAACTGCTACGACTTAGTGACAAAAATTTATAATGCCGTACTCAGTGATCGCCGATTGGAAGTACGCGAGTTGGTTGGAATTGCAATTTAAATTTATGAATTTATTTCTTCCAATTTCTAATTTACATACAGATATTTCACAAACAAGTAAACATATTAAAATCAAAGTATACAGTTTACATTTCCATGTTCTCAATGCATGCTAGAACATTTAAATTTCCCTTTAATCACCCTCAATTTATGCAGTTGCTTTCCTTCTGTACCCCATTACAATTAACATCTAGATATATATATTTCACTCCTAGGTAGTGTAACTGTCAACATTGTTGTTCTCATTTGTCTTGCCCACCTTTCATAACCATATGTATTTTCCAAGTTTCTTAATATTTTCATTTGATTTTGGATTTAAAATTCTTCTGCCTCTTATTTCATCTGGTAAGCTTTCTCACTTTAGAAAATGGAATGTTCCATCAACACATTAGGCATATACCTTTCATATATTCATTTTTTTATCCCAGTTAAATATATTCCTCATGTTCTAAACCATGCCAGACTTCCCTTCCTGCCTTATAAATATATCTCTCTTCCCTGAACATTTTTAGTGTGCTATATTTTTTCATATCTTTTTTATTTATAATAAGGTTAGGTCATATTTCCTGTTTTTCAATACCCCCAAATCTTGTTTTTATCTCCGTCCAAAATCATTTTCCCATTTGTCCTCATACCATATTGATCCCCTGCCCACTTATTGTAGAATATTGACATGTAAAGACCTCAATAGATCGTATCCATTTCATTTTACAGAATTTTTGGTAATAAGAAAGTTTCCGCGTTTGTTAACAATGGACCAAAAACGCATTCGAATGAACATTTCGCGAGTTTTTAGACTTATTTAAAAGCAATTCCAGTGAGTTTTCCCCACGTTTCACAAGGGTAGACGAACCATAGATTGTACACTACACGCCAGAGACGAAGGAGCAGTCCAAACAGTGAATGGCAACAGGTGAAAGTACACAGAAAAAAAAAAAAAAAACCCAAAAACGGTTCCATCTGCAGGAAAATTCACGGCTATGGTTTTTGGGGGTTTTCATGGTGTGGGTTTATAGACTACCTCCACAAGCACAGAATCATCTCCAGGGAGTATTACGCTTCATTACTGGACCAAATGAACAGGTCAAAAATCCACACCTTGCTAAAAAGCATGTTTTCTTACATCACGATAATACGCCTTGACATACGTCTGGGATTGTTGCTGAAAAACTGCTCGACGTTCGCTTCCAAATGTTTCCACATCCGACACATCCGCCGGATTTGACTCCCAGCGATTACCTTTTGTTCCCAAATCTGAAGAAATGGCTGGATGGATAAAGATTCACATCAAATGATGAGATTAAAGTTAACACAGGCGTTTATTTTTCACAGTTGGACAAATCTTATTTTACGGAGGATATTAAAAGCTGGAAAATACTTGGACTAAATGTATTGACTTTCATGGTGACTATGTTGAAAGATAAAAAAAATGTTTTTACCTTTTAAATCTTGTGTTTTTCTTTGTCAGGCCGAGAACTTTTTAAACATCTCTCGTAAAACTTTGAAAAGTGTGTCACAGAAATATTTTTAAAATTTGTTCTTCAAGGTCAAGCTTCCAACACCCGTCCACTTACACCATTATGCTATTATTTATCTCTATATATAGAAGCATCTTAGTTAATGGCATCTATACCCCCTCTATCTGGGAAGTCAAAATTGTTCTTCAAATGGACTTTAATTTTCAAACTTAACTTTAGAAAGTTACATTATGTTTCCTATGCGGTGATGTATGGAAGAATTTTCTCGGAGTTGTTTTACATGGTAAGGCCCGAGTTTTCAACCCACTTGGGTAATTTGATGTTTTTTCTGAACCCAAGGCACTAATGCCGAACGGCTTAGACCCTTTGGTGCCAGGCTCATATAATGTGTCTCTCGTTCTTTGGTGGTGTAATTGTAACCATACTTTCCTCCTAAACCCAAGATAGCCGGTTCAAATCCGAGCAAGTTCAAATCCTAAGTATGGTTTCCTTCGGAAGGGAAGTAAATCAGTGGATCCTGTGTCGTGCATTTACGGCACGAAAAAGAACCTCAAGCCTGAAAGAAGAGACCTCTGAGCAAAATTTGACGGCCGATTCACGCCGCTGATTTGAATGGGACGCTGATGACTTGAGATGTTAAAGAGCATACGTAAATAAACAGATCCTTCAAGCTGCAGTTTTCAAGATGACTCTGCCCCCTTTCACAGAACTTAGAAGATAATTACTTTATTAATATTTTTATTAAATTGGAATCTGGGTAGTGTTGATGCAATTATCAGTCATACAAACATGTGAGGTTAAAACATTCCTTAGATATAACAGAGTGAAAGAAACAGCCCGGACCTGAGTCCAACTGAGAACTGCTGGAAGGTTATGGGGAATACTATTGCAAGAAACAAGCCAATCAATAAAAGAGAACTCCAGGAGACAATTGTGGGCACGTGGTTTCATGAACTGACTCAGGAATACATTGACAATTTGATTTTCTCATTGCTCAAACGATGCCAGGCAATGATTCAAGCAAAGTACTAAATACTAATGAAAACAATGCAGTGTCCATTAAACAGGGATTTTACAAAAGTTGAAATTTATATTTATTCATATGCTACGTATCGCTAATGAGTGTTTTGGCTGCATTGTATTGAATATTTTAAAATAATAAACAAGCATATTTGTTTACAGTCTGACTTACTACTTTCTGCAACTATTTAGTTTCTATTTTTAATAAACATGTGTACGAATTGGAAATAAATTGCATGAAAATAATATGTCAATACTTTATGGAAGAATATGGCGGAAATAAAACAATTAATCAAACATTCAAAGATTCAAATGAAATTATTAAAGCGTTAAGGGCGATGCAATACATTTTTTCCACCGCTGTATTTTGTAGATTTGGCAAATTTATGAGGACATGACAATATTTTAAACAGGAAGAGAGGTGTGGCAGGCCTACAACAGTGGACAGAAGAAAACATCTGATCAGAGAAGGATTTAGTGTAGACTCTAATAGCCCCCCCCCCCCCGAGCCTACTTACCTAAAAATTCTTCCAGGGGTTGTGTCGTTCAGAATGTGAACATGTAGATTTTCTTCACTGATTGGTTGTCCTCAGCATGACCGTGAGTTTTGATCCATACCTTTATGTGATCCTCAGATCTGCTACAGGTCAATATCCAATCCTGGTTTAGAGTGATAATACCAGATGATTTCCAGCGTTTGGTGGATTCAATGTCACAAGAATCGAGATGGTAATCAAATCAAAAGCATATTCTACAAAATATTAACACATAATCTATAAGAATGTGTTAAAATGTACCATTTACAGCTGTTGTTTTGATAATAGTAATTGTAATTTAGTTTTCTCATTTTTGAAACATTGAACATCTTAATCTAGTTTTACTGAAAATTTTGATGCAATAAAAGCATAAATTGTTATTCAAATTAAAAGCCTAATGTAATATTTAGCAAAATTCTCTAAAGTGTCCAGAATTAACGCCACTGTTGCAATAGGCCATATCTTGCAATTTTCAAATGACAGCCCTTTTTATCTACCTATTTTAATAATGAGCTAGTGGTCGTAATGTTCTGAACAGTCGGTACAGAACGTTAATGAAGCCGTCGAAGGAGATATTAGGCACGCTCGTGGAGTAAAGGACATCTGATGAAGAATTTGGGTTTGTGTACCATACGTAAAGGAGTATGACGGATCAGCAAGCGCACACAAGCAGCAGCGATGTGTTCCATACACAGTTTGATGCAGTAGCCATTATAGCATATAGCCGCTTCTCCGGCTCCATGCCCCTTCCCCTAGCCTGCCCGCCCAATCAAAAGCGGACGAGCACATTCGCTATGATAATGAACCATGAATTTCTCATGAGCATATTCGCCATCTCTGTCCCACACTCCTCTCTCTGGGGCCCTGTTGACATTTTCGGTCGCTCGTTTGACACTGCCTGCTACACACACACACACATAGTCGGCAATAGGCCGCCTGCTCTGTGTGTGTGTAGCACGCCGAGGATGACGACGAGCACGGCTACGACGATGAGTTGCTAATTCTGCTTCTCTGCATAACCCCTTGCATTACACTCCATCCAACCTTTTCCCTTCTCCACGTAGAGGGCGAAGAGGGGGGGGGGAGCTTTTTCTTCCTCTATGTATAGTTGCTGAAACATAACGTTTGTTTTACACAGAGGCATTATCGCGCCCGCTTCTAGTGATGTCATTGTTTATGTCCTAAGTGGGGTGCAGATACAGGGAGATTCACTTTCCACTTAACGGAACACACGGTAATGTCATGTCGGCGTTTGCGGTTAAGAATGCCGGTTAGAAAACTGATTTCAGGCCGGTCCGGAAGAGCGAAGTATTCTTTAAGATTCTAAGGATGAGCATACCCAAAATAAGACTGTTGTCTGAACAGTGTGCTGTCTGTAACTTGAACACCGATCGCCATTAATATGGTAGAAGGCTCAGCTTGCCTAAGTCACTCTCAGAAAGAGGTGAAGGGAGTTTACATTACTGTGTAGATTAGCCTCGTCTTAGCCCATTTGATTATGTCTGCCCTCTATTGATAATCATGTAGAATATGAAACCCAACAGGTAGACCAGAATACAGACGATATCAATTTACAAAAATTCATCACGCAGGAGCTGCGTAAACTAAGCGAATTCCTCACCAAGTACAATAGCTTTAAAAAGAATATAGAATCCAAATTATATCCTTATTAATAAACGAAATAAGTTATGGTATTACTGTGTGGTATTAGGGGGAAAAATTAGAATTCTTGCAGTCTGTAAGTACCACAAGAGATACCACATTTTTAGGATTATTATTATTGGGATTAAACCACAAAAATTAATGGTATACTTTTAATTAAATGAAATATATGGCAACTAATAGACAAAGCTATATTGTGTGAGTATTTTAAACATTTTTAAATACCACCATGTTTATGACTTGAGCCCTTGATATCCTCTTTACATTCACAAAAATAGAGAAAAATATCAGAAAGTTTTGAGTTATTGTGTATTTAAGATGTGCATATGTTTCAATAAAACAAAAACGTGTAATTATTAAAAAAAAACTACAATATATTAGGCAAATATACACAATAAACAATATACAATCGAAAGATTTTAATTGATTTTGAAATTTAATTTAAATGTTATTATAGTAAAAACGTGTAATGAAAACGTTTTCTGAAGGTTATTACAAAGCGCTCTTGCATACAAATATAATTCTCAAACACATAATTTCATATTTGCTATCTTCACGACGATACTTTTATTAAATATAAAACATTTGCATCTTTATGCGAATTAATTGGTCCCTTTATTTTGAAATAATTGAGAGAATATTAAACGCTAAAGCGTTTTTTAAATTTCGGTTTTCAGATATAACCCTACTCCTAAAGATCCGATTTTCCTAATTTTCAGAAACTGTTTTTATTATTTTATTAAAATGGTATATACCGAATTTCGTTGCGAAAAAATTAATTTGGGTGCCGCTAGAATCATTTTTAAATGTTGGGTTTTTGGTAAACCCCCACTACTAATAATCTAATTTTGCTGATTTTTAGAAATTGTTTTTATTATTTTATTTCAACGGCTTATATCATTGGAATTCGCTAAAATGAGCAGATGTGGCCAAATTATTAGTGTAAACATATTTAAAGCCTATGCTTTCAATCATTGTTTTACATTGATCTTTAATTTCATCATCATAAAAGCAGATTTAAATGAGCTTTTCAATCAAGGCTGTCTTTATCGTTATACTTATATTTATTTTTTTCATAACTATAAATCATAAATTCTCTATTGGGTTCATGTCAGGGCTGTTTCAAGGCTAATCAGGCAGCATAATAGTATTTTCTCTTAAACTTTCATGACATTTTTGCTTTGTGGCATGAAGCCCCTTCTTGCATGTAGATACATTCATTTTCCCCAAACCGACATGGGCGACCGAGGTCGTAAAGGCGCGGACTCGTGAGCGGGAGGACTGGGTTTCGATTTCCACCAGGACTGTCCTTCCTGACTGAAGTTTTACCCACGTTTTCCTCAGTCCTCATAAATGGCAAATGCCAGGGAGGCACTCTAAACTCAGGCCTGGAACGTTTTCTTCCTTTAAAAAAATCCTTTCCCAGTTTAACATTTCATGTAGGATCAGTGTCTACCGCCTGTGATGCACAGTAATAAAACGGGACGTTAAACACTATTATAAAAATCCAAAACCATTCTTTCAGTTGGGATAGCAGCCGTGTTTTCAGTACATTAGTGTACTGTTCATGTCTCACATCCTTCCACAATGTACAGCCGTCAATATCCATGACAAGAAATGACCCCCTAGACTGTTGTAGGATATTTTACTGTTTTACACATTCTGGTTTGAAAGCTTCTTCTTCTCTTCTTCTGGCACATTGGCCCGTTTCTTCTTCAACAGAAAATACTTATTCATTACCGCAGCAAACCTGAAACGAAGTTAAAGAATGCAAGGAAGGTATAAGGGTGTTATACTGTGTTAAAATTATCTCTCATATCTTGGAGTAGACCATAGCTTTGAAAGAAAAAATTTGACATTATCGTCTGTAACTAATATATTATTTTAGATTAATAATGACTGCTTAATTAATTTTTTTTAGCTAATTACTGTTGTGCCCATGAAACACTTTTTGAAAATACTCTTCTAATCTCGATCGAACCAATCTACTAGGCACCGAAAATGGCAATAAAAATATATACATACATATGTATCATTTAACGTACTGGCGGTCGCGAATTTTTTTTTTCTCAACGAAGTATAAACAATTTAAATAAAAAAAAACAGTAGTTTCTGAAAATTAGGGAAATGGGGCCGTTAGGAGTGGAGGCGTACCTGAAAACCGAAGTTTAAAGAGTGGGGTTTCAATCGAAATATAAAATTTCCTCTAGCTGCCGCAATTTTTGCTTTTTCTCAACGAAACTCGATATATGATATCGAAATAAAGCAGGAAAATGAATGACTTAAGATCAGGGAAATCTGATTATAGTAGGGGATTTACCTGAAACTGAAATTAATTGGTGCGGCACCAATATTTGTTTCTTCACAATAAAATTAATTTCAATAATATAAGAAGTATATTTCTGAAAATTAGAAATGGGACCATTAGGAGTAGGGATATATGCTTGAAATTCTCTTTCGCTTAATTTTCTCTCTATTTTTTAAAATAAAACGACAAATTAATTCTACAATGAATTGTATTTATAACGATGCATCTGTTTTGTATATAACAAAAGCATCGTCGTGAAGATATCAATTGTGAAATATTAATGTAATATGTGTGCGATAATTATATTTGTATATAAGAGTGATCTGTAATAATCTTCAGAAAACGTTTGCGCTATATATTTTTACTACAATAATATTTAAATTAAATTCCAAAGCCAATGATGGGTTTGAAACTTTCGATTGTTTTTATTTGCTTAGTACATAGTAATTATTTTTAAATAGTAGCATGTTTTTGTTTTATTGAAACACATGAACATCATCTTAAATACACAATGTAACTCGAAACTTTATTTTATTTATCTAGTTTAGTTAATGTAAAGATGATATCAAGGGCTCAGTTCATAAACATGGTTACATTTACCCGCACAGTATAGCTTTATCTGTCAGTGTTCATGATTTCTTTTAATTAATTTTTGTTGTTTAACAACAACAACAACAATAATAGTAATAATAATAATAATAATAATAATTATTATTATTATTATTATTATTATTATTATAAAAATGTGATTTCTCTTTTGCGACACATAGATTGCAAGCATTCTAATTTTGTTTCCCTAATACCGCACAGTAATGCAAAAGCTTATTTTATTTCAATAATTGATAAGGCCTCACTTACATTCTATTTTCATTTTTAAAGTTATTCAACTTGGTGAGGAATTCTTTAGTTTACGCAGCTCCTGTGTGACGGTAGTTTCCCAGTCATCAGATGTCTAGTTCTCGTGTTTATTCGCTCATTGAACTCTCTTTGCAGACATAGCAGTAGTTATGTTTTTTGTAAGGTCTCCCCGTAAACAGATATCCAGTCACATTTTTTACTGAAATAAGCAATCCGTACTCCTGTAAACTGTTGCTTAATTCTTTGTTAGTAGCCTTGCGATTTGTTTGTGACAACTATTTCAATTTTGGGGATCATATCTTCTTTCGTTCATATTTTCCTGTTCGTTGTTGGGATTTAGTGCTCCTCAAGTTCTTCTCGTTTTATTAAACTATGGACTGTTGAGATATTCTAAATCTAGATGCAATTTCTTGTTATATGTTACGTTAACTCCGATCATGTCAATCTTTCTTGGTGAACTATCTGAATTTCTATTCATAACCTAATAAACAATTGTTCGTAGTATTTGCATTCATTACATTCAACAATTACATAAAATAAAATGTAATGCTTGCCAGGGACTGCGGAACAATCAGTACCAGCAATAGTAGCACTACTCTAATAGTGGAGTAAACTGTGTCCTATGTGAGACAAAACGTAGGAAAATGATTTGATTTATTTACGGACGCTCTTTAACATCACAGGTCATCAGCGTTCCATTCAATTCGGGGCGTGAAGGGCCGACAAATTTTGCTCAGAGGCCTCTTATTTCAGGCTTGAGGTTCTTCTTCGTGCCGTAAATGTACTACAAGGGACCCACAGCTTTACTTCCCTTCCGAAGGAAGCCATATTTAGGATTTTTACGCCCAAAAATTCATGGATCCTGTCCGGGTTTGAACCCGCGATCTTGGGTTTAGAAGGCAAGTAAGCCGGAAAATAAGCAGATAATTATAAATGAAAAAACAGTTGAGCAATGACATCACACTTTCCCTTACACTGTTGCCAGCTATTAACTCAACTCTATTAATAATCAAAATATGAGAACAATAAACCTAACTTGAAAGGAATACCCGATAAGAGGTTTTAAATGTGTATATTTTGCAATAAGAGCAAAATAGTAAACTTAAAAATGTGTTTATTCTAAATATTTAGCTACGTCTGTATATTGTTATCTGTGGTTACATTGTGGTAATATGGAATGATATAATTATTTGAATCATACAAGGGTAAGTTATTAAGTTACAAATGCATGTAGAACTTAAATAATAGTACAGATTTGAAAAATACTTTAATTTCTCAACATAATCTCCCTGTATATTGAGATACTTGTTCCATCGTTTCAGAAGCCCCTGAAATCAAGCAACATAAAATTCTTTGGGTTGCTATGACTTCCTTTTCTACAACTTCGTCATCGGAAAATTGTTCACCCGAATGACGTTTGAGAGGGATTTTTTAAATAGTGTTTAACGCCTGTTTTTACTGCTGAGACGGCGGACACTGATGATACATGAGATGAAATGATATAATGAGAGAGGATTTTTTTAAGGAAGGAAACGTTCCTAGCCTTAGTTTAGGGTACATCCCCGGCATTTGGCATTTATGAGGACTGAGGAAAACTTGGAATGATGAAGGTCCTGGTAGAATTCGAACCCCGGAACAAACGAATGTCGTTTGGAGCAAGTTGGAGCTATAGGAGGGTGCTCGGGGATTTCCCACATGAAATTTTGCAGTGTTTTATTTGACTCTTTAACAGTATGCAAGGGCAACATGTATTTGGTGAGTAATCCTGGTCGCTTCCGTTGAATGGCTTTACGAAATTTCCTGAGGATGTTACAGTAGCAGTCGACATTTACTGGAATGCGATGAACAGTATTACTTCTTGTATAAATGTTGTTATACATGCCAATCAGCTCATAGCGTGAGCTTCTTCTTCTTCTTCTTCTTCTTCTTCTTCTTCTTCTTCCATCACAGATTTTGTCCAGCCTTTTCGGATCTATTCATCTCTTGTTTGGTCTTCAAACTCTTCTTCCTCGGGTTATATGTCAACATATTTTTTTTAAAATTGTATCTTCTGTCATTCTTTTTAAGTGTTTTACCCATCCTTGTCTATAGTTCCCTAATAGTTATAAAATTGTTTGCACTTCTAATTCTTTTCTTAATCCTCATTTCATATATTGCCATCTTTTGTGCAAAAATTGAAAGAACGTAAAAGCACATTTCGGCTGTTTGAAATTTATTTTCTTCCCTTTTTTTAAAGTCCAAACCTCCCTTCTATAACATATAACTGGCAAGGCCATGGCTGTAAAACCTTATTTGTGTATCTTTAAACCTTTGTTTAGTAAGCTTATCTCTATAGTTTTTGCATTTCCATTATTTTGGAATTGTCTTCATTCTCCAACACTTATTCAATAAATATGATAGGCGTAGTTGTAATAGCAATCATCCATACTCCATTAATTCAACTAATTGAACTATGATGTTGTCTGTTCCTGGAGTTTTTCTATTTTTCATTCTTGTGATAGCATTTTGCATTTCTTCTATTGTAATTAAATCAACTATCCTTTCTATCTGTTCTGCAATTTGCATATAATGTATATTGTCACTTTTTGTAATATTCTATCCCTGCTATTTCTGAGATACACAGTACATTCTGTTGATGACTTATTACTTTCCAAGCTATACATGGCTCATTTGCATAAACACAGATCTGAACGAAGCGATGAAATTAGGTGAGACGGTGTCTGAACTGTGTTGCCGACCTCCCTATTCGTGTGTTGGGTAGGTCTTGTCATGTAGATGAGTGGCATTACAAGTGGCCAGTTGCTGAATAGAGTTGCTTTTGTTGAAGGGTGCAGCTCCTAATCATTATCTCACCCCTTTCTTCGTCTAGGTCTTTAAAGAAACGCCTGTAGGCAGGAGGTAGCGCGGATGTGTCAATTGTTGCGTGCCACACAACACACATTCCTGACTCCAGTACAGAAATGAACAGTTTCTATGGCAACCAAGCTGAATTTCGTTCCCTGCATGTTGCTTTCTGGTTGCCGTGGAAACAGCACTGTGTGTCCTTATACTCTTAATGAGGCAGTTTCCATGCTAACCATTTCGCGGACAAGAGTTGCGCCAATACCACACTGACCACAACTGAGCTAAATGTCTATTAGGCACATGGAAAAACTTTGCGTATTTATTATAGAAAAAATGTAGGTGGTATAAATGTATGAAAAACTCTCCAATTTACTTACATAGCAAATATAACATTTCAACGTGGTAACCCCGTGCCATGAGAGGTTTCTTAAAAAAAAAATTCGAACTTTCAAAATTCTGTGCCAAAGAAATACCTAGTGTTTGGAAAGCCACTGTGCGTCTAGACTACGGATATAGATTACGATGGGGTTTCGAACCAAAGTTAGATTTTTTCTACATAGAATCTCAACACAAGTAGGCATAATTTATTTTTCATAATTGTTTTTCAATTCATTCCATTGTTACGTAACATTTAACTATTTAGTTCAATTATTATTTGGTAAAAGCTATTGAAAGCAATATGTGTAATGTTTAGATGTTCAATTGAAGAACTATTTTACTTGTTGAACAAGTCGATAATTACACGGATATAGTTCAGGAAGCATTTGCTGAAAACTTCCCAGAAACAGCTGTACCTCATCGTAATGTAGGTCGCCGACTTATTGAGAAGTTTCGAGTGACAGACTCAGGTTAGATGCCGAACGAACTGGAAGACCACGTAAACTAAACAAAGAGAAGTTGTGGGACATTTCTGACTCTATGCGGTGGAGCTCATCAAAATCATTGCGCAAGTTGGCACAAGAAAAACCGCACATAAAGCGGCTAGGAAAACATTGAAATTGTTCCCCTATAAAGTGAGAGCAATGCAAAATTTGAAAGATGCGGATCATGAAAAGCGAATCCGTCAGTGCGAATGCTTTCTTTTATTGAAAGGAATATCTACCACTGATATTCTTTATGTCATCTTCTATACAGACGAGACCTCTCTGGTTAAGTTAACCAGAAAGTATTTTCCAGTAAAATTAAGTGGGTTCGGGCTTGTATATCTGCCGGTGGATGACATTTCCAACATATGTTGTGACTTTACGAATATCCTGTACATTAGCAAAACAACGCATTGCTACCTTATTTTAGTTCAGTTCCGGACTACTTTCTTTGCAACAGTGTTGTGCGTGATGTTTGATTATTGAGATGTTGGTCTATCATGAGCAGCACATTAACAATAACTTCATATGAGGTACTTCTCCTGGTTTAACACACCATGAGTATTTCCACTTTTTCATCTTCCAATCAGAAAACATTAAAAATCATGTTTTATCTGAAAGGCGATCTTTCCGTGGAATAACCGTAGTCCACTTTAAAACTTCAGTTCTGTTCTTAGGTACACCTGACAAAACGCCTATCATTTGCGTTTCCAGAACAAAACAGGTCGGCATATCGACTCAGTAATAACTTAGAGTCCGGAAGTTGGGCAAAATTTCTGTACTATCAGGGCGGATATATTTAAGAGTCAGATAGAAATGAACACGTTTTCGTATATTTGGGTTTGGTAGGGTCAGTTTTTATTTCGCACTTTTTTTTTTGCCTATTTTGGCTTCTGTGGCCTATTTTAAGATTTAAAACCTATCCCCTCTGTTTAGGTTTGTTATAGATTTTTTGCGATTATTTACACATTTTAAAAAGCACAAAGAATTTCAATATATCAAGTGAAAAAAGCTGTAAACATTAAATGGCGTGTTCACCTCACAAAAATACTATTGAGAATCTTGTTACATATTTATTTCTTTTCAAGCAGTCAAAAACTTTTCCCTCAACCCATTCACTTATGGTCGTTAAATAGCAGAAACTTTATTAGTGAAAGGAACGCACGGCTACCTCGGGCATACGAATACCAGAAAATAAAGAGGAAGAGAGAAGTACTGTAATTTTGAATAGTGCTGGCGAATGACCTTGTATCGATCTACGCGAGACATTTCTAGGAAATTTGTGGTGAGGGTAAATTCTCAGCTGCATAAATGTAATAAACAGTTGCAAGCAAAAATATGTTGCTCGAAAGTCAGCTGTCTTGCAATCCTCGCGAATCAATGTAGACTGGTGATTGCTTTAAGTTCAAAAACCGGCAGGCAAGCGGCCGAAACGAAAAACCCCTTTCAAACGGTAAGGACATGTTCTGGAAGTCCGCTATATTGCTTCGGTTATTAGCAGAGCCTGAAGTTCAGTAATTTATTTTGGTTAAAATAGGCAGGCACAAAGGCACCTAAAACACTGAAAATAGGCTGCAATATAATTAAAATTAACATTTATTAAAAGTGAAAACAGAGAGTAATGTCACTCATTATTAATTAATAAGATATTTAAGATACTTTATAATTTCTTTATCATATAATTAAAGTAATTAAGCTTAATTTTCTTGGTTACAAGCAACAACATGGTGTTTTTTCAAGGTATCATTTGTCAGAGAGAACACTTTTCATCATGGAAAGTTCTACTTCCACTAAAATCACTGACTGCAGCATATGGAGAAAGATGGTAGTGGTACAGCTGAGCAATAAACCGTCCTTACAAAGTGTTCAGTACGGAAGTAAGAGAGACACTAACCTGGTTTCCCTATAAACGTATAAACAGAAAATGAACTCGACCAGAAATCACTGCACATCTTTTGCTCTTTTGTCAGGACTATTCAAAACTGCTTTACTTTGTCTTGATCAACACTTTCATGATGTCATGAAAGGTGAATGTTCTGTTGTAACTGCTATGAGTCCTTCCGAAATAGCTTGTTTTAAATATGCTGCAATCATTTTAGTAGAAGTAGAACTTTCCATGACGAAAAGTGTTCTCTCTGACAAATGATACCTTGAAAAAACATTACGTTGTTGCTTGTAACCAAGAAAAGTAAGCTTAAGTGTTTTAATTATATGATAAAGAAATTATAAAGTATCTTAAATATCATTTTAATTAATAATGAGTGACATTAATATCTGTTTCACTTTTAATAAATGTTAATTTTAATTATATTGCAGCTTATTTTCAGTGTTTTAGGTGCCTTTTTGCCTGCCTATTTTAACCAAAATAAATTGTTGAACTTCAGGCTCTGCTAATAACCGAAGCAATATACCGGACTTCCAGAATATGTCCTTACCGTTTGAAAGGGGTTTTGCGTTTCGGCCGCTTGTCTGCCTGTTCTTGAACTTAGAGCAATCACCAGTCTACATTGGTTCGCGAAGATTGCAACACAGCTGACTTTCGAGCAAGTATTTTTGTGTGTAAATGTTATTATACATAACAATCAGCTTGTTGCTTTCGTGAGGAATTTATTCGCAAGTTTCCTGGGCAATTTCCTCCTTCCAATTTACAATCTATGAAAAAATTCGATACTATGGTTCAGTGCATAAAACAAGAATCACACGCGATGAAGTACAGCTTTAACACAAGACAAACTGGTGCAAATCTTGAACATTCACGAACAAAATGACTACAGAAATTAATAAAAGTTGGGTTTCCTGTGTCTTCTGCACATATGGCAACAAAGTTGTTAATACTCAAACTTTACAAATGTACATATGCCCATTGTCTACGACAAGGCTATTGACTCATATCTTGCATTCTTTTCAGGTGAGACATGATTCCAGTAACCACATTCGGTTTTTGGTTTTGAAAATGCAGTGTATGCAAGCAACCCCTCTTTATGATAGGAAAATGCTGTGACAAGACGCATAATCGGTCCGAGCAGACAGTGAATGGAGCGAGGTACCGAAATGACATTCTGACTCCATTTTTCTAAATAGCTAGCGGAAGAAGAGAAATCATATGAGTGTTTTCACTGCTCATACAGCAGAGGAGTCTCTGGGTAGTGTTAGAAGACGAAGTGGTTAGTGCTGATATATGGCTCTCTCGCTGCCCAGTCTGTGTTTTTTATTTTTGGGGTAACCAGAAGGACAAAATATACAAAACAAATCCTCACATATTGCAAGAACTTAAGGAAAAAAAAGCATATAAAGTCAAATCAGAAACTGCGGCCGTTTTTATATGAGGAATAATTAATTCGTTAATTAATTGATAGCCCCATGATGGGCAGCCATTTGCGACAGTTTTTATTAGGAAAGGAGGAGGAGGAGGAGGAGGAGGAGGAGGAGGAGGAGGAGGAGGAGGAATTGATTGGTGGATTCATTAGGCGGTGTTCATCGTATAATAAACCTCTTCTTCCCGATGTCCGCTCTGATTTGCCATGTTTTCCGCAGCTATTCATCTCGGTTTGATCTGGAGTTTAGTGACTGCGTCAGCGGGAAGGACGAGGTGTCTAACCGTTACGCAGAAACTCCCAGGAATGCAATTGACTCAATTTATTAATCAGATATTTAATGTATTTTCATATGTCTGGGTATCTGTAAGGTCTTGAGGACTGTTTTACTCTTGCACATCTAAAGCTAACTACATTAGAGACACATCTTTTATAACACTCAACATTTATCTCTGACGATTGTTCACTATGCACTAACTCTGTGTAACTGACGGTTGAACTGAACCGCTCTGATAACTCAAAACGAACTAACCTTCCCCTACATGTATGACAATGAAATATTTGACCAACTGTCTCTCTGATGACGACTGACTGACTACTGATTGCTCAAAATCAAAATCTGACAAATCTCTATCACTATAAAGACGCTCGGTCATGATGTTCTAAAATACCCTATATTATCACTTCCTTGAATAGATATCACGTACCCTGTCCTAGACAAGATCTCGCTCCCTGTGATCAGTTATTTATTTCAGTCACTAAAGGCAAAGCTCCAGGGTATTCGATTTGAGAACTGTAAAGCTCAAGAAATGTGAGGCGGTTTTTAAGCACGTGATAAAGAAAGGCCTGAATTGTGTTTGAGGGCTAGCAGAAACGCTGTAAGAATAGTATTACTACTTTGAAAAAGGGTCATGCAAACATTGATAAACATCTGTGAAAAAAAATTAGTCTGTTTTTCTAATTCAGCCTTTAAATATCGTAAACCTGATGTGGAATTTTTTAGCAAATTACGAAGGAGCCTAGGCTATTGCGGTTGTACCCATGAAATGATTTTTTTAAAAACATTCTTTAAATCTCATTCGATCCTATCTACTAAGCGAAATTATAAAATCGCTATAGTGGCCGCTATATTTGTATTTTTTTTCGCAACGAAACTCGCCATATATAATTAAAATAAAAGAAAAATAGTTTCAAAAATCAGGAAAATCAGTCCATTAGGAATGGGGGTGACCTGAAATCCGAAATTGAAAGTATGGGATTAAAGCGAAACTTTAAAAATTACTCTAGTGGCCGCAATTTTTAATTTTCTAAGGCAAATCGGTATGTTGAAATAAAATAAAGAAGTATTTTTTGAACATTAGTGAAATCAGATTATTAGGAGTTCACCTGAAATCCAAAATGTAAAAATCGCTTTAGCGGCACCAATATTTGTTTTTACAACAAAAAAAATATATGTATATATGTGCCATTTAATAAAATAAAAAACATAATTTCCGAAAAAAAAAAGAAAAATCGGGCCACTGGGAGAAGGGGTATATTTGAAAAAGCGCTTTTGCGTTTAATTATCTCTATATTATTTTAAAATAAAAAAGGCAAATTTACTCAACATATAAACTGATTTTATAACATGCATATGTTTTATATTTAAAAAGGCATTGTCGTGAAGATAGCAAATGTGAAATAATAATCTAATATGTGTGTGAGAATTACATTTGTATGTAAGAACCCTTTGTAATTATCTTCAGAGAACATTTACGTTGCATGTTTTTAATACAGTAAAATTTAATAAATTTGAAATCCACTGCAAATAGACGTAACTTTTGATTGTATATTGTTGATTGTGTATATCTGGTTAGTAGTTTTTTGTTTTACTAACGTGTATAAACTTCTTCTTAAATACACAATGTAATTCGAAACTTTCTGTTATATTTCTGTATTTTAGTGAATGTAAATGTGATACCAAGGACTCAGTTCATAAACATGGTTACGTTTTAAAATGTTTAAAAATACCCACACAATATAGCTTTGCCTATCAGTGGTCACATATTTGATTTTATTAATAGTATACCATTAATTTTATAGTTTAATCCCAATATAATAATAATAATAATAATAATAATAATAATAATATGTGATTTCCCTTTGCAATAATTATGAATTGCGAGAATTTAAATTTTGTTTCCTTTACTTTAAAAAATTAAAGTAATTTCAATATATATCTTTTCAAGTAATATAAAAGGAAGAAACAGACAAACTTAGTTAGTTTTAGAGTTTTCATGCTAATTAACACACAGCAATGCAATAACTTATTTCATAAATTAATAAGGCCAAAATTTGGATTTTATATTCTTTTTTAATGTTGTTCAACTTTCTGAGGAATTCGTTTAGTTTACGCATCTTCTGCGTGACAGACTTTGTTTTTTTTTCCATTGTTATTTTCGGTGCCTAGAGGTAATACCAGAAATTTGAAGACATTTTTCAAAAATCTTTTCATGGGTACAACCGGCACTGCTACATTCTATCCGAATTTGCTAAAAACACTGTATAGTTAAAGATCTGGTGAATTTGTAAGGAAATAACACAAATCCTGATAAAAGGTGTACATTAATTGTTGAGCGTTCCTTGCGTACTATATAAATATATTTGTTTTAATTAAAAAGCAACTTTATTCATTATTGTCTAGGTATTCGGGTTTCCCTGGCAGTTTTTTCCATTTTTAATCTCAGGCGATTGGAATAGACGAGATGAGGAGGCCAGCACGAGACCTCATCTTTAGATCCCCTGCATGTGTAACATATATGAAATGCTTTTACATTTGCCGAAATGAAATTCTCGGTTATCGGTGGCTGGTGGTTAAATCTGTGTTAATATCCGGAAACTGGTATACGGCGGTGGTGGTGCACAAGAGCGGTGTTTCATTTTGGATCATGCAATTGCGCCGCACTGTGGTGCATGTAATCGCCTCACATTAGCTGCCAATTTGCAACTCTAATGACCGCCGCTGAGAGCGCTAGGCGAGCCGCCCTGGCCGCTGAAATCCCCACAAGACATCCGCTGTACATTCGCATCGCATTTTGTTTTTATAGCTCGTTCTTTCATACATATTCAAACGGCGGGAATTTGTTTTCCGATCAGCAAAGCGTGATTGAATGCATCTACATGACAAAGAATGTACGATATATCAGAACCGTGCACACTCGCTTTCTGTATCATTCTTTTTATATAGCAACTTTTTCTGGACTGGTTCACTTTCCTTTGTTCATATTTAACACTCCACCCTACTTTCATATTGTCCCACACTGTCCCCAAATTCTAACTTGAGCACTATGCATACAGTTCAGAAAAATTCTAAATAAAAATTAAAACATATCAATAAAGAATGATGACACTTTATTTTTGACAACATATCTTTATTCATCTTCACAATTTTGAAGATCTTCCTCAAAGTAATTCCTGGTGAATGCAATGCATTTTTAATGGTGTTTAACGCCCGTTTTAACTAGAGAGGTACCACAGGCGATGGACACTGATAATAAATTGAGAAAGAAATATTTTTTAAGGAAGGAAATGTTCCAGGCCTAAGTTCAGGGTACCTGCTCAACATTTGGAATTTATGAGGACGGAGTAAAACCTGGAAAAAATCATGGAGGTCGGTCCTGGTGGGAATCGAATCCCAGACCTCCCGCTCTCCAGTCCGCGCCTTAACGACCTAGGCCACCCGTGGTGGTATGCAGTGTATTTGTCCCATCGTTTCTGCCAGTGTTCGAAGACATACTGGAAATGCTTTTTGATAGGTCCTGCAGAATTGCCTCCACAGCCTTCGTAACTGCTTATGATGATGAAAAATGATGAGAAAAGGAAAAAAGTAGCACGGGACTATATCTGGGCAATAGGGAAGGTGAGAGATATTCAGCAAAACATCTGCGATGTGCGGCCGTGCATTATCGTGGTATAGTCGTGGTTATCCAAACGAGGCCTTGCAGAGTTTTCAGGACATATCTGTAGTATCGTTCAGTTACAGTTGTGTGTGCAGGTACACCATTCCTTGAATATGGAAAAATGAGATGGTCATAACTATCCCACCAAAAGGAACGTCTTTTGCTTTTTTGGTATTGGTGATGATGGTGATTTCCACACAGAGCTATGCTATTGCTCTCAGGATTGAAATAAGTTGGCCAAATTTCATCAACTTCGCATCTTCCTGTAACATCATCTTCAACTGCATGCAAATCTACAATCCAATATCCTTTTGTTCAGTAACCTGTAGCCTTGGATCCCACTGTGCACAAATGATGGTTGACGGATTTTTGGGCGTAAAAATCCTAGGAAGGGAAGGGAAGGGAAGGGAAGGGAAGGGAAGTAAAGCCTTGGGTCTGGTGTCGCAGATTTACGGCACGATAAAAAAACTTCAAGCCTGAAAGATGAGGTCTCTGAGCAAAATTTATCGGCCTGAATTGAATGAGATGTTAAAGAGCGCATGTAAATAATAATCAAACTATGTGCATCGAGCAGGGGACCGCCAAGGGTGGCCGAGGTCTCAAGACACGGATGCGTGTGCAGGAGGTCCTGGGTTCGATTTCCGTGAGGACCGTCCTTTCTGACTAAGTTTTTTCTCAGGTTTTCGACAGCTTTCATACATAGCAAATGCCGGGAAGGTACGATAAACTTTCAAATTGGGTTTGAAAATTTTGCAGCAGGATCAGATTGACTTTCGGCGTCGTTTTGTGACTGTAGACGATACTTGGATCCACCACCACATCCCGGAGAGAGAACGGCAGTCAAAACAGTGAGTTGGAAAAGGTGAAAGTGCACCGCTTTATCGGCGGGAAAAGTGATGTCAACCTTTTTAGGGGTATCATCATGATTTGGATAAAGGATTGCAAGTTACTGGACCATTTACGTGTGAGTTGAAGCAGAAGCGACCAAGATTGGCGCGCAAAAATGTGCTCCTCTACCAAGACAATGCGTCTGCTCACACGTCGGCCGTTGAAATGGCAAAAGTGAACTGGGTTTTCAAATAGTTTCCCACCCACTCTTATTCCTCAGATTTGGCCCCATGTGACATTTTTCTCTTTCATGAACTAAACAATTTACATGGGGGAAAGAAATTTCCCTCTAATGAAAAGGTTATCTATGCTATAAACGAGCATTATGCACAGTTCGAAAGAATTTTTTTCCCAAATGGAATAAAAATATTGGAATCTCTTTGGTACAAATGTATCGAGATTCTTACCAACCAGTCCTTGTATATTCCTGTCAAAAGTCCTTCAATGGTGTCTATTAGTTTGAAAGTTATTAGCCAAAATCAGGGACCGAGAGTGAGTGAAACACCTTGTAACTGTATGCTATATGAAGCAATCAAAGCTTAAAAACTAATGATTAATGTGTTTTTCATCTTTAGCGGACAATTCGATAGTCATGTTAATTGATTCAATGTAACAATAAACAGTAAATCTTTGTGTCCTTAGTTTATTATTTAACTTTAGGAGTTACAAGCATTGCTGACATTTATCGTTCCAAAAATTAATTTCCGTACCATTTTAATTTGAATGCCAAGATCTACGCCATGCCATAAATCATTACGTGCAACTCTATCAAAGGCTTTCACGAAGCCTATAAATGTATGATGGACTGACCAGCTGCCCAGGGGTTCTCGAATTACAAGCTTAATACAAGGCAGAGCTTCATTTTTGGGTCTAACTGAAGGGAGAGGCGTTCTGCGCAGATGGTAATGGTTCAGGAACTAGAAGCGTTAGGGGTCGAATCCTATGGGATCGTCCTTATAATGGAAATGCAGGTGTTACATTATGGTTAATGATGTAACGAGATTGCTCATGTATGTAGATGTCCGCTTCAAGGAGTACAAGAGGAAACCCTCGACAGATGTGATTAACCTTCATACAATGCTATCAATGAATATTTTGAATTTATAAACAAAGTATTTTTTACTTATTATGCTTCGCCTATCTCGATCACAGGTGGCCATGCAGTTGTCAAAAACATCGTTCTTAAGCGTTCATTTAACATATCAATTAAATTTTTTTAAATTTTAATGCAGCTTTTTGAAGTAAACGTAATGTGGCTAAGACCTGAAATCCTCTATCATATCATATCTCTTCAATCTGTGTCGAGTCGGTTCTGGTGGTGTAGTGCTAACCATACTTACCTTCTAAACCCCAAGGTCGCGGGTTCAAACCCGGCCAGTATCGATGGATTTTTTTCGGGCGTAAAAATCCTAAGTATGACTTCCTTCGGAAGGGAAGTAAAGTCATGGATCCTGTGTCGTACATTTACGGCACGAAAAAGAACCTCAACCCACAAGTAGAGGCCTCTGAGCAAAATTTGTCGGCCGTTTCATTCCCTGAATAGAATGGGACGCTGATGATCTGAGATGTTAAAGAGCGTCCGTAAATAAACAAATCAAATAAATCTGTGTCGTTACTGATGCTGTAGTAGGTAAATATACTTTTCGTAGACCCAATATCGATTTTTTTGGGCGTAAAATCTAAGTACGGCTTCCTTCAAAGGGAAAGTAAAGTTGTGAGTTCCATATCGTAGGTATACCCTCATTTAAAACAGCCTCGAGCCTAAATGAAGAGGTTTCGGAGCAAAATTCATCGGCCATTTCAGTCTCTGAATTGAATAGAAAGTTGATAATCTGAGATGTTTAAGAGCGAAGTCCGTAAATAAACGAAACAAATAAATAAACTTCAATCTGTGGATCCTATAATGAATTTAGTCAACTTTGAAAAAGTTAGTCTTAGTCAAGGATGTAGATTTCGTAAGAAATTGTTTATATTGATTACATTTAATGAAATTGTCACTCTCTTTTCACATTTAAACATTTTAACTCTGGTGTAATTTTGTCAGAGATGGTATTTTTTTTTTACATATTTTACATTAAAATGATATCTTGAAAAATATTAACGGTAACTTAAATTATTTATATCTTTAATATTTACAAAACAGAATTAGCTAAACGAAGAAAAATTGGTACACTTATTTCTTGATTGTATGAAATCCTCTCCTGTATAGAAGGTGTGAGTGATAAGGTATCTTTTTAATGATAACCTGAACATACAGAGGGTGCCAAAAATATATACACACTTTCACAGTAGATATCTATCAGTATATTTCAAAGTAGGACCGAAAAACAACAGTAGTGTGTAGTATGATGTTCTGCAAACAGATGTGACTCATATACATTATGATAGCGTTGTTACGTGACAGGTAAATCAACAATGAACAAATGAAGCCAAGATTATCGTATGCTGTTCTGTAAACAGATGTGACCCACATTACGTTATGCTAGCGTTGCTACAACAAAATGAAGTCAAGATTTTCGTTTGAACAGCGGAAAGCAATTTTGAAGTGGTATTGGCAAACCGAGAATGTTGTTGAAGTTCAAAGGCAATGGAGACGTGTATACAGAACAGAACCGTCAATGCGAGTAATAATTGCACGCCTTCGAATCAAATTTGAGACTCAAGATACCGTATGCAACAGGATGGTGCTCCACCACATTACCTCCGAGAGTGTACCTTGATGACAACCTTCCAAGGCACTGAATAGGATAAAGAAGTCTGATTGAATTTCCACCGCGTTCTCCGGATTTAACTCCGTTCTACCTATGGGGAACTCTTAAGTGTATTGTATACTGCAGAAAACTAGCTACAATGGCAGCGCTTCGGGAAGAAATTGAAACGGCATGTGCTGCAATCGCTGAGGACACTTTCGCAAACGTTACTCAATCAGTAGTTCAACGTACTCAGAACTCAACGTATTGACGCCGAAGGTGGGCATTTTGAGCAACTGTTGTAACTGTAAAAGTTTAAGATGATTAGTGTTCATCATTTTCTGTTTGTGTGAATTCAGTTTTGTTATGTTAACACAGTTTTTTCTTTGCTTGAAGTGTGTACCCATTTTTTGGCAACTTTTGCATTTTTATTCGTATATAGAGAAGATGGAAATGAATTAAATAATACTATAACATTTTAGTAAACACATTTGCGAGTGTTTGCAACTTGTTAATTGGTATGTTTCTAGCTTATTTGCTGTATAAATCATTAGTATAGCTTCCTTCGGGAGGAAATTAATGGTGGATCCAGTGTCGTAGATTTACGGCATGTAAAAGAATTTCAAGCCGAAAGAAGAGGCTTCTGAGCAAAATTTACCGGCCGTTTCTTGCCTTGAATTGAATGGGACGCTGATGACCTGTGATGTTAAATAGCGTCCGTAAATAAAACAAATCATCAACAATTTTTTGCATGCTCATATTTATAAAATGAATTAATGATCTGATTCAAAACATACCGAGCTCTATTTGGGTAAGTAATCAATATGGTCTTTCCAGTTGATATGATCAATCTTGTTTTTCGAATCTGCTAAATTTATGTGTCGAACTTTTACCGCATTCACTTCATATTTAAATATCCTTTCCAAGTTACTGAATTTTTAATGCAATATGGACTTCACCAATAATCTACATTAAGTATGGTACTTCTCAAGCATTTAGAAAATTGAAAGAAACTGTAAATTTTTTGCACTGCCATGTCTTTTCTCTTATAAAATTGTCACACTTTCACAGCTTGTTAACCTCTCACATTATGAGTACTAAACACTCCGAGCTCTAATTAATTTTTTAATGTTCTATGATCATTCTGAATAACTCAAAATTCTCACATTTTTCTGCATTCGACGTAGTGCCAGGCTTTCTGAAACCTCAGCGTTCTCTCAGAATTTTGCGTCTCGGCCAAGGCCACCTGCATGCCTATCCTTGAACTTGAATTTTTATGTGTTAATATGAATCAACTTGTCGCCTTCGAAAGTTCCCTGGGCAATTGCCTTTCCTGAACTGAAATTCACGATCTTGTGAATAAATTTGAAACTACTGGTTCAGTGCAAAATAAGAAGTACATAAGCACCCGCAAAGATTTGCTGTTTTATCAGAAGACAAATTAGATGAAATTGGCGAATATCTTGCACGTTCGCCAACAAATACACTAGAGAATTGTATCGTGCACGCATGACAGCAAAATTGTCAAAACTCAAACTTTACAAGCATAACGTACCCATTGTCTACGACAAGGTGATGCCGTAGCAGGTGTGCATTATTGTGAGTGGTTTCTTTCATCAGTGTCTGAACCACCCATAGTTTGTATTATTTTCAGACGAAGCGTGCTTCCACCAAATTGGTCCTGTGAGCACTCAAAACACTTCCTAAAACCCAAATTGCACTCAAGAAACCTCTCTTTATGATAAGAAAATTGGAGTTTGTATGCGATTAACGCAAGAACCATAACTCGTTTTTTGAATAGTGTTTACGCCCGTTTTACTATTGAGGCACCACAGGCGGTGAACACTGATGATACACGAGATGAAATGACAAACTGGCAAAGGAGTAATTTTTTTAAGGAAGGAAGCGTTCCAGGCCTAAGTGTGGGGTACCTCCCCGGCATGTGCCATTTATGAGGACTGAGGAAAACTTGGAAAAAATCTCAGTCAGGGAGGATGGTTCTGGTGGGGATCAAACCCCAGACCTCCAGGTTAAGAGTGCGCGCCTTAACGACCTCAGCCACCGGTGGAGGTGGGCAGGTGCAGTTGTCGAGAGGTAAAAGCCTGTAGGAGCGGTAAGATCATATTCTGAAAGTTCTGTAGTAATATATATTTTTAGTGCTTCTAAATTCATAAAACACAAAAATTTGTTGAATTTCAAAAGGAGAAATTTCTTCATTTGCGACATGTTCCATTTTCCTAGTTATTATTTTAACTGCTGCTATTACGTAATGCGATAGCCGCACATGGAGTTTCTGCATTTCAGGCATTATTCTTCAGCTGTGACATAAACATTTAAATAAACTAGAATTTGTTTAGTAATAAAGAATAAGGATCAATCTTTTTATAAATGTAATTAGTTATATTAAAAATTTCGCCAAACTCGTTTAGTTTTACATAGTTTAAATTTAATTCTAGTTGCTGAGTTGCTAGAGCATCGAATTTCACGGCCTTCAAAATCTCATTAGCTACCGCATCGTTCAATTAAACAAATGACGATCTACAGTTGATTGTAGCAGGCAAGTGAGAAACAGAAGACGATGTTTTGGTAACAGTTGGTACAGTAACGTTATTCCTGAACAACATTAGCAGTAAGCTAGCTGCTGCAAGCTTTATTTCATTACATTTCTGTCCCTTCACCTCCCTCTCCTGCTCCTCCGCGAGTTTTAAGAAGGCTCTGCCAAAAGAGTTTTACTTAACAGTTAGGGAGAGGGAAACAAGCCATTTCTTTCTCTCTCCGGTTTTTTTCCTCCTTCTTTTACTTTCAATTTAAAGGAGCCCTCGACCATTAACTTACAAGAGAAGGTATAAAAATGACTTACGGTACGCCCGCACCAAAGGCGCATGTTTACGCTACACCCCTAGTAGTACCGTAAATAAATTCAATACATTACTACAGCACATTAATTTCAATATACCTGCTCATTTGCATGAAAACAGTATTTAAATAAATTAAGATCCGTTATTATGTAGATTATTATGTTTAATTACTAAATAACTATTATATTATATTGTTTACATGAGAGAGTGATGTTTTTGTATTAGAGAAATCTAATATATAATCTGTACGCTTCAATAGCGGTGTTTTACGAATATCGCGCAATCCATGGGCACCTCCATACGTTCGTACCGCCACGGGTGGCCGAGGTCGTTAAGGCGCGGACTTGTGAGCTCTGGGGTTCGATTCCCAGCAGGACCATCCTCCCTGACTGAGGGTTTTTCCAGGTTTTCCTCAGTGCTCATTAATGGCAAATGCCGGGGAGATACCTTAAACTTAGGCCTGGAACGCTTCCTTCCATAAAAAAAATATTCTCCCAATTTGTCATTTCATTTCATGTATATATATATATGTCGGTCCTGGTGGTGTAGTGGTCACCATACTTGCCTTCTAAACCCAAGGTCGCGAGTTCAAACCCGGCCAGGATCGATGGATTTTTTCGCGCGTAAAAATCCTAAGTATTGCTATGGCTAAGGGAAGTAAAGCCGTGGGTCCCATGTCGTACATTTACGGCACGATAAAGAACCTTAAGCCTGAAAGAAGAGGCCTCTGAGCAAAATTTGTCGGCCGTTTCACGCTCTGAATTGATGGAACGCTGATGACCTGAGATGTTAAAGAGCATCTTTAAATAAAACGAATAAAAGTAAATCATGTATCATCAGTGTCCACCGCCTGTGGTGCCTCAGTAGTAAAAACGGGAGTTAAACACAACTCAGACATACATTTGTAGGGTGATGGACTGATACTATGCCATACACACAATAGATGGCGGTTGTAAACAGAGTGTGTAGCTAAAGGACAGTGTTCGTTTGTTGTCAAGTAGAGTAAATGGTGGATAATGATGGACTGCGTGTTTTTATAGAGCAAAGGCGTCAAAACTGCAGAAATTCATGGGCGTTTAGCTGCGGTATGTGTCAAGAAGCTCCTGAACAGAAGACCGTTAACAACTGGGTTAATGGATTCCCCAGCGGCAGGGAATCTGCGCACAAGAATGTGAGTACTGGTCGTCCGTCAAACATCGCGGTCTCCCAGCAACATTGAGGTTGTGTCTGAAACGTTGATTTGTTTTATTTACGACGCTCTTTAACATCTCAGGTCATCAGCGTCCCATTCAACTCGGGCGTGAAACGGCCGACAAATTTTGCTCAGAGGACTCTTCTTTCAGGCTTGAATCTACGACACGGGACCTACGACTTTACTTCCCTTCTGAAGTAAGCCATACTTAGGATTTTACACCATGAAAAAAGTCATCGATCCTGGCCTGGAGTGTCTGATGTGATTATGGCTAATAGGCGCATAGCTTTTGATGAACTGGAATGTCGGACAGGTTTCGGCCACGCAATCTTGCACATCATCATTCACGACGATTTGAAAATGAAAAAGATGTGCGCACACTGAGTTCCTGGGACTTGACACAGACAGAGAAGAACAAAATGTTGAGGTCTGTAGTAGTAGTCGGCTTAAAGGATCCGATTTTTTTTTTTTTAGAGAAGCTGGTGACTTGTAATCCATGCAAAGAAAACTTCCAGGAAAGTTCTTCTCGGCCCCGTGCTTCTCCATCTGCACTTCAGGAGTACTGCTGATTGACTGACCAGATCCGCTCAGTCTGATTTTGTCTTATTCCATAACATGAAAGACTTGCTTGGCAACAACGTTGAAATACAGGAAGAAGACAACGGTGCATTCGCGTTGATGGGGAGTATAGTGAGAGATCTCAAATGCATTGAATCATGTTACATAATAAATAATATACCAAACACTACTATCGTAAACAATTTCCGAATGCCTCTCGTACACATTAATCAAAGTAATATAGTCATCCGTGTTGTTCCATGTACTACCTTCGATCACACAAGGTCGCATTGTTGTATAGAGTTTAGTTTGTTAGTGACATTTAAAGCGGTTGTTAATAGTTCCAACTATAGAAATATTATTTGAAAAATGTGCAGCAATAGTTGCATTGTGGGAGGTAGATTTGTCGACATGTCAAATTCCTAAGGAATGCGACCAGCAATCAAGGGTTTACCACGATCTGGATATTCTCGCACAACTACAAAGTGATGATAAAAATATTAGAATAAGAAATATATTTAAAACTGTCCCAAATATTTGTATAACTAGTAGAAATGATCAAAAAGATTGTATCTGTTTGCTACAATATAAAGAGACGTTCAGACGGGGGACAGTCAATTTGCTCACTGATGAAGTGCTTTGTACAGACGAAACCCAATGTGAGCGCTTTGGTACCAGGCAAAGAATGTATAAAATGATAATTTTTTCTGTGTGTTTCAGAATAATATTTGAAAGCATATTTAGGAAGAAAAAATCTTAACTTAAATACAAGGGGTATTCAATTAAAGACTTGAGAGTGATGCTGTAAAATCTTTATTATAAAACAACCAATAAAAATCAACTTTTACCCCCTCAACACAATCATCATTCAGAGCTATGCACTTGTTCCATTTTCTCATCCAGTTTCGGGTAGTGTAGTGGTAACCATACTTGCCTCCTAGACCCTCAATCCCGGCCAGGGTCCATGTATTTTTTGGGCATAAAAATTCCAAGTATGGAAGATGTCGTAGATTTAAGGCATATTTAAGAACCTCAGGCCTTAAAGAAGAGGCCTCTGAGCAAAATTTCTCCACCATTTCACGCCTTAAATTGAATGGGACGCTAATGACCTGAGAGTTTAAAAGCATCCGTATATAAAACCTGCTAAATAATAAAAACCAATTTCGCAAGACATTGTCGAATTCATTTTTTGAAAGGCACTTCAAACTTGCCTGTAAAGCCTTCAGTGCGTCGTTTTCAGAGTCGAATCGTCCATCTTTGAGGTCCTTTTTGGTAGATGGAAACAAAAAACAGTTGCACGGAACGAAATCAGAGCTACGGGGGATGGAAAGAGTAGCGAATTCCTTTCTTGGCTAAAAAAATGTGTAACAGCTGTCGCTATGTGAGGCCACGCGTTGTTTTAGTGTGAGCACTTTCAATTGATATGGCCAGCATTGTTGTAAGTTCTCGAACGGTCACACGAGAGTCCTCGCAGCAGCGACCTCGGTAAGGATGGTGGTGGAGGCCCCCTCCCCTCCTTGGCGCTCACAGTCCTCTCTTCCATCTTCAAAGTCTTCACGTC
Source organism: Metallyticus violacea (assembly GCA_030762175.1). Classification (NCBI taxonomy): domain Eukaryota; kingdom Metazoa; phylum Arthropoda; class Insecta; order Mantodea; family Metallyticidae; genus Metallyticus; species Metallyticus violacea. The sequence continues at coordinate 11,602,384 of CM060832.1, read as the reverse complement.
AACGGAAGCATGCAGGACGAGACATTTCTAGACTCACCATAAGCTCTGCGAAGATCTTCAAGCGTTAATGAAGCAGTCTTCTTCAATAGAATACGTGCGCTGTTCTCGATTTCTGTCATCGTAAACTTTAGAGCTATAACCAAGTTCAAGACACTGCTGACGGTGAATGGTTGAGTTTAGAAAAACGTAACGCCCGGCTGCTGTCGAGGATACTTAATAGTGTAAGAATCAGCCGACAGATGGCAAATCGATCATGTCTTTTTGGCGCTTTAAAAATACAAACTAGACCTTTATTGAATAACCCTCACACTAGAGGTGTTCTAAAACTCTCCGCCTGTCTTAAAGATGTCATAAAGATGAACAAATTACTATGCTAGTTAAGTATCATTCTTTAAATGGCGCCTCATTTGTGTTGGACGATCTTGTAAACAAGCTAGTGTTAACATTTTCATAAAAATGGATAAAACTTGAATACTAACTGTGATAAAACGCTTCGTTTTCGACGGTTAATAAGTGGACGGCTGAATTTAATTGTAGTAATGGAAGTTCAGGCATCTCAAAACTGCTAAGGCCGACGAAATATGACAAAAATTCACAGGACCGTACTCAATGATCATCAGAGTTGACTGACATTGCAAAGAGCTCGATTGGCCGTAACTGCATTTTACACGAAGTTTTGTATATGAGAAAGATTTCCATTGTGTCATGTTCTATGATTCTGAGATTTGGGGCTTGGAGAAAGTAAACTGACTGAACAAAGTTCAAAACGAGTTTCTAAAGCTAGTTTTAGGAGAAGGGAGGAACACAGCCAACTGTGGGGCTTTGGGCGCTAAGAATACTCTATTCATTATACAATTAGAAAAAATTAGGGGTTTTCTTAACAATATGAGATTAGTATTTGGGATCAAAGGTACTGGACAGTGAACATTAAAATAAGTATAGAGAGCATGGGTGTGAAAGAAGGGAGCAAGAAATGGTAATTATATTTGCAGAGAGATAAAAAGGGCTTAGGGAAATTATCCGACAGGATATAGAGGCAAAATACAAACAGAAAATACACTTGGTTTATGTAACAAACTCAAAATCAGATGGGGTGGCAGATGCATCCCATTCCTGAATTCTCTCAGCTATAATTCCTGTAAATTTTTAAACAAATCTTATTCAAAGTTATGAAGTAATAATTCTGTTTGACCGTTAATGTTTCAATTAATATTCATTACGCAAAATACACTTGCTATCTTCTTTGGAGATTCCCGGCTATGGTAATAATAAAATTCCTATGTATGGCTTCTTTCAGAAGGGAAGTGATTCCGTGAGTCCCGTGTCGTAGATTTACGGCACGTAAAAGAACCTCAAGCCTGAAAGAAGAGGCCTCTGAGCAAAGATTATTGTCGTTTCACGCTCTCAATTAAATTGTATTCTGATGATCTGAGATGTTAATTATCACCCGTAAATAAAGCAAGTAAATAAAAGTATACATTGGAGGTATGTGATGGATGCTCTTGCATACTGTTAACCTTGAGACTGAAGACAGCACTTTGCAAGGCGGCCCGAGAGTGCCGTTGATTCTTCTTGCTGTAAATTGCCGCACATAACGAGGAGCCCACATTTACGGGAATGAATCCGCACCGCTAATCATAACATGCAAAGGGGGAGGTAGAGTAGATGGCCTGTTAAATAGGGTCGTGTTCATCTGTACTGCGTATTATAATCCCTCGCTCCCTCCCGTCCTCTTCCGGAGCTGGCGCCGGCAGAAGAATGTTAAGTAGGTACAGTAAGAGAGGATTATGTAGGTACAGTCTGTGACGTGCAACATACATCGTATCTGAATCTAAGTTTATATGTTCTTATATCAGTAATGAAAAGAAAACAAATTCTTAAAACGTAAGAAATGAATATTTAAAAAATGGGCAATTAGGCTACCAATTTATTTTATATTTACTGTTATTTCGAAAAGTATTAGTTTTTACTAAACATTTAAGCAGTAATAAAAAAACGCTAGTGTAAAATTTAATCTAATCATATTTTATATAATTGCAGTTTTTCGCAAATTCTATTTGCTTATATACTAAACATCAGAGTAATGTTTAGCGCGTTTACATTCGCTCACGCGCTAATTTTCATGAGTGCTCAGAATAAAATTTATATACTGCCTCGGGTGGCCGGGATCGTTAAGGCACATACTCGTGAGCGGGAGGTTTGGGGTTCGATTCCCACTAGGATCCCCTCTGTTTTTTTTTCAGGTTTCCTCAGTCCTTATAAATGGCAAATGCCTAGAAGGTACCCTAAACTTATTCCTGGATAGTTCCCTACCTTAAAAAAAAAGCATTCTTTCCCAATTTATTATTTCATTTCATGTATCATCAGGGTCCATTACCTGTGGTGCCTCCGGATTAAAAAGGGCATTAAACACTATTAAAAAGACATACATGCGTTGAATTTAACGTTTAATGCAATTTTAGTATTAAAATGTTTTTAAATAGTGTTAAAATTTAGCAAAATGTGAATTTTTTGAGTAGTAGATATGATGTTTATAGGAAAATAAATATGACAAGTTCTGTACATGTACCAATGAAAAAATCTTGTTGGCATATTTTTCAGAGCTGGTAGATATATAATACAACGTATTGGTAAATAATGTAAAATTAAGGTTTATAAATAATTTTTGAAGTCGAATACTTGAATGTCTTCGACGCTCTGGTGTGTGTATTCGAAAGTGAAAATGAAAGAAAATATCGACGATTCCTCTTTTGGTATTTGTTTTATTTCTTGAAGAATTGTTCAGTGGGATATAAGGAGAAAAAATAAATGTGCTCTCTGGATCTGAGATTGATCATGAAGGTAATTTTGTCTTTTTGGAATTGTTGGGGCTTGTAGGCGCCACTAACTACACGATTTGTGTGTTGATGTTGAGGTTGAAGGCCCATGTTCGAGACACGAACACTTATAAGTCACCTACATTTGCTGTTGTACTTGATGGTTTTCCTGTCAATTGTGTGGAGCTGTTTGAGAATTATGTTGCTTTACATCCAAAAACTGTGAAATGTAAAAATCTCTTTTTGTATTATAGAGATGATAGGTGTAGTTGTCAACCTGTTGCTATTAATAGTTTTGGAGAGTTTCCTATGCAAGTTGCTGAGTTTTTGGAGCTGTCAAATTACACAGGGCATTGCTTTAGGCGGAGTTCGGCAACGATTCTTGAAAACACTGGAGCCAGTATTGCTGAAATTAAGAGACCAGGGCGGTGGATGTCAGCATATTTTGGTGAATATTATAGAGGAATCAATTGAAAGTAAAACAGAAATACCCCCCAAAACAGTAGAAAGGTTAAATGTTGATGCAGTAGATATCAGTAATGACTCAGGAATAATATTTTGTATGTAACTGACTGTACTTTTAATATGTCCCAAACCCAGTGGGCATAAAATAAATGTTGTAAGGTTAAGGGAGTTTTCTGTTAGTATAATAGAGATTGATAATGGCAGTACCTCCATGAACGTTTAAAGCTGCGAATAAATATGCAAAATGGGTTCCGCATTTCCTAACCAATGAAGAGAAGAAGAGGAGAAATGAATTGCAAGGAAACTGCTGAACGTGTTTTCAGCAAGTGGTCTTAAACATTTGACAGATATATGCACTGGTAATGAAAGTTGGTTTTATACAACCCCAAATAAAGTTCAGAACAGCGTGCGGATAAATGAGAATGACTCAAGATCAATTGTTCTTTGACAAGATTTTCGTTCTCGGAAGCGAATGTTCATTGTTTTCTTCAACTATGAAGGACCATTAGTGATTGACGGTATGCCAGAACGAACGACAATGAATGGAGAGCACTTTGGCACTTTTATTTTTGAACCTTTATTTGAAGAGCTGAGGCGGGGGCGTCCAAAGACAGGAACTTCAAGGCTATTGCTTTTGCACAACTGAACGCTGCAAATTTGGGGAAACTGGAAGTCGCCAAAGTCCAGTTGCTTGACCATCCACCCTACAGCCCTGACCTTGCTCCGTGCGGCTTCTGCATTGCTGGAAAATCTTTTAAACAAGTGTAGAACCTTGCTCAAGCTGTAAATTCAGCTCTGTTGACATCTCAGTCCCAGTCCTGTAGTGCTTTTGATAAGTGGTTATACCGTCCATAACTGTGCATGGAGAGTCTTTGAAGGATTGTGAGAAATAATTTTTTAATTCAATCCTTAACTTGGAACTTAAGATGTCGCTTGCAAAACTTGTTGAATGTCCCTCGTATTATACACTTATACTATACAGGCAGGGTAGTTGAAAGTCCCGCACCACTTAAATACCTTTTGGAGCACGTGGTTCATTGACATGAAACTCGGAGTGTGGGGACAGCCGTATACTGAGAACTCACAAATGATATTTCGAACATTTTTATGCTTCCGAAAGTAACTCTACTTCTGTAAAATTTTATGATATCCTAAACTATTTCCGGAATGCTCAGTTTGTGTGGATTGCGAGTGTACACAGCCGCAACCCGTATTAAGGTAAACTTTTCAAGAGAAGTAGCGTAGCATCAGAAGCTTTATTATTATTATTATTATTATTATTATTATTATTATTATTATTATTATTATTTTAGCTAAAGTGCGGAATGTATTCAGCAAAAGCCCCTCAGGTAAATATAAATGGGAGTAAAATCTAATGCCAATTGCGCTATGTATTACAAAAATGTCATTTTAAACACTTCTGTGTGATGTTTTGCTCCAATGGTATCTAATCTACTTGACAAATTCGAGCATTTATAATGTAGCTGTCATATGTCAGCTAAATTTCCTGTTCCATAGCAATGAGCTAACTTTGGCAGCTTTTACCAACCAGTGTTAATATAGCAAACGCCTTTCTGAACAAGTGAAGAATAATTTTTCAAAATGGTGTTGAATAAAACTTATATGTGATTGCTGCATTTTCGTTACTCTGAAGATGAACCTCGTCTCAGCCCAGCTGATTAAGTTTTCTCTCTTCTGAAACCCATCATAAGGACCGGGTTGTTGACGATATCATTTTAAAATATAGTATATCGATATTGTTATAGTAATGTGGTAATATAGAGTTATATGTTTATTTTATTTTTACTATAAAGGCCATTTATTTAGGCTTATTATTTTTAAAACTCGTTCTTAAACTCCCTTAATAGTACTTTAGTTTACGAGAGAACGCGATTAATATGATTGTTTGATAACTCCTCGTTTTATAATTGCTTTCCCTTCTTCTAACTGCAGCGGAACGACGCAGTATGGAGAAAAATATGCAAACAATAAAATATGAAGAATTAATTTCAAGAATGACTTTTATAATTATTGCATGCAACTGAATTGAATTATAATTTACGTTGATAATAATGAAATGCCATAGTTTTGAACATGAAAAAAAAAAATGTGACTTTACAGAGGCAGTTTCGTGAAATATTTATAATAAATTGCATTTTCCGTTACTTTCTTCATTCCATGTCTTAGCCCACTCTATACAAAAAGCCACTCTTCGTCTTTGGTTTTCAGTTAGCACGAGAGACATTCAAAAGTTTTGCAAGTGACACCACAAAGTCCAAGCTAAGGACTGAATCGAAAACTTAATCTCATAGACGGTGCAACCACTTGTCAAAAGCACTACGGTACTCGGAGTGAGATATTAACAACAGAGCTTAATTCATAACTTGAGCAAGGTCCTGCATTCATTTAAAGGGTTTTACAGCAATGCAAGATTTCACTCGAGGAAACAAGCAGAAGTCGCACGGTGCAAGGTCAGGACTGTAGGGTGGATGATCAAACAACTTGAATTTGGCGACTTCCAGTTTCCTCAAATTTGCAGCTGTTCAGTTGTACAAATGCATCAGGCTCGAAGTTCTCCATAGTTGAAGAAAACAGTGAACATTCGCTTCCGAGAACGAAAATCTTGTCGAAGAACAACTGGTCTTGGATCATTCTCATTTACCTACAAGCAGTTCTGAGCTTTATTTCGGGTGGTATAAAACCAACTTTCATCACCAGTGCATATGAAGGTCAAACGTTATGGACCATTTGGTGGAAACATGCTCAGCAGTTTCCTTGCACATTCCTTTCTCCTCTTCATTGGTTGGGAAATCTGAAATCCGTTTTGCACAGATTTATCGCAGCTTTAAATGTTCGTGGAACATACTATCAATGGTGGCAACACTGATACTCACTTCCATACTTAGCATTTCAACAGTAATATATCGATTTTCCTGTACCAAGTTCCTTACTCTTTGAATTGTTCTCACGTTCACAGTTTTCCAAGGGCAGCCAGAGCGAGGGTTGTCTTTCAAAGTCTCTCGCCCTTCTTCAAATGATCGATTTCATCTTGCAATGATTTCAAATGAACACACTTGATCACCATGTATATAGCGTGTGAAAATATGGAATCTAAATTTTTCTGTAGAAACATTTATGATTTTTCACCAGCTATTGAGACAGGACTGAACTCAACAGATTGTACGGCAGTGACTCGTAAGTTTAAACTCTCACTGATGTATAATTTAATAGCTTATGGTCCTTGTTGCCCATTGTGTTAGTTACATTTTTGTAGACATTGTTATCCAACAATGGATAGGCTGGTTACAAAATATTTTATATGCCCCGCGTAGAAAAATACGAAGACCGCCTCCATGATCTAGTGGTAACGTTTACGTCTACTAATTTTGAGGTCCTGGGTTTGAACACCCCTCAGGTCAAGCTCCCTGGGTAAGGTTTTTTCTGAGTTTTTCCTTATCCTGAGGGGGAGAATGCCAGGTATCTTTAAGGCACCAAGGACTTCGAGCTCATTTGCGGCGTCTTTAATTCATTTTATTTCATGAATAGCTACAGACTTACACCCATAGAATTCACGTCCAATCTACAGACGTCGCAAGTGGACCAATGAACTCAAAGCGACAATAAATAAGACAATAAATATATATCATTGAAAGTTATTCAAAATATTTTTTTTCAATATCTTCATTTCGGTTGTTAAGGTCACATTTATTTTTAAATATTAAAACAAGTTAATTTAATTATTTATTTATTATATTACGCAAAATTTATCTTATCGAACTTCAGATATGAGCAGCTCCATTTAAAATCTAAGGGAAAATTAGAACAACGAATCTCGCTTTTACAAATTTATAGCTTTTATGTATACTACTATCACACATGAACACAAATGTTTCTCTGAAATATATTTCTTGGCGCAATAGCCTTCACATAAAAATTGCCAAAGTTACCGTTGTTTAATATTTCATTTTTTAGAAATATAATTTTTGATTCAGTTTAAATATAAACCTGAATCATAGCTCATATTAAAATAATATTTATTTATTTATGTACTCTATTAAGAGCTAAGACCATGGGGCCTATAAAAAGATATATGCAGGCAGCATGTAAATATTATATATTTGTAATATAGTTAGAAAACTAATAAAGATTGCGTTAGAATTCCACAGGTTATACAATATTTTTTCTGGAATACAAGGGGGGAGGAACCAGAAGAAGAAATGGAGGAAGAAAAACAAACGAAAGGCTTGTGATTCCTTGAGATAAGATGACAATCTTCGTTTAAATTGCTTTGTTGGCCGATAATCTCTGACTTCAGGAGGAAGGGAGTTCCAAATTTTGGGAGCTGACAGCTGATTGAAGTCGAGTAGAAATGTGTTCGGTGACGAGGAATAGACAGTAAAGTCATATTCTGGGACAGCGAGAAGCGAGAAGCGATATACAGAGAGGTGGAGGTAATGGAGAAGAAGCGGAAGGGAATGGAAGCCCTGCGTTCTTTTAGAGGTAGTCATGACAATATAGTGATTTTTAAAACATATCATTAATTTAAAGGATTACAAGAAAATATTTTTATGGATATTTGAAGGATTTTACTACAAAGTAAGCCAGGTCTCGGTGATTTATGGGAGAGTAAAACAAACAACAAACCAACCATATAACAATACACAAACCAATTTAAGAGGCTCATTACTTACCAAATTATCAAATGAGGTGTTTAAACTGCCCGTTTTCATTTTCCACACATTTTTGGCATCTCTTTAGGAAATTATTCATTACTAGCTGTAGTTCATTTTGAGAAATCCGGACAATTTTTGACGAATATTATATTTGAGTTCCTGTATGGTGTGCGGGTTCGTCTTGTACACAGCATTTTTTAATTTACCTCAGAGATAACAATCGCAGGCTGTTAAATCGGTAGACCGAGGGGGCCACAAATGCCTTCCAATAACTCTGTCTTGCGGAAACACATTGTGATCTGCGCTCATGGAATTATTGGCTGTGTGAGCAGTGGCAGAGTCCTGTTGAAAAAATGCATAATCACGCTCCCTGTCATTTAATTCTGTGAAAAAGGGGGTTAGTATGGTGTTCACATAAGTAACAATCAACTGTATAATTTTACCATTACCACCGAAATGAAGGCGACCGGAGACCATGAGATATTTATAAAAATACTAAAATATGTGCTAGCAATACCTTAGGTTATGATATTTAACAGGGAGTTTCCGGACAAGTTGAAGTATTCTATTATTAAACCATTATGCATGAAAGGACCAGCATCACTATAAGTGCGGATCAGCTAATTATTAATTACTAATAGCTTTCTCGAAAGTATTTAAAAAAAAACTAATGTTCAAAATAATATATCATATTGGTAAAACCTCCAAGGGTGGCCGAGGTCGTTAAGGCGCGGACTCGTGAGCGGGACGTCTGGGGTTCGATTTCCACCAGGACATTCTCCCTGACATTCCCCCTGAGTTTTTTGTTACATTTTCCTCAGTCCCCATAAACGGCAAATATGGGGGAGGTATCCTAAAACTTAGGCCTGTAACGTTTCCTTCCTTTAAAAAAAACCCTTTCCCAATTTATGATTTCTTCTCATGATACATCAGTGTCCACTGCCAGTGATGCCTCAGTAGTAAAAGTACTACTTTAGCAAGGGAACAGCATGGATTAGGAAAAACATGTCAACCAATGAAGTTCTGAAATGCATTGATAATAAATTAATAAATACATAGTCATATTATGTGATCTCAAAGGTTTTGACTGTGTAATTCATAACATATCAAATATAGCTTATTATGGTATTAAGGGCAAGGTTACCATCATACTTATCAAACAGAAAGTAAAAAGCAAGAATAAATCTTCAGATAATCACAACGTATACTTGGAATATTAAGTAGTAAAGTACGGTGATCCTCAAGGTTCTATTTTTGGGTCCATTATTATTTTACTATGCATCAATTATATTCTCTCGGTAATTAAACAACAACAAAGTCAGTCTTGGTGTGTAATGGTAATTATACTTACCTCCTAAACCCAAGATCGCGGGTTCAATCTCGGTCAGAGTCGATGCATTTTTTTCGGGCGTAAAAATCCGAAGTATGACTTCCTTCGGTAGGGAAGTAAAGTCGTGGGTCCCGTGGCGTACATTTGCTGCACGAAAAAGAACCTCAATATTGACGACAGAAGAGGCCTCTGAGCAAAATTAACCGACCGTTTCCGACTTGAATTGAATGGGACGCTGATGACCTGATACGTTAAAGACCGTTCGTAAATAAAACAAAGAAATCAGTAATAAATAATTATGCTTATCCAATTCTTTTGTTAGCGATACTAGTATTATCATTAAGGAACACACATGATCATCGTGTGTAATTACACAGTAATGTGTAGTATGATGTTCTGTAAACAGACGCGACTCACATACATTATGATAGCGTTGCTACGTGACAGATAAATCAACAATGAACAAATGAAGTCAAGATTATCGTATGATGTTCCCCGTAAACAGATGTGACTCACATTACGCTATGATAGCGTTGCTACAACAAAATGGAGCCAAGATTATCGTTTAAACAGCGAAAAGCAATTTTGAAGTGGTATTGGAAAACTGAGAATGTTGTTGAAGTTCAAAGGCAATGGAGACAGAACAGAATCGACAACGCGAGTAACAACGCGTATTTGAGACAAATTTGAGACTCGTGGTACCGTATGCGATGTTCGCAAGTTATGTATGTATAATTCCTTCCGTAAGTTTATTTTTTACCTCAATTATGTTTTTCCTCTGCATGTTGCCGCTATGTCCTGCCTTTCTTCTGACTTTCCGCCACACACTATTTCTGTTCCTTACCTCCGCTCTACCGTCACGGGTGGCCGAGGTCATTACGACGCAGACTCGTAAGCCGAAGGTCTGGAGTTTGATTACCACGAGGACCGTCCTCCCTGACAGGTTTTTTTCCAGGTTTTCCTCAGTCCTCATAAATGGCAAATGCCGGGGAGGTACCCTAAACTTACGCCTGGAACATTTCCCTCCTTGAAAAAATCTTTTCTGAATATATCATTTGATTTCATGTATCACCAGTGTCACCGCCTGTGCTACCTTAATAGTAAAAACGGGTGTTAAACACCATTAAAAACCTTGTCCTATACCATTGCAATTCTTTCTAATTTCATCTTTAACCGTTCTACCCAGTAACTATGGTGTCAGTTTCTTACTTGATGGAAATGTCCCTTTGTAAAGATCGTTTTCCCATTAATATTCTAATTTACCGCTAAAGCTTTACACATTCCCCTAAATTCGCTGTGTCCCTCCCTAAGCCGAGGATCCCTTTTAAGAAAGCATTCTGAACTCTATCCAACAGTTCCACTTTACCCCAACCCCATATCTCACATCCGTAACACATTGTACATCTTATCATGGCTTCGTACAATTATGTTCACTGAAGTGTCCGGTATCAGCCCTACGCCCCTGGGTTTTATACAGTGCAGTCGCTGTGTGCTGCATCCATTTGCCATTCATTCTGAGGGTTACATGCAAATACTTAGTACTTTAATTTTGTTAGTTCTATTCCCCGATACTTCCATCTCTCATAGACGGTTCCATTTTTAAAAGTTATTGTTTTGATTTTGGCAGAATTCACAGTTATCCTCCATTTACTGTAATAGATCTCTAGTCTGTCCAGCTCTTTCTGCAAAACATTGATAGTTGATGATATTACTAGGTTGTCTGCTATAAAAGAACTGGCGTTCACTCCTCCGCAAGAACACATCTACAATATCGCCTATAAATAAATTAAACAACAAAGTGACAATATACAGTCTGTCTAACCTCCTTGGAGGGATTCGCACTTTCAGAACATGGTGGTGGTCTTCTTTCTAATATAGAATTTACATTTTTATATATTTATTTCCCTTAGAGCATAATTCATTTTATACGAGGGACCCTTGTTGTGAAATTTCTCTCGAGTGTACCTCTGTCGACAGTATTTTAATATAAAAATTACCAAATGTACATGTGCATATTGTATGAAAATTTTGACGACATCTATACCATGAACTTAGATTAACTCTTTTAGTTTATAGGATTAACAGGTAGAAGTGATACGATATGACACGTCTCGAGGCATAGCCATAATAAGCGAATCATTTGACAAGACCGAAAACACTGTTGAATTGCGGAAACATTTGTTAGTTGACAAGTAGCTTCTTGTAGCCCATACTGAAAGCATGCAATGCTTTGCCTGTGAACCAAAAACACACCACAGGATTCTACAAATCTTTCATTTAGACGCGTGGCGAGTTTAAAGAGGATTGGCCTACCCTTTTCTCACCGTTCTGTTCCCTTCTCCATTTTCCCGCCTCTTCGTTTGCTGACGCGAAGTCTTTGTGCTGTGCAGGAGTTGAACATAGTGAAACCACGTGTTATAGTGTGTTAGTGCTGTTATAATGTCAAAAGTCCGTATACTTTAGTACACAGAATCTCCATGTATGATTCCTATGTAGAACTCAAGTAGAGAAGTGAGACGGCGATTTATAGACAGATTTCTGTTTGTCCGTGCATCTCGCAGAGAAACGATTTCTAATCTTGTGAACAGATTTAGGGAAAAACGGGATATGCTCTTTATAAGAAACCGAAAGTGAAACGCCGTGTTCTTACAGAGGAAAAACTCATGTAAAAGTTAGAAAGAAGTCCAAAGAAATCTCTGAGAAAACTTGCACAGGGATCAGGAATTTCGCAAACCTCGGCTTAGACTAAACTTTTAAAATTAAAACCCTATAAGATAACTGTAATTCAGGAATTGCAACCACGCGATAATATGAGTAGAGTTAATTTTTGCAAATGGTTGTTGGATAATGTTAAAGTTCACTCTATTGACCCCGTTTAATTTTTTTTTTTTTACAGACGAAGCATGATTTTATTTACACAGCCTTAGCGATATAGATACTGGAGTGCAGAAAACCCGATCTTATTCACGAAATGCCATTATATGATCAAAAATTGGTATTTGGTGTGCTGTAGAAATCTACGCGCTTGAATTTTAGGGCTATGAATATCAGACTCCGCCGGTAAACAGCGTGCTTCTCGATGCCAAGAAAATCCCCGTTAAGCCGGCCACGTGTCCAAACGAGGGCATTGTAGATTTCGCTTTGGAAAAAAACTTAAGAAATAATAATATTCCAAAGGTGTCTGGTCAAGGTCAGAGGTAATCAGTGCTATCAATTACTTTTTGCTACAATGCTGTTTGGCGCAGAATTTTGAAAGTTCGTATAATTTGAAAACAAACCCAGCATTTGCAACCCAAAGAACGCTTCGAAAGTGACGATGAGATCAAAAGAGGGGTGCATTCCTGGCTGCAGGCAGTAATTAAAGCATTTCTGTTCTGACGTAATAAAGAATATGGTTCAACGATGTGAGAAGTGTATCAAAAAGGCGAGTATTGTATAGAGAAGTGCCACATTGTGATGACAGACGCAGTGTTTTGTTTAATGTATTGGGCTGGTACACATTGGTTGGAGCACCGACTGTACCTTGCAAGCGAGCTAAGTTTCTCGGCTGCTGCTAATAAGCTAGTAATTATGTTGGTGGCTGTGCAGGGTTTAAACGTAATTGACCAACTGTAACAAACTCCTCTCCGTGCACGTAGCTATATTGGCAAGATTGTGTTGTGCAGCACCAGATGCTAACCACACGCTCCCCTATAATATAGTTATAAAGACCGCTACTTTGTTTCTTTAACTAATACTCTTAGGCCTTCTCATTCCACTGCAACGGATTATTGTAACAGACCTGCCTCTTTAGATGCGTCAGTCATTTGTTCACGCTGAAAGTTTGTGTATAGCTATAAACAAGATTGTCTTCTGTTTGGTAACAAATGCAATTCAGTTTCCAAGACAACTGCTATTTCTAATTTAACTGCTTGGTATTTTTGAAGTTAACAATCTATATTAAAAAAGCGATAAACTCTAAAAAAAATAATAGAAAAACTGAACAATTACTTATCTAGGTTTCCCTGTTTTTCCAGTTCAAAATCACTTTTAAACAAATGTGTATGGTGAAATTACTCTGCTTTCAAAAGCAAGGGGACAAAATTTGTATTTCTTGTAATCTATGCGTATTACAAGAGAGAAACAATTTTTAAAAATACTTCTTCTTCTTCTTCTTCTTCTTCTTATTATTATTATTATTATTATTATTATTATTATTATTATTATTATTATTATTATTATTATTATTATTATTATTATTGTTATTACTACCATTAAACTACTAAAATTAATGGTTTGCTATTAATTAAACGAAAAACAGGACCACTAATAGGTAAAACTATACAGTGTGGGTGTTTTTAAACCTTTTTAAATATACTATATTTATGAACTGAGCTCTTGATATCATTCACTAAAATAGAGAGAAACAACAGAAAGTTTCGAGTTACATTCTGTATTTAAGAAGATGATGTTCATATGTTTCAATAAAACAAAAGCATGTTACTATTTAAAAACAATTACAATGTACAAAGTAAATAAAAACAATCGAAAGTTACATCGATTTTCAGTGGCTTTGAAATTTAATTTAAATTTATTAACATGTAACGTAAACATTTTCTGAAGGTTATTACAGAGCGCTCTTACATACAAATATAATTCTCAAACATACATATTAGATTAATATTTCACATTTTCTATCTTCACGACGATACTTTTGTTAAATATAAAACATATGTATCGTTATAAATACATTTTATATGCTGAGTAAATTTATCGTTTTGTTTTGAAACAAATGAGCGAAATATTAAAAATCTAGAGCATTTTTTAAATGTCGGTTTTCAGGTATATCCTAATGGTGCGCTTTCCCTAATTTTCATATTTTTCTTATTTTATTTAAATTAATTTTCAATAAAATTATGGAATTCGCCATGATCTATGTCGTTTTTGATAATTATGACAGATCCGCCTTTTCTTTGTTGGCCAGGAAAGTCAACTAAACGTATTCGATAACTAAGAACAAAGAAATGATCGAGAGGTGCTAATTTTGTCTCGACATTGAACAGAATGTCTGCTGCACATGATTCAAAAAATAATTAAATTCAAAGCGCTATTTAGTTATACTTCTGCAATTCCAAGTATCAACTTTTGAAGAATTGATTCTGACATAGCTCGTTTTTGAAGAAAGGCAGAAAGCACTTGTGATGTGTTCATATTGTATTGTAAACAAACAAAATGGTGGAGACTACAGATATGGCAAGAAAAATGGAATAAATTTGAGGAAAAAATTTAATAAGGAAGGTTTTAGGACTTAAAGGAGATAAAATAAAAAGTGATAGTAGAATACTTGGGCTAAGTTAGGGACAAATGGTAAAGGAAGATTAGAAGTGGTACAGAGTTTAGAGTTAGATATAATTATAATTATGTTTACAAAGCTTGGATATGTTTAAGTGAATTCCGAATTGCAACCGTACCTGTAATATATACATTAGTTAATTTTTTTAGTGGATTCTAAAGGAATGTAAGCTATTGTCTTTGAAATATTTTTACTCATATATCCAAATAGGCATAAAGTGTCAATTTCCCTCTCTCTCTCTCTCTCTCTCTCTCTCTCTCTATATATATATATATATATACATACATACATACATACGCACATTATAAATCTGTGACTTTTTCTTAGTGTTTTATCATTTTCTGCTATTCTAGTTATTGTTATTTTAGTTACATTGTTAATACTGTTACATTACTTTCATTTATATTATATACAGAGGGTGCTAAAAATGTATACACACTATTCAAGCAAAGAAAAAACTGTGTTAACATAATAAAACTGAATTCACACAAACAGAAAATTATGGGCACTAATCATCTTAGATTTTTACAATTATAACATTTGCCCAAAATACCGCTATCGGCGTCGATACACTCCTGAGTATGTTGAGCTACTGATTGAGTAACGTTTGCAAAAGTGTCCTCAGAGATTACAGCACATGCCGTTTCAATTTCTTCCCGAAGTGCTGTCAGTGTAGCTGGTTTTCTACGGTATACAACATCCTTAAGAGTTCCTCATAGGTAAAAGTCCAACGGAGTTAGATATGGAGAACGCGGTGGAAACTCAATCGGACCTCTTCGTGCTATCCAGTTAGTTGCTTTGGATCCAGTGCGCGGGGCCTGTTGCTATGTGAGGTCTCCCAGATCTGCCCTTGTGAACATCGCATACGGTACCACGAGTCTCAAATTTGTCTCGAATGCGTGCAATTGTTACTCGCGTTGGCGGTTCTGTTCTGTACACACGTCTCCATTACCTTTGAACTTCAACAACATTCTCGGTTTTCCAATACACTTTAAAATTGTTTTCCGCTGTTTAAACGATAATCTTGGCTCCATTTTGTTGTAGCAACGCTAGTATAACGTAATGTGAGTCATATCTGTTTACAGAACATCATCTTGATTTCATTTGTTCATTATTGATTTACCTGTCACTTAGCAACGCTATCATAATGTATGTGAGTCACATCTATTTACAGAACATCATACTACACATTACTGTTGTTTTATGGTCCAACTTTGAAATATATTAAATAGATATCTACTGTGAAAGTGTGTATACATTTTTGGCACCCTTCGTATATGTTTGTGCGTGCTAAATAAATAAATTTATTTTCCCAAAATTGGAAAAACACCTACAAGGAAGAACATTTCATGGCAACGAGATGAAGGAAGTTGCTTTATATTATTTTGCGGGCAAAAGTTTAGACCAATGTTTTAAAGGAATAAAAATGTTAATTTAACTATGTGAAAATTGTATCGAAATAAATGGAGATTTTATCCTTACCTTTAAAGGCGGCAGTGGTGGTGGTAGTAGTTGTATTGTTATAAAATGCTATATAAACATTACAAATATATTTTATGCATGGGTCATAGACCGTATATGCAATATTAATGATGATGATAAAATAAGTAAACATTAAAACGGAAAGGACGATATTTACAGATATATGAATGGAAACACATTACATTATTTATAATTATACTAGTTATTGCGCTCTAATCAGAAAATAAATTGCTTCTATCTTCGCGCACTTTGGCACCGAAAACGGCCATATTCAACCATTTAGTGCGATTTGCAAACAGTATGCCAATCGTTCTCTAATTAAAAACAGTTTTTTCTCAGGTGTTCCCAATGGGTACATTCTGCCAGAATGTGTACCCATTGCTCATCCTCTCCACAAAATGGACGTGTTATCCTAGCAGAACTGTCCGTTATTTTTTGGGTCTTCCGACCACGCAGTCTAAACCAGGTCTTTCCTGATCTCGGCTTTCACCCTAAATCAAGCATATTTATGCCTCTTTACTCCAGGTTAATTTAATTTCCTTCGATAGGCTCAAGGAGACTTTAGTGTTACATTCTGCATCGATTTCCTGCCTGCTGAAATCCTCTAGCGTTGTTCTAATCTTCTTGCATACATTTTTATTATTTTCATTGCCTCGTTGTCATGTTGAACCTAGGTCAATAATCCTCTTTCCATCTTTGAATTTTATTTACATTTTCAGTCTTTTATATACCAGAATAGACTTAATCATAGCATTGTGCACCCTCTCTTGTGTATCTACTGGTATATCTGAAACGCTTATTCCATTTCCCACTCATATTGATGGCTACTCCTAAATAACAAAAATGTTTAATGTTTTGTATTTCTTATCCACCGTAGTACTATTTTTCATCTCTGTCATACAAGTAGCCATTTAGTCCTTGTTTTGGTTATGTTAACATTTACCCATTTCAAACAATACTCTTCTTTCTGCAATCCATCTCTTTTTAGTGGTAAAATAATTAGATCGTCAGCATACTAAAATACAGGAATGCAAGTACTGTGCACTCCAGGGGCATTCATTGCCCCCGCTAACAGAGCACTCTAAAGGTCAGTTAGGCTGGAAGCTTATTAAACCTACCTGGAATAGTTAGGGGATGGTACAGACTTGCGGTTGAAGACACGGGCATGGCACAGTGGTCCCAGATGTTTCTATCCAGAGCGCAGTTTTGCCGCTATGCAGGGTCATTCCATACTCTCCCATTTCATCCCACCTTTTTTCCCCTAAATTTAAAGCGAAGCGTTGTGGGTTTTATCGTAGGGTGGGAGGGGGTGAGAGGCAGGAAATAATGCAGTGGGGTAACTGCACTTCGTCATTGCAACACCGTTCGATCCACGCTATTTGTGTGCACCATCACCAACATTTTTTTGTGTGCGTGTGTGCGCGCGGATGATGCCTGCCACTTTTGAAAAAACATTTGTTTCCCTGCTAGAACGTCAAACCATTTTTATCAGACCGGATCAAGCTAAGCCGCCAACAAAATTTATTCTGGCCAGCTTCACATTATTAATTCATAGTAACATTGTCAGGTGTATGACGTTATTGCGCGCATTGCTAGCGACGAAAATTATACGTTTTTTTTTTTCCATGGCCCACCTCATCCATAACGCTTCAAATGAAATATATTTTTATCATCATTATTATTTTTATGGTTTCAGAGCGCTAACTCGATGATGGTTTGGTCCAACGAGCGCTTTTGTATGTTTTTTTTTTGTTCCGTTCGTGTACAGCTCACGAAACTTATTTTTTTTTTAAACTTCCACTCCGAAATCCGGTAGTGTGCAAGCAGGTGCAAATGATGAGATTTGCTTAATTACATTTGCTCATCAACGCGGTAAAATGTTTAGAACTGTAATAAAATATTTCTTTAAAGTTCCTCGACAAGATTTGAAGCACCCTATTATCTCGTATTGATCGGTCGATTTACTACGTGTCTCATTCCTTTGATATACAGGATGTTTATGAACCACACTGAATAATTTTAGAAACTGTACAAGGGACTAATATGAGAGTCACTAGATAAGTATTAAGAAATAAATAATGAAAACTCTCAAGAATGTTTTGTTTATCTCAGTTTCTCAAAGTATTCTCGTTGGCACTCTGGAATCACTTCTGGAAGCATTCACACCACTCAGTTTCCGGCACTGCAAATAACTCCTCGAAGTCGGTTCTTCACAGTAGGCAACAGGAAGAAATCGCAAAGTGCCAGATCGGGACAACTGGAGGATGAGTAATTTATTTGCTTCAGTTCCTTACAGAAATTACATTGTTACATTAGTGGTGTGAGCGGACGCATTGTCATGGTGCAACAAAATGCCTCTTAGTCCTGTCTTTGGACGCCGTTCTTGGATTTTTTGCAACACTTCTATGTAACATTTTACAACAACCGTTATCTGGTTTTAGGGCACAATGGTTGCTACGTGACCACTTGTGGAGAAGAAATAGGTACCACTTTCTTTCCCACATTACTTGGCATCTTGATTTTGACGGTGGTTGGTCATCAGCGAAACTCAAATGGAAGACTGGCGTTTTGTTCCTGGATCCAACTGACATATCCATGTTTCGTCACACGTAGCAATATCTGAAACACGGCGAGACTTTCCACAGTTAAATCTTTGCAGCATTTCTTGACACCATTCCATACTGTGGAGCTTCTCAGCTTTAGACAAATTATGAGGCACCCATCGTGAAGACATTTTTTACACGAAGGTGCTCAGGAAGATGATTGAAACACTTAAACTAATTGTTAATGCCAGCTCATTATCCTTGCAGGTTAGTCTTGGGTCTCCCCTGATCATCGTTTCCACAGAGACGGTGTTCTTCTCAGTTACTGCTGTTGGCCCCTACATCTTTAAGACATTGCAGCCCCCCTCCTAAATTCTCCAAAACAACGAACGGAACATAGTAGCACGTGAAAAGCCCCCTTAAGTCCCCCTCAAACGCTCAAGTGAGTGCGTTTCTTTTAAGTCACATTTGAAATTGTACAAGATCATCACACGAAAATTCTCTCTCTGAATCTCATTGCACTTACAAGTTTACACTTTCCAGACTTAAAACATAAAGTGCAGGAAAACGAATAACAAAACAGAGCTCTGTCTGCTAGCATGGTAACACTAATGACTCAACAATTTCGACCCAGCAACAATGCTTTTCCTAGGCGAGGCCAATATTCCTCGTCTGAATACTCTAGTAACCCTTGTGCAAGTATTTTTGTTTTGCGTTTCAAATTCTAAAGTTATGGCATTAACTTTCTAAACGACCAGAATGCCACTGACTAATGAAGCTTCCTAAAGACGCATGAAAGAGAGAGAAAGGGATGTTTTCATGAATATATTTATGTGTGTTAGTTTTATATAAACATTATTATCTGCCGGTGTTACACAGATAGACCGAAAAGCTTCTTTCCCCAATATTCGTTCTCAGATTTCCCATACTTGTGCACTTATACATATGTTATAACTAGTACAAGCGAATAGTTCTGTGTAAGTGGTGGATTGACAACCATGTGTATGGAGAAACAAGACTTCCATTTTGAAAAATATCTTTAAAGGAATGTGCAACAAATGTAAATTAAATGATGAAACGATTGAAGAAAGCGGCTTTTCGTCCACCTTATATAGTAGTATGAACAATCTATGGAACCAAACGATAAATATAATGCAAAAAACTATGTACGGAGGTAGGTTCATAAGTTTACGGCCTCGCCGATAAGGATTATCTCGTTTACAAAAGTCTTATATGGTATCATACCTTATCTGTTAAGTAAACAATTGCAGCTGTAACTTACGCTCCGCTGTATTCAGTTGTTCAGATATAGTTGCATAAAGAAGGCTACGTGTAGAAGATTGTGACATGTTCGTAATGGAATTTCGAGCTGTTATTAAGTTCTTCACAAAAGAAGGATTTACTCCAAATGAAATTAAACAGCGATTTGACGGTGTATATGGGGAAGAACCCCCCTCATATTCCCGTAGAAGAATGGGCCAAACTTTTTCGAATGGGTCGAAAAGGCATTGAAGACGAAGATCGTGCAGGTTGGCCCTTGGAGGTGCTCACTCCTGAAAACATCACTTTTGTGGAACTTTAAATTATGGAAGACTGGCGGCTTAAATTTACAGAAATATCAGCAAGGTTGAGCATTTATAAAACAACAGTCTTTCGAACTATTGATGAACATTTAAGCATGAATAAGGTTAGTGCAAGATGAGTGCCTAAACTTCTTTTCTCAGTTCAAAAGCAACAACGAGTCATTGTTGTCAGACATTTTTGGAACTCTGCCGTGGCAACAAGAGAGAAGTTCTGCAAGTCATTGTTACAGGAGATGAAACTATGGTCCTCTACTCCGCTGTCCAAAAGAGAATCAATAGAGTGGCGTAAACCTGGCGAAGCACCGCCTCTAAAGGCCAAGTTCACTCAGTCAACCAAGAAGATCATGGTCACAATCTTTTGGGACTGTGAAGGAATACTCTTCATTGTCTTCAAGGAGAGGAACACCACAGTAAATGGGTAGTACTATGCTGGCCTACTGCACAGACGATGTCCTTTCATCAAAGAGAAAAGGCGAGGAAAGCTGAGTGATGGTGTGTGTCTTCTTCACGACAACGCGTCTGTGCACACAGCTCTTGTTGCAAAGAAAGCTGAGAAGAAATGTGGCTTCAAGGAGATCGATCATGCACCCTACAGCCCAAAACTAGCTCCCAATGGCTATTTTCCTCTTCTCAAAACTCAAGAAGGACCTTCGAGGGAGTAAATTTATGCGTGACGAAGTGATGATTGCTGTTTAGGCCCATTTTACAGACAAGACTTCTGACTATTTTTGAATGGGGAGTTGAAATGTTAATTCAAAGATGTGAGAAGTGTATTGCAATAAAGGATAATATATTGAAAAGTGAAGTATAGTTCTTGTCTTTATCATACCTAGAAAATGTTAGGTCGGAAACTTATAGACCTACCCTCGTATATACAATGAGAGAAAAACAGTCGCAACACTTAAGTTGTTTCTCATGTTTTTAATTTCACATATTATTATAATTCAATTTATTTTTAACATTAATTACCTGTGAAATATTGTGTAACCAATCTTATGTATTCGGATATCATTTGTAGTCTATATTTTCCTTTATTGTATGAGCATGAACACGAATACAAGTTAGTCATTTTTTATTCCTGGATCAATTGAAATGTCTAATAGCATTGTTGTTCTCGTATTGTTTATACACCAATTTTATTCTATTGTTGAGTATTTTGATCAGTTTAACACATAATTTTATGAGGTAAAGATGCCGTTAAGTCGAGAGGAGCAGTTGGCCTGTTGGAAGATGGACAGAGCATGCGTTTTATTGCCCAGGTGTTACGGATCAATGTCTGTTCTATACAAGGGACATACCGAAGGTTCAGGTAACGTGATATCTACTGCAGAAGACCAGGATCAGGTCGAGAAGGGCAACACCTGCCTGAGATGATCAATTTTTTCTGCTGTAAGTTTTGCGTGATCGTCACACAACAGCCGCAGAAACTCAAACTCGCCTGCAAAGGGCATCAGGAGTCAATGTCAGCATGAGAACTGTGAGAAGGAGATTTGAAGCTTTCCTTGTCAACATCTGGAGTGAAATGAGAAGAAATGGAAAGCTGCCCTACTCACGGATGAGTCGAGATCGTCTGATGACAGGGAAAGAGTATGGAGGAGGACTGGAAAAAGGTGTGCCCCTTGCACCTTCTCATCGACGATGACTTTCAGGGGAGGTTCCGTCATGGTGTGGACTGGTACCAGTGCAGAAGTCAAGATAGAGGTGCTTTTTTGTGGAGAACGGGGCCCTGAATACAAACCGGTACTTTTAGGAATTTCTTCAGGAGTATGTTATCCCCTATGCTTCATATGTTGACAATGATTTCCACTTCATGCATGGCAATGTTCGTTCACATGTGGCCCACATTGTGAGAGTTCGTCAACGTGTTCCTGAGAGCCTCATTGAAATTCGGGAGATTTTACTAGAGCCACGGGAGATCATATTTCAAGGACTTTGATCCACAGCATGCTCGCAAAGCTGTGATACAAGCCAGAGGAGGAAACACCTGCTTCTGAGAGTGCCACTGAGTGTTGAAAGGTGTGTCGTTGTGTACCAATGCAGGTGTTAACACTTGTGTTCTCCCAAAAGTAAAAACGAGATCATTGTGAAATGTGATTAACTTGCATTTATTTTCATGCTCATACAATAAAGGAAATTATAGACTTAAAATAATATCCGATTACATTAGAACAGTTGCAAAAGTTTAGAAAAGTATTCACTGTTAAAAAGGAATGTTAATCATGCGTAAATTTATAAACATATACCTTTTTTTCTTCTGAGTGTAGTTTTTAAAGATATTTGCCATTAATCACTAATGTTGCTAGTAAATATAACACAAATATCATATGCAGTGCATCCTTCAATATCATTATTTGAGGAAAATCATCAAAATTACGAGGTACTTTTGAAATTACGAGACTTATGGTTCACCCTATATTTGTGTATATTTACAAAAAGGTCAACCATAGTAACTTAGAACAAACGGAGCTCGCGGTGTATCTGTCGAGGAATTTGCAGAGTTATCGACATTGTCAGCGTTGCCATTAGCAGAAGCAGAACATCCCCGCGGACGTCTCTACGCTAGGATCTACCGAGAACTACACTCCCCGCGATATCAATATTTGATAACAACCCAGTTGGACACGGCGGCATTGTCGCCACTAATGTGCAGTCTAAAGCACAAAGTTAAAATTACGCTTTTATTTCTATACAAAAAAGGTTAAGGTATGAAGACACTTCTAAAATAGAGTGGCATTTCATTAATTCTTTATACCTTGACAGGTCCGGTTCGTCATAAAGTGAGACTTAATTACGCCTTGTGAAGTTGAAATAGGAATTCACTTTGCAACATTCCGCATGATCGCCACAAACTGTTTAAATCTCTTAGTTACCGCTTGACAGTCTGGGGCAGACCGGACTTCTAATGCAAAATATTACTTCATTTTGTGGTTAAACGTGGATCACTTGCTTCCAATTATTTCATTTTGTCAAACAAAAACACGTCACGGCGTCGCTGCGGACTAAGATCGGGGAGTAACGTGGTTAAGGAATAAACCTAAAGACCAATTCATTATGACTGTCGATGTGTGGGACAGCTATTGTTTCTGGTAACAGAGAACTTTTCTGTGTTACTTTCATAGCCGTTTATTCTTCAAAAAATCCGTTTCGTTTTTCCCCTGGGGTGTTTTTCCTATTGGCCAACGCTTTGTTCATTACTTGTCAAATTTTCAAATAAGGAGTGAAACTGCCCGCCTTCATTCTGCACACAATTTTGGCATCTCTTTAGGATATTATTGAAAAATCTGGGCAATTTTCTGTCGAATATTATCTTTGAGTTCCTGTATGGCGTGGGTTAATCTTATATAGGCCAATTTTTACTTTACCCGGAAATAATAATCGCACGCTGCTAAACTGGGTGACCGAGGGGGCCACAAATCCCTACTAATAAATCTGCCTTGTAGAAACTCATTCTGAATTGCTCTCATGGAATTATTCACAGTGTGAGCAGGGCGGAGTCCTGTTGAAAACATGCATGGTCACGCTCCCTATCGGTTAATTCTCTGAATAAGGGATTAGTACGGCATTCACATTAACAGAATCAACTGTATGCTCAGCAAAAAAAAAAAAAAAAAAAGTCCTATGATTATTTCACCACTGATTTAACACATATGAATCGTATATAAAGACACGCTGTGCCGTTGTAAACACACGAGACATAACACAATTTATGTATACTGTGGAATTAAGAAACGAACAACACAACACACACCCGGGAATAGCTGCGTTACGACTGCGACTGTCAGCAAAGAAAACAAGAAAGGAAGTAGGCTTACTACTCCCTCCAAGGCGCGGCAAATGAGAGGAAGCTCGCTCATAGGGAAAAATGAACACAGCATAGAACAAAATCAAAAAATAAACCACTGCATCAGATACAGCACCAGGAATAAATACTCGCAAGCAGTAGGAAAGCAACGTTCAAAGGAGCAGAGCCATGACTGTTTCGCTGGCTACCTACATAAAATTAATGTCAATTTCACCTGTCTACACCATCTGCAAGGACCCAGCCATCAACATGAACAAAGACCTTAATTCGTGCAACATATTCACATTAAAGGACAGAATCCAATTCACCATCTATTTACTAGGAAGCAAGAATTAATGACGACTAAAGCTCGCCATTGGGATTTAAAATGACCCTCACACAGGAGCTGCATAAACTAAGCAAATTCCTCAGCAAGTTGAATTTGTAAAGGTTATTGCAGAGCTCTCTTGCATACAAATATAATTCTCACACAACACTTGCTTGTAACAGAACACACAAACTATTTAATTAAAACTTACTACATGCAACAAAGTATAAATTATTTTATAAATTTTAATTTATAAAATTAAACACATTAAACGTACCCTCCTCCCAAAACTGCAATTTCTTTGACCTAAACGAACAATGATTGTAGAGTACTACTTATTTATAGCGGAAGCACAATATAATAATCGAGGGCAAACAGTTTTTTAATGATGATTAGTTTATTATTTCACAGTTTCTATCTTCACTACAATACTTTCACTTATATAAAACATATGCCCCTTTATCGTCGATAGGCAAAACACAAAAAGCTAACAGGGTCATCAGTATTGACTCATTAATTATTAATGTGCAAAGTCTCCATGGTGCGATGTAATAGCAGACATCTGGAATTTCAATCTGGATATTCTTATTTTTTCCGAAAACAAACTTCTTAAAATCAATTGATTTTTAACCACGTTTCAGTATCAGTAACACAAAGAATACTAAAGCCATTGAGATTTATGCATCTTCCTAGCATTAACTCCAAAATAATTAAAAAATAAAAAGAATGGTTTTATTAATTAATAAAATAAGTTATGACGTCACTGTGTGGTATTATCATGACAAACTCTAAAGCTAATCAATTAAAGAAAAACTGAACTATAATACGAATACATTACTTAAATGACTTTGTATGTTTTTCCTTAAAAATCACTTGAAACTAAACGCCTGTAGTGAAATTACTCTAATTTTCAGAAATAAATGGAACAAAATTATAATTGTTGCATTCTATAAGTTACATTACAAAAGAGAAACTATATCTCATTATTATTATTATTATTATTATTGTTATTATTATTATTATTATTATTATTATTATTATTATTGCGTTTGAATCTCAAGAATTAATGGTATAATATTAATTAAATGAAATGTATGGCCACTGATACACAAAGGCTATGGTATGTGAGTATTTTAAACATTTTTAAATGTAACCATGTTTATGAACTGAGTCCTTGATATCATCTTTACATTCACTAAAATAGAGAGAAATAACAGAAAGTTTCAAGTTACATTGTGTATTTAAGAAGTATGTGTTAATATGTTTCAATGAAAGACAACATGTCAATATTCAGAAACAATCACAATGTACTAAGAAAATATAATTTAACAACAATATACAATCCAAAGTTCCTCGATTTTCAATCCTTATTAGATTAATAATAGATAACGGTTTCGCGGCTTTGAAATCTAATTTAAATTTTATTGTATGAAAACTATTAACGCTAACGTTTATTGATGAAATAATAATTAAAAACTGCTAATTAATTGTTAAACAAATAAATATTGGTTTTACATTTAAACCCAATTTTATCATTAAAACAAAAATATGGGATCTCAAACCACTTTCTCATACTGGACAATGAATCATTTTCCATTTATTTGTGTTATTAATTACATCTCGTATGTATATCTCCAAAAATTAGTCAATTTTGAAAATTTTCGTACTAATCTTCTTTTTTAAATTTTATCATATCACTGTATTATTCAAATTTATTTGAACAAATTAAAATTATTAATATAAACATAGCATTATTTAAATTAAATTTGTTCAATATCAAAATCATAAACCACTTTTCCAGGTGTAAAATAATTCTATACACATTTTAATCTATAGTTTATGCTATACAATCGCCACTACAGTGCATTTTAAATTTCGATTTTCAGGTATACCCCCATTATATTTATCCGATTCTCTGATTTTCAGGAAATATTTTTCTTAAATTACATAAATGGTGTTGCGGCTGCTAGAATGATTTTTAATTTTTCGCTTTAAGTTATCACCCACAAATTTAGGTGGTTAACAAACTTGAGGAATCTTATAAGTCAAGTTTCGTTGAGAGAAAATAAAAATTGCGACCTCCAGAGCGTTAGCGGACACACGCATTATACATTTTTCTGTATTGATGCCCGGTAAGTTTTCAAAACATTTTCATATTAGCTTACAAGTGCGAATTTGAACTATTCTTCTTCATTATTACCTACTCAAGCTTAGGGAATGTCTACTTTGGATTTGATCGTCACTAATTTATTTCCCTTTCTCTGAGTGTGTGCTTGTCAGATTGTAGATGAAATCTGATCCAAGAAAATGAATGAATAAATAAATACGAAATAAATGGAATCTATTTGAAAATAGCGAAGCATATCTCGGAGTCAAAGTTTCCTTGCCTGTTGTCGGTGCGCGGAGAATGGGACACTTTTAAACAATTCTCAACAGTAGCTCTGTCTCACTTGCTGCCAGGTTTAGTTAAGTCTAGATTTGTGTCAGTCACTCCTGATGACGCGGGGCGTGGCGGAGGTCTGGCCCCTGAATTATGCAGCAACCCTCCATACAAGTTGAATGAGCGAGTAGCCTACCCAGCAGGGGGAGGTGGCTAAACACGCCAGTTACCTTCCTTGGTGCCAAAACAAAGATGAACGTAGAGACAGGTGAAAGCGAAGCGAAGGGGGGTGGAGCGAGAAGGAAAAGGGAGAGAAAAGATTTTAAAGAAGCTGCAAAAAATGCCGGAAAAGAAATAGCATAATGGAGCAGTGGCGAGAATTTCAGCACACGAAACAAATTCTTGAAGATGCGATCTCGGCTTGGAAAAAGTGACAACTTAGTAAGCCAAAACTTTATTTGGTTTTTTTGCCTTATAAATTATTTACTGTACTTCTGAACTGAAAAGGGAAAGATATATTTTAAAGTCTTTATTTCCTTTTGTGTTTGTAATGGGAGTTTAATGTTCCTTTTGTCAATCAAATTGTACACATTTAAATTTAAAACTCGTATTATAAAATAAATTATAACAATGCAAGAAGGTGATTAGAAAAGTTCTAAAATATAATTTGACTGTAAAAGTCGTTTGGATTGATTGACTGTTTTATTTACGGACACTCTTTAACGTCTCAGGTCATCAGCGTCCCATTCAATTCAGGGCGTGAAACGGCCGACAAATTTTGCTCAGAGGCCTCTCTTTCAGACTTGAGGTTCTTTTTCGTGCCGTAAATGTACGACACGGGACCCACGGCTTTACTTCCCTTCCGAAGGAAGCCATACTTAGGATTTTTACGCCCGAAAAAATCCATCGCTCCTGGCCGGGTTCGAACTCGCGATCTTGGGTTTAGGAGGCAAGTATGGTTACCACTACACCACCAGGACCGACAAGTTTAGGAGGCAAGCATGGTAACCACTACACCACCAGGACCGACAAGTCGTTTGGAGTAAGTGTCATATGGGGCATTTTTGTTCAATGAGTTTGTATGACACTAAACAAGTAACAGACATTCAAGCGTTTGGAAAAGATATATGAGACTTTTTCAACCTTTTCCCTTTGGTTCACCGAACATAACAGAGGAAATCATCCCTTAAAGATGAAAGAGGTGTCAGACCACTAACGGTGGTGAATGAAAAACGCACTTATTTGATGGAGAATATAATTAGGAAAGATGCAAAGGAAGTCTGAATGAATGTATTTATTCAATACTCAATACAGAAAATATAATTGATCAGTTTAAATATAATCGTGGGACCTAGATATGCACAATGTAAAATGCACTCAAAAGATATGCCGCCCATCATGATAAACAATATAATTAATTACACCAGTACGGCAAAAAAAAAAAAAAAAAAAAAACTGGGTGATTATATAGTCTCCAATCTAGAATGGCACAGCCAGGTAATGTCGGTCCTGGTGGTGTAGTGGTAACCATACTTCTCTCCTAAACCTAAGGTCGCGGGTTCAATTCCGTCAATAATGAATGAATAGCGTTTAACGCCCGTTTTTGCTACATAGGCACCACAGGCGATCAATTCCGTCAAGGCTTTTTTCCGGGATAAAAATCGTAAGTATGGGGTCCTTCGGAAGGAAAGTAAAGCCATAGGTCCCGTGTCGTACATTTACGGCACGATAAAGAACCTCAAGACTGAAAGAAGAGGCCTCTGAGCAAAAAATTTTCGCCCTTTCACGCTCTGAATAGAATGGGACGCTGATGACCTGAAATGTTAAAGAGCGTCCGTAAATAAAACAAATGAATCCAAATAAAATCAGGTAATCCATATGTGCAATAAAATATTTTATTCACACATTATAAAACATGTAGCAAAAGATCTACCTCTCAATTTCAAAAATAATCTCATTCAAGTGCTTGTTATGTGTCACTTTGATTATTGTGATGCCTTGTACTCTAATTTGAATACGGGTCAGGTCGACAGATTACAACGCGTTCATAATGCCTGTGTTCGTTTCGTCTTCAACATTGTAAATAAATTCACCATGTGACACCTCTACGCAATCAAATGGCATGGCTACCTCTAAAATAACATACATGATAACGCAAAACCACATACAGTTAAACCACTTGCCGTCTTTATTGGGGGACTCTAGTCTACCCACCATATTAAAAAAGAATAAAATGGTCCTTTGAAATTCCAAATATCCGAACCCCTAGCTATACCTCCAGCTTTGTCCATAGAAAGGGATGTTGTTGAGATTCTTGGCCAGTCTCTCCAGCAGTGTTTCCTGGTACATTTTGGCCGATGTTTTGAACCCTTTTTTCCACAGAAATTGACCTCTGTGGTATCTTCGTCACTCACACCCCACTTCACCATAACTGATACAGGATGGTGGCCCCTCTGGAACCTTGAAGCCTTTTCAGTAACTTCTGTAGAACACCTGGCATGTATCCTGTCATTTTTGGCATTGATAGAGTACAAAGTATTTTTCGATTACCACGTGCTGAGTAACGCTGAAGTAATTGCTTTGATTTTAAGAGTCTCTGGCGCTTCAGTTAATTGTTAGGAGGTGCGCTTTCCGTCGTTTGTAAGCTTGGAGTCCCAGGTCACTGCTCATAGACATTTTATACATATTCAGTTCACGAGCCACCACTGACTATCTCCGTACCGTCGTACACTACTTTCATCACTTCTAGGATACGCACAGTGCGTCTTCCTTACTGTGGCGGTCTTTCTCAGTTCCAGTCTCAAGGAAGCGCTGGACAGTGCGGCACATGAACCTCCTGCTTATTTTAAGTTTCTGGAAATTTTGAAAATCTCACCTGGGAATTTGCCTACCTTGTGCAAAGCTACCACAACTACACGATTTTCGTAACCGCCCCCATTCCATTTAGAAAACTAACACAAACAACTTTCCGCTTCTGCAGCTGAATAACTCGCAGGAATGTGCAGGCTGTTAGAGGGGGGGAAGTACAGCCGCTCTCTAAAGTTGAGACGGTATTTATGGTAAGACTAGATAAGAAAAAATTAGTTTTTTACGTCTTCGAGAGCTACCGGATTCAAATTTCTTGGGCTTGGGGAGCCTGACATTACAGTTTTTCTTGGTTACCACTGTCACTCAATCGGCCTCGGATCTGGAGATAGTGTGCTCTTCTCTGGACCTAAGGTTTGCGAGTTCCAACCTGGCCGGGGTCGATAGATTTTTCTGTGCATAAAATTCTCGAGAGCAAGTCCTCCGGAAGGGACTAAAAACCGTGGGTCTGAGCGTTAAACAACTGCATACCTGAAAAAATAGGTTCATGGAAAAATTGTTGGCCGTTTCATTTTCTTATTAGATGCATTATAGGCGGTGGGCTTTACAAATTATCTCTCTGTCATCTGTCACCAAATAAATGTCCTTGAAATTATCGTTATTATTGAAAATTCCATCCCTGGAGGTCCATGTTCTGGTTCTTTCCAGACATTTCCGCTCTCCCATTTCGTGTTGTTTCATTCCTTTGGTTCTATTACAGGACCGAAAGCACCAGACGAGGTGGGATGGTGTTGTGTGTGGTCTGGTGGTTATTTGAGCGTTGGTGAAGTTTCTCCTCAGGCATCTGGCATGGAAACCGCCCTTCTGAGGGGCTCAAACTCAGCAGGCATCTGACAATCTGTCTGAAAATTGTCAGAGACTCTCTATATCAGCGCCTCACCGCCCAGTGTCTGCCTCACCTCAGCTCTCACTCCCAGAGATGACCCTATTTTGCGTGTAGGCACAAACCTTCAGCCTTTGAGCAAAGTTGACATGTCCTCCGAAATGCTCTCCTCTTTCTTTACTAATCAAATGCAATCCAATCAAAGGAAATGTAACGTACGAGGAATAAGTCATAAATCATAACAACGAACGAGGGATAACACGAACAATCTAAAATATAAGATTGAAAGTGTATGACATTTACTGTCAAGTGGTGCCACCAACGGAAGGCTGGATAACGGCGGTTCTCGTAGGGAAGAAGCAAAACAAAGGCAACCGGACAACAATGGTTTATTATCACATGAGCAAAAGTTACACACAACTTACTCGGGGCTGCAAATCCATCACAGGACGGTTCGCCCAGACAATCCACAGCCTTTAAAGTAGTCTCCAAGTACATCGACGGTTCGTTGCCAAAGATGGGCAAGGTGCTGAATATCATCTGTTGCATGTGAGTTGCTAACGTGAGTCACCTCGCGTCGACATTTTGTCAAAATGTTTGCTTTTTTAGAAAAACGTTTCCCACAAAATGGCTGCTTCACTTTGGGGTTGAGATCGGGCGAATGTGGTGAGTGTGGAAGAACTTCCCATCCACACCGCTGTTAAAGACACTTGACATTGTCGGTTGTGTGATCTGTCGCATTATCGTACAGAATAATGGCGTTGTTCAAAAGGCCCAGCGTAATTGTGATAAAAAAAAATCCTGAATACTGGGCATTCACAGTAGTTCCCTCAAGCACTGGATGACACACAAGCACGCCTTCTGTATTACGACAGAACTACCATAACCCTTGGAGTGAAGGTGAAGGATTTTGTGTTTGCGTGGTGACCAAGAACTGTTGCTTGAGTTCTGGCTCATACGCCCTTGCCCATGTTTCGTCAATTCAACCTGGCATCCCCCCTTCTTCCTGAAATCCTTCAGATTCACGCGACATATTTTGTAACGAGTTCCTTCTGTACCTCCCTTAATTGATGTGCACTTTGCATATATTTTCCGATGTTTATGTACTCCTGTAAAATGCGATGTACTGTTTTTGTCGGAATTCCAGTTTGCTCTTCTAATACCACAAATGTTCAGCGCCTATCATCGCGTAAGCACTGTTCCATCACCATTACCCTTTCATCTTTGTTCACGGACACAGGACGACCACTTTGCGGCAGATCGGCAGGCGCCAACCTTCCCCGTTTGAAGATCTCTGCCCAGTTCGCCACTGTTCGATAGGACAGGGCACACGCACCCAGCATTTCCTGTAGATCTGTGTGGCATTCTCTTCTCACATAGAAGAACTCCACTACTGACCCCTGTCGCTCACCAACTGAACCTCGGGACTTGCTGAGGCGTGCAGATCTGCTCACATACACTACCTGGTGGCTTCATTCGAAAGTGGATTCCATACACTTTCAATCATATATCTTAAATCATTCGTTTTGTCTCTCGTTCGCGAGGGAAAAAAATAGTTGCCGTGACTTATGACTTATCCCTGGTATATTATGCAATTTGTATGTACAAACAGCTGAAATGGAAAATTAATGTAGTTATGTTGTAACTCAAATCCTAAGTTGATGAAAGCAAACTGATAAATTGTTTTTGCAATTAACACTGCAAGCATATATAAGAACACGTCTAGCTATTAAGCCACAAAAATGTGTAATACATATTTTAGAAATAATTTTAATCTTTCAGTAAAATAGTAACAGTCGAACCCATGTCTTTTAATATTGCGACGACACAAGTGAACCTTGTGGGCTTGCTCATTCTTTCACATCGCTTCCTCTGGTTTGGGTTACGATATACACAGCTTGATTACAAAACAGCGGGCAGTGTGTTTAATGTACCGCATTAATATTTATCTTAGAGCCTTTTATTTCTCCCTTTACAAATCCTCGAGGCCATAGCCAATCTGGTTGATTTACTGACGGTCTGTGTTATATCATCAACGCTTGGCTTTGATTTCCTCTTGTCAGATGTCGTAAATTGCAAACTTTGTTCATGATCCCTTTATTTTTGTGGACAAGCCAGAGTCTGCCTGGTTTCAGTGATAGACGCCGTATGGCCAATGAATATTTCACAGCACAGTATAATTTTTTTGGTATACGCGTATCAAAGGACAGGTGTTCAATTCTCTCACGATATTCCTCATGTGATGTTTTATCCAATAGCTGCTTTTTCTGTGAGTATAGACAGTAAAAAAATATAGCGCATCAGGTCGTAAAAGAGGAGTTGAAACAACTAAGAATAGAAAATGTCCCATTATTGCAAATTTTCAGTAAAATGGGGAAGGATTAATTCAATTGGACTTTATAGGCATAATTTCCAGGGCTTAGAATCGTGTGTAATAAAAGTTCATCACGCAGGAGCTGAGTAAACTAAGCGAATTCCTCAGCAAGTTGCATCTGTGAAGAGTGCTAGTGCAGAGACGTTATATATAATGTTGTCTATAAAATAGGTACAAAGTTGATTGCTTTCCATATCTCCTCTCTTTGTACTGAGAAGTTTAAGGAATTTAATATACTCTTTCTGAAGGTTTACGAGCGCTCTTACTTACAGATAGAATACTCACTCAAATATCACAAGAAACTTGCATGAAAACAATTCTTACTACATGCAACAAAGTATCACAAACATTTAAAAACCTTAATTTATAACATTAAATAAACGAAACTGCTAATTTTTTTGACATAAAGTGACAATGGTTTCAGAGTACTATTTATTTATAACCAAAGCATAATATAATAAGTGAGGGCATGCATTATATAATGATGGTTAGATTACAGCGCTTTTGTAAAAAATAAAATATATGTATCGTTTTCATATAAAAATTGCGGATGGTGGAGCGTTATTTTCTAACATACATCATTAAATTAAAAATATCAATTTCAAAATTATATATATATATATATATATATATATATTTAATCTGTACTTTTTTAGATAAAGCTGCCACTAGAGGTCTTTTTGAATTTCGGTCCTTTTTCAGGTATACCTACTCCTAATAGTCCGATTTTCTTGATTTTCCAGAAACTATTTTTCTTATTTTATTTAAATCGTATTAATCAAGTTTTGTTGCAAAAAATCAAATAATGATGCCGCTAGAGTGATTTTTTAAAATTTTGTGTCTCGGGTAAACCACCCCCCTTAATAATCAGATTTCGCTGATTTTATGAAAATGTTTTATTATTAAATTGCATATCCTGGGTTTTATTGAGAAAATACAAATTTACGGCCGCTAGAACGATTTTTAAAATTTCGCTTTAGATTAACCCCAATTCCTAGTGATCTAATTTTGCTGATTAACTGAATGAATCATTTGTTAAATTATTTTTTCATCCATAATTTTAGGCGCCCAGTAGATAGGATCGATGGTGATTTATTAAAAAAAATATTTTCATGGGTACAACCTCAATATTTACATTCCTTCGAAATGTGCTTAAATGGTTAAACATATACATAAGGACTAAAATTATAAAAATATAACTAAATTGCTTATTAAATGATGCAAAATAATAAAAAACTGTATTGTATGGAAATTATATGTCATTGCTTAACAAAAGAACAACAATTAAACATTTTTTGCATTGGTATTAAAATATTTATGACAATTTTATATCATTACAAGTTGTTTCAGCCTTCCAAATATCTATCATCTCTTAAAATGCTTTGTTGTACACACGAAAACTCTGCATAACATCAGAATTAAAGGATATTCACATTTTGTATAGTGGAATTCAGACCTAGTTCTGCATTTTACTCCCCAATTAAAATAGTACTTATATTGCTTAGCTCATAACCCGAATTCTTGGCTTACATCACGACCAACCTCATTGTCACTACTTGTGTTATTTTCCCATTGCAACAGCTGAAACATTCTGTCGTTTTTTCAGGCTATCGAAATAGATGAGTGTACAATGAATTTTTCGTTTTAAGGGAGTGTGAGTGCCTTGTAGATACAA
The DNA here is from genome assembly GCA_030762175.1 of Metallyticus violacea. Classification (NCBI taxonomy): domain Eukaryota; kingdom Metazoa; phylum Arthropoda; class Insecta; order Mantodea; family Metallyticidae; genus Metallyticus; species Metallyticus violacea. Next base: position 11,567,934 of record CM060832.1, on the reverse strand, counting down.
TTCACTGTAAAACTCTGACTGTAAAATATTGGTTACGCATTAAAGAGAGAGGCTTCACTAAGGGCCATAATTTTCTACTTCCATCAAGTAAGAAACTGGCACCATAGTTACTGGGTAGAAGGTTTATAGGGGGATTTAGAAAGAAATAGGATGGAATGAGTATGAGAGGTGAGGGTAAGAAACAGCAATAATTTCTCTCGGTGGAATACTTGTATTGTTTATATATGTTAAAAGACGCATTCCTAATGAAATATTCTTCTGCTCAAACAAAATCCTATTCTCCACTATTTTATTATCAATTTTAAAATTTATAACCCTGTAGCACTCAGAAAAAAAGCATAATTGGATATTAGTAATGAGCTAAAAATAAACTGGGGGAAGGAATTACACACATAAAACTTGAAATTTTAGATCCAATCTTGTCTTTGACTAGGGGCTCGGAAAGCAGATAAAATGACCAATAAAACAGACGATAGAGCTTTCCCTCTTTATGGAAATAAGGAGTATTGGCAACACATACCGACATTTGACCAAACACAGAACATTGGCGGGTGAACCTTGAAGCCAAGTTTACATACTCGAATAGATGCAGGTTAGCATGTTGTGATTTGCTTGAGCAGGAAGAGAATTGGTCAAAGCTGGGTGCCTTTCAATGGAAAGTGCTTGTGTGTGTTTAAACAATGTGTAATTGTGATGTAAAGACTATGAGAGAGAGAGAGAGAGAGAGAGAGAGAGAGAGAGAGAAAGGGTGTGCTTACATTTAATATAATTATCTGCGAGTCAATAGTTTTATATTGACATTTTCATGTAATATAATGATTGGTGTTAATAAAATAATATAAAATAATATATAATAATAGGTATATTGTCCACCGGTATAAATAGTATGTCTCTGAACTCACGTGATAGACATAATATAAATGTTAATGTACACATATCAGATGTAACGTTATCTACTTTCAAAAATCTCTCTAGAGGAGCGTATTACTTTTGGAACGTGTGATATACGAAACGTTTACTTGAATTTATGCTATTTAATTTTTATCACCATCAACGTACTTAGTGAATTCAGTTGCAGCGATGTCAGTATCTAAGATACTCAACACAATTTCGATGATTTTAGTGTTAACTGCATAGTATTATACTGCCTCTAAATGCTAATTAAGGTTGGTTGGTTTTCTGTGTATCCATTTCATGTAAAAATCAGTACCAAATTTGAAATAATGATGCTAGTAAAATATATTTAAAATAGGCAAGACAATATGCTGTTCTCGTCTCAAAAAATATTTAGCTGAAGCCTATGCAATGTTTTTAGGAGGTGATTAGAGAGTTTGCTATTCCCTGTAGCACAGATGGAATATTATTTAAAATGTGTAAAGAAGGGAGGCAATTTCAAAGTAAGGTAAAATTTATATATTCATTTTTACAATAGCCTTTGCTTTGTTACAGATTTGGATTTGAATGATAATGCTCAATGGTTGCAACAAAACTAGAGGTGAGCTGAAACATAATTTCTTATTAAATTATCGTTACTTACTAAAAAGTGTAAAATATATACGTAATGGTCCGGATTAAAATAGGGATATATGCGTAAATAAACTAGAAATAATGTACAGTGCTGACCATTAAAATTGCAGCACTCATTATACAAATGCGCTAAACCGGCCTCACTTTTTCTGAGATGGAACGAGTACGATTGAGCAATATCAATAGGTGTGTGAATTTCATCAAGGAAGAATTTGATATACCGAAGGTAAGGATATAATTCAGAAAAAATCCACTTTCTAGTTTTCTTTGAAGCAAGAGATAATTACTGTTAGGTGCGGCTACCAATGTTTACTTTTATACTTTTTTCGGGGTAAATCCTACCCATATACGAGGGCAAGCAAAGCTTTTTGAAAATGTCACCTTAAAGTACAAGCAAATGACTGAATTCGAAACATTACCCTCACAATCCTTCAAAGTACTCTCCAGCTCTCTCCACACACAGTGGCAGAAGGTGCAACCACTTGTCAAAAACACTATGGCATTCGGACTGAGATAATGTCAACAGATCTGAATTTATAGCTTGAGCAAGTTCAATGCAAGATTTCACCTGACGAAACAACCAGAAGTCACACGGTGTAAGAGCAGGGCTGTAGGTGTGAATGGTTAAGCAACTGGACTTTGGCGATTTCCATTTTCCTCGTATTTGCTGCTGTTCTGTGAGGAGATACATTGTCCAACAAAAGCAACAGCCTTGAAGTTCCTGTCTTTGGACGCCGCCGCCTCAGTTCTTCAAATAAAGGTTTCAAAAGTGCCACAATATTCTCCATTCATTGTCACTCTGGAATACAATCAACCTCTAATGGTCCTTAATAGTTGAAGAAAACAGTTAACATTCGCTTTCCAGAACGAAAATCTTGTCGAAGAATAACTGATATTGAGTCATTCTCATTTACCCACACGCAGTTCTGAGCTTTATTTTTAGTAATAAAACTAACTTCCATATGTCTGTCAAACGTTTAGGAGCATTTGGTGGAAACATATTCAGCAATTTCCTTGCACATTCCTTTCACCTCTTCTTCTCTTCATTGGTTAGGCAATGTGGAAACCTTTTGAACAAAGTTTTCGTTGCTTTAAATATTCAGTTTAAAATTAATTTCTGCACAATTCTGTGAAATGAGTTTACAACTGTCATAGTATAGCTGTAGGGTCAAGGTATATTGCTATTTTGACCATTTGAAATATAAAATAGTATTTCTCTTTAGCAAGCTATTGAATAACAAAAGTATATTGCATTACGTCGGATGCAGTTTCTCTAGATATGAGAGCATCCTGTCTGACAACAAAAGAAGCTTCAACTTTAATGACCGAAAATGCATATCACCCAGTGTAATTTTGTTACCAACGGTCCCTAAACCCAAGATCGCAAGATGATTTTTTTACGGGCGTAATATTTCTAAGTATGGCTTCCTTTGGAAGTAAAATAAAGCCTTGAGACTCGTGTCGTAGATTTTACACTAAAAGAACTTCAAGTCTGAAAGAAGAGGCCTGTGAGCAAAATTTGTTGGCCGTTTCACTCCCTAAATTGAATGGGACGCTGATGAGCTGAGATGTTAAAGGGCGTCCGTAAATAAAACAAATCAACAATCTTCCCAAAATCTGTTTCAATAGCTACAATAAATTGGGGAGGTAGGTTCATCTTGGGGACTGCTGCTCTAAAGAGTAGCTCCCCAATATGAACGTGTTCCCTACAGTAAATATTTAGTGAATTTCAATTAATGTAGCTATTGAGGTTGTATCGTTAAAAACTTTGTAAAATTTCTTCAAATCTCCATCAATTCTACATACTGGACACCAAAATGTGGCAATGAATTAATGTATAATATATGCGACCTCTGTTAACGCTCTACCATTAATTAACCAACAATTCATCGAGTTCAAAAACCAAAATTGTACCATTGGGATTGAGATTAATCTAAAGAGAAAATGTAAAAATTGCTATAGCGGCCGAAATTTTGGTTTTTCTCAATTAAACTCGGTACATGCCATTATAATAAAATAACACAGATATATTCCGAAAATAAACGAAATTAGACAATTAGGAGTAGATATTTACCTTAAACCCCAAAGTTTTAAATCGCTCTAGCGGCACAAATATTTTTTTTTGTGACAAAACTACATACCATTCAAATAAAATAAGAAAAGTAGTTTTTTAAAATTAAGGAAATCCAATCATTAGGAATAGGAATCTGAGAAATGAAATTTAAAAAGAGCTGTAGCGTTTAATTTTTTCTCTATTGTTTCAAAATAAATTGTCAAACAAAGTAACTCAGCATATAAAATGTATTTAAAACGATGCATATGTTTTATATTTAACAAAAACATCATGAAGATAGCAAATGTGAAATATTAATCTAATATATGTTTAAGAATTATATTTGTATGTAAGAGAGCTCTGTAATAACCTTCAGAAAACGTCTACGTTACATGTTAATAACATTTAAATTAAATTTCAAAGCCACTGAAAACCGATGTAACTTTCGATTGTTTTTATTTACTTAGTACATTGCAATTGTTTTTAAATAGTAACATGTTTTTGTTTTATTGAAACATGTGAACATCATCTTAAATACACAATGTAACTCGAAACTTTCTGTTATTTCTCTCTATTTTAGTCAATGTAAAGACGATATCAAGGGCTCAGTTCATAAACATGGTTACATTTATAAATGTTTAAAAATACCTACAAAGTATAATTTTGTCTATCAGTGATTATGTGTTTCATTTAATTAGTAGTATACCATTCTTTTTGGGGGCTTAATCTCAATAATAGTAATACTAATATAATACAAAATGTGGTTTCTCTTTTATAATAGTTAAATATTGCAAACATTTTAATTCTCCACCCTTACTTTTGAATATTGGAGTACTTTTTCAATATACATTTATTTTCAAGTGATTTTGAAGGGAAAAGGCAACCAATCTAGTTGTTAATATATTATAGTTCAGTTTTTCTTTTATTAGTTAGCTTTAGATTTTGCCATGTTAATACCACTCAGAAATACCATAATTTATTTCATTAACTAAAAGGATAATAATTTGGATATTTTAATTCTTTTTTGAAGTTATTAAATTTACTGATGAATTAGCTTAGTTTTCGCAGCTCCTGCGTTAAGTTTATTTTTTAAATATCGTTTAACCCTCGTTTTAATTGCCGAGGCATCATTGGCGGTGGACACTAATGATACATGATGTGAAATGATAAATTGGAAAATAACTTTTTTTAAAGAAGGAAGCATTCCAGGCCTAAGTTTAGGGTAACTTCCCGGCATTTAACATTTATAAGGACGGAGGAAAACATGAAAAAAAAAACTTTAGTCAGGAAGGACAGTTCTGTTGGAAATTGAACCCCAGATCTCCTGCTCACGAGACCACACCTTAACGACCTCGGTCACCAATGGCGGTCCCTACAATAACGAAGTTCTTGACATCTTCTGTAGGCAATTGGTTGAAAGTCAGGCATCTCCCAAAGGTAAGGGGAGTAACATTATGTCTTAACACTTTAGTAATAAATACTCTTTGAATCATGAGGCGGTTTTGCGAGCTATTACTGCAAATGTTAACGCTAATTCTCAGTGTGAGCAGGGCTAAGCCGAGATTTGTCGTGGCAATATCAAGAATTTTATTTATAATGTGTCTTGGTGCTTAGAAAATGTATTTTAAGGGCATTTCTAAATAAAATTATTATATATATTAACTTTCTCTTAGAAGACATAATTTTATTAAAAAGGGCCACTGAAAATTAGCATGTATTCGTTTATTATTCTGACACAAAGTTGGCTTCGTTACAGAAAGCTGTCTGTCTCATCAGTGCGCTGTCGATTGTCAACGTTGTTATGCGCTGACAGGCTTGGCCTGTGTTGTATGTTTTGACAGCGGAGAGACGCGGCTAATGTGGAAACTTTATGTTCTACCCTCCCCTAAATAAGAAAGGGGTAATTTTAATGCAGGGAGGGCTATGAAAGATTCATGCCGCCTTGGCATGGAGAAGGGAGGGTCACCACACAATATTGGGGGGGTGTTACCATCTGTCGTCAATTTGATCCTATTGAAACCAAGCAAGCACCCTCTCTGCTTTTGTATAGAGGAGGCCTTGCAAAAGATGCACAGTGAAAACAAACGAATCACGCATTTGTTGTTATACAGGTATAATCACATTACAGCAGACTTCGTTATGATAGCGGTTTCAATTACAGAGAAGTTTATGACATACGTCTTTTTGGCTGCTAAAGGAAAAATATATCAGAAGAACACTCTTATAGCCTTTTAGGGGTAGACATGTGTACAGTAAATTTGAGTAATTTATGTATTTTCAAAATAAAAATTGAAAATTTACATGGTAATTCTAATTTTTTTTCATATGCTTTTTTGCAGAATATATTATTGCACAAGAATAAAGTAATAATTCATAATTTTATTTATTCAAAAATGTTAGTTATATGTTCTTTAAAATCACTGGAAATATTTTACTGAAATTGTTATACATATTCGAGATAATACAATATTGAATCTAATGGAACATTAAAATTGGCAGAAAAATCACACTTTCATAAAATATTCGTATACCTTGAACTTACAGTTATAATAAGATAGTTATTGAAATTTCGTTCAATAAACTGCCAAATTTCATTGCTGCACCTAAGATAGTTTCTGAAAAAATGCACTTCAAAGATGAAAAAACGTAAATTGCGGGGGGTTACTAATTATTTCTTCTTTCATTTTTGAGGCTCATATTCTCTGAAACTACTTAAGATAAAGCAATGAAATATGACAGTTTTACAGAAAACTTCCTTCTGCATGATAATGTGGTACAAAATTTTAACAACTTTATTAGTAGAGCTATAGGGTCAGAGTATGTGGGTATTTTGATCGTTTAAAGTATGAAAAATATTTATCTTTAGCATGTTATAAATGTGAAATTTAATATTCTACCAGTTTTAATATTAAAATATCCAAACAATATAAGAAAATTCAGTAAAATATATAATGAAAATGCACCTTAAAGTTTAAAACATTATTAAATTATAAAAGAAAAGGTGCGTGGTACAGTGACTTTGTACCCATTTACTCTTTTTAGGTGATTAGAATAATATTTCAGGTATGAAAACCTGGAACTGCAATCTTCAATATATGTCCTTTTTGAGCTTAAAAATGATTTTTTAACAAAATCTTACCTACATCTACCCTTAAAGAAACTAGTTGAAAAATTAATGAGAAAAGATCCGGTTTGCAGAAGATTCAGATTCAGTTCTATAAGATTATGCATTTATTAACAAAAGTGTTTTAGTTATGGACAAATTGAGAACTTTAAACCATTCGCACTACTACGAGGGACATTCAAAAAGTTATGTAACCAGCCTATCCATTTTTGGACAATAATGTATACAAAAATGTAGTTAACACAACTGGCAACAATGGACCTTAAGCCATCAAAATATGCATAAGTGAAAGTTTAAACTTGCATAGTCACTGTCGTACAGTCTGTTGAGTTCAGTCCTTGTCAATAGCAGGTGAAAAATCACGAATATCTCTAAAGTAAACTTTATATTCTACATTTTCACACTATAACCTAGGTGAAAGAGCGAAAAGAACACACGAGGAATATTTTGATTGATTTATTTTATTTACGGACTCTCTTTAACATCTCAGGTCATTAGAGTCCCATTCAATTCAGGGTAGTTGGTCCTGGTGGTATAACGGTAACCATACTTGTCTCCTAAACCCAAGATCGCGGGTTCAAATCCGGCCAGGATCGATGAATTTTTCGGGCGTAAAAATCCTAAGTATGGCTTCCTTCGGAAGTAAAGCCGTGGGTCCCGTGTCGTACATTTACATCACGAAAAAGAACCTCAAGCCTGAAAGAAGAGGCCTCTGAACAAAATTTTACGGCCGTTTCACGCTCTGATTAAAATGGAACACTGATGACCTGAGATGTCAAAGAGCGTCCATAAATAAACAAAAAAAAAAAAAAGTAAATAAATTCAATTCAGGGCGTGAAACGGCGGACAAAGTTTGCTCAGAGGTCTCTTCTTTCAGGCTTGAGGTTCTTTTTCGTGCCGTAAATGTACGACACGGGACCCACGGCTTTACTTCCCTTCCGAAAGAAGCCATACTTAGGATTTTTACGCCCGAAAAATCCGTCGATCCTGGCCGGGTTTGAACCCGCGACCTTGGGTTTAGAAGGCAAGTATGGTTACCACTACATCACCAGGACGCGCGCGCGCGCGTACACACACACACACACACACACACAAACACACACACACACACACAAACACACACACATACGAGGACTTGGTAACTGTTCATGGTGATCAAGCGCGTTCATTTGCTACCGTTGCGAGATGGACTCGATCATTTGAAGAAGGACGACAGACTTTGAAAGACAACTCTCGCTCTGGACGGCTTCAGGCAGCTGAGAATGAGAGAACAATTCAAACAGTGAGGAACTTGATGAAGGAAAATCGACATATTGCTGCTAAAATGCTAAGTATAGAAGTAGGTATCAATGTTTGAACATGTGAACTGCGAAAAATCAGTGCAAAATAAGTTCCACATTCCCTAACCAATGAAGAGAAGAAGAGGAGAAAGGAATGTGCAAGGAAACTGCTGAGCATATATACACTGATAATGAAAGCTGGTTTTATTACTATATCACCGCAAATAAAGCTCAGAAGTGCGTGTGGGTGAATGAGAATGACCCAAGACCAGTTGTTTGTTCTTCAACAAGATTTTCGTTCTCGGAAGCGAATGTTCACTGTTTTCTTCAACTATGAAGTGCAATTAGTGGTTAACTGTATGTCAGAAGGAATGAAAATGAATGGAGAATACTATGAAATATTTGAAGCCTTTTTTGAAGAACTGAGGCGACGGCATCCAAAGACAGGAACTTTTAGGCTGTTGCTTTTGCACGACAATGCGTCTCCTCACAGAACAGCTGCAAATTTGAGAATATTGGAAGACGCCAAAGCCCAGTTTTTTGTACCATCCACTCTACAGCCCTGGCCTTGCATCGTGTGACTTCTGGTTGTTTCCTCGAGGGAAATTTTGCATTGCTGGAAATCCTTTTAAACGAGTGTAGGACCTTGCTCAAGCTACAAATTCAGTGCTTTTGACAATATCTCAGTTCGAGTGCCGTAGTGCTTTTGACAAGTGGTTGCACCGTCTACAACTGTGTGTGTAAGAGAGATGGAGAGTACTTTGAAGGATTGTGAGAATAAGTTTTCAAATTCAGTTCTTAGCTTGGACTTTAAGGTGTAAGTTGCAAAACTTTTTGAATATCCCTGTATCCCGATTTAACCCTCCCCCCGACTCCCATCTGTTCCCAAAGCTCAAATTTTTTGTCATCGTTCTTTTATTATATTGAGAGGCGATTACACCATCCGAATAAAACTTCAGAGAGGATATTCTTTTATTGAAGAATCTGGAATAAAAGAAAGATCATAAGGAAAATTATGCTAAAAAATAAAAATACTGTTCAGGTTGGAAACTCGTTCTTTAATTGTTGGACCGTATTAAGAACTGCAATTTCTATCAAAGTCGTCAGTCATTTGTTTAATAGCTGTGAAGGTGGTTATGAAAAGTAAAGTCCCTCTGGATTGACAATCGAATGCAGGTGCGGTCACGAGAGCTCAAGTTATTTGCAGCATCTCTCCTGTCACTAAGCACTTCTCCTTTTGTCTGCCATGTCCCCTGTTCTGTCTCACGCCACCCCTCTCTGTTGAAATTGCATCTCCTCCCTCCACTTCCTTTCAGCTCCTCCTCTTCCAACTACTTTAAAGTAATTAGAGCTTTGATTGCCGGGCGATGTTTTTCGGGCCGCGCCATCCCCATGGGAGCGGGTCCTGTCACTCAGCTAGCGGCGCCCATTCTCTCCTCCACAACAGGAAAAAATAGCAAGGGGCACTGGATTCGATTTTATATGGAACCCGAGTAACTATAGTAACGCCAAAGCTTGTACAAACGTTATATCGGACCTTCTGCTTAAAACCAGCCTTGTGGCTATTGATAGATAAAGATTTCTGTATTGTCACGTTGCTTTTTATACAGTCCCTGGCCATCTCACCTCCAATTTGAAATGTAATAGCAAATTATGAAAGTAAAATTACAATTACTTTATTTTTACTAGAGAGTTATATTTCTTTCAACATTTATAAAGAATTTAAAATAAAATATATACAAATGATAATAATGTATTTATACAATTTAGTGTATAATTTAATAGATAGATAGCGGTGTTTATTTTACTAATTATATATGTACATTAACTTTTACATTATATCCATCATATGGATCCAGCCCTAAATGCCACTATTTAACACTTGCGGACAATATGCCAATATTATTTATATAAAATACAAATATTGTTGGCATATTAGTTTTCTTTCCAAAGTGAATTCACCGTATTTAAACAGTCCTGATATAAACAGCAGCCAAAGAATGAATCTTTCTAGAGAATTAAACTAAGTCTAGGAACAGCTGTGGAAGAAAAGAGAAATAGTGAAGTGAGCAAGAGACAGGCTCGAAAAAGAGGACAGGGAGACAGAGCGAAAATGATCAAAATGAAAGATAAAGGAGAGAATAACGAAGTGGAGGAAACGAGAAAATGAGAAATGAGAAAAAGAAATTGGAAAGCTAAAGATAGAAGAGAGGGCGAGATTAGAAAATAATAGAGGAAAAGATAAAAGAGGAAAAGAGAAGAAGCACAGCTTAAAGAAAGAGGAAAAGAGGATCAAAAGTAGCTGAGAGAGAGAGAGAAAGAAGAGAGATAGGGAAAGAAGACGGGGGGGATGAACGAGAGAAAAAGAAAAAGAAAGAGAAGAGAAGAGAGAAAGAGAAAGAGAAAAAGAGTAATTAAAAAAAGGATTGGAAAGGTAGATGGGAGAGAGGAAGAAAATAGAGAATAAGAGGTAAAAGGGGATCAGAGAAGTTAAAAGCGGGATAAGAGAAGAAAGGCAATGAGAAAGAAATGTAATGAAAAGAGGGAGAAAAAGATTCAAAAGGGGCAACGAAAGTGAAAGATAAATTGAACGGGAATAGAGTAAAGAACGAGAGGGAGAAGATGGAAAGGGGAAAATAGAAATGGAGAATAGAAAGGAAAAAAATGTTTCCAGAGAGTATAGGAAAATGACAGAGTAGGAAAAGGAAAGAAAGTTGAGGCTACAGAAGGGGGGGGGGACAGGAACAAAATAAGCACAGAGAGAGGGGGGAAAGAAAGAGAGGGGGGTTATAGATAAAAGACCTGGAAGAGAAGAATAGAGAAACTAGAGATAAGAGGAAACGAGAAAGGGATAAAGAAGAGAGCCAAAGAGAGGAGGAGATCTGGAAAGAAAACGAAAAAATAAAAAAGGAAGAGGAAAAACAATACCACAGGTTTATTTCGTTTACATGGTTTATTTACGGAAACTCTTTAACATTTCTGGTCATCAGCGTCAACGGCTGATAAATTTTGCTAAGAGGTCTCTTCTTTCAAGCTTGAGGTTCTGTAAACACATGAAACGGGACCCACGGCTCTTCAATACCACAGAAGAGAGACAAATGAATGAGGGTATTTATGCAAATTAACATACATGATATTACTTTACGACTTTTGCACCGGTTTTTTTTTATTTATGGACGCTCTTTAACATCTCAGACCATACGTCTCTTTCATAATACAAATTACTTAATTTAGATTAGCGCCATTGCTTATCGTAGTTAAAATAATCTCAATATTAGTTTAATGTAAACACGCAGAACACAGAGCAGTACAATAAGTGTATATATACATATATACATACATACATTTTTTTAACTCAGTTTAGTTCCCCCCCTCCTCATCTCGGTTTTAGACTTTTCTAACCTGAGCTATCTCACCTTTACATGAATTTGCCTATATGCTCCTCACCTTCGTCTGCCAGAGAGCTCAGCTGACCCTTGCCCTCAATTAGAGTCAGCAAGGAAAGGAACGAAGAGAAAAAGGTGAGCGGCAGAATAAGGTAGTAAGAAGAAAGAGAAATAGAAAAATGGCAGCGAAACAGAAATAGGAAAATACATTAGAGGAGTAGAAGTGAGAAGATGCTTGGGAAAAGGAAATTAAAGGGCAAAAGCAAAAGAACAAAGGAATGAAGATACTGAGAGAATAGAAAGAAAAGCCTGGAAGAATGAGGTTGAGAAAAGAAATTGAAGCATAAAGAAATAACGAGAGAAAGAAACACAGAGGAAAACTTCAAAAATAAATTTGAATATAGAGAAAAGTGAAAGTGAAAGAAGCAAGGAATAAAGAAGAAAAGAGATGAATTGGGAAGCGAAAGGAAGAAAGAGAATGACAGAAACAAAACGAAAGGGAAAGAACACGGGAGGGAAGATAATCAGTTAATCACTACCTCTTTATTGGGGAACAAGAAGAGGAAAATAAATTTTTCTCTGTCACCATCAATTTAACATATTGTTACTCTATCACTGACCCAAGATCGCGTGTTCAATCACGGCCAGTGTCGATGGATTTTTAGGGCATAAAAATCCTCTGTATGACTTCCTTCGGAAAGGAAGTAAAGCTGTGGGTTCCGCATCATAGATTTACGGCACGTAAAAGAATCTCAAGCCTGAAAAAAAGGGGCCTCTTGAGAAATATTTATCGGCCATTTCACCCCTGACACTGTTGACCAAAGACATTAAAGATCGTCCGCAAACAAACTGAAACAAATAACTCCTATCACTGAACTGTCCTGACCACTTCGGCCAAATACACCTTTGAAGTCCGTTACTAACATGACTATTTTGTAAATAATACCGAAAGGCAGATTAAAAGTAGATACTAAAGGATGAAGTATGGCTTCTAATTCAAGCCCCTTCGACAAGGAGAAAGACAAGCTATCATAAACTACCACAAGTTGAACTGTTTTGATTAATATTTATTTATGTACAAGGGCTATTTTTATCCCCCAACTGCGATCTCTGCTACATGACCAGATGAGCATAAGGCGGCGGATCTGCGCAAATTGCTACTGCGCTACTACCGCACCAAAACGTCCGCCAAGGCCATGTTCAATACATTAGTTGAAGTTAAGCTTCAGGCACTTTAACATGGCCGACATGATTGATTCTTCAGCTGCAAAGCGTCATTCATTTTCTGTAGGCAGAAGGGAATAGTGCTGCAGAAACTCATCGCAAAATGAGCCGTGTTTATGATGCAAACTGCATGAGTGAGGGTGTCGTGCGTGAATGTGACGACCTTGTTCAGGGAGTTGATCAAGTGGTTCGAGAGACGGAGGTTAACCATCAGTTGTCTATGGAATTTCGGTACATTTCAAGGTCAGCTCTGTACACGATTGTTAGGCTATATAAAACTTGTGCATGATGGGTTCCCCCCCCGAAAAAAGACCTAACCTAGCGGCATCCTAGAGTATTGGAAAGCTCGTCTATCATATGACAAATGCCTTAATCTTCACGATGACTATGTGGAAAAGCAACTGTGACTGTACTTGACTCGTGGTAATAAAACCATTTTGTAATTCATATTTGTCTTTTTGTTATGCCCCATCGAAGGTTGAAAAAAGATAGCCCTTGTACATTCTTAGAGCATATGAAATTGCTAGAGATCGTAGTTATGCACCATGCAACATACAAGAGTGTAATTGTCATTTACAATTTATGAATAATATGGCACTGAAAAGAATTATTTTAAATTATAAAACGGCCTGTCCAAGAGCAAGTCAGAAATTAGACGTTTTAAATGTAATACGTCCATTTCAAAACATTCAAAGGGAATTCATTGCCAGTCCTGAGAAGCACATAAACACAACTTATATTTTGTTATACGAGATGTGATCAAAAAATAATGACAATATTCGTTTTTCTTAAAGAGTCTTTATTTATTCACCAACATCAATTCTGTTCCCTTCAAAGTAAACCCCTCCGGATATAATACACTTGTGTCAGCGCTGTTTCAAATCTTGGAAGCACTTCTGGAACTCACTTTTCGGTATGCCCTTCAGCGATTGGGATTTTATATCATCAATGGTGGCAAAACGTCGTCCTTACATGGTTTTCTTCAGCCTCGGGAATAGAAATAAGTCGCATGGGTCCTTGTCCGGCGAATATGGTGGCTGAGGCAACATAACGGTTTCGTTTTTTGCCAAAAAATGACGAACAAGCAGCGAGGTGTGAGCAGCACTGTCGGAACAAACTTTGCTGCCACACGTTTCATGCCCAAAACATCTGAAAAAATTACTTGACATGAACCAAATGACATACCGACATCATCAGCAGCCTCTCTGATATGATTCGGCGATTTTCCAGAATCGTTTTCTTCACTTGTCGGCGGTTATGATGTGCTATGACGTCCAGGACGGTTGTCATCTTCAACGTCTTCACGGCCCTCTTTGAAACGTCTGTACCACTCGGAAGCTCTTGTCTTGCTCTCAGTAGATTCGCCAGAAGCAGCACAGTCAACATTTCGAATACTTTGTTGCACTTTTATTCCATTTTTCAAGCAAAATTTAATACAAATCTTTGATCCATTTTTTTCGAATGTATAAAATCGCCGGCACACCAAAACACGTCTAACCTTTTCGACTGTCATCAATGAAATAAACATTCAAAACAGCTGAAAACGCCAATATTGGCCAGAAACATGTGTACCAACAAGCTAAAAAAAATTGAAAATCGGATTTATGAAGTTCGTGAAATAAAAGAATGTCTTTATTTTTTGATCACACCTCGTATCTAACCTGTATCTAGGCAAGTCAGAATTGTTATAGTGTCTAGTATTGTAATTATCGTATGTTCCTTTTTATACTTAGGCAAGTTCCTTAACCCGGTACAATGTCTAAAGCATATAACGATATCGCAGTCATAATTTTGAATATTTTAAACCGAGGTTTACAATGTATTATAGGAGAGACGTACCTCTTACAGCCATTTTTGAATTGTTAATATTTTAGGAATATGCATATGAAAATGAGCAAAATGTGACACCTTAATGCAATCCATTGGTACCATATTTATCAAAATACATAATAGAAATGTTATGTTCGAGAGTTTATTACTGGAGTCATCGACATGACCTGCGCAATTCAAGGAATTTTCACAAGTAATATCATAAGAGGTTCTGAGCTCAAACCCCTCTACTGATATTTATTATGACCATTTCACGAATACAACAAGAATTTAAAAATAATTCCCCTAAATTGATTCACAATATTGTAATACCTGTGTGTGTGTGTGTGTGTGTGTGTGTGTGTGTACGTACACACACACACATATCATATTCATTTATTTTATGAATAATTAATATTTTCAAGTCGCCTACAAACAACTAATGCCACTTGTTAGTAATATTGATAGAGCGAAATACGGGTTTGGGGGCATTTCATGAATAGAATAAGAATAAAAGTAATCTATATATGAAATTCGCGCACGGATCATTAATTGTATAAAATGTTATACGAACTTATGAACTTATGAATCTATTCAGAAACCGTAAGAATACGAAAGTCGACTGTTAAGTCGCTACCGTTCGATTTACTAATATCAATCGAGAAAAACAAAACAGAGATAACATTTTACCATTCTGAATAATGTGTTCATTAAAATGTATGGTTGCTTAGGTAGGTATTGTTATATAATTTATAACATGATTTCAGACTGTTAGGCCGAATACGCAAAAACAACTGTTTGATTGAGTGAATACACATTATAACTTAGTTAAAGTTGCAAGTACTAAAAACAGAAAAGTGATCAATGATACGCGCTCAGGAATTATATAGTGGAGGTATAGAGTTGGCTACATTGACCATAAGACAGTGCGGTAAAGATACTTGATAAATTTACATAGTTTCACTGCAATATCGGTCCGCGCCTTATCGGCCGAGGTCGTTAAGGTGCGGACTCGTGAGAGGGAGGTCTGGGATTCGAATCCCTCCAGGACCGTCCTCCCTGACTGAGGCTTTTTCCGGATTTTCCTCATTCCCCATAAATGGCAAATGCCGGGGAGGTACCCTAAACTTAGGCGTGGAACGCTTCCTTCCTTAAGAAAAATCCTTTCCCAATTTATCATTTCATCTCATTTATCATCATTGTCTACGGCCTGTGATGCCTCAGTAGTTAAAATGGGCGTCAAACACTATACAAAAACTGCGATATCGGGCTGTTATTGGTTTAAATTGCTAAATTGTTTCATTTCGTTAGTCCATTCACGTCACACAAGTGGAATAGTCTACATAAATGCCTAGCATCTTATAGCTCTGGTTTTATTGTTTACTTTTTAATGTAAAATACTTTTTGTTTTTTATTCATTTAAAAAGACCCAACAAGGATTTTGCAATACCTATAATATGGTTACTTTCCGCCTCAAGTACAGAATGATACGCTTCTTAATCAAAAAAGGTTTTATCATCCGCAAACTATTACAGTTTGATTTATTTATGGACGCTCGTTTACATCTCAGGTCACCAGCGTAACTATTACAGTGAGCTGTTACATTTTCATATAAATCGTTGAACATAAATAACAATAAAATTGGACCAAGTATATGACACTCCATACTTGATTACCGAGGTCAAAATAAATATAATTATTTTCACACATCGTCTACGATTTAAAAGAAAATGATAAATTAATTTCAGTTGATCACAAGCTGTAATTTTGATTATAAGTTGGTGATGTATAACACAGTCGAAAGCCTTTCTGAGGCCACAAACAACAACACTGACAGATTCATGGTCTTCAAATGCATTTAAAATAAATTAACTAAATTACTTAGTGTTTCGGCGGTTTCTGAACCAAATTTATTTCAAAATATTCACAAATATGTCTTTTCATAATTATTTCAAATACTTCGGAAAAAATCGGCACCAAGGAAACGGGCCTGTAATTGGAAGGATATCTGGTGATGGTTGAGGAAGAATGTCTTTGTTTTGTGGGATACAGTTTACGTTTGTGTGCTGCTCTTAAAACTTGAGGAAAGTAGGCTAAAAGAGTTGAGACCGAGTTTTTGAGACTTGGGCAAGTTCAACTCCATTAGAGGGGAGAGCAATCCAAGTCGTTCCGGAGATTCTATTTCATTCGATTCGATTCGATTCGACTCTACTCGATTCCAGAGTGGAAGTAGATACAGCTGTGGACCTCCCCACCGTTGATATGGCGTTCCTTACACAACACAGCGTTAGTTACATACCTTTGATTTCAGTTATACCCCGTGAGCAAACTTTCAAACACTTGTCCGTTGTTCCAAAATTGATAATAGTTTGCAAACGTGTATTTCAATAAAACACTGACTCAAATTTAGTCTTATTTATCAAATTAATTATGTTATTTAAAAAACTATCATTTTTTATACTTTCTGATCTAATTCTGCATACCACTGGTTTATAGTCTGCATTACTTCACAATCTGATGAAAATTTCCTCCCTCGAGCTCAGCGGCGGCTAGTGATAGCATAAAGCACGGATGCAGAATTTTGCTGCTTCTAATTTAGCTTCTGGAATTTCAAACAATAATTAGAGACCTTCTTCTTTCGCAAAACACGACAAAAATACATTGTGTCCGATAGAATCACTATAAATAGGAATATCCTCTCATTGAGTTTAGTTAGAAATATTGTATAAGAAACTCTCCAAACTTTGTAACTATGAAAAATCATGCTAGTGCGCCTGCGCGTGGTGTGACAATACATGGAGTTAAACTGACAGAATTCAGAGTTCAGCAGAAGTGAAATGTTTATTGGTTAGCTGAATTAACGTTCTCAATTGCAATCCAAAGAAGGTTCGGGCAGGAAAATGGCATACCAACTGTTAACTTGCAGCGTGTTCCGTATCTGACTGTACCGCGAGAAGTTTAAGATTTGACTGTTATTCGTACCCTTAGCTCTCCGCGGTGTAAGACTTCACTTGGCTGAGTTATAAGACGCCAAGTTTCAACGCTGTGGATCAGAATGGTGCCCTGTTCTTATAGGCGCGTGACTGTAGAGGTATTTTTGATTTCATTGTTGCCGACATCAATGTCAATGATTAGTGAATTCTAAATTTTCTCGACCTGACTCAGAGATGTCGGGAAGATGGCCAAATTGCTATGAATACAAGTATCATCCTTTAGATGGCTTACTGTAAGGTTTTAGAAGCGTAAGTGTAGCCACTTGTTTGTGACGATCGTGTAAACAAACTAGTGTTAACATTTTCTACAAAATAGGTAAAACTGAAATATGAGCTGTGATAATGTATTTCATTTTGAAGCATTTAACTGCAACAGAAATACAAAGAGAGTTAGATTCCACATTAAAATTTTCTTCCCGTCCGTTTTTGACGGTTAAAAAGTGGGCTGCTAGATTTAAGTTGATCATACGTTCACTCAAGATGATCAGCGTTCAGGTGTTCCCAAAACTGCTATGACCGACGAGATTGTGACACAAATTTACAATACAGAACTCAACGACCGCCGATTGAAAGTAAACGAATTGGCTACATCGATAGGTCATGTCCGCTATATTTTACACGAAATTTTGGGTATGAGAAAGATTTTCGCTTGATGGATACCGCGTTTGTTAACAATGGACCAAAAACGTTTTCCAATAAACATTTGGCAAGAGTGTTTACACTTGTTTAAAACGCAGTTCCGCTAAGCTTCTGCGAGTTTCATAACGTAGATGAAATGCAGATTCATCACTACATGCCATAGGCGAAGGAGCAGTCCAAACAGTGGATGGCAACAGGTGAAAACACACCAAAGAACCCCACCCCCCAAAAGCTTCCATCTGCAGGAAAAATCATGGCCATGGTTTTTCTGTGATTCTCATGATTTGGTGCTTGTGGACTATCTCCAGAAGGGCAGAACCATCACCGGGGAGTATTACACTTCATTACCGGACCAACTAAAGGATTATATTCAGGCTAAACGTCCACACCTTGCCAAAAATTCTCCTTCATCACGATAATAGGTCTTCACACAGGTCAGGGATTTTTGCTGCGAAACTGTATGGCCTTCACTTCCAAGTGCTTCCACATCCGCCATATTCGCCGGATATGGCTCTCAAAGATTACTTTTTTGTCCAAACCTGAAGAAATGGCTGGGTGGACGAAGATTCATATCAAAAAATGAGATTTAAATGAGAGAGATGTTTATTTTTCACAGCTGGACAAATTTTATTTTACTGGTGGTATTAAACAATTGGTTAAGGTGCCTATGTTGAAAATGAAAAAATAAACAAGTTTCTCTTAAATTTTGTGTTTTCTTGATTTTGCCGAGAAATTTTAAAATGAATTTTGTAAAATGAGTGAGTGAATCGTAATTTAATAATGTTATTAATGTAATACTATGAAACATTGAGCAGGAATGGACCTGGAACACAAAAAATTTACTAAAAATTGAAAAACGAGAATAATATGATAAAAATGTAACACAAAAATCCTAAACTTTTGTTGTATTAGGACTACTTAAGACCAATGTGTACAAAAGATGGAATGTCACCAAAATTCGGGGCCTGGTGACATTTGATATCCAAGACTCCAAGAAACAAGAGAATGTTCTGCAGTCGCCGAACTCTGATTGAAGTATGGCCACATCGCTAATCCTCGTGCCACTCTGAGTATGTCGGACTTAATGCCGAAGAGATCTCAACCCTCGCAGCTCTAGCGGCAAGATGAAAAGACCACCAGAACAGCCAATCCGATTAGCCCGGGAGTTTCTGGTTCCAAATGGACCCAAACCGATCGTCCTTTTCCAGCAAAGCTTGTGGAGTACATCACCGGCCCGCCAAAGAGACCAGGCGCTCGCTTTTTTTCCCCCCCAAGCAGATAACGTGTGTGCATAGAAAAAAATATTCGTGTTGAAGAGTATTACAGAATTTTCTGCAGTAATAAATAAACCGCGTTTATGTGAATACTGCAACGGCACCAACTTATATTGGGGGGAGGGGTACAACCTTTATCTTAAATATGGAAATGCAAGAGCCACCCGTCAAACAATTGCAATAATTAACATACTATCATTAGATTTTTCAAAATCAAATATGAATTATATATGCAACATTTCAAATTATAACTATAAATATATATAATTATTTTTACAGTTAATATCACTAGAGTCATACTTTTTTTTAATTTAACCAACATTGTTTTAGACTTTATAAATAGTTGGATAGGCAAAGTTGTAAGTGTTCTTTTTTTTTTTTTTAGTTTTTTTCATATATACATTAAACTAATGTATGCATTTATGCAGCTAAAGAAAAGTAAAGCCGCAAATTTCTTTAACTTTTGTATGTTAAAGATTTCCCTAACAAAAACAAATAAAATAGTAAAAAATGATGGAAATATGAGTTAATTGTAATTGATCATTCCCGGTTAAAACCAGAACTTTTGCGATATGCGGTTGAAACTGCATGGAATGTATTTTCGATTGAAGTCACCAGATGGTGTATGTGAACAGAGCTGCATGTCTCAGCACGCCCCGAAGTTCAGTTGGTGAGTGACAGTGGGTCATTACCACGGCAGGAATGCACATGGATGCCACACAGAGTTACGGGAAGCACTGGGTGCGCGTGCCCTACCCTATGGAACAGTGACGAGGTGGACAGAGTCCTTCCAGCGGGCAGAATGTGGTCTACCGATATGCCATGTAGTGAGCGTTCTGTGTCTGCGCACAAGATGGTGATGCAATAGTGCTTATGCTCTGGACGCTCGTGGAATTAGAAGAGCAAAGGTAATTTGTGGCATAAACAGTGCATCGTATATTACGAGAGGACCTGAACATGAGGAAAATGTGTGCAAAGTGTGTGCCACATCAAGTGAGGTACCGAAGTGAACTCGCTACGAAACATGTCGCGAGATATCAGGAAGAAGGGGACGCCATGCTGAATCGTCTCATTGCAATTGATGAAACGCTGGCAAGGGCGTACAAACAGAAGTCAAGCGACAGTAACCCTGGATCACCAAGGAAACACAAATTTCTCCAACAAGTGTCATGGTCATTCTGGCGTATGACAGTCAAGGCGTGTTTGTGTGTCATCCAGTGCGTGCTAGACATTCTCGTGTATTGCTGCCGTAGAGAAGTGCTATTTTCACACACGCACGTTGTTCACTCTTCGTGACTGTTGCACACCAACTGAACTTCGGGACGTGCGGGACACGCAGCTGTTCTTGGCTTAATTCGAAAGTACATTTCATATAGGTTCAATGTACGTATATTTAGATTTTTCGTGTTTTGCATTGATAACGAGAAAGAAAATAGTTGCCATGACTTATGACTTATCCCTTGTGTTCATGTTCAACTGCGCTTTTCGGAATACCGGCTAATACTAAGTAAAATTGAACCTACCAGCTAACAATTTAACTCTCGGTAACAATTTATTGCTGCTTTAATTTTATCTGTTGCGCGTTTAATTGTTGCCGACGTCTGTATTGAAGCAGTCAACTATTTAGTGATGTTACGAAAAAGGTTTTTTGATTTGCTTTATTTACGGACGCTCTTTAACATCTCAGGTCATTAGCGTCCCATTCTGGGCATGAAACGGGCGACAAATTTTGCTCATATGCCTCTTTTTTCAGGCTTGAGGTTCTTTTTCGTGCCGTAAATGTACGACACGGGACCCACGGCTTTACTTCCCTTCAGAAGGAAGGCATAATTAGGATTTTTACGCCCGAGAAAGTCCATTGACTCTGGCCGGGATTGAATCCGCGATCTTGGGTTTATGAGGCAAGTATGGTTACTATTACATCAGGACCGACATGTTACGAAAATGTAGATATGAATGAACCTTAAGAGTCATTAACAGTTGAATAAGAAGTTGATAGTGAACCTTATGGATTTAGAACTACAAGGAAATTGAGCCTTATTGAAGAGAAGAGCTGTTGCTATGGTTACCACTACATTCTTGTGTGACGAGGACAAAAACAGAAAGAGATTATTATTCTGCTATATCTGGATAAACATTCATGTAAAACTAAACAAATGATGCCTGACAACATCAGATCAGTTCATTATTGACAAAACATATATCCTTTATTTTCTCTTGCGGAACTATTTACTCGTTGAGTAAAAAAAAAAAAAAAAAATAGCAATGTGTTAAGTTGGCAATAGTTTCTGGAAGAAAGTTTGCTAGCTGCAGAAGGAAGAAGGAGCCAACTGAGGCAAGCAGCCCCGTCCAACCGGCCGAGCCACCGAGGACTAAATAATGCACTGGATAACAGATTCGTCTGGTTTCGGTTTGACGGCAAGAAATCCCCCCTCCTACACGGAAAAAAATCTCTGAGTCATAAAAATTTCAGGAGTAAAGACCGGTAATGAGGATATCTGATAAAAGTTTCAAAGAACGGCAGCAGAAAAGAGAAAGAGAAGAAACAGCTTCTTCTAGACCTACTTTTTTTTCTTCTTCTTCCAAACATGGGACCTCGGTGTTTTGAAGCATGGGTGACCGGCCAGAATGTCGCGGATTTGAAAGTAAAAGCAGAAATTGGTTTTAACATGCCAAATCTCGTAATATAATTAAATTGTAGCGAGTTTTGCGGTTATACAGCGTAATTATCTATTTCCATCAGTTTTAAGTGTGAAATACGGGTCACTTGTGATTCCAGCATGGAAAATTGTGCAATATTACTATATTTACTGTTTGTTTTTGCTGAGATCGAATTACAAAGACCCAGCAGCGGTAACTTAACTGTCGGTAATGCACTACCACATCTCAGCAAAGAAATGGCTCAGTATTGCTATAAGATATTAGTAATTTTTGGTAACTTAAGAAATTGTGCATACCTTATGAACTAACAAAGCGTGGCTTTTTTATAGCATGGGACGTAGAAATTAATGCAAAATTTAATTTAAGTTGAATGTACCTCTGTAGTGTTATAATAAAATGTTTTCATGTCCAAAATTATGATAATTAAATAAAATGTTAAAAAAAGCTCACGTTTCAAGACTGGTCCCTTCAATCTACTTAGTCCTCCGGTTTTTTGTGCAAATGTATTAATTTCTTTGAAGGACTTCTTGACTTTTTAGTGAACTTTTTATCGCCCCTTTCTCTTTTAAACGGGTATCATATCAGGATTACTTTCAGAAGCTTAACCGTCTTGGGAGAGGTGTATCAATAGAGAGGGGAGATTAATTAAATTTCAAATGTTTCTTTTTTGAACAGGTTTAATATATCAGACCAATCTTTCTGAATCTAATCTGTATTTTTACGTTTTTTTCCACATTACATAGTGATAAACAAGTCTCGAATATTTAGGAAATGCCATATTTTTCCTCATTTAATTTAAATTAAACGTTTCTAACTTTTCTGAATACAAAGAAGTTCTTTTTATTGGTCATATAAATGAATATAGATAAACATAACCTACCTTGTGTGTCCCTTAAAGGGCAAAGGCCTTCTAAAAAGTAGGAGTTCTTTTGTCCCCCTAACTTGGTGAGCTATTCCATGCTAGTTATTTGTATGCTGTTTAAGATATATGTTTTGTTCTTTGGTTCACTATTTCTCTTTGCACAACTGTGGCTCCAGAGATTTTCATTTTTTTTTTTTCCTGTTCCTCTTGCCACTCTTGACCATTGTAGTCCAGCAGGTTTCTTGAAGAGGTCTGTTCATTGTCTTCTGGGTCTGCCTTGTGTCCTTTTACCTATCCGGGGGAACCATATGAAGATTTTGTAGGTCTACTTGTTGTCCTGCATTCTCGCGACGCTGCCGCCCCATTGCTATTTGATTCTGGTGGCTAATGCTAGTTATGCAATGTCTGCTGTCTGAGACAGTGGTAGTAGTATTTGGTTTATTTACAGACGTTCTTGTGAATGTTCGAGCTATCTGTCTTGCTTATCGGTTTATAAACCCATAAATAAAAATAATTTCAACTCTGTCTTGTAAAGTGTACACCGTAATGAACATCTGAATATTCCATTGTTTGATTATTTCAATAAACAAAGTCATTATTTATGAGAACGATAAATAAAGAAACGAAACTTCTCTGGTTAATCTGCGTTTGTATTTTGCTAAATTCAAATAAATTAAATGCAGGTTAGTCTTTCAATATATTTACGTTAATACTTTTTTCAAACTTTTAAAATATTTTATAAAAATAATGGTTGGTTTAATAAAAAGTGTTTCAGAAAAAAGTTGTTTATTTTATGCTTAAAATCAAAATATGTTTAAAAATTAGGGTTTCAATATAAAAAAAATTGACTTGACGTCGAAATGATCTTGAAAATATGCACTAAATAAAATGTAACTATTATCATTGTTGTTTCCAGTCAAATGATGAAACTTTGACCATAAATTGTGTTCTTAAAAATCAGCTAGAAAGCTTTTAAGAAACACTCTCTATATTAATTTTGACTTTTCCCGTCTCTGCCTACCAGTACAAACAGCCACGTTTTGTCATTACGTTTTAGAATTCCATGGCCCTCAACAAACCCTTGCTTATATTGCATCGAAACAAAGTAGGCTGTGTTATTAAGGAAAGACTTTTAATCGATGTATCAGATATGAAGCACTACCAACGTTGACTGCAGCAAATATTCATAAAGTGGGGAATTTTTAAAGGAATGTAAAGTGTTAAGTTGGAGGGTACTGCCTGGTAATCTTATGAATGTTATATCCACCGCGTGGCAAGAACCTGTTGCTTGTAACACAATTTTGAAGCCACAAGGACGTAGTGCTGCCACCCTAATAATAGCAATTGTTAACTAGCTAGTGTAAACTTTATTTTTGGTCGGAAAAAGTAACTACCTGCGAGGGACGTTCTAAAGGTTCTCGACCTGACCAAGAAAACACAAGATTTAAGAGAAATGTATCTTTTATTTTCAACGTAGTTATCTCGTAAATCAGTACATTTAACCCAACGACTTTCCAACTTTTTAATACCCTCAGTAAAATAAGATTTGTCCAATTGTGAAAAATAAGCGTCTGCTTCAGGTTCAACCTCATCATTTGAAGTTTATCTTTGTCCACTCAGCCATTTCCTCAGGTTGGGAACAAAAAGTAATCGCTGGGAGCCAAATTCGGCGAATATGGCGGATGTGGAAGCACTTGGAAGCGAAGATTCATGTAGTTTTACAGCAACAATTGTCGGTCCTGGTGGTGTACTGGTAACCATACTTGCCTTCTAAACCCAAGGTCGCGGGTTCAAACTCGGCCAGGAATGATGGATTTTTTCGGGCTTAAAAATCCTAAATATGGCTTCCTTCGGAAGGGAAGTAAAACCGTCGGTCGTACATTTACGGCACGAAAAAGAACCTCAAGCCTGAAAGAAGAGGCCTCTGAGCAAAATTTGTCGGCTGTTTCATGTCCGGAATTGAATGAGACGCAGATGACCTGAGATGTTAAAAAGCGTTCTTAAATAAAACAAACAAAAAAAAATCAACAGCAACAATGCCAGAAGTGTGTGAAGGCGTATTATTGTGACGAAACAGAACTTTCTTTTTCGCGCGGTGTGGGTGTTTAGCCTGAATGACATCCTTCAGTTGGACCAGTAGTGAAGCGTAACACTCCCAGGTGACGGTTCCGCCCCTTGGAGCATCACATCAGGAGAATCCCAGAAAACCGTAGCTATGATTTTTCCTGCAGATGGAACTGTTTTTGCTTTCTTTGGTGCACTTTCACCTGTTGTCACCCACTGTTTGGACTACTCCTTTGTCTCTGACGTGTAGTGATGAATCACCTACTGTTATGAAACGTCGTATAAACTCACTGAAATTCGGTTTAAACAAGTGTAAACACTCTTGCGTTTTTGGCCCATTGCTAACAAACTCGGCACTCATCGAACGGAAAACTTCGTGTAAAATATAGTGGACACGGCCTATCGAGGTCTTTACAATGTCAGCCAACTCGCATACCTTCAATTGGCGATTATTAAGTTTGGTATTGTGAATTTTTATCACATTCTCGTCTGTCGTAGCAGTTTTTGGAATGCCCTGAGCGTTCATCATCTTGAATGGATGTAAGACCATGCTAAAATTCAGTAGCCCATGAAAAAGGGAAGGGAAAGAATCTTTAATGTGAAATCTGACTCTTTTTTGTTGAGGTTAACCCTTCAAAACGACGAATTTTATCACAGTTCGTATTTCAGTTTTATCCATTTTGTATAAAATGTTAATACTAGTTTGTTTATACGATCGTCACAAACAAATGACTACATTTATGCGTCTGAAACTTCACAGCGCGCCATCCTGCCGGGGAATGAAATGAATGAGTAGTGTTTAACGCCCGTTTTTGTTACAGAGGTACCACAGGCGACGGGCACTGATGATGCATGAGGTGAAATGATATATTGGGAAAGGATTTATTTTTAAGGAAGGAATTGTTCCAGGCCTAAGTTTAGGGTACCTCCCCGGCATTTGCCATTTAGGACGACTGAGGAAAACCTGGAAAAAAAATCAGTCAGGGAGGCCGGTCCTGGCGGGATTCAAACCCCAGACCTCCCGCTTATGAGTCCGCGCCTTAACGACCTCGGCCACCATCGGCGGTCTCTTGCCAATTTCAGGAGAAATTTCCTGGTATTCCAGTTTCAGGTAGAGAAACTGTCACGTATATGGATTAATAAGTTAAGGGAAAAGGATCGCTAAACGCTAAACCTAAGAAGCAAAAAGAAATGTTCTAACTGAAGAAAAAATTGACGAACTTGGTATATCATTCGAACGTTCTCCAAAGAAGTCTCTAAGACGTGTTGCACAGCAAGTGGGTGTTTCAAAATTCTTTGCTCATACAGCAGGTAAACTTTTAAAATTGAAACCCTACAGAGTGTCTATAGTTCATGAATTTCAACCTTGCTGACGACGAAAACCAAGTGAATTTCTGTAACTGGATTTTACAAAATATCGTGAACGTTACTGTTGACCCATATTTAACAATGAGGCAAAGTGTTATTTAGCCTCACAGAACAAAAGTATTGGAGCACAGAGTGTAACAGACAGTGCGCGGTCCGCGGCCCGGCAATACATGGAACATCCGTGTTATTTTAAATGATCAATCGATTGGTTAAATTTCTCACAAAATAAGAATAGCCGTTTTATCAATAATACTTTTTAAATATTTCCACACAATTAAATAGGTTAACTTGGTGGTGATGCCAAAAGAAATCAATCTCAACTTGTGCATTAAGGGTAAGTGAACAGAGCAACCCGGATACAAGGGGTCGCAGCTCAAAAAAAAAAAAGTACGAAATCCCAAAGGAGAGAAGGAATCAGGACAGAGCAGAGCAGTAGCCGGAAACAAAACTAGTAATCCTTAAAAGAAGGGTAAACAGCGTGGGGAAACCGGTGAGAGAAAAAGTTAGAAGCTCAAGGGGAACAAAAGAAAAGAACAAAGAATTAGCGAAAGAGAAATAGAAAAATAAAGAGAAAAACAGTGCACGTACCATAAAAATGTAAAAGAACATATTTATAACGTTATAACATGATTTTTGCAGTTTACCTCGTAGCACATCGTGTATTAATTCAATGTATTTTGTCGGCCCTGTTGTTGTAATGGTAACCATACTTGCCTCGTAGACCCAAGGTGGCGGGTTCAATTCCAGTCAGGACCGATGGATTTTTTCGGGCGTAAAAATCCTAAGTATGGCTTCCTTCGGAAGGGAAGTAAAGCCGTGGGCCCCATGTTGTAGATTTACGGCACGTAAAATAACCTCAAGCCCGAAAAAAGAGGCCTCTGAGAAAAATTTGTCGGCTGTTTCACGCTCTGAATTGAATGGGGCCCTGATGACCTGTGATGTTAATGAGCGTCCTTAAATAAAACGAACCAGTAAAATAAATGTTAAAAAATGAAAAAAGATTGCACATAAAGGAATAAATTTAACACAAAATAGATCAGTAAATATTTTGCTATTTGCCGATGATATAGTATTAATTTTTGACAAGGAAGTTAGGCTACAAAAGGAAATATATCAACTAAATAAAATGAATAAACAATACAATATGATAATTTCAAAGACTAAAACAAAAATAATGGCGTCCCGAAGTAAACACCCAGCAAAACAAAAATTGAAATAGAAGTGAAAATTATAGAACAAATATTAGGTTGTGATGTCACATATAAAAATAAAAATATTAATATAAAAATAAAAGTTTCAAGCTGTGTGTGGAATAATTAGGAACACTTTGAAAAAAAAAAACGAGAAAAGACAAATAAGGTTCTACAAAGCCATGGCCTTCCCAGTTTTTTTTTTTTTTTTTTTTTTTTTTGAGGAAATGAGTCTTGGACTTAAAAAGAAGAAGATGAGAATAATATCCAAACAGTAGAAGAGCAAGAGAATTATAGACGAGAATGAATAAAACACTTAAAAAATGAGAGAATGTAGAATAGTAAAAAAGCATTTCACATATAACCCGAAAGCAAGAAGATGTATTGAAAAAAATGTTTAGAAAGAAAAATGTGTGATCGGAACAGCCAGGACCTAATCCGTAATGGAGAAGAAGAAATCTACACACGTCTTTACTTCCCTTCTGAAGGAAGCCATACTTGGAATATTTCACTCAAAAATATTCATTTTCTCTTCCGTAAATATGATGTTGTATTGTCGTCATAAACCTATTCCAAGTGGCGCTTTTTTATTTTTGTTTTTTCAATATTTATTTTTAGTTTTTAATATGCTCTAGTGTCTTCGTTCGCTGTTTGTAAATATTTAAGATCTTTTTTATCTTTTACTGCTGTCTATATTTCTTCTTTCCAGTATCTAGGGCCTTTTCTTTGTGATTTCCTTTTATTGCCAAGTGCTTCTTTTGCTGTTTCCAATATAATGCGTTTTATGTTTTGATATTCATTTTGAAAATCGGTCTTGATATTAACTTCAATTAATTTCTGTACCATTCTATATTGGAATAAATCTTGTATACTTTCATCCTGTAATAGATGTATTGTAAACACCTCCTCTCTTTAGCTTTCTGTTTAATTTTTATTTATTTTTCCATTTAATCAATAAATTGATTTCTAAGATAACCAAAGCTGTACATTTAATCTGGTTTTTTAGTTTTTCGTTTATTATTATATAGTTTATTAAGGACCTTCACCCTTTAGCTGACCTTGCATATTTATATATATCGTACATTTACAGCATGCAAAAGAACCTCAAGACTGAAAGAAAAGGTTTCAGAGCAAAATTTATCAGCCGTTTCACGTCCTGAATTGAATGGGACGGTGAGAGATCTTAAAGAGCGGTCATCAACAAACGAAATTAATAAATCTATGGTACATATCAAGAACTTTTAAGGCCGTCATCCTGTGGTTTTACGGAACTTTTGCAGACTTTCCGGTACAAGTTCGCACTGACACAATGACAAAAGGCAAATGGACGTATAACATCCTCGTATGCCCTTAAATTTAATTACTACGCCTTTATCTGGCGCTGGGCAGTAAATTGTTGATGTGCGTTGCCCCTCACTTACTTTTCTGTCCACAAGGAAAGGGTTACAAAAAAAAAGCTGCGACGTATAAGGGCGTTAATAATGAATACGGACTCCGGGGGGAGCGTTCATCCTGAGGACTCAAGTAGGCACTAAGGGGAGCACAGTGTTTCCGGTTCCGGTGCCGCGGTCATCTCCGGAACACGTTCTGTATTATTCCTGCATGCACATTACGAGATGTGGTAACACTCATAAAGACGTGCATGAATTTCCTAGTGGTCTCTGTGAACCAGCCGAGCGCCGGGAGCTCCTCATCAGCGACACCTTCCTCGGCAACGCCTTTCATGTAAGTGCATGGCTTGCTTTCAAAAAGTGTTGCAAGGTAGGAAACTCCTCCTGGACTTGCAGATGTTTAGCCTTTTATTTATTATTACGGAACAGCTGTGTTTAGATCTTTAACCTCTCTTTCTCAACCTATGGGTTCCTGAGGGGCGTTTTGTAGGTTGCGAAGTCCTCTTTGGGTCAAACATTTATATTTTAGAGTAGAAATGTAACTACAATATAAAGATATTTCTTTTCGGTATTTTCCTTTAAATTCTGTTCCTGCCTTGATTCATTAATGAGTAGATTAACTTATGAAGCATATCTATTTTGTACGCTCATAGCAAACAAGCGTTCTTTACTAATTTCGGCTTGCTACTTACGGAATTCAACTCATTTCTCTGTACGACACACCTCTCCTAGATACACCTAAGATCATATATTACATAGTGCGGATAACTGATTATCCAGTGCATTCCTATACTGACAACAATTTGCGCGCTATATCATATGTAGTAGTAGTAGTAGTGGTAGTGTACTCAGTGTCCACCACCTGTGGTGCCTCAGTAGTAAAAGTAAAAAAGAGACGTTAAACACTATTAAAAAAATCCATATCGCATAGGTCATGGGACCGTACATGTTTTTTATATACAAGTATTATTATTATTATTATTATTATTATTATTATTATTATTATTATTATTATTATTATTATTATGCTTAAGAAAATTGAGCTTTTGGCACATTGTAATATACATCTGGCCACTATGGATGTGACATCACTTTATACTAACATCCCCCACCATGAAGGATCAGCAGCCGTTAGACATTTCTTGAACTCTCGAGCACCTCCTCCCTCTTAACCCATTCACGGATTTCATTTCTCATCTCGCTTATCTGATCCTCTCTCGCAATGCGTTTAGTTTTGATAATAAATACTATCTACAAATTAAAGGCACTGTAATGCACACCAGTATGGTACTGTCTTATGCCAATCTTTTTATAGCTCGCTTAGAGGAGAAAATTTCTTATGTCAGAACCTCTGGTACCGTTATTATGGCTGAGATATATTTATGATAAGATCTTACTCGTATATTCGTGCTTTGGACCCAAGGCTTAGAATCTCTCGATCTTGAATCTAAATTTTCAGTTAAGTCAATCAATTTACAACACTATCTTCACTTTGATGTGCTGTCATCCCCTGCATACCAAAGATCTATTCCTTTTTCTATTTCAATCGATGGCCATTGTCTTTTTATCTCTGGACAACTATATTGAAAACCTAGCTCAGAAGTGCCAAGACCAAAAATATCCATCTTTTAAAATTCAGCGCACAAAGCATTGAAATAAAAACCTAAAACTTGCAATATGAACTTCATTAACATTGTTTCTGCCTGGAATTGAGAGCATCAGATCTATTTTGAAAGAAAGTCACGATACTTTTAGAACACCCCCAACTTTAAAAAGTATATTTCGCCGCAACCTTTCTCCTTCCAAATTACCTTGTGCCGTTGCAAGCTCATATCCTTGCCAACACCCTAAATGTAAAATCTATGCACTAATTATGTCATGTCACTAATTTATCTGTAGAATCTAACATTTCTTCATATGCTAGCTAGTCTTCTAAGAATGTCGTATATATGTTGCGTTTTATATTGATTTAACTTCTACTCCGTATGAACAATCACAGACTTCTGTTAAAATCGTCTCCCATGCCGGTTGCTCAACATTTCCCATCTCACTGTAAGGATAGACGATGTTTTTAATTTAACATTTATTGATGCGTTACCTACTCCATAGCTCTGAAAGTTTACTCAGAGATAGAGAGATGGCAGCTATAATTTTGCATAAAGCGCGTGCACATCTATGTTTAAATCTCGCGCATTAATTTATATTTTTTCTCTTTCTCCCTCTTGTTGTTCATTAAATCTACTTCTACGGATTATGTTAACTTCCAGATTAAATATTTATTTTTACTTCCTTTACTTAGCTTCTGCTTTTGAAGAACATGAGTTGTTCGCATTATAGCGAAAATTATGTGATTATTAAAGTCTTTGTTATTTTTGCTGCTTTTCTGGTTATTGTTTTTTTAGTTACATTGTTCCAAAATTGCTTTATTTTTAATTTTTGTTGTATATACATATAAAATAAGCATATAAATTAAAAACGGAAAAACAACGTTCACCACTGTCTTTTATATATTATTTTCTCCATTCTTCTGTCCCCTTGCAGCATGCCAGAATATATTTCCCAAGATTCTTTCTCCGCACACATAGGGTAGGTTCTGGTACACAATCTGTCTGTTATTTTGGTCATTCGCCACCAAGTGATTCGCTGATTGCTGAGTTTTAACTCCCATTCGAAATTCAGCCCCGGCTGTGTCTCTAGCGAAGTTTTTCTGTACACTTTGAAAGAGTTTAGTAATAATCATTTGCATGTTCAGCAAGGTAGCCAGACGTGGCTACCTATCGCCTTTCTGGCGTCCTTTCTATGTCGTACAGCGATGAAGAACTATTTGGTTGCTGACGACTTTTTTGGAGAAATTAAATTTTTCTGATCTTTTTTGTGGCTTTGAAAAAATAATGCAGTATATATACACTCACGAATATGACAAAGATAGTATAGTGGACCATTGAGCTTAGACTATCACCGCCTGTAGGGCCAGTTTGTGTCGACATCTTTCCTAAATCCGGCCCCGAATTGCGTTTACTTCTCAATGAATTGATTTGAAGACAATTCTAGTTGTATAACGAACTGTTGTTAAACACGAAAGCTAAAGAATAATGAAATAAAACGTTAATTATTATAAAATATATTTTTTTCTTTTTAAAATGTACTTGAAATTCCAGTATCTGTAACTAAAATAAAAGGTAATCAGCAGAGTCTGGAAGTTCAGGCGTTTATTTTGGTTAAAACATGCAGGAAACAAGGCACTTTAAATACTGAAAATAGGCTGCAATATAATTAAAATAGGCATTTATTAAAAGTGAAAACACACAGCAATATCACTCATTATTAATGAAAATAGGTATTTAAGATATTTAATAATTTCTTTATCACATACATTATTAAGGTACTTAAACTTGCTTTTGTTGGTTACAGACAACAACAATGTTTTTTCAAGTTTTCAACTGCCTACCTAACTTTAGAACTGAAGGTAGCAGTCTAGCGGCACTGGAATAAAACAATTGAAGGTTAGTGCTGGGAAATAGATTTTGTGACAATACTTTGTATCATTGTTTTATAAAATACAACTGAAAGTAGCAGTCTTGCTATATCACAGAATTTAATAGAATAAATTTACCAAATTATTCAAGCCATCCAATAGTTGCTAGTCCAATAGAGCAATAGTTGCTCTCCATATGAATAGTTATACTACAAAAGATACACTGGCAAAAATTAATTCCTGGTACTTTTTTAACAATGGTAGGAACTGAAACAACACATTCCTCTAGCCAAAAAGTTACTTATGTCCTCTCTTGTGAAATTATTGAACTTTTTTGCTAAATATCCAACATTTTTTTTTTTCAAGAAGGAGACCAAATTTTCAAACCTTACAAAAAACTCCCTACTTCCACCCCTCAGTATATCGCCTCCCGCTTCATATACCTGCCCCCACCTCGAATCCAGAATATAACTTTGCTGTTTATCCCTCGTCATCGAACACATTTCTAATCACCTTATTCAGCGTGTCAGTTCCCAGAATATGGAACTCCCTTCCTCCTGAAGTTTGAAATTGTAGTACAATAAAGCAATTTAAGCGTAGATTAAATGGTCATCTCAACTGCAGGAATCAGCACTGTTAGTCTCTCACTTCTACTTATCAGCAATTTAAACGTAGATGAGTTTTGGAATTCGTACATAAAAGAAGCAAGAACGGGAAACCTGTGACTAGCGACACCATAAGAAATAACTTTTTCTTCTTAACCTGCGCTACCTGTACTGGCAACAGTACGAGAGATGGATTTTGTTCTACGTGCTACAAGATGTAACAACAGTCCACTTATAAATTCTTGTTCTGATAGTTTTGTGAAACGGACGCGCTTATCTCTAAGACGCCGTACAACAATATGTCCAAACTTTTTTTTAATGGTTTTGATTTTCGAATTTGGGGTGCACATAACATTCGACCGCGCATTAGATTCGGGTAAATACGGTAATCATTTTTTTAATTAATATTAGTAATTTTCCTTTCTTGGAAAAATCTGTTTATTGAATAATCAAGATCATTTTCTTGAAATATTATTATATAGAAATCCAAGTCAAATTGTTTTGAAAATAACCGAGCAGTCGAATTAAATAGCATAATGGAACAATAAATTATTTTTCATTCGATTATCCCATCACTACTGCAGCATTCCTGACGGAAAATATATCTCCTCTTGTCCCTTCCCGACCCGGTGCTTTTAAGACGGTGTTGTTAATTTGATACCTCACAATATTACACATACAAAGTATTCAGCACACATAACCAAGGCAACTGAGTAAAACTACTTTGGAAAAAAGTTGAGCATCAACCGAGTTCCTCGCTATTAGTACACGAGTTTAAAACTTAGTAAATAAATACATTAGGCACACAAATCTGCCATGTTTACGACCATGCGATACAAGCTCTTCTGCGCACTGATATTGCCAATTGGTTCATTAATGAAATATTTAGCGAGAGAGAGTTAATCGTTTGGGCAGGCGATCAACAGTCTCTGTGGACATGAGCGCCGCTCAGACAGACTTCCTGCCCTCAAATTCCCTTGCCATTCTTCCGCCAGTACCAAGCCCATTTAGCACTGATAATAAATTAAACCCATTCACCGCGTTTTTTTGCCATTCACACACATACACACCTTCGTCCTTTGAGACAGTTCTACCAATTGCCGTAAAATAAAACGCTTTCCATCAATGAGTGAAGTCTTTTCACACATGTTGCAAAATCGTATCTAAGAAGACGCCCTGTGTAAGTAAACAAATATTCAATTTAAGAGTTTGAAATTTGATTAAAGAACTACAACGGTTTAAATATATAAGAAATTATTTATTATAAAATGTGTTTTTATAACATTTCAGCAGAGACAATATCATATCTTGCACGTGATTCCGTTTAACGTGGAACATACTTTGAATCATCCAATTATAAAATGACCAATTCGACGGCGGGAACTGCATCGGCCAATAAGTCTTCCCTTACGATTAGCCCGACTACGAGAGATATTCAAAAAACTTTGCAAGTGTCACCTTAAAGTCCAATGTAAGGACTCAATTTTAAAATTTATCCTCACAATCCTTCAAAATACTCTCCATCTCTCTCCACACGCAGTTGTAGACGGTGCATCCACTTGTCAAAAGTACTACGGTACTCGGACTGAGACATGTCAACAGAACTGAACAGTCTTAAAGTTCCTGTCTTTGGACGCCGCCACCTCAGCTCTTCAAATAAAGAATCTAAAATATAAATATCATTGCATTTTCCATTTATTGCCGTGCCTTTGGGCAAACTTGTTATTGGTCACTTATAGTTGAATTTGAAAGAAAACAGCGAACATTCGCTTTCGAGAACGAAAATCTTGTCGAACAAATGGGCTTGGGTCATTCTCTTTTACCCACATGCAATCCTGAACTTTATTCGGGGTAGTTTAGTAATAAAACCAACTTTCATCACCAGTGCATAGATCTGTCAAACGTTTAGCACCATTTGGTGAAAACATGCTCAGCAGTTTCCATTCACTTTCCTTTCATTGGTTAGGGGATGTGGAACCCATTTTTCACATATTTTCGCTGCCAATGCTGCTAACAGTGATACTCACTTCCATACTTAGTATTTCAACAGTAATGTGTCGATTTTCTCCACCAAGTTCCTCACTCTTTGAATTGTTCTCACGTTCACAGCTTCCCGAGGCCGGCCAGAGCGAGAGTTGTCTTTCAAAGTCTCCTGCCATTCTTCAAATGATCGAATTCATCTTGCAATGATATCAAATGAACACACTTGAGCACCACAAACAGTTATCTTTGGGTTTTTTTTTTTTTTTTTTTTTTTTGCCTTCTCACCTGTTTATAGCGTGTGAAAATGTAGAATGAAAAAGTTTTCTTTAGAAATATTCACCAGCTATTGATACATGACTGGACTCGACAGACTGTGTGGAAGTGACTATGTAAATTAAACTTACAATTATGCATATTTTGATACCTTACCGACTGCGTTAGTTACTTTTTTGTAGACATTATTGTCAAATAATGGATAGGCTGGTTGCAAAACTTTTTGAGAGTCTAGAGTCAACGCGGACTGGCGTGGCAACACAATATTTAATAGAAGAGATATGAAGCAACTGTCTAATAAATTCTGATGCACTTAAATGTTGTGCATAATACGACACTGCATAGTTTTCAGATTATACCCATGTATAATTTTGGTTTATTTGCGAAATTTAAATTGCTCAAATGACAATTGGAATATGGCCAAGTGCTGTTATACCACTCATTCATCATTTGTCGCAATTAGCACATTTTTAACTTTAGGTGTACTTTTATTAAAAACTGTGTAAAATAGATTTATGAATTCCCTTGAGCATATGCAAAACCTATTGCTCTATGTTGCTGGTGAAAGTCTTTGACTTATGCATGGATGAGAGTTTCGAAAAAAAAAAAATATATATATATATATATATATATCGTTTGAAATTGCATAAAATGACTATATGTAAATATTTTAAAGAAATGTACTTTTCCTTTAAATTACGCTATTTCAGCAGCAGTGTTAAGTAACATGTTCTAAAACTAATTTTAAAATCTGGAAAACACATTGCTCTATATAAACGGTGAACGTTTTTAACTTTTGCTTGCATGAGAGTTCTGAAAAAAAATAGTATATGTTTTGAATTTTACATAAAATGACACTATATTTAAATATTTAAAAAAACGAAATTTACCTTTAAATTACATGCTGTTTCTGCAGCAAGGTCGAGGAATATGTTTTAAAACTAAATTTAAAATCTGAAGATGCTGAGATCAATAGTTAACTAGGGCTAAGAATTTATTCTTCTTAGCATAAATGTGAAAAATTAATATTTTTGTGATTTATTAAAATAATTATAAAATAAAAGCAGTAATGATCAGCCAAAATTTAAAATAGTTTATAATTTAGAAATAGTTGTTTAATAATGGTAACTTTTTTAAATTGGATAGATAGCAAAGAAAACTGAGCTTGTATTCTGTTGAGGCTCAACGCGAAAATTGTCATTAAGTCTCTACTAAAATAGCTAAGGAAATTATATCAGGGTCACTTTACGATACCTGTAGACAGCAAAGAGCGCCGCTCTCAGCTTTGGGCAAAACATCACAAGTTGGTGACTGTATATTATCCTACTATAACTACGTAGGCTGCAAGTTAATAAGTTTTGAAAGTTTACATTTATTTAGATCCCTTTATCGGGCGGCTTAACAACTTCAAGGGGGAAAAAACCTTGCCAGTCTTTTCGTTTATTAATTCAAAACGGTCTTGCAAAGTTAAACAATGGAACACCGTATTACAATTGTTCAGCATTGAACCTCTAAGAGATCAAACTGTGCTAAAGATTAAATTAAAAATGGAAAACAAAAAAGGGGATGAATGAATATAAAAGAAGCTGGTGGTAGAAGAAAGGAGGTGGAGGGTATAGGAAATCTTCTTAAGAAAAAGGCTAAGTAAGTAGGTCCGCCACTTTGGATGAGGAAGCAGCTCTGTAAAGTAAAGGATTAAAGTTTTCGCGCCCGCCGTGCGTTAAAAATGCATATGCATTTTAATAATTCCTTCAGTCCTCCAGTAGAGCGGGGTTAGCGACACACACGAGGTTCCTCTTCACGGCCTGACCAGCGTATTGTTCCTGGACACATTTATACACCTTCAAACTTTACTTTCATTTTCACTCTTTGTCCCCGCTCCGCTCAATTCATTTAATTAATACTTAACGCAATTTTTGTGCTCTTTTCGCGGCCTCCGCTACCGGTAGTTACAATGTAATGATGTAACACTTTGATGGATTCAGAACTTGCTAGCCGGTTTCAGTCTCATTCCTATACCAATTGTTTATATTGATGATTACAAAGAATGAACGATATTCACGTTTTGTAACCGGAACAAAAAATTAAAAAAATAAGAATTCCTGCCCATCCGCAGAACAAAATATCGAACCATCCAATTATATGATGACAGACGCTGCGGCTGGGACTGCATCGCCCGATAAGCTTTCGCTTACGGCTAGCCTGCTACACTAAGTTGTAGCGAGCGAACTGGGCAATAAGAGTTGGCGGTAGAATACTATAGTGACAGTCTAAATAAATTCAAATGCATTAAAAATGTTATGTATTCACCCAAGCATGGCAAGAATTTTTAGGTTTTTAAAAACCCTGAATTTGTTTTTTATAAACATGTTAACATCTTTTTTTAAATTTTTAATCACTTTTAGAGTAGTTTTTTTAAGTTTCTTTTAGCTAAAATAGAATAAACACATTGTAACAAATTGATAATATGAATTTATTTTAATTTACTTTTACTTGTATTTTCCATTGTTCTAGATCACAAAACCACATGAACACTTAATATTTTCGAGTCTTTATTTTTTCAGTGCACTGCGTTTTTTAAGTGTAAAGCACTGAATTTATTTAAAATTACCAAGTCTTTATAATGTCAGGGCACTGAATTTTTATACTTTAAAAAGTAGTTGTAAGTTGTAAAGCTCTAAACTTAATTAATCCAACTCAACTAAACATTTTTCTGTTATGTAGGTTACGGATGCACTGCACTATTAAATACGTTGCTAGGTTTTCTATGGTGAAACTTTTTCTGTTTATCTTTTAAAACATGTTATAATAAGAAAATGTTCCTCGACACAGCCTGAAGACATCGGTGCAAATGTCAATGAAGCCACTGCTATCGGCCTCCACGGTAAATCGTCTGAAATTTGTTCCTCATGAAGAACATAAAATACATTTTTCATCGTTGCACACCCACTGCACCCACTGGCTCTGGTATTCTTTTTTTTTTTTTTTTTTTTTTTTTTGAAATTATATCAATTGCATCTTTTAGTGTTAAAGATGCGGATTACATGCGCTGAATAGCTGCAGGAAGATCGCTGAGGTTTGCCTTAATAAAGGCAAGTGAAGTGATGTTGTTCCTATTGTGAAGAACGGTTTTAGCCTTAGCTTTGCAAGCTGCTTCGTTGACGTCAAAGTGTCTATAACACTCTTGATATCTTCA
This sequence comes from Metallyticus violacea, assembly GCA_030762175.1. Taxonomy (NCBI): domain Eukaryota; kingdom Metazoa; phylum Arthropoda; class Insecta; order Mantodea; family Metallyticidae; genus Metallyticus; species Metallyticus violacea. Next base: position 11,529,557 of record CM060832.1, on the reverse strand, counting down.
AAAGAGTTCGCATAGTAGGCCGTTGCCTGCAGCCAAGTACCCTCTCAGGTGATTATGGATTTTAATGACAGAGATGTTTGTAGTAACATTTCCTTGAATATCTGAATGCGACTGGAAGTTTTCAGAAAGTCTTTCTTCACGGATGAAATAATGTTGCTCACTCCTGGAAAATTGTTTCTAACCTCTTCAGCCAATCAGTAAAGTCGTGAACAAGGCAGGTGATATGCACCGTGTTAGGGTAGAAAATGTTCAGTGTCTCTCCCGCCTTGATCATGTCGGCCGCACTGTCAGTCACACACAGTAGAAATTTCACATCACGGTTTTCTGATGGCCATAGGATGCGTTAAACGTCTCTAATGATGCAGGTTATGGCGCTGTGGATCGTAATGTCCAGCACCTTGCATAATATCTAACTTACCCACCACGGCGTTGTTAAAGAAGTGACCACAACTATCGGTGGTCTCATCTACTGATTGCTAGATGTTACTATTATGATGAATTCAATCTTTTTCTCGTTTTGTTGGTGCAAATATTTTTTCTTAAGGTTGATCATCTGGTATCTTTCGGCCACTGATGTCTTGAAGAAATTTATTGAATACTGGGCTATGTATCACATTCCATGGTATATTTGCTGATAGTAGCGCCTTACATAAACGTGGATTAAAATTATCTTCTGAAGAGCCAGAAACACCTGAATTAGTGGTTGGAACTGGGTCCTCTTTTTCCTTTCATTGGTGCTGATAAGTCCTGCAGACTACTAATACTGCAGAAAATACGATTTTTGGTTACACCTGCAAAAATTCATTTTTTCCATCTAAGGTAAATTGGATCGTAGGCGATCCACTGTATAATCGACCAACTGTTAGAAACCTTTCCTTTTGCCATCCTGCTGTAGCTGTTAATAATCTGAATGCTTTCAGTTTGTTTCAAAACATCCGACAATTTTATTTAACAGATTGTGACTAACAATAAAGAACAGAAGACATCTGTTCGAGAATCATTTGAGAAAAATTGCGTTGAACGACTGAAAACAATGGTACGAGGGTAGGTCCATAAGTTTTTCCGGCCTAACCATTTTCTAGGTATGATAAAGACAAAAACTATATTTCACTTTTCAATATAGTTATCCTTTGTTGCAATACACTTCTCACATCTTTGAATTAATATTTAAATGTTCCCCTCTCTCCCAAATAGTCAGGCGTCTTGTCTGCAAAATGGGCATAAAAAGCATCCATCACTTCTTCGTCACACTTACATTTCCTTCCTTGAAAGTTCTTGAGTTTTGAGAAGAGGAAATAGTCACTGGGAGATATATCTGGGCTGTAGGATGGGTGGTCCATCTTGTTGAAGTCACATTTCTTCACAACTTTCTTTGCAACAAGAGCTGTGTACACAGGCGCGTTGTCGTGAAGAAGGCGCACACCAGCACTCAGCTTTCCTCGCCTTTTCTCTTTGATGGAAGCACGTAGTCTGTGCAGTAGGCCAGCATAATACTCCCCATTTACTGTGGTATTCCTCTCCTTGAAATCAATGAAGCGTATTCCTTCTCCAGTCGCAAAAGATTGTGGCCATGATCTTCTTGGTTGACTGAGTGACCTTGGCCTTTAGAGGCGGTGCTTCGCCAGGTTTACGCCACTCCATTGATTCTCTTTTGGACAAGGGATCATAGTAGAGGACCATAGTTTCACCTCCTGTAACAATGATTTGCAGAACTTCTCTCTCTCTCGTTGCCACGACAGAGCTGCAAAAATGCCTGTCAACAGATGACTCGTTGCTACTTTTGGACTGAGGAAAAAGTCTAAGCACTAACCTTATTCATGTTTAAATGTTCATGAATAATTCAAAGGACTGTTGTTTTAGAAAGACCCAACCTTGCTGCTATTTGTGTAACTTTGAGCCGCCAGTCTTCCATAATTTCTCCTTTCACAAGAACGATGTTTTAGGGAGTGAGCACCTCCAAGGGCCACCCTGCACGCTCTTCGTCTTGAATGCTTTCTCGACCCATTCGAAAAAGTTTGGCCCATTCTTTTACGGTAGAATATGAGGGGAATACTTCCCTATATACACCGTCCAATCCCTGTTTAATTTCATTTGGAGTAAGACCTTTTGTGAAGAACTTAATAACAGCTCAATACTCCATTTTGAGCATGTCACAATCTTCTACACATAGCCTTCTTTATGCAACTATATCTGAACAACTGAACACAGAGGAGCGGAAGTTACAGGTGCAATTATTTACTTAACAGATAAGGTATGACAGCAGTTAAGGGTTTTGTATAGGGATAATCCTTATCGGCGAGGCCGAAAACTTATGGGCCTACCCTCGTATATCGAAATTAAACTCAGTTTGCTTCTAAAAACAAGTTAATTTTGACAATGTTTGCACATAACAAGAAATAATAATAATATTACAAAATTAAATGCAATGATTTGTCTATGATTTTCATCAAGACATGCACATTGTTAGCTAAGGTTTGAAAGTAATTTTATAGTAAATATTATTAAGTTTAATTGTAATAATCTAGAATTGCTTACTTTTAAAGTTAATTTAATTTTTTTTTTAGTTTTTTGAACAGTAAGTTTAATACTTTTTAGATTTCAACGTACAATTGAGTCATATTTAGATTTCATAATATTCAACTATATGACTCCCATGATAAAGAAACGGATAATTATGTTAGTAGCTAGCAAGAAACAAAACAGTTCAAAACCTAAGATTCCGGACCATACGTTCAAGTCACAACAGTGATATTGGAACTGCCTCCTTTATTTTCCACATATTTCCGGTATCTGTTAATGAAATTACCCATTATTCTTTTTATTTTTATTTCAGAAATTAAATTTATTAAGTTTATAGATCTCATTACGAGTTGAAACGCCATCACCTGCGAATTTCTCTTGAAAATATCTGGAAGCACTATCAGATTCGGTGCGAATATATGAGTCATAAATAAACACTAGTTGTGACTAACGTTTTGAAGAAGAGCCTAGCTCGAAATACTCATGAAACACTGTGTTTAAAGTGTTTTTAATGTTATTCTAGTTTTAAAATAGTACAGCGTTCTACGATGGGTGATCAGAAGGTTACAAAGCCTGTAGTGAAACGTGTACATTTTATTTCATACAACAAATACAGCCAACTGACAGTACATACATTAGATTATTTTCCGACATAGTCTCCATATCAGTTTAGGCACTTGTTGCTTCGGGGATGTGCTTGAAAATTCCCTCCTGGTAAAACTCTTGTCCTTGCGTGTTCAGTCACGTTATCGGGAAGTGTTTCACCTTCTCGTCTGAAGCGAATCGTCGGCCTCCTAGGTGCTCCTTCAAACGAGGAAAAAGGTGAAAGTCACTTGGAGCGAGGTCCGAGCTATAGGGAGAGTGATCGATGATGTCCCAGCGAAACTACTTCAACAGCATGGTGGTTTCCTGGGCAGTACGAGGTCGCGCGTTATCGTGAAGGAAGATGACGCCCTCGGTGAGAAGTCCTGACCGTTTTCTCCTAATTACTTCGCGCAATCGTGTCAAGGTCTCGCAGTATCAGTCAGCGATCACTGTGCGCTCTCTTTCCGAAAACTCCACGGGTATGAAACCAGTGCTGTCCCAAAACACTGTGGCCATCACCTTCCCGCCAGATGGAGTTACCTTAAACTTCTTTGTGTTTGGAGAGGAGGGGTGTTTCCACCCCATTGACGACTACTTACTGCTGGGGGTGTAGTCTTGGATCCATGTTTCGTCACCCGTAACAATGTGGTGAAGAAAACTCTTCCCTTCCGTGGAGAACAGTTGCAAAAATTTCAGACTTGCCCGGTGCGCTTGTCATTGTGTTGGTTAGACAGATTTCGTGTAACCCATGGGAACAAACTTTCCGGTACTGTAGAATCTCGTGAACAATATGAAAAACACTTCCGAACGACATTCTCAATTCTACCGTCATATGCCGTAACGTGATCCTCCTGTTTTTTGAATCAGCTTCTCCACGCGAGCTGTGTTCAAATCTGTTGATGCCGTGCTGGGTCGGCCCCTGCGGTCCTTGTCGGTGAAGTTTTCTCTACCGGCCGCAAACTTTCGACACCATTCTGCGACATGCTGACGAGACATTACAGTCTCTCCTTAAATCTCTACCAGCTCCCTAGTTTCTGATCATCCCTCGTAGCGCTTTAAAATGTGTGGATCGCCTTATAGGCTGTTCTCTTTAAAGTTTAATATAAATGTACACACACATTTTTTTCATCGTCATTTTTGGTGTCTGGTAAGTACAGTCGATGGAGATTTGAAGAGAATTTAAAAAATCTTTTCATAGGTGCAACCTTCCTTCGGAATTGGCTAATAAATATGCATTTTATGACAGAATATGTTGGTAATGTCCTGCTATATCATTTGCAAATGGAAATAGTTGATGTGGATGCCACTTTTGCTAAAGAATAGAGAACGAGTTGTTATTTCTAATTTGGAACTGTTAGACGGAATCCAAGTGAATTTCGAAGACATTATGCGGCAGTGGACGAAAGGTTATCCATCACTACACGCCGGAAGCGAAGCAGCAGTCGAAACAGCGCCGTGAAGAAGGCGGAAATAATCCATTGAGCAGAAAAGTTGATTTTGACATTGCTATGGCTTAACTTTAATTGTCCTTTTTTGAAGGGTAAAACAATAACCGGTGGATATTATGCTATGCTACTGGAGCAATTAAACGACGCGACTAAGAAGAACCGTTATCATTTGGCAGAACAAAGTAATTTTCCATCCGATAACGCGCCAGTGTACAAGTATGCAATTGAGACCTCACAATTAAGACGGTAAGGCCTTCCTCATCTCCCCTACTCTACAGGTTTGACGTACTCGAAACTACTTCCTATTTTGCATTTTATGGATCGGGTAAACTGATTAGAAAATTTCTGGAACAAATCACAGATTTGTAGGAGATTGCTTTAAGAAATGAAACCTTATTTTTCCCCCAAAAAGTCGTCTTCTTGCAGGGACTTATCGAACAGCCTTCGTAATATTGTTTCCTTTATATTTATTCTTCTTATTGGCGCTATAGCTCGGGGATCCTTGGCCTGCCGCAGCGAACTCTGCTTTCTGTACCTCCGTATACGTTCATTGATAGCGTCAGCACATAAATATTGCCATACGGAATATTGGCCATCTCTAAGGAAAACATTGTTGCTTGGTAGAAATTGTTGAACCATTGGTGTTACCATGGTAGAAGGCAGAGCTGTGTTGTGTTATTCATTTTCCTGGAGTTTATGTTTTAAGTCTGGAAAGTTCTTGTAAGTACAATGGAGATTCAGAGAAAGCATTTTCGTGCGATGATCTTGTAAGGTTTCAAATGATACGCAGTTATTTGAGCGTTTGAGGGGGACTTAAGGGGACTTTTCTGCTTCACATGCTACAGTGATCCGCTGGTTTGGAGATCTAAAGAGAGGGAGGCAATCTCTTTAAGATGGAGAGAAGAATGGCATACCAACAGTAGTGACTGAGAAGAACCTTTGTAGAAACAATGATCAGGGAAGATCCAATACTAACATACAAGGATATTGAGTTGGCATTAGCGATTAGTTCGCCCAGTATTTCAAACAACCTTCATCTAGAGATCTAAAGAGAGGGAGGCAATCTCTTTAAGATGGAGAGAAGAATGGCATACCAACAGTAGTGACTGAGAAGAACCTTTGTAGAAACAATGATCAGGGAAGATCCAATACTAACATACAAGCATATTGAGTTGGCATTAGCGATTAGTTCGCCCAGTATTTCAAACAACCTTCATGGGTCCCTCGTGTAAAATAATGGGTGCTTCATTATTTGTCTGAAGAAGAGAAGCTCAACAGGTGCCAAGAAATGCTACAAAAAATTAACTGTGGAAAGTTTCGCCGTGTTTCAGATCTTGTTATGGATAACGAAACATGGATATGTCAGTTTGATCCAGAAACAAAACGCCAGTCCTGCATTTGGTTTTTCCCTGATGGCCAACCAGCCGTCGAAAGTCAAAAAGCCAACAAGTGTGGGATAGAAGAAGATCACGTAGCAACCATTGTCCTCGATAATCAGAGAACACATACTGCAAAACGGTACACAGAAGTTTGCTTTCCGAAAGTGTTTCAGAAAAACCAAAGATAGAACTAAGGGCACCATGACAATGCATCAGCTCACACCGCTAATGTAACAATGGAGTTTCTGCAAGAGACTGAGGCAAAACTAATCATCCATTCTACAGTCCCAATCTGGCACCATGCGATATCTTTCTATTCCCTACTGTGAAGAACCGACTTCGAGGTCACCATTTTTTAGCCCTGAAGAAGCGGTTGCAGCATACGAGGAAAAGTTATCTGTAGAGCCGAAAACTTTGGTGGTGTGGATGATTCCAGAGGACGGGAAACTGCATACAGTGCCAGGGGGAATACTTTGAGAAACTGGAATAAACAGTATTCATTATTTGTTGTCTGGATGCTTATCTAGGGGCCCTCCTATTGCAGGGGGGTCATGTGATGAACATGGCGGCAGCCTGCCGTACGCCTATCACGCTATGTCCAAGAATGTCGCCTTTCCATCAGCTGGATGGACCCTATTCCGACCTCCCTAACTTAGATAAACTCCTCTGCAGTTACCGACAGTCAGCAACGCTAACCACTAGACCAAGGAGGTCTTGCTTTATATCTACTTGGAATATTTCCTCCTGTTCACTTATGGCGTACAGTTTTCTACGTTGCTGACAACCTTTTACTATTTCTTTCTTTTGAGTAGTACTTTTATTTTCACCCTCTTTCCTTACCTTTTATTCCTCCACTGCTTATACGCCCACCAGGTCGACATTTTCGCCACCCATACACAACTTTTATGTTTTAAAGACCCTTACTTTTTAATCTGGTTTTTTGCCCCTCTAAAAGTTCCAACAACATAAAACTCCTGCAATTTACCAAGACAGAAAAACTCTGTGTATGCCAATCCCTTACTATTGGTCGGTAAGGGGAGATGAAAAAAAATTAAGGAGATATTAAACAGGCCATAAAGCGAGCCAGTCAGCATTGCTTAAGGAGCGGAGTTACTTAACGATCGTGGCTAATTTTCTTCAGTTATTTATTTAAATTTGTTGGAAGATGCGAGGCCATTTTCTCCCCCTGCTACTTTGCGCTAATTAAAAAAGATATGTGAGAGAAGTAAAGGTGGTGTTCCTGTTTTTTTTCTTTCTTTCTCTGCCTTATTAAACTTTTATCTACCCTTCCTCGGGCAGAAAAAGAAGGGGATGGAGACTGTTAATTAGAAGCTGTGTGACACAAGATGCGCCATCTTGTTATACTCCTGGCATCTTGTGCTTCTTCCACGGGAAATGAGCAAGTGAACACGACTCTGTCATTACGCCCCGAATTTTTTTACAGCCTCCTCTGCTTGCTTGTTAACGTCAGACCAGGCGTGAAGCTCCAAGCTTTTACAACAATGCAGATAGATATGTTATCGAGTTATAGCAGGAGTAATAGCACATTGTTTTGCAAAGTGCAACCACCTTAAATTTTATTTGTTTATTTATTTATTTTTATTTAACAAACGCGGCATACAATTTAGCACTTATGCCATTAGTACACGGGCACTCCAGTATTTTTCAGTAATACAATTAAAGCCACTTAATGCAGAGCACTCGTTCAAGTGTTCGGCCGTCCTTGGTTGACGAGAATCACAAAGGTTACAATTTGGAGACGGTAGAGGGGAACGTCAGACGGTCATGTTCCATCAACAATCGAAAGCGAGTGACAGCAGCTTTTCTTGGGCAGTCAGGTGCACAAGAGTGTTCTCATTAAGAATCGCCCAAATTTTGTCTTTAGTTGCCACTGTAGCTTGCGATTTCAAACTGGTTTAAAAGTCCTATTTGTTAAAAGCTTTAGGAAATGAAATTATGTTGTTCTCATGGTCTCTAAGTCAGCAAAGTTCGTTTTTTAGCAAGTAGGTCCGCGCGTTCGTTTCCTACGATGCCATAGTGTGCAGGTACCCATTGAAAAGAGATTTGTATGGGCAAGATCCTTCAGCAACAGTCTGCATTGCAGAATTCGTTGCAAATCGCAACGATAATTTTGTGATAAGTCCTGGAGTGCGGACTTTGATCCGAGAGAACCAATGCCTGATTTCTTCAGTGATAACCGCCACGGGTGGCCGAGGTCGTTAAGGCGCGTACTTGTGAGTGAGTGGGAGGTCTGGGGTTCGAATTCTGCTAGGACCGTCCTCTCTGACTGAGATTTTTTCCAGGTTTTCCTCATTCCTCTTAAATGGCAAATGCCGGGGAGGTACCCTAAACTTAGGCCTGGAACGTTTCCTTCCTTAAAAACAAAACCTTTACCATTATATCATTTAAGCTCATGTATCATCAGTACCCCATTGCCTAGGGTGCCTCTGTAGCAAAAACGGACGTTAAATACTAATCAATCATTCATTCCATAAAAGGATGTTTACATTCTAATTTCCATTATGAAGTTGGTGTCTCAAAAACATGTTTTAAAGGCTTAAACAGCTGCTTGAGGCGACGAAAATTGCTGTCCACGCAATTTTTGTTTGACATTCGGAAGAAAAAAGCGAGTGGTTAGGTGATAATTCAGGTGCATATGAGCAACGAGACAATAATGAAATGTTTTTCTCTTTCAAATAATCAATTGTTTGCTGTGTGAGAGCTGGCATTGTCATGATGAAGAATGATGCGACGATTTCGGTGTTTTTCCTGATTTCATCGATGACACAATCATTTTTTTGGAAGTACTTGTTGATTTGTTTTATTTATAGACGCTCTTTAACATCTCAGGTCATCAGCGTCGCATTCAAAACAGGGCGTGAAACGGCCGACAAATTTTGCTCAGAGGCCTCTCTTTCAGGCTTGAGGTTGTTTATCGTGCCGCAAATGTACGACACGGGACCCACGGCTTTACTTCCCTTCCAAACGAAGCCATACTTAGGATTTTTACGCCCCGAAAAAATCCATCGATCCTGGCCGGGTTCGAACCCGCGATCTTGGATTTAGAAGACAAGTATGGTAACCATTACACCACCAGGGCCGACAAAGAAGTGCTTCGTGAACGAACAACTTTTGTGGAATTCGATTCATCTTGGAACACCCGTACAGTAGTTAGTTTCCGGTTCATATGATATCCAAGTTTTGTCACCTGTTGCGATGTTGTATACGGAATTTGCAGTTCCTCGGTGGAATTTTTTGAACATTAACACAAGCGGTTTTTTGTTTTTGAAATTCTGTCTAATTATGAGAAATGTATGGGAAACAGATCTTTTTCACAGCAAAATCGAATGTACTGCAGTCTTCGATGTGCTTAAGGATGCTTCTATCTCACTGTAAGTCGCATGTCGACCGTCTTCAGGTATGTTGTGCACAGCGTCGATGTTTTTGCAATTACGACCAATTTTGGTCGACCTTCACGAAATCCATCACTGACGGACGCATAACCAAGACAAAATTCTGCAAAGCAATGGCAAACAGTCTTTTCTGATGGTGCTTCATTACCAAAAGTTGAACGAAGCAATTCTATGCTTTGCTGTTGAATTACGTCTTTTCTAAAATCGTAAAAAATCCTCCAACGAAAGCCTTCATGTGAAATTTCCATTTATTTGCAAAATTGCTTTGTTAAAACGCTCACTGTAAACAAACTACTCGTCATTTTCTAAACTGCAACTATTTTCATAATAACAAACGTTAATTATTATGATGAGATATCTCAATATCGCCGTCGTTTGTAAAAATTTAAAAGGATAGTCCTCGTATTGCAGGCCTCAATTCTAAACCTCAAGATGGGACGTTTTTAAATTGTTTTAACTATTGTCGCTTTGACTGCAATGGTCTTCTCGCGAGTTCTGTAGGTTGTGGACTCAATACTATAGATGCAATGACGCAAATGAGCTCGCAGCCCTTGGCGCCTTAAAGCTATCTGGCATTCACTTTCTCAAATAAGGAAAAATTTCGAAAGAAACCTTACGCAGTCAGGTTGACCTGATTGGGATTCGAACCCAGTATCTTCTGATTAGTAGCCGCAAACGCTACTACTAGACCACGAAGGCGGTATTGACTTGTTAGAACTAAGCGAGCGTGTTTTCAGCAAAGTTTGTTTTTCCGTGAGCTACATTGTTGTGTAAGTTGGTGGGGTATTGGTGTACCCAAGTGCACCCTGCGGGGTAGTTACTAACCGGGAACATCTCCCTCTGTGCAAGCTGTTCCGTTCTTCAGTAGTAAAGTCTGCATCCTCTTTTACCTTGCACTGCGATTTAGACGTTGAACCTTTGTGTACAAATACCTTAATTTGTGGATTATTAAGAATATTTAGGTATGCATTAACTAAAATCATGTTTTTAAAACGGAAAAAATGGATATAGAATCTTCGCATTTGAGTTTGTGTTTATACGAGGTCACTAGGAAGGAAGCGTTCCAGCCCTAAGTTTAGGGTACCTCCCCGGCATTTGCCAGTTATGAGGGCTGAGAAAAACCTGGAAAAAACCTCAGTCAGGGAGAACAGTCCTGGTGGAATTCGAACCTCAGACCTCCCGCTCACGAGTCCACGCCTTTACGATCTCGGCTTCCCGTGGCGGTTCGACTTCACTTCAGACATAGTTGCATAAAGAAGGCTATGTGTATAAGATTGTAACATATTCAAAATGGAGTATCCACCTGTTATTAAGTTCTTCACAAAAGAAGAACTTACTCCAAATGAAATTAAGCAGCGATTGGACGGTTTATATGGGGAAGCATCCCCCTCATATTCTACCGTAAAAGAATGGGCCAAACTTTTTCTAATGAATCAAGAAAGCATTGAAGACCAAGAGCGTGCAAGTCGGCCCTTGGAGGTGTTCCCTCCTGAAAACATCGCTCTTGTGGCAGGAGAAATTATGGAAGGCAGGCGGCTCAAAATAGCTGCAAGGTTGAGTCTTTCTAACAACACTCCCTCAAATTATTCATGAACATTTAAACATGAATAAGGTTAGTGCAAGATGGGTGCCTAGACTTTTCTCCTCAGTCCAAAAGCAGCAACAAGTCATCTGTTGTCAGGCATTTTTGCAGCTCTGCCGTGGCAACAAGAAAGAGAAAGAGAACAGTTCTGCAACCATTTTTACAGGATATGAAACTACGTTCTTCTACTATGATCCTTTGTACAAAAGAGAATCAATGGAGTGGCGTAACCTGGCGAAGCACCGCCTCTAAAGGCCATGGTCACTCAGTGAACCAAGATGATCATGGCCACAATCTTTTGGGACTGTGAAGGAATACTCTTCATTGACTTCAAGGAAAGCAAAACCACAGTAAATAGGGACTACTATGCTTGCCTATTGCAAAGTTTACGTGCTTCCATCAAAGAGAAAAGGCGAGGAAAGCTGAGTGGTGGTGTGCGCCTTCTTCACGACAGCGCGCCTTGCACACAGCTCTTGTTGCTAAGGAAGCTGTGAAGAAATACGGCTTCAAGGAGATTGACCATCCACCCTACAGCCCAGATCTAGCCGACAGTGACGATTTCGTCTTCTCAAAACTCAAGAGGGACCTTCGAGGAAGGAAATTTAAGTGTGACGAAGTGATGGATACTGTTAATGCCCATTTTGCAGACAAGGCTTCTGACTATTTGGGGGGGGGGGAGCTGAAATATTAATTGAAATATTAATTGAAAGAAGTGTATTGTAATAAAGGGTAATTATATTGAAAAGATAAATATAGTTTGTCTTTATTATACGTTGAAAATGGTTAGGCCGGAAACTTATGGACCTACTCTCATATATGTGTGTGTGCTCGGTTTAGGTTAACTTCCAGTTTGATAGTTTTTGAAGTAAACGAATCGTTTGTTACCTTACCATTATATGCCGGGTTTTTTCTTGGACGCAGCGGTACTTGCCTCTACGTAACTCCATTATTTCAATGCATTTTCTTGAATGGGTCACTTATTGCTGTTGTTCATCTTCTCTCTGTTCAAGATACTTCCTCTTTGAGCAACAGGTGGGTTCACATTCTTGAAGGGTTTAATAATGCGAGTCACACATGATTTGGTAATGGCGAGGGATTTCTGTTTGCAGTGTTTTACAATCATTGACGGACTATAAACAATAGAAAAGTAAAAATATGTAACTTTGGCATATATTGGCAAATTTTATTTTAGTCCAGCTCTTGCATGCGACTGTACCAATAGCGACACCAGTTTCACTTTGATTGTGTTGCGAGAATGCATGCCTGTGCTAAACACAGCCACGGCAAACAAATCGCTCAAGGTCATCGGATCTTAACTGGATCAATCCTCCATAATATGAAATCTGGGGTTCACATACAAAGCTGTCAGAATGTTACCGCATCCGCCTTACCCTCCAGATTTGGCACCTTGTGACTTTTTCGTTTTATCATATAGATAAAGACAATGTAATTTATTTGAAGCCATATAATGGGGTAAGAGGAAGAACTTTTAAATTGTTTGTAAGAGATAGGAAACAAACGAGTGTGTATTTATACAATTGTTTGAAAAATAATCTGCTCAAGGTTTTGTTTCGTGCAGAAGTATTCGTTAAGCTTTTTTTGATAAATATATAATTATTAATAATGCCTAACAACTATGCTTCACTTCGAATTGTACTGCATGACTGTAAAGAACGCAGGCGGCAGTTACTGTGCCGGGCGGTTGTTCCTAAAGTATCCCAATGCCACCATTAAATTATCAGCAAACTAAGCTATTGTTTATTCGGTTGACGCTAATAGCTTTGGGTATGAACCACATAATTGTCATTATCAACATTAACTCATAATTAATCATTAATGGTAACACTGCGAACGTTTCCGCTAGACTGGCGTGGCAGGAAAATCGTCCCGCAGTCTAAAGCCGCCTGCCTGCCTGGTTTAGCGGCCAACCAGCACACAACAGATCTACTTCGTTATTAGTTATAAGGGTGACGAAGATGAGGCGCGTGTTTTGTCGGTTATTAAGTGTATACAATTGATATTCACCGTTCAACATTATCTTTTTCATAAAAAAATCTGTATAGCGATTGCAATGCAGATTTTTTAACCTAAACTCAAACAAGTAATGATAACATTTCTGCAAGAAAACTTGACGAATTTAGATATATGTAACCAAGATGTAATAAAAGTTTTATTTGGCAGAACTGGGAGGTGTGGGTAGTAAAGGTACAATAGAGGAGAGAATCTTGAAACATTGACACATGTGTTTAAAATTAGATATCTAATAAAAGAATATTTTAAGTACCAAAGAGATATAAAAGGAAGAGAGCATTGACTTAGGGGATTGGGGAAACTATTAGAAGATATTGGAATGGATGAAAGAACATCAGCGGATTTTAGAAAGAGGGGAGACACAGGGTAGAAGATATAAAAGAGCAAGAGATTTGGTCTAGCTTAGAGAATACAAGTTTTTTTAAATTTATATTACATAGTTAAAATAAATTGCGGATGGGAGAAATATATAGATAATTGTGATCAATTCTTCCGAATTGTTGCATGGATGCATACAGGGGTATTATTTCTAAAAGGATTAAGAATAAAGTTTAAAGAAGGATGTTTGGGAAAGTGGATAATGCTGTCCATGGTATAATATTAAAAAGGTGGAGGGACAGTATCTGGGGGGAAAAATGGGACAAACTATAAGAAGATATAGTGGCAATTAAAATGTTAACGGACATGAGTGTAGAGGAAATAAACAAGATTGGGGAATTCTTAGGAAAAGTAAGGGATAAGTGAAGGAGAGGTATAAGGAATAAGCTTGAGGGAACACGCATTTGAAAAAACGGTAATTTATTTTAGAGGTCCATATAACCTGGTGAACCTTAGTTTTAGTACTGATACATTTTTACATGTTTTGTTATTTATTTAATTTAATTGTAATGCCGTATGGTGAAATAAATAAATGCATTCAATCGTACAGATTTTAACAATTAAATACTACACTTTAACTGTATGTTAATCAACTATTTACAGTTTATGAGTTTTGAAAAAAGGAATATTATATTTTTCAAATTAAAAATATTACACTCTTGAAAATATACCAATATTACTTTACTAGCGTGTGCACACATATACCATAAATCGACAATAAATAATAGTAAACATTACTATATGTTTTATTTGTTTATATAATCTGGCCATATTTGTTTCAATCTTACAACTGTTATAATAAATTATTATAATTTTTATTTCTCGTGTTAAAATTTAATTTTCTTATCTTAATGAGTACTCACAACTCTGCTTTCACACCGCCCCTGGTTCTATAGTACATGACGCAGTGACTGTAGTGAATGGATATCTAACTTCCACCTCCCTTTGGACACAAAAATATGAACTAAAACTGAACCATTTAGATAGCAGGCTATAGTCCTAAACATGCGCTACGTAAAAAAACGATGCGCTGCCTATTATGATAAACAACATTACCATTAATTATATTAGCACCTCAGGTAACCCATATATTCAATAAAATATTTTCTTTGATTCACACATTAAAACACGTAGCAAAAGATCTACCTCTCAATATCAAAAAGTTTCTCATTCAAGTACTTGTGATGTCTTGTACTCTAATCTGAATACTGGACAGATCGATAGATTACAACGCGTTCATAATGCCTATGTTTGTTTCTTATGCAACACTCATGAAGTTGATTATGTGACACCCCTACACAATCAATGTCATGGCTATCTCTAAGCTCCTGTTCAAAATCCTCCGTACCTCCGCCCCTCAATATATCGCCTCTCGCTTCGTATACCTAACCCTACTGGAACCCGGAATATGATTTTACTGTCTATCCCTCTTCACCGAACACATTTTTACTCAACCTCATTCAGCGTGTCAGTTCCCAGAATGTGGAACTCCCTTCCTCCTGAAGTCAGAAATTGTCGGGACAATAAAACAATTTAAGCGTAGATTAAATTTCATCTCCCAAACTCTAGAAATTAGAACAGTTAATCTCTCCCTTCCTCTTTTACATTTTCTATTTCTTCTCCTCCCCCTTCCTGCCGCATTATAATCGAGAAAACTTATTGAAGAACAATTGGAATTTCAACATTATTATCTTTGTTAACTTTCTAATTGTATTAAAATATGTTATGTTTACACAGAGTATATATCTATCATTTACCCTTTTTTTTCTATATTTTATAAAACTATGTATATCGCTCTCTGTATTTTTGCTGTTATTGCGCCTAGTGGAGAAGGCCTAGTAGAGAAGGCCCCATGTCCTTAACTCTTGTCAGGGTAAATAAATACTAAAATCTACACACTGGACTCCAACGCCTTTATTTGGGGCACGGAAAAACCTGGTATTGTGGTAGAACATGTCCGTGATTCCCCTAAAGTCAATGTTTTGTTGTTTCTTCGCCAAAAGTGTACAGTCCATTTTCCTTTGCGGAGAAAACTGTTACTGGTCCAGAGTACCTGGACATACTTCAACAGTGACTTCAACAGGACTTTATTTATCAGTAAAATAGGGCCCGTCTCATTTTCATCATGGTGTCCATGAATACCGCGATGCTGAAATGCCTCGTCGTTGTATAGGACATGCTGCTCGAGATGGCTCTCCTCTTCTGTAGCCTCCACGGTAACCGGACCTAACCCTATGTGATTTTTTCTTATGGGGTTATATCAAAGATTGTGTGTTCGTGCCGCCTTTACCACATGATTTAGCACAGCTGCGAGAGAGGATCACGCATGCAGACGTTGATATCGACCGTCAGATGGGACGTGTGTGGCAAGAGGATTGATGTTTGTCGCGTCACCAAACTGATAACATATAGAACATCTGTAAGATATGTAAAACTTGGAGAGATAGACTTTCAATTGATAGAAGTGTTTCTGTTATGTCTGTCATGGTTTCTGTTCTGTCGATCCCCAAAACTAGGGAAGGACTTTAGAATCGCCCTGTATAAACTTTTCAGGTTTATGTATTTGTAATTACAAGGCAATCATGTTTTCGTGTGCATGTTTTTGTCTTTTTCTTGTTGAATTTTACTAGCAAATTCCTTTCATGTTGAAAGTACATGCAAGTACGAGGCGATATTAATAGATTTTGTACATTTTATTGTGCTTTGTCATTAAGTTTTTGAGTTGTGTATGCTCACAGTAATATTCAATGCACTCTTGTTGAATATTGTATGTGTAACTATTTCCTTGTCACAATAAATGTACATTTTGTACAGCTCTTCTCCTGGCACATTCCTTAATGCGTTTTCGACATTTTACACGAAGCTCTGTACAACATCTATATTAATGTTAAGGGGCACTGGGAGTGAATTTTTGCCAAAATCTAAAATAGGTATTTTTTTTTTTTTTTTTTTTTGCTACAAATAGTTTGTCGAATCTTTGGGCGCACACAGAGAGTCAACATTCGTATGCCCCCCCCCCTCCCTTTGGGCTCTACAGCCATTATAGAGCTCTGCGTATCCTTTTAGATCTCACAGTTTCCCAGCATATTTTTTTTTATAAAACAGCGTTTTTCTCAAAACTTCATTTTTACACATTCAAAATGTCCCACGTTTAACAGTTTTGTGTAAATTCAATTAAAATTTCCCAGAATGTGCAGAAGGATGCATTGCAACATTCTATAGAACAAAATACATACTAACACCAATAATAATTGCATAAAATGTTTCTATGAAAAAATGATTAATTTTAAACATTAAACTTTCTTATAGATCTAAAAAATTATCACAGTTTTCTAATCAAATTTATTTAAAATATATTTCTATACAATTTTTATGTGTGGTTCAAAACTGCAATTACAAAAATACTAACCACTTGTGGAACATTTCGATTATATGTCATATTTACGCAATAAAATGTATGAAATAAAGTATTTACCCAATGTGAGTGAAATTTGGTATATATTAAATAAACATCAATGCAATCACGTAAAAGTTTCAGAAAAATCCATAAAAAAAATGTGGAACTTGGAAAACGCACTTCCAGTGTATCCGCCTTGGTGCCTCAGTAGTAAAAACGGGCGTTAAACACTTAAAAAATAATTTTGAAAACATAACTAGTTTTTCAGTGTTATGCTAAGCAATCATTCCGTCTCTTGTAATAAATGGGAAATATAGTTTATATTGGCCAGTGACCCATAAGAACTACACATTTTACTAATGTCCGACGAAAAATTCCGTCAGAAATTATTGTCTCTGAACGGAACCAGCCGACGATGTTTTAAAAGGGAGAATTGACGTCACGGAGCTGTCAGCATATGTTTTCTCTAACATCGGGTTTCATTAGACGTTAAGGATCTCTGGACCCTAAGAACAATACATGCTCAACCTACCCTTCCTAATATCAATCATCTGAGAAAGATTTTTATTTCCCAATCCGATTGTGGCCGGTGTTATTGTTGTTTCTTTCTTTCATTGTTATACTTACAAGTATTAGCAGTCGATTACCCCACCCTCCTCGTCGCGCTCCATGAAGGGGCGGCCATCTGGGACGCGGGAGGAGCTTCATCAAATTACTGCTACAATACTGCCTCTTGCTGGGCTCAAAATCTCGGGGTTAAAACATGAGCACCAAAAGTGAATACTTGAGACTTAGTACGTGGAAGAACGGGCCAAGACTCAACAGCGATGATTGCTTAGTCATTAACAAAATTTAGCACAATCGCAGTTAGAAAGCGTGTAATAATGAAGTGGTTTGTTATTGTTTGACAGGAATAGAATTTATATTTAATACATTGTTTAATGTATACCTACATGTGAATTAAAATCACTAAAATATAACTTTAAAGTATGAACTAAGAATTTCATAAAAGAAATGCAAAAGAATGCAAAACATCTTTGTTTGATCAAAATTAAAATTATCAATTGAAGGTTTTTCTACATAAAATAGAGTAAGAATTAAAGGAAACAGGTTGGTTAACCAGCAAAACAAGGCCGTTGGGAGTAGTTCACTTAAAGTGAAAATTTAAAAATCGCTCAAGCTGCTGCAAGTTTTGTTTTTTCTCAGCGAAACTTGGTATATACCATTTAAATAAAATAACAAAAACAGCTTTTAAAAATCAGCGAAATCAGACTGCTATCAAATCAAACTACTGGTTAACTTGAAACCCAAAGTTAAAAAAAAGAAAGATATTTTTTGTAACGAAATTCGTTATATACCATTTAAATAAAGTAAGAAACTAGTTTGCGAAAATTATGAAAATCGGACCATTAGAAATGGGCGTATACCTGAAAACAAAATTTTTATAATCGCTGAGGACGTCGATTAAAGTGGCTCGGGGAGATATTGGCATACGGGGAACGCTATTGTTAGCATTAACAATTGAGTATTTTCGCCAAGGAATAAACTCGTTGATGTCATGTAAGGGGAAATAGTCTGCGCCTGCGCATGGACGAATAATCGTACTTATTCTTACAAACAGCGACTGTCCTGTGGCAACTTTACCGAACGGCAGCGGAAAAAGCTGATGCGATGTACAAATCTTAAGCGGTAGTGTATGTACTGTATCAATCTTGGTAGTGTGAAGGGTACAATAAATGCAGGCGGGGAGAACACAACGGTTTCGGAAGACAGAAAAACAAACTAAAACTAATTATGTAGTTTAAATGTTAATCATATTCCATTTTAGTTGTTATACAGCTAAGTGCGATTGGTATTTTTAAGCCTGAAAGTTGTATTTTATTAAACACATGTGTATGTATTCAGTTTTTTTAACTATATTATCTGTTCTAGCGCTCAATAACAACCTTTACAAATTCAACTTGCTGAGAAATTCGCTTAGTTTGCGCAGTTTCTGAGTGATGAACTTTTCTAATTACAAAGTTAAGATGTTCGTTACCGGTAAATCGTCTTCAAGATGTAAAACGATCGATATAAGATAAAATAATATTGCTGCTCCTGCTGCAAAGATATACGGGCTGTATGTGGGCTTGAAAAATTAATCTTTTCCCATTTTGTTCCGCTGTTCTGATATTTTCGGTTTTCTCAAGATGTGTCAGGTTTATATCAAAGAAGGTTCTCTTTGAGAAGTTTGTGTCAATTGTAATATTTACCAGAGTGTATTGCTGTTCAAAAGTAAAACTTGGTGCGTGAGTAGGGCAGAGGAAGAAATGCGGATTAATGGTGGAATTAACGCAAGAAGAGTGACAAATGATGACAATCGACAGGGGAATGAATTCTTGAGTAGAAGGTTGGGGAATGAATATTTTCTTGGCAATCTTTTTTGTAGCCTACTTTATAAGAAAGATATATAATTTTCTTTATTTTCTTGCTCTTTTCATGCTTTCTTTCCGTTATTTATTTTCGTTAGATATTCGTTCATCATTTTGAGGACAATCAGTTAACTACAAGTACAACAGCATTGACACAGCGTAGCTTTTCATAGTACGAGGTTGACCGAGATATGGGATGTCTAAATTAATGGAACGCTTATTTATCCGAAATATACAACGAAAATAACTATGTAGTATTAACATATATTTTCTCATGATTATAATTATGACATTGTGAAAATAAAAGTAATAATAAATTAAATTAAGTGCAATAAAAAAAATTGAATGAATGAATTTATTTCTTCCAATTTCCACTTTACATGAAGATATAATATTTTAAACACATAAACAGAAACAATTTCATGTAATTTTCATAAACAAGTAAACACGTTAAAATCAAAATAAACAATTTACATTTCCATATTCTCAATACCTGTAAACTTACTACATTTAAATTTCCCACTTGCTCACTCTGACTTAATGAAATTGCATTCCTTCCATACCCCATTACAATAATTGTTAATTATTAATACCAAGTTGAATATATTCACTCCTAGATAGCGTAATTGTGCACATGGTTGTTCCCATTTGTCTTGACCACTTTCCATAACCGTTTTTGTCTCACCTTACTGATGTGTTTTCCATGTTTCTTAATGTTTTCTCCTGATATTAGATTTAAAATTCTTCTGCCTTTTATTTCACTTGGTAAGTTTTGCTTATTGCTTACCAAATGTTCAAAGAGGGGTTGAAACGACTCCCTTCATTCTTCGCACATTTTTAGTATCTCTTTAGGAAATTATTCGTCACTCGCTGTAGTTCATTTTGTGAAATCCGAACAATTTCCTGACTAATATTATACTTGAGTTCTGGTATGGTGTGCGGGTTCGTCTTGAGCACAACATATTTTTAATTTACTCCAGAGATAATAATATCAGGCTGTTAAACAGGGGGAACAAAGGGGGCTACAAATCCATACTAATAACTCTGTCTTGTGAAAACTCATTGTGAAATATTCTCATGGAATTTAATTATTCGCAGTGTCAGAAGTGGCAGAGTCCTGTTGAAAAAAATCATGATCACGTTCCCTGTCAGTTAATTCTCTACAAGGGAGGGGGGCTAGTATGTATATCAGTAAGTAACAGAAGCAACTGTATGCAAAAAAAAAAATGGTTCTATTATTCTTTAACCACTGAGTTACATATGAATCGTACACAAGACACGCTGTGCCGTTATAAACTCATATGGCATAATACACTTTATGTATACTGTCGAATTAAGAAAGGAAAAACACAACACACACCCGGGAATAGCTGCACTGCGACTGCGACATCCATCAAGGTCAATAAGTAAGCAAGCAAGCACGTTTTTCTACCTCCTTCACAGCGCAGCAAACGAGTGCGGGCATGCTCATAGGAAAAACGTAAATGACACATACTGTTGAAATAAAACTTCACACATCATTCCAGATTACTGTAAAGAAATAAAAATTGTGACTTTTGTGTATTTTAAAATGATATCGTCTGCATTCCGCCCTTCTGTTGGGCTTCAGGTTCGGTAAAATAGCAGAATAAAAGCTGAGATGATTCCAGCGTAAACTGTAACGAAAACTCCATTTCATCTCTCCCTGACAGCGGCGTGAAAAATCAGTACTGCGCTTGCGCAAGACATGTTGAGCCTTCGAGCATATCATCTGTTAATAGCGCATAGTTCAAATAAAGAAATATTTTAATTTGTCAATATAAATTTAACGCATACGAGACAATATATTAATTTTGAGTAGTGCAGCCTTAATGAACGCCTAGGCCCTGACAGAAATGCCCTTCTATGTTGACAATTTATTGATTTGATTTCTCAAATTATTTTATTTTCATTGATAAATTTGAATTGAGTTTACTTTGGGGGTGACGGCGCGTCTGTTCTTCTGTTATTTCAAACTACTCTCCGTTTAACTATCAAAACATTCATAATGCATGAGCAATTGGCCTGTTTGTCTGTCTGTCCTGGTAGCATTGTAGTAATCATGTTTGTCTCGTAGACCCAGTGTTATAGGTTCAAACTAGGCCTAAGACAATGGACTCTTTAAGGGGTAAAACTCCTAAGTATGACTTCCTTCGGAAAGAAATAAAGCCGTTAGCTCCGTGTCGTACATTTACGGCACACAGAAGAATCTCAAGCATGATAGAATAGGCCTGTGAGCAAAATTAATCGACCGTTTGAAATGTTAAAGAGCGTCCTTAAATAAACCTAAGATATATATTATAAATTCCCTCATTTTCTCCACATATACCCAACTATTTATCTGGTAGACTAAAAATCATTTCTATCCATTATCCAAGTATTTACCCAACCATCCCTTAAACGTAAATTCGCTTATTAGACAACGTGACAAACATGGAGCTCTTTTGTCTATTCACATATTCAAATATTTTCCTGAAGGTACAAGAACATTTTCCCCTTATATTTATTTATCTATTCGTCCATAAATTAATATTTATCTTGCAGTCCACAGAAACATACCAACAAATTTCTACTAGCCATAGACCATTTATTTATCTGCCCGTATATTCAGTCATTTATCTCCTTGTCTGTAGAATAGGCGTCCAACAAACTATTATCCATATATCCAACCATATCTGTATCGTCCATAGAATTGTTTATTCAACCCACCGCTAGACTATAACCAACCATTTTCTTTTGATAGTCCAAATTCCAATGTTCTCTTTATTTACTCAACCATTTATGTTACTATCCCTGGAAGCAAATATCTGGTCCAAAACTACTTGTTTATTGTGATTATATAAATCAAATCATTTGCCTGTGAAATGCATATCAACAATTTATCTAAACGTCCAAAAATCTCCCTCTGCATACATGTAAACATTTGTCTCATCTTCCAAAAGTCTGTTCAAATATGCAATCATTTATTTAGAAGCCGAAAATTCACTTTTGTTCATACATACGATAATTTATCTGTCAGCACAAAAGCCATTTATCTATAAAATATTATCCATTTTTCTGACCATTCAAAAGTTCTTTCCATATATCCGTTACCCGGCCGATCTAAAGTAATTTTTCTGTCCAAATATCCAAGAATTTGTTTGTTATCCATCAATATATCAAAATCAATATATCAAACCATTTCCATATCATCCATACAGTTTCGTTTATTTGGCTGTCCAAAGCCGATATCCTTTATATACAACAATTTATCTAATCGCCCATAAACCACTTCTCTCTATGTATCCAAAATTTGTTGACCGTTCAAAACCATTTATCCAACTAACCAAACTCTCTCTCTCTCTCTCTCTCTCTCTCTCTCTCTACATATATATATTTATTAAAGAAGTAGTTTTAAATGATTAGATAACTGGTTATGTGTATATATACATACATATAATCATTTATCTACTCATTCAAAACTACTTCTTTAATATATTCAAACATTTGTCTAGCCGTCCAAAAACCATTTACCTAAACAACCAGAATCACGTCTCTCTTTATGTTTAATCATTTACCTAAACGTCCAAAAACAACTTTTCACCGTATTCAATCATGTATCAAACTATACAAATACGCTTCTCTCTGTTTATCTATTTAAACAATTGCTTGGCCGTTCAAAACAGTTTATCTTACTATCTAAAAACAACTTCTCTCTGTATATATCCAATAATTTATCTAACCATCCAAACTACCTCTTTCAATATATCCGAACTTTTGTCTGGTGGTCTAAAACCATTTATCTAACCATTCTAAACCACTTCTCACTTTATGTTTAATCATTTATCGCATAACCTTAAAAATTGTTTCTCTCTCTACAACCAACCTTTTATCAAACCATCCAAAATAACTTTTCTCTGTATATCCAAACATTTGCCTGGCCGACCAAAACCATATATTCAACCATTTTTAACCATTTAAAATTACTTCTCTGTATATAACCAATAATTTGTGTAACCGTCCAAAATGGATTTCTTATAATATATCCATCTAATTGTCCTGCTGTCCAAAAACCATATACCCAACCATTTTAATAACCGTTCAAAACTATTCCTTCTATATTGAAAGATTTATCTAACCATCCAAAATTCAGGTTTTCCTCAGTCCTCATAACTGGCAAATGCCGGGGAAGCACCCTAACCTTAGGCCTTGAACGTTTCCTTCCTTTAAAAAATAAACCCTTTCCTAATGTATCATTTCATCTCATATATCATTGGTGTTCATCGGCTGTGGTGCCTCTGTAGCAAAAACTGGCATTAATCACCATTAAAACAACCCAAAACTATTTCTCTATAATAAATTTACCTAACAATTAAAAAGAATTTGCTTAACCATTCATAAACCACTTCTCTCTATATATACAACAATTTATCAAACCGTACAAAAACCGTTTTTTTCCCCCTTATATTTAAACATTTGTCTGGCAGTCAGAAAACCATATATCCAACCATTTATAACCATTAAAACGCTTGTCTCTATATAGCACTAATTTATTTAAACACTCAAAAACTTCTTATATCAATACATCCATCCATTTGTCTGGCCGTCCAAAAATCATATGCGCTCCTATTATTATAACCGTTCAAAACCATTTCTTACTCGCTATCTCGCTCTTATATAATAACCATTATCTGATCATCCAAAACTATTTCTCTCTCTATATATATACAAATATTTATATAAGAATACATAAACAATTTATCTAAACATCCAAAAACCACTTCTTTCAGTGTATTCAACCATTTATCTAATCATCCAAATACCATTTCTTTGAATGCATATAAATACTTGACTGGTGGTCCAAAACCATGGTCTGTTCACAAATTGAACCATTTACGTCCAAGTAAGTATTCCTTCGTTCATCTATCCACTGTCCGTCTGTTCGACTATGCGTCCGCTATCCGGTAATTCGTTTAATGGCGTTAAGGTCTCTAACAAATGTTATGTTCATAGCTAGAGTGCAGTGCTGCCTAGTCAAAAGTAAGTAAGTTATGAGACGTGAAACTTGTAGTTTATATCTGAAGTGCCCATATTTTACAGCAACTATCATTAGTCGTGGTTACTCACGTTCCCCCACACAGGTGCACCTCCAAACCGGTTCCCATACCCTGAGATGTGCTGTAGGTCGGTCTTGCAGGTAGTGCCACGTGAGAGGAATAGGGGGGTTGGAGTAATGGTCCTTTTGCATACAGACTCCTTTCACTGGGGGTTTATACAAGGATTAGCCATCCATTCACTGAAAATTGACTAGAAAATTGACAGGCGCTCATCCCCTCCGCTTGGGCCGCGCATGAGGCGGAATCATAGCCAGTTGCAAGTATCACACACACACACACACACACACACACACACACACACACACACACAGCCAGTTAGGCATAATGTAGCTGCATGCATATTTGAGAGGGGGAGGGGAAAAAAGAGTTCGCCTTTGTACCGACATAAAAGAAAGACAGAAATACTCGCTTAGTCTCGCACGGCAAAGTGTTCCAGTACTCTCGGAATATTTCTGTCATCTTATGAACATTGGTTCGTTTTGTACAACGTTTTATTCCTTTTAAATATTATTAATTGTATGTTTTGCGGCATTATGAACATATCCAATTCGCTTTTATGCCCTCAATCTGTTTAAAAATATTTAGTGTCGCAGAAAGTTTAACAAGCTTCTACAAAATTAAATATTTTCAGTATAATAGTCTGAAATATTTGAATCTATGCATATATATAGATGCATATATATAATATATATAGAAAAATAAAAATAAAAGAAACACTATCAACAATGTAACAAATTAACAGTAAAATATGATAGATGATAGTGACTTGTCTTCTTGCCATAGAAGGACTCCAAGAGTCCGAAATATAGCGATCTCAAGTTTATGTGTGTTTTATCTTTTTCTGCTATCATAATTACTGTTAATTTATATATATATATACACACACACACACACACACACACACACACACAAGTGAAGGTTGAAAATGTCAAATGTTCTAAGTGCCATTTTTTAAATTTTACGGGGAAGCAAAAAGCTACCCATCTCTGTTTGGCATTTAACTTAGTGCATTCAAATTCATTATGAAGACATTTTTACTATAAAATTATTTTGTATAATAATTGTTGTCTAAAATGTAATAGTCCAGAGGACAAAAATTGATAGCAGTAAGAAGGTTCTACGTGCCATATAATAGAAAATGGGTTAAAAGGGTCGTTTTGTTACATTTTATTTCAGGTTTTAGAGAGAAATATTTACAAAAATAACACTAATGATCAGCAGGAACTTATATTAAGATGTTATTAAAGGCAACAGTACAAAAATGTATTATGAAACATGGACAAGGATACCCATATTCATATTTTCTCCTCGCAACTGACAGGAAGAGTTCAGTTTTTCATTCTTACACAGGGACTGAAATTGATGTCTCACAAAACTCTCTGTGCTCTTCAGGAAGGTATGACAACTACATGGACGAGAGGTCTTTCTTTTTCTGAACCGATAAACGAACGGTATTGGTCTTTTAGACGAAGCACAGGTTGCTGTATATCAACTATTGATTTTGCTCTCTTTAAAACTTCAAAAACCATCCACCCTTCTAATGGTGAGTAAGTTCTTTTAATAGATATTTGAGATGGATGAGATCGAGATACTTTAAGTACTGAGTGTTTTGAAATGTTCCACTTATTTAATGTTAACAACATTCTTAAAATTAAAGAAATCACTCGACTCCATTGGAATTACACGAAAAGGACGTATAACTTTAGCTAAATCTACAAGGCTTTGTAAATCTTGGGGAATGAAGGCCTTACTTAGCCTTCTTCTTAGCGAAATCTCTATCACAACTCAAAAAGCTATGGCCACTGACTAAATATTTCTGTACTATAAATATTTCCCTTAAAAACTAATATTATCACGGCATGACACTTTGAACAACACATCAAGCAAGCGTGACATTTATAGCTGCGCTATCTGTTAGCGAGTATTTGAATTACTTCATCCGTGTATAGGCACTTACATTATACATCTGGGCACATAGAACTTACTTTTGAAATGAAACTATTAAATTTAAAAATGACACATAGAACGTTTGACAGATAGCTACATATGAAAGGTAAGGTTATTGATTTGTTTTGTTTACGGACGCTCTTTAACGTCTCAGGTAATCAGCCTCCCATTCAATTCAGGGCGTGAAATGGCCGATAAATTTTGCCCAGAGGCCTCTTATTTCAGGCTCTTCTACGTCCTTTTTCGTGCCGTAAATGTATCACACGGGATCCACGGCTTTACTTCCATTCCGAAGGAAGCCATATTTACGATTTTGTGCCGGAAAAAAATCCATATACCCTACGGGAATTGAACCCGCGATCTTGGGTTTAGGTTTTAGGAGGCAAGTATGGTTATCACTACACCACCAAGACCGACTAAAGGTAAGGAAATGATGCTAAATATTGAATTATCAAAATATAAAAGGGCAAGACTAAATATGATGTTTAATGTTGCTGTGTAATCTGTTTTACAAGTATTACGTTCCGGATCTACTAATTTTGTATTAAATGCAAATTATTTTTTTCCTTTTCTGAATGCAGGATATTTGCTAACTAGGACATCGTTGAAATAGTGATATATCTGTAGTTTTAGTATTATTACTATACATACACGAAAAGCAGAGCGGCCAAACTTTGAGAATGCAAGGAGGGGAAGAATAATAAATTGATTAATTTTTTTTAATTCTTATATGATTTGTTTACCTTTAATTATAAAAAATATTTTACTTTATTTTACTTTACTTTGCATTTTACTACTCGATATCTACTTCTGTCTCTCAGTTTACTAAGAACAAAGTGACACTATGATAGTTTTGAGACACATATGGGTAGAATCACTTCGACTGTTGCATCTTTTCATCTGATCCTCAAAGCAGCCCTGTCACTCATTTTCCTCTGGAGTAAAAAGTTCATTTTCATATGCAGCCACAGCCTCTTCGTTTTCCTTACATGCGATTATTTATCACTGGGAAGAGAAAGTAATCAGATCAGGACTGTAGAAAGGACGAGTTTGACCTCTGTGGACTCCAGGAACTGCATGGTGATGTTAGCCGTGTGAGCGCAGACGTCACGGTGAAGCAGGATCCCAACAGTTCGGCCCCTCTTCCCTTTCGTTGGCGGATGGTCATCTGCATAGATCCAAACTGCGGACTGTCGTTTGGTTTCCGGGTCAAATTGTTAAATCCATGTTTCATCACCCGTGATGACGTCAGACACACCCTTGTTCTATCTCCGACGAATCTACCGCTACGAGTGGCCGAAGTCGTTGAGGCGCGTACTCGTGAGCGAGAGGTCTGGGGTTGGAATTCCACCAGTACCGTCCTCCCTGGCAGATTTTTTCCAGGTTTTCCTCAGTCCCCATTAATGGCAAATGTCCGGGAGGTACCCTAAACTTAGGCCTGGAACGCTTCCTTCCTTAAAAAAAAAATCCTTTCCCAATTTATCATTTCATTTCAGGTATCATCGCCTGTGGTGTCTCTGTAGTAAAAAAGGACATTAAACACTATTACGTTCCGTTCCCTCGAATCTCTGCAGCGTTTCTTCACACCACTCGATGAAGGTGCGCTTTTGTGCCTCTGTCAAATTGTGGGATACCGCACGCGAGGAAATCTTCCTAACACGAAGGTGATTTTCGATACTGCTGGCGATTCAATCTGGAAGGCTGCCTCGATGTCCAATGTTGCCGAACGCTCACTTCTCTCCTCATCTTGTAGTGAAATTCGGTATATTTTAAATTCCGCAACCCAGCGGAAGATTACTGTCCTAAGTGGAGCAAGGTCCCCAAAAGTCTGTTGCGAGCGATGAAGGTTTTGCTACTCATTTAAATCACTCATAAAATCAAGCGAAAATGCTCTCTCTGCAGCTCCATCGTAACGCTGGCTCCTGTGCACTGAAGGCGTTGTTTACACACACTCTGTAATATGGGAGTGGGGAGGATTGGTACCAAGTAATGTCGGTTCTGGTTTTGCTTCGAAAAACTCAAGATCGCGGGTTCAATCCCGGCCAGGGGTCCAAGGATTATTTTTGGACTTAAAAATCCTAAGTATCCCTTTCGAGCGGATCCCATATTTCACATTTACGGCACGAAAAAGAACCTCAAGCCTGAAAAAAGAGGCCTCTGAGCAAAATTTGTCGGCCGTTTCACGCCCTGAATTGAAAGGAACGCTGATGACCTGAGATGTTAAATAGCGCCCGTAAATAAAACACATCAAAAGATACCAAGTACCATTTTACTCCTAAGGGATAGTGATACCATATGCAACATTCACTTCTCCTCATCTCACAACTTTCGTAGTGAGCCTCGTTTTGCTACTTACAGGCAATTTATTTTATAAAGGCGTTAAATGAGGTGATTTCAAAATTTGAGATATACAAGATACGAAAATAGCACAGTAAAGATTTTTTAAAACATGCGCTCGAACCCCGGACAAAGATATAAAAATAAGGACAAATCTGGATAAAACAGGACGTCTGGTCACTCCGCTTATCACAAAACAATAAACAGTGTACAAATTTATTAATTTTTCCTTGAATAATAGTGAAGTAAAAAAATTCATAATATTATTGACAGTATGTCTTCACTCATCCTCATAATTTTGATTATCTTTCTCAAAGTAGTCCCCATTGCGTCTGTTTCTACCAGTCTTTTAGGACATTCTGGAAAGCATGTTTTGACAGATCTTTCAGAATCGCCCCCTCAGTCTTCATCACTGCTTCAGATAATGGAAAGTGCCTTCCGCAAATGTTTTTCTTCGATTTGGGGACTAAATGTGGATATGGTTATCGATTCGCGTTGATTTTTGTGAGATATTGCAGCATCCAGCTTGTTGCAGGCAAATGTAGTCATTGTGATTGATAAAGGACTTTGTAGAGTTTTCAGGACATCCCTGTAGTGTTGCCCAGTTGCAGTTGTGTTTGCAGGTACGACATGCTGGTAAACCATTCCTTGAATGTCGAAACATAAGATGATTATATTTTACCAGCAGCAGCAACCATGTTATTTTTTGTGTTGATAACCACACAGAGTTTTGCTGTTCGCTCTCAAAATTCGAATGATGTAGTCGAGTTTCATCAGCAGTTGATTTGTTTTATTTACAGATGCTCTTTAACATCCCAGGTCATCAGCGTCCCATTCTATTCAGAACGTGAAACGGCCCACAAATTTTGCTCAAAGGTCTCTTCTTTCAGGCTTGAGGTTCTTTATCGTGCCGTAAATGTACGACATGGGACCCACGGCTTTACTTCCCTTCCGAAGGAAGACATACTTAGGATTTTTACGCCCGAAAAAATCCATCGGTTCCGACCCGGATTGAATCCGCGATCTTGGTTTTAGGAGGAAAGTATGGTTACCACTACACCACCAGGACCGACTTTTATCAGCAGGGATTACCTTCGTAAGAAATTCCGCTTCTTGAACTGCATGCACACCTATAAGCGAACGTCATTGTTTGGAATCAGCAATGTTGGAACCTTTGCAACTTTTCATTTACCAACGGGTGGGTGGCAAGCAGTGAAATTTTCAGAATTTCCCCATCATTCAGTTGTGCTATAGAGAGGAACAAGCCCTCCCTAGGCCTCTAATATTGCATAGGCTACAGCTGAATATTTTTTGAGACGACAGCAGAGTTTCAGAGTAGCGTATTGTTCGCCTCATGTGACCTCCATTTGCTGAAACGGAACTGAAGATATATCAACTTGCACACATCCCACAGGCAGGAGCCGTAAGTGGGAATAATATGTTACGCATTAAATTAGCAGCATTTTGTAAGATGGATCATAATCGGCATTTATCTGGGTGCTGGCGTGTCTTACCTAGACGCATCGCTGCTCCAAGTAATGGAATAACAGAAAATAACATTCTGGTGCAGGAAAGCTAACAGTAGCTATGTATCCGTTCTCAATTCTCATGCACACGCCTATTAATTAGATCAGTTCATTAGTTTCCTCATTTAGTGCACGTTACCTGCAGACCGTCGAAAAACAAAAAGCTAACGTACAACTCTCCCCGATGTATAGATTTAATTTTCGGTCGGTTTATTTGACGATGATCAAATTTTCTAGCCGGGCGTTCACCAATGATGATGAAGGTGATCGTGTACTGCCCTCTCTCCCCACCGAAGGGCTTTTGGCTGGTGCGTCAATCGTGCAATTAGTAGATGTGCTACAACGACATCGGGCCGGCCCATGTCCGCACATTAGACAGACAGCACTGCGCTCCACATGTATCGGTATTGTTATGTATTTATTTTTAACGCGGTTTCCAACTACGCGCTCCTTTTTTTTTTTTTTTTTTTTCCTGTGTTCCCTGTTGGTTTTTATTTCCTCCCCACCTCTCCCGTCCCCGGTGATTGACTCTACGCGTGATTTCCGACAGGAGCTCTTGAATAATGGATCATGTCTCTTCACTGCCTGATGGATCACTCCGCCTGGTCGACTGACTGACAATGTTCTCTCTGCAGCGCACATTATACCTAGATGTTTTTGATGTTAAGTGTCATTATCTTCTCCCATAGCACAAATGGTATAATGGAGATGATTCTCCTCTTTTTTTGTTGTTGTTTTCCCCCGTTTTGTATACATCCGCTGTCAATGTGCGGTTCATTAGGTCGCCCATTGACATATGCGTCGCGATATTGCCTTCCAGCAGGTATACAAACAAGCACTGGGTGTGTAACAATGCAGCCTCGGCGACAGAAGTCGTGTATTGAAAAATACTACAATCTTAAACACATTCGTCACACAGGAGCTGCTTAAACTACACTAAAATAGAGAGAAATAACAGAAAGTTTCGAGTTACGTTGTGTATTTAAGAAGATGATGTTCGTGTGTTTCAATAAAACAAAAATATGTTACTATTTAAAAACAGTTACAATGTACTAAGTAAATAAAAACAGTTGAAAGTTACATCGATTTTCAGTGGCTTTGAAATTTAATTTAAATGTTATTAACATGTAACGTAAACGTTTTCTGAAAGTTATTACAGAGCGCTCTTACATACAAATATAATTCTCAAACACATATTAGATTAATATTTCACATTTGCTATCTTCAGGACGATACTTTTGTTAAATATAAAACATGTGCATCGTTATAAACACATTAATGTTGAATTAATTTTTCCTGTTATTTTGAAACAATATAAGGAAAATTAAACACTAGAAGGCGTTTTAAATTTCGGTTTTCAGATCTCGGTTTATTTAATTGAATTAAAACAAGAAAAATAAGTTCCATAAATCAGTGAAAATGGGGTATTAGGAGAGGGAGTTTACCTAAAAATGAAAATTTAAAATTCTCTCAAGTGCATTAATATTCGACTTTTGCAACGAAACTCTGCATACATCAATTAAATAAAATAAAGCTATAATTTCGAAACATCAGCGAAATCGAGTCATTAGAAGTGGGAGTTAACCTGAAACCCATAATTTAAAAATCGATCTAGCAGAACCAATATTTATTTTTCCACAACTAAACCTGAAGAAACGAGTGAGGGTGGAAGCGAAATTTAAACATCGCTCTATCGCTTATTTTTTAAAAATTTAAAGGAATACAATTGAAATAAAATACGAAAAATAGTTTTTGCAACTTAAGAAAATCGGATTAGGGGGGTTAATTGAAACCCAAAATTTAAAAATCGCTCTTGTGGCTTAAATATTTGCATTTTCCGCAGCAAAACTCGGTATATCACATTTAAATAAAATAAAATAGTCTCTGAAACCAGGGAAATCGGGTCATTAGGAGTGGGGTTTATCTGAAACCCAAAATTTAAAAATCGCTCTAGCGGCACTGATATTTATTTTTTTCGCAATAATATTCTGTATACACCATTTAAATCAAATAATAACAATAGTTTCTGAAAATTATGGAAATTGAACCATTAAAAGTAGAGGTGTACTTGAAATCCGAAATTTAAAAAGCGCACTAGCGTTTAATTTTCTCTGAATTGTTTTAAAACAAAAGGACAAATTAATTCAGTATATAAACTGTATTTATAACGATGTACATGTTTTATATTTAACAAAATCATCGTCGTGAGGATAGCAAATGTGAAATATTAATGTAATATATGTTTGAGAATTATATTTATATGTAAGAGCGCTCTGTAATAACCTTCAGAAAACGTTTACGTTACATGTTAATAATATTTAAATTAAATTTCAAAGCCAATGAACACCGATGTGACTTTCGATTGTTTTTATTTTCCTTGTATATTGTATTTGTTTCGGAATAGTAACATATTTTTGTTTTATTGAAACATATGAACATCATCTTTTTAAATACACAATGTAACTCGAAACTTTCTGTTATTTTTCTCTATTTTAGTAAATGTAAAGATGATATCAAGAGCTGAGTACATAAACATGGCAACCTTTAAAAATATTTAAAAATACTCACACAGTATAGTTTTTTCTATCAGTGGTTCTATATTTCATTTAATTAATAGTATAGCATTGATTTTTGTGATTTAATCACTACAACAACAACAATAATAATAATAATAATAATAATAATAATAATAATAATAATAATAATAATTTCTCTTTTGAATACTTATAGGCTGTAAGAATTATAATCTTTCCCCTAATAACACACAGAAATGCCATTACTTATTTCATTTAATTAATTATTAAGGTCTGATTTGGATTTTATATTCACTTTTTTAAAAGTTTTTCAGCCCGGTAAGGAATTCGCTTAGAATACGCTGCGACGGACTTTCTTATTAATTCTCTTAAAAGAAATGGAACCGTTGCCTAATTCACATTTTCTATTTTGAAACTCTGAACACATTTTTAAACAGCTAAAACTGGTGCATGGTTTGTAAATGAAATCGCTGAATGTGTGTGCGAACTGACACTGGAATTTAGAAATACAACAGCATAAAGTGTTATAATACGAGGGATGGTGCACCCAGTGCAGGATGTCGGTACGTGGAGCCGGTCAGCTGCCCCTGGAGACCTGAAGGGGGGCCCAGACAACGGGAGGGTCTGATGTACTGCCGACGCTAGCCATAACTCACCGGAGCCCGCGTAACTTCCAATTGATTACCTCGCCAAGAAGCCTGGACCTGCCTCGGTGGCTCTTTAAACCGTTTTATTTCAACGTAGGTCTTCTCTCTTATGTGTCATAATAGTACCTAAAGCTTTCCCACAATGACATGCATTTTGGTGTTTATCTTTTTACTTTTCGTGATAAAATTTTTAAAAATTCTTATAAACGTACCAAATTTTGGCAAAAGGTCCCAGTTTATTATACAGGATGATCCGTTTCGGTATGGATAATATTAAATATTACTATAACAGCTAATATGGTAATAGCAGACATTTCTTGCTGGTAATATTTTGCTTCAAAGATGGGAGTTTCCATACATAGCAAGAACGAAAATCAACAATGCATAATGACAAATGATTGAAACGACGCTACTAATCAACAGCGAGCTCAATGCGTTCTTTAATTGCAAAATATGAGAGGGTTAAGCATTTCGACTGGAGTATGGTGTGCGTAATGTATCTAAATACGATTGTGGTATCGAATAGGTGTAGAAACAGGTTGTGTGTTATAACGCATGCAGAAAGTCGCAGGCGAAACCTACTACCAGAGCAGCTATCTCTGAAGCCATGACAAGAAGCCCTACTAAAAATTAAAGACGACTGTCAGCAGAGATGAATGTACCATATAAATCCTGTCAGCGTATTGTTCGGAAGTACGAGGGTTGGTCCATAAGTTTCCGGCCTCGCCGGAAAGGATTATAAGGATTATCGCCTTCACAAAATCCTTATCTGGTGTCATACTTTATTGTTAAGTAAATAATTGCAGCTATAACTTACGCTCCACTGGTTCAGTTGTTCAGATATAGTTACATAAAGAAGGCTATGTGTAGAAGATTGCGACATGTTCAAAATGGAGTTTCGAGCTGTCATTAAGTTCTTCACAAAAAGGACTTGCTCAAAATGAAATTAAACAGTTATTGGAGGGTGTATATGGGGAAACGCCCCCTCATATTCTACCGTGAAACAATGGACCAAACTTTTTCGAATGGATCGAGAAAACAATGAAGACGAAGAGCATGCAGGTCGGTCCTTGGAGGTGCTCACTCCTGAAAACATCGTTCTTGTGGAAGGAACACTTTTGGAAGACCGGCGGCTGAAAGTTATAGAAATAGCAGCAAGGTAGGGCCTTTCTAAAACAACAGTCCTTCGAATTATTCATGAACATTTAAACATGAGTAAAGTTAGTGCCTAATTTCTTTCCTTAGTCCAAAAACTTTTGTTGATTTTTGTTGCTTTATTTTATTTACGGATGCTCTTTAACGTCTGAGGTCATCAGCGTCCCATTCTATTCAGAACGTGAAACGGCCCACAAATTTTGCTCAGGTGCCTCTTCTTTCAGGTTTGAGGTTCTTTATCTTGCTGTAAATATACAACACGGGACCCACGGCTTTACTTTACTTCCCTTCCGAAGGAAGTCATACTTAGGATTTTTACGCCCATCGATCCTGGCCTGGTTTGAACCCGCGATCTTGGTTTTAGAAGGCAACGTCCAAAAGCAACAATGAGTCATCTGTTGTCAGGAATTTTTGGAGCTCTGCTGTGGCAACGAGAGAGAGAGAGAAGTTCTGCAAACCATTGTTACAGAAGATGAAACTATGGTCCTCTACTATGACCCGTTATCCAAAAAAGAATCAATGGAGTGGCATGCGTAAACCTGGCGAAGCACCGCCACTAAAGGCCAAGGCTATTCAGTCACCAACAAGATCATGGTCACAATTTTTGGGGCTGTGAAGGAATACTCTTTATTGATGTCAAGGAGAGGAACACCACAGTAAATGGGGAGTACTATGCTGGCCTACTGCACAAACTACGTGCTTCCATCAAAGAGAAAAGACGAGGAAAGCTGAGTGGAGTGTGCGCCTTCACGACAACGCGCCTGTGCATACAGGTGTTGTTGCAAAGGAAGCTGTGAAGAAACGTGGTTTCGAGGAGGTCGACCATCCACCCTACAGCTCAGATTTAGCTCCCAGTGACTATTTCCTCTTCTCAAAACTCAAGAAGGACCTTCGAGGAAGGAAATTTAAATGTTCCGAAGACGTGATGGGTGCTGTTTATGCTCATTTTTAAGACAACACTTCTGATAATTTTTGGAGCAGATTGAAATGTTGATGTGATAAGTGTATTGCAATAAAGGGTGATTATATTGCCTTTATCATACCTCGAAAATGGTTAGGCCGGAAACTTATGGACTTACCCTTGTACCTGACACTGTACCCATATCACTTACAACGTCTAGAAGCCTTACGTAATGAGAATCATGAAACTATTTCAATTTTGTATCCATCATGTGCCAGTGGATTGAAGATGAGGAGTTCTTAAACAAATGGCTATTTACAGACAAGCCAGCGGGAGAGTAAACACTCTGCATTACTTGGACAAGGGAAAATTTACATGTCTCTCTACGAGCTTGAAATATCAAGTCCAAAAGTTAACGTGTGGAGTGAACCGCAGTACAGTGTATGTGCATGGCTGAATTGCATCTCCGTTATGAGTTGTGCAGAGTGTGCAAAATAACATTCTGAGAAATTTTCCATCTTTGAATGTTGTATACTCAAAGTTTGAAAATATAAAGTTAATAGTAAATATTTTACAGTGTATTCGTTTTATCCATACCCAAACAGATCACCTTAAATAATGTAAAAAAGTGATATATTTTGACGAAACATAAATCCACATCATTAAAACATGAAAATCTTTTAAAAATATTAACATATTCATATTGAAAGTATAACATTGAGTTATGGAATTCATACTTTAAAATACATAAAACATAACATCGTAAACATTTGGTAAACATCCAGTGATAGAAAAATGTCCGATGCTTGGAGAAAAATTACGTAAAACCATAGCAACAGGCATAATTTTTATAATTATAACGATGTTGATTTATTTTATTTATGGACTCTCTTTAACGTCTCAGGTCATCAACGTCCCATTGTATTCTTGGCGTGAAACGGCCGACAAATTTTGCTCAGAGGCCTCTTTTTTCAGGCTTGAGGTTCTTTTTCGTGCCGTAAATGTACGAAACGGGACCTTCCTTTCCGAAGGAAGCCATACTTAGGATTTTTACGCCCGAAAAAATCCATCGGTTCTGGCCCGGATCGAATCCGCGATCTTGGTTTTAGGAGGAAAGTATGGTTACCACTGCACAACCAGGACTGACGAAATAAGAATGAAATGACACTATTGAGTGATGGAAACAGAAAGAACATAGCGGAGGACAAAGAAAAAACTGTTTTACTAAAATCTTATTTTGTTTCGTATTTAACAAAAATGATGATAATAATAATTAAAGTTGCAACAATAATAAATTAGGCATTGTGACATTGACATAGAAAAAGGAGGGAAAAAATGTAACTTTTGAAATACCAGCAAAAAGAATTAGAGAAGAACATTAAAAAACTAAACGATCTGAAGTCACGTAGTCCTAATGATACTGCTACGGAAGTCTTGAAGCTAGGTGGGGAGGCTATCATTTCGTACCCTATGCGTTTTTTCCACATTTATCTAAATAATTTTAGTCTACGCGAAGACTGAAAGTTCGCTGTCATAGTCCCTATTCCTGAGGGCGATATTAAACAACATTTTAAAAATTACATGCCGGTTAGTCTTACATCTGTGTATGTAAAGTTATGGAACATTTAATAGGTCAATATATCTCTAGTGTTCTTAATTACAAAAAATAGTTCTGTTATCGTCAACACTGTTTCAGGAAAGGATTTTCTTGCAACAGTCAAATTTTTTCATTTGTTCAGGACTTAGCGGAAGAGATAGACGTAAGAGGCAGCATTGATGCTGTAGTAATTTATTTATGAAAGCTTTTGATTTAGTATTAATGTATAAATTGAGTACAAATTGTTTTACTTTGGATTAATATATTTTTTTTAAAAGAGCGGACCCAGAGAGTTGTCAATTATAGCGAAGGTGACACCAAAAGCTGATGAAGGTAGCGAGGTTCTTGAGCCACTATTGTTTATATTTATATTAACAATATTTGCTTAAAATAAAGTCAAAAGTACGACTATTTGCCAACGATTATATTATTTTTAGGAAACTTAATAAACTTTCAAGATGAAAATTTTACAAGGAGATGATAATGTTTCCTATTTATCCATTCCACAGGATGAAAATAAATGTTTTTAGACTAGAGTAAAACAATTTAATTATAAACTCAACGGAGTGAAATTCCCCAGGATAACTGCTGTAAACACTTAAGAGTTCCCGCAAGTTCTACACTTGCAAGGGGCAAACAACAGCAGTGTTACGAGGAAAGCATGGAGAGGGTTACACTTCGTTATGAGAATACTAAAAAATTAAGTCCAAAATCTAAGAAAATAGTTTATTTATCATTAGTTCAGCCCTTAATGAGGTATGCAGGAGATTGTTGGGAGAAGATTTCTTCTCCCTAATAGTGACAGAATTTGGACGTTCATAATTATTGATTCAGAGTTCTTTTTCAATATAAAGTCAAAAAGAAACCCAAAAAAACAGTCTAGTCTTAGACATATGTCTTAAAACTTAATACTTTTCATCCAAATTTTAAGCATATTATTACCTTTGATGTAATTTTTTTTAAAAAAGACCTATGTTGATAGAGTAAAGCTGAAAATATATTTGAATTCAGACCATCCATATTACATTCAGGCGGAAAAATAAAAAAAAAATTAAGAAAATAATTTTTGCCACCAATTATTATTAGCTTCCAAACCTAAGAATTGTTAGCGTCCTCTTTTGCCTTATTTTTCATTGGGGCAAATATTAAAATATTTTAAAAATACACTCGCCTTACAGTACCAAACACATTTTTCTCGCCGTACTGGACAGAAAAGCATATTAACAGCTTAGGTATGAACCGTCACATAGCCAGCGTTGCACGTTCTGTGATCGCTACGTAAGCCGTTTCACTCCGCAACTATCGGGACCAGTTCGGTAGGCGATTAGGGCATCAGGAAGCTGACAGGTCTTATGAAACATTGAGCAGATCGGAAGACATGCAAATTCTCCAGAGGTTATCGGTTTCTGGTCCCTTTGCGATTATCTGCTGTAATACAAACGCAATCGGCGAAACCATTCATGTGTGTAAAACAATTTAATGATTGGACTTTCTTCTCTTTTTTTTTTTAAACAGCGACAGCGGTGTTGCCATTTTGTTTTCTGCATATGGTGAGCCAAGTCCCTAAGGATACCTTGTGTTTTATAATATGCTCCCCATCCTATCTGTGTAAGCAAGGGATTGGAGGGGGAGAGGCATATTCCGCAGTGCATCGCAGTTTTAGGCCTCGGCTTGCGAGTTCCTGGTTTTACCTCTTTCTATACGCTCGCCCCCCACCCCGCCTCCCGCGCCCCCTGGAGCCTCCACGGATTTAATCTCCGCGGGGATTACTTGGCTGTTCATATTTTACAGCTAATTTAACTCATGTTATTATTTGCTGGCAGTTGTGTTTAGAGGGGAATGAGATTAGGAAGAGATTAAATGGAATATTTCCACCTCCATTAAAGTTTAAGAAAGCTTCCAGCAGAGGGCTACATACTCACTCTGCCTCCTTCTCGGATTATGGATTAGTTTTGCTACTCTTCTCTTGCCAAAGTAATATTCCGCTCGCCAAATCCCCCGTTTAACAAATTCTGTACAAAAAGCGTTGGCTTTGCTCATTAAAATTCTTAGCTTTACTTTTTTTTCCTCCCCCTCTCCACTCTTCCGCTTTTCTTTTGTTTTTCCACACTCCCTCTCCCCGTGCTGATCAGCAAGGAAATGGAGGTGAGAAACAACAAACTACAGGTACATTACAGGCAGTAGGATGTACAAAATTTGTTTCTAAATCAAAATTTTATGTCCTTTGTAGGTTTAAGATTAATAAGGCAGCATCAGCGCGTTAGG
Organism: Metallyticus violacea; assembly: GCA_030762175.1. NCBI lineage: Eukaryota > Metazoa > Arthropoda > Insecta > Mantodea > Metallyticidae > Metallyticus > Metallyticus violacea. The sequence goes on along the minus strand of CM060832.1, from coordinate 11,490,390 downwards.
TTTTGAAGATTATAAGGCTTTTAGTGTTTTGGTAAACATTTCTCGGTGGAATGATCAACTGCATGTTTCATAAGAGTTTCTTGTACACGACGGAACATAAACTGAGCTCGGCAGTAAGGTGTTTCGAGTATGTGTCTGAATGGACGGACCTTCTATCTCAAGTTTTTCTTTAAGACACATTATTTTTCATTAAAATTTAATCTACGATATTTTAGCTCTCAAATTATATGTGATTTATGTGGTTTGTTCAATTATAAACCCATTTAATACAACATTGAAATTAATGTTAGGTGGGCGCGGCACTTCTTAATGCCAGTTTTTGCAACTTTCAACTAACTGTGATAAAAAAAATTCAATTATCTCTCTACTGAGGTATTATTAATTACAGACCCAATCCGGAAGTTAGGCAAAATGTCTTTCCTATCTGGCTGGACATATTTAAGTGTCAGACAGAAATGAACAAGTTTTCGCACATTTGAGATTTGTAGGATCAGTTTTTATACTGCCCCCCATTTTTTGCCTATTTTAAGGATTAAAACTTTTTTCCTGTTTTGAGCATTATGGATTTTTTCTGCGATTATTTGCGCATTTAAAAATCAACGTGAAAACGTTGTAAAAAGTAAATGATATGTTCACCTCATGAAAATGTCTATTGAGAATCTTGCTATACATTTATTTCTTTCTCCTCAACCCATTCACTGAAGCTCTTTAAGTAGGAGAATCTTCATTAGTGAAAGGAATGCACAGTTACCTCGTACATGCGAATACCAGAAAGTAGAGAGGAGAGGGAAGTACTGTAGTTTTGAATAGTACTGGCGAATGACTTTGTATAGATCTGTATCAGACAATTCTAAGAAATTTGCGGTGAGGATGACTTCTCAGCTGTATAAATGTAACAAACAACTGCAAACAAGAAAGATGAGATCGGTATAGCTGTGCAATAAACCGTCCATACAAAGTATTAAGTAAGAGAGACACCAATCAGATTCCCCTATAAACACATAAACAGAAAATGAACTCAACCAGAACCCCACTGCGCATCTTTTGCTCATCCACTAGAACTATTCAAAACTATTTTACTTTGTTTTGATCAACATTTCCATGATACCCTGAAAGATGAATGTTCTGTTGTAACTGACATGAGTCCTTCCGAAATAGCATGTTTTAAATATGCCCCAACCACTACAGTGGAAGTAAAACGTACTTTTTCCATGATGAAAAATGTTCTTTCTGACAAGTGGCTGACTATGACAGTTGATAACTTGAAAAAACATCTTCTTGTTGCTTGTAATCAAGAAATGTGAGATTAAATACTTTAATTATGTGATAAAGAAATTATTAAGTATCTTAAATATATATTTTGATTAATATTGAGTGATATTGCTCTCTGTTTTCACTTGTAATAAATACCACTTTCAATTATATTACTGTCTATTTTCAGTATTTTAAGTATCTTTTAACAGCCCATTAAACCAAAATAAATGCCCGAATTTCCAGTTCTGGTTATAAAATTAGTTCGGTGATGACCACTAAATTGTTATTTTCCAATATGATTTGCTGTTTACATGTGCAAATAGTGAATTTAGAAGCCAGTTAATTTGTAAATATTATTCTTCTGTTTAGATTTCATAAGTGGCTAAAATGGGCAGAAGAAAATAATTTAAAAGTGTTTTAAAAATGGAAGAATGCTGATAAGCCTAAAATAACTGCTTCAAAAAGGGATGGAGATTTTAACCTCCCGCGACACCGACTCAGGTAGGCCCAAATTCAGACAATTTTAGCAGTTCTACTAAGAAACAAGTAGATTGAAAAACAATACAGTGATTTGTTGAAAGAACTAAATGAGAATTATGTGAATGAAATAATTGATCTGGAAATTTTGTGGCAAAATAAAAAAATAAAATGTTGGGAAAAATAGGGGGGAAAAAGGCAAACAATTGAAAATACTTTATAATTTGCTTCATAGTCAGGATATAGTAGTGAAAACAGAACAAAACATTTCAATAATGTGCATCTGTATGCTGGAAAATTTCATTTTATTAGCTTAAATAGCCTTGAGAAAGTGAGAACTGAATTTGGTAAATTTAACATTACAAGGATAGACCTTTCATACGTCCCTTAAGAGGGTTGCCATATGTCCGTGAAAGTACATTGCTTAGTAATAAATGTAGAAATGTTCGTATTTTCTGTTTTGACTTATACATTTTATTTGATTTGTTGAACACTACTTACTATAGACTATTAAGATTTAATTTATTATTATGTTGCCTACCCTACATGTAGAACTCAAATCGATTAGAACACGCTTTTCGGATTGAAACGGGGCTTCAAGATTCAAAAAATCGATCCTACTAAAAGCTAGGAATGGAATGGGATTCAATCCGGACTGAGGTGAGTATATGAATTAGCGTAATATTTTTATCACCAAAATCGATTTTCATTTTATATTTACCCACAAAAACACATCTGTATTGCTTTATTTCATTAGTGTCTGTTTTATTTTTCCAAGTTTTACAACTGAAATCGATAATTCGTTGTTAAATAGGTTATCCAATATAAACAATAAAGTAAGGCAGGTAACCAACATGGAAATGTATGTAGAACTCTTTAGCAGATGAAATGAAAAACAACGTTTAAACGGAGATCATACTGAGTTCCAATTCGACCAGGGAAATGTATTCAAATTATTTTGAGTCACACATTAAACTTTGTAAAAATATAATAAATTATAAAGGGATCGTTGTTAGCAAGCGGGGAGTTTTCTGTGGTTTCTCTCAAGAAATCAAAGTCAGGTTCTCACTAATCCAGAATTCATGAAATCAGTTAGATTTATAAATTTCCTTGCACTAAACCGAATTGCAACAGATAAACGTTTTGATGAAGTGGTACTTACACCAGTCAACAAATTTCAACTAAGTTTTATAATATGGTGTGAAATGTAATGACCCTACTTAAATTTGGGTACTGAGTTCAGTGGGAAACCCCATTTTTCTCTACCACGACGCATTTCCTGGATACAACACAAACACACGCAATACAGTATGAGTGCACGTTAGTGAGTTTAAATATATCTAAAGAATTAGACTTAGAAATAATAAATATGTCGATTTACACAATTTTGAGTAGCAAAATTCAATGGAAAAATCACTTTTTTCCTATGAGGTCACAGTACTTCGATACACAGCATGATTTTAATACTGGCGAACACTGGCATAATTAAATACAAACAAGAAATGCAGACTCAGAAGGGAGTAGTGTTTTTCTGGTTCAATATACATGTGGACATGATGCATAAAGATCTAACGTTTAGTTCACAATACAGTTGCAATTTTACTCTTTATTTTGTTTTGAAAAGTGTGCTGATGTTCTTCTTTTGTATGATGTTTCATCGCACTTCCTACGAAGACACCAACAGCAGTCACCAAGCATCTAAGGGCTCCAGTGCCCTTAATAACAATGTTCCACAGTAAGGATGTCTTGGTGAAAGCGCTCACCCTGCTCATCGCTTACGGCGGGCAAATTCAACTTTGCTGTTTTAATAATATGACATACGCTGGTTCTGCTAATCCCAGTCTCACGTGCAAACTGATTTGTAGATTTCTACTGCGAGAGCTCAAAACGTTCCAAAACCATAACCGAGGATGCTGGGCTTGTTGCTGTGCGAGGTCTCCCAGATCTGCCCTTGTGAACATCGCATACGGTACCACGAGTCTCAAATTTGTCTCGAGTACGTGCAATTGTTAATCGCTTTGGCGGTTCTGTTCTGTACACACGTCTCCATTGCCTTTGAACTTCAACAACATTCTCGGTTTTCCATTTCCACTTCAAAACTGCTTTCCGCGGTTCAAACGGTAATCTTGACTCCATTTTGTTGTAGCAACGCTAGCATAATGTAATATGAGTCATCTGTTTACAAAACATCATACGATAATCTTGGCTTCATTTGTTCATTGTTGATTTACCTGTCACGTAGCAACGCTATCATAATGTATTTGAGTCACATCTGTTTACAGAACATCACACTACACATCACTGTTGTTTCTCGGTACAACTTTGAAATATATTAAATAGATAACTACTGTGAAAGTGTGTATACATTTTTGGCACCCTCGGTATATGCACGAGGTTATTGACGAGTGCTGTGAACGAAATACTAGGCAAGTTAAAGTTATCTTCTTGTAAAATTCACAGTGTAAATTATTGATTTCTATGTATTTAAAATACTTAAAATTACTCGATTTAAATGTGTAAAATAACACAATTCAATAGAATCTATTTACTGCCTTCCTGTATATTAGCATCGGTAGAAAGGATATTTCTGTTATAAAAAATAAGGTAACTCTCTGTTACCATATAGAAGTGCGTTCTTGTTACGCTCAAAGAAATTAATATACATATATATTAAAGAAAGGTGCAATCTTCATTGATATATGAATGACATTAAATAGCCTCCTACTAGTATTTCATAAGTATGATAATGTGTAGTGTAGACCTAATGTTGTTATGTCTGATTAATCAATAAATATTCTGTGATATTTCTTCAAACATTTGTGTTCTGGATTGTGATTTAATTTCCTCAGTTTCTGATTCCATGCTTCCATAATTATAGCAATGAACTGGAGAGATCACAGAGCATGTGAAAATTACTTGGAAAGCGGAGTAAACTATTTAACGCCCGTTTTTATCACTGAGATAAGGCCACTGTGATACATGGGCCGACATGATAAATTTGGAAAGGATTTGTTTCTTTTTAACGCGTGTGTATTGTGTTGTCCGTTTCTTAATTCGACAGTATACATAAAGTGTATTATGCTTCGTGTGTTTAAAATGGCACAGCTTGTCTTTATGTACTGTTAATATGTGCTAATTAGTGGTGAAAAAATTACCAGATCAATTTTTTTAGCATACAGTTGATTCTGTTACTTATGTGAATACGATTCTAATTAGAGAATTAACCGATAGGGAGCGTGATCATGCATTTTTCAACAGGACTCTGTCACTGCTCATACTGCAAATAATTCCATGAGAGCAATTCACAAAGTGTTTCCACAAGACAGAGTTATTTATAGGGATTTGTGGCCCCCTTGGTCCCGCAATTTAACAGCCTGCGAGTGTTATCTCTGGATTAAATTAAAAAAAAAAGTGTACAAAACTAAAATTAATAATTGTCAGGAAATTGTATGGCTTTCCCAAAATGAACTATTGCGATTGATGATCCTAAAGAGATGGCAAAAATGTATGGAGGTTGAAGGCGGGCAGTTTAGACACCACATTTGATAATTTTGTAAGTAAGAGCCTCTTAAATTGGTTTGTGTATTGTTGTATGCTTAGTTTGTTTTATTGTTTCATCCTCCCACTAAATACAGAGACCCGCCTGGCCGCCTAACCGACTAACGAACGGCGCACTCACCCATAGACAAAATTGATCGCATATATCAGAAATGTTTGATCCATTTTATAATCAGAGAATTTTTTATTCATACTTAATTTACACTTGTTTTGTATGATATATATTTTACAGAACCATTTAGTTTCTTAAAATTGTTTTCGGCTAAAACACGATGTTTCATACAAAGGCACCCTCTTATATAACCAATTTTCAGCAGTAAAAGTTAGGTAAAAAATAAATAAATAAAAACCGAATTTAGGTTATTTATGAATTAAAATATTGTTTTAAAGAGGGTTATTTATCAGTAGCAAGGAACTAAAGAGATTAAAACAAACAAATCCGAGTCCATACTTCTTTCATTGTCAATTAATTGCTTTTGCCCTAATTCTTTTCCGCATTATTGTTCACGCTTTTCCTTTCCTTTATCTTCTAAACCTCTGGCTGTATCTGAACCCAATCAACTCCATCGAGGCAAAGTCACATTTGCCGAGAGGTGATTAAGAACAGAGAGAGTTATTATAGTTGCGCCGGGAATCGAACTGCGTTCCCAGTTGTGGGATCTAGCGGGAACGTAAAGGATTAGACAGAGCAGAAACTCATTCCATCAGAGAGATAGAGGGCAGCTCTGCTTGTCGCCATTTCGCAGATTACTGATGAATACATTTCACTAACCTAAATTAATGAAGTGTAACATACAATCAGAACTGGCCTATGTGATACGGAGCATGGTTTCCGTGGTAACATCAGAAGAGATTGCTCTAGTGTCGAAGTGGCTCCTTCAGAGAGAATTGTATATCATCAGGGTCTAAATATACATATCAAAATTGTTTAGGGAACAGCATACGTTTTAAATATAATTCTTAGTTTGTCATAAATTGATAACTAGTGAGTAAATATGGATGTATTGCACATTTGTTTATCCACTAATGGTCATAGCATAAAATTATTTCCATTATTTATTTCAATAATTGCTACGTATGATAGTTCTTTAACTCAATAAACAGAATTTGGCATCTTCCTTTGATGCCTTTACGAGTTGAGATATACTGAAGGGCTAAACCCCAGGATGTACTCTAAACTCTGAGCTGTTCAATAAAGAATGATTATAACTTTTCCCACGCATACTTTTTCGCATTAAAATTTAACTCTACAATATTTTGTTAGCTTAATATAAACGTAATACTCAGGTTCATGTCTATGAGAAGTGTGCAAGTAGAGACATGCTCAGTTCCGCCTGGGTGATACGCGATGGACGATTTGTTCCTTTGAAATTCTGCTTTCGTCTCAACAAATCTGAGACCTATGGAGATTTGTTTTTCTATTTAGCTCGAATGAGGTTTTAAATTTTTATAGAAGGAAGGCAATTACTTAAAAAAAGTGCAACAAGGTACTGTAATTTCAAGAACTCTTTCAGAAATTCTGAAAATTTTCACTGTGTCAACTCATACACTGGTAACTGAAAATTTGGCTATTTGATATGCAAAGTGTATAAAATTAAAAGCGTTATGTCATTAATTGTGGACACGTTAGAGAATTATGTGAAACATTACATTAATTTTTTTATTTTAATTGAAATCTATTCTTTTAGTGGAATCAAATTTTCAGGAGAACTAGACAAACGTGTCTTAATCAATATTAATTGCCTCAATGTTTCAAAAACGAGCAAACTAAATCACTATTATCAAAACAGCAGCTGTAAATGATCTATTTTGGACACCTTCGTATGGGTTATTGTAAGTACTTTGTATTGATATTTTGTTGGACATCCTTTTGATTTGATTACTGCGTTCGATTCTTCGTCCACCAAACATTACGATCATCTGCTGTTATCACTGTAAACTAGATAGATGATGGATGATGGCCTCAAGCAGCTCCGTTGTTACTGGGATTCCAACATGACTCCAAAACTTTCAACTTTGACCACAAGTTTTCAATTTGATTGAGGTCACGACTGTTCCCTGGTCAAGGGAAGACAGTAACATGACGGTTGTTGAATTATTTCTGATTGATTCGACCTGTGTGATATCCTGCTGGAAGATGCACCGCTGACTGTCACCCCCAAACCATACTTGCCTCCTACGCCCAAAACGCGGGTTCGAACCCGGCCAGGATCGATGGATTTTTTCGGGCGTAAAAATCCCAAGTATGGCTTCCTTCGGAAGGGAAGTAAAGCCGTGGGTCCCGTGTCGTACATTTACGGCACGAAAAAGAACCTCAAGCCTGAAAGAGAGGCCTCTGAGCAAAATTTGTCGGCCGTTTCACGCCCTGAGTTGAATGGGACGCTGATGACCTGAGATGTTAAAGAGCGTCCATAAATAAATCAATCAAAAAAAAAAATCAAATCAATCACCCCCAAACAAATCACGAATATTAGGCAGCAGTTTTAAGTCTGAGATCTCTTTATGGCATTTATGTTTTCCTCTGACACTGCCTGACCCATGCCTTGACATGCTTCCTTATACCATGAGACTGACAAGATGCTCATAATGGTCAGGTAACATGTCCCCACCTCTTTGGCCACGCACAAACGTAATGCTATAACTTCCAAATGACTTTACCCCAGTCTTCTTGCGTCCAATTCCTGTGTGCTCAAGCCCACTCCTCACGTCTTTGCCTCTGCCTTTGACGAGATAATACTTTTTTCTTGAGGTACTGGCTCTTGGACGATTTCCACAACGTTTTATCTGATTGTTCGATCAGAGACTTGTAGCTGAGAAGTTCTAAAGATGGCATTTATATCTTTTGCCTTAGATCTTGTAGAGAGATGCGGCAGATTCTGTTGCAGTCTTGAGCACCGCCACTTCTTGGGGACGTTCTTGTGCTACCAGTTACTTCGTACAGCTTGCAAAATTTCCTAATGTCTAATTTTGCAGCACTACCACACAACCTTTCCGCTATTTCTTCACAGAAAGTGCCTTCTTCACGAAGTGTTACTGCCTTACTCCTTTTACTTAGCGCGTATTGTCTTAGGAGCCATTATTTCAAATTACAGAAACTTTTTCAACTCACTGTGAAGGATGTTGCCAACTGCTATACAACAATGATGGTCGCACGACTTGGGTACTGAGAGAATACCACAATCAAACACAAGAGCTCTATTGGTTGAAAATACAATAATTACACAATTAGTGCTGCTGCACTAAGATGGAATTATTGAAATTGCTGAATGATAAAAATTAAACTTGTATTTAATATCTATAGAAAATGTAGCACGTTCCACCTCTTTTAAAGATAATAAATATGGTATAGAAACATCATAGACAAAATAAAAACACCATCTGTTGATATGGCACAATACAATCTTTGTATATCTTGTAAGGTTTAAAAAGGATAAAAATTTTACGAAAAGTGTCCAGAATTAATGCCACTACTGTAATGCACGGGCTCTTTGAGTTGAGTTCGGCAGTATACATAAAGTGTATTATGCCACATGTGTTTACAATGGCACAGAGTGTCTTTATGTACGATTCATATGTGTTAACTCGGTGGTGGAAGAAGCATAGGATTTTTTTAGCATACAGTTGATTCTGTTACTTATGTAAATACCTTACTAACCCCCTTTTCAGAGAACTAACCCACAGAGAACGTGATCATGTATTTTTTTCAACAGGACTCTGCCACTGCTCACACTGCGAATAATTCCATGAGAACGGTTTACAATGTGTTTCCACAAGACAGAGTTATTAGTAAGGATTTGTGACCCCTCTGTTCCCCCAATGTAAGAGCTTGTATTATTATCTCTGGAATACAGCATAAAATGTCGTATACAAGGGAACCCACACACCATACAAGAACTCAAAAGGAATTGTCCGGATTTTTCAAAGTGCACTTCAGCAAGTAATGAATAATTTCCTGGCAACACTCTGGGGTAAAGCAAAACTGATCGCACGGTAGCTATTGCAAAGGTTGGTGCACCGCTAGGGAGCTATTTTGTGTCTGAAATAAGATTTGTGTAAGCATACCCCCCATGCACTTTGGGCTAACAATCCAGTTATTAAATATCTTAACCACGGTAATGTACAAATTAAAAAGGCGATGGTAATAATTGCCAAGACCCTTCTCTGAAAGCAGGTGCTGCAAGGCTGGTCGAAACATGTGCTACTGTGTCTCACTGGAGATGAATCCAGTTTCCGCTACATGACCGGCGCCTGCATAATTCCGATGTCCTCGGTGCTCTGTCATTGTAAGTAGCCCCGGAGCTAAGGGCGCGCACAGTGTTTGCTTGCCTCACTCTTGTCAGATCGGCGGCTTGTGATGGAGCCCACCTCGCTCAGGGACCGTCTCTGTGATACATACCTCGCTCACATGATGTTTAATTCATCCTGTGGACATACGCACATGGCAAGGCGAGGCGAGGCAAGGCCTGGGGAACGTGCAACCAGCCATTGATTGCCTGCCGTACGTATAATATGAAACACGTTAGGTCGGCTTCCACTCACTCAACCATTCAGGTGGATGAGTCCGGTCGGTAATTGCTAAACACTGATTTGTTGACTCCTGCAGGTGTATACAATGCAACCTGCCTCCCGCATTTTTTTTCTCTGCTGCTGCGGTTTTTATTCCGAACCCAAGGTCTAGTCGTGGGTAAAGTATCCTCCACTGCAAACAGGTTTGACCTCTGAAAGTAAATTGGTCACAGAAGATACGCCATCAACGCAGTCATTGTGTACTCTCTATCGCGAAAAAATCACCTTTGAATATGTACGAAGTTAACTACCTTAAACATGCTACAAATTAATATGAACAAATATAAAAAGCAGAATTATTTCCCATTTCCACATAAATGACCATTGTGTAGTTGCTTGCAACACTAAACAGGCTTTAAATATTATTGTTTAAAGACGCTCTTTAACATCTCAGTCATGAGCTTTCGAAAAACGATTTGATGATGTTTTGCGATACTTTACTATTGATATCTGCAATGATTTTTACTCAAACTGGAGCAAAACTCATACAAAAGTGTGTATGAAGTATAGGTTTTCGGTCAATTCCAGAGCATTAGAGAACTAACAGCATTTATTCTTGAATGTACAGAATGCAACAAAAGACACGTGAAAAGTTTGAGGAAACATTCCTCATGCATTCAGGATAAAAAAAAAATATGAACATGGGTCAGAAATTACTTTATATCCTTGTTAGAGCCCTTTCTGTACACCCTCCGTCACATGGACTCCCTGATGTATTCGTGGAGTATCTCGTATTGTCTGACAACCTTGCAGAATACGAACACGAAGACTCTCTGCGCTCTCTACACCTGCCATCTCATTTAAATATCTCACTTTGCTGTATCTGGAACGAGGTCCGTAAACACACAGAACTGACACTAATTGCTAGGTGTTACGTCAAGCAATGAGGTGAGTAGCATAATAAACGAACTGCGTGGTACAGAACGACCACAACTGTGAACCTAGGAACCAAGTATAGGACACGCCCCCTAACGGAGGTAAAAGCGAATGTTTAACTACTGCACGTATTAAGCAAATATTCTGTTGTGGGGATATTGCCACAGGACAGCCATACTGCCACACCGTGTAAGCGGAGTTGTAGACAAAGGGCCCTAATAAGAAAATAAAGCATTTCCTCCTATATTCATACAACATACGAGGGTAGATCCATAAGTTTTCGGCCTCGCCGATAAGGATTATCGCCTTCACAAAACCCTTATCTAGTGTCGTACCTTATCTTTTAAGTAAATAATTGCAGCTGTAACTTCCGCTCCGCTGTGTTCAGTTCTTAAGATGTACTTGCATAAAGAAGGCTTTGTGTAGAAGATAGTGGCATTTCAAAATGGAGTATTAAGTTCTTCACAAAAGCATGTATACCAAATGATATAAAACAGTGATTAGACGGTGTATATGGGGAAGCATTCCCCTCATATTCTACTGTAAAAGAATGGGCCAAACTTTTTCGAATGGGTCGAGAAATCATTGAAGACAAAGAGCATGCAGGTCGGCCCTTGGAGGTGCTCACTCCTGAAAATTTCGCTCTTGTGGAAGGAGAAATTACTGAAGACCGGCGGTTCAAAGTTACAAAATAGCAGCAAGATTAGACCTTTCTGAAACAACAGTCCTTCGAATTATTCATGAACATTTAAACATGAATAAGGTAAGTGCAAGATGGGTTGCACTTCTTCTTTCCTCGGTCCAAAAGCAGCAACGAGTCATCTGTTGTCAGGCATTATTGAAGCTCTCTCGTGGCAACCAGAGAGAAGTTGTGCAAACCATTGTTACAGCAGATGAAACTATGGTGATCTACTGTGGTCCCTAATCTAAGAAGTAGCGTAATTCTCGCCAGGTACCGCCTCTAAAGGCCAAGGTCACTCAGTCAACCAAGAAGATAATGACCATAACCTTTTGGGACCGTGAAGGAATGTTCTCCATTGACCTCAAGGAGAGGAACCCCACAGTAAATGGGGAGCACTATGCTGGCCTACTGAGCAAACTAAGTGTTTCCATCAAAGGAAAAAGTCGAGGTAAGCTGAATGGTGGGTGTGCCTTCTTCACGACAATGCGTCTGTGCATACAGCTCTTGCTACAAAGAAAGCTGTGAAAAAATGCGGCTTCAAGGAGATTTGCCAGCTACCCTACACCCCAGATCTAGCTCCCAATGACTGTTTCCTCTTCTAAAAACTCGAGGAAGGAAATTTAAGTGTGACGAAGAAGTGATGGACGCTGTTTATGCCCATTTTGCAGACAAGACTTCTGTTTATTTTGGGGGGAGGGTTTGAAATGCTAATTGAAAGATGTGAGAAGAATATTGTAATAAAGGGTAACTATATTGAAAAGTGAAATATAGTTTTTGTCTTTATCTTACCTAGAAAATGGTTAAGCCTGAAACTTATGGATCTACCCTAGTATTTGCACCCTCTATATGCAAGGAATGTTTCCCTAAAAATTTAAATATTGAAATTAATTTTGTTACACCTGTACGAATTAAAACCGAAAGAAATATAATACAATTTTAAGATGTGTATTCATTTACTGAGATAAAGTAAATTTTAATCAAATTGAAGGCATGAGAGCAGTTTCAAATATGCAAATATTGCATCCTAAGTTTTTTCTTTTGAGACAACTGGAAGAGAAAATTGAAATTTAAAAACTAGATTAACCAATTCCAAATTTGAGTCAAAATGTGATTTTAACCTATAGGACATACAACGCTTTCTGTGGACGCAGACTGCATCCTGTAGACTCCGAATGATAATCGAAGTGCTGTCGATTGTTTGTTCCACGAAATCCATGAGCGTTTTACTTTAATTAGTTACATCACTAGGAGGTTTAATTCAATTCTCTTTTTCTTTCCCCTCTCTGTTATGTACGTTTAGCCACCCATGCATGAGTGTGAATTCTAGTTTTTAAGATTCTTGAAATCTATATTCAACAGTGGCAGCAGCAATGATATTGTGAACACTGAGTTTGTGCTGCCGCGAGCCGCCGCTGCTGTAGAGTAAAACAGTACGTCTATTATAGAGAGATGACACCGTTTTGCAGCAGTTGGGCAAATGTTTGGAAGCTGAGATCATACTTTTGAGCAGATTGCATAATATGAAAATAGGAGGTGAATTAATGAATATGCGCATCCTCTCATTTCCATTATACGAAACCTAATCAAAAACAGAGACATACAATATACAACATAAACATGGCAAGAAAATAATTGTAACATTATAATAAAGCAGTAGTTTTTGGTGGTTGGATAAAGATCTGAATTCAGCGAACCGCTTTTTAATATATAAAATGTTTTACAAATTTAAATATGCCTAAAGTTGCTATATATTTTTTTGAGTAGTGTTTAACGCCCGTTTTTATTTACTGAGGCACCACAGGCGGTGGACACTGATGATACATTAAATGAAATGATATATTGGGAAAGAATTTTTTTTAAGGAAGGAAACGTTCCAGACCTAAGTCTAGGGTACTTCCCTGGCATTTGCCAGTTATAAGGACTGAGAAAAACCTCAGACAGAGAGGACGGTCCTGGCGGGATTTGAACCCCAGACCTCCCGCTCACGAGTTCGCGCCTTAACGACCTCGGCCAACTGTGGGTGTACAGTTGCTATAGCCTACCTTATGATTTCGATCTAAAAATTACGCAACAACGCTTAAAATATTCTAACTACTTGAGATCAAATAACTGAATATTTAAAACATTAAACTCGAAAATTATATAAGGTATGTAAATGAAACAATAAACCTCTGCTTGTTTTTAAGATCACGTTTTTATTTTTCACGCGTTTGAATCTAAATCACGCCTAAGGATTTACTCTTTTGAAATTATTCAGATATTTTATATAGTGACAGCGGGCTTAACTGACACAGTTACAAAGTAGTTTCAATATGTTAAACTTCATACACGTTTTCGTTAAACTTGAGATCTTCATTTACCACAGTCATGAACAGAACGAGGGGCGGTATGAAATTGCAGTTGTAAGTCCTTAGCGTATAGGTGGTTTATCTCTTAACAACGTCATTGATTTACAGCATAAATGTAGTGTTCCCAGTACCAAACTCCTGCCTTAACGAGACGCCAGGATTGTATTATAATATTATTACAATAAAAAAGAAAGTTCGCGATCCCACTACAAGATCTCGGAAACCCGGAGCGGGTTCGCGAATCACAGTTTGTGAAACACGACTCATACTAAAGGATCAACTATCAAACTTGGATATAAGGAAGAAAACAGTCCTAGAAGATGCTGTCATCATCTGTTTAAAATGGGTGTTGCAGCAAGATTTACAGTTTGGGACCCCCGCACGCCATATGGATCCACTAGTCGGACGAACTGAGAATGATGACCGGGACTTGCTAAACAAGAAAGTAGTGATGAACACGGACGGTTCTGTCTCTCTAATCGAGACTGCCTTAAACCTCTGCCTATTGTTGGAAGACACCTTCGTATCATTTTTTAAAGACGTATGCTTACCAAAAGTTCAATTAAAATTCCTTAAAAATGGATCAATAAAGAGAGTATTGCAATTCTTTCAAATGAAATAATATGTACACGTGAAATTTCTTCTTTTCAGCGATGCGGAGCGAAACTTCGTTAGTCCAAAATTAAATTGATGATGTTATGCTTGAAATGTAAAGAAAATAATCAGCGATGCACGGATAGAAACAAACAAACAAACAAATGAATGTTTTTCCCCCGAGGAGAAGTGCACGTTTTTCCCTCGCTATGTGTCTGTCCATGAGAACGGCGCAACTACTGTGCGGGCTCGCTACTCACTCCCACAATTAATCAGACTGCAAATTACACGACTCACTGAACCGTTTCATACAGTTCTGCATCACTGAGCGTGTCTGATTGATAACCCACGCGGTTTTCCACGCAAATTATTAACAACATACCGCTCCTAATTATACCTACAGAATGCAATCAATCACTCAATCAATCAATCAGTTGATATAGAAATAGAAAATGCTATATGTAAATCTCACAGTATATGCGAATAATGTTTGCGTTCTAATACCAATTAGCGCTCCTCAAGTGTAAAGCGTTGCTTGTCCCCTTAGCTGTGGGATCTAAGGCTCAGAGCCACGGGATCTATGGACTCTGCTCCATAATCATAAGTCGCAGGCGATTCGGGTTCAGTTCCTGTTGGGCCGGCCACTCCTAACCTTGAGCTTTTGCGTGGTTTCCCCTGGTCACTTAATTTTAGCTGGTTCTGTTACACGACGAGTTGGGCTGGCGCCTGCGATGGTGGCTTGCGCTTGTGCTTCGGCGTGGAATGAAGCAAAACTTCTTAGGTGTTCAGGGGAAGCGTTCCAGCTAGAAACTCCATCTGCATCCGTCCGGTCACCGCGTGTAGATTCTCTCCCCCCGGTGCCTGCTTCATCTCATCTCTTTTTCCCGGACAAGGGTCACCATGAGCAAATCCTCCTGGTAAACTATTCCTTGATTTTCGAAAAATGAGATGACCATAACTTTCCCAACAGAAACAATCACTTTTTGCTCATTTAAGGTGAGAGCTTTACTGTTTACTCTCGGGATCGAAATGATGTAACCAAGTTCCATCAGCAATGATTACCTATGAAAGAAACTCCACATCTTCCTGTATCATCAACTTCAACTGTCACGCGAATGTCCTTTGTTCGGGAACCCGCCGTGCACAAACATATCTCATTTGTAGCTTTGCATTTATTGGGCAACATGGTTCATGCACATGGGATTTATCAATATACGCCCAACCAACGTCAGTGCGCCGTTGCCGTTTTCTCTGTAGTTTCATTGTTTGGGAGTACTGCCCCACCATTCGTGGACAGCTGCCCGAATTTCCTCGAGGGAGACCTGGTGAACATGTTGGGCGCGGCCAACTTTGTGGTCATTGCGTTGTCCTCTCCGAGGAGTACCTGTTACTGAATCCTGCGTCTAAGCAGTGTAAGGTTCTTGCAGTACACCTCGCTGTTGACGGTTCCTTGAGAAAGTCAGTTCTTTGGCAGTATGCCTGAAGTGTTCCAAAAGACTGTGATCATCTGCTTGCCTCAAGATGGAGCAACACGGACTCAAGATGGAGTCGGGGAATTCCTATGTGTTTCCATTGAATAGATGGAACTTTTCTCGGACATGTGATAGTGACACTATGACCCGTCACTATTCACCAGCTTCTTCCAAAAATCCGAATCTTCATTATGCATTGTAATCAACGACAGACTTTAATTCTTTTGTCCTTTTGTGTATGCGTCAAATCACCTGGAACTCAATGTGCGCACTCTTTTTTCTTATTCAAATCGTAGTGAACAATGCCAGTGAACATATTCCAGTTCATCAAAGGTTATGCAATAATCAATTCAGACACAACCTCAATGTTCCTGGGAGACCGCGAGACAGCACTCGTATTCCCTGCCGCTGACGAACCAGTCTTATGTGCGGGAGCTTCTCGACTATTTACCGCAGTCAAACATATATAAAATTCTGCAATTTGGACGCTTTCCTTTCACTAAAACCATGTTGTCCACAACTTTCTATACTTAACATAAAAAAAAAACACTGTCGTCTTGCATCTGCATGTCTTAATAGTATCAGTCCTCGCCCTACGAATGGACTTTCCCATAGATTGCGCGATGCTCTTAAAACATTGCTATTGTAAAGAATTTCGTATTTTTATCAGTAAAAAGTAAATTAGCACATTCAAATTTACATCAGCACTTATCGTGCATGGACATACATTCTTAGTTTCGTAAGGTATCATCAAAACCATAAATGTTGACATGCTGCATCATGTTTGACAGTAACCCATCTGGACATATGTCGTATTTGTAATGTAAGTAAACTTGGGAGTTTTACTATCCGTCGATATCTCACATATTTTTCTATAAAGAAAGATGTAAATTATGAAACAAGAAGGAACAGCTCTGTGGAAACACCTTGAATAGATGGGTATGAGTACGGAAGAGCCTAAACCATGAGAGAAAGAAGAAGAAGAAGAAATGCTTCTTTTTAATAAGTATGGTAACTTTTTCATTCATATATTTTGCAATGTTTTTTCATAAACAATGCTCCAATTTGTTTGAACCACTATCAGTGCTGTTTATTGCTGACTTTTATCTTTCGAATCTAATTGTAATACACGGATCTGTAAAAGACCAGAAAGGCCAAAACATTTGTACTCTTGTTTTTTGTAGATATAAGGTAGCTACGTAAATAACGCTACCTTAACACTTAAATTGCTATAAATCTGGAATTCCTTAATTTCCTCTACGGCTAGTTTGCTATAGAAGAATAAAACATGTGAAACTAACTTGAAATATTCATGATCTGAAGTTTTCTTGACATACAGAGTGATTCTAAAGTTCCTCCCTGGTTTCGGGAGCAGAACATACTCATACATAACGGAAACGCTTACATTAATGGTTAGAGTATCTCCCCAAGTTTCATACATACTTGCAGGTGTTCCATGTCCTCTGTTGGTGACGCGGTAGACACTAATCCTGTAGTCAAGCTCTTGCTATATACGCCCCAACATCTGATGGTCGATACCAACAACTGCATGCGTGATCCTCTCTCGCAGCTGTGGTAAATCATGTGACAAAGGGGGTACGAACACGTGGTCTTTAATATAACATTTTGAGGGTTCACTTGCCGGACACATGAAATGTGACTTCGTCGCTAAAAATCAGTTTCTCAGCAAAACCGTTTTCTTCTAGCCTCTCTTGAAAATCAATACAGAATTGAAGACGACGATTGTAACAATCGACACTCAGCGCCTACAACAGCTGTATCCGCGTGACATGTCGACTTTTAAGGGGTCCTGACAGATGCTTCTGGCACACGCTCAACGGTCTCAACCCACACTCTTGGTCGCCGTGTTCGTGGTCCACACACATGGAGCCAGTCGCTTCAAATTTTTTGTACGATGCATGAATTGTTTTGGCTGTAGATGGTTCTTGTTGGTGTTTCATATGAAATAGTCCTTTTACCGTCACAACGGTCTCACATTTAGCGAATTGTTACACGCCGAAAACTTTATGTGTACTAGTGAACGCCATATTTTCGCTATGACTGTCCTCCAGCGGCTAAATCTACAACTACATCATGGTGCCTATTACGAATACAAACTTAAAGAGATACTCTTTCCTTTTATATAAGCGTTTGAGCTATGACTGTCAACGTTTCTGTTCTATCGACTCCCGGAATTAGGGAAGGTCTTTAGATTCACCCTGTACATTTTGTTGTGCAATTTAACCAGAGAATCGCATTACTCAAACAATGGTAGGAGTGAAGAATATTGGAAATGTTCTGTAGAGAGCCATTTCTGATCATCTGCTTTGTGGCAACAAAATTGTGTTTAACAAAGAGAGGTCTCATAAAGGAGTGTGTAGTTTCTTTAACACCAAGCCACCTCCACAGCAGATGAATGTGCTACCATCTTTAAAGATGTCCGTCCTGGTGGTGTAGTGGTAGCCATACTTGCCTTCTAAACCCAAGATCGCGGGTTCAAACCTGGCCAGGACCGATGGATTTTTTCGGGCGTAAAAATTCTAAGTAAGGCTTCCTTCGGAAGGGAAGTAAAGCCGTGGGTCCCATGTCGTACATTTACGGCACGATAAAGAACCTCAAGCCTGAAAGAAGAGGCCTCTAAACAAAAATGTCGGCCGTTTCACGCCCTGAATTGAATGGAATGCTGATGACCTGAGATGTTAAAGAGCGTACGTAAATAAACAAATCAACCAATCTTTGTAAATATCTTCTGCAGACATTAAACAATATCTTGCTGATCTTGTAACACGTCATGATAGAATGTATGAAAGTTAATGGGAAGAACTGCTACAAAGTACCTCACATGGGGAAGCAGAGTTTACAACGACAGGGGTGTTTTGTCATTAGTTCTCTATTAAACCCCAACAGTGTTATCTATGTCTGTGTAGCTGTACGCCATTTTGAGCGATTAATTGTCTGAAATATTGATAATATCAGTTCTCTGTAAATAAGTATCTGTATTCATTATTGCGTGATGCCTCTATAGAAACGAGACTATTATATTGGGACAGAGACTATACAAACAGGAAAACTATAACAAAAATGTTTTCTTTAGATAACAGCTTAATAATGTAGATATTGTCATAATCTCCGGTAGAGCACACTTTTACATTGGAGTAGGTTGGACGCTAGATGCTAGCCCTGATTTTTAATCCCTAAAACCCTAAGTGAAAATGTACATAAGGGACGAGGAACACAAATAATACAATGAAGTGATGCTACTGCAGCCTTGTATATAATCTCTATTATAATTTCAAATGTTACCTGTAGGACACTATTGCGAGGGGCAGGGAGAGCAGTTGTACATCTTCACTTGCTCACGTCTCTCTATAGACTGACGCTTTTCCTTACCAAAGCATCCAAGCATTGACTTTTAGCTATGAGCATGCGCAGAGATTGACTTTTTTTGTTTCACACACTTCAGACGAGCGTGGAATTAGCTCACGATTGTTGACTTCAAGAATGCTTTACTGTTACATTAAGCACCTCGACAATGTTTTATCACAGCACATCACTGTCCCATTATTAACGGACAATTTCCATTATTAAGCTCCATCGTTTCGTACTGTGTATCAAATACAAGTTATTGCATACTGATGTTATTAGAAAGGCAGCCTCTTTTCTAATACATAGAATGAGAAATCAATTTTTTTAAAACTAACAGTAGGCAACAAAAATAGACAATATTCAAATAAGTTAGAGTTTCTGTTAAAATGATAAATATTCGCTCAATATAAAATTTTCTTGGTCTGGATATGAAAACCGTATGAAATAGACACAAGTTTTGAATTTCGTCATTTAAAAATGATGATAATTTTTGGCATTTTCTACATATAAAATAAATAACTTAAGAAACTAGGGGTGCTATTAAACAAATAAGCACTATCCCATATGTGTCCTAAATAATCTAAAATATGTAGACCTTTACCGCCATTATAGCGTTACAGGGCTACCTAATGGCCTTAACATTATCCATCTGTTTCTCTAACATTTTCAAATTGTATACACATCAGGTGTTTCCTCTGCTGAGAAAGCGTCAAGAATGAGGATAACATAGTTTTATATAGTCAGTCTTAGTTGAACCATAAAAATAAAATATTTACCTAGTTATACGAGGATGGATTATTAAGTAACACACAATACTTTTTCCCCGCAGTGTTTTTATAGCTGCGACAGTGAACTTCTGCAGACACATAGTTTGAAGTTCCCGCTAGAAACGTCAAATGTTCTATCAAGTATAGCTCTTGCGACAGAATACGTTGCAAAAATAGCACGCATGTTACTGTCGTCAATTTGTGAAGGGCAAAGAGGTGTAGTTAATTTTTTTTGTGGACGAAAAGACAAAACCCGAGTGAATTACACAAGGAAATGTTTGAACATGTTGACCCGCCACGTTCCGGACGACCAGTAACAGCTGCAACTCAACGAAACGTCACAGTCATTGACAGGCGGATCCATGTACGAACCTTGTCACAGTTGTTCAGCATTTCTTACGGTACGGTGTACGAAATCGTGCATGAATTTTCGTAAAGTTAGTGCCAGTTGGGTACCGAACAACCTGACAGATGATTAAAAAGGCGAACGAACGATGACATGCCTGGATCACTTATGGGCTATGCTGCAGTGACTGGTGATGAACCCTCAATGTATGGAAACGTCTCCATACCCCAGCAAAGAAGAAATTCAAGTTGACGCAATCCACGAAAAAGGTTCTAGTGACTATGATGTGGCATATGTATGCTTTTTTGGGTGTGGAATTTCTTACTTAAACACGAAGGACCACTGTGAATGCTACATCATGTAAAAGAACATTGATAAAGTTGCGCCGTGCAGTTTGTGACAAACTCAACGCTGCAAATGTCAGACTGCTCCATGACAATGCTCGCCCCCATGTTGCGGCTTCTGTCCATACCAAAATCTTGAACTTTGGTTGGAGGTGCTCCGGCAGCCACCATACATTGCAGACCTTGCACTCCCGGACTTTTATCTAGTTCGCTCAATAAAGAAATGCCAAAGAAAGGCCAACGCTTCAATTCCGACTGTGCCAAATGTCATAAATGTGTCGAGAGACCTGGCTCCTTTATTGAAAGTAGCTAAGGAATTGTGTATGGAATATTTTGCCTTACCTATTAAACTTGTTTTTTTTATAAAAAAACAAAGTGCGTTACTTAATTATCCACCTTCGTGATAACAGCCTTTCAGCAGAAAATGGCGGAAATGTTTCAATAATAAATGATGCCGTACTTACATTATCCAATTTCAACATTAGATGGCGTATGAACACAGACTTCTGTAGTGCATTACTACAATCTAGTGGGAGTAGTGAAAATAATAGCGGAGCTACAATAGGATTTCGAATCTTACTATAGAAAAGCCCTCAGTTATTTCATAGGAACTATAAATACTCAATATATGCTCCTTTTGTTGTTCTGCATATGTCCATTTCTTCCCACACACGGAGCGGTGACGCTTAGAAAACAGGTTTTGATACCTCCCTGTAGTTACGGAGCAGTCGCAGGTAGAGGAGGATACTTTGGTACTTCAACCATGCTCAGCGGCTTGCCGTTTGTCACTACGTCCCCAATGGGGGCTCCTGCAGGAAGGTTCAAAAATATTTGTAAATAGAACACCCTAAAGCTGGGTATAGCTCCTCTCCAAGGTGTTCTAGCGCCTCAGAAAGTCCACTTCCAGAGGTCGGGGCAGAAACGTTTTCAAAGCGCAAGCCACCGCACACACACCTCGGCTTGGCACTTTCGACCTTGTAACAGAAGCAATGGAATGACATGGGAGAGCAAAAATTCCTGGTAAGTAAAAATCCATCCTGGAATTTGCTCCAAATCAAGGTCGAATGGCCGTCCCTAAGAGATTTGATGTGGGACCTCCTGCATGCGGTTACCAAGCGTTTCTGCCTGAACTAAGAAGGTAAGAAGGGCATTCGAAAAGGTTTGCTGCCAGCCTATCCATTGTTGGACAATAATGTGTACAGAAATGTAACTAACACAGCTGGCCATAATGAACTTTAAGCTATTGAAATATGCATAAGTGGAAGTTTAAACTTACATAGTCACTGCCGTGCAGTCTGTTGAGTTTAGTCCTGTGTCATGAAAAAGCATCAAGAAAACTTCAGATTCTACATTTTCACACACTATAAACAGGTAAAAGAGCCAAATCCTTCTAGCTGTTCATTTGATATTATTGCAAGATGAATTCTATCATTTGAAGAAGGGCGAGAGACTTAGAAATACAGCCCTCGCTCTAGTCGGCCTTGGGAAGCTGTGAACGAGAGAACAATTCAAAGAGTGAGAAACTTGGTACAGGAAAATCGACACAATACAGTTGCTAAGTATGGAAGTGGTATCAGTGTTGCCAACATTGACATTATACTCACTGAATATTTAAAGCTGTAAAAACTCTTGGTTCCATATTCCCTAACCAATGAGGAGAAGAAGAGGAGAAAGGAATGTGCAAGGAAACTGCTGAGCATGTTCGCACTAAATGGTCCTAAAGTTTGACAGTTATATGCACTGGTGATGAAAGTTGGTTTTATTACTCTACCACCCCAAATAAAGCTGAGAACTGCGTGTGGATAAATGAGAATGACCCAAGACCAGTTGTTCTTCGACAAGATTTTCGTTCTCGGAAGCGAATTTTCACTGTTTTGTTCAACTACAAAAGACCATTATTGATTGACTGTATGCCAGAAGAAATGAAAATGAATGGAGAATACTATGACACATTTTGTAGTCTTTATTTGAAGAGCTGAGGTGGCGGTGTCCAAAGACAGGAACTTCAAGGCTGCCGCTTTTGGGAACATTGCGTCTCCCCACAGAACAGCTGCAAATATGAGGAAAGTGGAAGTCGCCAAAGTCCAGTTGCTTGATTATCCACCCTACAGCCCTGACCTTGCACCGTGTGACTTCTGTTTCCTAGAGTGAAAACTTTTAAATGAGTACAAGACCTTGCTCAAGCTATAAATTCAGTTCTGTCGACAACATCTCAGTCCCAGTACCGCAGTGCTTTTGACAAGTGGTTGCATCGTCTACAACTGTATATGTGGAGAGGGATGGAGAGTATTTGACAGGATTGTGAGGATAAGTTTTCGAATTTAGTTCTTAACTTGCACTCTAAGGTAAAGCTTGCAAAACTTTTTGAATGCCCTTTGTAGAGGGAGTCAAAGTCTTGATCCTTGACATAACTGCACAGGAAAAAAAAAAAAAAAGTGGTCACAATCTTTTCTCTCGATAAGAGCTCAAAAATGCTGTTATCCCTAAGGTAATTTTATCTTATAGTCATTAAATCAAATGGATCAAATAGGGTATAAACCTTTTCCCTTTTTTACAAGTACCTCTTTTCCACAAATTGTACACATCCTCTGCGAATTGAATAATTGTCGGAGGAGGAATTTTTCTCAAAATTTGTACGGAACCAGCGGTATACGAACCGATTATGATTCTGCTTTTGTAATTGGCAGCTAAAGGCATAACTACCGTGTTTCGGGAAATACAGAACATCACTTTGAAAGTTCTTTGTCTGTGTTTGCGAAGATAACTTTTGTACACGAAAATATTCCTAAATTCCTCAGTCGTTTCAAATGACCCTATAAAGTTCATCCAAAGTGAATAATATTGTACCTCGGGTCTGCAGCTATATTAATATCAAGTAGGCTCGGTAATAAGCTAAGTGAAATCACAACAAGAATGATTTTTTCGTTTATTTTTAATTGGAACCATAATAATTATTTAGACAACTAGTTACTGAAACTAATTTTGTATCGAGTTATCTACAATATTTTATCTATGTTTGTTATATGTAACGAAATTTATTTTCAAAATTCATTAAATAAATTTATAATAAATTGCAGTTTATTGCACTCTGCTAAACCTACTTGAATGTTTACATTTATATGATTGAGGAATAGTTTCCTGGTAACAAGAGAAATCAACAAACATTGTTGCTGTATTATCCATTTTAGATTTCGCTTATTCGCATCAAAAAGTGAAAATAAGAGAAGAAGATGAATTAGACACTCCACCAGCTGCAATCATACAAGCAGTCGAATATTCAGCTTTGGATATACTTCCTGAAAAATCTACAAAATTTATATGAACAATTACACGAAATTCAAGGAGTGGTGCTTGAGTAATAGCATAAGAATAAATGACGATACAATATTAGCGTGCAGTCTACGTATTCATCCTTTCTAGGGAACAAAAGCTAATCGTCATATGCTTACACAATTTTAAAACATGCATAAAAAGCAAAGCTCACCTGTTTAAAATGTAAAACACGCGTTAAGGCAAGTGATATAATAATTAGCAGAGTCCAGAATTTCAGGTGATTTAATTTGGTTAAAGTAGGCGGGCTAAAAGCACTTAAAATGCTGAAAATATACAGTAATATAATTAAAATAAGCATTTATTAAAAGTAAAAACAGGGAATAATATCACTTATATAATTAAAACAGGTATTTAATGAGCTACTTAATACTTTCTTTAACACAAATTAAAGTACTTAAGTTTACTTTTCTTGGTTTCTAGCAACAAAAAGATGATTTTTCAAGCTATCAAAAATTCGCAGTGGTTTCTGGTCGATTTCATTTTCTGTTTATGCGTTTTTAGGGAAATCAGGTTAGTGTCTCTCTTACTTTCGTACTGAACACATTGTAGAGACGGTTTATTGCACAGCTGTACCGCTCTCATCTTTCTCGCTTGCAATTGTTTGTTACATTTATGCAACTGAGAAGTTAACTCTCACCGCAATTTCCTAGAATCTTCTCGCGCAGATCGATACAAGGCCACGACGTTTGAAATTACAGTACTTCCCTCATCCTCTGTATTTCCTGGCATTCGTATGCCCGAGGTAACCGTGCCTTCCTTTCACCAATGAAGGATCAGCATTTGAAGAGTTTAACTGAATGGGTTGAGGAGAAAGTTTTTAACTGCTTGAAAAGAAATAATTGTATAACAAGATTCTCAATAGATGTTTTTGTTAGGTAAACATGCCATTAGTTTTTATAACTTTTCCCCCGTCGTTGTATTGAAATCCTTTATGTACTTTTTAAAATGCGTACATAACCGTAGAAAAGATCTATAACGATGCAAAACAGGCAAAAATGTGTTAAACCTTAAAATAGGTAACAGAAATAAAAATTAGGTAAAATAAAATTTAGCCCAACTGGCCCCAAATATACGGAAAATTGTTCATTTCTAACTGATCTTAAATCCACCCAAATAGAAAAGGCATTTTGCTTAACTTCCGGGCTCTGCTTATTACACTATGGTCACTAATCAGAATGTACAAATGTGCAAATACTTAAGCTGTAAAACATGCTGCAAATATTCAGAATATTATCTAATAGGAGAGACTAAAGGGAACTGCAGGGAATATAAGAAACATAAAATAAATAACACATCATTATGAATATTGTTAACACCAAGACTTTATTTGGAATGAATGAAGTTTTAGAACATGACATTCAAAGTAAAGGTTTGCTGGAAACAGCCTCTATGCATTACGTGACCTCTGGAGACTAAATATAAAAAATGAGCTTATCAAGTTTTTTTTTATTTTCTTCAAGCCACTTAGCAGCTCAGAATGAAATGGCACGTGTTAAGTTTTATTACTATATAATCATTATCATTTATAATAATTGTTAGTATATATAAGAACAAGCAGTGACTTGTACTATATATGTTTATGATATGTTAGTTGGCATGATGCCTCATAATAGTCATTTTATAACTTCTTTTGTTTCACTGGAATGTTATGAATACAACTGTTACCCTGTCATCTCACTTTTCTCTCGAGTATAACAAACAAAAAGAAAACACTTTCGTTGACGATCTTGTAGTTCAAAGTTTTTGTGGGAACAATAACAATATTGCATGTTTGTATATGTACCCAGATGGAAAAACTGCTGGCAAAAAGCAAACTTTATTTCAGAATTACGCTTTATTTGAAAAAATGCTGCCCAAAAATGTCCCACAGCATTGGCAGCTAAATGTTGCTTTTAGTGACGCAATGTTATTCATATGTTTGGACAAAGCTCTGTACGTAACGGAAATTGTTCGCATGTTAACTGCTACTGCAGTAAGATTTACTATTCACCTTCATGTACATAAATATGACTTGCTACTTTACTACGATTAATTTTTATGGCATCACAGCGATGTTTTTATTTTTACATTGTTGCCTAGTCTGGTTTTCGGCTAAGATTTCGTATTTCATTTGCGTTCGTTACAATAATCGGTGGCAGTTAATATCTCCTTTTATTAGAAATCAATCATTGTAGATAAAGCTTTCATGTGGATTTGTTTTAATATAATACATGTATTTAAGTAAAAAAAATACACAAGCAGCTAGTTTCAAACTGTTGAGGTTGGTAGTTTATTGCATCACAAATGGTAGCTAATTATTATCTTTAACTGAAGACAAAATATTGCTTTAAGAATTTTATGTAACAATCGCTTTTATTATGTAAAACTTCTCAAATTATATTAATTAGAAGCGTAGCCTGTAGGTCATGTTTGTGTTTATGTTCTACAGGGCTAGGATCCAGAATACTTTGAAATAAATAGCGTTACATTATACGCGAATTACGAAAGGAATATTATGTACAGCTCACAATGATAAAGAATGGTAATTCCGTACTTAAGACTTTATCTGCACTCTATAGAAGCTTTATATCGCATGGGCACTATAATGCTGCCACCTCCATATTCGCGAGTTTTTTTAAGGAGTACCAATATTGAACGAAAGCTACTAACTGAAGAAAAAAAAATCTAATCTTGTTCAGAGAAAGATAAATACGGAACTTTAATATGTTCAGACACATTTTATCTTTGTCCAAATGCCTTGTCATCTTTGACATAAACCAATGGTAACTTTTTGTTGATTTGGTTTAATTATGGAGGCTCTTTAACATCTCAGGTCATCATCGTCCCTATTTAATTCAGGGAGTGAAACGACCGATAAATTTTGCTCAGAAGCCTCTTCTTTCAGGCTTGGGGTTCTTTTCCGTGTCGTAAATGTACGACACGAGACCCACGGCTTTACTTCCCTTCCCAAGGAAGCCATGCTTGGGATTTTTACTCCCGAAAATTCATCGACCCTGGCCGAGATTGAACTAGATCACCAATGGTAACGATTAAGTACTCTTTCACACTGTTATATTGGTACACATGCTAACACATGTGATCGAACATGGCGTCCATTAAGTGTAAAATCATTCAAATTATTTCGCTTATTATAAGAATAGCAATTGCCTACAAGTCTTTCGTAAGTTGCACTGCATTCTTCTTGGTGCATTATTCCACGTGAAAGAAGAACATAAGTACGGAAAACCATTAGCTACAGATCTTTTAGTTAGTGTGCGTATTGTAGACGTATTGTTGTACACGAAACACTACTTTTATACTTCAACAACGAAATATGGTCTAAAATAATTTGTTGTTCCGAAGTTAATGAATGAATATTGTGTAATTTTTATTTCGTTCAGTTTTGTATTAGTTGAATTATAGCTTGTTTTACTTTTATAAAATTGTTCTTGATGCAATTACATGCGAGAAACAAACGCACGATGCTATTTGTATTAACCACGGCCTACTTTATTCTTATGCTCTGTTACAAATTTCCTATAATTAATAATGCTGTTACAGGTGAACCAACGGCTATTGCGAGCTTTCCTGTACACTCCTTGGTAAGTACCACAAATCAACATGTCTTGTTAGGTGAATAAGGCCATCTTTTGCCATCTGGGTACTTGCAGTGTTAAGACAGAAACAAACACGTAACTTGTGTTGGTATGAGTATTGCTAACAGTTTGCTGCACGTTCTCTGGGCCTGATTAGGTTAGGAACATCGGCGAAGTGCGAAGAACTGATGAAATAGTTTTGTTTTTACGGATTTCCTGCCACGCTTCTAACAATAATAACCTTCATACGGCTATGTATACCATTAATTTTCGTTGTTATCAGTTCTAACTTATTTTGACAATTGACATGTTCTTTGCAATTAATAAACTTTATTTTATGTATGTTATTTTACAAAAAATAAAGTAAAAAGGGGAATAAAAAGAAAAGATGATACCTGGAAGGTAAGTACTTAAAGAGCACTAATAGTGACTTCCACCGCTTGAAGTGGCACTTTATTTTTGCACTTAAAATAAAACAGTGTTGCAAAAGGCAATGTAATTAGCAGCCGCCCTCAAAAATAAAACGGATGTAACCTTTATTAGGACTAGGATTTATATGTAATTACATATTTGCTTTTTATTGGTAATAATTAAAATGTTTAGGAATAATGACATTTGGAGTGATTTAAAACATCTATCATTCATATCCGGCAATAATTGTAGGTATAGTATATATTTTATGTATTTAAGGAAAAATCACACATTTTTACATAATTCTAAATTTTATTTAGAATAGTTTTCGTATTTTACAGCTTCAAACTTATTCATCTCAGGTAATTTACTATTAACTTTACTTACATCAGTATTTGATTTCGGTTTTTCCATGAAAGCAAGAAACCATTGATAACTAAATGGGGATCGTGTTTAGAGGTATTAGAATACCATGCAATTAACATTGAGAAATGTGTTCAGTGTTTTAGACTCTGAATCCGCAAATTTAGTTGTTGGCAATAAAACAGTAAAATTATTGTATGAAACGTGGGACTAGATCTGCGGTTAAGTTCACAAGATGATGTTAGATTTCGAATGGTCCCCATTGCTTCTTATGATGAGCAGTTTTAAGAGACAACGTAGTTCTCATTTTAAACTTTAAAACAATACTTTGTAATCTACTGCTTCGTAAACAGGCAACTTTCATAGTCAGATTAAAAAAATAAATTTGTATAAGTAAATGAACAGCTCCTAATTATTTAATGTCATTATCAGAAGGTTAAATTATTGCTCTGTTGCTAAGCAACCTTTAGCTACAGTTTTTCAATACCATGAAACTATCGTAAAATACAGTCTTTGTATTATTTTGTAGCATTTTAGAAAAAAGTGTTTGTCCATATTTTACTCAATATTTTTATACTTTTAGTCAATATATGTAAATATTTAACCATTTTTATTACTTATAAATCCCAGGCCTGGTCAGTGTACTATCTAAATGTGTTTTGACAAAAATGTTTTTCAGATCAGTTTGCTATTATTAAAATATTTTACACCATGTTCCTAAAATGAGATACCTATTCATTATAAATTAATTTGCACGGTTAGATTTCAAAAAGTTTTCATTGAAAACATTTGCAGCCCTATTGAACAACCAGAAGAACTTTAACAGCGTCATTGGAGTGAAACTGCCAACGCTAACATAATAAACTCACTTTCAAGAATTCTAGCAATGAAAATAACGTAACACAACTGCAAGTGATGTCTAAGATTTGCAAAAAGAGCAAGATTGTAATTAAAAGGGCTGATGCTCGTTGAACAATGAAGAACACCTTTCTGTTAAAGTGGTGCAGAGAACATGTCGTGTTAATTTAGTTTCATCGGTTATTTAAATGTTACACAAAAATCGTGTTCGCGCTCCAATTAAAGAAGGCGTGGCAGGAACGTAGCAGCACTAATTATGTGAATCCACAGGGAAAACTGGCAGAGGTGTGGCCCGTCTCTATGCAGCAAAACCTTCCAAGAAACAACGTAGGGGGTGTATATCTGATATACACTATATATTGCACTGTTCACTTTGTTTCGGGTCTCTTGGCCCTGTTGAGATATATTAACGCCTAAACTGTCTTTAAAAAGCGCAAGTGGTCCTTATCGTCTAGAACTGTTGAGTTCAATGATAATGATAATGGTGTGCGAGTAAGTGACTAGAAACTAGAAACTATTTGACTAGGTCGATATGTACAACGAGCGTTTTTGACTGTCTCAGCAGCACGTGGAGTGTCTATATACAGTGGGCAGGAATTGGGGTGGAGGGGGGGGCGAGCGACCCCCCTCCGGACACCTGTCAGTGTTGCGCCGCAAACTTCATGCGCTTCTGTTTCTGTCTTTGGTTGCAGAACCAGACGCGCACTACGTTCTTCTTAAGGTCCAGCTTCTCGGCAATGGCGGCGATCTTCTCGCCCGAGGGGCGGGGCTGGACGGCGAAGTACGCCTCCAGGGACCTCTTCTCGGGGGCCGCGATCGAGGTCCTCTTGCGCTTCTTTTCGCCGGCCGGCAGAACGCTGGGGGCGTCCGGATCTCGCCGCTTGTTCTTGGCCTGCGCCTCGGCCTCCTCGAGCCAGGCCTGGAGGATGGGTTTCAGGGCGATCATGTTGTTGTGGGACAGCGTGAGGGACTCGAAGCGGCAGATGGTCGACTGCGAGAGTGCGCCCACGCCGGGTAGCTTGAGGTTGGCCAGGGCCTTGCCCACGTCGGCTTGGGTCACGCCGAGCTTGATGCGGCGCTGCTTGAACCGCTCGGCGAAGGCCTCGAGCTCTCGCGGATCGGTGTCGGAGTCCGGGTGGAGTCCCGCGGCCGCCGCTGCCGCCGCCGCCGCCGCCATGGCAGGGTGATGGGCGGCAGGATGTGCTGGATGATGATGGGGGCCGTGGTGCCCGGGCGGCCCGTGGCCCGACAGAGGACCGCCGTGGTGGTGATGGTGATGGTGGCCGGACATCATGCTGTTCATGGCCGCCGCCGGCCCGTACACCGAGGGGCCGTGCAGCTGGGGGTGATGTCCGCCGTGACCGCCCCCCGTGCTATCCGACATGGGCGCCAGTGTCGTCATGGAGGACGTAGAGATGGGGTCGAGCATGTCGAGACTGTCCATTCCGTGATGGCCCATCTGCAACAATAGATGCCACATCCACTTAGCTATAGTACACAACTTTGTCTATAAAGGAAACAGCATTAAGGTTTTTAAAGTGTGTTGCCAGCACTCGGGCATTTTCATACTGCAAAGTATGTCGGTTGTGCAATGTAATGTATTTGTTCTCCCTTGTAGTGGACGCTTCTCATCACTACAAGGTTGCAATTCATCTTTTGGTCATTCAGAGGAATGTGATGCTTTCCTTGTGTGGAAAAAGTTCCCACTCTTCATATACGTTTATTTAATATATCGCGAAAGTAAAAAGTAAGGACAACCATTCTGATTAGAAAGAGGAGTTTAAGGCGGTCCAATCTCTCCGAAACTCTTCATCTGTGTAATGGAGCATATATTATAGAAAATAAACTGGCATAACAATTTCGGAATCAACAAAAACGGCAGTCGACTAATATATCTAAGATTTGCCGACGATCTGGTCTTATTCGCCAAAACACCGAAAGCACTACAAACAATGCTGGAACAATTATGTGAGCATAGCAAAAATGCAGGGCTGTCACTAAACAAACTGAAGACGCGGTTAATTTCAAAACGGACTTGAAACATCAATAAAAATATATGAAACAGTCCTCACATATATGAGTGAATGTACATACCTAGGACAACCGATTTCCTTCCATGATAAAATGGAAAAAGAAATACAAAGAAGGATCTAGAGAATTTTGGGCCCTAAAGTTTGTATTGTTAGACCAAACAGTAACTAAGAAAATCAGATTCCAGATGCTGCAAACATGTGTATACCTTGTATTACTATATGGGGACCAGACATAGTCAATGACAGAAAAACAAAATTAAAATATGCCAAAGGAAAATGCAACGCAAGATCCTGGGAATAACTTTGAAGGACAAATACCTGTAGTATTAATAAATCAGTTATCTCGACAACAGACATTGCACAAATAGCTACCAGAAGCAAATGACAATGGAACGGTAACGTCGCAAGAATGTAGGACAATAGCTGGACCTCCAAAGTTCTCCATGTGGAACTCCTGGATAACAAAAAAAGGCACAAGCCAGACCCAGAAGAAGATAGACAGACCTCTTCAAGGAACATGCAGGTCCATATTGGTCAAGAGTAGCAAGAGGAAGAGAAAAATGGAAATCTTAAACAGCATACGAACAACTAGCGTGGAATAGCTCACCTCGTTGGGAAAAAGCGAGCCTTCCGCACTTGTTAGGAGACCTTTGCCCTTAAGGGACACAATAGTCGATCTTTATCTTTATCTTTAAACTTTTGAAACGAATATTCACATATCAGATGGACCGCCAGATATAAATATATACCTGTATGTAGTGAATAATGTAATGTAATGGTGTTAATATTAATTTCGTGTGTCATATTATTTATATAGCGCTAGTATTTAGTATTCATTTACATACGTATCGCACATACAATATAACACATTACAATATTTTAATTCTAAATAATTCAATCCAAAATTTTCCAATTAGATTAGTTCAGATCCCTGTCTTTGGCTCATCCAGAGGACCAGGCTCCTCTACATAAACAAACTACAATTTATACAACGGTAATTCCCTTGTTTCTAAATTACCCAAACAAGCAAAACATATAAAACATAACAGTATCAAAACGCTAAAATAACCTTTATAATGCTTCATCTAATCAATCGACCCACTAATTACCACACTAGGCTGCTGAATTTCCATGAAGGCTCCAATAATCTCTGACAAAGTAGTTATCCAGCTATTGTGTTCTATTTTCCCTTTTCTGTTTTCTAATAATCTTTCTTCATTATCTTGGTTACTAACTTTCCTGATCTATTTGACTCTTACTTTACCTAAATCATTTCCCATTTCCTTTATATTGTTTCTTAACTTTACACTTGTCATCTTTTTTTTTCCGTGATTTCTCTTAGCAAATATGACCACTTCTTCATTTCAGTTTCTCTCTAAGAATTTTGGTTTCTTCACTTTCTAACTATGTGCCAATTATTATCTTCGGTTACAGAATGGGCATTTTTCTAAATCCCTCTTTACTCTTAACCCTTTCAAATTCATAACCCCCGTTCTAGCCCATGCAAAACCTTCTCTTGCTGTTTTATCACACTTATCAACTTAATCACCTCTACTTCTCCGTGTTTTCAGATCTCTATATGTACCCAAATAAATTTTTAAATTAAAACTGGCGAATATATCTTGCCTTTCAATATCTCTTAATTTAATTTCTTTCCAAAAACCACTTTGTAATGATTCTCTAGCTCTCCAAGTTTCTCCAAAAGTCATTTTTTTTATAAAGTTTTCCGAATTCTATTGAGATATGTTGCTCCTTGTTTAAACTTTTCCTAGACTTTCAGATACTGATGGAAGCTATTTTCCTCATCCAAAATTCTAATTCTAAACCAATATTTTAATAATCTTTCTAATAATTTCTCCTTGCTACCAATTCTTTCTAATTCTATTTGTGTAGGTGAAGCTTTATGTTTATGGATGATATCAACATTCACATTTATCCATTCCTCTAATCCACAGATTTCCACTCGTAAAGCAATGCCAGGTATGCTTTCTCCGAACATTTCATTTGCATCCCTGGTATTTTCTTTAAACATGATTTTATGACTTTTGTTCTGTTCACTCCATCCGCCATTACTATTTAATCTTATTCCCAGGTAATCAAATTTGTTAACCTCCTTAATTTGTTTTCCTTGCCATACCGCTTCTCATCTTACCTTAACTTGATACCTTTCTTAAATACCACAATGTTTATTTATTCACATTAATTTTTATACATTTCCTATAGAGATTATCCAGTACTTCAATTATTTTCATTAATGCAACATTGTTTATTGGCCCTTATCGAGGATATCTGCAAATAACAAATCAATATTTATTTGTTATTAATAACTGGAACATGTCTATTAGCCATTAGTTACCTCTAGAATATCACCGATGAACAAATTAAAAAGTACAGAACTTAGGTTATAGCTTTGCTTAAGCCTTATATTATTTTGAATAGTTTTAGTCAGTTTATTATTCGAAATTTTTATATAAAACAATTATCGGTATATATTCTTTGTAATATTATTATAAGCCTATTACTAATTCCCTTTCAACTCAACTTGCTTCCTGATTTATTGTATCAAAAGTCTTTTTCATAATCTACTTAACAACATATGTAAACCTCCCTCATTTCTACGTCGGTCCTGGTGGTGTAGTGGTAACCATACTTGTCTTCTAAACCCAAGATCGCTGGTTCAAACCCGGTCAGTGTCGATGGATTTTTTCAGGCGTAAAAATCCTAAGTATGCCCTCCTTCGGATTGGAAGTAAGGCCGTGGGTCCCGTGTCGTACATTTGCAACACGATAAAGAACCTCAAGCGTGAAAGAAGAGGCCTCTGAGCAAAATTTGTGGGCCGTTTCATGCCCTGAATTAAATAGGCGCTAATGACCTAAGATGTTAAAGAGCGTCCATAAATAAACCAAAATCATTAAATCCGTCTTTTCTTTATTTACCATTGTAGTTATAACAAAAATATTACTATTAATCTTCCTAAAACCCGATTGGAATTCTGCTAACTGATATTGGCGTTTCCTGTTTCAAATGCTTATTTCAGACCAGCATCTTAGTTAATGTATTTTTAAGGTTCTTGCTGCATGCCACGAAAATAATTTCTTTTTATTCTTCATTTTCTTTTAAAACAAACCCTTTTGACACAAATTTCCCAGTTTTATTTTTGCTTATAATGAGAACGTGATTGTCAAGCAATATGTATATAAATAAATATAAATGTTGAAATGGACTAATAACATAAATGACACAGAGCAATCAGGAAACTCAATTCTTCTGCCATTTCTCGACGATTAAAATTGCTGCCCCTTCGTCTCAAAGTGGATTATTGAGCTGAATGTCGATTAATGCATAATAAAGTATTTCAATTATCATTATGTCTGAGAAAAAATACAAAACCCATTTCGCAACCATGGCAATAATTCGCTCTGTACGTTAAACATCCCTAAGGAGTGGACATAATTTAAGGTAAGGCGACATATGGCAAACAGCTGTTCTTCCATCTAGCTCTTGTATGATGTCACTTGTAACCTTTTACTGATACTTTATAAGCAGAAAGTTACAAGACCGTTCTTTATAACGACTTGTACTAATACATTTGTATGTATTAGACCATACTTTTGTATAACAGGGTCCAAGACCGGTTCAAGAGAGTGAATTCGTTCAGAAAATTATTTTAGCGAGTGAAAAATTGAGAGATTTGATATATGTTGGAGCAACCGCCGTACACCCCAAATTTGGCTCGCTATGACTTCCGTCTGTTCCAAAGCTCTGGACATTGCGCTTGTAGAACAATATTTTACATACACTGTAACATCGTTGCATAAAATATATTGGCTTAAAGTTAGATTAGGTTGAAAATTAAAAAAAAAAAATGTTGTTCAAGCTAAAAACTCGTTTCTTCATTGCTAGTTCTGGTATTTAGTGAGCTGCAAGTCCCCATATTGAGCAATTAACATTCCCTTGACTTGCAAGGACTGTGACATTGCCACGCTGCGGTTAAGCGAACAGTGAGCCCTGGCGGTCCTTTGTTTCGCTTCAACACGCTGAGCAGGATACGGGAGAAGCAACGTGTATACAACATTTACAGAAATACCTGCGGGACAGAGAGAAACAAGGTGTTACAGAGGGTACATCCCAGGAGAGACTCCTGCACGAATCCAAAGCAGTTGCTGTATCGCACAAAATGATATTCAGGTCATGAATTTCCATTTTGCACGTCTTGCCCCTGCGTTTTCAAGTTTTCGGATTATGGCAAACGCTCCCTCTGCAAAGCGATCGCGAAAACACATCCTTGATCCCGAGTCGAGTCCCTTTGGGAGACATTGAGACCGGAGGCAAGGGCTGCAGACAAATGAACCAGGGGACGAGTTTATGCGTTTCCATTTACCGCCCCAAATTGTTGTACTCCATCCTTCAAATGACCACTTTAGAGGTATGCTCCGTTGTTGGTAATGATGAAATATCTCACCGCTGGGACGGACCGGGCTCCCAGTGGTGAATCATATGTGGAAAACATGTGTGCCTATGTCGTGGATCCACACATCAATGTCGGGATGGTGTAGGAGGGGCTGTCGATTACCTCGTTATATCCTCCTTACCCCCTTCCCTGGGGAATCCGCCCGGCTTTACGTTAGGTGTGTACATCGCTTGTCAACTGCGCAATGGAATTAACTGGCAACACAAGTGTTTTAAAATAATTGCAAGTTTGCTAATTTCATTTGCTGCAGCTAATCTGAGTCATAGGGCTTTCCCCTGCTATAGACAGTCAAGTTTTTATATTTTCTTAAACATCCAGTCCGTCCATACTTTAAAACTACCCCTAGTAGCAATATAATCTAGAATTTTGTGTGGTGCACATTTAGGTGAGTACAAAGCATGAAAAGCTGTTCTGTTACTGTACAGATATAGAGTTAACATTTGTATATTATAATTAGTACAAAGTATGCAAAGTCATATTACAAAATATTTACATTAGCAAATTGGGATTATTTACACCTACACATTTTATTTCATTATTGTTTTATAACATGCTTATTTGTATTTATATTTATTTATATATGGAAGAACAATAAAATTGGATTAAACCATCAAAGAATAGCATCTACCTGGTTAACGTGAAACTTATAAAATACTGCAAGAGATAAAAGGTAAATTATTAAACTACCTGAATAAATATTGGGTAAGAAGTAAAATACCAGAAGAACGAAAAAAGAGTGACTTCACTCTTCAAAAAAGGAAACAGAAGTCATCTGGAATTATAGAGGAATAAGCATGTTAAATAATTGTTACAGCATATAACAAAAGTTATTAATCGCCTACTCTCAGATATCTTGGAAGTACTGCTACGGGAAGAACAATGCTATTTTAGAAATGGTAGATCCTGTACGGATAATGTTTTCATAATTAACCATATTTAAAAAGGACGAAAAATGAATTTAGAGACTCACATTGAATTTGTTGGTTACGAAATAGCTCTGGCAAAGATTTGTTCAAAATATAGCGAAAATTGCTCAACTATTTAAGTGTTTTATCTCTTTCTGCTTCTCCAGTTACTTGTTTTAAGAGTTTCTTTATTTTTTTATTTTTATTAAATATTCTTACATAGGGACAAATGTGGAATACTCTGAAATAAATAAATATAGGTTTAACAGCTAAACACTGTGTCAAGCTGATGAATTCAATTAATTAACACTGCTTTTATAATCTAGTGGTAGCGTTTGTGACTACTAATCCGGAGGTCCTGGGTTCTATTCCAGATATGTCTAGGTACGTTTTATTTAAGAGTTTTTCTCTACCCTTAGAAGGTGAATGCCACATAACTTTAAGGAGCCAAGGACTCCGAGATCATTTGCGCCTTCATTGATTCATTGCATTCCATTCTGTTCTTAACTACAGACTTACACCTACAGAATTGACGTCTAATCTACAGACACCGCGAGAAGACCCATGCAGTCAAAGTAACAATAAAAATAAAAAAAAAGACATCGCTTTTTATGCACCCCCATTTTCCTCCAGTTATTAATTCAATCTTCTATTTACACAGTGTGTCACAGAATGCTGTTATAAATTTTATAATGTGAAACTTTTCGAAATATCGGGCAAAAGTAAATTTTTACAGTTGAAGGTACGCTGTACTTCACAAGAGGTGATGGTACGTATTTAAAATGCACCATATTGGCATGGGTTTTGTCTGCTTCTAGTTGTACATATGACGTGTCACTTAGTAAAGCACTAATTTTACACATTTCCTCAAAAGTTTTTTTGATGAGATCAACTGACTTACAATGTGTTCTTTTTAAGTCACAAAAGTGTAGTAGTCACCATACTTGCCTCCTAAACCCAATATCGCGGGTTCGAACCCGGCCAGGACTGATGGATTTTTTCGGGCGTAAAAATCCTAAGTATGGCTTCTTTCGGAAGGGAAGTAAACCCGTGGGTCCCGTGTCGTACATTTACGGCACGAAAAGGAACCTCAAGTCGGAAAGCAGAGCCCTCTGAGCAAAATTTGTCGGCCGTTTCACGCCCTGAGTTGAATGGGACGCTGATGATCTGAGCTGTTAAAGAGCGTCCATAAATAAATCAATCAAAAAAAAAAGTCACAAATTGTATCTTTCACAGTGCAAATCTTTTGGGTGGCCTTTTGGGGGGGGGGGGGTTGAGTGTTAGCGGGGCCATATCCCTCAGTACGCTTTCAGCGTATTTGCTTTAATAAAAAAATAATACACCAATCATAAAAATTGCGGAATTTAGTTCGATTTATTTCTAAAACCATGACCGAAGCTTGGAAAAAGTAAATTTACGTAATTCATATTTTATTTGTGTGTGTTGCAACATATTGGAGAAACTGTGTGTTCATAGCTGCGGTATGATGAAGTTTATATACGGTGAGAGAAGTTACCTGATGAGGCCGTGTGTTAGGTGCTCCGGGGTGCGGCGCCCCCATGCTATGGTGATACATCATGTCATGTTTCAGCTGAGGCAGGCCAGGGGTTGAGCTCGCCTGGTGTTTGCCGATGTCCACTGCCGCTAGAGCCTCTGCTCGACTCAACAGCCCGTCGTTCAGACCGCTGAACAGATCTCCCTGAAACAGTTACACTCCGTTATTTATTTTGTTGAACACAAAACACTTTCACGTGCATTTTACTTGTAACAGGACAATTCATCAGTTATTTAACTCTTTTAGAAGACAGATTGTAACAGCGTTGCTTTATAGTATATTGTATAGTTCTTAGTGTTTTTCAAGTTGAGGACCAGTCATTTAAAACATTTTCTACAAAAATCATCGGTTAAAAAAGTTAATTATAAAGAATGTCTCAAAAGTAACGCAGTATTTAATGTGCGCGTCATTTTATTCTCGTTGGGTTGGCAACGCTCTCTGAAGCAATGTTATAGTAATCACATTCACTTGGCGTTACAAGCAGGGCAGAAAGCACTATGAATCGTATGGAGTCTCCTGCTGCAATGGAATCTCTTGCTGCAGCAGTAGCGGATGGCCAGTCTCAAGCGACAGCGGAATTCACTGCACGCACTGGTAAGCGGGTAAAATAACAAACAAATAAAAAATAGAAGAAATAAATAATGCATCGAGATGATAGGATTCGAAACCACAATCTTCATATTCGTAGCATACGTTCTAACCGCCTGACCCATTGTGCGACTATTTGTAAAGCCTTATTATCCAGCTATAACTGGTGCAAGTCACTTTGACTTTTTCGGCTCTCTCCGCTGTCGCTCGGGACTGGCCAGTCGCTCACTATTCCTAGTGCTTTCAGCCCTGCTTGTAACGACAAATATCACATTCCAGTTAGTCGTGGTTGAGAAATGCACAATGCTGAAGCGCATAACTTTGGTGAAACCCTGCGCAAATTACATAGGCGGAAAAACGCGCCACACGGAACCTCTGTAAAAAGACTGGTTCATAAGTCTGAACAAACAGGTTCGGTGATGGACAACAAAAGAAGTGGGCACCCTCGTACTGGAAGTTGGGCCGAAAACATTACCGCTGGGATTACTGGGCCGTACTTCTTCGAAAACAGGTCCGGGAGTGCAGTAACTGTCAATGGTGTGCGTTATCGCGAGATGATAACATTTTTGTGGCATCAGTTGTTGATGACATGCTGATCCAGCAGGATGGCGGATAGCGAAACCATTGACTTTGCGCAACAATTGGCCACCAAGCTCATGCGATCTTACACCGTGTGACTTTTATCTTTGGGGATGTGTAAAGTCCAAACCTACACCAACCCCTTCCTGAACTTAAAGAACAAATCTGACGTGCTATCGCAACAACTGACCCACAAGTCTGCAAAAACGCGATTGCAAATTTTATCAAAACAGTGCACGAGTGTCCTATGAGAGTGCAGGTCATTTGTGAATATTTTTTCCCATATTTAACCGGAGTATTTACTCTCAAAGTATGTCACAGCTTGCTAATTCATATATAAATAAAGGTTCATTTTGTAAATTTAAATTGTGCGTTACTTTTGAGACACCTTTTAGTTTTAAGCGATTGTTCATTAAGGCATTAAAGCATCATTTACAAAACAGAACTGATATAAAATATACCTTGAAGGTCACTAATTGTTAAAAAGACAGAAATCTATCTTTTCGAAATTTATGAATAGTACAATGAGATTATTTGAGTTACGAGTGCTGAGAGAAGCCAGTCGTCAAAGCATATAATGCACGTGCAGGTAGCAGCTTGTAGTTTGTTTGAGGAAGAAGGTAGTGCGTTCGCATGTTACTTGATACTTTCACTGTGTGTAAGTCGTGTACAAATTGTTCTTCGTTAGATACGCCATACATAAATACACTCTAAAAAGTTGGATTTTAATGTATGATATATAAGCGAAATTAATATATGAGGGGGACTGATAAGTTTGATAAAAACATAATATATAACATTTTTTGCAAAAACAAAAAAAAATCCTAATAATATACTCCTTTGAGCTCATTACATTTGGTTTAGCAGAATTTCAATTTTGTATTTCTTCAAAATAAAGAAAATCTTTCCAACTGCACTAATACTCGTTTGAAGCACAGGTAAACTTTTCATTCGACGAAAATGTCTCCCCCTAAGGACTTTTTTTATGTTGATTAAGATAAAAGAATAAAATGGGGCCAAATCTGGGGAATAGGGGGGGGGTAGCAATCTATTTCGAAGCCGCGAAAGGTGCTGCACAAAATGCAAAGAAGGGTCTGGCATTGCAGCATCCCCGAAACAAAGCGTGCGTCGCCTGAAAATTTAAAGTGACATCATCCGCCGGGAAAGAGATCTCTCAGTCTTCTGATATCACGCAGGCATTGCAACCTGAAGGACAAACCGTAAATGCCCCGCTACTGTATCATTCTCAGGAAGTTTGGGAAACATCAAAGGGTATTGCTCTTACGTGACAACGTGCATCCTCATACTGCCAACAAGACAAATGAGTCGCTACGAGATTTCAAATGGGAAGACCTGGAGCATCCTCCGTATAGCTCGGACCTTGCCCCAGGTGTCGACCCTCTTAAACATTATCTTTTGAGGTGAATATTTTCTCGACGATGAAACTGTAAAAAGGGAAGTCACCGCTTAGTTCCGACAACAGCCCAAAGAATTTTATGCTTTGCATTTTAGGGGCTTGTGGGATAAGTGACAATGTATAGGGAAATTATGTTGAGGAATAAAAGTGTTTTTCAAATGAGGTCTCTTATTTAAGCTCTATATGCATTTTTACCTTTCTTAAACACTTGTTCTCTTATATCTTACATGCATTAATTTTTAGAGTAAGGTTGGCAATAGTTCTTGCAGCATGGTAGGCGCAAAGTGATAATATTTGCAGACTTGAAGGCACCGGAAATTTTGCTACAAAATGTCTTTTTGTTTCAAACAATTCCATGCATCCCAGAGTTTCATTTCGTAAACTTTTCACCCAGAAATACTTTGTTAATGATTCAGGTGTTCAATGTGAGGCAGATTATGGTACCCCTATATGCGCACGTATTAGCAAATTGCATCGGGCATGTGCGTACTTTCTGTCAATCTTAAACAGGAGAGAGAACCTGCATCTGCGTTCCCAAGTTACAGGAGTAATTAAAGGGTGCTGCGATAAAATGCCGACTCTTTAACAGGAATCAAAGCATAAGGCGCGCCCAGGGGGAGAGTTTAGCTGCAGTCTTGTTTGGGCTATGTAAATTATTCCGGTAATGTTTGACACATGTGTCGAGCATCCTTGGAGAGCTTGCCGAGGTGGCAGCAGCAGTGTGCACCGTGCGAATGAGATAGAAAACGTACTAAGTTGCCCGGTAAATTATTTATGAACCCGCCTTTCCTCGGCGGAGCTCAACGGCTTCGGCATATTTTTTACGCCTTTTTACGTCAGGGAAATCTGGACGGAACTGTGATGTCGCTTTTTCTTAATTTATTCTAATGTCCTGGAAGAGATCTGCGTTATGCAAGAAAAAACGTGCACTTCGAACAGGCTATTAGGCGATAAAGGAAAATGCATTCAGAAGAAATGTCCTAATGAATTTTTTGTTTCCCTCGAACTTGGGTTTTGGCAATCAGGAAGGCGTTAATTTGTAACACAAACAGTTTCCTGGTAGGGACCACCATACTTGGTTGCGCAGCCCTTTCCTTTCTTGGTGTTTCCACGGTAACCCGAAATCTTGCAATGGGCTCTCCACAAAATTTCTCTAATGGCAATCTTTATTATTTATTTTATTTTCAATAATACTGTTATTAGTTTACACCTGGAATATCGCGGTTTAGACACATTCAGTTTTGTGAAATGATGCAAGTGTTTAGACATTTAGCGACAGGAAATAGCTTCCTTAGTTTGTTATGTGGAGAAGACTTCGTCCATGCGTGACAGGCTATGGAAGGGAGGAATAGGTTGGCGGGCACGAAGACACGTGCAGCTATGCAATTGAATTGTGACAAGGGGTAGTTTCCTCAGTCTGTCATAAAGAGGAAAAAAGCTATAAACCTTTATTTTTAATGAATTTTTATTTTAGCAAAAATTTTTATTTGTTTATTTAAGGACGCTCTTTAACATCTCAGGTCATCAGCGTCCCATTCAATTCAGGGCGTGAAACGGCCGACAAATTTTGCTCAGAGGCCTCTTCTTTCAGGCTTGAGGTTCTTTATCGTGCCGTAAATGTGCGTCACGGGACCCACGGCTTTACTTCCCTTCCGAAGAAAGCCATACTTAGGATTTTTACGCCCGAAAAAATCCATCGATCCTGGCCGGGTTCGAACACGCCACCTTGCGTTTAAAAGGATTTTAGCAAACAACATTACACTAAATTTACATAAACAATCAAAATATCTAAGAATTTAGCACTACCAAAACAAAAGTTCCCCCATACCTTAACCATCGGGTTATACAGGTGGTAAAGGACCTCTAAAATAAATTACCACTTTCTCACAACTCATACAATAAAGGAAATTATGGACTCAAAATGATATCCGAAAACATAAGGATGGTTACAAAATGTTTGGAAAAGAACTAAAAATGAATGGAATTATAAAAATGTTCATATAGTAATGCGTAAAATTAAAATTACGTGATTTTTTTCAGTGTAGTAGGTAGATGAATGACCAAAGTGTTCAAGGTTTATCATTTGTTTAAGTACACCATGAATTTTATTTAAAATATACACAATTTCGATGCATGTACATTTATCTTGAATAAAGCACACTCAATTCCTCTGTAAAAGTATTTATTCTTTATACACAAGACCCAGTTACCTGCGATAGGGTGTGTGCATAATACATTTGGTTAATTTATTTTTTATCTTCAAAGTAGAAGACATTTTTTGCTTTGAAAGATTGATTTTATATGTGTTGTACAAA
This sequence comes from Metallyticus violacea, assembly GCA_030762175.1. Lineage (NCBI taxonomy): Eukaryota > Metazoa > Arthropoda > Insecta > Mantodea > Metallyticidae > Metallyticus > Metallyticus violacea. The sequence goes on along the minus strand of CM060832.1, from coordinate 11,447,337 downwards.
GTGAGCAGCATTGATGTTAAACAAAGACAATGATATTATTTGTTTAGCTATTAAACATTATTAAAATATCAAAGCAAAACTAATTTTGAACAGTGCTTTTGAAGACTGGATGCGTATCGTAAAACAAGAGGAGGTAGAAAAGTCAAATAGCTTAACTTGGCGATGTAAAGTACAAAGCCACACATGGAGATGGAAGCTAAGCCTGCGCATCGAAAGAGAGAGACAGCAGGTGGGACTGGGGCGTCGTTCAATAAATCGCACAAGCAATCTCGGGTACCGTTCTTCAATATTTAAACAAGACATGTACAAGTACCTTCAGCCCCTTTAAACCTTATTTATTTACATATAAACAGAGGGGTTGGGCAATTAAAATCGATTCAGCGTGTCGGTATTATAATATTTGATAAGTAAGGTAGTTGGAAAATACTTTGTTATTTTATGTTTTCTGCATAAGGTCAGATAAATTCGCATTACTCAAATATTTTATCAAAGAACACAAGATTTTTTTAAATTTATTATTCTTTTTTGGTTGAAATTAAGACCGTTATTCTTGGTGCACAATTCAGGTCGTGTGGGCACAGCAACTGACGATTTCATATTCAGATTCTGGAACAACTGTGCGATCAACTTCTGCAAATAATTTAGATCTCGGGTTTCTGATCAAAAATATAATTTTACCCGATACTCCATAACTACACCTGATAGCATTATAATAAATAATATACCAGAGCAAGTCATCAAGCTAGTTACAAATTGATGTGGGGCTCTACATACTTAAATAAGCCACCTGAGGCTATAGCAATTGCTGATATTCGACACGATGATCGATGTTTACAATAGCAAAACAGCTGTAGCAAGATGGCTGCTCCTCTTAGTGCATGTGTACAACCCTTGATCAGCACTCCATTGTGGAAAAAAGGTAGGAAACCAAATAATATACTTAAAGAAATTCTTTCCATTTATGGTGAAAAGCGACTGTCAAGTCAAAATGTTTACAATTGGATGCAGAAGTTCCCTGAAGGGCGGAGACGAACACCGTGTCGGCCGGTCACAGTCGAAATTGCAATGAGTTGAAGACTTAATCCGGGCAGGCAGAAGGGTAACTATAGACACTACAGCCGCTGCTATTGGTTGTCAACTTGGTATAATGTCTCATAATGTATGACAGTTTAGGTTTTCAGAAAGTCTGTGCACAATGTTTGCCGCTGACCCCACAACACAAAATACACAGAATGGTAATGGAATTATAGTATCACAATGAAAGACAAGGTATGCCAGTATGAGTCAGTGGAAACGTCCTATGTCGTCTGCGAAAGAAAAGTTAAAAGTGATGTCATACGCCAGGAAAGTGATGCTTACAGTCTTATGAGATCAAACAGGCATACTGCACATCGCTTTCCAGCCTCAAGGATAAACGGTAAAATGCCTACTTCTACTGTAACATCTTCAGGAAACTTGGTAAGGACATTTAACGGAAGCTACCAGGACTCTTCACTAAAGAGATCTTCTCTTAAATGACAAAGCGCGTCTTCATACTGTTAACAAGATAAATGATACGCTGCGAAATTTCAAGTGGGAAGTCCCCGATCATCCTCCGTATAGCCCGACTCTGCTTCAAGCGACTTAAATTTTTTTTTCGGATGAACGTTTTTTTAACGATGAAGATGTAGAAAGAGAAGTAACATCCTGGTCCGGATAAAAGTATTTTTAAAATTAGTATTCCTATTTTTTTAAGTTCTCTTCCATTTGTAACTTACTTAAACAGTTACTTTCGAACATTTGGGTCCAAATATTTTCAGAGCTCAAGTATGTAATCAATTACAAATGCATAAGAACTGTGTGCATGAAGCTTTTGTCCGCACAAAATACGACAGGAAGGAGGGCCATAGAAATAATTCTGTCAGTTCATTTGGCTGGCGTTCCATCCTCATGGTGTCAGTGATGTAGTAGGGCTTTTTGGTTTACTGGCAATTCTCACAGCACCCCTTTCATCTCATCCACACTATTGCTACGTATGCTATTTTTATTAACTCAGTGTTTAAGATTGGACAACCTCTTCCCGTTAATGCCAGTTTAAGTTATAGCCTTGGAAGTGCATTGGAAAGAAATCCCCCAGGATATGACAATTTTACGGTACTCGAGATGAGCAGCTTACAAACATAAAACACACATTGAATAAATTTGCTGTTAAATAATATATCAAATTTACTCTACATATAAATCAGCAGTATCTATTGCAAAAGGTACAAGCTCTCAAAATATTACCCCAATAAAATACGCTAAGTAAAACCAAAAAATCTGACACAATGCGTGAGTACAAAAATTTAATTCTCTCAACAGCAAATAAAAGGGTTTGAATGCATCTCAAAATGACAAGTACGTTTTATTCATTGGTTTGCAAATGGAAGATCCCAACTCATTAAGAGCACCAGAAAAGGCATTTTACGGCAATATCACCACATCATTGATACATTATATCAACACTTTGAAATGTATAGTACTTTAATCTAGGGCTCACTTCTCGGAGAAACCTCCGGGCCTAACAATTTTGAAGAGAAAGTAAAAAAAGAACCTACGTGGCTCGGAGACCTGCCTGTCAGAACGGTTACGTCTAGCAAGGTGGAACTTTCGACAAGTGAGGAATCAATCCTGAAGTAGCCAGATAAACAGGATAAGGAGGTGAGAAGAGAAAGTATCAGGAAAGAAGAAAATGAGCGCAATAACGACACATAATTTCATTAAAAGATTAATGGTCCTTTTACTAAGCTTCGGGCCCGCAAAGAGTGTAACTTCCTTGAACTACCCGAGGGTAACTTTATGAATATGTACGGCGCAAATGCATAATTATTTTATTTTTACACAGTAGATTCAAATGAATTAATAAAAAAACTTAAATCACTTTGCAGTACCCCACACTTCATGTTTGCATTTCCTAAAGAGAAAACATCTTTTGGCCGTTTATTATTTGTAGCCTTTAGTGAACTTCTTCCCAACAAGCGCCAACTTTGAAGAATCCAATCAAGTATGAGAGAAGTATTATTGATGCTTATGACACTCCAAACGCAATTTCGCAATCTGTGTGAGGCCTGGCATTATCATGAGGTGACCACAACCTGAAATGAGCAAAACAATGACGTTTTTGACCTAACAGCAGTTTTCAAGCTGTTTTGAATCATGTTACAAAATGTTTCTCTGCTGACAGGAATTCCTCCGCATATGTAACGGTTGAGATGTCTCAGAAGAGAGTAATAGAAGTAATAGAAGTATGTGGAACTTCTTTGGTTTTAGCGAGGAAGTACCTTACACTCTGAAGTAATTGTCTAATGTCTTAGACATTTTTCACAGAGCACGGTTGAAAATAAAACACAAACTTAACTATCTTAGATGTGTCATTTGTTTTGAAGGACTTGTGTGTATTTTTAACTACCAAGGTAATACATTTAAACCAATTTATTTTAACTCTTTGATATGATTGGTAAAATCAACTGTAGACTGCAAGGAACTATATTTTTATTCCCAAAATCATATTGTTATTTGTAAGGTCGTCGTTCCAAATCAACAATTGTATCTTATAGCTAGTGCCCTGCGTTTCAACACAGAGGATCCCCAAGCAATTCGCAACAGTGCAACTATGAATTAAATATTGCTTGGCGGTAATCCAGCGTATTTACATAGCTCTCCTGTCTTATTCTTATAATTTAGATTATATTTCTTAAACTAGTCTCCTTGGATGCAATGCATCTGTCTCAGCGTTTCTGTTAGTCTTTAAAGGCGTACTGGAAACTGTTTTTGACACATTATTCAGAGTCGCCACTGCTTCTGATGATGAAAAATGTCTCCTACGAAGACGTTTTTTCAATTTGGGAGATGAAAAAGTCAACTGGAGCTTTATCTGGACTGTAGGGAGGGTGAGGGACACACTTCACATTGATTTCAGCGAAATATTCGACAGCAACTTTTGCGACCATGCATTATCGTGGTTCACCATCCAACTTGTTGCATGGAAATGTAGCCTTTTGCACGTTTGTAATTTGGCATTGCAGAGTTTTCAGGACACATGTGTAGTATTGTCCAGTTATAGTTGTGCGTGCAGTTACAACATGCTTGTAAACCTGATTTGAATATCGAAAAACGAGATGTCCATAACCTTCCCAGCAGAAACATTCACTTTATCTTTTTGGTCTTGATGATGATGCAGATTTCAACACAGAGCGTTGATGTTTCTCTTCAGGATCGAAATGAGTAGCCAAGTTTCATAGCAGTGATTATCTTTGAGAAAAATTTCGCATCTTTAATGGCAATCTTTTATTCGGGAATCAGCAGTCTTGGAACCCACTGTGCACAAACACGTCTCACATGCAACTTTCCAATGAATTTTTCAGAGTTTTTGAAACTGTTCTTATCGTTATTCGACACTTTTCTCTCACAAGATAACAGCATTGTTAATGCTTTGTTCCGTTAGAGCACAAACTGGAGCCTGTGCCCACCTTCCATTTAAATTGATTGTCTCCCCTTTAAACATTTTTATACGGTATTTAAGCTGTGCTATAGGGAAGAACAAACTTTCCATAGGCCTCTGCTGAGGACTTGCTGACAGGAAAGTATAAATTCAGAGCAGCATATTGTTGTAGGCGGAGCTGAATGTGTCTCACCTGGAAATGTTTCAAGACGGGTACCGGTAATGAAACTAGTACCACGTGTACATTACGCATTAAGCTCACAAAATATTGTGTAAATAAATTATGCCTTAAAACGAATAGCGTTCTTTATTGAACAGTCTTCATATAAACTATTACACAAAAAGAATTATTGGGATTAATTTATGATGTTCCCTTTGTTTTGTTTTTTCTTTTTTTCTGTGCAATCTGGCGAAAGAAAATTTTGCTGGTAGATAAATATCTGCAGTTAGGATACATTATTACGTTAATTGAATTCGGGGGCGTTTTAACGATGCTCATTTCCAGGGAGGGAGAGGAGCATTTAATTTTGCCGGTACTGGAGATAAATGCCAGAGTGTGTAAATTGTGAGCTACAGACAAATTGTAGCTATTTAGCAGATCGTAGCGGGGAATATTACGCACTGCGTTGCCACAGCGTTATCTTAGTCTAAGTTATTAGCCCTTTTCCTGATTCATTTCGCGGGGATTTCCCCAAATAATTTATCTTCTCGAGAAGGTAAGAGCCTCCCTTGTAACGTGACCTTGACTTACGATTCCGAGATTTCTCCCCTAAATAACCCCCATATACAATCTCAAGCTGTGCATCTTCATTCACCAAATTGGAACATTTTTCTGTTGAATCTAAAGAGTATACAAATAAAAATAAAGTACATTTTAATTGTAATTATCTTCACAACTTGCCATCCGTTGGGACGTAAGTGATTATAAAGAGAAACGTAAGTTTAAATTCGTAGTCAACAGCAGTATTAACATTCTGTATTTACTGGAATGTGTTTAAAATGAGGATCAGTATAGAAGCTGTAAAATCATTTTGAAAAGAAGTATTTTAATGCAAGGATGCTCAAGTTAAAATACATATAAAAGAAACCTATAAACTGTTATTAAATAAATAACTTTTCGAAGATAAATAAATATTCCTACGAGATCTAATCAATAAAGACAGAGAACGGTTTTTTTACTTATGAAGACAATAGCATAGTCTTTTTTGATGTAGTCCCCATTGAGTTGTTTGCACTTGGCTCAACATGTCTGCCGGTCCTGGAACGTGCTTCAAACCGTTTTTTGACATTGTTTTTCAGAACCTCCTCCACCTCCTTCACTACAGACGTTGATGGAGCAAATGTTGCCCCCATAGCTCGTTTTTGAGACGAGGGAATAGGAAAAATCCACGCGGAGCTAGATACGGGCTGTATAGAGGGTTTGGGCACACATTCGATTTATTTTTCTGGCCAATGTTCAGGAACAACGTTGCAAACGTGAGGCCGCCAAAGAAATGGATGCAGCTCAGGGCGTTTTCGTCAAATGTATTTTGTCAGGACGCTCAAAACATTGTTGTAATATTCCCATTATCCATTTTATGCGGGGAGGGGTACTTCATGTTGGTAAACCATTCTATAACAGTCAAAAACGAAATTATTTCAACCTTGGCCTTCTTTGTTGTCGGAGAATCAGGTAATTTCCAGACTGAGCTCACCTGCTTGCTTTCGGGGTCGTAATGGTGAAGCCAAGGAATTCAGGAATGCCTCGCCATGCTCCGCTACCAGACGCTGAAGCTCCCGACACACTGCACCTGTTCAGTCGTCAGCTCATATGACACATACAGGTCTCAAGTGGAAGCGATCACGTAAAATGATGAACACACTACCATGGACGTGTTTGGCAGACCGCCGTGCTTTGTTGTTGAATCGTGGCCCTCCTTAAACTCCTTGAACCACCGAAGTGCGACTAATTGTGGCATAATATCATTACCATATGCTTGCTGTAACATTGTGCTCGCTTCCATACCGTATTTCTGCAGATGGAAGCAAAATTTCAGAGACCGTACTGCTCGTTACGGAGCGACTCGATCTTAAGCAGCCGACTGGTGAAAACACTCTCAACGCTGGTGTTTTGTTCTAAGGTGCATACGCATACAAACGTCTACTTTTTTCCCCACCAATCACATGAGACGTGTTCTTCGTATAGAAAATTGTTTTACCGCTATTGTGTGATGAAAAAAACAATTCAATCCTAATTTTTATTGACTAGACCTTGTAGTTTTGGTAGTGAGCTATTTATGTAATAAAGTATTGCCTGCAATGTAGCGGTAATCAGATTGAAAAATACAAAAAAAAAAAAAAAATCTGTTATAATACTTTTGCTTACAAAGGAAGGGCTTACATTCCATGAAATTAAAAATCGCTTAAATGTGCATTTGAAGAGGCTTCCCCTTGGTGTTCAAAGTGAAAGATTGAGATAAACAATTTCGATTAGGATGATAAGAATTGAAAAATAAAAACGTGAGGTCCGATCAGTAAGGTGCTGACACGAACGCCATCTCTCTTTTTGAGCAGGAGGTGTTGGGCGGCAAGAGACTATAACTGGAGGCAATGCTGAGAGATTGGTGTCTAGATTTACATAATGTAAATTTACATAATGTAAATCTAGACACGGGACCTACGGCTTTATTTTATTTCCTAAGAAAGTCATACACTCTGGCCGGGTATGAACCCACGACCTTAGGTATATCTTAGATATAAAGATGTCAGTTCTTATGACCTTGTGGTAACCATACCTACTTCATACCGCCACAGATGGCCGAGGTCGTTAAGGCGCGGATTTGTCTCGTGAGCACGAGGTCTGGGGTTCGAATCCTGCTAGGACCGTCCTCCCTAATTGAGGTTTTTTCCAGATTTTCTTCAGTTCTCATAAATGGCAAATTCCGGGGAAGTGCCATAAAATTAGAACTGTAAAGTTTGCTTCCTTAAAAAAATCTTTCCTAATATGTCATTTCATCTCATGTATCATCAGTGTTCACCCTCTATGGTACTTCAATAGTAAAAAAGGGCGTCAAACACTATTGAAAAAAAAAATCTACCTCATAGATCCATGGCCGCAGGTTCAAACCCGGCCAGGTTCGATGCATTTTTAGAGTGTAAAATCCTAAGTATGGAAGTAAATCCATTGGTCCCATGTCGCAGATTTCTGGCACGTAAAAAAACCCCAAACCTGAAAGAAGAGGCCTCTGAGCAAATCGGCCGTTTCACGCCCTAAAATGAATGGGACGCTGATGACCTGAAATGTTAAAAAGTGTCCATAAAATAAATAATAGTAAATGAAATTAAAAATAAACAGAGTCAATGGTAACACAAATGATATTCATACGCTAGATCTAAGCTTGACTAAGCGAGTTTAACATTTTCCCTCACTGAATATAAAAAACAGTCGACGTTTACTGGTAACAAATTTCAGTAAGTGAAAGTCTGGGTGTCTATAATGTCGTTAAGGATGCCTAAACCTTAATTTACAAAATGATTTGCAAAATGAACAGCACTCATGAATCTCGTACTTTAAACATTAAGGCTCGTATTAATAATAAAGTACCTACATAGAAAACATTTTACAGCATCGCTGTAGAATGGTACTTAAAATCTGCCAATAAATAATGAGCAGCAGCCAGGAACAAAGGTGAGATATTTCCTATTGTATGACGATATTTTCGCCCATATTACTGCGTAAAACAGTGAGCATTTCAGTAATGTGATACCGCATCCGCTACGCTCTCCAGATTTGATCCCCTGTGAGCATTTTATACTGTTCCGTTGGTGAAGCCATTACAGCATGCTTTGGAGTTTTGGGTGCTATGAAAAAAATTCTTCAACTATGAAAGTATAGACTTTCAGCAAATTTCATAAATAAACAACGTGGGACCATATCCGCTGTACAAAAATAGCGTTGAAGCAGAAACAGCTGATGTCAGTCACATGGAGTGGTTTTCCAAGTGTTGCCTCTACACTGTACACCACCATACCTGTTTCCCGGACGCGTAAGTTATTGAGCGACTGGAATCGATGTCGGGGGGTGGCGGGGGTGGTGGGGAGAAGGGGCAAGTTTTGAAAGTCAGTCCGCGTTCTGCGGAGAGGTAGAGCAAACATACTCGACTCAGCTTGCTTCTGCTTCACACAATATAGCGGAGCACGGGCCCACTGAAACAACCTTCCTCACCTCTGCCCTAATCCTTAGCATCACCCTACGTAACAAAATTACACGCATTTGTATCATATCTCTACACATGTTTCGGTATCACTGTCTCAGCTTCCAAATATTGACTTCTACTGTAGCAATTCAGTTGGTGAACAGAGTTTTGTTACAAGTTTATGAATGGAGATGGATAGGCAGAAGTGGAAGCCAAAAACTCGTATATTTGGGCAGAAAATACAAATGTTTTAGTCATTTCTTGGGATCACCTCTCTATAACTTATTTCCTTAATTACTTTCATTTGGAATCTTTACTAATTCAGGTGTTGTAGTCAGTCCTGGTGGTGTAGTGGTAACCATACTTGCCTTCTAAACCCAAGATCGTGGGTTCAAACCCGGCCAGGGTCGATGGATTTTTTCGGGCGTAAAAATCCTATGTATGGCTTCCTTCGGAAGGGAAGTAAAGCCGTGGGTCCCGCGTCGTACATTTACGGCACGAAAATGAACCTCAAGCCTGAAAGAAGAGACCTCTGAGCAAAATTTGTCAGCCGTTTCACGCCCTGAATAGAATGGGACGCTGATGACCTGAGATGTTAAAGAGCGTTCATAAATAAATCAAATCAACAACAGGTGTGTTGCGTGAAAATATCAAAAACGTTTTAATTGGTTTAATGGAACATTTATCTTCCAGCTCCCAATAGAATGATGTTATCCATTCTTTGAGAATTTGGCAATCAATTTTGAGGAAAAGTGGACTCGACGTTCCAGTTTGTGCTCTAACGAAAAAAAAAAAAAAAAAAAACATTAACACAGCTGCTGTCGCTGTAAGAGAAGACAATCTAATAACATTAAGAACCCGTTCAGAAAAGTTTAAAATTTCACTGGATGCCACCCACACGTTGGTTGCATATGAGAAGTGTTTGTGCACGATGGATTCCAAGATTCTGCTGCGAAATTATGGTCATCTCATTTTTCGATATTCAAAGAATGGTTTACCAGCATGTCTCACCTGCACACACAACTGTAACCGGGCAACACTACTTGCTAAAGACCATATTTCCGCACAACAAGCTGCATGCTGCACCATGAAAATGCACCGCTGCACACTTCAAATGCTGTTGAATATCTCACAAAAATTATTGTGAAGTGTGCCCCTTACCCTTCCTAAAAACCCCAAATTGCAGAAACACGTTCGTGGAGACATTTTTCATCAGGTTAGTGAAGGCTGTGGGGGCGATTCTAAAGTACCTGTTAAAGAATTTTTTCCAGCATGTTTTTTTTTTAAATGGCATAAACGCTGGGACAGGTATATTGCATCAAATGGGGAATAATTTGAGAAAGACCATCAAAATTATTAGGAGAGTAAAGATATGTTATCAAAAAAATTAGAATTATTTTTATTGAAGTCTTCTGCGGTAGAACACACAGAAGTTTTATTACCTTTCGCATGTGTAATGACTCTTTTTATGGCCTCTACATCATAAACTACCTTTTTCTACCTCGTCATAACGAGACGACGAAATATTTCATACGGCTAGGCTGTCAGCAACAAGTGACTGCTGGTTATTGATAATATAATAATTGGCCCGCGGCTAATATCTTAATTCATTATATTCAGAATATACGTGGGCGTGTTGATAATCTCGTAAATAGCTTTTTTGCAAAAAAAAAAAAAAAAACTTTTTAACATAATCTCCATGAACTCAATACATTTGGTCCATAAATATTTTATTCCCGTTTATAATGCTATTTTACAGCGCAGATAACCTCTTTCGATGAACATTTCCCCCTAAACCAATTCTTGAGTTTAGAAAAAAGAAAAATGTCACTTGGGGACAAATCTGGGGAAAGGGGGTGATAAAAGCAGCCCAGCTCGTACACTTTTGACATTTCAACGGCCGACGTGTGAGCAGGCGCGTTGTCCTGTTGGAAGAACACATTTTTGCGCGCCAATCTTGGCCGCTTCTGCTTCAACTCACTGTGCAAACGGTCCAGTAGCGTTGCGTAACAACAGCCAGTCATTGTTTTACCCTTTTCCAAATAGTCAATCATAATGATACCCTGTGAGTCCCAAAAAGGTTTGCCATTACTTTTTCCGCTGGTAAAACCGTTTCAGCTTTTTTTCGGTGCACTTTCACCTTCGCCAACCCCACTGTTTTAACTGCCGTTTTGTCTTTGGGGTGTAGTGATGGATCCAAATTTTGTCTACAGTTACAAACGACGCCAGAAGTCATTCTTTTTTTTTGATTCGTTTTATTTAAGGATGCTCTTTAGCATCTCAGGTTATCAGCGTCCCATTCAATTCAGGAGTGAAACGGCCGACAAATTTTGCTCAGAAACCTCTTCTTTCATGCTTGAGGTACTTTAACGTGCCGTAAATCTATGACACGGGACTCGCGAATTTACTTCCCTTTCGAAGGAAGCCATACTTAGGATGTTTACGCCCTTTTAGAAACTCCATCGATCCTGGTCGGGAATGAACCCGCGATCTTGGGTTTAAAAGGCAAATATGGTTACCACTACACCACCAGGACCGACCAGAAGTCATTCGGAGTATGCTGCAACTTTTCTAAACGTAATTTTAAAATGCCCTTTCTGGGGCATTTTTGGTTTGCAGTCAGTATATGTGGTACACACTGGGCACCCAGCTCTTCATATGTAGAACTTCATGCATGTACCATTTATGTGAGATGTCTACCATCTCAGCATTCTCACGAATCAAGTAATACCACGGTCTTCTATCACGATACCATGAATTTTGTCTACCTATTCATCAGAAAAAAACTCAATCGGACACCCGAGACGTGCAGCATCGGTAGTACCGATACGGCCACGCTTATACTTACTCATCAAATAGTTTTAAGTGCTGGTGCAGAGTTCCATTGAACTTCCTGCAGCTCAGTTTGTATCTGGACTGCAGTCCACTTTTTTAAATAAAACTGTTTTATACGTGTGTCTTTATTTATTTCTGTGTATCATTTTGCACGGACGATCACTTAAGATAGCTGCCAACAATGAACTGCGCGTTGCACCTCAAATCGTTAAAACAATCAAGCTTACCAACAGTAAAGAAAATTACCCGCCATATTCTAGCAATTTGTAAGACTTATCAAGTCATCTTCTACTAAAGCAAATAACTGACGACTAACTTCAAATAAAAATGATAGCAGTTTTTAATAACTACTGATTGTGTTTTCATCAATTTCAATGTGCTTTGATTACTAAAATATGCAACAAAGTGGAATATTTAATGTCCGGATTCTTAAGAAAATCACACTTTCTAAAATAAAATGGATACATTTACAGCTAACACACACTAACCAGTCATCTGCTAGAAAAAAAAATAACGTGGTATGATAGTACATTTTTCCCAATGCCATCTAATGTGTGGCATGTAATGAAGGAATTCTTTATGGCTAATCACTGTGTTGTTTGTTCTAATATGGAAATGCAGTGATTAATTTCCTTGCAGAATATTTGTTACAGTATATGCCCCGTTTGTGGTCGGCAACTTCTCCAACACCGACGCATGCGGGTAGCCTGAAATCCGGGCCACAGCTTTTCTGTTCATCTATAGGTACTTTTCATTACCATTCATAAACCTCTGTATTTGTGGTTTGTAAATGCTCCCACCAAGACTCGAAGTGCTGTTGTGACGCATAAAGCGGGTTTCCATACATTTTCTGCAAATAATTCGTTTTCGGTCGCTCGCAGAGTAGTTGTTGAAACGGCTGAGCACAGTGAAAATGAGGCAGACGCTGTAACGCAAGAAATCTGGGCTTTACTTCCCATTTTTTCCAAAGCAATTTATGGGAACATAAAACTTCAGTTTATTTAAAGTTTTACATTTATATTAAAAATCCGTTAAGTATGCCGCGTAAACCAAGGGAATTACTCGGCAAGTAGAATAACTTTAAAATATATATAAAAACCAAATTATGGCCTTATTAAGTAATGAACTAGGTTATGGCATTACGTGTAGTATTAGCACGACAAACTATAAAGATAAGTAATAAAGAAAAACTGAACTATAGTACATTGCTTCACTAGGTTTGTCTGTTTTCCCTTCAAAACCGCTTGAAAAAAACTGTATATAGTGAAATGACTCTAATTTTACAAAATAAGGGAAAAATTAGACTTTTTGCAATCTACAAGTATTACAAAACAGGAACACATTATTAGAATTTCTTCTTACTATTATAAAATTTATTAATGCTATATCATTAATTAAATGAAATATATGACAACTGATAGACAAAGCTATTACTGTGTGGGTATTTTTAAACATTTTTAAATGTAACCATCTTTATGAACTGGGCCCTTTACATTTACTAAAATAAAGAGAAATAACAAAAAGTTTCGAGTTATTTAAGAAGTTCGTATGTGTCAATAAAAGAAAAACATGTAACTATTTAAAAACAATTACAAAATACTAACAAATATATGCAATCAACAATAAACAATCAAATGTTCTATCGATTTTCAATGGCTTTGAAATTTAATTTAAATGTTATTAACATGTAACGTAAACGTTTTCTGAAGGTTATTACAGAGCGCTCTTACATACAAATATAATTCTCACACATATTAGATTAATATTTCACATTTGCTATCTTCACGACAATGATTTTGTAAATGTCGAGTTAATGAGCTTTCATTTTCAAAGAATTGAGATAAAATTAAACGCTAGAGCGCTTTTTAAATTTAGGTTGTGCGATATACCGCTACTTCTAATGGTCTGATTTTCCTAATTTTCAGAAACTAAATTTGTTATTTTATTTCAATGGCATATACCAAGTTTTGTTTAAAAAAACATTGCGGCCGCTAGAGATGTTTTTAAATTATCGCTCTAGGCTAAAACCCACCCCCTATAGTCCAATTTTACTCGCGCGCGCGCGCACACACACACATATATTTATTTATATATACAAATTTATTGTCATTTTCAGTGCCTAGTTGGTAGGTTCGGTGGAAATTTTAAGAAATTTTTAAAAAATGTTTTCATGGGTACAACTAGCTGCATTCTTTCGGAATTCGCTAAAAATATATGCCATAGCTGTAAGCTATAACAAAAATATTACTAAAGAAATGATATATCTTTGACGTCATCATATACAGCTTGACCATGAACTAAAAATATTGAAAATATTTACATTTCTTGTCGGCTGTAAGCACCTAGAACGCTCAGAAATTTCTGGTGTTTTGTCAGCAATAATGATTAGTTATTATGCATAATATATTTCCTAGCTACAATGCGATATACCTGCAATATGGATTCTAAGAGGTTGTTGTATACTAGGGTTTACTTTAGTCATCGTTCTGCCGTTGGAGGTACAAAGTTCGCTTAGGAAGTAAATCAAGATCTGTGAGGCTAATAAAACTCACCCCTGAGTACTGGATTGAGAAGGAATGGGGCAGATTTGGCTCAGCAACACAACCACTGAAGGTTGTGGAATCTGTACAGTCTCGGAGAGGGGTAGTCTGAGAAATCATGAACTCGGAGTTTCGCAGAACTTGCTTTTGCTGATGCACGATAATGCCCCATATCCTGCATCAGCCGGCAAGCTGTCTGGACGTACCACGTGTAAAACTTAATTGCATCATCACTGCACGAATGCCTAGGAAAGCGAGGACAGGAAAAAAAAGGGGGGTCTGTCATTCGTAAATCAATAAAGAACGAGCTAAACAATTAGCACGTCTTTGCATTTGCTGTAGAGAGGCGTTCTAAAAGTTCTCGACCTGACCATGAAATAACAAGATATAAGAAAAAGTGTTTATTTCCAACATAATCACCTTTAAATCAATAAATATAGTCCACCGACTTTTCACTTTTTAATTCACTTAGTAAACTAGAATATGTCCAACTGTGAAAAATAAGCGTCTGTCTCAGCTTGACCTCATCCATTTCTTTAGGTATGGGAACAAACAGGAATTGCTGTGAGCCAAATCCGGCAAATATGGTGGATGTGGAAGCACTTGAAAGGAAGGTCATATAGTTCTGCAGCAATAAACCCGGACGTGTGTAAAGGGCATTATTATGATGAAAGAGAACTTTATTTTTCGCAAGGTGTGGACCTTTAGCATGAATAGCATCTTTTAGTTAGTGCAGCAGTAAAGCGTAATACTCCCCGGTAACGGTTTTCACTTCTGGAGGTAATCTATAAGAACACACCATGAGAATCCCAGTAAACCGTAGCCATGACTTTTCCAGTAGATGAAACAGTTTTTACTTTCTTTGGTGTACTTCCATCCACTATATGGACTACTCCTTCGTCTCTGAAGTGTAGTGATGAATCCATGTTTCATCTACTGTTATTAAATGCCAGAGAAACTCACGGAATTGAGCTAAACACTCTTGCAAAATGTTCATTCGAATGTGTTTTCGGTTCATTGTTAACAAACGCTGAACCCATCCAGTAAAAGCTTTATCATACCCAAAACTTCCGTGTAAAATTTACTGATCTATGCAATGTTAGCCAACTCGCACACTAACCAAGTATTCATTGTAAATTTTTGTCACAATCTCGTCTGTCGTAGCAGTTTTGGGACACTCTGAGCTCATCATGTTGAATAGATGTACGGTCACGCCTAAATTCAGCAGCCCACTTTTTAACCGTTAAAAACGAAGGGTAAGAATTCTTTAATGCGAAGTCACTCTTTTTGCCTTTCTGTTGGGGTTAAACCGTTCAAAACAAAGCAACCTTTATCACAGCTTGTATTTCAGTTTTTATCCATTTTATATAAAATATCAACACTAGTTTGTTTACACGATCATCACAAAAAACGACTACATTTAAGCGCCTGAAACTTTACAGCGCGCCATCTATAGGATGATACTTAACAACTATCATAGTAATTTGGCCATCTTCACAACATCTCTGAGTTTCCGAGAACGTTTGAACACCCTGGCACATGCCCTCCTCATTTTTCTACTTTGTTCTGAGGGACAGGCTTTAGAGCCCTGTGCATAAAATTGGCCAACTGCGAATTAAATCATTGGCGCTTTTAACTCTCCGTAGTCTTCAACGATTTGAGAACCAAGGCTTTCTTGAAGTCACTGGGTGCAATATCTGGGCTATATGTTGGATGCTTAAAATTTCCAACACGAATTCTCACAATTCTAACAGCGGTATTTGGACTTGAACTGCCATGGTAGTAAATATTCGCTGAACCCGTCTGCGGTTCTAAATGACCGACTCAGCTTGGAAGGCTGTTACACTAAGCTTGCGATGCAGCTGTTTCCGGCTCCATAAAAGCCACAAGGACATCCTTTGGTCCCAGAAAACAGTGGTGATAATCATCTATGGTAGCGTATGCTTGAATGTTATCCCTTTGTGATGAAGTTCAATGACGCCATTGCATGAATTGTTGCTTTTATTACTCGTAACAGTCCAAATATACATGAGCAATTAAGATTTTAGGTGACAATTATGAACCACATATTCGGTGAAATGCCTAGAAGTTTCAGAATAGTGATTGTAAAAGGTGTATTTGATTGCAATTTTGCTGCGCATGTTCAATAAGACCATCCGTTTGAACCTCCCATCTCTCTGTCCATCATTATCATTTGTACGACCATCATGATGCATGGTTTTTCCTTCGCCCTGGCTCATAAACGTCATACATTTCAACATTATTCTTACCTTTTAAGTTGAGAAATCGAACCACCGAACGGACCTCACAATTGGCGGAGTGCTTATTCTCGTAAAAGCGAGCAAAAGTAATCTTGTAACCTTATGCCCGTTGCAAGCTAATGAATCTGCTGGAGATTCTGCGCATGCGTGAGCTGTCCAAATGCCGCGACCGACCCGTATTTAGATGTGGGAAAACACCTGCTGATTGCTTGTTTGGAGATGTCAAACATACTTCTTTCTTAAATTGAAATGAGTTTACAAGCATTTGACAGTAAAATATTTTAGTAATTTAAAATATTTTATTAAAGTTAAATTTTGAAAATTATGCAGAAATAAATATCTTGAATAATAAATGTATCAGGGGAATTCAAAATGTTATGCTGGTGCTTTCCCAAAATTCAAGTTAAGCCTATCTCTCTATATATACATGTGCATACTCCAAAAATGTATACGCACTTTATTATAAAATACCCATCTCATTTTCGAGGATATTGTAGCTTAATGTAGCTGCCATCACTTGACGTGTTCACTGACTTAAGTTTATAGGTAAATACTCGGCATTTTTCATGACTCGGAAAAACCTCAGTCGATCCTGGTGGGAATCGAACCCCAGACCTCACGCTCACGAGTTCGTGTCTTAACGATCTCGACCATCCTTGGCGCAATCAAATATAATGAAAATATTAAATAGTTAAGTTGAACAGACTTCGGTATAAAATCAATGGTCGTCTTGAGTTATAAAATAATTTGTTGCTAACTGTCGTTCCAGGCCTATTTTGAAGGAAGGCGGAGTATAAGGAGAAAAACATGCTGTGGGTATTGCGTTCTTCAATGCGTCATAAATTGAAAAAACACCTCCATTATCAAAATCAATGACGAAGGCTTCGGAAATGATTCTGAAGGGCTTGTCAAAAAATGTTTTCCAGCATGCCTTTGAAGACTAACGGTTGAATTGCATTCAACGGGGACAGCTTTGAGAGATATCAATCAAATTATGAAAATGAGTAAAGATATATTGTTAAAAATTATGATAATTCATTATTAAATGTCCCTCGTATTTTGGTGGATTTCAGGAGACATTCTCGTGGCTTGCACGTTGATTATTCACATATCTCTTTTTGAAACGTTCATTTATCACTTCAATAATTGTTGTGATGTAATGCAACAATGTAGAAACCGCTTACATCCGATCTTATTTTTGTTATTCCCTGTAAGCGGATCGGTCCGGCAGCCGGAAGCATACAGCAAAGCTACCCATAACCAGTTCGCCGCGCGATCAGCAAAACACAGAAAAAGACGCTTTTATTTTGTACTGTGATGTTTTTACTTCTCCTTCAATCGCTACGCTGTAATGCATGAAGGGATGAAATTTTAGCAACTTTGTTGGACAATGTGCTGAGATATGTATGAGACCCCCGCTTGTTGTCCTGACGTTACATGATGTTTTCTCTGTGATAGGTCTAATCAAGAAGCTGATATCGTCAGTTACCTTTCTGTTAGTATATGACGCCTGCACTTTGTTATTTTTTTTCTCCAACAATAACCCTATTGTTAGCGAATTGCGGCTGTATCTAAGAAAAGTTTATTTGAAAAATATCTTCAAATCTCCATCGATCCTACCTACTAAGCACGGAAAGTAACAAAGAATTAAATTATATATATATATATATATATATATATATATATATATATATATATATCCAAATTGAACCTTTGGGGGTTGGGAGTTAACCTAAAGCAAATTTTAAAATTTTCTCTAGCGGCCGCAATTGTAATTGTTAAAGGAAACTTGATATATTCCATTGAAATAGACAAATAAAATTAGTTTCTGAAAAATCAGTGAAATTAGATTATTAGAAATAAGGGTTTACCTGAAATCAAATTTTAAAATTAAAAATCGCTCTAGCGGTAGCAATATTTTTTTGACAAAATTCGGCGTATTCCATTTAAACACAATAAGAAAAATAGTTTTTGAAAGTTAGAGAAATTAGACCATTAGGAATGAGGGTGTAATTGAAAACCGATATTTAAAAAGCGCTTTTGCGTTTAATGTTCTGTATATTGTTTCAAAATAAAGGACAAATTAACTCAGCATATAAACTGTATTTATAAAGATGCATATTTAGCAAAAGTATCGTCGTGAAGATATCACTGTAAAGTATTAATGTAATATATGTATGAGAATTATATTTGTATGTTTGCTTGTACATTGTAATTATTTTTAAATATTAATGCGCTTTTGTTTTATTGAAACATATTTTTTTAATGGTGTTTAACGCCCGTTTTTACTACTGAGGCACCATAGGCTGTGAACACTGATGATACATGAGAAGAAATGATATATTGGAAAAGGATTTTATTTTAAGGAAGGAAACGTTCCAGGCCTAAGTTTAGGGCACCTCCCCGGCATTTGCCAGATTGAAACATATAAACTAGTACTTCTTAAACACACAACATAACTCGAAAATTTCTGTCCTTTTTCTCTGTTTTAGTAAATGTAAAGATTATATCAGTTCATAAACATGGTTACATTTAAAATATTTAAAAATAATCACACAATATAGCTTTGTCTATCAGTGGTCATATATTTAATTTAATGAATAGTACACAATTAATTTTTGTGGTTCAATCTCAATAATAATAATAAGAAAAAAAAGAGAAGAAGAATTCTAAAAATGTGATTTCTCTTTTGTAATATATATATATATATATATATATATATATATATATATAGATGGATGGATGGATGGATGGATGGATTGCAGGAATTCAAATTTCGTTCTTTTTACTTTTGAAAATTAAGTAATTTCTCTATATAAAGTGATTTTGAAGGAAAAAAAACTGACAAATTTAGTATATAATGTATTCTAGTTCAGTTTTTCTTTTATTAGTTAGCTTTAGAGTATCATGCTAATGAACACATAATAACGTCATACCTTATTTCATTAATTATTATGGTCATAATTTGGATGCTACATTCTTTTCTAGCGTTGCTTAGGAATTTTCTTAGTTTACGCAGCTCCTGCATGACGCATTTTTTTTAATTTAAGCACTACTTTGCGAGATCTGCCAGGTGGGTGAAATTCTGCACGACACTGAGCAAATGAAAATGCTTTGGTTTGTATTAAATCTTTGGACCATGGTAAAGAGACAAATGAAAGGTAATATCACAGCTACTTTCTACTATTCCGAACCTAAACATGCACTAACAGACCTATCAGCAGCGTGTACTTCTATGATCTGCCATCTGTGGGCCCGTTCCGAGTGCGAGAAAATCAAAATGATACATTTTGGACATTTTGTGTAATGAAAAAATTACATACATATATATACACACACACACACTCACACAAGAGATGACCGTTGTAAGTCAAATTACATGTTCTCTGTTATTTCAGATAAAAGATTCTTTCAATGTTTTATCTGAGAGGGAAATATTTTCTCTTCTGGTTGTATAATTACATACTTTTGAAAAAGAACAAGTATCAGAGGGGTTTAAATAGAAGAGAATTCTTATCAGGGGAAAATTTAGCTACATTTCTCTCTCTCTCTCTCTCTCTCTCTCTCTCTCTCTGTCCTTATATTTGAATTAGCAGATGTACATCTTCGTAATATCTCTAAATTTTACATTTCGCCTTTAGTTAATCACAAAGGCTGACCATTGGCGGGAAGACATGTAGATACAAGAAAGTGGTATAGTTTTCCATCATCCAGCTGTTCATACACCCTCTCTGAGAGCAGCTAAATCCCGAAACAAAAGAGAGGGGGCGAACAGACAAACTTTGCTCTGCTTTCTCTCTCCCCGCCTCACCCAGTGTCCGGACGGCAATGAAATATTTATGAGCCCTTGTGCTAGGGAGTTGTAAGTCCAAGTGAACTGCAACGCGGCTCGCCATCTTCTTCTAGCTATTCGTGGCGCATGCGCTGCTTGCCGCAGGTACGGCTGCTGTTTTCAAAATGTCGCACATTTATCGCATTCTCTCGTGGCCTTGTGCAGATCATATTGCTATCTTACGATTCTGGAGACTATTTTCGTGTTTACAGGTTCCTGCGCTATTTATACATTCTTAAATTTTGATTAAGAAGCTTCCCAAACGATCTTACAAGCAACAAATTTAGTGTACACTTTCTCAAATAATGCAATTGAAGTGCAAAAAGGTTATATTTTCAAAATATTGCAAAAATTAGTTAATACGAATGTGTTACGAGTTCACTAGATAAGTATTGAGACATGGAACATTGGCCACTCTCAGGGAAAGTATTGTTACTGGGTCCAAATTGCTAAATCATTGGTATATCCAGCTCTGCTGTTCTATTCATTTTCTGCTTTTTCTGTTTTAAGTCTGAACGTTTTTGAAAGTGCAGATCATTTTCATGCGATGATCTTGTAAACTTTCAAATGTGCCTCAAATGAATAGCAGCTATTTGAGCTTTTTCGGGGACTTTTCTCCTTCACGTGCTACTGTGTTCCGCTAGTTTGGAGAATTAAAGAGAGGGAGGCAATCTCTTAAAGATGAAGAGAGGACGGGTAAGCAAACAACGGCAGTGACTGAGCAGAATTATCTCTATGGAAACTGTGATCAGAGAAGATCCAAAACAATGACGTTGGACTGGCACTAGCAAGTAGTTCACCGAGTGTTTCAACTATCCTTCATGAGCACCTTGATGTAAAATAAAAGGGGGTCTCCAAGATGGGAACCCACAGTTTGTCTGAAGGAGAGAAGCTCCATAAGGTGGAACAGTGCCAAGAAATGCTACAAAGATTTAACTGTGGAAAGTCTCACTGTCTTTGAGATTGTTACGGGTGACGAAACATAGACATTTCAGTTTGATCCAGAAAAAAAATACCAGTCCTCCATTTGGGTTTTCCCTGATATCCCATCAAAGTCAAGAAGCCAGAGAGTATTAATGAATGATTTATTTATGGACGTTCTTTAACATCTCAGGTCATAAGTGTTCCATTCAACTCAGGGCGTGAAACGGCCGACAAATTTTGCTCAGAGGCCTCTCTTTCAGAGCTTGAGGTTCTTTTTCTTGCCGTAAATTACGACACGGGACCCACGGCTTTACTTTCCTTCCGAAGGAAGCCATACTTAGGATTTTTACGCCCCGAAAAAAAATTCATCGGTCCTGGCCGGGTTCGAACCCGCGATCTTGGGTTTCCAGATAGTATGGGAAAGAAAATGGTTGTCTCTTCCTTCTCCATGAGTGGACACATGGCAATCATTGTGCTCGAAAATCAGAGACTGTTACTGCAAAACGGTACACAGAAGTTTGCCTTCCGAAAGTGTTTCAGAAAACCCAAGAATGGCTCCAAAGACAGG
This sequence comes from Metallyticus violacea, assembly GCA_030762175.1. Taxonomy (NCBI): domain Eukaryota; kingdom Metazoa; phylum Arthropoda; class Insecta; order Mantodea; family Metallyticidae; genus Metallyticus; species Metallyticus violacea. Next base: position 11,425,743 of record CM060832.1, on the reverse strand, counting down.
ACTAAAGGACATTTTGTTGCACCATGACAATGCATCAGCTCACACTGCTAATGTAACAATGGAGTTTCTGCAAGGAACGGAGCCAAAAATGGCTTATCTATCCTGTAGCTGTAGCTGTAGCTGTAGCTGTAGCCTTGACTTGGCACCATGCGATTTCTTCTGTTCCCTACTGTGAAGAACCAACCTCGAGGTCACCGATTTTCTAGCCCCTAAGAAGCGGTTGCAGCATACGAGGAGGGTTTACCTGCAGTACCGGAAACTGAGTGGCATAAAGTGGTTCCAGAAGATATAACGCCGCATACAAAAATTTAGTAAAACGTCAAGAATCAATTTTAAGAGAAAATGATGTATATGCACACACACTAAAAGGAGAACGTAGGATGAAGGATGAGATATGGAAAATTGGTTATTTTTTAATATTGCAGTAATTTAATTGAATTATGTATAGACACCGACTACACGGGGGACAAGAGAGCATGCGCGGAGCCCGAGAATCTCATCGCCGGGGAAAATTGACTGTATATTGTAAATGAATTTTTCTTTGGTACAGCTCAAAGAACGCGTTACAGCACGTAAGACTTTCGTATTATTGCTTTAGTTTGGCATTGTTATTACGAGAACTTCATCGATAAAGTTCATGACCCTGCCTAGTGTATTTCGTAAGTAAAATACTCATGATTGACTAGCTCTCATAAACCCATCAGCAATGAAATCAGAACATTAAATTAGTCAATTTAATTGCGTCAGTCAGAATAGCTTTCCGCAGTTAAGTGGCAATTTGGCCGAGAAAGGACGAGATATCTTCTATAGGGCAGAATTATAAATATCTTTCATGATGTGCACGCAGCTACAGCACAGTCATCTACGACCTGCAGCACGCTTAGCGCAAGCAGACAAGTTTCAGAACTAACCTACCGCATTTATCCGCGTAAGAGACTCACTTTTTAGCGAATTCCAAAGGAATGCAGCTTTTGCTGTTATGCCTATGAAAAAATATTTAAACTTTTTCTTCAAATCTTCCTCGGTCCTACAAGGTAGGTAGGTAGGTAGGTAGGTAGGTAGGTAGGTAGGTAGGTAGGTAGGGTGTGCCTAGAATGTGCAAACTGAGTTTGTCAAAATTTATGTCATTGCATTTCCTTATTGTTACTCCTGGTGATACAATATGTAAGTTAAATTAACAAAAAGTGCGATTAATTATTATTATTATTATTATTATTATTATTATTATTAAAATAATGCCAAACTAATTGGCATAAAACATTCATAAATTGTGGTTATGTTTCAGAACTTATTTTTATAGTTTTCTTCTAGTTGAACTTGTTCCTGAATATGTATGTAATTTGTTCCAACGGGTGCTTGAAATATAATATTAAGTAAATACTGACGGGTAATGAAGATAATTTGTCAAATAAAGACAAATATAGGGTGGGGTCCCCAAGAACCCAGCGCGACTGTTGTATTCCTTAAAAGTGAGATTGTTGGGGGTTAAAACTTGCTGTATAACTTGAATATTTCTGCCGGTTGTTATCCATTGTCGAAACACAACTGATTACTACAGATACCCTAACAATGCTGCATTTCGAATTATTCGAGAGTCGCGTTACGTCTCATTCGGTTATTTTCGTAAACATTCGGTGTTATATTCGTTTTTACGAAACGGTTTCTTCCAACATATTTGCTTCCGCCTAGAACCTATAGTTGGTTTCTATCGAATGATACCGAAACGACGTTTTCTTGTATGGTAGCGCTACCTGGTCGTGGAAATATAACAACTTTTGTAACCAGCTGCGTATGTACTGCGTGTAATAGCGGGAGGCGGCAGCATACATAACAATACTTAGGAACAGCGAGGTTTTTAACTATATGAGCTAATTAATTATCTCTCCAAGCAGCTAGATTATAATCGATATTTCCGGCTGTTTCTCTTAAGAGCAGAGAATTAAATTAGGTGCCCTTGAACTTTTATAGCTTGAAAGCTACTGCCAGCGTGTATATTTTGAAATATTTAATGATATTTAGTCAACTCTGCAATAGCAGGAAATCCTTACCGTGTAGAAATTACATACGCTCATAACATAATCAGCATCATTCTAGCATTTGTTGCTTTCTTGTTGAATTACTTACGAATTTATTAATTTAACCATTGAAGAGTTAACATCACCCAGAGAGCAAAGCTGTACAACAAGAAAGGGTTGCATAAACTCGACAACTCTCACCAACTCTCGACAACTTTCACTAAATTATATGGAAACACAAAAAATGCCTAATCTATTTCAATGAGAATGAAAGGGTCATCGTCGATTTACAGGGTTTAGACATAAGGTCTGTTAGGGGTCATGGCGGGGAAAATAACGGTATAAAACTTAAAGTAATATGAATTAGTAAATATTCGATGTATAAAATGAAACAGTAATGTAATAATTTAAATACGTGATTTTGGCAAAAACATTATTTCAGATACACCTTAAAGATAGCAAACTTGTAAAGTATATATATTTATGTGAAATGTATTAAAATAAATCAATTTAAAGTTGCAAAGCACACAGTTTAATTCTTATTAATAATATACCGAAATTTATATTACAGAAAATTTAAAGTATATATAAAATAACAATGCCTGTGTAAATGAAAATAGCAATACTCGATTATAATACTTGCAAATGGTAAAAATAAACACACAAATTGTCGCAAATATTTAACTGGTTGTAATAATGAGAGCTAAACTTTTCTCCAAAAGTTTTTCTGCATAGTTTCTATAAATTCAAAAATAAAATTGCGTTATATTACAAAATGAACTACACGCATTAACCGGAAAATTATACAAACGTGAGCTAAATTTAACCTAACCTAAATCTTGAAATTAACCTCAACATTCCTTTATAATCATTAGGCATTTAGCTTGTTAAAAAAAAGGCATTGGTAATTTGTCAGAATGCAATGCATGCTTTAACCTTCAATTAACTGCAGTACTCTTGTTTTTGGCTTTGTGATAGGGCGCCTATAAAGTACAATCATATCTTGGTACAGAATTCAGTTACTTGCCCTGAGATATATATGAACTAATGCTTCATAATAATTGTTAGGCAAGTTACATTTGTATCGCGCACGTGTAGATCTAATTTGTTAATAACACAAGCTATTTGCTTTTATTTTATTTATTTAAATAGTACTAAGCATACAAATATTACAATTTGATCTGGTTCTATTCCAGCCCAACATTTTAACTCACTCAATACAAAAGTTTTAATTAACACACTAATTTACACCATTCAACTAATTGTAGTGATGGGTAGATCGAATGTTTCTTATATCGGTTGTTAAACGACATTGAGCAAGAACAGCGGAATGTTTTCATTCGATAGTTTCACTCGCTTTTAATTTAGTGTATCATGGGTAATCTAACCTCTGAAATAAAGTGTTATATATTCAAATAATACTTGTATTTATTATACGTTTAATGTTTTATTCGGTTATAAGCGTGCGATATACTTGTGTCAATAACAAATGTGAAATACATATACCTGCACAGGCAAAAGCGTTAATATATCGGAATCTTAGAATAAGTCACGAGACTCTGTGCTAAAAGATATTTGATAGGCATCCTATCACAAATAATAAGTCCAGATTAAGACTAAAGCAAATCAATAAGGTATTCATTTTATTTGCATCCTGCCAAATTACCAATATTATTTTAAATGTGTTATGACATTAAAGTAAATTATAGTTTATTGTTGTATATAGGTATATAATTATGTAATATTTGCAGTTGCATAAATTAACCAAAATTTCCTTACCATGATTCGATACATGCCTTTTTTTAAAATGTTGTTCAAGGAACATTGCGGTTAATTTCGAGAATTTTGTTTGGTTAAGCTTAACATTTATTTGGGAAATAACAACCAGTTAAATATTTGGGTCAATCTGTATATTTTTTACAATTTTAAAGTATCATAGGATTGAATGCTGATATTTTCATTTATACGGGCATTGTTATTTTATGTTTTAAATTTAATATAAATATAAACGCTTTTATTAACAAACCATAAATCATTTACACAAATATGTACATTTGCCAAGTTTCCTGTCCTTAGATTTATCTAAAACAGCATTGATGTCTAGATCATTTACGAGTGTTTAATTATTGTTTCATTTTTGCTTCTAATGTTTATAATTCTTATTACTTAAACTGTTGTTTTTACACTATGACCCTTAAAAGGCCACAGGCCTACACCTCGATGATCTATTATTTTCATTGAAGTACACAGAATATTTTTTTATATTTCCACATGCTGCAATTTTGTAAAAATTGTCACGTTAATTTCAGTAACAAGAGAATCCCTTTTTCTTCAACATCTTTGCTCTTTGAATATTATTCTTATTTAATAGTTAAATTAATAAATTCGTAAATAGTTCAACAAGAAAACAAATGCTAGAAGCATGATTATGTCATGCGCCTATATCATTCCTTCAGGGCAAGAGCTTCCTACTATAGGAAGTTGAAAATACATTTAAAAACACGCTGGTAGCAGTTTTCAAGCTATAAAAGTGCAAGGACGCCTACTTTAATTCTGTGCTCTTAAGAGAAAAAACCGAAAATATTGATTATGGTGTAGCTGCTTTGAGGGATAATTCCTTCTCATAAAACATAATTGAAAATCGCACTGCTGTTCAGTATTGTTACGTATGCGGCCGCCTCCCGCTATTGCACGCAGTGCATACCCAGCGGGTTACAAATTCAGTTATAAATTTCCACGACCAGGTAGCGCTACCATAGCCACATACAAGAAAATGTCGTTTCGGTAGTAACCAATAGGAACACACTTACGATTCTAAGCGGTAGTAAATACGGTTGGAGGAAACCGTTTCGTAAAACGAATGAAACATGGAATGTTTACGAAAACAACTGAATATAACGGTAGTACGCCACTATCGAATAATTCCATAGTTTTCATTCGGATTGCCCATCGCTAATTGTATTTAACGACGTTTGCTGAGATCCAGTCTCCGGTTATCCAGAAGACTTTGTCCCCCTCCCCTTCTTCTAAACGGAGAAACACTAATAGACACACATAATATTTTCTACAATTTAATAATCACGCTAAATTGTCAACGAATCTATTCAAATTTATAACACCTGCCCTTAACTAATTTACATCCATACACATTTAAACTTTACATGTATAATCGTAATACCACTACCAGCCAATTTCCCAATGCAAACACAATCCAACTCACATCTCTCCTCACTGACAATGATCATTTGTTCTTAACTCTAAACAAATATTCCCCAAGATTCCTAATTTGTCTTATGTTTATTTAGTTTCAATCATTTGCCATATATTGCGTGTTGTTAGCACATAAACAAAACAGGTTCTATATTTTTCTAAATTTCCACATGTAAGGCAAACTCCGTGCTCACAATTACAAGCATTTTACGTGCTTTTAACCTAATAAAATATTTTACACATAGTAAAATTATATTTAAAAACAATTTTAAATCAGAATGAAAACATTCGCTTGTATTCCTTCACTATCATTTACCAACCGATCGTAAGAAACAATCGAACTGCCCATCGCTACTGCATCATTAATTGGAGAGTACCTATATTTTGCGCGCGTAAAAATGAACCAATCAAAATTGTACTATGCATTGTTGTATAGAAACTTAAATTTAAATATAACAGTGCATCCAATCTTACTACTTTCGATATTATCAAAACAATGTTTGTTTTAAGTGGGTTGCGTCTATTACGCGGGCTTGTTTTTTTAAAAATTTAACGCGAAAAATTGGGGTGCAATTTTGCAGGGGCTTCCATTACGTAGGTAAATAAATTATTGCAATATGAGGTAAGAAGAAATATTTTAAACATTTTCATAAATAATAAGCCGTACGCTAAATTTTAAATTAAAAACAATTTAAATTCGTTAAATTGTTCCCTAGTAAATATTCCTGTATAGAGAATTTTCTCAATGATGTGTGTTTTATGGTATAAAAACTACACGGTCAACATAAAGAAATTAAACTTGTAATAGAAACACAGAATTTTTTTAGATATCCTCTGAGAGCACAAAATTCCCTTGTTGGAATACCCACATTCATGTTGGTTTTGTCCCGTTCAAATTATGCAATGTGTTCTTGCATAGTTTTGCCCCGTTTTGTTTACGCATTAGAATCTCGTCCGAGCGAGTCAAAACAAAAGCCTATGCTGCCAAGCTCATGACAGTTCTTATTTATTTAGTGCAATGTCATCCTTAAATATTGACATTCAAACAAGGCCATGAGGTCAGGTGGGGATCTCCATGTTCAAATTGCGATGATTACCTTTACTGTGTGACCCGGGTCACGTGGGGCCGATCTACCGCTTAGATTATATATAACTTCGAAACAAAATAGTAATTGAAAAATCACAGTTCCTTAAACAAGTCAAAAAAAAAAATGACTTCCCATGAGACACTTTCAACATAAATGCCATTGAAGGGTTTATTCTATCAAATGTTTAATGCTAACGTTTAGACAACAACATGGGCTGTTAAATAAAGAACGATCACAACTTTTTTACAACATACCTTTACTCATTCTCATAATTTGATGATATTTCTCAAAATAGTCCCCGTTGGGTGCCATGCACCTGTCCCAGCGTTTCTGCTAGTCTTCAAAGACATGCTGGAAACAATTCTTCGACAGGTACTTCAGAATCGCCTCCACAGCCTTCACCTTGCTTCTGATGATGGTAAATTCCTCCCACAAGCTGTTTCTTCGATTTAGGGGAAATAAAAAGTCACACGGTGGTATATTCGGACTGTATAGAGAGTGATGATCAAACTTCAATTTAATTTTTGTGAGATATTCAGCAACAACATTTGCAATATGTGGTGCAGTATCAAGATTGTTCCACAGAAATGTGGTCTTTTGTAAGTGTGTGATAGAGTTTTCAGAAAATTTCTATAGTATTGTCTAATTACATCTGTTATGTGTGCAAGTACTTTTGCACCAGAAGTAACCATTTTTGCTTTGGTAATTGATGGATATTTCCACAAAGAGATTTACTGTTTGCTCTCAGGATGGAGATAATGTAGGAAAGTTTCTTCAACACGATTACAGTGTTCTTAATGTTATTCGACGACTCTCTCTCACAATGACAGCAGCGGTGTTAGTGTTTTATTCCGTTAGAGCACAAACTGCAGCTTTGGGTACACCTTCATTTGTAATTGACTTTTTTGATTGATTTATTTACGGACGCTCTTTAACATCTCAGGTCATCAGCGTCCCATTCAAATCAGGGCGTGAAATGGTCGACAAATTTTGCTCAGAGGTCTCTTCTTTCACGCTTGAGGTTCTTTATCGTGCCGTAAATGTACGACACGAGACCAAAGACTTAGGCTTTTTACGCCGGAAAAAATCCATCGGTCCTGGCCGGGTTCGAACCCGCGATCTTGGGTTTAGGAGGCCACTACACCACAGGACAGATATGTAATTGATTGCCTACCTCTTTAATCGTTTTAAACCATCTCTGAACTGTGCCATAGGGAAGAACAAACTATCCATAGGCCTCTTGTAACATTATGTAGACCTCAGCAAAATATTTAAATAGCTATGTCGCCTCCATTTGGCTACAGGCGGAAATGAACTTGTCTCTACTTGCACACTTCTCACAGGCGGAAACCGAAGGAGACAACCAAAGTTGTACAACGTATACATCCTTTGACCAAAAAAGGCATACCTGTCCATAGGAGAACTTTGTAGGCTCTGGTAAACGCTGTATTTATAATGTGTTTGCAGCGACTGCACACTGCTTTTGCTTATAAACATAATCATAAGCATCTGGAAAGAGAACATTAGGTTAGAGTAACGGTGGCCGAGCGGTTTAGTAGGTAGACACATGAACAGTCCATTAATACATTGGCATTTGTTGACATATATTTGACATTTTGTTCCTTAGACAAATTTAATGTGTGTACTTCTATTTGTGTTCAGAAAAGTAACTTTTACAGATACTAAATATTGCAAAGTTGTTAAAATAATATCATTTTGGACATTTTAAGAATTTCATCATGTGAAGCATAAATACAAAAAAAAATTCTGTCTATTTCTTTTCCTTCTCTCTTATAAGAGGAACATATATTTACGTGTGTATGTTCCAAGAGAAAGGTTGTCGCAGCACGCGCCGACATGTCATCACATTTGTCAAGCGAATCCGCCCGATGCGTTATGTATGGCCGCCTCTCGTGTCGTAAAATACGAGATCGGGTCTCGCCATCTCCGAGATGGTGTAAGCGAATTCATTCCTGTGCCATTACCGTCCTCAGCCAGGACGTAAACTATGTTTGCAGGCCCGCGCCCGTATGTACCTACATATTTTCTCCCAACTCCGCACCTAAAAAGTGCAGCAGATAAATAAAAGCACTCTTCTTTCTTTTTTTATTCCTTTTTCTATATTCTTCCTGCCTCTTCTTACTTCTTTGACTGTAATTTTTTCCTTTTCTTATACAGGGTGTAACAAAAAGGTATGTCAAACGTTCCTCACATATGCAAGACAAAAAGTATAATATGAACATGGGTCCGAAATTGCTTTATTTCCTTGTTAAAGTCCTTTTCTACGCCTGTATCACATAGCAGAATATTCAAAAACAGAGTTGTGGTAAATAGAAAATGATATGAAATATTGCAAATGCCCTCCATGGATACGTCCATCAACTCGCCGTGGCATGAGCTCCCTGATGCTATGTGTATCCCTGGAGTATCTCATATGTCTGGCAGCCTTGCAGAAACGAGCATGAAGACTCTCTACACCTTCGGCTAATTCATAGATCATATGAGCATCTGCTAATTCCGCATTTCACTACCTCATTTTACTACGAAAACAAGAAACGAGATCTGTGAACACATAGAACTGACACTACGTGCTCGTGAGCAATGAAGTGAGTAGCACAATAAGCGGACTACGCGGTACAGAACGACAACAACGGTGAACCTAGGAACTAAGAGTAGTTGCAACACTCCCATCCCATTTAACCAGAGGTAAAAGCGAATGTTGGCCTACTATACGTATTAAGCAGCTGTTTTATTGTGGTGTTAATGCTACATGACAGCTATGCTGACATTCTAGTTTATATATCACACCGAGCAAGCGGAGTTGCAGACAAAGGGGCCTAATAAGAAAATAAAGCATTCCCGGAACCATGTTCATATGACATATTAACATCCTTCATGTGCAAGGAATGTCTTCTTAAAGTTTTAACATTCCCTTTATTAAAGCCTATATTTTTCATGTATTTTATCTGCTTTTAATTCTGTCTGTATTTCTCATTTTCTTCTTTCATTTCTTTTATGATGATGATGATAATGATGATGATGATACTTGTATATAATACCTGCCTGGCTATTAAAGAGTATAATGTTATATTTTTTGATACTTTTCAAGATTTCTATGAGATAAGTTCGAAATCTTCGCTCTAACACATTCATGTAACAGAAATAAATTAACAGTGTCTTTTTCTATATATATAATTCAGCGGCGGTAGTTGCATCAGCTTCATTTTTACTACTGCATTTGCTGAATATAAACTGCAACCTCTGAAATATTAATAACTAGAATTAACATTCATTCGTGAGTGACTGAACTTATAAATGCAAAGAGAAAGGGAGACTCCAGGTGGTCTATCCCGGCTAGGGTAAGTGACTTTTTATAGGGTAAAATGCCTAAGTATGGCTTCCTTTGGAAGGGAAATAAAGCAGATTTACGGCACGTAAAAGAACCTCAAGCCTGAAAGAAGAGGCCTCTAGCAAAATTTATCGGCCTTTTCGCGTCCTGAATTTAATGGGATACTGATGACCTGAGATGTTACAGAGCGTCCTTAAATAATCAAAATCAACAAAAACTAACGTATCAACTGGTCATCGATGCTGAAGTGTATCTGCATGAGAGCATTGTTCCTTTTTACATAATGTTGTTTGATATTGAAATAAATTGCAAGTGTTCCACATATTTAATTTACGAGGGATAAGTCATGGCAACTAAGATGCCGGGTTTAGTTGGTGAGCGATGGTCAGGAATGGAGGTCACCAAGAGTGAATAACGCGCATATGTGAAAATAACATTTCTCCACTGCAGGCATGCACGAGAATGCCACACAGAGCTACGGAAAGCAATGAGTGCGCATGTCCTTCCCTTCCGAACATTGGCAAGGTGGATAGAGGCATCCAAACGGGGCAGAATGTGCACTACTGATCTGTCGCGCAGTGATCATCCTCTGTCCACGGACAAGGGTGTGATAGTGATGCAAAGGTGCTTACGCGACGATAGGCGCTAGACACTTGTGAAAATAGAAGAGCTAATAGGAGTTTCAGCAAAAACAGGGCACCGGTTTTTACGGGAGAACCTGAATATGCAGGAAATGTGTGCAAAGTGGATGTCACACCAATTAAATGAAACACAGAAGTGGACTCGCTACAAAACATGTATCAAACTGGAGAGATTTCGGGAAGAAATCCACTTCGCAACTGTTTGATATGGCAGGACACGCAGCCCAGTGCTTCCCACGGCTCTGTGCGACATTCTCCTCCATTGATCTCCAGTGAGAAATGTTATTTTCACATGTGCACACTGTTCATTCTTCGTGACCTCCATTGTGACCTCTGTCGCTTACCAACTGAACTTTGGAACCAGCTGAGCTAGCGCTGCTCACATATGTCAACTGGTGGCTTAATTCGAAAGTATATTTGATACACTTCCCGTGTACATCTTAGATGTTTCTTGTTGTCCCTTGTTCGCGAAAGAAAAAATAGTTACCAAGGCTGTATTGCCATTAAATACTTTTTATCTTAATTACCTAATAGCATTTTAAAATATGTTATTTAACTTTGTAACGCAACAACAATACAACATAATAATAACAACAATTATCTCAAATACTCCATCCTGGTACCTTGTTTCCTATACCGGGACGTGGATTGCAAACTCTTACACTTTATTTCTAAATTAGAAAAATGAAATTCTTACGTTATTATGTTCCAGATGAAACTTATGCCTAGGTTACAATTAGAAATTTACTAAAATAATAAAAATAACAAAATTACATCTCCCTTCAAGTACTTCCTAATTGCTGGAAACCAGCTACTACTTCCACGGAATCTTTAACTCTACTTTTCACGGTATCTGGTACAAACTACTGGTGTCTAGTACATTTCTTACATACTTTAACTTTACTACTACTTATAGGTGTCTGTATTTGTATAAAAGTAAATATTATATATCTATTGATCTCATATTATGTTTCTATATTTTCCATATTATGTTATATCATCTTTCTACATTATATCATCTTTATAAACATATTCGTATAAATTTCGCATTTATATCTTATATTAGCCAATTTTTTCAACACTAATTATATTCTTTGTTTTCGAAACTAATTGGCATTTATCAGTGCAACATTTACCCTACTTTGACATCGCTGACAATAGTAATAATAATATCACCTGTAGTATTAATTATAATTACAATAATTATAACAATTTTATTATATTTTTCTTTACTACTTCTTTGTCTTATTTTACTTATTATTTATTTTCTTCTTCTTCACTCTTTCACCATACCCGTTTTCCATTTTCTCCTCTCATTTATATGCATAATACTGTTTTGTGTCCTATTAAAAGTTCCTTTCGCTACTCCACTACACTTTACACTTCTCTATTATTTATTTGTTCTTTATACTCACATTATTACTAGTTTAAAACTATTCTTACAATTTTCACCACTAACTTCACTCCACCCATATCTACTACACTCCAATATATTATACCCTTCTCAATCTTTATTACACTTCTCCTCCATTCTTTCTAAACAAGTTCCTCTAACTCCCATCCTCTGTCCCTTCACTAAGACCCCCAACAACTCCTACAGCTTCTGCTTCTCCTGCTGGCTCATCATATTCTTCCCCTCTTCCTCTTCTTCTAACTGTAGGTTTGTTTAATATATAACTTCTTCCACCTCTTCCTTTGTATCTCCATCATCTCCCTTTCATTCTTCTCCCTCTAACATGATTCGAATCATGTTTTATTTTGAATTGGGTGGTAAATACTTTTTTCTGGTTGTCTATATTTAATGTTCTTAATCTTTACAATCTTCTAACCTCCACTTCTTCTTCCCTTGCAGCTGGAATCTCCATCCTTTCTTCCCATGCTATTTTATGGGCTACGGTTTCAAGATGTTTATATAATTCTTTGTTCCTCAAAGCATGGGCTACACAATGACCACTTAAATTCCTTCTTCTTTCTTCTGAAGTTTGGTTCCTATAACGTGAACATTAAAACAAAACATGCTCCGGCATGTCCCGTTTTCCACATAGTAAGCAGGTATCATTTTGAGTTCTTTTCATTTTGTGCCGGTATGTTTTATAAGGGCCATGTCCAGGCAAATAGTGTATCAATCCTCTGGTAGGTTTGACATGCCTTAGTTGTAATTTTTCAAGATATAAGTTCGTCTTCCCTCTATGATTTGATTTCATTGTAATTGCCATATCAATTTCAAATTAAATTTTATATCTCTGGTGTGGTGTTACATCGTGCATCTATTACTTTTTCCACTTCTCCACAATTCTTTTCCTTAATCCAATAGTTCGCTCCTCTTAATTTTACTAATAAATCTATGGGTCAGATGCCTGTTGATAACAATAGCGTCATTGTAGGTATGGTGCTAACTGCCTCTGTGTAGCGTAATAAAAATTTGGTTGAGCTTTTCTTAATTGATTTCTAATTTGTATATCGTCCATTCTTGTGGCTCACACTCCAGCCCCATTTGTAATTATTGTTGCAAAGATATTGTTGTGATAAATATTAATAACATTTAATGATTTTTTTAAAAGTAATTGAATAATTATAGATAATTTATCATTATTTTCTTGGCTTTAGCTCTTAAATGTTCAGCATACTTCCTGAAATTTAACTTCACATCTAATAGCATCCCTAGGTATTTAACTTCATTTTTATGTTTATTGTTGCATTGTTGTATTTTCTTACTGGATCTCTTTTTAAGCTTCCTTTCATTGTGTAACCTGATTTTGACGGAGATATTTGTAATTTGGATTTTGTACACCATAATTTTAATTTCGTTGTCAAGTTGTCGGCTCTTGCTTCTAACGCTGATAACCTGAGCTGTTAAAGAGCGTCTATAAATAAATCAAAGCTCTTGCTTCTAATTCCCTTTGTGAGTCTCCTTCAATAATAAAAATATAATCTGCATATGCCACAGTATTTAATATTTCTGCATCGTTAGTAGGTTTCCATTACTATACCCCAAAATATGGGCCCTAGAACTGATCCCTGAGGGTACCCTTTAGTAATATGTTTATTTATTATTTCTCCAACTCATTTTATATAAACTGTTCTGTCTACACAGCAATCTTTCAATATTGCATATGTTTATTTCATAATCTTTCAAAAAGAAATGGCCACCATAGATTATCAAAAGCCCCGGAGATATCAATAAATATTTTTATTACGTATTTAAGTTTGGATTTTTTTAACTGTATTTATTACCTCGTTTATGGCTTTTTCCTTTGATTTCTCTCTCCTATATGCAAATTGTTTATCATTCAGTCCGATCATTATTCCGTATTCCATTATTCTTTTACAAATCAACTTTTCAAATAATTTCCCAATCGTATTCAATAAGCAAAGATTTTGAATCTTTTTCTTTTTCTTTCTTCACACTTTTGCTTCTTTCTAACGATAGAGAAAACGACCTTGCCATACGCAGTCATTGAATAGTTTAAATAAAAATTGTGCTAACTTTTCCTCTATGCAATTCAGCACTTCATTGGGTATACCATCAGGTGCTGCAGCCTTCTTTCTTTTAAGTTTTTTGGTGGTTAATGTAATTCCCGCAATATGAAACGGGTATATTACTGTTGTATTATTGTACACGAGGTGCATGTTTAACTTTTTATTATTTCATCGGTTTGAATATTATTGCCAGGACATATGAAACTGATGTCACCGCTTTAGTAGTCTAGTGGTATCGTTTGCATCTACAAATCCGGATTCAATTCCAGGTCTGATCAAGCTGTCTGGGTAAGGCTTCTTTCCCTGAGAAAGTAGGTATTCACATAATAGCATTTGTACTCGATCTTTCTGAAATTAAAATTATGGGTTTAGAATTTCAGCTCCGATTTTTGCAACTCTTAAACGCCAGGGCTCAAACCAAAATCTGCAGTTTCATTATCACTTTTGAGGTAGGTAGCTGCCATGTTGGTCGTGTCAGGCGACACTATCCGACCCAGCAACTGCGACAATCGATGACTGGCGATTGTTGAGCAATCGTGATGAAGAGAATGGGAAGAAATGGGAGAGGGGGATGGCGTGTGGCGGGGAGGGGAAAGGAAGTGAGAAGAGCTTTAAAACCAGTCTTCATACATAATAGAAGACTCGTAAGCGTCATGCAGTAAGCTTACAGCTGCGCGTATAAATTTTGCAACACTTGGCCCCGTCCAGGAACAAATTACCGGTTTGCTCTTTAAACGAACTCCGCGCCCTAAACGGGCCAGCGTTTAACGAAACGTTTAGCAGGCCAGGCTCCTCCTTCGATTTGTTCCGCAGGAGTGATTAACCGCTTTAACGCAACGTTGCTAGGAAACCGAGTCTCGCTCTGCCTCTGATTAGCTCGACTTTTCTCTTTATTTGTCTTTGAGTTACTCCTCAACGGACGTTTGGTTTATATTTGCTATCATTTTAAAGAATAACTACATACCTTACCCAAAATATAAAACAGCAGTTACAGCTCACGTCTTTTTTTACATTCTTTTCAATAAAAGGTTTGTGTGCTAAATCATCAGCTGAGGAAATGTATCAGAATGTGAATCGCAACGAACAGGTTCAAACAATTCAGTGATGCAGAGTCTAGCCTTGAAGATAGCCGCGCTCTGGACTATAGAAAAGGAAGTTCAGCGCACAACGCTTGAAGAACAGCCTGTAGCCACTACTCGTGAATTGTCAAGAAGTTTGATATCTCGAAAACACCTACAAAGTCGAAAAGTAGGTCCGTATGAACTTAACCGAGGTTCAAACCCAGAGACGAGAAGGACTTCTTAAACATACCCTAGATTCTCAATGTTTCATACATATTAAAACAATTACATATTTACGCAAATCTAATACGCCATCGAATGTAATGCGCACACCAGTTCGAAACTTAAAATCATAGATGTTGGCATATTGTTGTATGATATCTCAAGGATACGCAATTAAAGTAATACATTGACAATTCCAAAACTTTTATTTTTGTAGCTGTAGACTATAAAACAAGTAGCTGAATCATTAAATTTATAAACTGTTGTAGGTAAACTAAGTGTAAAAAATTTTTATTTAACAAGCTCCTTATGAGTTGCTACCGAAGACAGGCAGCCAATCAACGGCACAAATTTCTTCCCACTGCGCGGCTCTCAGTTTTGACTGAGGAGCTTCTGCCGTTTACATGGAACCGGTCGCAAGTGCAGCCAAGTTCGATCTGACGGGATTGGACTGTACTAGAGGATACAGGTGTAGGAATCATGCTGGACCAACTCGTTGTTACTAATAAATTCATTGTCAGCAATCAATTATAATTTAAATTTAAGTTAAAGACGGAAAACCATGAAATTAATAATTACTTACATACTGGATAAAAAAAATTGGTGCAGCCTGGCCGTCGAACCCTAAAAAAGATTTAATTTATAGCAAATTTCGGCAGTAAGAATGAAAATTGATTGGTAGGGATATTCCTGAGTTTCTGTTGTTACCAACAGCAAGAAATGCCATAGATTGCAGCGCAGGTTGGATAACAATCAAGTAAATATTAAGGCAGTTTTGTTAAATAATCCTAGCGAAAACTTAACCTAACTTAAACAAGACTCTTATTACAAGGATTCTCGTAGAACTTAATTTAAGTGTTAAATTAACCGCAAGTTTGATCAGGTTGAAGCAATGGAATATTTATTCCTCCTTATAGTCATATTATGTAACAGTTGGCGACTCTGAAAAACAGACGAAAGTAAGAAAGTGACGTGTAGATTGGATGGGAAATGAAAGAATATATAGAAGTATTAGCAGAGGAGAAATAAACATTTGCAAGGTATGGAGGAGGCGCAGAAAATTATCTGGGACTCCTTGAAAGAGCACTTCATATTATCCTTACACATACCACGCTTTTTAAATTATGTCCTTCAGGCAATGCAATCTTCGCTACGAACACGCACACTTTCCATAACCTTACGAAAAGTGTCGCTTGTTATAATCCCCATTACGGTTTGCATGTTGTTTTTCATTTCGTGGATACTTTCTGGCCTGTTTGGATTTCAGGAATCTCCACAGAAAAAAATCACACGCCGGAAAATTGGGCAAACGGGATGGCTAGTTGAGATCACCAAACCGGGAAACCTTGTTCGTAAGGTTGTCAAGGACATCCTGGCTGTGTGAACGATTCACCGTCCTGTTGGAATCACAACAAGTGCATATTCTTAAGTCGCATTTGCTGTGTTACAGACTGTTGCACCCTAACGCTCTACTTTGACTGTGACAGTTTCGCCTGCCTCATTCTCAAAAAAATAGGAACCAATTACACTCTGAGAAGACACCCCACACCACACGTAACTTTTGCTCTATGGTGACGAGGATTCCTGAAGTTTTGTTTTGTTTGTTTATATAGCCTGACAAATGAAAACGACTGTCGTCAGATATCAAATTGTTGAGAAAATTGACTTGAGTGTTCATCATCTAAAAAAGCTGATGCAGAAATTTCTAAGTGCCTCTCGACCTCTGGGCTATAATACAGAGGGTGCCAAAATTGTATACAAACTTCAAGCAAAGAAAAACGATGTTAACATACAAAATTAAATTCACACAAACATAAAATTATGGGCACTAATCATCTTAGACTTTTACAGTTACAACAGTTGCTCAAAATTGCTACCATCGGCGTCGATACACTTCTGAGTACGTTGAACTACTGATTGAGCAACGTTTGCGAAAGTGTCCTCAACGACTGCAGCACATGCTGTTTCAATTTCTTCCCGAAGTGTTGTCAGTGTAGCTGGTTTTCTATGATATACTCATCCTTAAGAGCTCCACATAGGTAGAAGTCCAACGACGGTTCTGTTTTGTACACGTGTCTGCATTGCCTTTGAACTTTAATAACATTCTCGGTTTTTCAATACTACTTGCAACTTGCTGTCAACTGTTAAAACGATAATCTTGGCTCCATTTTGTTGTAGCAACGCTAGCATAATGTAATGAGAATCACATGTGTTTATGAACATCATACGATAATCTTGGCTTCATTTGTTCTTTGTTGATTTACCTGTCACGTAGCAACGCTATATTAATGTATGTGAATCACATCTGTTTACAGAACATCATACTACACATTACTGTTGTTTTACGGTCCAACTTTGAAATATATTAAATAGATATCTATTGTAAAAGGGTGTATACATTTTGGCACCCTCTGTAGTTGCACCACTTGCTCTTGTATGGATGAAACTCCATTTCCAGATGCAAACAACCGTCGCACACTTCTATCCGTTATGCTCAGGACTAGCAAATGCCGACGAACTGATCGCGTCGGATTTGCTCTAAAGCAGCTCTTACTGCTGCATCGTTGTCCGCCTTCTTGTTTGAAGCAGATGCTGTTATCCTGAACTGACTCACTTATTTCTTTTTTTTTTTTTTATTTACTTGGACGCTGTTTAACATCTTAGGTTCCATTAAATTCAGGGCCTGACACGATCGTTAAATTTTGCTCAGAGGTATTTTCTTTCAGGCTTGAGATTCTTTTACGTGCCGCAAATTATCAACACGTAGATCCCTCACGACTTTACTTCCCTTCGGAAGGAAGTCATACTTAGAATTTCCACGTCCGAAAAAATCCATCGACCCTGGCCGGGAATGAACCCACGATCTTGGGTCTACGAGGCAAGTATGTTTACCACTACACCACCAGGACCGACCTTGACCCATCTCATAATCGCCTCCCATGACGGAGCTTCTCCATTTCGGCCATGTTGAAATATTGTCGGAACAAACGCTGCGTTCTTAGGACACAATCACCGCATTTAAAAAACGTTTCAATTGCAAACGCACAATGTTCATCCGACAAGCGGTCCATACTGACTGCCAAAGTAGTACTGTGTAGCGGAGAGAGCGGCCAGAAAATGCTTTGAACTGCTCTACACAATGATACAAACATCAGCTCTCTAGGAGGCCGTGGCCAACAATAGCATGAGATTTGAAGTAGAGCGTTGTTTCTGCCGCATTCTGTATTAAATTATTTACGTAATAAAAGAAAACAAAACATATGCACAGTCTTTTAGTCAGCTTTCGTTTCATATTGAGTGGTTTTCTGCCTTAAGTTTATAACGTTGTACATGTGGCTTAAATCGGCATATTAAAAAAAAGTACATATGAATGAGGTGTGCAATCCCAGATGAATTGTGTTCTTGCTTCATGTTTTGAGCTCAGCAACATGCGAAAAGGCCTTCACTTTAGTTTGGAGAGTACATAATATTTTCAGCAAGTGGTTAGTTATAATAATTTAATTTTAATAATAAATTTAAGTTTTAATTACAGTAAACTAATTTAACTTATGAGCCCGTGAAGTTTAATATACTTTAAGATGAATCCCGGAATTAAAAATATTGAAATCTATTACCCTAGACACCGCCACGGGTGGCCGAGGTCGTTAAGGCACGGACTCGTGAGCGAGAGGTCTGCGGTTCGAATCCCGCCAGGACCGTCCTCCCTGACTGGGGTTTTTTTCCAGGTTTTCCTCAGTCTTCATAACTGGCAAATGCCGGGGAGATACCTAAATTTAGGCCTGGAACGCTTCCTTCCTTAAAAAAAAAAATATATATATATCCTTTCCCAATTTATCATTTCATCTCATGTATCATCAGTGTCCACCGCCTGTGGTGCCTCAGTAGTAAAAACGGGCGTTAAACACTACTCAATTACCCTAGACGATCAGATCTAAATACATGCTATGACAAATGATGAATAATGCCTCCGTAATTTGAGAAGAGAGGACAGTAAAAACCCCGTCGGAAAGAATTTCCTGTTGTTCGTCAAAGTCCTTTTGATAAAAGGTGATGCCATACATTTGGTGCATATTCAAAATTTAAGTCGATATCGAGCCGGTCCCAAACGCATGTGGAGTTGACACTGAGTTGTACTGTGAGAAACTGCACAGGATTTGCAAAGTTTTCAAGACAATGCTACCGGACTTTAATAAAGCGAATTATTCTTAGAAGGAATAGAACTGCTGCCTCACCCAGCTTACAGTTTTTGTTGAACGGTGTTTAGCGCTCGTTTTTATTATTGAGGCACCACCGATGATACATAAGATGAAATGATAAACTGGGAAAGGACATTTTTAAAGGAAGGATGCGTTCCAGGCCTAAGTTTAGGGTACCTTCCCGGTATTTGCCATTTATGAGAACTGAAGAAAGTCTGGAAAGTCCTCAGTCAGGGAGGACTGGCGGAAATTGAATCCCAGACCTCAAGAGTCAGCACCTAAACGACCTCGGCCACCGATAGCGGTACTTACAGACCAAACATTACATGTTTTCAGTATGATTTCTTCTGATTTATGAAATTTCTTCGATAAATCTTTTTGATATTTCTCTAAGATGTCAAAAACATTCTTTCAGAGCTTTTTTAATCCAAAGAATTGGTATCGCCAATCAATGTGAATGCTAGTAGAGATATTGGTTAAAATTGTTTTGGAAATAATTACCCATATTTTTAAGAATAATACTTTTCGTAGTTGTGTTAACGTACCGGTTTTTGCAAAACCTTTTCTGATCAAAAAATTACAAGAACAAAAATAAGATGATAATTTATCATTAGCAACATTGGTGGTTCGTGGCCTCTGTAGAAGGGTAGACCAGGAGTTTAAGTACACGACACCTAAATGGATGGATGGAGGTCTCTAATCAAGTTTAATATTACTCCCCTCTACATCTCATAAGTGCAGCGCCACCGTATATTTGTGCTATAAACTTCTGGTTTATATGGAACTCTTCTAATTCAGCTGTTAAAGTATGCCTTAAGCCTTCTGCAGTCAATTCAGAAACGGCAATGACTTTTATTAATCTTTCAACCGGTTTGCCACCAGTGACATATATATAACATCTTTGGTTTCGTCAGCCTATACAGAAACGAAATGTGCCCTTTCTTGTTCTTTTCTAACCCCATTCCTTTATACAAGACATGTTCCTCACTTCACAAGCTGTCAGCCAAAATGTTTTTTTTTTCAGACCTTAAAAATAAACTCTCTTTAATTTTGTGCCATCTTGCTGAGTATGCCCCTATAGCTTTCGATTGATGGGGTCCAAAACGTTTCACTTTCAACGTAACAGTTAAACTTAGAGGTGAAATGGAGTCTTCAGTAAAACGTCCGCTTTATTCATTGGCACAAAGGAGTTGCGCTTTTTTGTAACTTAACAGTTAACACTTGTCAAAATCAACTTTCCACTGACAAACAGTGAGGAAGCCATCCAATATCACACAGAGTGCGAGCAACCCCTTGTCAGTTATGCGTGGCGTTAGTAACCCTCCTAACATTTGGTTCCTAAGAAAAGAGGAATACCAAACGCTAGCCATGGGCCACTTTCCTGCTGGTCCAAGAGAACACAGAAATAAGCAGGAGAAAGGCTAACCCGTCTTGGAGGAAGGCAAATGTTATTCCTTGTAAATCTTTGTTGATCCATGAAGGTATAAAGTTTAAAGCGTAAAATTTTCTGGGCTGGCCCATGAGCTTCCTTCGCTAACGGAGGACCCCCATGCTATCGCTACTACAGTAGAGAGGAAAAGCGCTTATTGAGTAAGATACAATTAAAAGTAATCGGTTATAAACCGCTGTTTTAATGAATTTTTTTTATTTTACAATGTGACCAGTAGAAAAAAAAGGCATTTTCTTTGGGGGGCGGCATCTGGCCCTTATTGATGGACAACCCTTCATCAGCAATGTGCAATGTCCCAGGTTAGACCCTATGATCTACTCTGAGTACTGGTCTAGCCATATATTCACGGATCTTCCTTTTCTTCTATTTCGTTTAGGCCTATATTTGAAATATTTTAGGAATAAGTGATACTAGCGTCTAAAAACATAAATACGTTTAGTTTATATTTAAATGACAAATACCCAATATTTTCCTGTTTTTCACTATATAGATCATCCAGAACCGTCTCTTAAATTTTATTTCTAAAACTTTTGATTCTAACATTCTTAACCGTAAGTACAAGATAGTGATACCTGTATACCCACGGTCGTGGATTCAAACCCAGTCAAGATCATGGATTTTTTTCGGGGGTAAAATTTTTAAGTATTACTTCTTCGGAAGCGAAGTAGAACCGTTTATGGTAAATTTGTTTATTTACTCTGGCTAAAGTTAAGTCAATGGGGCCTTCTTTTCCACTCTACCAGGCGGGAAAAAACAGCAAAAATGCAGAGTATAATATACTCAGTTATATAAAGTACATAAAAAAGGCAAATTAAAAATATATGCTGCATGCAAATATTACATATTTTAATATTATAACTTGATTTAGACAGTGTTAGAATTTCACTTATTCTTGAATAGTTTTTCTCGAGTACAAGAGGGGGAGGAAGCAGGAGGAGGGGAAGAAGAAAAGGAGTATGAATAGGAAGCGTGAGAATAACTGCTGTGATTCCTAGAGTTAAGATGATAATTTAATCTACTTTGAAATTACTTTATTGTCCGACACTCTCTGACTTCAGGAGGAAGGGAGTTCCAGATTCTGGGAACTGACACGCTGAATGAGGTTGAGTAGAAATGAATTTATTGCATGCAAAAGAATCTCAAGCCTGAAAGAGAAGGCCTGTAACCAAAGTTTATTGGTGTTTTTTGACCTGAATAGTTCGGGACGCTACAAAGACGTTATAAAGAGAGTCATTAAATAAAATAAACCTATCCTAATCATTGCATTATTTTAGCGAAAGACAAACATTATAAACTAAGATTCAAATGAAAACAGACATGGAAAACGCCCGGGCCATAGCAGTGGTATATGAAGGTAATAGCCCACAATCGAACCGGCTAATTCAGCTTTGGGTTGATGTTGCAGATTTCCTTGAACAGTATGCGCAGCACTTTGCGAGGTCTGACGTTGATCTGATGGGGAAAGGCTGGGAATTAAAGCACAGAGTTTCTCAGACATAATTCACCGCTCTTCCCCCCATCTCCCTCACTCCACCCTACAGTTTTAAACTGCTGTGCGTTAGTGCTATTGTTAATCCCTAGGGAACTGTAATAACTGTGGAGATCTCCCTGCCTGTCTATCTGATCTATCCGTACAGAATCTATTCTCTCCTTATCTTTATCTTTCTGAATTTCAAGCTTTTACATGTTTGGTATATTAACAGAAATTGTAAAAACGTTAAATTTTAACACTAGAGCCACCGATGTGCTATATATATAAATTATTAGTGTCACCCCGATTTTTATGTAATTACATATTCTATTCCGTTATATGTATGTAGATTTACATAACAAATATATCAACGAATTGAAGCAGTTATTATTATATCATCATTTAACACTTTCTCTGTACAAGTTGGGCGAAAAGTCGCTTTTCCCCAATATTTTTACGTTCAATTTACTTTTAATTACACATTAATTTATAGATATGGTTCAAAATGGATGCCCTATTTCTCCATACACAATTGACAACTATAGCAACTGTTTTACAGATGGCATAAAATAACTCAGGGCTTTGATCTATTTTCACGAATGACTGTTCGACCCTGTTGCAATTAATGCAATCCTGCCGTTTCTGAACAAAAAACACAAATTTTCAGTATAGCACATAGCAAAAAAAAAAAAATAAATAAATAAATAAACAAACAAATAAATAAATAAAAAATAAAAAAATAGGAAGTTCCTCACTCCTACACCAAGTTGGTCCTGATGATCTAGTGGTAGCCGGCTCAATCCCGGCTTTCTCAGTACGGCTTCCAAGGGAAGTAAAGCCGTGGGTCCCGTGTCGTAGATTTACGGCACGTAAAATAATCTCAAGCCTGAAATAAGAGGTCTCTCAGTAATATTTATCGGCCTTTTCATGTTCTGAATCCAATGCGACTGAGATACTAAAGAGCGTCAATAAATAAATAAAATAACAACTCCTACACTAAAACGAGGCGGTGACTCGCATGAAGTGCATACAGGCCAAACGGGGGCTGTTTTTAAGTTTTAGAAAATCAATGCATTACACCAGTTTCTGAGAGTGTCACTTGTGTTTTCTACAGGTAAAAACGAGATCATTAATGTGATCAACTTGCATTCATGTTCTTCCTCTTAAAATAAAGGAAATTATAGACTTAAAATTATATCCGAATACATAAGAGTGACTGCAAGGTATTTGGAAATACATCAAAAGTGGATGAATTCATATTAGTTCATGTATAATAATCGTAAAATAAAAAAAATTTCAAAAAGTTTAAGTGTTATTTTTTCTCCTCCTCTCTATGTATTTCTTAGTTATGTCACCTTATCGTTATTAGCCTTATTCCCAAAATATAGAATAAGAAAGTAGTGAAAGCTTTTCTTGCGTCATAATTATAACCAGGCGCTTAAAGCATCTTGATAACTTCAAATATTGAAGACATCACGAATTGCATTAAACAAAAGACATTGACGAAATGTCCAGTTGGCGCTTTATAAACGCATTCCATGATGTAGTTACACATTTGTAATTTTATAAAACACAATACATATTGCAAACACAATTGCACTGGTCGTGTTGTATTGTATGAAATTTCAGATTTAACATTACAGTCATTAGAAAGTTATTACACGAGAAAGTTCCCCTCCACAGTCCCTGGCCTTCAAATTAGTGCTTAATGAGTTTCATAAACTGATTTGGCAACGCTGTTGGTCATTCTTTTTTACAACCAACTCGCGTAGCTACATCAAAAATGCATGATAAAACGGCTTGTGTCCACTCTCCAGCTTCCATTGGACAGGGTTGCCCGTTTCTTTGTTTATCAGGCATTAAACTTGATTTTCCTATCCGTACGTTTATACAAAGGCTGGATTTCAAAAAGGAACTTTGTGCGGTCTGTTGCTGTTTGCTTCAAAAATAATCACTGTAGGACTTTCAGATATAGTAGTAGCAGAAGCTCTAACCTTGTGATATGAAGAAAGTTTCAAAAGATTCCGGTATGATTAACCAGAAATAAATTAACATAAATCTTATGCATGTGGTGACAGATATAACGTAAAGCGGCTGCAGGACTGAGGATGATCTGATAATAAAAGTACTGTGTATGTGAATGAAGTGTGCAATCTCAGTGAATGATATCTATCTCAAGTGTTTATTTTGACAGTAATCTTAATTGGCAAATACAAACAAAATAAACTTCTTTAAAAAGTTTTCAATTTTCCATTTCTTGGAACCTATTAAGAATATTCTCACATTGAATATTGGAAAAAAAAAAAACCTTATTGTATCAACATTAGCAACCGGAGTTCCTTTAATAGTATCAAATGTTTACTTGCTAGTGATAGAGGCTCTCTGTCTGGCCGTCAATAATATTTTACCTTCAGTCAATAACAGTCTAGAATTTAACAGCACATAAACTCCAGTGGTGCGCTGCGTCTTCGAATGGTAGCTTAACTACACCTCAGGGAGAATTTATTGTTGGACCCTTCTTTGACCTGTCGGTTGTCAACAAGGATCCGTTACAATAATACTAACGTGAAGTCTGTTGTTCCAAACCCGAGAAGGCTTATCCCGACTGAGCTTTTAGCTAATTACGAAGGAATGTAGCTCTTGCAGTTGTACTCATTAAAAGATTTTTGAAACGTTTCTTCGAATCTCCGTCAATCCTACTTCTAGGCACAAAAAATGACGATGAAAAAATATACACTGTGACATAAGGGGAGCTGAATAAAGTCAGGAGCGTGACCCTAGTGTCCAACCTCGTGCGAAGTTAACTGAAAAGAATAAAGTAAAAGAGAGGGTTCTACCGCAGATTGCGACAGATTTGGTGGAGGCGCCGGGTAACTATTCCGGTACCACTATATAATTTGTTACCTCCGATAGAACTTTTGTTTTTACTTTACATATATATATATATATATATAAAATGTAACATTATAAGCAATATAACTAAAATAATAAGAATTAAAGAAGCAGAAATGGATCAAACAAATTTGCAAAAATATATAAACTACATGAAACATTAAATATTTACACAATTTGTAAATTTGCGACAATTGTATGAATAATTGTTTTATCTATTTCTGTTTTTAGTTCTTTTTTATGTATATGAATGCCTGTTAACGCTCTAGCAGCCGCCATTTTTTTGTTTTTTTTTCTGAGCAATATTCGGTATATGCCAAATAAGAAAAATAGTTTCTAAAAATCATTGCAATCAGATTATTACGAGTGGGGGTTTATCTGAAATCCGAATTTAAAAAATGTTTTTTTATTTTCAAGAAACTCGGTACATACCATTTAAGTAAAATAAAATAAGAAAACTTGTTTCTGGAAATCAGGGAAATCGGATCGTTAAGAGTAAGGGTATACCTGAAAACCGAATTTTTGTAATCGCCGAGGTAGATGATTAAGGTGACTCGGTGAGAGACGTGGCATACGGGGGATTATTATTGTTAACATTAACAATTAGGCATTCGCGCCAAGTGATAAACTCGTTGTCATGTAAATGAATATGGGGGGGGGATAGTCTGCTCATGCGTATAGATGCAATTGGAAACCTAAACTAACTATATAACACGTAAATAAAATAATAATGGCATGAGAAATACACAGTATTTTCAAAGACTTGCTTGACAGACGTTTTGGGTTTTCCTACTTCCTCGTTAATGGCAAATGCCAATGAAGTACCTTAAACTTAGGAATGAAATTCTTCCTTCCCAAAATTTTTTTAAATTTACATCCTTCTCATATATCGTCAGTTTCCGCCGCCTGTGATGCCACAATAGTAAAAATGGACGTTGATCACTATTAAGAAAAGCATTAGTAAAGATCGGCAGAACAAAATAGATTTACAACTTCAAAATTGTGAACGCGCCTAACTTTCATGCTTATTTATTGAGAATATTGAACATTTTCATATTTGCTGTAAGATAGGCGTAGCATTTGAACGAAATTGCATTTACACATATAGCTGTGTTATTAAAAGTTACCATTTCTTCTCATATGTCCTTTCGCAGCGTACTTTCATTGGTGTACAGATATTTGTATATTTTATGAGGGCTATTCAATAAAGAACTATTATAATTTTTTACAGGCATAATTTTTGCAGCTAAAAATATAAAATTTAAAATATTTTATGCATGATGTACATGTGGCACTAGTTTCATTGCTGTCATTTCGGTTCCCGGCAGTGAAAGGCATGCAAATTGGGATGTGTTCAGTTGCGTTGCTTACAGCAAATTGCAGGTGACTCGCGATGAACAATGCTCTGCTCTGAAATTATGCTTTCATCTCGACAAGTCTTCAGTTCAGGCCTATAGAGTTTGTTCTTCTGTATAGCACAGCTCGGAGAATGTTGTAAAAGAGGAAAGACAATCAATTTCAGAAGAGAGTGGACGAGAAACTCCTGTTTGTGCTCTAACGGAAGAAAACATTAACATCACTCTGTCATTGTTAGAGGTGATCGTCGAATAACATTATGAACACTTTTAGAAATTCTGAATAATGTCACTGAGTGTCACCCACAATTTGATAACTGGAAAGTTGCACATGAGACGTGTTCGTGCAGGTGGGTTCCAAGATTGTACTTGAAGTTGCTGAGTTTCTTTCAAAGGTAACCATCACCAAGTCCAAAAAGAGCAAAGTAGTTGATTTTACTAGGAAAGTTATGGGCATCTTATTTTTAGACTGTATCTGGGCAATACTACAGAGGTACAGTGAAAACTCTGCAAAGCTATATTTCCGCACAGCACGCCTGATGCTGCACCACGATAATGCACGACCACACATTGCAAATGTTGTAATTTCTCATAAAAATAAATTTTAAGTCAGTCGCTCACCCTCCGTATAGACCATATTTTGTACCACGTGACTTTCTTTCTTTACTCCAAATTGAAGAAAAACGTTCGTTGGAGGCGTTTTCCATCATCAGAAGCAATGGGTGCTAATCTGAAGGGCCTGTTAAGAATGGTTTCCAGCATATCCGTGAAGACTGGGAGAGGTGCATTGCATCCAACGGTGAAAACTTTGAGAAACATCATCATGACTATGAGAATGAGTAAAGGTCTGTAGTCAAAAAAGTATATAATCATTCTTTATGAACAGCCCTCGTATAATTATTACTTAGATTTGTAAAAAGGAAAGTTGGTTTGTGAAATTGACACTAAATAGTTTTGAGGTTAATCCAATCTTTGAAGAGCAATCGTTGCGATTACAGAGGCCTGTGTTCGCTGCCCGCCTAATGCCCAATTTATCTCAGAGGAAACATAGTGCGACTAAATCGAGAGTTAATTATAAATGGTCATTTCACTGATGCATGTGCATAGTAAATAACGCGGTTAGCAGGGACCAACGGGTGAAGTTGTCAAAGGTTTGGTGGCGTCGCATTACTATACGCAAATCCTCCTGCATTAGAAATAGGATTGGCGGTCTACAACAGTTCTCTATTCTGATTTCTACAACCAAAATCTAGAAGCAGATATCATTTTCTATTTATTTACTTGCTTGTTTGTATATCTTTAGTCGCTTCTTGCATGGAATCGGCTATCAACTGACTGGAAAAGTGCTTATATCTTGAGATGCAAATCGCTACAACATGCAATAGAAAAACTGGATCTCTGTAGTTTAAAGACAGCGTTGATTAATTTTCTTCGAGTACTGATTGTGCCGCTACCTTTTATTTACTTTATTACATTTACCCATAAACCAGAAGCGTCTAAAACCATGCCAAATGTGAATACAGTATCAAGAATGTAGCACCTGCTGTTTCCATGAAAACTTAATTGGTGGCAATTTCTGGAAACTTATCGGTTTTACCGTATCCTGAGTACAGTGTTCTCATTCGGCTACGCATTCGGGGTTAGCATACTCGGTCGGCTTATAGTGTACGTGTGATTCCCTGTAAGACTGGAGTTAAAGTTCCCCATTCGTAGGAAATAGAGCTTGCGCAGTCGTGTTTATCACACGATTCCTTTTCAGGATGTTTCAAGGTTGTAGTGAGACACTCAAGATTGAACAATGCTTTCTTTGATTAATGATTTTTACACCAATTTAAACGAATTTCAATTTCGTTTTGTTGAAAAATTACTTTTTTTCTAGCAGATTAAGCTTTCAGGCTATTCATAAATAAACTCCTTTGAACAGTATTTTCTGAAATTCTAAGTAAATTGTAGAACTTCCTGGATCTCTTTAAAATGTTTCCTGCGATCTTTCAATGACAACAAGCAAATCTGCGTCACATCTCTTCTACTTCCTTTTAAGTTTTCTACCGGTTCTAGGTGCAGCATTGTAGAATTTTGTGCATTTCCATCTCTACCGTATCTTTTGAACTCCAAACACTGTAGCATCACCATCACGATTTCTTGTAATTTCTTTGTATCTGTAGCTTCACTCTCAAAATGCGACTTTTAGAACGTGACCAGCTCTTCATCTTGATAAAATTATCCTTAAAGTTTGTAATAAAGCAATTCAAGTGTTGAATAACTTAGTTTGATATTAAAGAGCAGTCTCTTCGAAGTTCATTGCATTTGCTGCACCGTTTCTCCAGGTTAGCGATTCCATCGTTGAAAATGGTTTCCTCAAGGCCCTAAAAATACTCCACTCCTCCTGTATGAGTTATTCATTTGACTTAAATTTGTGTCAAGCCAGAAACTTTTTAGTAATCCAAGGGAGCGAGATCAGGTAAATTGGGTGGAAACTTCTGAGTGAATTTGTCCTGAGCGACGCTGCTTCAAAGCACTGGCGCATTGTCATGTTGCAACGTCAACATTTTGGCCATTCTCGGACATTTCTTCCATAATCGCTGCCTTCAACCTCTCCAAAAATGATGCATAGTATTCCCCAATAATCGTTCTCTTCTTCTTCTTCTTCTTCTTCTTCTTTTTCAAGTAGTCATTAAAGAGAAAGGAAGGCATCACTTTTAGAGCGAATGGAACACAGTTCGTCGTTTTCATAGCCGGTTCGCTTCGTGCAGTTCATTATTTAGACTGCTTTATCTTTTCCTGTGTATAGTAACGCATCATATGTTTTGACCATAGCCACAATTTGCCATAAAATAAATAAATAAAAATCGGTTTGATTCTCCTTAAGCGATGTTCACTTGCAATTTTGCTTTTGCTCCGGAGTGAGCAAACGCGGCACCCATTTTGTACAAAGATTTTCATATGTAAATTAATTACGCAAAATAAAACGAATCTGCTCTGTTGAGATGCCCGTACTCTCTGCTAAATCCCGCACTTTCGCTCATCTGACAGTCAAAATTTATCGATTATTTCTGCCCTCACAGCTGATTTTGGAGCTCCAGGAGTTGGTGCGTCTGTCTTTGATGTTTGTTCTGCTACGCTTGATCTCATTTACTTTGAGCGGTATCATAGGAAGGGCACGCATCACCCAACAGAGCAAACTCCTCTCATGAATTTAATTTGCTGTTTTCCCTTCCAGGAAAAACAAAATCACACCACAAATTCCCATCTTATCCATTTTTCGCTGTTACTCGAAATGATTGAGTTTAAACATGTCCAAATAATGAATTAACAGCTGTGAACATAGAATATTGATACATATAAAGCAAAGTTAGGACACATATACGTATGTTACTGTCGCCCTCTATTAGTCGAACAAGTTATTGATCAAACCATCTTCATACAACGCTAATAATGTTCGACATTGCACCTGCAGAATTAAACAGTACAAAAACAACAATTAACAAAGTCATCTGAAAATAAAGTTTAGAGCTTAAAAGACACGAAAATAATCGCTCTTAATGGCTCGGGCGGTAATGCTTGGGGTTTGTATTCGGGGTATTCCGGGTTCAAAACTCACAAGGCCGGCCAATTTGACACTTATTTATTTATTCTTCATTTTCATTTAGGTGAATGTTGTAATGAACATTTCAACGTTTATTTTTCCTCACATTTTATTTGTAGTTCTGGTTGCAGAGTTGAAAATAGAGAGATGTATACAGCTATATTTTGATATTAGTGGTAATCGCTTTCAGCACTTAACTTCTTTAACATGCCCATTTTTCTTACACGAAGAAAACTTTTTAATACAATTAGAGATCGACTGGTATGCTGAGACCTGATTACGAACTGTAATATTTGGTTGAATATGGACATTTTCCTAGCCAAATTGCACGAAGCCAGAAACAAAATTTTTTCTGATTAGAACGCAGTAACTAGTATGATTGTAAATAATATGTACAATATTTCCACTTATAGATCTATAAATACCATCCTTCCTGTTTTTAAAATTATTTATTTATTACTATAAATATTGTTTTTTTATTACTTGTTTGTTCCTCTTTCTAATTATATATCATATTTAAGCATGTGTGGTCGGCTACCCATTCATAAAACATGTTTGTAGTTTGTAATGTGTCTGTAGAAATTTATAGTATTAAAGATACACTGCTGCTATACAAGATACATCTTTATCAATGTCACTGAATAACATACCAGTGTCATTTGAGAATTTCTCCAAATAGCCCATAGATTGCAGCAGCAGTTCCAAAGCAATTTTTGTTATCAAAACGCGCCATCTTCCATAGAAACATTTGTGCAATAATACATGGATTGGTTAAGAATCACAGTAGCTATATTTGTTTGTTGCAGTGCAGAGTGTGTGTACTGGAAAAATTTATGCAGATGTGACACACTAGGGGACTCTGAACTATCATTTTCAACCGTTTCCTGTTAAACATGGTCATGAAAGCTGAGATGATGACCACCGAGATCGTCACATCAGAAATTATCGATAAGGTGCAAGACGTGTTTCTGAACAATCGCCGATTAAAGGTGTCCAAATTTCCGAAGCTCTATGCATTTCACGTTTTGAGGGAAGAATTGTGCTTGAAAAAATATCGGCAAGATGGATGCCGGGACTGCTGACTGGGAATCAAAAGCGAATCAGAACGCAAATCTCTCAGCAAAGTTTGATTCGTTTTTAGAGAGATGTCGCTGACTTTATGCTTCAGTTTATGACCAGGGCATACTAAACACCCTCAAGTGTGCGAAATGGGCTGGAAAGATCTGAAATAACAAGGATGTACTGCTAATTTATATCTTCCCACTGGAGCGTATTATGGTAACCTTTGAGATCCATTGAAGATAAATATACTAGATCACACTTGTTACCAAAGAAGACAGCTGTCTCGCATCAAGACGATGCTTGACCCAACGCACTGTCTCTGCAATGATTTGTATCCCCATCCACCCTATTTCCCTGTCCTGGCTCTATCGCAATTTTCCTTGATGAAAAGAAACGTTCGCTCTAAATCATCAGTTGAGGCGTATTTTGTAGCCGTGGAAAAATCTGATTCTCGGGGCATCGCTGAAGAAAGTGCACCATTGTCAAGCGAGACGGTTAAAAATAAGAATAATTCGAAAAAGTTATGCCGTCATTTTTTGACTTTATTCTCTGAACTTTTTAAATAATCCTTAAATAGGTTCAAAATTATAAGTAAAAGTCAGGTAGCCTCAAGCAACTAAATCACATCGTATATAAAAATTAAAATTATTATCAGCACTCAAACCTTGCAACTATCCTGAAGATAAAAATAGTAACATATATAAATGAAAAATAGAAAAAAGCTTAAACCCTTTATCGCCATAACCCCGGTATCCCGAATTCGGCAGGAAATCAAATAGTGACGTAGTAAAGTTTTGGGGAACCTGGAGAAATTTACCGATAAGTTGATTTACTTGAAAAGGCATTTTCCCTGTCACGCCAGTAGTAGCAGTGGCACATAATCAATAAATAGTAAACCCAGAAACATGTGATTCACCCCGGGCCGCAGAGGGACGGGCTTATTCCAGCGATATTTAGTAGAGCGAGTGGACACAGATATTGTAATGCGTGTTAATTAAACAATGACGTCATTTAAACCAATAGCCCCCATATACTCTTTATATTGTAACTACCTCTAATCACATTTCGGTAACTACACAACACAACATTTCATCAGGGGAATCAGATCCGCGAGTGATCTTGCTAAACGCTGCACTAGAACACGGGACAGTTTAGAGTGGTTTCCGGCAGATCGTAAGCAACAGGTACAGTCACATTTTTAATGCATTAGACACTTTCAGAACAAGCGATTTCATTATTTGATTTATTTACAGACGCTCTTTAGCATCTCAGGTCGTCAGGGTTCTATTCAATTTTGGGCGTAAAACGGCCGATAAATTTTGCTCAGATGCAAAAATTCCACCGACCATGTTAGGGATGAACCCGCGATCTTGGGGTATACGAGGGAGGTATGGTTATCACTGGACTACCTGGACCGACTTAGTGCAAGTTACTTGAAACGGAAGTAAATACCAAAAATAATAGTATTGACCTTAATTTTCAAATTTCAGCAAATATAAACCAAAGGCGAAACGTCCATAAGGCTGTAAGTCTGAACATACCTAAATTTAGTGTGCTGGCTTGTATTTTTATAATTTTATTTAAATTTTATATATCGAGTTTCGTTGCGAAAAAACATATTGGTGCCCCATGAGCGATTTTTAAATTTTGAGTTTCACGTAAACGAATACTCCTAATTATCTCATTTCGCTGATCCTCAAAAAATATTTTTCTTATTTTACTTCAGTAGCATATACCGAGTTTTGATGCAAAAAACACATATTGATGCCACAAAGCGATTTTTAAATTTTGGGTTTAATGTAAATTCCCACGCCTAATAGTCCGATTTTCAGAAAATATTTTTCTTATTTTATTTCAATGGCACATACCAAGTTCCGTCGAGAAAAACCAAAAATTTCAGGCGGCTAGGAGGATTTTTACAATTCGCTTCAGGTTAACCCCCAATCTTTAAATATCATTTCTCATGCATATCCTAATGGCTTGATTTCCCTGATTTTTCTTAATTTATTTCATTGGCACATACCGAGTTCCGTTACAAAAAGAAAGCGATTTTTAAATTTTGGGTTTCAATTAAACCCCCTCTCCTATTAGTCTGATTTATCTGATTTCCAGAAGATATTTTTATTATTTTACTTCAATGACACATACTGGGTTTCATTAAGAATAAAAAAAAATTGCGGTGACTGATGCGATTTTTAAATTTTGTGTTTTAGATTAAGCCCACCCACAATGATCCAGTTTTGCACGATCTTGACAAACAGTTGTTAATTGATCGTTATATGCCCAGTTTTGTTTAGAAAAAGCAAAAATTGCGGCAACTAGAGTGCTAACAGACACATATATAAATTTTTTTCATCATAGTTTGTGGTGCCTAGTAAGAAAGATCGATGGAGAAGACATTTTTCAAATTTAAAAAATCTTTGCATGGATAGAAAAACAAATTCTTCGGAATTCGCTAAAAGTATTTCGAATTGATTTTTTTTATAGTTTTGTAATATTATCCTCAGTGCACAATTTCAGTTTTTTTATCTATCATCTGTGTCCAGCATCTATAATGTAGTAAAATCTGCCATTTCTGTGTACGGCCGCTCAGTGAAACAGTCTCGACCATGTTCAATTGTAGCCTAATCGCCCAACGATAGATAAAACTTTTATCAAATTCCGTCTTTTCACACACATATCTAAACCACTCCGAATGCTACTGTGGTTTCATTTTCCGCCTTAAGCAATTCAATTGCTGCTCTCTGCAACGCATATAATTTAGATTTACTTTTGAAAAATACGCCATTGGCGCCCATTGGAACAAGGCCAGTTCAAAATATAATGGAACTTTGTAATCTTTTCAAAATGTGCGTTTACCTAAATCTTATGAATGCTGCTCCCCTGGAAGTAATTTCCCCCTGTATTGACACAATTCTCCCAACTGCCTTTGAATTCTGAAAGCAGTCCTGATGTGGTTTATCGAGATTTATAAGTTCTGTCTGCGCTTTTTTTTATATCATCAATTTGTCAAATGTTCGTCCTTTCATCGGGTATATCACATTTGGAAATAGAAAAAGAACGTTTGACTCTCTGGTAGAAGTTCCAGGTGAATAACATCCTGAATATTGAGGAAAACCGTGAATAGCACTTTGACGTTTGACTCTTTTTTTGGGTATTGGCAAAAATTTTTCCAAGAGTTTTGTCTCAACACAGTAACCATAGACCCATGTTTCATCACCAGTGATCATTGTATTCACAAAAATTGCACCATTATCGCTATCCAAGAGCTGTTCCCTTGTCAACAGCTGAAGGATAATTTTTGTTGCAACACGATACATATCAAGCTTTTCTGTCAGAATTTCATGACACGAACCCACAAAAATGTCACTCTCTTCGGCAATTTCTGGAACAGCCAGGTTGCATTAGCGTCATCAAATGACGTCATTGGGAGTCTGGGACGTAATACCGCCCATAATACTGATTGCGACTTATCTCATTACGAAATTTCGTGTAACATTTAATATAAATGCACTAATCACTAATTGGGGAACACTCATTAAATTGTGCAAAGAAAACAGCGCGGATCTCGTCCGAAATAAGAAATCCCTGCACCACAAACAAGAGGCGCCTGGTTAAGATCCACTGAATTCAGCCCTGAAATGTATTTAGTACATACATTTCAAAACGACAGAGAAAAAGTTGAACTTTGTTGACAAATGTTATATTTAGAGACGTATGGTATTCACGTTGTATAACACGGTACCAGATGCACGTAAAGTTACCCCACATTCCTCTTTCTTATAAGCATCGCATTAAATAGACGTGTTTGTCTCAGAAGTTAGAGCAAAACCAAGCAACAAAAATTAGTTAAAAATAACGTTTGAACAAAATGAAATATTTTGAGCAGTTTTATCATGACTCCGGCCCAAAATGAAACTTGAATGAAAACTGGGAAGTGTTTCTTAGATCGCCATAGGAGGAGACTCGTGTTTTTAAAGCTCGTGGAAACAATGACTGGTACTTCTTGCAGGTAGGTGTTGGCGGTAAACACAGAATGTCTTGCCCTGCATTGTGGAAATTCTCAGGGGACAGCCATTGTGTTGTAAAGCTGCACGAGCGGGCACAACTTCCCGAGGGGGATATTGGCAAACCACGTGTGAAACGAAACTACCTTTGTTTTCGTCTTCACATTAAAGCTAACAGCTTTCACTGCAACGTTTAGTAAAATAAACACAGGTTATCTTTTCCTTGATTAAACTGCGGGTTTACGTTTTAAAACAGTTTTCCTTTGAGGAAGACGTTACGAACTAGGAAGACACAGTGTTCAAAACTTTTCTTTAGTGAATTCGGAGGAAACATTTCTCTCCCCATTCGACCTGAATTAAAATTATTACTAAAGCTATGACCTAGACAATTTATAGGGGCTTTAAGTGTTTGTGTGGAAAGTTTCCCAATATTTCATCAGTAAAATGAAAAGAAGGCATTTTAGTCGGGTCACAAATACGAGAGATTTTCAAAGTGAATATATTTGTAGAAATTGTAAATGATACAGAGAAACTGCTTGGAATAGTTTTGTGTGGATCTGTAATAATTTCCTGGGAAAACAGTATTATAGCTATAAAGAAAGGGGTAAATTACAAAGCGATGATACCACCACCGGTGGCCGAGGTCGTTAAGGCGCGGACTCGTAGCGGGAGGTCTGGGGTTCGATTCCCACCAGAACCGACCGGCCTCCCTGAATGAAGTTTTCCTCAGTTTTCATAAATGTCAAAATCGGGAAGGTACCGTGACTTAGGCCTGAAACGCTTCCTTCCTTAAAAATTCTACTTTCCCAATATATCATTTCATTCCACTTATCATCAGTGCCCACACCTGTGGTGTCTTACAGTAAAACGGGCGTTGAAAATCATAAAAAAGCGACGTCACTAATGCTACATTGCGACTTGAATTTTTCCTACGAAAGCTTTGTGAAAGATGTCAAGACATGGAGAACAGATATCAGGTTTTTTGTAATGACTCCATGATGGCTGACTTTTGCTGGATGCTGAATCTAAAAAAGGTAAACTAGTCTAATTTTAATAGGTGAGCAGGGGTTCGAAGCCTCCACCAAAGGTACACCGTCTAGCCTACCCAACATTGCTGCCTCGTGTATATTAACAGTTATTGAAGAACTGTAACATTTACTTTTATGAACTAGTGCGCTGTCTATGATGCAGAAATCTGAACAAAAATAATACGGTCTAAGGCTTAGCTCGCCAGTAATGAATTCTTAAAGTCACTGTCCGGAAGAAGTGAATGGAATCAGGGGTTGTCATTACTATGTAGGATAATCTCGTCTCAGCCCATGTGATTATGTCTGCCTTCTTAAGTCCAACAGAAGAATCGAAGATGCAAAGCTATCCGTTTAAAAATATAATATTTCGTTATTGTGGTAACACGGAATTAATGTATTTTTAGGTAAATATAATTTTACATTATTGTGTTTAAAACACGCTTTTAAATTTTATTTCACGACGGACCGCGAACCTTACGGTAGGTTAGTAATTGTTAATTATGCATCTATCTGTAAGTGTGAATGCAACATATCGGCGTGATACTTTACTAGAAATACACAGAAAGGAATGGCAAAATCTTTATTGAAACATTAAGAATACACTTTAAGAGAGATTCGTGTTTATTAGGGTGGCCCTTAGCTAATGGTAATTTTCCAAAAGTTAAATTATGCTGCTACCATCCCCTTGTCTTGTTTTAATCAATAAAACAAAAGTCTATGCAAATTTTCAGCTCAATCTGACAACTGCGAGGCCATCATCATCGATCATGAAAGTTTGACATTTTAGCCCTAAAAGTAATTTCTTATAATATTACTAGATCAATCTATATTATTATTATTATTATTATTATTATTATTATTTGTGCTTCATTTACTTATATTCTAACTAAAGATGATATCTTAGATGAATGATTTTTCAATTGTTGTTTTACTGCTCGTGAAAGTGACTTCCGTGACGTGTTATTTTTGAAAAATGGCAGGCAGTTCGTCACACAAGATAAAAGACTTTTGTCTCCCTTGTTGGCTACATCTCCAAGCAACTCTTCGGAGCCAAACAACCTTCAAATCGGCAAATTTTAAGCGTTTTTTTTTTTCCTGCAATGTAACAGTTGTAAATCTTAAGGCGATTCAGGAAGTTTCCATTTTTTTGGCAAAGAACATTAATTCCTACTAGAAGAACTGATCACTGCGTTTATAAGTTATTCAAACTCTATGATGAACGAAAAGTTTTACAAAAGAAATTGACTAGAACTGTAGGCAAGAATAAAGGAAAAAGATATTTATCTGTGGAAATTATGGACTATCTCTTTGACATAGCTCATTCAGATGCTTTCGGACAGATAAAAAATAATGAAGATAAATTTCTCAATGCTTCAGGGCCAAAAAGGACGATCAGGCTGCGTGGACGGTGTAGAACAAAAAGAAAAACACAAGGAAGAAAGAGCACCGAAGCACACTGCAGTGAAAAAAGCACTTATGAAGAAATGGAACATTTTGCGGCATGATACTGCAAACCTGTAATAAGTGGTACTTCTTTTCAAGGAAGCAATTTAAAGAAGCAAATATATAAAAATGCAATACAAATTTAACCTGAATGACTGCCGAGAATTAGTGTTGCACTAGAATAGAACGTTGCTACTAGCACTTGGAAAGGTTGACTTTTCAAGTCAAAAAGCAAAAGAGAAGAGCAACAAGTCATGGCTGTTTACCAAGCAGTGGAGAAGTGGGGTATAACTGACAAAAGTTAGGCCCTTTGCTGCGATACGAAAGCAAGCAACATTTCGAGTAAATGATGCTGTACAAATTTACAAAAATTGTTCAATCGTGACCTGTTGTACCTCCCTTGCCGTCATCACATTTCTGAGTTATTTTGAGGAGCTGTTTCACTAACTGCTGGCTGCAACTGTTGGTTTAGATATGGTGCTTTTCAAAAGATTTAGAGAAATCTGAACGAACCTCAAACATAACGTTTACATAAATACCGGATGATGTCTGGGTTATTGGGTTTTGTGATCATATAAATTGTTGTAGACAAAAATGTGTTTCCAATAAAATGAGATTTCTGGGCATATTGGCCGTGGTCCAAAAAGATGTAAAAACACCTGACGTTTTGCCCGTCACTCCGTCGGACGTCAGGTGTTTTTACATCTTTTAGACCATGGCCAATAAGCCCGGAAATCTCATTTTATTGGATTAACGCCGGCCGTTTAAGCTTAAACAGTTACAAATGTGTTTCTTTTACAGAAGTTGTAAGCTTTGCTAAAAACAAATTTCACGTATTATTTCAAGAATTTTTCCAATTTACTTTTGTTAAATTTTATTCGAAATGTTTTTAAACAATTGTTGGGGTTGCCTGGATGTCCACATAAATTTCTCTAAGAAGAAAATGGTCGAGATGGGGAAAAGTATACAACTTTTGTGCGGAATTAATCGTTGCATATAATATGTTCTAATTTCAAAGCGTTTGAGGGTCGCCAAGCAGTTGTCCGATTGAGCTGAAAATGTGTATATGTAATTTTTTGTTGATTGGAACAAGATGGAGGGGTGGGAGCTAAACCTTTAAATATCGTCTTCAGAACCGTCTCCACGACGCCGTTGATGAACGCTACCTTGCAGCTCGTTTTTTGAAACGAGGGAACAGAAGAGTCATACGAAGATACGTCCGGATTGTATGGAGGGTGGCATTCATTGTGTTCTCTGGCGAAATGTTGAGCAATAACGTTCTAAACGTGAAGGCGTGGATTGTCACGGCGAAAGCGCCAAACTGAAGGTTGTGGCTCAAGGTGTTTTCGTGGGAGGCTCAAAATAGTCTTGTAATGTTCCCCATTAACCGTAGTTTGCAAGGGGGAACTGCATGTTCATAAACTATTTCACGACAGTCGAATAACCAATCTTCCTGTTGACCGAACTGCCTTAGCCTTCTTTGGTGGGAGAATCAGGTGCTTTTTCCAGAATGAGTTTGCCTGTTTGCTTCCTGGGTCACAATTGTTAAGCCAAGTCTTATCACCTGTAATGATGGAATTCAGGGATGCCTGTACATGCTCCCGGCACTTGTCTATTCCCATCATCCTCTCTATAGGCGTTAGTAATCTCGGCACTCGTCAGATATAGACTCATGTGTAAGCGATCGTGCACTACTATGGGAAACTCCCAAACAATGACGGCAGCGATGTTAATATAGTCACCACTGCAGTGGTTGGAGCATCTGCTTTGCTGTTGAAACACGGTCTCCTTTAACTCTTTGAACCATTGAAAAGACGTTGATTGTGGCAGAACACCATCGCCATATGCTTGCTGTAACATTGCGTACGCTCCCATACCGAACTTCTGCAGACGGAAGCAAAATTTCAAAACAGATATTGCTCGTTACGTGTATTTTACACGCCGACTGGCAAACACTCGCTCTTGCTCTAAAACGCATGCGCATAAGCACTTGCAATTTTTCCCACCAATCATGTGAAAC
Organism: Metallyticus violacea; assembly: GCA_030762175.1. NCBI lineage: Eukaryota > Metazoa > Arthropoda > Insecta > Mantodea > Metallyticidae > Metallyticus > Metallyticus violacea. The sequence goes on along the minus strand of CM060832.1, from coordinate 11,386,167 downwards.
ATGTTCCTATCATGAAAATTTGTTTCAGCTCCGTATCTTTACTGTTTGATGACGGAGAAAAATAACATTCTCAGTCTTTATTAACTAGCCCTCGTATCTTGCACTTAATATTTGTGTTTTCTGTAGCGGCTTTTGTTTACAGTCGCAATCTCTTATAGTTTGTGGAGTATTTTCATCAGGAGAGTTTCGAGGAGGAGATTGGAGCAGCCTCTTGTTCATGTATTCACCACTTGAAACATCAACGTCACCTCTCATCACGTGCGTTCCCAGGAAAGTTTGCCCCGAGTTTTATACAGACTAATTGTTGCGCTACAGATAAAATACCGTGCGATCAGTTTTGTCTTTCCCCGGGGTGTTTTGCCTACGAGGGAGGGCGCCGCTCGTTAGCAAGTTATCCGGCCAGCTGGGTCTCGGTGATTAGCGGGAGGGTAAAACAATAAAACAAACCAACCATATACCAATACATAAATCAATTTAAGAAGCTCATAACTTTCCAAATTATCAAATGAGGTGTTGAAACTTCTCCCCTTTATTCTCCCCACATTTATTGCATCTCTCTAGAAAATTATTCATTACTTACTGTAATTAATTTTAAGAAATCTGGACAATTTTCTGACGATTATTATCTTTGAGTTCTTGCATGATATGCAGTTTCCTCTTGTAACGATATTTCTTTTATTTTACCCCAGAGATAATAATCGCAGGATGTTAAATTGGGGACCAAGGACGCCACAAATTCCCACTAATAGCTCTGTCTTATGGAAACACGTTGAATTGTACTCATGGAATTATTTGCAGTGTAAGCAGTGGCAGAGTCTACTGAAAAAAAAAATGAATGATCACGCTCCCTTTCGGTTAATTCCCTGAAAAAAGGGTTAGTACGGTATTCCGTAGGTAACAAAATCAATTGTATGCTAAAAAAATGGTCCTATGATTCTTTCGCCACTGAATTAACACCTATGAATCGTACATAAAGACACGCTGTGCCGTTGTAAACATACAGGCATATTAACTTTATATATACTGTCGAATTAAGAAACGAACAACACAACACACACTCGGGAACGGCTGCGCTATTATTTTGACAGTCGGCAAGGTAAACAAGTAAGCAAACAGGCTCGTTACTCCCTCAACGGCGTGGCAAACGAGTGGGGATTTGCTCATAAGAAAAGCCCCGCACCACTTGGAAACCATCGCGGATCGCACGGTATTTTAAAATACTATTAGATAATTATACTGAAGAATCATTTTAATAGTATACAGTCATATATGTTAAATATTGGAAAACTTACACTTTATTCAAAAATGTCAATATTATATTTGAATTAACAATAATGTCAAATAGTCTAGCAGCGATAATCAGTCATTTCGTTTGTAGTTAGCTGTAAAGAAAATGAACACCATACTAAGATCACATTTCAAGCTTTTTTCTTTGAAATCACTGGAATAGAAAATTGAAATTAATATCAATAAAGCTTTGGTTTCAAAACAAAGGAAGTATACAATTCTCTCAGACTTCAGCCTTCAATTCCACACTTTATTCAAAGGACTACATCGATAAATTTACTCCAATGAAAACCAGGATAAATTTGTGCACCCAGGTTTAAGCTGTCGCGAGTCATAGCTTATTCCAAATCATTTTTTATAAAAAAAAACACTGGCAATTTTTTTAACGGCAAAAACTCGTTAAGTACTTAATTTTGAGACACTTGTCTTTGCATTAATTACTATTTATTGTACAAGTCACTTTAATTACTATTTAGAAATTAAATGCACGAATTCCTCAGTTTGACCATGTGTTAGATTAAAATTAGATATTTTATATTCGTTTAATGGCTACATAACATATTAATCCCTGTTCTTTTTATAATAATATAGTAATCTGCTATACATATTAAGAACTTAACAACAGATCCATACACAATGGTCGCAATAGTATAAGCCATAAAATAACAAAGATTTTCTATCATGTATAGGCGTTATACACATTCTCTTAATCATGTTGTTATCGATTCTATAACGTGATGCGATTTTGTTTCACGATATGGATTTATAATAAAACAAAAGTCTGTTTGCGGTTCCATTCGGTATATTGGTTTATTTTAATTACTGGAGATATGCAATTTGTATAATAATATTATAGATAATCTAATCTCTACAGTTATTGTAGCATGATATTGGTTTTTGTTTATCGTCGTTTGTGTTCATTTTATTTTCAGAGTGATATGCAGCATTCGCAGAATATTCCCACGAGAAATAATTAATAGTTTTGTTAATATGAAACGATTATCTGCGTATTTAATTCAAACTACAAATATGAGCTTCAAATATGAGGCAAACGTTGAAATATAGTAGTAAATTATGTCATATAATGAAATTGTATTCGGAGTAAAGTTCCCACTTTTCATGAGTAATTATGTAAGGCATGTAAACTTGTAAAAAGGAACTATAGTAACTTTTGTCAAAGAAGATAAATTGCATACCAGGGCTGTTCAATAAAGAATGGTCATACATTTTGATGATCTTTCTCAATGTGTTTCCTATTGGATGCAATTCACCTAACCCAGTGTTTCTGCCATTCTTCAAAGACATGCAGGAAACACTTTTTGACAGGTTCTTCACAATAGCCTCCGCACTCTTAACCTCTGCTTTTGATGATGGAAAATGCCTCCCACGAAGAGGTTTCTTCACTTTAAGGCAAAGAAAGAAGTCATACGGGTCTAAATCTGGACTATAGGGCGAGTGAGAAACATTCTTAACATTTATTTTTGTGACATTGTCAACAAAAACATTGTGACCTTACCGTGGGGCAGCATCCCGCTTGTTGCACGGAAATGGGGGCTTTTATAAGTGTGTAAATATAGCCTTACAGCTTTTTCAGGGCATACCTGTAGTATTGACCAGTTGCAATTGTGTCTGCAGGTATTTTCCCCAGCAGAAGAATTTTTGGGCTTTACTATTTGTTCTCAGAATCGAAATGATGTAGTCAAGTTTCATCAGCAGCGATTGCCTTTGAAGCATATTCCCGTAACACCGTCTAAAACTGCTTGCGCACCTGCCTGAAAACATCCTTTTGATGGGGAATCAGCTGTCTTGGAACCCACCGGGCACAAACACTTCTCATATGCAACTTTCCGTCTACAAACTTTTGGGTGGCACATATTGAACTTTTCAGAATTTCTGAAAGTGTTCTTAATGTTATTCGACGATCCTCTCTCACAACGACAGCAGCGGTGTTAATGTTTTCTTCCGTTAGAGCACAAACTGGAGCAGCGCTGCCGGTCAATTTTTCTTCGACATTGACTGTATCCCCTCTTAAAACATTTTAAAGCATATTCGAGCTATGCTAAATATCTGTTGAGATTAAGGTAGAATATTACTCGTTACGTGTCAACAATTTAACTAGTACTACTACGAGTACATAACGCACGAATATAAGGAAGTATTATAAATTTTTAGCGCGTGAAAATATTCCTGTAAAATATCACGATCATTCTTTATTGAACAGCCGTCAGAGATATATCATGGTAAATAGTTATACTGTCGAAAGTCATTTTGTTAATGTAAATTTTCTGGTTTTTCTTAGGAACATTCATCTGATGATTCTAAAAATGAAATCGGAAATTTTATACCGTCCATTTTTTATTTGTGTTTTTTTAATTCAAAAAGTACAGCAGATTTCAGTATCCCATATTACGTATGTTCCATTTTACAATGACATTAATAATCTGCTTAACTAGAGGAGTAAGATCTATGCTTTTAAATTTAATTCACTGCAAATGTAACAAAAATTATTTCAATCAAAAGAACATTTTTGAGGCATGTTTCATTTTTACAATATTTATGATAATACATTTACAGCACTTATTTTACAGCTAAAAACATAAACTATGAATATTTTTTAACGAAAGTTCCAATTCAATTGCAAAATAATAGTAATTCTTATAGTCTTTTGAGGAATGAAATCCATTAAAATGAAATTATTTGACAGAATTTATTTTCATTTGCATGCTAAGAACCTTATATGGTAATAAACAAGCACCTTATGTATAATGTGTTCGGGAGGTTCATTTACCCCTGTATTTTACTAGTTTCTTGTTAACAGATGATATATTATTATATTGTAATTATTGTTGTTTGTTGTTATTGTTGGTGTAATGTGACCTTAGACATGAAGAAGACTTAAAGGTGAGGTCGTACCGTGCGGCCTTCATCAATGAGCTGTCTGACGCAGATGCATGTCGGTCTCTTCTAGCAATATTCCAAACTGACATATCAAAGCCGAAGGTTGTGTTCGCAGATGAGTGTGCCATATGCCGCAGAAGGAGAAAGAGAAATGTGGTTTTTGGTGGAAGGAAATTCCTCACTTCACTTCCGAATTTAACACCACCCACCACATGTTATGATGTGGGCAGAGATGACATCGCAACATCTCTTTGGACCTATTTTTGTCACAGGCTTGTGAATGCTGTATCATATTCACTAATGTTGACAATTTGACTCATCTTGCAACTGGAAGACAGATGACTAATGGAAGAGTTGTGGATATAGCAAGACGGAGCTCCAGCACACTTCGCTGTTACCGTTCGTGATTTGTTAAACGACAAGCCCCCTGGATGCTGGATTGGACGAGAGTCCCCCACATAGCCCTGACCTGACGATATCTGATATCTCGTTGTAGGGTATTTTCAAGATGAAGGTTGCCGCGCTCGCTACGGAATCAATGCTGACATTGGACAAGCAGTACGGGATGCTTCGGTACGATGGCACCTGTAGTTTTGGAAAAAAAAATGTGATAAAGAACTTTGGCGCGCATAGAATTATGTATTCAACATAATGGAGCACATACGGATCTTTTGGACAGCTAATCATACGTTCATTGTTAAATTACTAAATTCATTAAATTAACGTAGAGCGTAGAGGGCTAAACGGACTTCCCGGACACACTTCATAACTCTATTCCAAAAGCTGCCGTCTTATATATTTTGCAGTTCCAATTACGTGGAGAGAACCCTAATTATGAATCAACAGACTTTTCTTGACAAATATATCAGCAATAAGTTCATTCCATCTCGGTATGGAAAATATTGTTCACTAGCCTCTTGTCAATGCTGAAAAAATCTAATTGTTTCCACTGCATGTCATGATTAAGAATTTTTGAAAGCGGCTAATTCTAATAGTTACGCATTTGAAATTTTGAAAAATAAATTTGCAAATGTCAGTTTTGGAACTAGATGCTATCTGTTACAAAGAGCATCTGGCCAGAAAATTTTAAAATCTACTTCGTATATTTCAGTCATACAAACAGCGTGTAGATATTATTCAAATCATTTCAAAAAATTCAAAGAGATCTGTTAATCAGATGACCATTAATAGTGAGTTATGTAGAGAATGCCAAATATAAACAGACTGTTTTATTTGGATAAGCATTACAAGGAATGTGCTGACACACACCCTAACACTCTTTCAACTTGAAAAGTTCTCGGAATGACGGCATAGATTTTTTTTTAAATTATTCTTATTTTTCAACACATTCTCCCTTAGCTCTAATGCATTCTCCATCCCATTACGAAAGCCAGATTCCCCCAGTCCTGCATAAATACCCTCAGCTGATGATTCAAGCGCTTCGTCGGTCGGAAACATCTTTGGAAATTTCCCAGTTTAGAAAACAGGTGGAAGTCTGTTGGAGACAAGTCAGGAGAATGAGGCGGATGTGACAGAAATCGTGCCCCAATTCAGAGATGTCATTGCAACGACATATGTGTGAAAGCAAGCATTGTGTTGATGCAATCTTATTTAACAAACCCGGAATTTTTCACTAGGTCCAAAATGATAGGCATTGCAGCCGAAACGTAATCAATTAGCAGTGCACATGGCCTTATTTCGCGGTGGAGTATTGTGATACTTGCATAGTGTGCACCGCTGTTTCTTTCAGGGATGTAGTAATGCACCCAAGATTCACTATTAGTCAGAAATCGAAGTATAAACTCGCCAATCTTGCTGATAATTTTTAAAGTACAATTCTTTTCTCAAAATTCGCGTTCCCCTGAAATGCCCAGAGTTTCAGCAATTTCGGAAATCTTTAGTCGATCATACTCCAGAACCATGTCATGCACGTTATCGATAATTTCTTATGTCGTGACAAAATTTTGGTCGTCCCCTTCTTGGGTCATCTCCCAAGCTTTCACGGCCGAGCGGTTCCTTTGGAAAGTTAAAAAGATGGCGCGGAGATCCATTGCGCCTTTATATGAATTTCTTTTGCATTCTTTACCAAGTAATTAATAACCGTATAGTGTTTGATATTTGCTGTTTTTCCCATACACACATTTGCACTGCAACAAACGGTTACAGCTGCTGCTCTTCTTGACCAAACCATCTATGAAAGTTGGCGGGTTTTGATAACAAAACTGTTTCTGTGCTGCTGCTGCAATCTGTGGGTCATTTCGAGAACTTTTCAAATGACCCTCATAAATAAAAACTAAATATTGAGGAGATATAAAGAATGATTGACATACATTGTGACGTGGAGACCAGGAGTTGCACATGGCGTCCTCTAGAATTCGACTCTGTAACCAGAAAGGGGAATACCGATATAAATAAACAACCCTGAAGACAACATGCACATTTAGTAGTTATAGGACAAACACTTTGAAGACAAGCCTCCCCTCTCTTACATACATATTTATTACAACAGTTCATATTTTTGTCAATTTTCACTTAAGATATAAATATTACATATTCATATTCTACAACTGAGGTGGTATAGAACAACCCCTAAACATTGCGATCATTAAGGGTCTGACTGTGCAATAATATGAAATGAAGGAACATAAAGTGCCTTGATTAAATTGAACATCTAATCTAACTAACGCCCATAATGACGTCAGAACGGATGAGGAAAACGGGTGAGAAATACTATGCAGGCCTGTCAGTCAGGGTGTAACCAAATCAAAAGAGACACCTCGGAATCTGTTGTTATGGCAACCCGTGGAGGGGCTAAGTGTGAGTTTCTTGGGCTTTAGTTATAAACCTTGTCCGTTCACGCGAAATTTTACGTCTCGGTTACTAAACGTGGCGCAGCCCCTCAGGCCTGAAAGAAAGGCTTCTGAGAAAAAATATGTCGGTCCTTTCACGCCCAAAATTGAATGGGACGCTGATGATCTGAGGTGTTAAAGAGCGTCCTTAAATAAAATGAATCAAAAAAAAAAAAAAAAGTGGCGCAGCCGAACGCATCTGCTCCATAACTTCGCTTCCTATGAGGGTAAGTCATTAGTGAGCTAAAAATGGGTAAGTAAGAACTGTATATTGAGGCACTTGTGCCATCGTTTTACAAGCCACTGTTATCCAGCGGCATAAAATTGTTGAAACTGCTGTCGGAACCAGCGGTGACTCCCCATTCTTCAGTTTCATGGACGGGAAAATTCTCCCGGAAGATGCGTTTAAGAGAACCGAACAAATGGAAGTCGCTTGGAGCAAGGTCGGGGCTATATGGAGGATGCTCAATTTCGTAACGCCTCATTTGTCTTGGTAGTGAGAGAGCGCGCCTTATCATGCAAGAGCAACACGTCTTTGATGAGCAATCCTGGCCGCTTTCATTTAGAAGCCTTAAGAAGTTTCCTGAGGTTCTTACAGTACATGTCGGCATTTACGATTTGTCCTTGAGGTTGGAATGCTGTGAGCTGTCTTCGTAATTCCAGATTTCCGGAGGATGAAGTCGTTTTAATTTTCTTTTACGCAGTCGACTTATCAGGGGCTGGTAATGGTAAACCCAGATTGGGATGCTGTAATGTCAGGCTATTCTTTGCATTGTGTGTTGTGAGGTCAGCATGCGCTCTACTCATCGTGCACAGACTTTGTGAAAACCTAACCTGTCATGCATCACGAGGTTGGTCTTGGGGTGTGAACAACCAACAGCAGCGGCTATAGTGTCGGATTAAGTTTTCTACTCGTTGCAAATTTCCCTCTGTGACAATCTCGGTTGGCCGGCCGATACATGTCCGCCCATCAGAGAACTTTTGCACCCAACTGTAAACATCTTGATGTGACAGACACTTCTCACCGTAGATAGCAAGCTGTACTTTATGAATATTCTTTGACTCTATATCTTTTGCCCACAAAATTCGCACAACGGAGCATTGCTCGAGGATTATACACTCAATCAGACACGCCGCCATTTTGCAACTGCATTTCTGCTATTGTAAACAGTCTGTCTAGTGTCGAATGTCACCTGACTAATGCTACCATCTAGTGGCAATAGCCCGAGGTACCTCATTCAAACATGTACTTAATAGAATGCAATAAATCAGAAAAGCTCTGAATAAATATCGCAATCGACTTGCTAATTAGTTTTTGAAATAACGTTTACAAACTAAAATGTATTGATCTAAGGTCTGTTTATCCACCTTCGCGAATAGAGACCGGCAGGGAGCAAATTCAGAAAGCGACATTAAAAAACATGACATAGAGACGGGAAAGCGGAGCTTGCACTGACTGTTTATGTTCAGTGTCTGAAATTTATCGGATATCGGCACATTTTAATAAATAAACTGCTTTCCATTCACTATAAAAAGAAATATAATTTTAAGCTGATTTTTCCATAACAGTAGACAATAAATTCTAAAACATTGATGAAAGTTGCCTCAGTATCAATGTCAATGGTTTTATTTCGTACTTTTCAACCATATTGTCCACAAATTTCACAAAACTAACGAATTTCCAGTATCCGTTTCAATAGTGTAAACGACTTTTACAAATTTCTCTGCCTATTAACATTTTTATTTAACTAGTAACTTTGGGTAATTACACGTATGGTTAATTACAGGTGTAATCTTAAACAAGGGCGTTTGTGCAAATCTGTTTGACTTAATAAGGTAACTTGTAACATCATTAATCATATTGTACTGTCATCTAATTACACACCGCCTCAGTTGGCCGAGGTAGTTGCAGTGGGGACTCGTGAACGAGAGGTCAGGGTTCGATTCCCACCAGGTCCATCCTCCATGACTGAGGTTTGTTCCAGGTTTTTTCCAGTCCTCATTGGTGGCAAATGCCGGGGAGTTACCTTAAACTTAGGTCTGGAACGCTTCCTTCCTTTTAAAAAAATTATTTTCCAGTTTAATATTTCATCTCATGTGTTATCAGTGACCACCGCCTGTAATCTCAGCTGCAAAAACGGGCCGTTAAATACTATTAAAAAATCTCATTACCAAAGCGCAACTTTGGCCCTACTTGTAGAAAATATAAGTAAAAACATAGTAGTAACAATAGTACTAGTACTAGTACTAGTAATAGTAGTACTAGTAGTTGTAGTAGTACTAGTAGCAGTAGTACTAGTAGTACTAGTACTAGTACTAGTAGTGGTAGTACTAGTAGTGGTAGTACTAGTACTACTACTAGTACTGGTAGTGGTAGTAGTAGATTTATCTTTATTGTTGTAAAATTCTATATACACATTACAAATATATTATGAATGGGGTCGCAGACCGTATATGCTTAAATGTGATACAAAGTTAGAAAGAGGAACAAATAATAATAAATTAAACAACAATAGTTTTAAGAAATATTTTTTTTAAAAATGGGAAAAACGGTCTTTACAGATAAATGAAACATATTGCATATTATTTATAATTCTACTAGTTATTGCGTTCTAACCAGCAAATAAATTACTTCCAGCTTCTCGCACTTTGGCAAGGAAAATACCCATATTCAACCAATTAGTGTGGTTTGCAAACAGGTCCCAGCATGCCAACCGACCTCTAATTGGCTTATACATTATGATAGGCAAACATGGATGCAGTATATACCGGGTGTCCCATATATCTTGTTCACCCGTAATAGTTCTTTTCTGGTGCGTCAAATGAAACTTTTGTTTGGCACAATTTTTCATTTGACACACCAGAAAAAAGGGAGCAAGATAAATGGGACACCCACACACACACACACACACACACACACACATATACTTAGGATTTTTACGCCCGAAAAAATCCATCGATCCTGGCCGGGATCAAACCCGCAATCTTGGAGTGTAGGATGCAAGTGTGGTTACCACTACACCACCAGGACGGACTAGAGAACTGATGAAAGCACCTTTTACGGATAGGATAAGCAAATTTAGTAAATCGGTAGAAAAATTATATAGATTTGAAAGAAAGGTACGTAAGAATTATAAGTATTATTTCTTGCAAAGGGTTATATCTGCTTTGTTTTTGCACAGATTTTGTACTTTGAGTACAAAAGGGCATAAAACGAATGCTAATACACGCTTTTAAGAAACCAAATTCAAATTAAACTGGTAACAAAAACAGGGCCGAGAGTTCTATGGGAACAAGTGCAATATGGCGACAGGGTGCGTTAGAGTGACAGGTAGATGGCGCGCCGGCTGGCCGCGTTCTCATAGCCACTCGACACAACCCTTTGCTACCCTCAACTTTGTTTGTCAAGAGACGCCGGCCGCCCCTTGCTTCGCACAGAAAACTCTCAGGGCTGAAATATTAAAATGCCATACTACTTGTTTCCGAAACGCTACTTAGGGACGTTTAGCAGCAGCATGTAAGCATGCGTTATCACATTTGATAATTACATCAGAGTGCATTGCGAGGGGCTTTCAATAATTTACTTGAGCATGAAATGAAAAGCCCATTGTGTTCCATTAAGGACAAAGACCTCAAATGAGAGGGGAGCTCATTTGTAACTCACACTGTGAGCTAATTCGTAGTGTTTAGTTCTGGAGTCAGAATTATTCCACTTGTTTGCACACACTGCGAATCTTTGGTTCATTGCCTATTTCTTTATCAGTTTATTGTTCGGTGTCCAGTTGTTTTCTATAGTTTTGCACTTTGTCCTATCTTGCCTCGTAAAACCAAGATCGCGGGTTCAATCTCGACCGGGGTCCATGGATTTTTTTTTTTCGGGGGTAAAAATCGTAAGTATGGCTTCCTTCGGAAGTGAAGTAAAGCCGTGGGTCCCGTGTGGTACATTTACGGCACGATAAAGAACCTCAAGCCTGAAAGAAGAGGCCTCTGAGCAAAATTTGTCGGCCGTTTCACGTCCTGAATTGAATGGGACACTGATGACCTGATATGTTAAAGAGCGTCCGTAAACAATACAAATCATATCAACTCTCTACTGAATATGATATTGCCTTTCAAAGTTTTCAGGACATCTCTGTAGTGTTGTCAAGTTACAGCTGGTATGACATGCTGGTATACTATTCCTTGATTATGGAAAAATGAAATGACCGTATTTTCCAGCAGATGCAACAACTTTTGCTTTGTTTGGTGTTGTTGATGATGGATATTTCCACAAAGAGCTTTGCTGTTTGCTCTCAGGTTCAAAATGATGTAGACAAGTTTCATCAACAGTGATGACCTTTGATAATTACACGCCATCTCCTTTCAGTCAATGTGCTATCTAATTGATACCTTATTCAGCAATCAGAATGGAACGTAATCAATTAGTTTTAAACGATGGTGCCTAAGAATTAATAACTGATAGTTTTTTTCCCCCTCTTAGGTTAATTTTTTTTCCTTTCCGATAATCTCTGCTTCTATTTGACTAGGGATGTAGAAAGCCTGTTTTCATGCATTTTCTTGTTCACTATTGGCGATTCATACAAACTGCAAAAAGGGCGAGATTTGGGAATCTGCTAATTCGATAAAAGAAGCAGTACAAGGTCTATAGATCTTGCATTAATAGATCTCCACGCTGTTCTGCTTGGGATAAAAACTTAGTGTGGTTTTTCAGAGAGATCAAACAGGCAAGTCAAATCACTTCAGTGATTATAGTAAAAGTACAACAAAAATCGTTCTCGCATTGCAATTATCTTACCAAACCCCCCTCTTGCTTGTGATTTTTCTTAAGTAATTCAATTGAGCTTTCATGCTAGTTGTCATTCGTTAACCTCAAATAAATTGCCAAAAAATCATCAGCAGTCGTGGTATTACCTTTGAAAGAAACTTCAACTGTAACCTTATCTTCAACTTAAAACGTCCTTTTGTTCGGGAATCAGCAGTCCCCACCGTGCTCAAACTCGTCTCATGTGCAACCTTTCAGACCAACGTTGGGGTGCCACCCAATGAATGCACTGAAAGTGTTCTTAATGTTATGTGACTATCCTCTCACACAAAGACAACAGTAGTGTTAATGCTTTCTCCCTTTAGAGTACAAACAGGAACGTCGGATGCACTTTCCTTTAAAATTGATTCCTCTAAACCATCTTTGAGCTGTGCTATAAGAACAAACACTCCATAGACCTCAGCTTGAGGTGAAAGCAGAATTTCAGGCAGCATATTGTTCGTCACGGAACTGAAATATCTCAACTTGTACATCTATCACCGGCTGGAACCGCAAGTAATAAGAACGAGCATGTACATTAGGTAACAAAATGTTATAAAATTAGATGTTAGCGGCGAAATGTCTGCCCCTTCTGCTATTCAAGAAATCTTACCCCTCTCTGTCAGAACTAAATTAGCAACTTTCTAGCGCATTGCTCTGAAAGCTGGTTCAATGAACTCCCTACTCCTTGGAAATTATAATATGATGGGTCAAATTCTCCATAAACTTTCACATCCTACGTGCTCCAAATGACGCAGTTTCTTACACAGGTTCACTGCATCTTCCAAGTTTAGACTTTCACAGAGTTGAGACTAAGCTGAGTAACTTTGAACCGTTTCAATAGGCTCACAGCTCTCATTCAGATGAATTGAAGAATGTAAATGTCAAACGTTCTAAGTACCTTTTTCTAAATTTTACAATAATAAGCAACCATCTCTGTTAGCATTTAATTTTTACAGCCAAAATTATTATGAAGACTTTTGAACTATAAACTTATTTAGTATAATAAAGTGCCAAAAATACCATAGTCAGGGAGAAAAATATCAAGAACAATATGACAGTTCTATGTTCCGTATGATGGAAGATTTGGTTAAAAGGAGCCTTTAAACTTTTGTTATATTTTATTTCAGGTTTTAGAGGGAAATAATAACAAAAATAACATTAATGATTTTCAGGAACACATGTTATTAAGCACAAAATGCATTATTAAAGGCAACAGTACAAAAATGTATTATGAAACATGGACAAAGATACCCATTTTCATATTTTCTCTCAAAACTGACAGGAAGAGTTCAGTTTTTCATTCTTACACAGGGACTGCAATTGATGTCTCATAAAGCTCTCTGTGCTCTTCAGGAAGGAATGACAACATGAGCGAGAGGTCTTTCTTTTTCTCAACGATAAACGAACAGAGTTGATTTTACAGACGAAGAACTGGTTGCTGTATATCAACCACTGATTTTCCTCACTTTAAAACTTCAAAAACTCCCCCACCTTTCTAATGTCTTTTAACAGTATTTGGGATGGGTGAGATCGAGATACTTTAAGCATTGTACATTTTAAAATATTGCAATTATGTAATATTAGCAGCGAATTAATATAATTCTTAAAATTAAAGAATACACTTGACTCCGTTGGAACTACAAGAAAAGGGTTTACAGTTTTAGCTTAATCTACAAGCCTATGTAAATCTTGGGGAATAAAGACCTTACTTGCCCTTCTTCTTTTCTCTATAATAGCGAAATTTCTATTGCTATGGCCAGTTACTAAATATTTTCCCGTAAAAAATATATTATCATGGCCTGGCACTTAGAACATCAGATGGCAGCATGCATGACATTTAGAACTGCGCTATCTGTTAGTGAGTATTTGAACTACTTTATCCGTGTATAGGCACTTAGAATACGACTAGGAATGTGCACTTAATGTGCTTTTAAAATAAAACGATTAAATTTAAAAATGGCACTTAGAACGTTTGACATTTTCAATCTTCAATGATTAAACACTTTGAAGGCCGAAAGATTTTCCTTTTCTAGCAAATTAGTTGAGGGTACTTCTAACATAAAATACATAGAATGGGCAGTAAATTGAAACCTATATTTTGTCTTAAAAATTACCCTACCAGTCAAAGACAGCAGTTTGTCTTTCAACAGATATCCATGCACAGGTTAAGGGCGGGGGGGGGGGTTCGCATTACCTCTCAATTTATCGATATCAACTGCTGCGTTCGTCCAAATTAAATTGAAAATGGGATGAAACGCCCTGATAGAGATGTTTAAAATTTTAAAATTATTTATTTTTTTTATAGTATTTTTTTTTCACTTCCCTTTTGTAAATAAGGATATCATGTTAATACACTTTTTTCCTTTGCTTTCTTACAGGTGTGTACATGTCCAGTGTTGTATGATAAGGTAAGCGAATCATCTAATTTGGTACTTGAAGGAAATTCACTTTTATCAAACAGTGTTTCAACATATCAAACGCGCGTCATATGGCAGTTTACTTTTCTATTGATTGCTATTTCCTTAGTTTCGACATTATTAGAGCAAGGGCATTGTAGTTTTATTACATGCCTATGTTAGTTAGTGGTGATTTATCAGTTAGTACTTAATGAACCAAAACTCAAGCACAAACGTACAGTTAAGCAGGAAATGGGAGAGAGGAACTAGGGCACACTAGTACGAGGAAAAATCAAAAAGTAACTGAGCAAATGTTTTACAGCAAAACGGAAATGTATTCACAAAAACTTACATATGCGTTTGGAAGTACATGAATTTCCATGTGAGTGCAGAATTGGGCACCTTGCACACACCGATAGGAAGTTGTTTCAATATGACAGTACACTTGAAACATTCGCTGCGGAATGTGATTCGATTTCTATAGTCAAAGGAACAGAAACTGACTGAAATCTATCGCGAGTTATATAACATTCACAAATATATGTAACTGGTGTGCAAAGTTTAACGCAGGGTGTATATGGACGGTCTTGCGCATGCAGCACAAAGAGAAGGAGTGGATTCAGGAGAAAAGTGGCCATCATTATAAACAATAGCGGACATAGTGGGCATTTCATAGGGCAGTGCATGAAAGTATTGCAAAGTGTCAGACAACTCACACCAGAGCTTATGGAGGACCGTGGGAGATGCAGTCTTGAGTATTTACTCCGGTACCAAATTCCTCGATCGTCGACCACACTGTAACTGGGGACAAATCGTGAAAGCGACGTAAACTCACCCCCACCCAAAATGTTCACGTTGTGCAGGAAAGATGTTACCTATCATTTTCTGGGACAGCCAGGGTTCAAATTTGATGATTTTGATAAAAATAGCAATTGTAAATGCTGCTGCATGTTGTGCCCCAGAGCTGCTCTGCGCCGTAAACGTCCACCAAAATCTCTGGAGGAGGATGTCATACTTCATGACAATGTTCGTCCCAGTGTGGCTGCATTAGTGACGAAAGTCAATTCCTGGCATTGGGAAATTCTCAGGCATCCAACATACAGTCCAGATCTGGCAGCGTTAGAATTTCACGTGTTCGGCCGATTGAAGGAACACTTCAGCAGTGACATCGAAGCTGTGAGAACCTAACGTCCAACTGAAGGATGTCTGGGAAAATGTTGTCGGCATGGGATAAATGCATCTATAATAATGTTCAGCCTTCCAAATGTGTATTTCAGTTTTTGAGAATATATTTTCGTTTGTTTGTAAAAAAAAAATATTTAGAAAATTTAAAAACATGTTGATGTAAAAAAAAAAAGACAGGAAAATATTTATAAGTTCGTGTTTTTTTATACGTGTTTAACGCCCGTTTTTACTGCTGAGGTAGCACAGGCAGTGGACACTGATGATACGTGAAATGAAATGATAAATTGGGAAAGGATAATTTTTTAAGGAAAGAAACGTCCCAGGCCTAAGTATAGGGTACCTCCCCGGCATTTGCCATTTATGAGGACTGAGGAAAACCGGGGAAAAGCCCCAGTTAGGGAGGATGACCCTGCGGGATTCGAACCCCAGACCTCCCGCTCACGAGTCCGCGCCTTAACGACCTCGGCTACCTATGGCGGTAGGTATGCAGTAAGCCTCCACTTGTAAGTAAACGTTCATGGGAGAGAAAACATTGGAGTACTTCTGAAGGCTCCCGTAACACATAGACACGCTAATCTCTGAATCTCGGTATTGTTTTTTTTCGCCACCAGACAATGGCGCCGCAAGATATCTGGCACCTAAGTATCATATCACACAGCTAATGGCTAAACTGCAGGTTGTCCCGATAGGGAGTTTGAAGGTTACAAGAAACCACCTGACCAGTATAATAACTCAGAATATTCCAGAATTAAGTAGCCTAGCTTTGAAATTACCCAGTCCTTTAAGATCTTTCCTATTACATTGTTTACTCATTTTGCAAAATGTAATTATTTATTGTCAATTTCTTTAATTATAACATTGTAAATAACAATGTCACACAAATACAACGATAATCTAGGCTGCCCGCAGATTAAAAACGTAATACCTTACGATTTTGCTTCAGTTTTCTAATAAACTGTTATTTACTGAGTGTGAAAACAAGGTAGTGAATTGATAAAGAAAGAAAAAGAAGGAAAAACGGTCCGTCGCTACGCTTGAGCGCAAGCCTGAATTTTTTTTTTTCTTTCCTCGTCTGGTATGCGACAAGAAGTAAAGTGTTGTTGGGCGCATGCGCGGCGCTCACTTAACACTGCCGGCGCTAAATAATTAGCTACTCCTTTGGGGGAAGGAGACCAGGGAATGCGTTCTTACTCCGGAATATAATGAGAATTGCATTATCTATGTGAAAACACAAGGCGCAGCTGGAGTATTTACAAAGAGAATTCCTGATAACAATAGACTACGTTCTTCCTCCCCGCGCTCAACAGACTTAGCGTTAACAGCATTTTGATAAAGGAGATCCACTTAAAAATAATAGCTTATATAGCCGGCAAGAATTTGGTGTTGTTCCCGCGTTTTGTTTTAACACTCCCTGCAACACGGTGTGGGCGGGGGAATTTCACGTCACACGATTCCAACTGTTGGCGTTCTTCAACTACTGATGTATAATGTATGTTGCTTATATACAAAGGCCGAAAGTCGACCAAAACCTATGAAGGCTGTTCAATATAGAGCGATAGGCATACTTTATCAGACTAAAATGAAAACTTCCGGTTTCAGCGAAATGGAGGTGACGCGCAAAGAACAATATGCTGCTGTAAAATTGTGCTTTCCTCTTAATAAATTCAACTGACCTATGCAACGTTACGTTACAGGAGGCCTATGGAGAGTTTGTTCTTCTCTAGCAAAGCTATAAAATGTTTAAAGAGGTAGGCAATCAATTTCAAAGGTCCCAGCGCTCCAGTTTGAACTCTAACGGAAGGAAATATTGACACTGCTACTGTCATTGTGAGAATGGATAGTTGAATAACATGAAGAACATTTTCCGTGTATTCACAGGTTGGTAACTGAAAGGTTGCACATGAGACGTGTTTGTGCACGGTGGGTTCCAAGACCTGTTGGTTCTGCAATAAAAGAACGTTTTCATGCATGCAGTTGAAGACGATGTTACATGAAGATATGGAATGTCTTTCAAAGATAATCACTGTTGACGAAACGTGACTACACCATTTCGAATCCTGAGAGCAAACAGCAAAGCTCTGTGGGGAAATCACCATCGTCACCAACACCAAAAAACTTCGGTTGGGAAAATTATGGTCATCTCATTTTTCGATATTCATGGAATGTTTACTATCATGTCTTAGTTGCAAACACAGCTGTAACTGGTCAATACTACAGAGATGTCCTGAAAACTTCTTGCAATGAAGCAAATGATCAAATAGCTTTTTGAAATAGTTTCTATTTTTCAACATATTCTCTCTTGACACTAATGCTTAAGCTCTTCAAACGACGAAAATGTTTTGTCAGTTTATACAAAGCCTAGTCAAGAGAATAAGGCAGATGTGATAGCTAATTGTATGCTAATTCATTACTTTTTGCCATTACAACGACATGTATGCGGGGGAACATTGTCTTAATGGAAAATTGCTTTCTCCTTTGATACACCCAGCCTTTAATACGCTTCAGTGATAGTGGGCAGATAAACAATTAGCTGCATACTCTGGCATTCCAGAAAATAGACTCTTGGCGGTGGAGATTCGTGATTCTTCCATTGTTTAGACTGCCTTTTGTTTCAGGTGTGTAATAGTACACCCATGTTTCATTATTAGTTATAAATTTGCCCATAAGTCGGCGGAATCTCTTGAAAACTGACCAAACTTTGCTGAGATATTTGCACTCTGATTCTCTTTTGATCCTGAGTCAGCAGTCATGGCACCCATCTTGCTGATAATTTTTTCATGCACAGTTCTTCCCACAAAATGTGATTACACTTTAAACTGAAATACGCAGAGCTTCAGCTATTAATCGGTGTTTCTCCAGAACCACATCGTGCACCTTATCGCTACTTACTGAGATCACCACGATTTTGGTGTCCATTGCGTGGGTCATCTTTCAAACTTTCACGGCCACGTTTAAACTCTGTGGTTCGCTTGGAAACTGTTGAAAATGATAATGTACAGTCCCCTAAAGTGTTTGTTAAAAGTTAAATATAAGAATTTGTTTAAAAATAATACATTGCTAGGTTAATCAACTATTTTAATAATCTAAAAATTACTAATACTGAGTTTATAGGCACCTAACATTCCGAGCCCTAGTTATTATGTCTTCAATGATTGGTGCTTCTCTTAAACTTTGCCATAATACTTTCTTGGGGACATATATTATCTTTCGTTTTTTCTAGGTCAATGAAGGCCAACCAGTCTTATTTATTTTTATTTATAATTGTTATAATATTATTGATAAATAAGCTTTTAAATATATGTGCATTATATTTTTATTTTAAATACAAAAGCAAATGAAAAATAAGGCATAACTATGCATAAATTACAAAAAGATAAAACATTATTAAAAATAATAGAATAGAATAGTCTGGTGAGTCGATATCGATACG
This sequence comes from Metallyticus violacea, assembly GCA_030762175.1. Taxonomy (NCBI): domain Eukaryota; kingdom Metazoa; phylum Arthropoda; class Insecta; order Mantodea; family Metallyticidae; genus Metallyticus; species Metallyticus violacea. Next base: position 11,367,318 of record CM060832.1, on the reverse strand, counting down.
AGGAGCATTCAATAATTTTGCAAGTACTCTCCATATCTCTCCACACACAGTTGTAGACGGTGCAACCACTTGTCAAAAGCACTACGGTACTCGGACTGAGATATTGTCAACAGAACTGAATTTACAGCTTCAGCAAGGTTCTTCACTCGTTTAAAACGTTTTCCAGCAATCCAAGATTTCGTTCCAGAAAACAACCAGAAGTCACACTGTACAAGGTCAGGGCTGTATAGTAGTTGGTTAAGCAACTGGACTTTGGCGACTTCCAGTTTCCTCAATTTTGCGGCTGTTCTATGAGGAAACGCATAGTTGTGAAAAAAATAACAACCTTAAAGTTCCCGTCTTTGGACCCCGCCGCCGCTTCAGCCCTTCAAATACAGGATCCAAAATATAAGTGTCATAGTATTCTCCATCCATTGCTTCCGGCCTGCAGTCAAATTCGTCCTTCATAGTTGAAGAAAACGGTGAACATTCGCTTCCAAGAACGAAAAAAATTGTCTTGGTTCATCCTCATTTACCCAAACGCAGTTCTGAGTTTTATTCGGGGTGATATAGTAATAAAACCAACTTTCATCAGCATCTGTCAAATGTTAAGGACCTTTGGGTGAAAACATGCTCAGTAGTTTCCTTGCACATTTCTTTCTCCTCTTCTTCTCTTCATTGATTAAGGAAATCACAGATTTTTCTCTGCTTTTATACTGTCAATGCTGCCAACAGTGTTACCGAGTTCCGTATTTAGTATTTCAACAGTAGTATGTCGATTTTTCTGTACCAAGTTGCTCACTCTTTGAATTGTTCTCTTGTTCACAGCTTCCCGAGGCCAGCCAGAGCGAGGGTTGCCTTTCAAGGTCTCTCGCCCTTCTTCAAACCATCCAATTCATCTTGCATTGGTATCAAATGAACATACTTAATCACCATGAACAGCTACCAAGTCCTCGCTCTTTCACTTGCTTATAGCGTGTGAAAATGTAAAATGTAAAGTTTTATTTAGAAATATTCATCATTTTTCACCAGCTATTGGCAAGGATTGAACTCGACAGACTGTACGACAGTGACCATGGAAGTTTAAACTTGCACTTTTGCACATTTTTATAGCTTAAGGTATGTTGTTGCCAGCTGCGTTAGTTACATGTTTGTAGACGTTATTATCAAACAATGGAAGTAACTTGCTTGGCAGTTTTCTAAAATTGATTTTAGTAATTTCTGTTCAGCTGCAAGAGTGGTTGCACGCTACTAAAACCTCAACTTGTATCGAACACACCGCTGTATTGAAGGTAACTAAAATTGGCTCGGCGGTTATTGTTTCCAAACCTATATCGGGAGTTTTTGCCTCGAGAGCGTAGCACAATAGCTTCTAGCAGGTTGAACGGGGGTGAAGTTTGCTTCCCTCTTGCAAAGTTTCTAGTAGTGTTATCAAGTGTTTCTTTGCTGAGATCTTATTACAGGTCGCCTAGGGTAAAATAACACTAAGCAAGCTAAGGTTAGCTCGCGGGGGCCCGCCCCATGAACTTAGGTTATTAATAAGCAATGTCTGAACAGCATACCGTCTTTTGTCTTCCTTACTGCTACCTCTTTTCGAGCTAATTAGTATTTTATGAATGCACCTTTACACACACGCGCGTTGGGTGTATAGATAGACCCCTTTCCGCCCGCCTTGGCGCTCTATGGCACTGAGGCGTGTGCCTGAATTTCCTAAAGACGGAAATTTGCTAGAAACGAGAAGGAAAATGGAATTTGTTATTCGCTGCCATAAACTCCATCCCAGGTAGCAAGTATAATTGCATGCAACTGTCGGGCAGAACCTTTTGTTTCCGACTGAGCCGGCGGTGCGGCGCTCCATAATTGAAGTAGGACATCTGCTCTTGCTAATTTTTAGCGCCGTGCAGCTCCTGGCAGGGGCGGACATATGCTCCATTTTGGGGCTTGCCTTTCTTATTTAGAATAAAAAGATAATGCGACTCGCCGCAGGGCTTTTAGGGAATTGTGTGAGGGCGCGCCTTCCTGCGGGCAACACATATCCTAGTAGCAACGGTACTTAACGTGTAACCACATATACTTCCAATCTTTCAGCATACTTAACGATTCGTCCAATATTTTGGCGAATTCCAAAGGAATGATTGTACCCGTGAAAAATTTCTTCAAATGTCCTTCGATCCTACTTACTAGGCACCAAAAATAACGATAAAAAATATATTTATATAACGCTCTAACAGCCGCAATTTTTGTTTTATCTCAATGAAACTCGGTGTATAACGATTAATTAACAAACCTTTCATTGCGTTCATTAACCAGCAAAATTGGACCAACGGGGGTTGGGGTTAACCTAAAGCAAGAATTTAAAAATGACTCTAACGACCGCAATTTTTGTTTTTTCCCAAAGAGTCTCGGTATATGTCATTGAAATAAAAGAAGAAAAATAGTTTTGAAAATCAGTGAAATCAGATTATTAAGTGTGGGAATTTACCCGAAACCCAAAATTTAAAAATCGCTGTAAAGATATTAATATTTGCCGTTTTGCAACGCAACTCCATGTATATCATTGAAATAAAATTATAAAAATATTTTCTGATAATAAGAGAAATTGGACCATTAGTAGCTGAGTTTTACGTGAAAAATTTCAAAAGAGTCTAGCGACACCAATATTTGTTTCTTCACAACATAACTTTGTATACACCATTTAAAAAAGGGAAAAATAGTTTTTGAGGGAAGTTTGACAATAATGTTTAGGAGTATACTTGAAAACCGAAATTAAAAAAAATACTCTTAATGTTTAATTTTCTCCGTATTATTACAAAATAAAAATGACAAATTAATTCAGCATATAAACTATATTTATAACTATATAAATAGTTATAAATATTATTTAATAGCTATATTTATAGCTATATAAAGTCATGAAGATAGAAAATGTGAAATATTAATGTAATATGTGTTTTAGAATTATATTTGTATGTAACAGCGCTCTGTAATAACCTTCAGAAAACGTTTACGTTACGTGTTAATAACATTTAAATTAAATTTCAAAGCCACTGAAAATAGATGAAACTTTCGACTGTTTTTATTTGCGTTGTACATTGCAATTGTTTTTAAATAGTAACATGTTTTTGTTTTATTGAAACATATGAACATCATCTTAAATACACAATGTAACTCGAAACTTTCTGTTATTTCTCTGTTTTAGTGAATGTAAAGGTGATATCAAGGTCTCAATTCATAAACGACGTTACATTTAAAAAAACATACATGTTCTTATATTTCACTTAATTAATAGTATACAATTAATTTTTGTGATGTAATTTAAATTTATTATTATTATTATTATTATTATTATTATTATTATTATTATTATAGTCATCATCATTGTTTTAGCACATTTTATAGTTTTTATTAGCAAGTATGGGGTATTTTTGTTGTCATATTTATAATTTTCATATATAATTTTGAAACATTAGTTATGGTATATGTAATTCTACCTCTCTAATATATTTTATTTTAACAGCCAAATAAACGCTAAGAATCATTAAGTTTGGAACGATGTTTGCTCCCGCTTACGAAAAATTCGTGGTCGACCTTATGTCACTGTTTACAACTCTTCAGGACGCAGTTTTCAAATCTTCTTGCTGCAGTCTATATATCTCATTTAAACTCCTTTGGCCATTAAAATTGAACCGCCCACAAAATATCCGTTAAACCGACGACACATTTCCACAAAAGGAACGAGTATGATTCGTCGAAAATACCACAGCAACACCAACAGGGTCTTCTGAATTTGATCAAGGGAGAAATGTGGTATATCAATAACGCCGAAAAATTGGTGCTTGTGTTGGACGAAATGCATTCACAGCATAACGAATATGACATATCTGTATCTAGGTAGGACAAACACACAGACTTGAAGGATCCCAACGGCCCTGTCAAATAACCGAACGTGAAAACGGACATCATTTCCGCGTGGCTATTATAAGCATGCACATTGTGCAGTTTTAATGGCCAGGAGTGAAACTTTTGGATTAATCGTGGTACAGATTTAATGCACCTTCAAGACTTAGTTCAAAAGAATCCTGTTTAATTGTTTCTAAATAAGAGCACATTCGAATGATTGCACACAGACAAGTGTGTTTTTCCCTAAAAATTTGTTAAATTTTTATTACGTTTTACTGAAAATCAATGCAGGTATCAGTGGTATCCAGTAAAAATACACAGATTTTTTTTCTTATATATGTACTTCTTAGCTTTTGCACGTAAGTTCTGTAAAATTCCTTACAGAGGTGCTTACTAGCTAGTTTTCCGGAACTTCTTGCTCCATCGTGCTGCTAGTTTTGGATGCTTTTTGGAACAGATCTACGGGAGTTAGTCAATAAAGACTACTGGAAGGGTCAAGGTTGAATATGTCTTTTTCTAACTAGATTCTATTGAGTTATACACACTTGGCCCAACGTAGCTTTTATTCCTGAAAGATATGGTAACCGTTTTTTGACATCCTTTTCAGAACAGCCTCCATTTTCTTCGCAAAAGTCATTGATGTGCCAAAATGCTGGCACCGTAGCTCGTATTTGAGACGAGGCAATAGAGGAAAGTCACAAGGAGCTAGATTCGGGTTTATGGAGGTTGCGTACATACTCTATGATGTTTTTAACCAAATGTTGAGCAACATCGTTGCAAACTACAAGGTGTGCATCATCATGGTAAAATCGCGACCAGATTGATGCAGCTCAGGTGTGTTAGGCCACGACGCTCAAAAATACTCTCAACTAACCGTCATTTGCGTTACATCATTCCACGATAGTCAAGAACTGGTGTCGGAGAACTAGGTAATTTCTGACTGAGCTCGCCTATTTGCTTTTAGGATGGTAAAGGTGAAGCCAGGTCTCATCAGCTGTAATGATTGACTTCAGGTATGTCTCGCGATACTCCGCCACCAGATGCTGAAACCACCGACACACGTCCACTCGCACAATCTTCTGCTCATGCGTCATTAATCTAATCTGACACAAAACTCTCACCTGTAAGTGATCATGCAAAATGATGAGCATCACTACCACGAGAAATCTGAAACATGTTTGCCAATCTATCCATTGATATTTGTTGATCTTCCCGAACAAATGATAACTATGTTAATCATGGTCGCGTTGACTGCAGTGGTTGAAGCACTTGGACCACCCTGTTTTGTTGTTGAAACACGGCCCTCCTTAAACTCTTTCAACCATCAAAGTGCGAGATTTCTGCAGACGGAAGCAAAATTTCACAGCAGCGTACGAAGCGACTGCATTTTATGAAGACACATACATGTATAAGGTTTCATTTTTTTTTCTACCAATCGCGTGAGGTTCTGTTCTTTTTATGAAAAATTGTTTCATCACCGTAACTCTATTGTGTGATGACGGGGGGGGGGGCGGAACCACTTCTCGTCTTTATTGGCTTGTTTGTACACGCTTTTCTACTTTAGTCTTAACACAGCCACCTGTGATTTGCGCGTAGTCATTGCATCCACAATGGTACTATGGCAGGTTGAATTTATCTCACATAGCTAGAGGTTGTACGTTACCGCACATAAGGGCTTTAGCGAGGGCTAGATTATGGCACTCAAAGTTTGGCCTAGGATGGGGCGAAGGGGTAGGGGGAGGCGACGGCGGCATGTCACCCGTAATCTGCGTGAAAATAGAGATCCTCCCCCACCCTCTCTCTCTCTCTCGGACTGCGACATTTTGAAATGCAGCGCGTGTATGAATAATTAATAAAGGCTGTGAGTGAGGTTGTTCCCTGACAAGCAGGCGCGTGGCCTACCCGCTAATTATTTGCTTGGACACACCAGCCCCTTCCTTCTGGCCTTTATAGTACCTCTGGCGTTTATTGCTTTCATATAGGTAGTCATCAAAATCACCAGCATTCTCGTCTTCTCGCAGTTTAAGAAAACTAGCACAGATCGGTGCTGCCTCGTCATAAACGTCCTTGCAGTAATCTTGTCAGCTCGCACACTTGGTCAACATGAGTTTTAAAAGTTTCCTTCATGTCGTGCCATATTTGTCGAGTTTAAAGATGAAGAAAGAAACCCTGGCCGTGTTTGATAAGTCAAAAGTTGGTAGCACTAGATATTGTTGCAAAGTAGTGATTGTTGAGGGGTTATGTAGGCGTTATGCTCGTAAACAGTTACTAAGCTTAGTCTGTTTTAAGAGAAGACGTTTTCCTCCTTAGCTCTAGCATAGGGGATGGGAGGGTATGGTATTTTATTCCCGTCTTTTGTAATTTTTTTAGTTCTGTCTCCTTTGTCTGAGTCAGCAGTCGCGGCACTCTCTTGCAAATAGTTTTTTCAAGTACAATTCTTCCTTCACAATGTTAAATCATCTTCCAAACTTTCAACGCCATGGTCCACGTGGATAAAGTTGAAAATGATGGTGCAGAATCTCCTAGAGCGTCTATCACATCTATAAATTTCTGTTGCGTTCTTTACCAAGTGTTTAATAACCTAAGGATGTTCTATACTTGCCATGTATACACAGTCTGCACTAGAACAAACAGCTATAGCTACCAAAATTCTTGACCAATCCATGCATTATTGCACAAATGTATCTATGGAAGATAGCAGGTTTTCATAACAGATTGCTTCGGAACTGCTGCTGCAATCTGTGGGTCATTCCGAGAACTTTTAAAGGATATACCTACTTGTGAGAATTAGCAGATGAAGCTATAGAAGCTGTCCCGCCATTTTGATACCTTCTTGTTGTATGTATGTGATGCAGAATCCTTCGGTTGGAGAGTTAATTAATCTTTCTCTTTTATAATTATGTGGCATGAGTTGGTTATGGCAATTAATTGTTTTTTACTCACGCATTTGCATAAAAACATAGTTGTAACACTGAGAAGGCAAATGAACGTTTATCCAATACAATGACTGATGGTAAAAAAATTTCGGTAAATTTATAGCTATAAAAGTTGTAATTTAATTGAAATTAAAATTTAATTAGTAGAAAATATTGCGCCATATCAGCCAAATAGTCGCTAAAAACTATAGGTTTTCTCTGATAGTCCAAGCCGCCTTCCACAAGGTCGGTGGATACAATTAGAGATATGAGTACCTGGGCTTTCCTAAATTAGAAATTTTGCTATAACACCAACAACATTTACGATATATTAATAGTTTTTCAAAAGAGGATCCGGAACTGATTGTTTGGGCGTCAAAGCATGACAGCGCTTCGGACATGGTGATTGGCGGTGTTCCATATTTTGTCAAGAAACTCCCACCAAACCAGCAAGAAAATTGTCGAGTTTAACGGGATTACAGAGCACACGAGAACTTGTAAATAAAGAATGGTATATTTTTTTCCTCGTGATACAGTGAAGATACGACAGCTCTCATGTGATTAATGGAAAAATTGGAAGCTCAAGACGTGAGCAAAGAGTGAGTATTTGACAGTCAGCTGCTTAAAATGGAACGCTTCGTAACAAGCAGTGCGCTTCTCCGAAATTTTGCTTCCGTCTGCAGAAATCCGATACGAAACCATATACGATGTTACAGCAAGCATATGGCGATGATGTTATGCTACAACCAATTGCACTTCGGTGATCCTTATGAATTGAGCCCTGTTCCTACCTTTGCAATACTAGAACGATTAAAGCATGCTAGGGATATTATAGTCGTCCAGTCCTGGGTGAAATGAGGAAGTAGGTTGATTGCTAGTGACCATTAGGGATACTGAAATTTATCATTTTTTTCTCTATCTTCCCAATAAATAATTTTTCATTTGTTGTTGCTATTAAGTAGGTTGCATTTCAATATATATATTTTTGTTTAGGATATTATTCACGTCCTTACACAATAGGCAGTGACTTTCCTTGACTAATTTTATCCTGAAGAGATGTTCTGACAGGCCGCCATGCCCGACAATAAAGCAGAATTGGGCAACTCCAGTTTTTTGCAATGAGGAAGTTGATGCCCCCCCCCCCAAAAAGTTGGTCACAATTTGAATGGTAGCAGAACAAAGTCTTATTCTCCCTAGATGTCTGTTTTTTACGAAGCCCTGATCGCTAAGCATGGTCTTCTCGTCATAAAGATGTAGATTTACACTATACCAATAGAAATGTACATCGTCTTTGTTGGGTAGTTTTGTCTTTTGCAAGACTGGATTGGAAGAATTATTGTTACACCATGACAATGCCTCTGCGCTCACTGTTTTGAAAACTGTGAACTTTCTGGAAAGCGTATTGCATATATCATACAGTTCAAATCTAGCTCCCTGTGATTTTTTCTCCTCTTTACTACTATCAGGAAAAATATCAGTTAAGGAGTCTGTAAGAAGCTGTTACGTTCTCTAAAGAAGAGGTTTGTTTCATTTCTAAATAAAATGACGTACCTTCTTCTATGATTGGTTCCGGAGGCTGTAACTTTGTATCGAGAGTCCTGCTTCGAAAAGAAATGGATGGAGTTGCTGATTTGTGGTCTTCTACGGAGAGTTCGAGTCACGCTTGATCCAAGAAGGCGAGGGGGAGGGAGTCGGTAGAGCGCGAAGTAAACAGCGGCATTCTAGATTCATACTTTTTCTTCACTGCTTTGCGAGTCCATGCGTTTCTGGTCATACTTAGTACAGGTTGCAGTGTTGGCAATAGAACAAGTGTTTGCGCGGTCTCTATGTTACCGGTCGTTGCTTTGCACATCTTGAAGTGTTAGAAGACGAGTTTGTTTGTGCACTTCTTTCGAATTTCGAATTGAAATTCCTGCTGAAAATTTTACTCTTTATTTACTATACTTACATCAAGAGAGTTTCGTGCCGACCGGCAATTTGTAAACACATTCCCTGGCACTTGACCTCAAATAAAGGTGCATTTAGAAACCTTGTCAATAGATGTGAACAAACGGGATCGCTGAACCTTAAAATTCCTAGGGTTCTAACAGAAGAAAAGCTGCATGATATTGGGACACCGTTCTCCTAATAAATCTTTACGTCGTGTAGCACAAGATGTAGGCGTTTCAAAAACTTCAGTCCTTACGGCTACTAAACTTTTAAAACTTAAGCCTTACAGAGTTGCTGTAGTTCAAGAATTACAGCCGCATTATAACGAAAGTGAAATAAATTTCTGTACTTGCGTTTTACAGAACATTCATGACGGTGTTGTTTATCCACGTTTAATTGTTTTCTCTGATGAAACATGGTTTCATTTACGTGTTACCTACCTATGCTCACAGAACAATAGATTCTGGAGCAGAGAAAATCCACTAATAATTCAAGAAATACCTCTGCATGTTGAAACGTTTGGTTTGTGGTGCGCCCTAACAGCAAATCGAATAACAGAACCTATATTCCTTTAAGATACTGTATATTCGGGGAGGTAACAAACGCAAACACTCGCACATTTTTGCTTGATCATGAGAGGCAATATGCACATTTTCAACAAGATTATGCCACAGCCCATTCTGCCGCGATTCTTTGGAGGCTATAAGTGAGGTTTTTGAAGACAGAACTACAGTAGTATTGGTACTAGTATTAGTACTAAGAGGAGGAATGTATTTATTATAGTGGTACCAATTCAGTACAACAAAACTTTAACCGGCGCACTGGTCCGAAGTACCGTGTTTTTATAATTTTAATTTAGCACATGACATTACATTAGATATTCACTTTCACATATTGAGATATAAAACATATATATTCAGCAATAAAGACAAACAAGTAAATAAATAAAAATAAAATAAAATAATAAATATCAGAGTAATTATTACAATATAAAATATAAAGAAATCCCATTGCACACTGCTAGATGACACGACTGGACGCAGGCAGTTTGTTTCCCTCAACCTCGTATCAGGTTATCAGTTTTTAAGATCTGAGCTGATCACTTTCATCAGGAAGTTATCTAATCTCTCGTTCCTTGCCTGCCAGCATGACATCTTCCTCTATTCGATGCTGTAAAGAAATGCGGTAGATACTTTTCCCGTTATTCTTCCGTTCCTTTACATTTATCATGATCCCCCCCCCCCTTCTCATAGAGGGACAAATAATCCGCTCATATTCGCCAATGATCTAATCATCCGCCATGCCCCTTCTGAGCCACCGAGCCCCTTTCAAGTGATTTTAGTCTCTTTTTTGATGTACTACTCCGATTTCAGCTTCGATTGTGTTTCCAAAGAAATCATTTCTCTGCATTGCGCAATTGTCTGCTGCCTATCCACATTCCTCAAGCAGTTCCTAACCTTCCTTCATGCGCTTTTCTATTTCCCTGACCCACCATCCAAATGGAGCCCATCCTTATTGTTTCTAGTGCCTTTCTTAATTTGGATGCCCATGTCTTATTCCCTCTCATCTCCAGATGTTCATGATAATACAATGCCCCTAATCTAAGTTTGGTTTCCACGAATAATTCGCAGCCAATACTTTACTACTCTGATGTTATAGTCTTGCTGTATCCCGGACTCTCTCTTAATTCTACAGTTCGCTGTGCCCCTTCCTAGCCCCAATTCCTTCAAGAGTGACTTACAATTATATTCTAAAGGGCTATGACCTGCATGTTCCCTAGATCTTACCCTGTGCAATTTTTTGTGGGAAACACTAAAAAAGTAGATTCTATAGAGATATATTGTAAATGTACTGAAAGACCATATAAGAACAGAAACTAGAAGGAAAATGCAAAGGTAAAACTTTTGTGTGTGAATGCAAATTTCATCAAAAGATTGCAGGATGTGTGAATGTCGGACACAACTTTGTGCAATTACTGTAACAGGTTAGTGAAGTCGGTCCTCGTGGTATAGTGGTAGCCATATTTGCCTCCTAAACGCAAGAACGCGGGTTCAAACCCGGTCAGGATCGATGGATTTTTTCGGGCGTAAAAATTCTAAGTATGGCTTCCTTCGGAAGAGAAGAAAGTCATGGGTCCCGTGTCAGATTTACTGCATGATAAAGAACCTCAAGCCTGAAAAAAGAGGCCTCTGAGCAAAATTTGTCAGTCGTTTTACGCCCTGAGTAGAATGGGACACTGATGACCCGAGATGTTAAAGAGCGTCCGTAAATAAACCAAATTAAATCTGGTTAGTGAAATAAAATGTTTATGTAGATCAATGAAAGTTTATCATCAGAATGCTCGGGAAATTACGGATCTAGAATGCCGCTGAATACCGGCTTCCTTCCGCCCGTTTTCTCGGATCAAGCGTGACGCGGATTCCCTATACTTCCCAAAATTCAAATAGCACTGTATAGCTAAAGAATTAGGGAACAATCTGCAACTAAAATAAAACAAACCCTGAAAGAGAAATAAATAACCTACTACTAAACGCACACTGAGAATTCCGTGCTACGTAGCTTAATTTTACTGTTTTTCCCTTTCCAAGGTAGCCTGTATATTATAGCTGAGTAACTCTAAATATTTGTTCACCAAAAAGCATAGTGTAAACCCAAGCCACTCGTTAACACATACAAACCCTGGTCAGCTTTAAATCTAATATTTCTTTTTTTCATGTAATCTGTTTCATTGCAACTTAATCTCTGTGGTTCATTTTTTTTTTATCATTCCGCAGAGAAATAAAAAGCTTCAATGGAAAAAAAATAAAGAGCAGATAAGCCCGGCAACACAACAGCTATTAAAATTGGCGAGTATGTGGATTTAAAAAAATGACGTAGTGCAGGGGAAGGGAGGGACATATTTCCGATATTGGTAATTGCGGCATAATCCTCTTAGGTTTTACTTTGGCAGTTTACCGTTCCGCGGTTTCTGGATTAACCGCTCAGCGCTTGCGTCGTTACTGAGGTTAATGGTGTTATCTGCAGCGCGTAGAAACTCTCTGGCCCAGGTTTTGAACCTCGCTAATCTAACCTAACTCAGAACATTGTTCATAAGATTCTCAGGAGACCGAGAAATTAAGAGGCAACGCATATCTCTGAAATTTCGCTGTTCTAGACGTAGCAATAAAATAAAATTGAAACAAAATATTGTCCAATTTATTATAGTAAACAAGTGCTATTAAACCGATTCTAATTTAATACAGATACTCTGTAACGTTTCTATATTCCTAGACATTTGTCACACCCTTTTGATATGCCAAAACTTATCCAATATTAGTTAAAATTGCACACTTAAGCTTCTCTAAGCTGAGCGCATATAAGTACCTTTAGAAAGCTAATAACAGCAAGGCACTCAAAGTGCGTTTTAAAACCTTCAATGGTTAGATTTTATAATACTCCAACTTTGCTTTACAACGAAATGTGATGATTATTGATACATTTAATCGCATAAATTACATATTTTAAATAATTGCGTTTCTCACGACGCAACCTTTTCGAATTAGGCAATAGTATGTTTACTTGAGCCCGGAAGCTAGGCAAAATGCCTTTTCTATCTCACATGGAAATAAATGTGTTACTCCGTATTTGTAGCTGGTAGGGCTTGTTCTTATTTGTATTCTTTTTATATGTTTTTGCCCGTTTTGGGTCGTTATGCATTTTTTCAGCGATTATTCACGCACTTAAAAATATACTAGAATTTCAATATATCGAAGTGAAACAAGCTATAAAAATTCAATGGCATGTTCACCTCACAAACATATCTATTAAGAATCTTGTTATATATATATATATATATATTTTTTTCCTTTCCAAGCAGTCAAAAACTTTCTCCGCAACCCATTCACTTAACCTTCATAAGTGAAAGAAACTCACGGTTACCTCCAGCATGCATTACCAGGAAATAGACAGAATGAGATAGTTTTGAATAGTCCTGGCGAATGATTTTGTATTGATCTGCGCTAGACAATTTTGAAATTTGCAGTGGAGTAACTTTTCACCTGCATAAACGTAACAAACAATTGCAAGTGAGAAAGATGAAAGCGGCACAGCTGTACAATAAACCGTACCTACAATGTGTTCAATGTGGACAAAGAGAGATATTAACCTGATTCCCATATAAACGCATAAACACAAAATAAACTCGACCAGAAACCAATGCGCTCTTTGGCTCATTCGTCAGGACGATTCATCTACTGTGTCCTGAAAGGTTCTGTGCAATTATTATGAGTCCTTCCGAAATAGATTGTTTTAAATGTGCTCCAGTCAATTCAGTGGAAGTAGAACGTTCTTTTTCCATTATGAAAATTGTTCTTTATAACAAGCGGCTGACTATGACAGTTGATACCTTGAAAAAACATTTTGTTGCTCCTTATAACTAAGAAAATTAAGCTTAAGTACTTTAATTATGTAATAAATATTATCCAGTATCTTAAAATACTATTTTCATTAATAATGAGTGATATTACTTTCTGTTTTCACCTTTAATAAATACCTATTTTAATTACATTTGTGTCTATTTTCAGTATTGTAAGTGCCTATTTACCTGTTTATTTTAATCACAATAAATGCCTGAACTTTCGGGCTCTATTAATTACCTTACATAAGTTGGTTTCGGAGATTTATTTGCATAAGAAACCGTGTTGGCAACTCTATAACCATATCGGGCTGAAGTGAAAATCAGTAGCAGTTGATCCTATCAATGTGCGCATGTCCAAGCAGTGATCAACTGAAATCCGTCCGGGCGCATTTATTAATATAAACAATACAATGAATTATAAACAAAACGGAAACAGCAATATTAGGTACTGTCTTAGCAAAGGAAGTCACCCTAGACATTCAAACACGCAGTTCCGCACCACAATGGTGACTTACTTGTATCAACATCAGTAAATAATGAGTATTGTTTTTTCTTATCACTCAGTGGTGTTACTCACGAGAAAAACAGATCTTGTGTAATTTTTAGAAGCGCATAGGTGCGTGCGTCTTAGTAGAGGACGCAACAAGAGCTTGGTAATGAGCAATACGCTGCTCTGAAATTTTGCTTCCGTCTGCAGAAATACGGTATGGAAATGTATGCTATGTTACAGCAAGCATATAGCAAATATGTTTTGCCGCACTTAGGCGGTTGAAATAGTTTAAGGAGGCTCGTGTTTCAACAACAAAGAAGAAGGGAATACTGCAGTGAACGAGACCATGATTGTTGTCATTGCTCAGGAAGATGTACGAATGACAGTGGATGGACTGGCAGACATGTTACGGATTTCCATGGTAGAGCGTTCTCCATTCTGCACGATCGCTTGCACGTGAGATGTATCTGAACAGAAGATGGCGCGAGTGGGCCCGAGTCAGAAGCTTCAGCATCTGGTTACGGAGCATGACTAGGCATACCTGAATCCCATCATTACAAGAAAGAGATTTGGCTTCACTATTACGTCCCCGAAAGCAACCAGGCGACTTCAATTCTCCGACACCAAAGAATTTCAAGGATGTTCGTTCGGCAGGAAAGGTAATGCCAATTTCGTTCTTTGACGGTCGTGAAATAGCTTATCAACAGAAAGTCTCCCTGTATACAACATATAATGGAGAGCATTACAACACAATTCTGAGCATCCTGACGTAACACATCAGACGAAAACGCCCTGAGCGGCATACCAGTGTACGCTTTCAGGTTCGCAGTGGTGTTGAGCAACATTTGGCTATAAAAAGCATGGAATGTGTGTTCCACCCTCCATACAGTCCGGACTTAGCTCAATGTGACCCTTTTCCTGGTCTCAAAACGAGCTGCGGGGCCAGTGATTTGGTTCATCAACGACTCCGTGAAGACGGCTTAGGCAGTTTTGAAGACGATATAAAAAAAGTTGGTTTCCGGCACATTTTCCAGGAATGGCAGACACATTGGACCATATGCACACAACTCTATGGGAACTACACTATGCAGTGTACTTCCTAAGTAAAAAAATAATTCTTAATCTTTATAGACTATTCTCGAAGAAGCATTTGCTCTTCTGAAATTCCTTGAGAGATGGGAAGAAATGAAAGTCGCAAATGTCAGGGTTATTAAGACTATTGCGATAGGACCGCCAAGGGTTCCATATGTCGTTAAGACGCGGACTCGTGAGCGGGAGGTCTGGGGTTCGAATCCCGCCAGGATCGTCCTCCCTATTTGAGGCTTTTTCCAGATTTTCCTCAGTCCTCGTAAATGGCAAATATCGGGCAGGTACTCTAAACTTAAGCCTGGAACGCTTCCTTCCTTAAAAAATATCTTTTCCCAATATATCATTTCATCTCATGTATCATCAGTGTCCACCGCCTGTGATGCCTCGGTAGTTAAAACGGGCTTTAAAAACTATTTCAAAAAAATTACTACTTGGACATGCCACGTTCGTGTCTAGTAGTAAGATTGCGGGTCAACCCCAGTCAGATTCGATGGATTTTTTCTAGTTTAAAAATCATAAGTATGCTCCCTTCGGAATGGAAGTAAAACCGCGGGTCCAGCGTCATTTACGGTATGTTAAAGAATCTCAAGCCTGAAAAAAGAGGTCCTTGAGCAAAATTTATCAGCTTTTTCACGCCCTAAATTGAATGGGACGTTGATGACCTGAGATGTTAAAGAACGTCTGTAAATTATGCAACATAAAATTTAAAATATTCAGGTTCTGAATAAAAATGGAAGCTTTAAACTGTAATTTCAATTAGAAATTTCACAGTTTTTTGAAAATAATAGTTATCATAGTGTAATACAATTTTCGCTAAAAGTGGACACGTTAGGTTTTGAATGTCTGCTATTCATAATACTATAATTTGTTGCTGATTTGTTTTATTTACGGACGCTCTTTAACATATCAGATTATCAGCGTCCCATGCAATTAAGGGCGTGAAACGGCCGACAAATTTTGCTCAGAGGCCTCTTCTTTCAAGCTTGAGGTTCTTTTTCGTGCCGTAAATGTACGACACGGGACTCACGGCTTTACTTCCCTTCCGAAGGAAGCCACACTTAGGATTTTTACGCCCGAAAAATCCATCGATCCTGGCCGAGTTTGAACCCGCGATCTTGGGTTTAGAAGACAAGTATGGTAGCCACTACACCACCAGGACCGACTACTATAATCTGAAACATGTGGCCTGCATTGCATCGAGTTAGGAAGCGTATAAACGATAATTATTTGCATGCAAATTAATTTGCGTCTTCATTAAGTAAATGTGGATATAGGTTCCTGATATGTTAAAAAGTATGTTGAAATTACAGCAACTTCCCCCCCTCCCAATTATCATTAGATGGGGTTCTTGGTTAAAGATTCCAGTGCTTATTTTAAGGCTATATGTGGTTTCCTAGGTACTTTACCAAATTGTCAAAATGGCAAAGTACTAGCAGGTAAAAACAAATTGCAATATGAACTGTTTACTTTTGTTGACACCAGCCATTATTGAATTGAAGGAGCAGTTTCCTCAGAAAGACGCACAGTAGGTGGTTTTGATGGATTGAAGAAAACACTGGAGGGCATTGGAAAGCGGAAGCTGCTAGAGCCTAGAGCTCTAATGTTGAGGGTGTAGTAACAAACAAGAAGTACAGGGCGGCTACAATATAAACAAATACGGAATGCACCATTTGTGTACATTGAGTGGGACAGATCACAGGGAAGAACATTGAAATATTGCTTGTATTTGACTTAATGCTTTTCTGGACAGTCCTTTGTTAACATTCTGCTCTGGGATATTTTAGGCAGGTTTTTTAATACATGAGTATTATGTGCTTTTATGTAATGTGATTGGTTTTTGATACTGTTTGTAATGAATATTCACATTTGAAATATTAAATTTAATTAAATCATATTTTTACACCTTTTTGAACAAAAGTTTGCTCCTAAAATGCCTGGTTCTAGTTGGTAAAAATTTATTCGTGTGCATCAGAGGTAATTATCCCATTACGGGGGTTAATAATAAAATACTTATTTAAAACCTGCATGGTAAACACGCCACTAGTGCAATTAATAGCATGAAATTTTAGTTGAATATCACGTGCGCAAACAACGCTCTCGAATGGAAGGTCATTAATTTTCGCCAGTGTGCCTGGTATGAAGTAAGAAATAAAAGAATGAAATTTAATAATCGTTTAGCAACTTTAATTCAGTTTTGTTTTCATATACACTGCGTTTCGATATATTAAAATATCGCAGCTTGTTCCCATAGGCGGAAACTGTACACGACCCTCACCTGCGAGCTCACATTTGCATTTCAAAGGAAGGTTTCGTTACCCGGGCTGTAACTTGCAATAACCATAATGATGACAACACTTAGTGCAAGTTGCTTGGTTTTAGAATGATCATGGCCGACGTATCCAGGGAGATCGATGTGGGAGAGAAGCGCCCGGATTGGTCGGATGAGACTTGGCAGGGGCGGGAGGTAGCCTTGCCCCTCTCGAATAGACTACCCGCATTACACGGCAACCAGGCGCTATCTTTGCTAAGACGGCAGCAATCACTGGCGCACTTTTATTGCAGCCTTTGTGGAGTATCGCGTAAAGTAAATGACAAACGCCTTATCTGCACAGTTTGGGCCCGTAGCCTTGGCTACATAACAGCTTGTTAATACTTAAGTATAAGTCCCTATACCTTGGAGGAAGTGGTCCTTATGACCCTTTTTGTCCCTAGGAATAAAACTAAGGAAATAATTATTACATTTTAGCCTACATTGTAAAAACTTAAGACATTTATTAATTTCACAACAAATGTAAAAAATATCACTCCCAATTCAGCATATGAAACATAATACAGGAGTTAAAGTCTAAAAATATATAATTGTTTATTTTGGCCAAAATATTTGCTTTCGCTGCAAAACTTTCAGTGTATTATTAAGTCTAGGTTCGATTCCATCACTCATACTGTATTCAATAATTGTTTTTTCCAATATAGGCTGGAATGGATATTGTTACAAGTAATATCAGAAGAGGATCTGAGATTGCCAATTTATCTGGAAAGCTCAGACCCTGGAGTGATATTTATTAAGAATATTTCACAAATAAAATAAAATTTTAATATAAT
Source organism: Metallyticus violacea (assembly GCA_030762175.1). NCBI lineage: Eukaryota > Metazoa > Arthropoda > Insecta > Mantodea > Metallyticidae > Metallyticus > Metallyticus violacea. Next base: position 11,349,518 of record CM060832.1, on the reverse strand, counting down.
TTTCCTAAACTTGGCTACAATATTGTAATAATTATATATCTGTATTATGAATACTTAACTTTTCCAGCCATTTTGGAATAGATGAATGTAGATTGTCAGTAATGCCAATAGAAAAGACCCAAATGCGGGTTAGGACTATTTCACGAATAGAATAAGAATAAAAGTAATATATATTTGAAATTCGCGCACATAATATTAACAATTGTATAAAATGTTATACTTATTTATAAATACATATCCATTCAGAAAATGTGAGACTGAAATAGTCAAAAATCGATAATTACAATCGCTACCATTCGATTTGCTAATACCATTGAGAAAACAAAACGGAGATAGCATTTTGCCATTCTGAACGATGTGTTTATTAAAACTTATGGTTGGTTAGTTAGATATTATTACATAGTTTTGAAAATTAGTCCACATTGTTTGGCTGAATACGCAGAAAAATTGTTTGAGTGTTTTCACTCAAACACTCAAGTTAGTTAAATGTGTGCTCAAGAGTTACAGTGAGGGTATAGAGTTGGTTACATTGACCTGAAGACAAATGCACTTCACGCGGAATTTGGTAAAGATTTACAATAATTTCACTGTGACATCGGGCTGTGATAGCTCAAATTTTAAAATTTTGTTTCAATTTTATAATGACGTAACATAAGTTAAATATTCATTCTAATATGAATGGACAAATGGACAAATCATTCAAAACTTATAGATGAATATTAAAGTCACTATTAACAAATATGTCAGAAATGTTCAGGATATTGTAGTTTTAATTAAAACGTTAATTTTTCTATTGACTATTGGAATAAAAATATAAAATGCACGTCTGAAAAGAAAGAATCACACTTGAAAAGTCACGGCCAGAATTAGAGCACGAATCTTCATATTTGCGTGCCGACGCCTAATCATTTGAGCTTATTGTGTTCTCCTCCAAGCACGGAACCATAAACCTCTTCCATCTCAGAGATCTTAAGATTTTTAGCAAATTCCAAAGGAATGAATGTGCACTATTGCACAATTGAATATTGCACTATTGCAATTGTACTAATAGACTTAGTTCTGAGTAATATTTCTAAATCTCCATCGATCGTACCTACTAGATACCAAAAAAGAAAAAAGTATAAAAAATATATATTTGTTTGTTTGTCTGTTACAGCTCTATCGGTCGCAAATTGTTGTTTTTCTCAACAAACTCGGCTTATAACGTACAATTAACAGAATTCGAGTTCGTTAATCAGCAAAATTGGACCCTTGGGCGTGAAGGGTTAACCTAAAGTGACTTTTTTCAATAAAAATGAAAAATCGATCTAGAGGCAGCAATTTATCTTTATCTCAATGAAAGTATGTATATTTGTTTAAAATTAAACGATATTTTTTTCTGAAAATCGAGGCAATTAACCCATTAGGAGAGGGAGTATACCTGAAAACCACGTGGGGGTTAAACCGAAATCTAAAATTGGCTCTAACGGCCAAAAATTTCAATTTTAAAGAAAATTGGGTATATGATATTGAAATAAAATAAGAAAAATAGTTGCTGAAAATCAGTGAAATCAAAACTATTAGGAGGGGAGGAGTTTACCTGAAACTAAAAACATAAAAATCGCTCTAACGGTTAATATTTTTAACAACAAAATTTAATTAAATAAAAAAATAGTTTCCCAAAATAAGGGAAATTGGACTATTAGGTGTAGGGATATGTTTGAAAATCGAAATTTAAAAAGCATTCTTGGTTTAATTTTATCTATATTGTTTTAAAATAAAAGGACAAATTCATTCAGCATATAAACTGTATTTATAACGATGTATATGTTTTATATTTTACAAAAGTATCGTCATGAAGATAGTAAATGTGAAATATTAATCTAATATGTGTTTTAGAACTATATTTGTTTGTAAGAGCGCTCCGTAATAGCCTTCAGAAAATATTTGCGTAAATGTTTTTACTACATAACATTTAAATTAAATTTCAAAGTTAGTAAAAGTCGACACAAATTGTTAATTTTCCTGTTTCTTTTATTATCAGGAATATCTTAGGGTGCCTTAATTAGTAAATAAAGAATAGATTAATAAATCATTTATCTTCCACACCCTAACTCCGTTTGCACTAAACATTCATTGAAAAATATTGCAGAGACGTGACAACGTTGTTTTTATACCTCATACTTCACACTTAGCAGGGCTTTGTACATTACAATGTATGTACTTGCCCTCAAAGGTTTCTGCAAAACTTGTACTTTAGAACTTCATATTTGCAAGTATTTTTTTTTTCTTTTTTTGTTCCAAAAGAATATTAGTATTAGTCGTATACTTGCATAGATTTCTGTACAAGTGTAGGAATATTGGTAGCTTCAATTACTAGTGCATTTTTTTAAACTTTTTACACTTTTTTGTAATCAATTGAGTTAAATATGCAAAGTATTGGCAAAAGTAAACATAAAAATACCTGTAAAGAAATAATAATTCAGTGCTTAAAATATAATGCAAAAAGTGGGTTAAGTGCAATTAAAGTACGGCTTAAGATCAGCATCTTAGTTTGATTTCTCTTAAAGTTACTGCCACATTATGCTTAAATAATTACTTTCTATTCCTCATTCTCTTTTATAACAATCTCTTTTGATACATTGTTTCCAATTTTTTTGCTTATATTGAAAATGTGCTTGCCAAACAATATAAACAAATGTATATAAATTATAAAATGAACTAACAAAGTAAATGACTGAGCGCAATCGACTGTTCTGCCATCTTTCGACGACTGAAATTAATGCTGCTTAGACCCATGTACAATCTTCGCCTCCGGTGAACTATCACGCTTGACAAACACATAATAAAGTATTTAAATTATTTCTCAGAATAAATGCAACACGCTATTAGCAGGAATGATAATAATGCGCTCTGTGCATGAAAAAAATACGAATTTTAATACAGAGCCTTCGTTTGGATGCGTGGCCGGCTTAACGGGAATTTGCCTGTCCTGCATTGCGCTGTTTCTAACTGGTTCTATTCCCCCCTCCACATTCCCTCCCCCCGTGTGTCGGCTAATCAGTTTACGTGAAGTTTGTGCTGTATAGGAGTTGAAAGTTGTAAGACCACGTGTTTCAGTGTAATTCTTTGTTAGTGCTGTTATAGTGACAAAAAGTCAGTTCATGCATGATTCCTATGTGACAAACTTTTGTAGAGAAGTGAGACGGTAGTTTATAGACAGATTTCCTGCTGTTCGTGCTCCTCACAGAGAAACGGTTCGTAATCTTGTGAATAGATTTAGGGAAACGGGATCTGTTGTTGATAAGAAAACGAAAGTAAAACGCCGTGTTCTTACAGAGGGAAAACTCGATGACATCAGAGAAAAGTTATAACGAAATCCAAAGAAATATCTGAGAAATCTTGCACAGGAACCCAGGAATTAAGGAAACCTCGGCTTGGAATGGCATTAAACTTTTAAAATGAAAACCCTACAGGATAACTGTAGCTCAGGAATTGCACTACGCGATAATAGAGTAAGGTTAATTTCTGCAATTGGTTGTTGAATAGTGTTAAAGTTCACTCTATTCACTTGCATATATTTATTTATTTTTACGGACGAAGCATGGTTTTATTTGCATGGCCATGTAGCAACACAAAACAAATGATAATGGGATGCAGAAAAACCCTATCACGTACACGAAATGCCGTTGTATGATCAAACACTTATGTTTCGTGTGCTTACAGAATTATAGGGTCTGTAAGAAGAGCAATTGCTGCAATTTTAGAATGAGTTTTAATGCTATCCTTAAAAAGTTTTGAGAGAAGTGTAGCGACACAAGGACGTCATTTCCAACACATTCTATGACGTAGTTATGTTGTTATTGCAGTTATAATTTGAACGAGAGAAGTATATGTTGAAGGGCTATGAATTTCCAACTCCACCCGCAAATAGCGTGCTTTCCGGTGCCAAGTAAATTGCCGTTAAACCGGCCACGCGTCCAAACGAAGGCTCTGTGCTTTATGAGAGTTGAACATTCTTTTGTGGAACGGAAAGTTACAAGTCTGTCCTTTACAATGATTTGTACTAATACACTTGTAATGGATTAGACCATACTTTTGTGGGACAAGGCCCTGTAAGAAACTTGCATATGAGGATAGAACACATTCGTTTTTTTTTTTTTTCGTAGAAAGTGTAGAAATATTCATAGCCATTCAAGTCTTAGTATTAAGTCAATTGCGTGGTTTTTCTATCTTTATTATTATTATTATTATTATTATTATTATTATTATTATTATTATTATTATTAAGTATAATCTTATTTTTCCTTCTCCTGTGGGATGCTAAGAAATGCAAATGGTAACATTTTTAGTCACCATGAAGTAAATTCTAAAAGAAACGAAAAGAGCATATAATTTCTCTTCCTTTCGAGAATGAAAAAATGAAGCAACAGCGGGCAGCTTCCTTTGATTAATTAAGTTGTAATTAATAATGAAAACCGTCTTCAGTAAAAAGTGGCAGGAGAAAGAGATAACTTGCAGCGAATATCATTGCTCGCTTTTTTTTTTTTTTTACCCTCTCCCTCTTTCTTTCAACTTCACTTTTTTGCCGTCCTCTTTCCATTTTTTTAGTTAGTTTAAGGGCCACTCGCGGAAATCAAAGCCGTGTAATGTTTAATGTAGACAACAACCAGGGTCTTAACTCTTCGAATATTCAAAAGGATCGTTTAAAGGGCAAAGCTGCCTGGATAGCTTTCATAAATGAAACATTGACATAGATGCTGGCGGCGGCGTCGTGTTGAGTAAAAATGGAGCTGCTAGGGACAGGAATAAATTATCAGTCCCCACGAATAAATTATCTCTGTAAAACTGGCGATGCTGTGAATTAATTTTTAAAACGTGTTTGGAACTATCCTTCTGTCTCGTAGGTTAAATATTAATTTGAACTTCAGACAGACAAAGTGACACTTTCAAAACCACATGGAACCGTGAAATTTAACCGCTCTGCATTTGGCACCCTCTTTGTACAACCTGAACAGCTATTCGGATCTGTGTTGCGTGATCAAGCGGAGGTACGACACAATGGTGTTGAGCTACTCAATAGAGATTGAGCATGATTTATTTTATTTACGAGGCACACTTGGATTATTTTTCGAAGTATTAACCGTTTGTTGACATGTCTTCAGAAACATTTGCATCTTCTTCACCATAGCTGTTGATTAGTTTAAAGACTTATGGAGAGTGGGGTCAAATGCTGAGCAACAGCGTACATTGCCATGGCTAAGACTCCAACCTAAATGCAGCTCAGGGCGTTTTCCTCAAACGTGTTTGACCTGGACGCCTGTTTTGTATTACTCCCCATTGTTTTTTGAGGTGAGGGGACTTTGTTGATAAAACATTCCAAACAGTTGAAGAACAAAATCACTATAATGTTTCCTGCCGATCTGGATATTTTTTGGTGTCGCAGAAGCAGGTAACTTCCAGAAATAGCTCGCCTGTTAGCTTTTCGGATCGTAGTGGTGAAACCTGTAACGATGCCATGCTCTACTACCAGACGCTGAAGCTCCCAATACGCATGTATTCGCACCATCTTCTGTTCAGTCGTCGCCTATCTAAAGTAGGCGAGAAATTACTTCGTTGTTGACACGACCTTGGGCAATGTGGCGAGAGGTTCGTCATATCGCTGACCAATCAGATAACAAAACACATTATCATCCACGTTGCAATAATTACGGGGTTAGAAAGTTTAAAATTAAAAGTGCGTGCACTGGTCTAATTTTTTATAGGCAAGTATTTTATTAAAAGTAGTGGTTGTACTTTGTATCATTTATTAAACAATATGATTTATTGATCAAAAGCGCATATTTTCGTACGCGCGCGCCGATGTATCCCACTAGGTGACACTACGTGGGTTCTGCTGTAGTTAAAGCAAGTTTGCAACCATTACAATAAATTTTAAACCACAAAGTGGAAAAATATGCAAGATAAACTGTTCAATTATGTAAGGACATCAGAGTTTTTGTCATGCCTGCAAAAATATGTACTATTACCAAGGATAAATATGGAGGGTAAAATATGTTTTAACTCATAGAGAAGCAGTAAGAGGAAGTTGTTATTGATGATGATGTTGACCTTGGAGTGCAGCCGCTGAAGACTGATAGCGAGTACGATATGTGGAAACGACGTGCGGTCCTGGTGGTGTAGTAGTAACCACACGTGCCACTTAAACTGAAGATCGTGGGTTTAAACCCGACCATGATCGATTGGTTTTTGGGCGTAAAAATCCTAAATATGGCTTTTTTAGGCTTTCTTAGAAGGGGAGTAAAGCCGTGGGTCCCATGTCGTAGATTTACGACATGTAAAAACCTCAAGCCTGAAAGCAGAGACCTCAGAGCAAAATTTATCGGCTGTTTCACGCCCTAATTTGAATGGGACGCTGATGACCTGAGGTTTAAAGAGAGTCCGTAAATAAAGCAAATCAACAACAACAGCAACAGCGAACTGGTGCGGCCACGTGGCAGTAGAAACGTCAGTCACATAGTAATTTCTCCCCTAGTATAGTACAGACGCATCTTACGTGTAAGCGATCGTATACAATGCTGAACGCACTAACGCGGTACATCTCTAGTATGTCTACCAGTATATTCACGGTTATTTTTCGATCTTCCCGAACAATGGCAACAGATGCATTAATCATGGTCTTGTTCACTGCACCTGGATCGTCTCCAGCGATAACAGTTTATAATTTTTACTTTTTCTCAACGAAACTCGGTATCTGCCATTGAAATAAAACAAGAAAAAAGGTTCCCCAAAATCAGCGAAATTAGACTATTAGAAGCAGGGGCTTATTTGTAATCTAAAATTTAAAAATTGCTTTAGCGGCAACAGTTATTTCTTTTTTCGCAACGAAACTCGGTATATACGAGGGTAGTAGGTCCATAAATTTCCAGTTTCGCCAATAAACATTATCGCCTTCGCAAAACCCTTATCTGGTGTCATACCTTATCTGTTAGGAAAATAATTGCAGCTGTAACTTCCGCTCCGCTGTGTTTAGTTGTTCAGATATAGTTGCATAAAGAAGCCTGTAGAAAATTGTGACTTGTTCAAAATGGAGTATCGAACTATTATTAATCTCTTCATAAAAAACGGACTCACTCCAAATGAAATTAAATAGCGATTGGACGGTGTATATGGGGAAGCATTCCCCTCATATTCTATCATAAAAGAATGAGCCAAACTTTTTCGAATGTGTCGAGAAAGCATTGAAAACGAAGAGCGTGCAGGTCGGTTCTTGGAGGCTCCTGAAATATCGCTCTAGTGGAAGGAGAAATTATAGAAGACCAGTGGTTCAGAGTTACAGAAATAGCAGCAAGGTTGGGCCTTTCTAAAACAATAGTCCTTCGAATTATTCAAGAATATTTAAACTGAATAAGGTTAGTGCCTAAACTTCTTTCCTCAGTCCAAAGGCAGCAACGAGTCATCTGTTGTCAGGCATTTTTGGAGCATGACGGGCAACGAGAGAGAAGTTCTGCAAACCATTGTTACAGAAGATGAAAGTACGGTCCTCTACTATGATCCCTTGTCCAAAAAAGAATCAATGGAATGGCGTAAACCTGACGAAGCACCGCCTCTAAAGGCCAAGGTCACTCAGTCAACCAAGAAGATCATGGCCACAATCTTTTGGGACTGTGAAGGAATACTCTTCATTGACTTCAAGGAGAGGAGCACCACAGTAAATGGGGAGTACTATGCTGGCCTACTGCACAGATTACGTACTTGCTTCCATCAAAGAGAAAATGCAAGGAAAACTGAGTGGTGGTGTGTGCCTTCTTCACAACAACGTACCCTGTGCACACAGCTCTTGTTGCAAAGGAAGCAGTGAAGAAATGTGGCTTCAAAGAGTTTGACCATCCACCGTACAGCCCAGATCTAGCTCCCAGTGACTATTTCCTCTTCTCAAAACTCAAGAAGGACCTTCGAGGAAGGAAATTTAAGTGTGACGAAGAAGTGATGAATGCTGTTTATGCCCATTAAAGACAATACTTCCGACTATTTGGGGGGGGAGGGTTGAAATGTTAATTCAAAGATGTGAGAAGTGTATTTCAATAAAGGGTAACTATATTGAAAAGGGAAATATAGTTTTTGTTTTTATCATATCTAGAAAATGGTTAGGCCGGAAACTTATGGATCTACCCTCGTACCTTTTAAATAAAACAAGAAAAATAGCTTCTGAAAATCGGCAAAATCAGAATATTAGGAGTAGGAATTTATTTAAAAAACTGAATTTTATAATTTCCTGGTAGTAGACACACGAGTCGCTGCTTCCTCCCAATTTCTATAAACTCAATATGGAACTTCTCTACTCTAGCGCTCTGTAACCTTCATAAATACGACTTGCTGAGGAATACGTTCAGTTTGCGCAGTTCCTGCGTGACGAACTTTTGTAATGTGGAGTTAGGTATAGAAAAATTTTATAATTTTTTTAACATATATCGCAAAAAAAACTGCCAAATGGGAAAAAATCTGAAAGTATATTTGAATTGAGCATCAAAATGCATTTAGATTCAGTTTATTTTATTCTTGTGAAAGAAAAACGTTTTGTTTGTAAACCTGTGTAATTATTTAGCAATACTGTTCAAAGTTCATTAATTGCTGTAAATATTTTAAATTTTGAAAATAAATACTTTTAATTAGAGTGCAAATTTTATAAATATCTGGCTTCCAAGTCCTTTTAACCAATATATAGATGTTAATAACTTTTATTTTAAATTCTGAATATTCGCATACGTACAACGATAAAAAATGTTTAACGTTAACAGAGCTCAGCCGGTTGTTATTGGGTGGTAGTTAGGCTTTCAAAAGTCTGTTGCAGCACCGAAACAAAACACAAACACATAGCGCGGCCCAGCGGAAACTATGACAACAGCAGTGTACAGATTAGTATGAACGTGAGAAAGAGAGGGAAGACAGTGTGTACAGTATTTTCCGTCTCTGTCTCGCTCGTGGCCGGACGTTTGGAATTTTATTGCCAAGTCGATATAGCCGCGTAATCTGCTTAAGTCTATATGAAAGTCAATTTCTAAGCGGCCGATCCGTTTAGTGGCTAGAGCTAGCCCTCGAAACTCAACTAACAAACCCTAACTCAAAACCAGGCGAACCTTGAGAGATTTCCACTCGGGAGTCTCATCAAATATAGACGCCATTGATAAAGAATGTATGGCGCCGGGCGGGCTAATGTTGACAGAATGAATGCCTGCCCGCCCATGTGACGGCTACAGCATAGTAGGCCGGCATCGTAAGGAGCACTGCGAGCACTAAAGGGATTTGTCTAGTGCGAATCACACGAACATAAAATTTATGACTATTTGAAATAAACGAAATAAATTTATCTTTACTCTAAGTATAGTTCCGCAGAGCAATAAAAAAAGAGAAAGAACTGGAAGTTTTATGATATCATTAACCAACTTTTTTGGTAGAAAGCTGAATGGTTAGTCTAGTACATTTATTTTTAATTTAATTGTTTGGTTTGTTTATGGGCGCTCTTTAACATCTCAGGCTCATATTCAAGTCAGGACGTAAAACTCCTGATATATTTTGTTCAGAGGCCTCTTCTTTAAGTCTTGAGTTTCTTTTACGTGTCGTAAATCTATGACACGCGAACCGTACCTAGGATTTATATGCCTGAAAAAATCCACCGATCCTGGCCAGTGTTGAACCTGTGACCTGGGTTCTACGAGGCAGGTATTGTTATTTCTAGACCACTAGGATTAGCTTCTCTAATGGAGGTTTTTATTATGAATTTAAAATGCAATCAGAATATTTCCATCAGGTATAGATTTTTTTAACAATCTGTTTTAGCGAATTCGTAAGGAGTGTACCTATTATGGTGAATTCATAAAAGTATTTTTGAAGGAATTTTTAAAATTTCCATCGATTCTACTTACTGGACACCAAAAATGAGGATAAAAATGTCTGTTAAGTATCTAGGAGCGGGAAGGTTTGATTTTTTTCTCAACGAAACTCGGTACATGCCATTGAAATGAAATAAGAAAAATAATTTCTGAAAATAAGCGAAATCAATCGATTAGGTTAGGGAATTTACCCTAAACTCAAACCTTTTTCTTTTCAATGAGGTAAACGTTAATCCCCACGTGTTCAGTTCTTTCCCTCCTCGTTTCTCGCCAACTATCAACTTGCTTATGCAACAATGTTTATATGCGCAAGAATGACTTTGAGAGTGCACAACTGGCTTGCAAACAGAAGATCGATTTCCTCTTGAGTGCCACGAAAGGAAAGATCGAGTTAGCTTACTGGAATTATTAGGAGTGGAGGCTTTGCAACATAATGTGTAGCTTCTCTGCTATAGAGCCTTGCATTAACCTTCACAAATTCAACTTGCTGAGGAATTCGCCTAGTTTAGTAGCTCCTGGTGACGGACTTTTTGTATAATAAAGAATAATAATTCTTCCACACGTTGTATTTAAGAAGTTACACATTAGACACGTTTACCAAGACTGCTGGCCCAAGAGCACAGTCAGGTCGATGGATTTTTTGGAGCGTAAAAATCCTAAGTATGGCTTCCTTTGGAAGGGAAGTAAATCTCTGGGTCTCATGTCGTAGATTTACTACAGTAAAAGAATCTCAAGTCTGAAAGAAGAGACCTCTAAGCAAAATTTGTCGGCCTTTTCACGACCTGAATTGAATGGGCCGATGATGGCCTGGGATGTTAAAGAGGTTCATCAATAAACCAAGCAAATAAATATACAAACTGCTGGTTCCCGAACAAAAGGACGTTGGCGTGCAGGCGATGAAACTTGGCTACACCATTTTGTTGTCGAGGCAACAGCAAGGGGGGAAAAAAAACTGGTTGCTTCTGCAGGGACATTTATGATCATCTCATTTTCCGATACTCAAGGAATGATTTATCAGCATGTCCTACCTGCACAAGTAACTGTAACTGAGCAATAATACAGAGATATCCTGAAAACTCTGCAAGGCTGTATCACACATTTCCGTGCAACAAGCTGGATAATGCACGGCCACATATTGCAAATGTTGCTCTGAGTATCTCACAATGTAAAGTATGCTCCTCTCCCTCCCTGTAGATCAAATTATGGGGATGAATATCGGTATGTTGAACAATGGAAAGGAATAATTTATTGAAGAACGTTCAAAGAGCAAGATCATGTAAGTTACGTATGGCGCGAAGGAGAAAGAATAACTGGAGGCAATGGACATTGACAACTACTTGACGACATTGGCCACAATAACCTTAACACAACAACAATAAAGACGAAAATAACAGTAACAATAAACAAGAATATGACATCAACAATAAGAAGTATGAAGGTCACGGCAAATATATGTAATATATGTCCTGGTATAGGCAGCTAGGTATATTACAGATTTTTGTTATTATCATTGATTATCATTATTATTATTCCTTTTCCCCAAGTTGAAGAAACACCTTCGTGGGAGGCATAAGGGGGCTACTTTGATAAAGAGCATCAAATTATGGGGACGAATATAGGTATGTTGTCACAAACGATTATGATCATTCTTTATTAAACAAACCTTGTATTAAGTTCATCAAGAGTAACTTTACATCTTTATGCTGATGCAGGGTTATAATATTGAACATTTTATTTTTCATGTCAATTAGCATGAATTTAAGTACAGACAATTTCCTTAAATACTTTGCTCGTATGTTAAAATAAAGTCTCGTTTTACAAGTGGTTTTGAAGAGAGGGAATTTTCACAGTGAGTTACTGTATAATGTAACAAATTATTAATGATGAAATCACTCAAATTTGTTCCGCTTACTTGGACATGTTTCAAAGGCTATTGCTTTCATCATCAGCATGGTTCCTCTGTCAGCTTCCCAGCGTGGTATTAAGATGTCGCCGTGTGATGAAGTTACTATTGTTTGGGAGAACAAAATCAACAAAAATGTTCCTTGTTTTAGTTTATGAATATATTTTCCCACACTGTTAATTCTATGGGCTTTTGAAGAGTTTTTAAGAGTTTTGTTTCCTTTTGGAATTTGTGATTCTTTTGTCAGAAATGATCTGCTATTGCTGATTTTTCCGTGTGTTTATATTTCACATTTCTCATGTGTTCCTTAATTTGTTTTGCCTATGTCTTTCATATTGCAGTCTTTACAAGCAATTTCATAAATGCTACATTGTTTTCCTAGCAGATTTTGTCTTTTATATTGGTTTTTTAAGAGGTTTTTAAAATTACATTTGACCACCACGGGTGGCCGAGGTCGTTAAGGCACGGACTCGTGAGCGGGAGGTCTGCGGTTCGAATCCCGCCAGGACCGTCCTCCCTGACTGGGGTTTTTTCCAGGTTTTCCTCAGTCTTCATAACTGGCAAATGCCGAGGAGGTACCTAAACTTACGCCTGGAACGCTTCCTTCCTTAAAAAAAAATATCCTTTCCCAATTTATCATTTCATCTCATGTATCATCAGTGTCCACCGCCTGTGGTGCCTCAGTAGTAAAAACGGGCCTTAAACGCTACTCAAAAAAAAAAAAAAAAACTACATTTGACAGAATTTTGTCTTTTGTGCATGTTTTAAGAGGTTTTCTAAACTACATTTGTTTAATGGAGTCAAAATGATGTTTGCCTCTTTAAAAATCTGAAACGTTTGGTGCGCCCATTGGTAAAATGTGAATTTCTTGTATATATGATCTCCTTTGTAGCCTTTTAGTGTGGTGATATCTTTTATTTTTATTTATTTATTTATTTTTTTTATTTTTCTACTTTCATGTTGATCAGCTGTAGTCATTTTTCTGTGCTATATCTATAATTTTATGGTACTCCAAATTGTATTCTGTCTTACTTATTGATAGGTTTGTTAATCTGAATGTCAGACTATTGATTATGGCGAGTTTATATTGTTTTGGAATGTGACAGCTGTTTTTTATATAATTATCTGTGTGGGTATCTTTTCTGAATATGCCAAAGCCTCCTTGTTTCCTATTTCCATTGTGAATTTAACAGTACTGTCTTGTAAGTTGAATAGTTTTATTAAGCCCTATTTCTATTTTTCATTTACTATTGCAAAGACATCATCAACATAAAGGTACCAACATATGTGGAAAACCTCAGCTAATTTTATTTCTAAGAAACTCATGTCCATATCTGCCAAGAACTGTGAGAGTGGGTTTCCCATTGCTAGACCCTTCTTTTGTGTATAACAATTGCCTCTGAATGTGAAGTAGGTCCGATTGATAGAAAATTTGATGAGAGTCAGCTATTGTTCTATTACTTCTTTAGGTAGGTTTATTGAGGTTAGCCATTTCTTTATGATGTTTCTTTGGCTTTGCTAGGAAACAAAGAGACCACATCATAAGAAAGTAGCAAATCCCTGTTTTTAAGTTTCATGTATCTGATTCTATCTATTAATTCTGATGGGTTATTTATGCTTTGGCTTTTGTATTTCGGTAAACTATTACATTTTTTAAAAGTCAATTGCGTAAATTGTATATGGGTGAATATTGTATCTACAACAGATCTCATTTACCAGTTCTATGTATTTTAAATAGACTATAGATTCTAGGTGTAGTAAGGTTGTCTGGTATGATTTTATTTTTTTTTCTTCCTCATTCAGAATTGTTACTTTTGTTAATAGTTTTCTTACTGTACTAATATATTTCGTGTAGGTGTCATTTTCCATTTTCTATCTAGTAAACTGTACATATTGTTTTCATAATCTGTCTTATTAATTATTACTGTTTTGTTTCCTTTGTCAGCCCTTCTATAAATAACTTCTTTTTACATGTACAAGTAAGTGGAACAAATTTAGCGAAATTTGAGTGATTTCCTCAATAATAATTTGTTATATTAAAATCTCGATATTTAATAATTTACTCTTTTGAACATATTTTTCGATCCTGCAGCTAATTTTAAGAAAAGTTGAGATTAACAGTTGTAGTTGAGACAGTAAGGCAAGGTATTTAAACCCTCGGAGTTTCAAAACAGGTGAAAACAGCGGAGTTTATGCCCTGATATTTCCATCCGATGTCCGAACGAGTAGGCGGCGTTAAGAGTATTATGATGTACGGATACGTGGCTTTAACAAATGACCGATAATCATGGAATTGGTTTTGATAATGCTGATAGTCATTAGGATTCATAACTTCATAATGTGAATATGAGATAATCCGAAAGTTTCCGTACAATAAATGATTCGGATTATGCCAACCATGCGTAAAATATTGAGTACAAGATTTGCAGCCCGCACATATTAATGATTACATTGGGCAACATATTTTGTTCTGGGTAGATTCCATTGCTGCTGAAATTTATTCACAGATATTCACAAATTTTTTAACAAAACTTTTCTCTACTGAGATACAGGTGACTCCTCAAAGGTACCAGGTGTTGAATAAAAACATTTTCGTAAATAAACTTGGAAAAACTGACAAAATCCGTTAAGAAAATGTAATATTAATGTCATATCCCTGCCAATGTTAAACTTACAAACTTATAACCTATTATATCAGAGGTTATTAATGACAGTTTGCTGAATTTTGCACGGTGTATTTTGTAATGCTTTCTCATGTGGTTGATCAATAAAGAAGGGTGATCAATAAAGTGTATTATACCTTTTATAAGCATAATTTCTCGCGCTAAAATACTGAGTGAGCAATACTTGACGCAACCGTAGGACCGGCTGCCAGCGCTATGTCGGCGGAGGCGGGGAGTTTATTTCCCCTCCGCTGAGCGAGGCTTCAATGTGAGTTGAAATCTTGGCAAACAGCACGTGTTGGGCGATGCAATGCAGTGTATCAGTGAAATTGGGCAATACAAGTATTCAATTCCCCAAAGAGTATTCATGTATAATTCATGCTTGTGTACGGAATCAACGCGTGCTGTAAGGAGATTATTTCAAGATGAATTTTCTGATGTTCACGTTCCTAATCGGAGTTCGATTCATCGATTAGTAAATAAATTTCGTGAAACGAGAAGTGTTCTTTATCTCTGAGGGACATTAAAAGAGAAAGTGTAAAAACAAATCCACACACTTTAGATGAACTTAAAACTAACATTCCTTAAGAAATTGCTGCCATTTATCATAGGGAACTGCAGAGTGTAATGAGCAATTTCCTAAGCAGATGACAGAAATGCTTAAACAACGAAGGGAGGCAGTTCCAGTATCTACTTGTTTAATATACGTGAATAATTTACTTTTCTTTTAAGTGTTTGTAATGTATGTCAGAACTTACACGAGAAACTGTACTATATTTACTGCGGACTTCCTGTCGCTCGCACCGCCGACACAGCAGCCGGCCTCGCCGGCCGGCCGTACTCCGCGAAACCGGTTGCGTGAAGGATCGCTCACCCCGTATAACTTTACAGTACTTTGTTAGATTAATACTAATGTACACGTAGTACTAGTTTCATTGTCGTTACTTCGGTTTCCTGTCTGGAAAGGTGTGCAAGTTGAGACAAGTTCAGTTCTGCCAGGTGGCACTCGACGAACTACTCTGAAATTCTGCTCTTGTCTTAAAAAATCTTCAGTTCAGGCTTGAGCAATGAAACCTATAGCTTCCCTACAACCAGTTTGAAGATGGTTTAAAATAGTTAAAGATAGATCAATCAATTTCAAAGTAAGGTGGATACAGAGACAAATTTGTGCTCTAACATAAGAAAACATTAACACCCTGCTGTGTTTCTGTCGGTCCTGAAGGTGTAGGTAACCACACTTATCTCCTAAATCCAAGATCACGGGTTCAATCCCGGCCAGGATCGATGGATTCTTTCGGGAAGAGAAACGTTTAAATAAGAGAAGAACGCTTTGTTACCAACTTATAGGAGAATGCCAGAACGCAGATTTTCTAAAATGTACTAAATTACGTACTCCAAGGTTACAGAAACCGGCCCGATGGCAGAAGAAGAGGAGGAGATCTACAACCTTGTATTAAGGAGTATAATTTCAGCTCTCACTTGCTGTGTGTTAGCGAGTACTCCCCAACTGCCGTGGTCAAGACCTTATCATTACCCCATTACAAAGATGGGCTACTAATGGGGAAGAGGCAGTGATTATAATGGGATAACCCCCTGCTCCTGCCACTTCACGAGAGAGGGGTTCGGTGACAAACTGTTGTTACAGGCTTCTGTTTCGTTTTTATGTACCCATGTGCTTATGTGTTGCGTGCAGAAGTTGTCTTTTCTGAGGGTTGCACCCCTCTCACATCCTGTCACTCGTCCACTTTGTAGCCTGCCTTCAAGCTGCAGCTCACACCAGCACCAGGTGTGTTTTTGTTCTTCTACAATGTATGAATTGTGTTTTACTACTGTTGGTCACAGGCTGTGTAAAGGAAGCGTTCTAGACCTATGTTTAAGGTACAGTGGTGGAAAAATTTATTCATTACCCTTAACTCTTAAATAAATAATTAGAATCTTTGAATTTTTATTGTTTTTATTTCCTCCATATTCTTTCATAAATGTGTTGACATATTTTATTATGTAATTTATTTTTATTTTGTGTACATGTTTATTAAAAGACAGAAAAGATGTAAATAAATTTGCTTATTTATTATTTTAAAATATTCATTATACAATGTAGTTAAAACATTTACTAATGATACATAACATATTAATAATTATAAGTGTCAACTTTTTGAAAATATAACTGTTTCATAAACTTCATTGTTTTCATTAGTACTTTATTGATTCACACGTGCTTTTATCATTACCTGGGCATCGTTTGGACATTGAGAAAATAAAATTCCTACTTTATCCCCAATCAGTTCATGAAACCACATGCACATAATTGTCTCTTGGATTTCTCTTTTATTGCTTGGTTTGTTTCTTACATTGATATCCCCCATTGCCTTCCAGCAGTTCTCAATCGGATCCATATCTCTGCTGTTCATGCTGCAAGCTCTTTTGCGTACTGTAGTCGCTTCTGTCTCGTTGTTTTAGTCAGCAAAGGTTTCTTTATGGGTCGATAGGCAGGAAGTTTTGCTTGCAGGATTCTACTTCTGATAGTTCTGCTCGTCACTGAGACGTCACACATATCTTTCAGTTCTGAGGATGATAGCCAACGATCACTGAGATAAATTCTGTATAGTATCCTGCCTCTTTTCCTACCTCTTCCTTTCACCCGGCCAGCATTTCCTTTCTCCCAGTATTTCTTTAGTACTTTTGAAATATTAGACTGATGAAAAGCTGTTACAGAAGCGGAAGAATAAACAAGAATAGACCTTTTCTTCCTCGACGTTAATTCCACTCTTTTGCCCATCATGTCACCACAGTGTCTCAATTGGAAATGAGTCTAGATTGTATTTCTTCAATGTAAACTGAGAAAATGACAACTAATGGAGTGGGTATTGTTAGCAACAATGCACTTGAAAGTCCAACAATGGATAAAAGAATACACAAGCAACAAATGAACAACAATGGATACCTAAGCTTTATATTAATCACTGGTCATGCTTATACAATTGTGAAGGAAGGTGTTGCAAAACAAATTTCCATCACTGTACGTCCCTGGAATTTTCCATTGAAGACTGAGGAAAATCTAGAAAACCATGAGTCAGAGAAATGAACGCAGACCTCATCCACCTTTGTATATCGCAGTTCCCTCCCTAAATAATAGTAGCATTTCCTCAACGGCCTCCTTCGCCCTAGAAATGAAAGTGAGGAATTAAATATGCACAGAACTAGCGACGGTTACGGAGAATGTGAAACATGTCTGGAACGTTACGTACAGTGTTTGGTTCATACCGTACAACAGGCAAATGCAGTGGCTACTTCATATCTGAAGGTTTGTTAGCATACATCGGAATACAACCGTCGCGGGTAGCCGAGGTCGTTAAGGCGCGGACTGGTGGGCAGGAGGGGGGGGGTTCAATTCCAGCCAGGACTGTCCTCCCTGACTGAGTTATAATCAGGTTTTTCTCCATCCTTATAAATGGCAAGTGTGGGAAGGTATCATAAAATTAAACCTGGAACGTTTACTTCCTTTAAAAAAAAATACTGTACTCATCTCATGTATCACCAGTGATCACCGCTCCAGCAGTAAATACGGGCGATTATTGTTGAATAGTATTCAACAACAATCGCAGTAGTATTGTGCAGTTCATGCACCAGAAGAGCGCGGCATTAAAACAATAAGAGCATTGAAGAATATTGCAGATGATCACCTGCTGTTATCTTCCAAAGAGAGGAAAATGCTGAAACATTTACCATACAGTCTCTTCATCCACAGTAGATGAACTTGTTACCTTCCTTGTGAAGATCTTCCGGCAGAGGAATTTGATAGTGTTGCTCATGTTGCAGCACGCCATTATTGAAGTGTGAAGAACTGCTACACACTACCTCACAGGGGAAGCAGAGTTTACAACAATGTTTGCAATACTCGCAGTTTATTGCAGCCTGACATTGTTATACTGTACATCATGTTGGGTAATTAGCTGTCTGAGAATATTGATAATGACATCTACTTATTTTATTTGTACTTTCTGTAAATTATTATTTGATTTCATTCTTTGTCAGTAAATATCTCGCTAAGGAAATGTGGCTGTTATTTTGGGACAGAGATAGTATAGGAATAAGAAATAATAACAAAATTGGTGTTCCCTTGCAGCATCCGGTAAGGTTCGTCATTATATCCGTCCACTTCAATTCCTAAATATATCTTAAGTTGAGGAAAATCTGTCAGCCTAATTTTATTAGGATTTCAGCTTCCATCCTTGGAACACAAGCGTACAAACACTGCTAGAAAGAACTGGAAGAAAGAGAGAAGGCAACAAAAGTAAACTATGCGAATTCTTCAGTAATTCGAATTTGTGAAGGATATTACAAGGTGCTAGAGGAAAGAAATTGGTGCCGCTAGAGCGCTTTTAAAATTTCGGTTTTCGGCTATACACCCATTTCCAATTCCTGATTTTCAGAAACTATTTTGTTATTTTAATTAAATAGTAATATACGGAGTTTCGTAGAGAAAAAAAAAACAAATATTGGTGCCGCTCGAGCGGTTTTTAAATGTAGGATTTCACTCTTGACAGTTCAATATCGATAATTTTTACATACCATTACTTTTGTTTTATTTAAATAGATACACCGAGTTTCTTTGAGAAAAAACAAAAATTGCTACTGCTAACGTGATTTTTTAAAATTTCGCTTTAGGTTATCCTCCATTCTTTAAATTTCAGTTTTCAGGTATATCCGTCCTAACGGTTCCAATTTATCTGATTTTCAGAAATTCTTTTTCTTGATTTAATTTAATGGAATGTTCAGAGTTTCGTTGCGAAAAAACAAATATTAGTGCCGCCAGAGCAATCTTAACTTTTGATTTTAGGTAAAACCTCTCTTATAATAAATAAATAATATGATAGGGCTGCTTTTCCAGAAACTATTTTCCTTGTTTTATTTAAATGGCATATACTAAGTTTTGTTTGGAAAAAAAGAATAAAACAAAAACTGTGTCCACTATAGCGAATTTCAAATAGTTGCTTTAGATTAGCCCCCCCCCCCAATGGCCCAACTTTGCTGGTTAACGAGCTCGATGACTCCTTTGTTTATTAATTGTCATCTGTCAAGTTTCGATGCAAAAGAAAACAACAACAATTACCGCTACTAGAGGGAATTAAACTTTTTATGTATGTTAACCCCCCCACCATTGGCCCAATTTTGCTTGTTAACGAATTCGCTGATTATTAATTGTTATATGCCGAGTTTCGTTGAGAAAATACAAAAACTGTGGCAGTTAGAGGCATTAACAGACACACACTCAAGTACAATTATCTCAATAGAAAAAGAAAAGGCATAAAGGCAACTCTATTTGAAATGTAACGAAACCAAAATAGAAAAAAAAACTTTCTTTTAAAATTTTAATGTTACTTATATCACTGCAATGTATAAAGACGACCTCTTTTGTTAAACATGATTCTATAGGTCTAAAGGTTTTCATACAGTCTCCTAATTTGCCTATTTTTTATTTTATTTTTTATAAAAATAGCTCCATATCGTTTTATACAAAAATTTGAAAAATAACTCATTTTAAATTTATCTTTCCGAAAATAAGGATTTGCAAAACTCAGTGTTTAATTGACCAGATTAGAAGAAAATCTGTTTTATGTATATTTGAACGACTATAAAAGCAAAACAAATAAATAAGTAAAAATACTAATTATTAAGACAAATAACCAAAATCTCAATAGAGTTATATAGTTAGACTCAATGTAACTGTTCCAGCGTTTCTGTCAGTCTTCAAAGACATGCTAGAAATGATTCTTGGCAGGTTCTTCTGAATCGCCCCCACAACCTTCATCGCTACTTCTGGTGGAAGTATTTCTTCAATTTGGGGAAAAGGATAATGTCCCAAGGAACTAAATCTGGGCTATAGGGAGAGTGAGGACATGTTTCGTATTGAACTTTATGATTTATACAGGAACAACATTGGCGATGTGCAGTCCTGCATTATTGTGATGCAACATCCAGTTTGTTGCACGGAAAGGTGGCCTGTTGCAAGTGGTGCAATAGCATTGCAGAGCTTTCTAGACAATTCTGTAACAACATGTTGGTAAAAATTCCTTGAATATCCAAAAGTTAGATGACCGTATCTGTCGCGTTTTTATGGGGGGGGGGGTGACCACACAAATCTTTGCTGTTAGCTGTCATGCTCGAAATGATGTGGCCAAGTTTCATCAGCAGTGATGATCTTTGAAAGAAACTGAAGCATCATCTTAATTGCATGCAAACGTTCTGTTGTTATGGAATCAACATTCTGGGAACCCACCGTGCACAAACACATCTCATGTGCAACTTTTCAATGTTAATCAACGATCCTCTCTCACAATGACAGCAGAGGTGTTAACGTTTCCTTCCGTTAGATACAAACTGCAGCTCCGTGTTCATTGAAATTGATTGCTCCCTTCTTGAAACATTTTAAACCATCTGCGAGCTGTGCTATAGGGAAGAATAAACTCTTCATGTGCCTCCTGTAACAATGGAACTAAAGCGGAATTTCAGAGCAGCATATTGTTTGTCGCGGGTCATCTCCATTTTGCTGTAGGCTGTACTGAACATGTCTCAACTTGTACATCTCTCACGAGCAAGAACCAGACTTGACAACATTGAAACTATTACTGCGTGCACCTAACGCATTAAGCTAACAAAATACTGTACAGTTCAAGTTTAGCGCAAAAAAGTATGCCCGTAAAAATATATAATAATTCCTTATTATATTTATTATGCTTCTTAAACTCCCATAATTATATTTTAGAAAATTCGGAATGACAAGGCCATATACGAAGTTAGTAACGCTTCGTTTATACGTAATTGTCAACTGTAGGTGAACAGGAATATATTCTACCGCGGATATAGAGAAAGAGACGATGATTAACAGAAAGTTTGTCTCTCTGCGTCGAAAACATATTGGGCACAATCGTTTATTTGTGAGTTACAGAAATGGAAAGTGTATAACAAAGCCAATTTGTATTCATACAATTGGACTGCGGAAAGAAAGTTGCAGAATTTTCTAAACTAGACAACCCCTCTAGGTATATTGGAGGACTCCGGCTATATTATTTGTGCATGCTGGAAGAGATGTCCTGAAATTAAAGAAACATGGTGGTTGCAGATCATCGGCGGTTGCAGAGGGTTGTGTGGAGTACTGCTTGAATTGTAAGGTCGAAATCTACACTAGAATTATCAGAAAAGTTGAGTCACTTGATGAAGACAGCAATAATAATAGTGCTTTCGCAGCAGTGAGGGGATGTCAAGACTCCACAAAGAATTGTGCTGTTGTTAATAAAGGGCCAGGTGTAATTTTATCCAGGTACCTCGTGTAGTATAAATATTCATATTAACAGCAAGTAATTTGCAATGCTTGAATAATTCCGTAAATTTATTCTATTAAATTGTATGATATAGCAAGACTATTACTTCATAAAAATGGTGCAAAGTAGTGTTGCAAAGTACTGGTGCAAAGTTCTTTGCACAAAGATCAAGATCGATAGCCTCTCGTCAGCAGCAATTGCAACAGATATTGAAGTTTCTGTAAGATTTTATAAGGGAAAAGAAACTTAACAGGATATTAGAAAACTATCACGAACACGCTTTGAACACATCTGATTTTGTGAGCTATAAAGAGAACGTGTTTTGTTTTAACATTCTCATAGCCTACCTTGGTTTCCAAATATTTTATTTTTAGAAAGGATCTTTGGAGGCTTAGAAATGCGATTACGAACAAGCCACATATTTTACAGATAGTTTAACAATCAGAAGAAAACATATGAGATGACGTATAAACTGGTTATTTCTTCCCTTGAAGCGACCGCAGTCCGCAATGGCAGGTTTTATCGAGTATCTGTCGCACCAGTTTTTATTTCATTGCCCGTAGGCTTAACGGTAAATTGCAGACTAGCGTGATGGGAGCGCATTCACCCGTGACAGCCACTGCCCACAACTCAATCAAATGTGGTCTAGCTTTTTTTTAAAATAAAAAAGTCTAGAAAAAGAGAGCCAACGGAAATTATTATCGGCAATGCTAATTATGCTGTGTGTGACTGTCATTATGCAAAATGAAAATTATGTATTTGCTGATCGGGGGAGGACTGCGGTATTGCCTGCTTTCCACATATACAAACCTGGTCATGCGTACCAACTGCTGCGGTTTTACCGTCCTTGACTGTTGGACCAATTTTGTTACATGTAAAATACAACGCAAAACGTCCTGTCAAGAAAACAGCGAGGATGCAAATTTTGCACATAAACTTCTAAAGAAATGCTGCAATTATGAACTGGAGGAAAATAAATAAAAATATAACTAGTTGAAACTTATGGAGTGTTGGAAACTGAGACAAAACAGAAAGAATAAATATCGGCTTTTAATGGTCTATGATTTAATTCAGAAAAGGAATGTCTACAGAAAATGCAGCTTAATTCTCTCAGAATTAAATAATATAATACTTGCTGGTAAAACTTTTTCTATGACCTAGCTAAAATACCGGCTGAGATTCTCTCACCGCACTAATATTTTAGCTTCAGCGGATAGTGGTCTAGGATTTAACACCAAACAAACTCCACGTCGAGTGACGAATGGCAGATCAGGACCAGTAATGGTGGCAGACTGGGTACAGTTGCTGCGTTCCTACCCGTGCTTGGTCTTAACAGCAGTGTGCAATGATATTTGCAGGTGATTTTTGAGCTAGGGATGGCCTATAATCGCCACGTTTTCCTCAGAACCTTTGGGTACAAACAAAACGAAGCATGGTTGGTCGCTTACCTAGCAGGAAGGAATGCGCAATGCTTTTATAATGGAGAAGAACAAGATGCAGCATGTCCGGTCGCTTCTTACCCAGCATGAAGTTCTCGAAGCTAGTAGAATGATAGCGAGCATTTTTACCCATGGCGAAATTCTTGGAGCTGCTAGACCTGTAGTCCGAAGTGACAGCGGAGAGAGCCAAACTTCTCAGTCCCGAACGGGAGAAAGCGGACTGTTTGCGTGGTTGCTTGTAACAGTGTAAATATTGCATGTATTTTTTTTGTTAAATGTAATGTAATCTATGCACTGTTCTTCGTAACTTTCTGGCTGCAATATGTTGTTCCTTATTACAAAGCTTAGTTTTTCACTTTTTATCACACCGTTGTCTAAATGCAATTCACAATTAATTCATAAACACACACACGCACACTAACCTTAACTCTAACCTCGGATAAATTGTATAAACCGGTGGAATCAGTGGTTTGCTGCGGCAAGCTACGGCCTGACAGCCTACGCTCGCCTCCTTTTCGTAGAGATAGGGGATTGTGTGCTATTAAGTAGACGGTGAAATAGTAATCGTGGCAAATCTTTGACTGCAGCAGAGAAAAAAAGTTCGTAAATATAAATTTATAGCGGATTGTGTGCGTGGTACTATGTTAGAGAGTAATGGTGGCAAATTTCCTTTAACTCCGGCAGAAAAAAAATCAGGACATATGGATTGAAAACTACCTTCACTACTGTAGCATGACGTTCATACCTTCTGAGCTATCATGCGTTACGCTTGAAAGGCTTATTATCTGGCTATATCTGTGGACGTCACCACCTTCGGCTCTCTTCGCATCACTCGGGAATGGCTTCGGACTACAGCCCCGAAAATTTCGCTAAGGGTGTTAGTCAATTTTCCATTAACAAGCGACGGCAAGTCTCATCCTGCGAAAGCATCACTGAAAGACAATGCAGTCTGGGGAGTGGTCAAGCCATCGACGTCTATTATTGTGAACTGTAGTCGACAGTTAATATAAAAATGGTTGTCATTATAATGCATCGTACCTAAGTATGCTAGTTATATGATACAAAGATACTTTCTATCTATTGCTCCGAGGCATCGAGGAAAATTCCAAATTTCGTAAAATTCTGCTACTATTTTCTTCAACGTTTCTGTGGTAGGCACTGGCTTATGAATTGGTTGCAGTATTTCCCACAACAGTTTATTTACTACTAAACCAACAGAGCAGTATCCCATGCAAAATTCTAAATCAATGTGCTTAAATGAAGCTCCATTTCTCATATATCTTGTAAACAAAGGGATAAAATTAAGGGATAGAACTAAACAATGTACTTCTTTATGGATATACTGCAGGTCAAAATATAATGTTACCTGCTTCAAAGTAACCACAAGCCTTTCTTCATGAACTATAGAATTGCCACGATAGTTTTCCCTTGATTTTTTTTTCATTTGAGGTTTCATCAGTTCTAGAAGATAGTCAAAGGTTTTTATTTCCATTCTAATATATTCAAAAAAACTTTTCCGGAAAGTTCCTTAAAGTCTTGTATAGATGGTAATATTCACCAAAAACATTTCTCACCAAATTAACTGTATGGGCCAAATGTTCTCTGGAGAAAATTGAGTGTAATGCTATACATTCGATGCAAAATTATCTAATAATACATCATCGTCACTACTGGTATCCGAAACCGAATCCGTCGATCCTGGTGGGGTAGTGGTAACCATACTTGCCTTTTAAACCCAAGATCGCGGGTTCAAACCCGGCAGGATCGATGGATATTTTCGGGCGTAAAAATCCTAAGTATGACTTCCTTCAGAAGGGAAGTAAAGCCGTGGGTCCCGTGTCGTACATTTACGGCACGATAAAGAACCTCAAGCCTGAAAGAAGAGGCCTTTGAGCAAAATTTGTCGGCCGTTTCATGCCCTGAATAGAATGGGACGCTGAGGGCCTGTGATGTTAAAAAGCGTCAGTAACTTAATCAAATGAATCACTCAGAAACCGAATCCCTAGCCACGCCTGCCTCTACTTACAAGCTCCACTCTGAACACCAAAAGGTATGCCATCGACCAGCCTGGTAACAAGCGAGAATCTTAGCAAGCCGTGCATCGTCTTGTTTGTACCCAATGAGAGCAATTGTTTAGTGACAGAGTTTCTCTGTCTTACCGCACCAATAATATTCTAGCGACGGCTAAAGAATTTGTCTAGCAGACAGAGGCACAGCTGCTGGAAAGTTTATCAATGTTATTGTTGAGATATCAATTTTTTTAATAGTGTTTAATGCCCGTTTTTACAACTGAGGCACCACAGATGGGGCACACTCATGATACATGAGATGAAATGATAAATTGGCAAAGGATTTTTTTGAGGAAGGAAACGTTCCAGGCCTAAGTTTAGAGTACCTCCCCGACATTTGCCATTTATGAGGACTGAGGAAAAGCTGAAGAAACCTCAGTCAGGGAGGACGGTCCTGGTGGGAATCGAACCTCAGATCTCTCGCATATGAGTCCGCGCCTTAACGACCCCGACAACCCCTGGCGGTCGTTTGGAATATTGAGTAACGATCATTGTCGCCTCTTTTGATATGATGATCGTGGCAATAATAAAGCATTTTATTGTGTTAACAACGAAATTCTAATAGAAAAACGGATCTTATGCCGAATAAAAAAATGAAGGCCTAAACTGGTTCATTCTTATCTTTACAACAGAAACAAAAGTACAATTTCTTTTTAAGACAATAAAATAGTGTAGTGTTTCAAAGTGGGAAGTTATGGAACACTGAGTTTCACAGAAACTAATTATTGATACATTGTTTATTTTATTTATTTATAAATTAGTTCTCATTGTCATTAAACACATTGATTTTCCTGATGATACAAGTGCAATGGTTTAGCAAAAACGATCATATAATCTTGTGGAAAAAATTAATTATGCGCTTACAAAGCTAACAAATTATCACTTAATCTAGATCAGTAAGGTCAAATTGCTTTATAGTCGCGTGCAAGCACAGACAAGCAAGATGAGGATTGCGGGCATGTTTCTTGCTGTGAGAGTGAACATAAAAAACTAAGGACATACAATGGAACCTAATGTAAATTTGAGAGGTGTGTTATCTGTTATAGATTAGTTTATTCGCATATTTTTACGAGTAGGTCAGGATTTACTTGTTTTATTCCTTTTTCACTACAACAATACAAACAATATAGGGAAAATTGTTTTAAAATAAAAGAAAAAGTCAAATCAGCATGTAAACGTATTTATAACAATGTATGTTTATATATTTAACAAAACGTTGTCGTGAAGATAGCAGCTGTGAAATTGAAATTTTGGATTTCAAGTATACCGTTGCTCCTAATGGTCCAATTTCCCTTATTTTCAGCAACAATTTTTCTAATTTAAATAAACGGTGTATATCGAATTTTGTTTTGAACAAATATTGATGTCGCTAGAGCGATTTTTAAACTTTGGGTTTCAGGTAAATCGCCCCCTTAACGGTGAAATATTAATCTAATATTTAGAAAGCACTCTAATATGTGTTTGAGAATTATATTTGTATGTAAGAGCGTTCTGTAATAACCTTCAGAAAACGTTTGCGTTACATGTTTTTACTATAATAACATTTAAATTAAATTTTCACAGTCAATGAAAATCGATATGATACTTTCGATTGCTTATTGTTCATTGTGTATATTTGCTTAGTATATTGTAATTGTTTTTAAATAGTAACATGTTTTTGTTTTATTGAAACATATGAACATCATCTTCTTAAATACGCAAAGTAACTCGAAACTTTCTGTTATTTCTCTCTATTTTAGTGGATGTAAAGATGATATCAAGGGCTCAGTTCATAAACATGATTACATTTAAAATGTTTAAAAATTTCCCTACAGTATAGCTTTGTCTATATCATGTTTTTCATTTAATTAATAGAATACTGATAATTTTTGTGCTTTAATCTCAACAACAAAAACAACAACAACAATAATAATAATAATAATAATAATAATTATAAAAATGTGGTATCGCTTTTTGTGATATTTAGAGATTGCAAGAATTCTAATTTTGTTCCCCACCATACAGTAAGCCATAACTTAGTTCATTTCTTTAATTAATAAGGCCATAATTTATATTTTACATCCTTTTCAAAGTTACTCTACTAGATGAGGAATTCGCTTAGTTTACGCAGCTCACACGTGATTGACTTTTTTAATTATGTCATCAATTTTTATGTGCAATGTCAGCCGTATGTAGATCGTATTGACACCTACCCTCTCTTTTTAAATTTTGGTAATGCTACAGATTAACACACTAAGAATGCTAGCCTTTCTGAATCAATCACAAAGTAGCAATATCGATTAATCGATCTTGACATAGAAGCTGCTGTGTTGCCTATTTTACTTATTTGTGTGTGTGTGTGTGTGTGTGTGTGTGTGCAGCTATTTCTATCGCGTGTTTGCAGTTGAGTTATTATGATTAATTGAATTGATTAATTTGTAGCAGTTAGAATGTGTTCCAAGGAGATCATTTACAGAATGATTCACGCAGTGATGCCTAATCCTTTGCGTCGAGATGTTAGAGAAGGCTCGAAACTTCACTATGCAGCAATTTAATTGAGGCTATAAACAATTCTACAGCAAAGTAAGTCATTAATACGTGCACTAGGTGACATCGAAAATTCTACAATATCAGCTGTTAAACAGTGGTAGGTGTTGCAACATCGTCACTACAGTATAGCCAACATTACTTGAACTGACGCTGTCAAATGGAATGTTTAGGAGGCGCGGGTATAGAACAGAACTACTCACCAACGTCCTGGTATATTTCAGAGTAAACGACCTCTACTGCTATCTGATCTAAACAACACGGGAAACTAGCAAAAAAAGTATTCCAGTTATTTGACAGTCGCACCTCATGCATGTCATTTTTTATTTTGCATCGTGTTTTATTGTCATTTCTATTACACCTGTTGTTATATACACAGATGGTGCCATAATATATACACACTTCAAGCAAAGAAAAACTGTTAACATAACAAAACTGAATTAACACAAACAGAAAATGATGAGCACTAATCATCTTAGACTTTCACAGTTACAACAGTTGCTATCGGCGTCGATACACTTCTGAGTACATTGAACTACTGATTGAGCAACGTTTGCGAAAGTGTCCTCAGCGATTGCCGCACATGCCGTTTCAATTTCTTCCCGAAGTGCTGTCAGTGTAGCTGGTTTTCTACGGTATACAACATGCTTAAGAGTTCCCCATAGGTAGAAGTCCAACGGAGTTAGATCCGGAGAACGCGGTGGAAACTCAGTCGGACTTCTTCATCCTATCCAGTGCCTTGGATCCAGTGCACGGGGCTTGTTGCTGTGCGAAGTCTCCCAGATCTGTCCTTGTGAACATCGCATACGGTACCACGAGTCTCAAACTTGTCTCGAATGCGTGCAATTGTTACTCACGTTGGCGGTTCTGTTCTGTACACACGTCTCCATTGCCTTTGAACTTCAACAACATTCTCGGTTTTCCATTATCACTTCAAAATTGCTTTCCGCTGTTAAAACGATAATCATGGCTCCACTTTGTTGTAGCAACGCTAGCTTAACGTAATGTGAGTCACATCTGTTTACAAAACATCGTACGATAATCTTATCTTCACTTGTTCATTGTTGATTTACAATAATGCTGCTTCATTTGTTCATTGTTGATTTATCTGTCAAGTAGCAATGCTATCATAATGTATGTGAGTCACATCTGGTTACAGAACATCATACTACACGTTACTGTTGTTTTTCGTCTAACTTTGAAAAACATTAAATAGATATCTACTGTGAAAATGTGTATACATTTATGGCACCCTCGGTATTACATCACGCCTTATCTTGATTAACAAAGGTTTATTGTACATGTTCACAAGTCAACCTATAAGCAAAAGCAATAAGTTTTGAGTATCAGGTTCGCTACAATATTCGGAAGCAATGCTTAGTTACTAGCACAAAAATAAAAATTGTACAAAATGTGAAATATAATAATATCTGTGAATTATTATTTGACAACACATTCGATTCCATTAACCACACAAAATACTGAAACATACGTTCATATGAAAGTTTTGTCATAAAATATATTTGTGTAATCATATATTACTGCTCTGCCACTATATGTAGGTTGTCCCATAATGAACGCAATTTTTAATTGAGGGCCTTTGTCGGTTTTTAGGTCCGAAAATTTTAACAGATTGTCATCTGTTTGTATTGCGATTCATGATTGTCATTTGTGTATATTATCAGTTAAAATGTAGGATCAACGTGTCCAGATTTTTTTTGAATAGTGTTTAACTCCCGTTTTTACTACTGAGGCACCATAGGCTGTGGACACTGGTAATACATGGAATGAAATGACATATTGGGAAATTATTTTTTTTAAGGAAGGAAACGTTCCAGGCCTACGTTTAGGGTACTTCCCCGGCACTTGTCATTTATGAGGACTGAGGAAAACCTGGAAAAAACTCAGTTAGGGAGGACTGTCCTGGTGGAAATCGAACCCCAGACCTCCCGCTCAGGAGTCCGCGCCTTAATGTCCTCGATCACCCCTGGCGATGCATCCGAATTCCAAAAGTGCGTTTTAAGTACGGTGAATGTTATGTAGAGATTGTTATAAGACCGTATAATTTTTGTTAGACGGAATGCACCTAGCGCGTCAACAGTAAAGAAGCTGGTAAGGCAATTTGAAGATCACCTGGACGCTCTCGTCGATCGGTAGAGAATGTTGTCTTCGTCAGACAGAGCGTTGCTTCGAGCCCAGCGAAGTCGATTTGCCACCGTTCTCAACAATTAACCATTCCAATTACAGCGAATTTTAATCTTGTTTTTACATGGACATTCCACGAGCTATCCCTAACCCGAGGCAGAAATTACATGCGTCACGAGTGAAACTCAGCCGGAACTTTGCTCTATAGCCAACAGAGTGAAGGTGTGTCAAAGTAGCCGTGGGGAACACTTGCATGATATCCTGTTTCTTCTTTAATGACAGTGTATGTGCTTTTCAAATAAATTGTGTGTTTATTATTATCTTTTCTAGTGGATATTGACGCATGCTTTGTCTCGGGCAAGACTCAACACTTCGGGCTAGCATCCCTATATTTTCTTCTTCTCCTTGAATGAACCCAAAACGTTCTCTGAACAAGTGTTTGCTCGCTAAAGTACGGCGGTACCTCATTAAGTAAGTTACAAATTGATGTGGACTATTATATGGCAGCATTAGTCTGGTGACAGTTATGACA
This sequence comes from Metallyticus violacea, assembly GCA_030762175.1. Taxonomy (NCBI): domain Eukaryota; kingdom Metazoa; phylum Arthropoda; class Insecta; order Mantodea; family Metallyticidae; genus Metallyticus; species Metallyticus violacea. The sequence continues at coordinate 11,319,050 of CM060832.1, read as the reverse complement.
TTCGGTGTTTACAATAGCGAAACAGCAATTGCAAGATAGCGGAGCCTTTGAGTGAGTGTAAAGCCCTCGAACTGCTCTCCGTTGAGGGCAAAATGTATGGAATCAAAGAATGTTCATAAAGAAATGCTTCCCATCTACGGTGAGAAGTGCTGACTTGTCAAGCTGTACGCAATTGGATGCAGAAGTTCTCTGAAGACAAACACCGCAGGTACCAGCCAACGAAGATTTGCCACAGAGGCGAATTTACATCAAGTTGAAGACTTAATCCTAGCAGACAGAAGGGTGACTATGGACACTAGAGTCCCTGCTATTGGTTGTTCACATGGCATGAACTTCCTCATAACAAATAAGACTTCACAAAGCCTGTGCATGATGTGCTAGCCCGGATTGTCACAATGATGAGTCTTGGGTTCTGGGTTCACCATTACCAGCCCGAGACAAAGCGTGTGTCAATATCCGACAGTCTTCTTAAATCACAAAGACATTAACTACTCACCTCATTACAGTCTCAAGGATAAACCACAAATGCCGACTGCTCAGGAAACTTTGTAAGGCCATTCAACGGAAGCGAGTAGTATTCCTCACCAAAAACGTGTAGCTATCGCATGACAACGCGCGTCCTCATGTTGCTAACTATACAATTAAAAGGCTGTGAAATTTCAAGTGGGAAGTTTCGAGCATCCTCCGTATAGTCCTGACCATGCTCCAAGCGATTTCCATTTGTTCAGCCCTCTTAAATATCATCTGTCGTGTGAACACTTTCTCGACAATGAAGTTGTAGATCCGGAAGTCACGTCTGGTTCTAATATCAGCTCAAATAATTTTATGCTGCTGGATTTCAGAGCTTGTGAAACGATGGGACAACTAGTTCAATGTACAGGGAGATTATGTGGAGAAATAAAAGTACACAAGCTGTAGAGACAGTTATTTAGGATAAACTTGCACACAACCTTCAGGGGAAATATGTAAGAAACATATTTATTCAAATTTAGAAATGTGCAACATGTGACGCTTGAGCACTGCAACTTCTGTATGTAGAATTTGGATACAAATGGCTGCTCACTTGCTTTACAAAATTTCACCAGCGCTTACCAGTGATTTCGAGAAGAGAGGAACGCAATCTGTCTTTATTACCGCGGGTTAGACGCACTACATCTTGTTCTTGGGTCGTTTCTTTTGTAAACTCAGGTTAAGCTTCACAAAGGCGTGAGAAATATTACCCGCCTCGGCTTACTTTATCGGTTGCGAACTCGGTAACTAACTGCCTACGTCATACTACGTCATACTTCGCACTCTGTACAGTCGCTGATAACGGTTGTTGTGTTAAGGCATTTTAATTGTTATAAAGTACGGGTCTCCGATTGATGGGGTTCATGAGGCTACTGTGAATTGCTTTGTACCATGTGTAATGGATTACAAGCGTTTTTAGTTAATACAGTGACTAACAGATTTAGAATAAACTTATTACGTTTCAATGTGCGCAACATTAATAGCGTGGCAGGTGTCCAAATGAAACTGAATTTCAATCCATACTTTGATAATAAAAGTTTGGAATAACGCTTGCAATTGTTTCTGTGACTCTTTGCTAGAGGTGGTCAAGAGTCTCAATTGTTTCACTGTAAATTCCATTTTTTGGCATAATCCCATAAGAAGAAGTTAGTGGCTTAATATCGGGAGTTTTACGAGTCATGGGATAGATCCATTTCTGCCAACATGGAAATTGATTATTCAACTCTGCTAGCACACAATTTGTGAAGTGGAACGGCGCTCCGTCTTGCTGAAAATGTTTCTGCAGCTCACCGTCATCCATTTCCGTTTGTTCCATTTCAGGTGAAAGAAAAGTCTGCAGCACGACCATGTTCGCAATGGGGTTATGATTTCAGAGAATAAGAATGGACCAAAAATGTTATAAACACTTTCCACCTTGTGCTTTCGTCTGACTTCATGTTGCATTTGAATGTTATAGGAAGTTAACTTCAATATTTTCTGCACATCGTGCACAGTTTACTTAATAATGTCTAACTCCAAGCCCGGAACCATGAACCTTTCTCATCTGCTTCCAATGGATGACGTTTCTATCGCGAAACCGCTCGACGCGTAGCGGCTCAAGCTGGTACCGCGGTGAACGGGAGTTAGTCTGCAACTATGATTGTCGTGTAACTAAAACACACATAAAACATACATTTATTCACCATTATCAAGCAAGAAGATGCTGGAACTGTCTTCCTTCATCTTCCATACATTTCTGGCATCGGCTTATGGAATTAACCATCACCCTCTGCAGTTACCTTTGAGAAATGGAAGAAATTTCTTCACAAACGTTATTTTTAAGTTCATATAATGTGTGGATTAGCCTTGTAAACTATTTCCTTGATGCTCCCCCCCACTAGATATACAACTCGCAGGAGACATGGGTTGTATGTGCCTGTTGGAAATTTGAAAACCTACGAGGGTAGATCCATAAGTTTACGGCCAGGCCGATAAGGATTATCGCCTTCACAAAATCCTTATCTGGTGTCATACCTTGTATATGTTAAGTAAATAATTGAATCTGTAACTTCCGCACCGCTGTGTTCAGAGTATAAAGAAGCCTATGTGTAGAAGATTGTGACACATTCAAAATGGAGTGTAAAGCTGTTATTTAATTTCTTCACAAAAGAAGGACTTACTCCACATGAAATTAAACGATTGAACGGTTTATGTGGGGAAGCGTCCTCTCATATTCTACCGTAAAAGAATGGACTTTTCCGAATGGGTCGAGAAAGCATTGAAGACGAAGAGCGTGCAGGTCCGCTCTTGGAGGTGCTCACTCCTGAAAACATCGTTTTTGTGAAGGGAGAAATTATGGAAGACCGGCGGATCAAAGTTATAGAAATAGTAGCAAGCAACAGCCTTTCGAATTATTCATGAACATTTAAACATGAATAAGGTTAATGCAAGATGAGTGCCTAGACTTCTTTCCTCAGTCCAAAAGCAGCAACGAGTCATGTGTTTCAGGCATTTTTGGAGCTCTGCCGTGACAACGAGAGAGAGAAGTTCTGCAAAACTGTTGTTACAAGAGGTGGAATTATGGTCCTCTACTATGATACCTTGTCCAAAAGAGAATCATTGGAGTGACGTAAACCTGGCGAAGCATCGCCTCTAAAGGCCAAGGTCACTCAGTTAACCAAAACGTGGCCACAATCTTTTGGGACTGTGAAGGAATACTCTTCATTGACTTCAAGGACAGGAACACCACAGTAAATGGAGAGTACTATGCTGGCCTACTGCACAGACCACGTGCTTCCATCAAAGAGAAAAGGCGAGGAATGCTGAGTGGAGGTGTGCTTGCCTTCTTTACAACAACGCGCCTGTGCATTCAGCTCTTGTTGCAAAGGAAGCTGTGAAGAAATGTGCCTTCAAGGAGATCGCCCATCCACCTTACAGCCCAGATCTATCTCCCAGTGACTATTCTCAAAACTCAAGAAGGACCTTCGAGGAAAGAAATTTAAGTGTGACGAAGAAGTGATGGATGCTGTTTATGTTCATTTTGCAGGCAAAATTTTTGACTTTGGGGAGGGGGGTTGAAATATTAATTCAAAGATGTGAGAAGTGTATTGAAATAAAGGATAACTATATTGAAAAGTGAAATATAGTTTTTGTGTTTATCATACCTAGAAAATGTTTAGGCCGGAAACTTATGGACCTACCCTCATACGTTCCCTAACAGTTAATTTACGGGAAAAGTGTTGCAAAATATTCTGCACATACTTATCTATTAATTTGCTTTTTAAAAAAAAAATAGGGTTTATCTCGCCGCTAATGGCGCACTATGGTCCTATATTTTGATCTTTCCTTAAGTTTTTCTGAATTACAATATCGGGTGTTTTGTAAATTAATTCACCCGGTTTGGTGAAACCAAGATACCTCCTTATAGAAAATGAAATTAGAGCCAATTTCTCCGTCAAGCGCACTATTCAAAATTCATTCACATCTACTCCTGCATGTAGTCGCCCGGTTTTAGATCTTGCACTAGAGTAATTTTATGCGATTTCAATACCAGTAGCTTTGTAGCCTTCGAATAGAGGAATAGAAAACTCCCGTTTGCTGAGAAAGACGCCCAAGTGATTTTTAGGGGAACGGTCCAATGTTATGCATTGAAACAATCTCCATACTTTGAAACAATCTCTATACATCACGAGCCGCTTCTGTATGCATTCCGTATAGTAAATAAATATTCTTTGGGGAACAGAATACCCCAATTTAGCAAGATTTTGTACTCGTTTAAAAAACTTTCAAGTAACCAAAAATTTCACTCCAGAAAACAACAGATGTCGCACGTATGTCAGGGCTGTAGAGTGGATGGTCAAGCAACTGAACTTTGGCGACTTCCAATTATAAATTCAGCTCCTTTGACAATATCTCAATCCGAATACCGTGGTGTTTTTGAAAGTGGTTTCACCATCTACAACTGTGTTTTCCCTAAAATTTGCAGCTGTTCTGTGAGAAGAAGCACTATCATTTTCATTTACCCACGCGCAATTCTGGGCTTTATTTGGGGTGGTGTAGTAATAAAACCTACTTTCATCACCAGTGCATATATCTGTCAAATGTTTAGAAACATGCTCCACAATTTTATTTCTTCTCTTCTCTTCATTGGTTACGGAATGTGGAACCCATTTTGCAGATTTTTTGTAGCTTTAAATGTTCATGTCAATGTTACCAACACTGATGCCCACTTCCATACTTAGCATTTCAATAGTAATATGTCGATTTTCCTCCACCAAGTTCCTCACTCTTTGAATTGTTCTCTCGTTCACAGCTTCCCGAGGCCAGAGCGAGGGTTGTCTTTCAAAGTCTCTCGCCCTTCTTCAAATGATCGAATCCATCTTGCAATGGTAGCAAATGAACACACTTGATCACCATGAACAGTTATCAAGTCCTCGCTCTTTCAACTGCTTATAGCGTGTGAAGATGTGGCATCTAAAGTTTTCTTTAGAAATATTCCGATTTTTCACCAACTATTGACACAGGAATGAACTCAACAGACTGTACCATAGTGACTATGCAAGTTTAAACTTGCAATTGTACATTTTTTGATAGCTTAAGGTTCATCGTTGCCATCAGCTTAGTTACATTTTTGCGGACATCATGGCAGATAAGATCTGGGGCTATTCAGAACCAGATGATAAAACTTTACAATACCCCAAAAAGCCTATATCTCTGACCACTTCTATTTTAACCAAATGGAAAGGGAAGCTTTGACAGCCTCTCTACCATATCCCTGTTAAAATTATTCTTTCTTTTTTTTACAAGGATGTTCATGCTTTATTTAGAAACTGTTCTGTATTAAATCATACGGAACTAGAATTAACTAATGGCGAGAGAAGCACAAACAGGAGTCTCTAATCCGCCATATAACGGTGTAAATGTGAAACAATTCCAAGCAAGAGCAGCAGGGCGGGCGGGGGTGCCACTCGCTTGTCCACCCCATCTGTCAGACCCTCCCCATCTGCTGCAGTTCCCATCATTTAAGCCATAAGCCCTTCCGTCCACTCTTTCACAGTACAGCCGACATCGCATTCGTCTAATATCGCTAGTTGCGGTATTCAAGCGTTTTATGCAGGGACACACCAAACGCTTTCAATGGCGCAGCCAGAAAATGTTGCGGGAAATTAATTTAAAAATAGGGATGTTCAGTCGTGTGCTTCCAAATTCTAAACAGAGAAATAAATATGAGAGAGGATTAATAAGTCTGGTAAAAAAAAACCATTATATATATATATATATATAGGAAAAACATTGTTATTTCTCAACTTTGAGCTCAATACATTTATTTCCCTAGAAAAAATGTCTTTCAAAGTGTTCAAAATACTCGTGTATATCACAGTAATTTCTTTATTCAACGAAAATTTATTCCCCCAATCCAATTTTTGAGGTTAGGAAAGAGAAGAAAGTCACATGGGGCTAAATCTGGGCAATGGGTGGTTCAGGAACAATTTCGAAGCCCAGCTTGAGCACTTTTGCCATCGCAACGTCAGCCAAAGCCAATGCTTGCATACAACTGCTGCGTCCCTACCTGTATCAGGACTTAACCGCAGTATAGGATGTTTGTGTACATGAGGAAGAAGAATGAATGCAGACAGTTTATATTTGTGGGTGGTTCTGACGTCCTGGGCGATACGGACATCTCCTGAAAATCCAGTTTTGGGCACGCCCATGCTGCTATCTGTTGTATTTTGAAAAGTTGTGAGAATTTAAAGCAGTTGATAGACTTGATGCTATTGTCATCCAAGATGCCCGCAGGCCAAGCGAGGCGCCTTGAATTTTGGCTTCGCAATTATAATTGCCATATGAGCAAACGAGAGCATTCTCATGATGAGTTATCCGTGCCTCATTTCATCCTCCATATATGGAAGGGATGAGGCTTAGTGCAGTATCTAGCAGGCTAGCAGAGGTATACAGAATAAACAACTCTAAGCCTTCTATTCTGGTACAAGGATCAGACAACTATTTGCTGTCATGCCCCAGGTTTTAACAGGGTAGAGCATGATGCGGATGATCAGAGCTTTAGTTTTCAAAGAACCGGCATCACTTTTGAACTGAACACAGGATCAGTTGAGCAATTGTTCCCCAAACTTTATGAGCAGGCTTATTGTTCTTGTGAACGAACATTATTTTGCGAGCTAAACCCGGTCGCTTCTGTTTCAAGTCACTATGCAAACGGTGCAATAACGTTGCGTTGTAAAGTCAGTCACTGTTTTACCCGTTTCCAAACAGTCAATAATAATGTTGCCATGTAAGTCCCAATAAAAGATTACCATAAAAAACGGGTTTAGTATTTTTTTTTTTTTTGTTATTTCTGTATTTTTTGTTTGTTTATTTTTTCAGTGTCCCTTCGCCACTGTTTTGACTACCGTTTGCCTCCGGGGTGTAGTGGTGGATCCAAGTTCCGTCTAAAGTCACCGACACCAGAAGGCATTCGGAATATGCTGAAACTTTTCCAAACACAATTTTGACATGTTCTTTCTCGAGCGTTTTTGGTCTGGAGTCAACAAACGCGGCACCAATCGCATACTTAGCTTTTTCATATGCAAAACTCCAAGCAGGTATTATGTACCATTCATATGAGATTTTTTTTTGTTTGGTTTAGTTTATTTACGAACGTTCTTTAACATGCCAGGTCATCAGTGTCTCATTTAACTCAGGGAGTGAAACGGCCGACAAATTTTGCTCGGAGAACTCTTCTTTCAGGCTTGAGATTCTTTTACATGCCGTAAATGTACGACACGGGACCCACGGCTTTGCTTCCCTTCCGAAGGAAGCCATACTTAGCATTTTTACGCTCAAAATCCATCGGTCCTGGCCGGGATCGAACCCAGGATCTTGGGTTTATGGGGCAAGTATGGTTACCACCACACCACCATCGATTCATATGAAATACCTACCATCTCAGCAATCTCTCAAATTTCAATTGGAAGGTCTTCTATCACGATACTATGAATTTTCTCGAGCCATTTCTTAAGAAGAAACCTCAATCGGGCGTCCGGAACGTTCAGCATCTGCGGTGCTCTTACGACCACGTTTAAATTAATTTACTCAGTTAAAAATTTGTCTTGAATGCTGGTGCAGAGTCTACATGAACTTCCTTTAGGTAAAAGTAAATGGGGGTATGTACTGAACGACAAACATCCCCCGCGTCATGACGTGTCAACAATGGCTTGAAGTATTTTATCACTTATGACGAAACTGGTCTATTATTACCACTCAAACTACACAAGAGAGCTCACGTGTAATTTTTCCTAACAAAGAAAAAGTTCAGCCATGTGCACGAAATGTCATCCACTTCAAAACGGACGTCCTCTTCGATCATGCGGTGAAAGAACAACTTATGTTTACTGTGGTTACTACTGAGACATACTGAAGGGGACCAACTCTTGCTTTGATAGGATCCTGTGGCCTGTACAGTTGAAATACCATAGTAGAACAAGAAATTGGGGTCATGCTAAAAACCCACTTTTTGCTCCAAAGTTACACAGTGTAACTTTCCCCTGTTTCCTGCAGTAAAAAAGAAGCTTCATATTCGTCGTTTTGAAAGAAAGTAATGGAGAATTAAACAATGTTGTTATGGGTATATGCAACAGTATTTTTAAAATGGTGTTCAGAGAGTATTTTGAACTGTGATATGGTCTTTGAAACACCTGTCTTTCCTTAGAGGGAGAATATTTTAAAACTGTATAACGGAATTTGAGTGAAATAAAGGCTGTATGTGCAAGTTATAAAATCAGTTCGGATATTTTTTGATTCTGAGCCTTCCAAAGGGTTTCTAAAAGAAGACAGGCTGAATTATAAGTTACGTTATTTGAAATTATCATATTTGAGCAGAACTAGCTTTATTGCATAATATGGATAAATAGCAACGGCCCACTGATCTACAATTGATAGTACGGTTGTTTTAAGTAAATGTTTTTGCGTTTCGCCTCATGAAACGAGAGTATACGCACCAATAAAGTTCTGTTTACTTCTGAGTCACATACTCGCGGAGACGTGTGAAAAAATATTTCAGCTCACCTACGACGTTCTACTGTCTTGGTTTAATGAATTAATGAAGAAAGATACGGTGGGCCTCGTGCTTCAGCAAGTGCGGTTAGAATACGGCTGTTGGGATTGTCCTTGAATATGGGTAGTTAACAATGCGTCAGCTCAGTGAAACCTTGAGAATATTAAAAATTCTCCATGAACATTTCACTTGTGTGACGTCATCATAAAACCGATCGATGAAACGAAACTTTTTTTTTTTTTTAATTCTGACAAATCACAGCCCGAAATTGCAGTAAAATTATCGTCAAGTTTTTCCAAATCTCTTTACCGCGCGGAGTGTATTTGTCTTCTGGTCAGTGTAGCCATGTCAATACCTCACTATAATACCCGAGCACTCATGAAAGACCCCTTTTGCTAGCAAGCGGTGGGAAGGTATTGATAACAACAAAACTGTCGACTGTGACAATCACGATAGCCCCTTCATTCAAATTTGATAACTGTGTTTTCATTAATGTATATTTAACTAACTAAATGTGTATTCTCTCAAACAATTGTTTTTTGTAATAAACTCAGTTATTTGAAATCATTTTACCAATATCTGCCTAAGTAACCATAAATTTTAATAAACACGTTGTTCAGAATGATAAAATGTTTTCTCTGTTTTGTTTTAATCAGTTGGTATTAGTAAATCGAACGGTAGTGATTGTAATATTCGATTTTCACATATTTTATTCTCACGGTTTGTGAATAAATAGCTATTCATAAGTAAGCATAACATTTTATACAGCTGTTAATATTCTGTGCGCGAATTTCAAATATATATTATTTTTATTCTTATTCTATCCATGAAAGAGTCCTAAACCCGTATTTGACTCTTATCTATTGTGACAATCGACATTCGTATGTTGCAAGGTGGCTTGAAAAGGCTAAGTATTCATAATACATATATACGTTATTACAATTTTGTAAGTCAAGTTTAGGGGAATTATATTTAAATGCTTATTTTGTTCCTGTAATAGTCCTAATAAATGTCTTTTGACTCTAGAGCAAAGGGCTGTTTGTTAGGTGCTGCGTCCCTCTTCTGATGGTTTTTTTTTTTTTTTTTGAGTAGTGTTTAACGCCCGTTTTTACTACTGAGGCACCACAGGCGGTGGACACTGATGATACATGAAATGAAATGGTATATTGGGAAAGGATTTTTTTTTAAGGAAGGAAGCGTTCCAGGCCTAAGTTTAGGTACCTCCCCGGCATTTGCCAGGTATGAAGACTGAGGAAAACCTGGAAAAAACCCCAGTCAGGGAGGACGGTCCTGGCGGGATTCGAACCGCAGACCTCCCGCTCACGAGTCCATGCCTTAACGACCTCGGCCACCCGTGGCGGTCTTCTGATGGTAGTGATGCCTTTCTTGAATCAGTTATCACAGTGTGAAGTTTTCTTATTCCTCCCCCAAAAGAAACTAAGCAAATACAGCGATTAAGAGATTTGAAAGATTCTCAAGGGCATCACAAAGAAAACCTTGAGCCATATGTTTCAGGACTGACAGAAACGTAATAATTGTATTCAAATGGGAGGGGATTACTTTTGAAAATACTATGCTGACACTGAAATGGCGTAATAAATAGTGAAAAAAAAAAAACAGCTTCAGTTTTTTCGATACCTTGAGTTTATCAAAAATAAACATAAGTCGTTTTTATCCAGAAAATAAATAAGATGGTTTTAGAATTAACAATTATATTTGTATACAGAGGTCCTCACGTTGTAGAGGAAAAGTTGATCTCGCAGTCGACAGTCAGTGTAGCAAGTTGTACCTTCAGGGAGACCGTTGTATTGTGGCAGACGCATCAGTCGATACGAAAGGGTGGCAGTCTCTAGAGACACCGTTTCCTGCAGCATCTCTGCAGGGAGCAACTAATTTCCTTATTTGTTTGTTGCCAACATGCACTGTTTTATATAATTTAATTTAATCATAATATAAGGGAATATATACTCCTTTGAAATGTTTGTAAACCAAATTCGTGATAATTTTGTTTGAAAAAAGAGATAAAAAACAAATTTAAATATGTTACGAGGGTTGTTCTAAAAATTCTCGACCTGATTCGTAAATGTCTTGAATATGGCCAAATGATTAAGATAATTAATAAGTATCATCCTTTAAATGGCGCGCTGTAAATTTTCAGACACGTAAGTGTAGTCAATTGTTTGTGACGATCGTGTAAAAAAAAAAAACCAGTGTTAACATTTTCTACAAAATGGATAAAACTGAAATACGAGCTGTGATAAAGTATTTCATTTTGAAGGGTTTAATCCCAACATAAATACAAAAGGAGTTAGATTCCACATTAAAGGATTCTTTCCCTTTTTTTTTTTCGACGGTTAAAAAGAGAACTGCAAAATGTAAACGTGGTTGTACATTCATTCAAGATAATGGGGTGTTCATGGCGCACCAAAATTGCTACGACCGACGGGATTGGGATCTGCCGTGCTATTTCGATGGATGGTCTGTGGCAGAGGTGGATAGTTCAGTACTTGTGTCTTGCTCACAACTGACCGCTTGTGCCTATGTCTCCAATAGGGGGAGCACACCGTACCTGCTCAACTCGCCCTTGGTAACGAATGACATGAAATGGGAAAGCGGAAAATTCGTGGTTAAGAAGAGCCATCCTGTGTACGCCTAAGTGACCAGGGGAAAACCCCAATGTCAGGATGGCCAGCCCAACGGAAATTAATCTAGGACCTTCCGAATGCGTTACCTCTTGATCCACCTCGCTTGGTGCCGTGCTATTTAGGCAGATTATCTGAATTGCCCTTATGCAAAACATTTTGTTCTCACCTAAATATCGTCAATCAATAACAGAGAACTCTAAATGTTGAAAACCTGGCAAGAAGGGTCCGTGGTAGAAAATCTTAGCATAATGGCGCTATAACAATATGAACCTTTTGAAACTGTGGGAAGTTAACCCCGGAATAAAGCTCTCAAACCAACAATCAACTTTATAACAGCAGAAAAGTTGAATTACACGTCAGAATTAAGAGTTCTGTGTGTGTGGAATCAGTGAAACATACTAAAAGCATGACTTGGGAAGACAGCAAGAAGACGACAAGAAGAAAACGACATTCTTGGGTACCGCCACGGGTAGCCGAGGTCGTTAATGCGCGGACTCGTGTGCGGGAGGTCTGGAGCGATTCTCTCCAAGACTGTCCTTCCTGACTGAGGTTTTTTCCAGGTTTTACTCAGTCCTCATAAATGGCAATTGCCGGGTAGGTACCCTAAACTTAGGCCTGAAACGTTTCCTTCCTTTAAAAAAAATCATTTTCCAATATATCATTTCATCTCGTGTATCATCAGTGTCTACTGTGTCGGTCCTGGTGGTGTAGTGGTTACCATACTTGCTTCCTACACCCAAGATCGCGGGTTCGAACTCGGCCAGGACCGATGGATTTTTTCGGGCATAAAAATCTTAAGTATGGCTCCCGTGGGTCCCGTGTCACACATTTGCGGCACGAAAAAGAACGTCAAGCCTGAAAGAGAGGCCTCTGAGCAAAATTTGTCGGCCGTTTCACGCCCTGAGTTGAATGGGACGCTTATGACCTAAGAGCGTCCATAAATAAATCAATCAAAAAAAAGTGTCTACTGTGGTGCCTCAGTAGTAAAAACGGGCGTCAAAAACACTCTTGGGTGACACTTCTGCGATTTAAGGGGTGATCAAGTGTTCATATATATTATTTGAGATAATATAATCTGAGATCTGCACCCTCAACTATCACTTCATCTCCAGTTCTACCAACACGCTTTAAGGAAGCTACGCATGTTGAATGCTATGCAAGAGGACGGCAGTGTCTCCAGAGGTGTCGCGGGTATAAAATAAAACACCAACCATTAGTCAATTTGGCAAGAAGAAAGAAGGTGACTTCAACTTATAGAGCTTTAGTTATAAATCTCATCGCACATGCAAAGTGTTACGATAACTGCTCTATAAAGATTAATCACGACTTTTTACAGGCATACTTTCTCGCCTTAAATTTTAATTTTACAATATTTTGTTAGCTTAATAATACGTAAAGTACACGTGTACTAATTTCGTTTTTTACTTCCGGTTCGCTCCTGCGACAGGTGTGAAAGTTGAGACACGTTTAGTTCATCCTACAGCAAAATGACACGCGACTAACAAATGCTGCTCTAAAATTATGCTTTCGTCTTCATCTTCACTTAGCCCCATCAAATGTTACAGCATTTGGAGAGGCCGTTCTTCCCTCAGTTAAAAGATGGTTTAAAATGTTTAAAGAGATTTCTAGGGAAAGTGGACACGAGTAGACCACTGCTGTCATTGTGAGAAAAGGTCGTTAAAAACACTTTAAGAAATCCTGAAAAGTTCACTGGGTGACACCCACACGTGTTCCATGACTGCTGATTTCCGCACAAAAGGACGTTCGCGTGCAGTTGAAGTTGAGGTGCCGAGTATCTTTCAAAACACAGCTGATGTCTACATCATTTCGATCTTGAGAGCAAACAGCAAAGCTCTGTGTGGAAATATCCATCATCACCGATATCAGAAAATGCAAAGATGGTAGCTTCAGCTAGGAAAGTTATGACTTCTTTTATCGTATTCAAAGGGTGGTTTACCATTGTCATACCTGCACGTACAACGATAGGGCAATGGTATAGGGCACTCTGCAAGGCCAAATTACACGCTGCAAAATGCCGCTTTCCCGTGCAACAAGCTGGATACTGCATCAGATAATGAACGACCGCACATTGCAAATGTTTTTGCTAAAAATAAATATGAAGTGTGCTCCTCACTCTCCCTACAGTTGGTCATGGTGGTGTAGTGGTTACCATACTTGCCTCCTACACCCAAATCGCGGGTTCGATCCCAGCCAGGACCGATGGAATTTTTTCGGGCGTAAAAATCCTAAGTATGGCTTTCTTCGGAAGGGAAGTAAAGCCGTAGGTCCCGTGTCGTACATTTGCGGCACGAAAAAGAACCCCAAGCCTGAAAGAGAGGCCTCTGAGCAAAATTTGTCGGCCGTTTCACGCCCTGAGTTGAATGGGACGCTGATGACCTGAGATGTTAAAGAGCGTCCATAAATAAATAAATCAATCTATCCCTACAGTCCAGATTTAGTCCCGTGAAATTTATTCTTTTTCTCCAATATAAAAAAGTATTTGTGGAAGACTTTTTCCATTATCAGAAACTGATAAAGGCTGCGGAGGCGATTCCGAAGGACCTGTCAGAAACGTTTCTCAGCATTTCTTTGAATACTGGTAGAAACGATAAGACAGCTTTGAGAAATATCATCAAAATTATGAGGATGAGTGAAAATATGTTTCTAAAATTATGATAATTTTTTATTGAATAGCCCTCGCATTTATGGATTTTATATCCATTTTTTTGCTAATTAATGATTACATTTTATACATAGTTAAGAAAATAGTAGTATTAATATATTTCGTTAAGAATTTGTAAAAAAAAGGGCACGAGAGGCAGAAGTAAAGGAAAATTAAACCGATATTAAACTATCACTTTAGTATAAAAGGAAAAGGGAAAGAACGTTTAAAACGAAGTTGTCAAATTGATATAATTAGAAAAGCGATACACAGTACAAAAGAAGAGATTAAGTGTATACACATACCCAGCTAAGGAAACAGGGACAGAGTCTGGTCGACGTTGCAAGTGCTGAATAACAGAGTCCATCCCTTCGTGTGCTCGGATGCCAGAACATTAAAGTTTTATGTTTCGCGCTCTTATAAGCCTCCCATTAAGAGGATATTGTAGGCTGTGCATATACCTTAAAAGCGTGGATTTTTTTTTCTGCGGCGCTTTCCTCTTCTGAAACCGTGTAAAATTAGGAAGAGAATAAGTGGAGAGCAGGAAAGAGAGTAAAAAAACCTGGAGAAGGGAGCGTAATGACTGAAATTCTAATCCTTTTGGATGACCGAACTGGAAAAAGGATTTACTGTTTACGTCATATATTATTATCCCTCACCTCACTAAGACAGCCTAGTTCTTAGTATTAAGTAGTTCTATATCCTTCATATGTCATGTCCAAGGAACGAATTTTAAGGTACAGTACGTATTTAAAATATAGCTGCTTTCATACGAGTTACGAGGGTAGGTCCATAGGTTTCCGGCCTCGCTGATAAGGATTATCGCCTTCACAAAATCCTTATCTGATGTCATGCCTTATCTGTTAAGTAAATAATTGCTGCTGTAACTTCCACTCCATTGTGTTCAGTTGTTCAGATATAGTTGCCTAAAGAAGGCTATGTGTAGAAGGTTTTAACGATGGAGTATTGAGCTGTTATCAAGTTCTTACAAAAGAAGAACTTGCTCCAAATGAAATCAAACAGCGATTGGACGGTGTACATGGGGAAGCACCCCCCTCATATTCTACCGTAAAAGAATGGATCAAACTTTTTCGAATGGGCCGAGAAAGCATTGAAGATGATGAACGCGCAGATCGGCCCTTGAAGGTGCTCACTCCTGTAAACATCGTTCTTGTGGAAGGAGAAATTATGGAAGACCGGCGGCTCAAAGTTACAGAAATAGCAACAAGGTTGGGCCTTTCTAAATCAACAGTCCTTCGAATTATCCATGAACATTTAAACATGAATAAGATTAGTGCAAGATGGGTACCTAGACTTCTTTCCTCAGTCCAAAAGCAGCAACGAGTCATCTGTTGTCAGGCATTTTTGGAGCTCTGCCGTGGCAACGAGAGAGAAGTTATGCAAACCATTGCTACAGGAGATGAAACTATGATCCTCTACTATGATACCTTGTCCAAAAGAGAATTAGTGGAGTGGCGTAAACCTGGCGAAGCACCGCCTCTAAAGGACAAGGTCACTCAGTCAACCAATAGATCATGGCCACAATATTTTGGGACTGTGAAGGAATACTTTTCATTGACCTCAAGGAGAGGAACACAACAGTAAATGGGGAGTACTATGCTTGCCTACTGCACAGACTACGTGCTTCCATCAAAGAGAAAAGGCAAGGAAAGCTGTGGTGGTGTGTGCATTCGTCATGACAACGTTCCTGTGCATACAGCACTTGTTGCAAAACTGTGAAGAAATGTCGCTACAAGGAGATCGATCATCCCCCCTACAGTCCTGATCTAGCTCCCAGGGACTATTTCCTCCTCTCAAAACGCAAGATGGACCTTCGAAGAAGGAAATTTAAGTGTGACGAAGAAATGATGGATGCTGTTTATGCTCATTTTGCAAACAAGACTTCTGACTATTTAGGGGGTGGAGGGTGGAATGTTAATTGAAAGATATGAGAAGTATATTGCAATAAAAGGTAACTATATTGAAAAGTGAAATATAGTTTTTATCTTTATTATACCTAGAAAATGGTTAGGCTTTTAAGAAACTTATGAACTTACACTCGTATATGATATTTGTGTTTTAGAGTTATAAATGAAACGAAGTAGACAAATTTTGTTGCTACTTTTTGCGGTAAGATTAGCTTATTTATCCCCCTTTCATCCATTCTTCGATGCTTCAGAGCCTTTTTAAAACATTTTCTTTTCTATTTTGTTAAAAACTGGACGTAAAAATAAATTATTTTCCTTTTCTTGAGCGGAAAAATAAACTATTTTACTTTTCATGAGAAGCTACATAAAATCCTAAAGAGTCATTTTGTAGATCAGAATGAGATCTATAAAATTATATATTTATAACTTTCCAATAGTTTCCAAGTTAGTATAAAACAAATTCTTCAAGAGAAAACACAATTTTCAATCAAAGCTATTCGCCAGAACAGCGATTGTCTATTTGGTGCGCGCACATTTTACATAAAATGACTCACATATTTACCTATGCTAACTGCTAGTCTCGCTCGAGTAATTCATTGTGCTTGTGTTGTTGCAATCCTAGTGCTCTACGTTGCCAAATGTTCAAAAGATAACGTTGCATGCACTTCCATAAGAATTCCAGTGACAGTTTCAGCTGATTCTTCAACGTGCCCTCTGAGTGTAAATATTACAATCTTTGACAAGCATCAAAGAGTCAGAATAAACCAGTACGGCAAGGAAGAATGTTGAAAACTCCACAAACCGCAACCTAAGCAAACTATCTTGATACTTTCCTTCACTTCAGAATCTGAAAAGCAGCCGTCATCGAGTCAGTTCTCTGCCCATCTTACCATGAGACGGAAATTCCAATCTGCAAGGTCAACATGCATTCAAATCATTTCTCGAGAGGTATATGTTAGATGGTTTCCCCCTTAAAAAAAGTTACACGAAGCCAATTTATGAGAATATTTTTGAGAAAATAAAAAATGTGGTGCAAAAATGAAGTGATGTTAATGAACTACCCTAAATAATTTCAGAGTGTGGAGGTGTTCTAGACAGGTAATAGAAAACTGAGAGAGAAAACGTCTGTTCTAATTTTGAAGTTATAGCTATTAGTTTCTAAAGCACCAGTACGCCACTGGCTAATGAAGATTCCTCTCGAAAGCATAACTGAGATAAGGAAGGGAGGCCTCTGAATCAATCACTCTGGCGCAATAGTTGTGGCATTAGTTTTCGAGTAAGAGGTAGTCATTTGTTTTCAAGTTCCAGTCTCGTTCTTCACTTTTTATAGCGTTTATCCCTCATTTTTAGCTTACGTTTCCATTTATACACTGTATCGATTCATATATTACAATTTTATTGTCTTATCAGTCAGAATGGTTTCCTAATATGTGTTAGATAAATTAAATTTTGGGTATCATGGTAGTAGTAAGCTTATTAGGTGTGTATGTTGGTAATAAATTCATTGTTGAGAAAGAGAATAAAAATTGAAAGCATAAAGTAAATTTCATTCATAATTTTTAGTGTGCGTATCGCAGCACTTCATATTAAATAAAATAAAGCAATTACTAACGACATAATAAGAAATGAACCAGCGGAACATCCACTTTTGCGTTATGCATTACGCCACACCAAGCAGTTAAAAAGCTTCCTCTAGAGTAGGCTATATCAAGACATTTCAATGTAGTCGGTCTTGGCCACATAATGCAAGAAGGCAGTTATAGATATTCAGTGTCGCACTGTCAAATAATTATTTCGAGATTTGAGGGATTTTATGGCACTAAATGTTGAAAACGCTGATAACGAACTGTGAAAAAGCGATATTTCTATGCTCGCAAGACAGTTTTAAAGATATTCCAATCCAATTTTTCACTCGGCTTGGCCTTAACACCGACTTATGAGCATCTGATGCTAAAATGTTTAACACCATAAACCAGCGTTATGTTTAGTTGTGGACCATACATTTACCTTTCTAAAATTGCTTATATACATATCTCTACACTCTCAGAAAGTATATCGGCGTAATATACAGAGGATGCCAAAATGTATACAAACTTTCACAGTAGATATCTATTTAATATATTTCAAAGTTGGACCGAAAAACAACAGTAATGTGTAGTATGATGTTCTGTAAGCATATGTGACTCACATTACGTTATGCTAGCCTTGCTACAACAAAATGGAGCCGAGATAATCGTTTGAACAAGCGGAAAGCAATTTTGAAGTAACATTGGAAAACCGAAAATGTTGTTGAAGTTCAAAGGTAATGGAGACGTGTGTACAGAACAGAACCGCCAACGCGAATAATAACTCCATCTTATCCGCCATTCATACACTATATGGAAATGAAGAATTTTGCTTCAAACAGGAGGGTGCACCACATTACCACCGAGATATACGTGCATACCTTGATGACAATCTTCCAAGGCACCACTGGATAGACCAAGAGGTCCAATTGAGTTTCCACCGCGTTTTCCCGATGTAACTCCGTTGGGCTTGTACCTATAGGGAACTCTTAAGGATGTTGTATACCGTAGAAAACCAGCTACATTAGCAGCACTTTGGAAAGAAATTAAAACGGCATGTGCTGCAATCGCTGAGGACACTTTCGCAAACGTTGCTCAATCAGTAGTTCAACGTTCTCAGAAGTGTATCGACGATTTTGAGTAACTGTTGTAACTGTAAAAGTCTAAGATGATTAGTACACGCCATTTTCTGTTTGTGTGTGTGTCGGTCCTGGTGGTGTAGTGGTTACCATACTTGCCTCCTAAACTCAAACCCGGCCAGGATCGATGGATTTTTTCGGGCGTAAAAATCCTAAGTATGGCTTCCTTCGGAAGGGAAGTAAAGCCGTGGGTCCCGTGTCGTACATTTACGGCACGAAAAAGAGGCCTCTGAGCAAAATTTGTCGACCGTTTCACGCCCTGAGTTGAATGGGACGCTGATGACATGAGCTGTTAAAGAGCGTCCATAAATAAATCATTCAAAAAAAAAATCTGTTTGTGTGAAGTCAGTTTTGTTATGTTAACACAATTTTTTCTTTGCTTGAAGTGTGTATACCTTTTTGGCACTGTCTGTATGTACCTGGGTGCGGGATAAAATGTGCATAAAATTGTAGAGTGGAAAGACGGTACCGAACTAAGCATTTCTAGGATAGGAACAAGCGTCGCAGAAGTTTATTTGACTCTGAAAGCATTAAATTCGTCATGTTAGATTCTCAGATTGTGAAACTTGTTTGTGGCCTGTCAAAACAAAACGTACTCTTGTACAGTAATAGTCACTGTCACTAGGTGTTTTACACAGAGATAGGGGTAGGCTGATTGTAAAGTGTTTTGAATGTTACTCGCAAAGCCTGATAGCTGTTTAATTTATTAGAAAAGTAACAATAAATGATCTCGGTTTGTGTTCAATTATGTCAAGCTATCTGAAGGGGAATACAGGTACTGTCATGCGCACTCAGAGTTTGGTCTCATAAGACAGTTTTCTGTGTTGTATATTCTTAAACTGTGTTTATTACCAGAACAATTAAACAAATTTAATGTTCATTTGTGATAATATAGTTTTAATATCGGCAACATTGTGCGCTAGAGTAAGAACAAGGAACTACAGTGTTGCCGGTTTTAGTTACTTGAAGCCACTACAATTACCTCACTTCTGTAGCGACGTCATACGGATAACATGTTTCAAAGTCTCTCAAACCGTTGCGCTACGAGAGGGCTAGCAGTAAAAACAAAAACATGATCAATTGTGTAATTTTGAAGTGGGCATCAAGAATAATGATAACAATGATACTTCACAGCCCCTATCCGGGTGAGCGAAAACAATAATTGTGGCCGCACATACACATGCAAGGGTGAACGAGGGAGAGGCAATGTTTCGGATAAATTGCATTGTTCCCTCTTTTTTCCCCGTTTCGAGCAGGAAACATAAAACGCAGCGTTAGACACTTCTCTCCGTCGAGCCCTTCCATCGACAAACGCCCTTCCGAGCAATTCTGGGGAACCGACAAGCCACAAGCTCACCGTTTTATTTTATATACGTGTAGCGTGGCCATTCGGCGAAAATGTCAAGAAGTGTTGGGAAGGAAGCCAACCCAAGCCAACCAATTCCAACTTTATTGCCTTTAGAAACGCGTGGTGCTGCAGTTGTTGGGAGTGAAGGCCGATTTGTGGTTGGTTGGAATAAGGTAGACAACGGGGAAACTCCATTATATTGCTCACGTTTCTTCCCATTGGTTACTCCACCTCTCCTACATCTCCGCTTCAGACAAGTGGAGTGCCTTGTATTCCTCCTTCGCTTTTTGTTTTTATCTGGATGGGAAGACGAAAAAGTTCATTCTAAATCTACATCATATGTCTTAAATGTTAACATATTTACAAAATGCGAATACAGACAGGTGCTGAAAAGTATATATATATTTTTATTTTGTTTATTTACGGATGTTCTTTAACATCTCAGGTCATCTGCGTCCCATTCAATTCATAGCGAGAAAACGGCCGACAAATTTTGCTCAGAAGCCTCTTCTTTCAGGCTTGAAGTTCTTTATCGTGCCGTAAATGTACGACACGGGACCCCGGCTTTACTTCCCTTCCGAAGGAAGCCATACTTACGATTTTTACGCCCTAAAAAACCATCGATCTTGGCCGGGTTTTGAACCCGCTATCTTGGGTTTAGGAGGCAAGTATAGTTACCATTACACCACCAGGATCAACTTTGTGAAATGTAACATTTCAAGATGTAATAGTGTTCATGTAAGGAATGTCAAAATAATTTATTATAACTTCATTTTTCATAGACACATAAACCCCGAAACTATTAAGGTGGAAATCTGAATAATAGCCCTTTTAAATTTCATTTTGCAAAACATTTTATAAAAGGACTTTAAAGTTTTTGTAAATTTTATGCAGGGTTAATTTATATGGTTGTCGATGCATCTTTTGGTCATTTTAATGGTGCAGTGTGGTGGATACTGATGATACATGAGATGAAATGATAAATTGGGAAAGGTTACTTTTTTTAAGGAAATAAAAGTTCCAGGCCTAAGTTTAGGATACCTCCTCGGTATTTGCCATTTATAAGGATTGAGGAAAATCTGGGAAAAATCTCAGTCAGGGAGGACGGTCCTGGTGGGAATCGAACCCCAGACCTCCCGCTCACGAGTCCGCGCCTTAACGACCTCGGTCACCCGTGGCGGTTCAAGTTCGCATGCATTTGAAGATGATGTTACAGGAAGATGTGGAGTTTCTTTCAAAGGGATTCATTACTGTTAAAACTTGGCTACATAATTTCGATCATGAGAGCAAACAGCAAACATCATCAACACCAGAAGAAAAAAAAAGTGGTTGCTTCGCCTGGGAAAGTAACGGTCATTTAATTTTTCGATATTCAAGGAATGATTTATTTCCATGTCGTTCCTACTCACACAACGGTCTAAGCAATACTACAGACGTCAATTTCAAAGGAAGCTGAAGCCAGCACCCCAGTTTGTGCTCTAAAGGAAGAAAAAATTAAAGCCGCTGCTGTCAATGTGTAAGAGAGTCGTCGAATCACTTTCAGAAATTTTGAAAATTTCTCTGGATTGCACTCACACATTGGTTTTTTTTTTTTTTTTGAGTAGTGTTTAACGCCCGTTTTTACTACAGAGGCACCACAGGCGGTGGACACTGATGATACATGAGATGAATTTATATATTGGGAAAGGATTTATTTTTTTTTTTTTAAGGAAGGAAGCGTTCCAGGCTTAAGTTTAGGTACCTCCCCGGCATTTGCCAGTTATGAAGACTGAGGAAAACCTGGAAAAAACCCCAGTCAGGGAGGACGGTCCTGGCCGGATTCGAACCGCAGACCTCCCGCTCACGAGTCCATGCCTTAACGACCTCGGCCACCCGTGGCGGTCACCACACATTGGTAATAACTGTACAGTTGCAAATGGAACGTGTGGGTTCCAAGATTGCGGATACCCAAACAAAAAGGACGTTCGCATGCTGTAAGATGAAGTTACAGGAAGATGCCGAGTTTCTTTCAAAGGTAATCACTGCTAATGAAACTTGGCTACATCATGAACGGCAAAGCTCTGTGAGGAAATCTCCATCAGCACCAACACCAGAAAAAGCAAAAGCGGTTGTTTCTGCGAGGAAAGTTATGCTTATCTCAAAGTATGGTTTACCAGCATGCCGTTCCTACACACAACTGTAACTGAGCTACTACACAAACACCCTGGAAACTCCACCAGCTCATATCACACACTTGCAAAAGGCCACGTTTTCGTGCAACGAGCTGAATGCTTCTGCATACTGGAATTCGGAGACAGTTAACCTGCATGATCAAAAGAGGCACCATTAGCGGCGAGAGAAAAATAGACCCTTTTTTATTGAAGAAACAATGGGATGTACAGAATACTTTGCAGCCCTTTTTCCGTGAATTAACTTTGAAGGAACGTAGTACTTTGCAACCATGTCTCCTTGCATGCAATTCATGAAATATGCAGTAAAATATGCAATATCATCAGTAAAATTATACAGCCCTCTCGTTCCGATTTAACACCTTGAAATGTTTATATCTGTGGGCATTAAAGAAAAAAGTGTACAGGACAAATCCACATACTTCACATAAACTGACAAGTGCAGTTTTTACGCTTTTATTTACTGTCACTTTGATTGCATTGATCTTCTCGCGACGTCTGTAGATTGTGGACTGTGGGATGAACAAAAGAAAATGAACTAATGACGACTGAAATGATCTGAGTCCTTGGCGCCTTAAAACTGTCTGTCTTTAAGGAAAAACTGTGAGAAAAAAAAACAGAATCATATACAGTTTAACTTTTATGAGATTCGAACCTTCCGGACTAGTCTTGGGTTCGAGCAAAATTTATAAATAAACTTCTTGCATTTCTCAGAGGGAATTGCAGAGGATGACGGCTAATTTCATAAGCCAATGCCAGAAATGTATTACAATGGAGGAAGGCAATTGCGGTATCTTCTTGTTTCAATGATGAATAAGTGAACATCTTAAGTGTTTAATGTTAGACGTGACAATCACAGCTGCTGACTTGCTCACCGCGGTACCAGCTTGAACCGACCGCCAGCCGTTACATGTGAAGCGATCGCGCAAAGGATAAATCACCAGTTATATGCACAATTGTTTTATGTATTTTCATTAAAATGCTTGATGCTACTACAGCGACATTAGAATAGCTTCCAGTTATCATTTTTGAAATGTATATGTAGCCTAGATGTTATTATACAATTTCATCTCTCTCTACTTTGCTACAGGATTAGAGGAGGTAGTTGCTAGGCTATTTGTTGATTCATTAAAAAAGCAAGCAAGACGGAAAGTGTGCGCGGGGCTTATAATAACGATCTTATTAAACATTTACGCGATTTTAGGCTAAAAGCAATGCTTTTGCAGTGTACCTCCACATAAATAGTTTGTTTTGAAAATAATCTTGAGTATCTACTACACAGTGAAGTTTAAAATATACTGATATACATAATTATACATACAGCGGGTGCCAAAACTGTATACACACTTTAAGCAAAGAAAAATCTGTATTAACATTACAGAACTGAATTCACACAAACACAAAATGATGAGCACTAATCATCTTAGACTTACAACAGTTGCTCAAAGTGCCCACGGAATCGATACACTTCTGAGTACGTTGCACTACTGATTGAGCAACGTTTGCGAAAGTGTCCTCGGCGATTGCAGCACATGTCGTTTTAATTTCTTCCCGAAGTGCTGCCAGTATAGCTGGTTTTCTACTGTATACTTAAGGTAGAAGTCCAACGGAGTTAGATCCGGAGAACGCGGTGGAAACTCAATCGGCTTCTTCGTCCAAGCCAACGCCTTGGATATTGCCTGGAATCCAGTGCGCGGGGTTTGTTGCTGTGCGAGGTTTCCAAATCTGCCCTTGTGAACATCACATACGATACCATGAGTCTCAAATTTGTCTCGAATGGGTGCAATTGTTACTCGCATTGGCGGTTCTGTTCTGTACACATGTTTCCGTTGCCTTTGAACTTCAACAACATTCTCGGTGTATGCTACCACTTCAAAATTGCTTTCCGCGATTCAAACGATAACCTTGGCTCCATTTTGTTGTAGCAACGCTAGCATAACGTAATGTCAGCCACATCTGTTTACAGAACATCATACGATAATCTTGTATTCATTTGTTCATTGTTGATTTACCTGTCACGTAGCAACTTTACTATAATGTATGTGAGTCACATATCTATTGTGAATGTTTAGCACCCTCGGTATTCACTGTTTTAATCTTCTTAATACATATCAGAAGGCGAATAAAGTACGAACTATTATATTTCAATATTAAATACAACACATCAGAGGTACTAAAGAGGTACATGCATAATAGGAAAAGTTAACTTTAAAGAACTATATTGACTTACACAAGATCACTGTTGGTATGTCATTTTATGTAAACGGTTAAAGCACCGCATGCACCGGAATAAGACATAGAAAATAGTAACTACAAGCAGTCGTACCACACCAACCGTTTCAATATATTTGGAGCTAAATGCTAAATTAAAGTAATTTTCTTACAATCCCAAACTTTTATTTTTGTAACTAAATCACCATATCACTAAATGTAAAACATAAAGAAAACATTGTAACTAAACGAAGTATCAAAATATTATATGAAGCATACTGGCATGCTCGCTGGCTCGCGCATCCTTCTCAGTTCTTTGGAAGCGGAATAGCCAATCAACAACATACATTTTTTCCCCACCCTAGGTGCTGCCCACTGTTCGTTTCTAAGATTTAGCTGTACTTGCTATCTCGGAGCATAAGGTTTTCCGTTGCCATGGCAATCGCCATGAAACTGGTCGAAAGTGTAGAAACTTTCTTTATGACGGGATTGGGCTGCACGTGTAAGAATGATGCTCTTATCAATAAAGTCGTATGTTAGCACTTAAAAATAATTTAAAATTGAGTTAAAACGTAAAATCACGAAATAAATAAACATATACATATATAGAATCAAAGATCAGGGCTCTATCTACTGCACCTGAAATGCCTGTTTTGATGGCTAAATTCTGCGCGCAACCATCTATTAACCCTTATGTGGAGTACTTAGCTGATAGCTCTGCGAAAATGCAGACAAAAATTCTGCTATAAGTTCACTATATTAGATGCAGTAAATACATGTGTTCGAATGTGTCTTTTTCTTCGCTTCTTCTGTATTGCTAAATTTTGATTAATCTTAAAATTGAAAAAAAGTCACGCAGGAGATGCATAAAATAAGCGAATTCCTCAGCAAGGAGAGTAACTTTAAAAGATAACATAAAATTCAAATTATGGCATTATTAATTAACGAAATAAGTTATGACATTACTGAATGTTAATTAGTATGATAAACTCTGAAGAAAAACTAAACTATAATACATTACTTAACTATGTTTGTCTGTTTTTCCCTTCAAAATCATTTGAAAATAAATGTCTATAGTGAAATCACTATACTTCGCAAAAGTAAGGGTAACAAAATTAAAATGTTTGCAATCTATAAATATTATTACAAAATAAAAATCACACTTCAAAATAATAATAATAATAATAATAATAATAATAATAATAATAATAATTGTTGTTGTTATTATTATTATTATTATTATTATTATTATTATTATTATTATTATACCACAAAATTAATGGTAAAATATAAATGAAATTAAATATATGGAATTCACAGATAAATCTATTGTGTCGGTTTTTACACCTTTTTAATGTAATTATGTTTATGAACTGAGTCTTTGGTATCATCTTTACATTCACTAAAATACAAGGAAATAACATAAAGGAATATTGTGTATTTAAGAAGATGTTTACATGTTTTAATCAACAAAAACATGTTACAATTTAAAAAAAAAATTACAATGTACTAAGCAAATATACACAATCAACAAAAAATAATCGAAAGTTTCATGGATTTTCTGTGGTTTTGAAATTTAATTTAAAATTTATTGTTGTAAAACTAGTAAAGCATACGTTATCTGAAGGTTATTACAAAGTGCTCTTATATACAAATATAATTTTCACATTAATATTTCATAGCTGCTATCTTCACGATGATGCCTTTGTAAGTGTATAACACATGCTTCGTTATAAATACAATTTTTATGTTGAGTTAATTTTCCCTTGGAGAAAATTAAACTCAAAAACGCTTCTTAATTTCGGTTTTCAGATATATACCTCTACTTGTAATGATCTGATTTCCCTAATTTTCAAAACTATTATATTATGTTATTTAAATGGTATATAACTAATTTTGTTGTGGAAAACAATATTGGTGCCACTGAAGGGATTTTTAAATTTTGGGTTTCACGTAAACGCTCAATTATGCTCGCCCGATTTCCCTGATTCTCAGAAGTTGATTTTATTAATTTATTTTAATGGCATATATATATAGTTTTGTTGAGAAAAAATAACTTTTTGGCCGTTAGAGCGATTTTTATTTTTATTCTTTAGGCTAAGCCCAGTTCCAAGGGTCCAATTTTGCGAAATCGATTAATCGTTTGTTAATTGATGGTCATATGCTGATGTGAGTTTCGTGGAGTAAAAATAATATTTCTTTCATTGTCATTTTCGGTGCCTAGTAAGTGGGGTCGATGGAGATTTGAAGAAAAGTTAAAAAAAAAAAAAAAAACGAGTAGAACCGCAATATCTACAATTCAATTTTTTTTCATTTGCGTTAAATGCTTAAATATGCACTACAAAAGATTGTCATTTGTTCGCAGGGAATAATAAATGTATTTCTATCCAGAAAGATAATAACAGATCGTTGTATAGTGTATACCAGAATAAAGAAACAAAGCATGCAAATATACTAAATATGCCGCATAGGCTCTGGGTCATTCAGAAAAGCAACAATTGCTTATTCCGATAACTTTCCTTTCACGCCATATCGCAGTAACGCAACAATATATTTAAAATGACCGAAAGGAATGAAAGATTCCAAGTGCAGCCGTATGGCGTGGAGGAATACAAAATGGTTTTACCTCCATCAAGCGGGATGGAGAATATGCAGGATAACCGCAGAACGCCCCTCCCGTGCTGGAATCGAACCCGCAGGCTGTGTTTTGCATCTGAACCCCATTTCTAAACATTGCCTGTGCAAACAATTCTCGCTGCGCAAGACATTTCAGAACACGTAACAGCAGACAATGGTTTACTACGGTGAAGACCATGGCGTGGTTGCATATACACCAGGAGACGATTCCCAGGGGCAGGGAAGACGCAGCGCATGCAAAGGGGCCACATTTTCTCTCTCAGTCCCACCAGGGCACACGGCAATGCACATCTCTCTTTCTCGTGGCTTTTTTACGAGAGGTCGTGAAACGTACGGTTACGGCCGCTGTTAGTATTATTATAGTAGCGTATATTGTTATGTTGGTGCGCCTGCTGCGCCGTTACATGTTTCGATCAATCTGAGTGGAGTTGCTTTATTTCGGTGTGGAGGGATTGACTTGGCCAAGTGTCGCTGTTTACAGCTTTTCCGCAAATGGAAATACGGTAAATGTCCGCACTGAAATTCCGAAGATGTCTTTTGTTTATTCTTCGAAGTGGAGCTCTGAAATAATGAGTTCTTACCCCTCTCTTCTTTCCTTTCTCCTACAGGACGATAACTACGAGCATTAAACAATAAAGTGAAAGGGATAAGGACAGTAATTTTGTTGAGAAGGCTCACATTTAAAAGTATGTCCCATTTGATCTGTCAAATCGAGTTTGGGAATTTGAAATTTGGGGGTCTGAAGTTTTGCAATATTCTTATATCCACATGGAAGTATTTTTTAAAATATATTTATCGTAAATGTTCTAATGAATCCATTTCTTTACATGTATTTCTGCTTTAGGATATAATTAGATAGGAACATATTCACCATATGTAAGACCTGTATTTTTAAGTCATAATATTCTACACTTTAGAAGTTTATTTTGACATTTTAGGATTCTTATTAATTCCAGTAATTTACTCACTTACAGTCGCACATTTATACTTTATGACAAAATATGGTATGTTTTTTTTTTACACAAAACACACCAACAATACATTGATTGCATAGTATTAAAGTAGTTGTTTATGATACAAATTTCCCAAAATGTCACTTTTTACACTAGTGTAAGTTATGAAGCAAAGCAAAGCCGAGTCCAAAGCTTACATTAAAAATATTGTAATATGGAGAGGTTTCAAGATGACGTCTAAAGCATTATTTATTAAGAGAGTCGTTAGTTTGTAATTTTTAAACTCTATTCCAAAGAATCACGGTTGGTTTTGTTCATGATTACCAGAGCCCGGAAATTCAAGCATTTATTTTTGTTTAAATAGGTAGGCAAAATGACACTTAAAATATTGAAAATAGGGAGTAATATAATTAAAATAGAATTTTATTAAGTGTCAAAACAGAGAATAATATCATCATTATTAATTAAAATAACTATTTAAAATACTTAATAATTTATTTAGTATATAATTAAAGTACCTAAATATACTTTTCTTGGTTACAGGCAACAACAAAATGTTTTTTAAGGTATTAACTCTCAAAGTCAGCCGCTAGTCAGAAAGATAATTTTTCATCATGGAAAAGAAATGTTCTACTTCTACTTAAGTGATTGGAGCATATTTAAAACAAACTTTTCTAAATAACTCATGCCAGTTATAACAGAACATTCACCTTTCAGTACATGAAGGAGATGTTGATCAAGACAAAGTAAAGTAGTTTTGAATAGTCCTGGCGAATGAGCAAAAGCTTCGCGGTGGTTTCTGGTTGAGTTCATTTTCTGTTTATGCGTTTATAGGGTAATCAGGTTACTATCTCTCTCAGTTCTGTACCGAACACATTGTAGGGATGGTTTATCGCGCAGTGTACCGTTCTCATCTTTCTCGCTTGCAATTGCTTGTTGCATTTATGCAGCTGGGAGGATACCGTATACTGCATTTACAAGTAGTAGCTTGTAGTTTGTTTTAAGCAGGTTTGTCAGCGAGTGGTTGTGATACTTTCATTGTGTGCAAATTGTTCTTCTTAGCTATGCCACTACATAAATAGTTTTGAAGATCGGTTTTTATGTGCGGTACATATGTAATAACAGTAAGAAGATTCACAAGATATACCCTGGAAATAGTGTCTCACGTAGAAAAACTGCTAAGAAGCTGTGAATGACAAGAAACATGTTCCGAAACGCCGTGTTCTTGCGGAAGAAAAGTTAGATGAAATGCAAGGGTTTCCTACGAGAGCTGGCAACGTATTGCCGATGAGTGGCATCATTTTTAACATCTGTAATAACACAGGTTATTATTATTATTATTATTATTATTATTATTATATCAGCTTTCAGCACAGTACATTTTATAATTTCAGCAAAAATACGAACGCTAAAATAAAAATACTATTACATTTGATAGTTTATATCAACATATAGATATTTTATTAATTCTGTTTTTATATATTCTTCAATAAAGATAAATTTTTGATTCTGTTTTCAATAATACATTACTTGTTTCCTTCACATTATCATAACATAATACTGAATTAATGACAGCTAGTCAGCAACGAAGACAGTTTAACTATATCATTATAACTATGCTAATTGTATTTAAATAGAGTCAATGTAGCCTATTATAAACGGTTTTGCAACAATTAATATTATTTACAGCCCTGGTGCACAATTTTTTTCCATGACAGTGCGTAAAGTTGTAATTCCCTTAGTTGCTGTTAGTGCCTAAGGCGATTCATTAAAACTTTTGTGCCTAAAGAAATCAATTATTTACATTATCCACTGCTATTTGGTTTACCCACAGAAAAAGGATTGTAATTTTTAATGTAAAACGTTCGTTAAATAAGAAAGCAATGCTTTACCTCGATCTTTCTTGACGTAAATATTACTCGTAACACAACTAAATAACATTCATTGACATATTACTCTCTATTTACGTATATAGTTCTCATTACTTGTATTGTTTTAAGGATCTGAATCAACCTCATTTTTCATCACTCAGATAGCTCCCAGTACGCAGCATAATTCTACGGCTCGTAACTGAAATAACCTCGCTGTAGTATTTTAATTAAATAATTATTAATGAAAATAATGGGAAATATTAAAAAGAAAAGGGAGGAGGTCAAAAATCATATTTTAGATTTTTATAACATTTTAATATTTGGAATTTTCTGTTTATTTTGATATGCTTTTCATTAATGTTATTTGGTTATAAGTATCTTTAATAAATGTTTAATTATGTCACTGTAGAAGCTTGTTTTTAAGATTTCTCTAACACGTGTCATTAAAATTCTACAGCTCAGGAACTATTTGCTCTAGAAGGCTATGGTTGGCTTTGAATGATAGAAAAAGCTATATTTCATAAATTGGCATCGTTTGTTTTCATGACATGAGCATTTGTTGTTTTACAATGCTGCGATGCTTTCATCAAAAAATAAGTTATTCTATAAAAACGTATTTTTTTTTTGGCTGCCTTTATTGAAAAACTACATTTTTTGTGTAAGTTTCCCATTTTTTAAGGATTTGTATAAGTTACCACTTTCAAAGTTTTACCACTTATTTATGATATTATTGTGATGATGTGGATCTATTATGGTAGAGCTGGGACAAAATGGGACAACGTAAACCAATAAAATTTTGGGGAAAATAGAAAAAAAAGCAGACAGTTGAAAATAATTTATAATTTGCTTCAGAGTAACGGCATAGTACTAAAAATAGATCAGAAAATTTCAATTATGTGCATTTATATGTCGTTTCATTTTGTTGGCTTTAATAGTCCTTGAGAAAATGAAAAATGAAGTTGGTAAATTTAACATTACAAGAACAGGCCTTTCATACTGTCCTTAAGTGCAAAACAGTTAAGAGTCAACATTTATAAGTAACATCTAGGACATTTTCGTACGAAATACAGAAATTTCTTGGCCAATTTATGGTTCTTGTGCAGTTAAATAGAGCAGACAACTATTGATATTTAAAATGTTCATATTAAGATAGCTCGTAAACTACCTGCATTTGAATCGTGCAAAAACACGACTTATATTCTAATTTCCTCTTGTTTTATTTTCTTTGTGTCAAAGGGCATTGTTCCAATTGAAAAAATGTGACTTTTTCAAGAAATGCATATTATTTTGCCCGTACATAAGTGTTTGAAAACAATGGTGGAACACAAGCTACCTGGTATCTTTGAACTAACTCTAAAGTCTCAGAACTCAGCCTTGGATCTTCTCCAATCTTTTGTTCTATTACCTAAAT
The DNA here is from genome assembly GCA_030762175.1 of Metallyticus violacea. Lineage (NCBI taxonomy): Eukaryota > Metazoa > Arthropoda > Insecta > Mantodea > Metallyticidae > Metallyticus > Metallyticus violacea. The sequence goes on along the minus strand of CM060832.1, from coordinate 11,287,973 downwards.
GTTTCTTTCTTCTATTTGTATTAACTTTTAAAGGTTCTCCTAACCAATCATGGAGTACTGTAACAAATGAGGCAGAAAGGTTTCGAAAAGCGTCGCGTAGACGCTCAAGTTACTGTGTAGTGTTTAAACCACTTTAAAAACCGTACAGAATCATGACTTCAAAATGCGCCATAGCTTAAGTATCTTACATACTTCAGACGTTAACTGACATAAAGGTTTTCAAAGGTTTCTAACTGTTACGTCAATAATATGGCAGAATTTTCCATACGTAAATAAAAAAGATAGTTGCTGAATACTCCACGCCGTAAACAGTGCCGGGCAAACTGTTGCGTGAGGCGGAGTGGCTGAAAATCAATGTGCCAGCCATAACAATAAGTGGCCGACATTTCTACACTCCACCTTATTAACAGCAGGCCGAGTCTCGCTAAGGGCCTGTTCACACGCGAGGGGTGCCACTTGTATCTATTGCTTTCCTATCTGCAAGCAGAGTTCAGTGTTACAAGTAAATATAATACACACTCATTTCGGAATTATTAATCAATAATAAATAACATTGCTAGGCATTTCTTCCCATTTTCCAAGTAGGAGGAAGGCGCTGGACGCCGTCATTAGCGTCTTGCAACGCGCCACACTGGGAGAAGATGATGTGTGTTCCAGTGTTTCCCAGCGCTGCCTCTGTAGAAGTGATACACTGTTTCAAATTTCAAAATTCAAGTATTGTAACATAAGGCTGTTGGTAGCACTGATTAGTTCTGACTTTATTACCGCCCAGTGTTATCCTATTTCGGTCGAGTTCCACGCTACAGTGTTATGGATGTCCTGGAAATATTGAGTTGCAAGCTATCATAAGCAGTGAATTAAATTAACTTTTACGTGAAACTTCGTAAATCTTTTACCGAACTCATGAGATATGAATGAAGTTTGTGGAGACTATTTCACTTATGTGACGTCATCATCAAATCGACCAATGAAATGAAACAAATTTTAGAATTTTGACAAATCATAGTCCGATATCGCAGTGAAAGTATCGTAAAGTTGTACCAAAATCCATTTACCATGCGAAGTGCATTTGTCTTCAGGTCAGTGTAGCCAACTCTACAACTCCACTTTAATGTTTGAGTATCATACAATTTAATAAAAAACATCATTCGGCAACATAAATAAAGAGAGGAATTCTGCTTCCCATCTTCATGTACTAATTCCCAAATATTCTTTTATTCAATGAAATTGTAGGCCATTCATTCAAATTTGTCGGTTCTGGTGGTGTAGTATTACCATACTGGCCTCCTAAACCCAATATCGCGGGTTCGAACCCGACCAGACCGATGGATATTTTTCGGGCGTAAAAATCCTAAGTATGGCTTCTTTCGGAAGGGAAGTAAAGCCGTGGGTCCCGTGTCGTACATTTACGGCACGAAAATGAACCTCAAGCCTGAATGAAGAGGCCTCTGAGCAAAATATGTCGTCCGTTTCACGCCCTGAGTTGAATGGGACGCTGATGACCTGAGCTGTTAAAGAGCGTCCATAAATAAATCATTCAAAAAATCATTCCAATTTGATAACTGTTTTTTTTTCATAATTATACATTTAACTAAATTAAAGTGTGTTCACTTAAATAATTGTTTTTACGTTCTCAGACGTAAATATACGTGCCTAAGAAACCATGAATTTTAATAAACACGTTGTTCAAAATGGTAAAATGCTCTCAGCAGTTTTGCTTCTCTCAGTTGGTATTAGTAAAGCTAATGGTAGTGATGGTAACAGTCGACTTTCGTCTATTTCAATCTCACGGTTTCTGAATAGATAGGTATTCATAAGTAAGAATAACATTTTATATAATTAATATTCTACTCGCGAATTTCACACATATAAATATACCGCCATGGGTAGCCTAGGTCGTTAAGGCTCGGACTCGTGAGCGGGAGGTCTAGGGTTCGAATCCATCCAGGACCGTCCTCCCTGACTGAGGGTCCTCATAACTGCAAATTCCGGGGAGGTACCCTAAAATTAAGCCTGGAACGTTTCCTTCCTTAAAAAGTCCTTTCCCAATATATCATTTCATTTCATCTATCACCATTGTTCACCGCCTGTGGTGCCTCTGTAGCAAAAACCGGGCATAGACACCATTAAAAACATATAAATATGTATTATTTTTATTCTTATTCCATCTATGAAATAGTCATGAACCCATATTTGGCTCTTCTCTATTGCTATTACTGACAATCGATATTCTTCTGTCGCAACGTGCCTTGAAAAGGTTAAGTATTCATAATATGAATATACATTTATTTCAGTTTGTAAACCAAATTTAGGAGAATTATATTTAAATTCTTATTTTATTCGTGAAATTGTCTTAATAAATATTACTCGAAGGTCTGAGCTTTCCAGTGAATTTATTGACAATCTCAGACCCTCTTGTGATAGCTGTACTCAATGCTATTAGTGTATACGCGGTTGAAAAGTGATCGGGAGTCCTTAGTTGATGACGTGAGTCGAAGCTCATCGACGTCACTGACGACATTCGTACGACCTGAATTAATGAATCATCAATGAAAACCGACTTCTGACTTTTCGTGAAATTGCGGAAGAGTGCAAAATTTCTGTGGGATCGTGTTGTGAAATCTTGATAGAAGAGCTTGGCATGCATTGTGTTTCAGCAAAGTTTGTCCCTCGATGTCGACATTTTATCAGAAGGACAAACGCGTCGCAATCTGTCAGGATGTAAGTTTTATAAATAGAATAATCACCAATGATGAAACATGGAGCTATAATTACGATATTAATACCAAAGTGGAATCATTACAATGAGCTGCAAAATCTTCGCTAAGACTCAAAAAAGATTGTCACGTAAGGTGAAACGCCAAAGTGCTTTTGGCGTTTTTCTTGTTCATCTTCTATGGAGCTACAATCCGAAATCCGTTCATGACCTGCCTCAGCGACCTCCGGTTCCACTACTTCCGTCTTACGACTTCATTGATAGGGCAGTGTTGCTGGGAGTACAAGCGCCGGCCGCCTATCGTGTAGTTTTCTAGATCGAAGAACGCGACCTCTCTATCAGACATCCCCAAATTCCTAAGTAGGTACCGGTTGCTGTCGGAGGGCCAAACTGTGCATCGTTAGTATTATCCAGATGTCCTCAAACGTATCCAAGAAAACGAAACGTGAGAAGAGGCCTGAACTGTGGAGAGACAATTCATGGATCCCGCTACACAATAATGCACCAGCGCATTTATCATTGCTTATTAGTGACTTTTTCGCCAAAAATTAGACGATTCTTCTTTCGCACAATCCACACTCTGTTGATTTAGCAGCAGCGAACTTTGTTCATCCACAATGAAAGGACGAAGATTCGACTCCGTTGGGTACGTAAAACAAAATTCACAGGCAGAACTGGAAAAATACGCATCAGAACTTCTTTCACAAATGACGTAGAAGAATAAAGGGGGGGGTTAGTTTGAAGGAGACAAAGTTCAATAAGGTTCAGGTAAGCTCACATTTAAATAAAATTAAAAAGTTCGGTTCGACAAACCGTGTGTTAGATTTTATGTTTGGAATCCGAATCAAACAGAAAATAATCGGTAGTCTGATTCAGATGGTAGATTATCAAAATTGTAAAACAAAGGTCCGCGGTTCGAGTCTACTTCATACCTTGAACTTTTCTCCTATGGAGCTAAATTTCAAATCTTAAATTTATACTTTTTTTAATGTTGTTTAACGCCCGTTTTTACTACTGGGGCACCATAGACGGTGAACACTGATGATACATAAGATGAAACGATATGGTAAGAAAGGATTTTTTAAGGCGGAAATGTTCGAAACCTAAGTTTAGGATAACTCCCCGACATTTGCCATTTATGACTGGGGAAAACCTGGAAAAAAACTCAGTCAGGGAGGACGGTCCTGGCGGGATTCGAACCGCAGACCTCCCGCGCACGAGTCCGTGCCTTAACGACCTCGGTCACCCGTGGCGTTAAATTTACACTTAATATGTGTAAAAAAAACGCGAGTATTTTGAAATATAAATTTAATTTTGGGCTAGATAAAAGCTTTTGGTATGCTATTCACACATAAGTATATGCGTAAGCTTGATACAAATATGTATGCAGCCATACAGTCCATATTTAATTCTTACACTTCTGGCTCATCGTTTTTGAATGGAAGAGGATATCAGACAATAATCTCAATTTTTTAATATTGAATGACAGGATACTCTTAAGGAGATACTTATGACGTATGATAACCCAGAGTTGTCAAGATACGATACCAGTTCCTGCCAAGTACAGTATCTTCCCCTTTACTCTCGTTGCTTATAACCCCCTACCCTCTCTCAGGGGCAGGGTATAAACGTACCTGGAGATTCTCTGGCTGGTTGTAAAGTAACGAAGGCTATTAACTGGAAGGCATGCAAACGACAGCGGCTGGGTCGGTTTTACAGCCACACCATTTTACCATCGATTCTAAAGATATAGTTCCCGCGAGTTTCAGCTGAAGACGCCGCTTGTCAACACACAAGACAGCTGTTTCTATGGAAGTACAGTTTGTGATGCTCATATCAAAACTTTGGTAGAGTTTAGAGATACTGTAGTGCGTTTATATACAGTAACATATAGCTTCATTTTATAATTCAAACTTCAGAGAGTTAAAACAAGCATAGCTTTTTTGTTCTGAAATTAAATAACTGTTTATTAATATAATCATTTTAATGATTGTAAAGTTATTGTAAACATTAAAAAATGTTTGCCTTATTCTGAAAAACACAGTTACATCAATCCTTTCGACGAAAACTTCTTTCCTTTGTTTTCGGTACGGTATGATCAGAGCCCGGGAGTTAGGTAAAAAGCCCTTTGTATCTGGGTGGATCTATTTAAAAATCAGAGAGAAATGAACATGTTTCCGCACGTTTAGGGTCGGCAGTGACAATTTTTATTTTATCTGTTTTTAGGTTTAAAGCCTTTTTTGTATTACGTTATGTTTTTTCTATGATTATTTACGCATTTTAAGAAGTACATAAATTTCAATATATCCAAGTGAAAAAAGAAATAAAAATTAAATGGCATGTTCACTTCGCAAAAATATATATTGAGAATCCTGTTATACATTTATTTCTTTTCAAGAAGTTAAAATTTTTTTCCACGTTTAATAAATGTCTATTTTCAGTATTTTAAGTACTTTTGCCTACCATTTTTAACCAAAATAAATGCCTGGACTTCCGGGCTCTGGGTATGATAAACTGAGGGGGCCAGCTAATCGCTTCAAAGTCAACTTCTTCCTTTTCTCTAACGCTGTCAGGGCGCTTTGAGGTGTACCGTCTTGAAAGAAGGGCATACCTTTCGGCATTTAATCACTGTCGTCTTCGCAGTCTTCAAAACGCTTCCACCATATTTTTTGCTTGTTCTAAGTACCTTCATAAATATTTCGCCTCTATCCCCACAAAACCGCACCTTTTCTTTGGATAAGGAGAACCAGATTTGTTCCATATGTAGGGCCCATTCTTACAAAATGAGATCAATATTAATTTTTATACTTTGAAGAAACTGTGAGAGAGATATATTTCCTATCTACAGCAAGGGAAAGAGAATTTCTGATGTTTCAAGATACAGGTCACTCGGGAGCATTTTCATGCAAACAGAGTCAACATGAATTAGAGAGAGATTTTCCAAGCTCTGTTCCTTTACGTACACTGTTTGCGGAGTCTTGAAACACAGTAATACAGTAATCGTAAATGAAAACACCGCTCACATAGAAGCCATAGTGAGGAGAAATCCGCAACTTACAGAGAGATAGATGTATCTAAACGTATATTTTTCTTTGTGTGTATGAGAAAGTTTTGTCCTCGAATATTTAGTAAAACAGAACACTGATAAAACAAAATCGCACGCTGATAATATCAGTTTGCCACAGTAATAACTAGCAGTTTACGTTCGTAAGTTCGAGAAATATACATTATTAAAATAGGCAAATAATATTAGAATGGAGACTAGTTTTACTAGACCACGAGTTTCGTGAAACAGGGTACAACGTTAGATAGTTTATTACGTCAAATCTATATGAAATCGGACACAAAAGAACGTTACAAATGAGTACTGCCTTGAAAAATATTATATTTAAAGCTATTTATTTAAAGATATTCTTCAACATCCCAGGACCGCCACGGGTGGCCGAGGTCGTTAAGGCACGACTCGTGAGCGGAAGGTCTGGGGTTCGAGTCCCGCAAGGACCGTCTTCCCTGACTGAGGTTTTTTCCAGGTTTTCCTCAGTCATAACTGGCAAATGCCTGGGAGGTACCCTAAACTTAGGCCTGAAACGCTTCCTTCTTTAACATATTTCTTTCCCAGTTTATCATTTCATTTCATGTATCAACAGTGTTCACCGCCTGTGGTGCCTCAGTAGTAATAACGGGCGTTATACCCCAATCAACCAAAAAAAAAAAAAAAAAAAAAGCATCCCAGGTCATCAGGTTTCCGTTCAATTCAGGGCATGAAAAGGCCGATAAATTTTGCTCAGAGGTCTCTTCTTTAGAGCTTGAGGTTCGTTTACGTGCCGTAAATCTATATGCAGGACCCAAATCTTTACTTTCCAAAGGAAAGTGGCACATTATGTTTTTACATGCTAAAAAAAATCCATCGAACCTGGCTGAGTTTAAATCCGCGATCATGGATTTTTGAGGAATGTATGGTTACCACTAGTACACCAGGTTCGACAAACATAAAGTGGGTTAAGATAACCAGAAGTGTAAATTTAGCAAACAATGTAGCAGTATGCACTGTATCTCAGAAAGTTTTAGAGCTATCAATATGACATTTTAACAGATATTATGAAAACTTAACTAAAGATGCTCTGTAAAATTTAATTCTCTAATGCACATAAAAATATTTTAAATAAAAACAAATCTTATATTCCAATAACTTAAAATTTTGACATAAATGTGCATTTTTTCTGGATTGGCTGGATTATTTTGTTGAACAATTTCACATACAAATGTATGAAAATTTTAAATGTGGTAACTAGAAGTATTTAAATATCACTATTAGTTAATAAAAAGCAATACCAATAAGGAATTAAAATATTTTTTTTTTCAAAATGTGAAAATTAATTTATTATCAAGTAACTAGCATAGATATGTTATTCTTCTTCCCAGGGTAGCATGTTGTTTGCAGTTTAACTAAAAATAGTCATTTTAATTTCACCAATGGTTTATAAGAAAAATGCATGATTATGTGACCGTGTTTTCAGTTTTTTAACAAGATTATATTTTGTTTTTTTTTTAAACTGTTATGTGCACTAGAGTATTAAAATTTACAGAGCATCTCTAGTTAAGCAATCTTAATATCTCTCAAAATTTTCATATTAATATATTTAAAACTTTCTGAGATACAGTGTAAAATGTATACTGTTGCATTTTTGCTGTTTTACACTTCCTAGTTACCTAAAGAGGTATACAATTATGTGAAGGCCGTTTATCTTCAATTTTCCTGTTTTAAGGTGATACATTTATCTTATATTTGTAATCATCATTACATCAAGAAGAACTTGCATGAAGTAATTAAATTAAATTTATGTTCGTTCGAGGCTGAGCGAGAAATCAGCTGTACTACTTTGATTTGAGAGTTGTTGTTGTTAAGTAGTGTTTAACGCCCGTTTTTTACTATTGAGGCACCACAGGCGGTGGACACTGATGATACATAAAATGAAATTATATATTGTGAAAGAATGTTTTTTAAGGAAGGAAGCGTTTCAGGCCTAAGTTTAGGGTACCTCCCCGACATTTGCCAGTTATGAGGACTGAGGAAAACCTGGGGAAAAAAAAAACCCAGTCAGGGAGGACGGTCTTAGCGGGATTCAAACCCCAGACCTCTCGCTCACGAGTCCGCGCCTCGGCCACCCATGGCGGTCGACTTAAGATTGATAGCTATGAGATAACTCTATCGGCGTGCCAGACAAATATATAAGAACTATGTTTTTAGTTATGTAATTATATAACTTGTCTATTTTAGAACACAAGTCTGAATACTACTACATTTATTTCGTTTAAGAATTTGCAATTCTGGTTCACTGGTTGTATGGGTAAATCGTTCATATTCGCATAAGGCATTTTGTTTTATTATTTTAAAATCGATGACTGTGTTTTGCAAATTTTTGTTTATTAACTTTTTTATTTCTTTACCGACGCTCTTTGACATCTCAGTTCAACAGCGTGCCATTCAATTCAGGGTATGAAACGGTCGAAAAAATTTGCTCTGAGACCTCTTGAGGTTCTTTTACATGCCGTAAATCTACAACAGGGGATAGTTGCCTTTACTCCCCTTCCGAAGGAATCCGTACTTAGGATTTTTATACCCCAAAATCGCCTGAACCCATGATCTTGAGTCTACGAGGCAAATATGGTTACCACTAGATCAGTAGGACCGAAATATTGGTCAAATAATTGTGTTCTGCAAGGTATACATTTAATGTGAACTATTGTTCATTTTTTATCTTCAGAGATTGGACAGTTACATCTCTATAAAAAGAACCACAGTAACTTTGATGTAGACTATTACACGTAGGTATGTCATATTTTATAAAAAAAACCATCTGTGTATACTGTAGTAGTATACAATTAGTCTATAAAAAATAATATCCGAACTTTCAAAACTCGCGCCAAAGAAGAGTTGTAGCAAAAAGCTGTTATAGCACTAATTTGTTCTGACCTTGACGATACACCCCTTGTTCGCTGCGTAATGTTATCTTATTTTAGTCGAGTTCCACGCTACCTTCTTTGTAACATCGCCTTGCGTGTTTTTCTGTTATTGAGATGGCCAGATATCAATAGTAGCATATTAACATTAAATTTAGCGTGAAACTTCTAAAACCTTTAGCATGCCTCATGAGATGATAAAACAAATTTATGAAGACTGTTTCACTTATGTGACATAAGATCGACCAATGAAATGAAAAAAAGATTCTAATTTTGACCAATCACAGCCTGATGTCGCAGTTTTACCAATAGTTTTACCGTGCAAAGTTCATCTGTCTTCCGATCAGTGTAGCCAACTCTATACCCACACTATAAACCCTGAGCACGTGTCACTGGCCACTTTTGCTACCATGCGGTAAAATATTGACAGCAGCAAAACTATCGACAATCATGACGCAAAATGGAGGATTCTTCAAAGCGGTTTAGTGATGGTATAAATTTTAATAAACATGTTTCATAATGGTAAAATGTTATCTCTGTTTTCCTTTTCTCAATAAGTATTGGTAAATCGAACGGTAACGATTGTAATAGTCGAATTTCGTCTATTTCAGTCTCACGGTTTCTGATAGGTTGTTCATAATAAGTATAACATTTTATGCAATTGTTAATATTCTGTGCGCGGATTTCATACGTATTATATACATCCATATACACATCCATATACACATACACACACACACACACACACACACACACACATATATATATAACGGTAATTATACTAGTAGAAAAGGGTAAAACACTAAGAAAAAGTCACACTTGAGATAATATAGTAAATACTATATGTGTTAATATATATTATTTTATAGTAATAGTCCTAAACCCGTTTTTTGCTCTTCTCTATTGGTAATACTGGCAATCAAAATTCGTCTCTTGGCAGATGGCTTGAAAAGGTTAAGTATTCATAATACAAATATACAATTATCACAATTTTGTAAGCCACGTATATTTAAATTCATGTTTTATTCGTTAAATAATCCTAATAAATATCACTCGAGAGTCTTAGCTTTCCAGATTATCGATACATTCACGACGGTAGAAGTAATCTCAGACCCTCGAGTGATAATTATTTAAGCCACACTCACTGCTATGAGTGCTGCATGTGGTCAGGAGTCTGTAGTTGATTATCTGCGTCCTGGACTCCCATCTTCTTGAACTGGCGATGCTAATGTACGCAGTATTAATAAAATCAATAAAAAAAATCGACGCCTGTGTGAGATATTGCTGAAGTGCGTAACAATTCTGTGGGATCGCGTCATGAAATCCTATAGTTTGTCTCTGGGTTAACACAAAAATAGAAATACGATCTGTCAGCTCTTGGCTTGCGTCATAAAGGTGCAATTATTATTATTAGAATAAAATCTTCAATAAGACCCATGAAAAGTTGATCAAATCACGTGAAACGTATAAGTGTTGTTGACGCTTTTGATCCTAAATTTCTACTGGAAGATCAAAGTGTGAATCGCTGATATTATCGGAATGTCCTCAGATGTCTTCAAGAAAACGTGGGCAGGAGAACCAATTCATGGATCCTGTAATACGATAACTGTCCTGACTTAGCACCATGGGGACTAGTTTTCTTTTAAAAGCTGAACTTTGGAAGAAAGGACGAAGATTAGACTCAACTGAAAATATAAAGAAAATTAGCAGATATTACTTCGCTCAATATCTAAAAACGCGTATCAGCACTGATTTCAAGAGCTCAAACGGCTTTGGGAGAGGTGTATCAATACGGGGGTCACTAGATAAATAGTTTAGTAATTGATGTTGGCATGGTAGAGGCAGAGTTCTGTTGTATTATTAATTTTCCTGCATTTTATGTTTTAAGTGTGGAAAGTATGAACGTTCTTGTAAGTGCAATGAGATTCAGAGAGAGCGTTTTCATGCGATGATCTTGTACGATTTCAAATATGACTTAAATGAAACGCAGTCACTTGAGCGTTGGGGGGGGGAGGTTCGTGGGACTTTTCTCCTTCAGGGGCTACAGTGTTTTGGAGAATTAAAGAGGGGGCAGCAACCTCTTAAAAAGGAAGAGAAGAGTAGCAGAGTAACAACAGTTGGTCACCTCTGTGGTAACAATGATCAGGGAAGATCCAAAACTAACCTACAAGGCATGAGCGATTAGTTCGCCGAGTGTTTCAACCATCCTTCATGAGCACCTTCGTGTAGAAAAATGTGTCTGCAAGATGGGTGCACCATGATTTGTCTGAAGCAGAGAAACTCCACAGGGTGGAATGATGCCAAGAAATGCTGCAAAGATTTAACTGTGGAAAGTCTCGCCGTGTTTCAGATCTTGTCACGAGTGACGAAACGGATATGTCAGTTTGATCCAGGAACAAAATGCCAGTCCTCCGTTTGGTTTTTCACCTTATGACCAACCTCCCGTCAAAGTCAAGAGGCCAAGGAATGTGGGAAAGAAAATGGTTGCCTCTTTCTCCTCCACAAGTGGACACATGGCAATCGTTGTGCTGAACAATCAGAGACTGTTACTGCAAAACGGTACACAGAAGATTGCCTTCCGAAAGTGTATCAGAAAATCCAAGAATGGCGTCCAAAGACAGGCCTAAGGGACATTTTGTTGCACCATGATAATGTATCAGCTCACACCGCCAGTTTTTTTGTTTTTTTTGTTTTTTTTGAGTCGTGGTCAATGCCCGTTTTACTACTGAGGCACCACAAGCGGCGGACACTGATGATACATGAGATGAAATGATATATTGGGAAGGAATTTTTTTTAAGCAAGCAAACGTTCCAGACCAAAGTTTAGGGTACCTTCCGTCATTTGCCATTTTTGAGGACTGAGGAAAACTTGGGAAAAACCTCAGTCAGGGAGGACGGTCCTGGCGAGATTCGAACCCCAGACCTCCCGCTCACGAATCCGCGCCTTAACGACCTCGGACACCGGTTGCGGTACACACCGCTAATGTAACAATGGAGCTTCTACAAGGAACTGAGGCAAACAATGACTCATCCATCCTATAGTCCCAACCTAGCACCATGCAATTTCTTCCTGTTCCCTACTGTGAAGTACCGACTTTGAGGTCACCGATTTTCTAGCCCCGAAGAAGCGGTTGAAGCATACGAGGAGTTATCTGCTGTGCTGGAAACTGAGTGGCGTGGATGCTTCCAGAGGATACAATGCCAGGGGAGAAATATTTTGAGAAACTGGGATAAACAAAACGTGTATGTGTGTATTCATTATTGGTTGTCTCAATATTTATCTAGTGACTCTTTTAGAGGTAGAGACAAAGATGAAGAAGTAGTGGTCAGCTGGGTTCTTAAATGATTTAAAAGTTACGTTATATTTTATCAGATCTATTATATTAATATTTAAAAAATGTGTGCTTACTTGTAATATAGCATGAAATAGCGTTTGTGTTTGACCTGGTCTGCACTTTGCAATGCCGTATTTAAATCCTACATTGTAGCAGCTGTTCTGGCTGATGTTAGAGTTTGGAACGTGACAGCTGTTATCTTTTACCTGGACAAGTGAAAGTGTTAGTTTTACCTTGTCCAACTCGGGTCGATGTTTTCAGTGCAGGTTGTGTGCAGGGATGGAAAGCGACTCTCTCTCCTCGTAAGCATTAAGGAAAATGGTTCTCCCATAATCTGCATGCTAACACTGCTTAAGTAGCGATTTCTTTTAATGGCACTGGCTTATTATCTTCCTCCCTTTTCCTTCCTCACCTCCACTCTACTCAACGGCAAATTAAGACAAGTAAGAGGGAAAACTGAACAGAAATGCATGGTGTTATTTTATTTCTTTGGTTGTGTCTGTCAAGATAGTCTGAATGCCCAATATTGTAACGATTGCAATACTAATTTAATAGTTATGTAAGAATTGGATAAAACATCCACATTTTAAAAATGTACAAGAGCTATACAAGTATTGACCACTCGCGCTGCCTCTGCAATTGTCGCCTGCTAGTTGTGAATACAATGTATAATGCAGTTAAAAATAAGCAGTTACCTGAGTAATTTATAAAATAAAAGCAATGTAATATATAACAACATATACATATTGATGCTCGTTTAATGTTTCCTCGTTGAGAATACAGTTTTTCACGTCTTATCCTCGAAACTTGGAAAACTTTAAAGTGTAACACTCATCAAGCCTGTTTGAATTTAACAGTAGGACACTGTCAGTACGTATGAATCACAAGAACATTTATTTATGTAACTAGCGTAATATGGTGACACGAGTGAAGGTTTGGCGCGCTCACTTACGCTCATGAGTGCTCAGAATGAGGATTATACACGTATTGCATACAGCATTTTATACATTTTTAGCATTAAAATTTAAAACGTATTAAAAATTTGCAAAATGTGATGCTATGACATAGTAGATATGATGTATTATATTGCATGGTGTCTTAGTACTCGTTTCTATGACAATTCCGCAATGTTTGATAATGAAAATATGGATATCACTCTAGAAAAAATTATAAAGGAAGCTGAGATAGCTGAAAGTTGTTAATTCCTCAAAAGGCGAAAATTTGTATGGAAAGGAACATGACAAGTTCTGTACATGCAGGAAAGAGAAATATATTAGTTCAACTAATGAAAAAAGTTTGTTGGTACATTTTTCAGAACTGGTTTATGTATATAATATAACATTTATTGTTTATTAATACTGCAAATAATTTAAAATGTAGAAGATTTGCATGCCTTCGAAGCTCTGGTGTTGTATTCGGAAGTAAAATCAGAGTAGTAAAGTTAAAGAAGTTTTCTGTTAGTATAATAGACATTACTAATGGTTCAATTTTTGGTTTTAAATGAAAGCAATTTTAGTGTATTGATTAATTAATTAATCAACACTTGTAAATTTGATCATGTGACACCCTTACGCAGTTAACTGTTATGGATACCTCTAAAAGAACACAGATTCCCTTACGCTCCTGTTCAAAATCCTCCGTACCTCCACCCTTCCGTATATCGATTCTCTCTCGCTTCGCATACCTGTCCCTACCTGGAACCCGGAATATGACTTTACTGTCTGTCCCTCGTCACCGAACACATTTCACTCAACCTCATTCAGCGTGTCAGTTCCCAGAATGTGGAACTCCCTTCCTCCTGAAATCAGAGATTATCGGACAATAAAGCAATTTAAATGTAGATTAAATTGTCATCTCAACTCTATGAATCACAACAGTTAGTCTCTCCCTTTTTCTTCTTCTTCCTCCTCGTTTTCTTCTTCTTCTCTTCTTCCTTCTTCCCTTCTTATCGAGAAAAATTATTGAAGAACAAGTAGAATTCTGTTGGTCCTGATGGTGTAGTGATAACCGTCCTTGCTTGCCTCCTAAACCCAAGATCGCGGGTTCGATCCCGGCCAGGACCGACGACTTTTTCTAAAAAATCCTAAGTATGGCTTTCTTCGGAGAGGAAGTAAAGCCGTGGGTCCCATGTTGCACATTTATGGCACGATAAAGAACCTCAACCCTGAAAAGAGGCCTCTGAGCAAAATTTGTTGGCCGTTTACGCCCTGAATTGAATGGGACGCTGATACTCTGAGACGTTAAAGAGCGTCCGTAAATAAACTAAATCAAACAAAAAAGTAGAATTCTTAAAATATCCTTGTCAACTTTTTAACTATATTAAAGTATGTAATATTTACATATTTATTAATTTGGCTCTTTATGTGTTTTATATAGCTATGTATACTGTACTCGGTATTTTTTGTGGTTCTTCGTCTGGTAAAGTGGAAGAGAAGGCCCCATGACATTAACTCTTGCCAGGATAAATAAATACAATATATATGTTTGAATTACTAAGTTCTTCCAATGTTAATTTTTCATTCGGGTAAAAAGAACATGCTGCTTCTATTTAATGTATAAAGAACTAAGTATGTTAATCAAGCTTTGATTTTGTCGAACATCCAGAAACTGTACACAGCAGACAGAGACAGTGTCGATTATATCACTTTCGACTGAAGAAGATTATGTCGACACACCACCGCAGCCGTGGACGAACCTTTTGTGAATCTGAAGGAGAAGAATACCATTGAATTACGGCCAATTCTCTGTTTGCACAGTATTACATTTAATTGTAAATAAATTATATTCGCTTAAATAGCAAAAATGTGTAACTTATTGATGGGTAACCAAGCGAGATAGCCTATGCGATAACTGGTTGGTTCGGGCATTCTGATCTTGGTTTGTTTGTTTTTTCTTTCTTTGTGGTTTTCCATGGTGCGGTGTGATAGTGACTTGGGGGAGGTGTGGTGGTGGTAGTAGTAGTAGTAGTAGTAGTAGTAGTAGTAGTAGTAGTAGTAGTAGTATGGACTTATTGTGACAGGTTTATAAATACAAAAAATAAGAATAACTATCGCATGAGCATAATACCTTCTTTTAAAAAACAAGATATATAATAACCAAAAACGGTAACGTTAATTCCTATAATATTTTCGTATCTATAC
Organism: Metallyticus violacea; assembly: GCA_030762175.1. Classification (NCBI taxonomy): domain Eukaryota; kingdom Metazoa; phylum Arthropoda; class Insecta; order Mantodea; family Metallyticidae; genus Metallyticus; species Metallyticus violacea. Next base: position 11,272,821 of record CM060832.1, on the reverse strand, counting down.
ATACATCTCTGCACTTACATCACACATTTTCTATAAATAATTGCATATACATAAACACAAACACGCGTAAAACCCTTATCCCTGAGACCCCTTTCATTTTCTCACCTCCTCCCCTATTCCCCTATAGCCATTAACCTTCTTAATCGTGTCTTCGCTAGAAATATTCCGTATTTGTGTGTGAATTTCTCATGCGTCAACACTTCCAGGCAGAATTTCAAACTTCTGTTAGAATTCAGAAATCGAAGTGGTAAATGGTCATTTCTTAAAATCTCTGTTTTTCTGCATTCTGTCAGAAAATGTCTCCAGGTAACGCTTTCTCCGCACAGCGGATCAAATTCTTTCCCCGAAAGCATTCATGGTTTATTTCCTTTCCAAGCCGTAATCTGAGCCATGCGAGATTACTTCTTTCTTCCCTCACACAGACATCTAAACCATTCCCACTTATCCACCTCTGATCTATTTGAGCTTGCATGTTAAGCGATACCTTTTCAGCGCATTGAGTTTCAGTATTTTGGCTGTTTATATCTCGCAAACGTTTGTTAATTATCGTCCTGCTATTGCGCGTAATGTTCTTTCCCCTTAACCAAATATACGCCAGTCCATTTTTTTAAACCTTTTCTTATTTTTTATACTTAACAGTATCCCACAATTCCTTTATTTGCTCCCTCAGAAGAGCTCTCGAAGTGCTTGATCCCCTAGCATCATTGTATCTGCAAGTACAAAATGTTCATCCCGGAATGTACACTGCACGCCTTACAAGTAAGCGTAGAAGTTGCCTTAGCAACAAGGCGTACTTCTGGTTTCTGTTTCTTGGCCTAACAGGGGAAAAGTACTGGTGTTGTAGCAGTGTATTTTTTGTATTTAGCTTGCTGCAAATGCTGTCATTAAGTATAGATTACCCTTTTTAATTTACGTTTTTAAAATACCTTCACATTTTATTTAAACACATGAATAGTCGTGATACGCTACAATGAACACATTATTCATCCCGTAATATTCATTAGAAGAGCAATTTCTTCAAGTAAAAGATTGTCTTACACGTGTTAATAAATCAATGTTATGAAAGCCAATAAGGAGTAGATATCTTAAAAAAACTTTACATAAACATTTTAAATTCTAGAGGTTTAATATAGCATTAAGGCATCACACAAACGTGATTTTTTTTTGTTTACTCCTTGATGCGTCAGGAAATATTTTGAGAGGTTTTTAAGCCGTAATGCTTTCATTTATATTGATTTTCTACCAGAATTTACTTTCGGTATCACGACTTTTCCGCATTCTACCCCAAAATATCTCGCTAGATCTACAATTTTACCCCCTTTCTGCGTTTACGAGTTAGTACATTTATTTAAACGGAAACGTGAATTTATGAACTGTTGTGTTACTAATTTAGTCAACGGCCGATGTTAAACGAACGGAACAAGGATAGAACTAAAGAATTTAAGTATACAGCAGAAATTAAAATACCTCTGTATTTGTAGTATTTATAGCTACAAAAATATTATACTAGAAGAGTCAAAAAATATATCGAAATTTGCTTGGTTCAGCTGTGTTATTTACGTGTTATTAAACTATATATATATATAGTTTAATTATATATTATATATATTGCACATCACAGTCGTACGGGTCGCAAAACTGTCCATGCTCTTTTAAAATACTTAATTTATGAAATTAGTTCTAACAAAAGAAAACAACGACATTAACAAGAACGCACTTTCACACTTACGACACACGTGGAACAGACATACGTACCACAATTCTGATATTTATATAAAATTTCCGTATTGTTTATGTACAATGTTTACAGAAATTTCTTGTCCCTAAAACTACGTATTTCATTTAAGAAAATGCCCTGGTTTGGCCGTTTTGTTTATTTACAATTAAGTCCCAACATACCTGCCTACCCCTATTGGAAGTCAAAAATGAATCCTAGAAACTTATGTCTGTGTACACTTAGCCAAAATGTGCTCACAGTTTTTCGATTCCAAGCACAATGTGCAAACGCTCCTGCCTTCGTGCCTTCCAGCCTCTCAGTCTAAGCCATGCTATTCCCTACTGAGCATGCCTAGCTCCATGATATAGGCCTCTTTATCCCATCTAGTTTTAATTTCGCTCTGCACGTCCAGAGATGACATCTTCATATGTTTGGTAAACTGCGGCTTTGCATGAGTAGTGGTTGATCAGTTGTAACTAACATAGAGTAAGCTGAGCACAGTTTGAGCACAGGAGGCGGTGTTGTCACTCTTGGGCGTCTTCGTAATAAATGAGGCCTCATTTTTGACAAGGAAAGAATTGGGTTCTCCATCACGACAACGCCCTAGTACATGGTCGCATGGGCATGCTAATTCCTCGCAAAGTGTTATCCATATCTTGTTCTAGCTAATTACTATCTGTTTTCGAAAGTCAAGGGGTGGAGGTTCACTAAGAGCAAAGAGGTGGAGACGCATGCAATGCATCCGCTGCTGGAAGTGAGTAAAAATGGATTGTAGGACTATTTCGAAAAGTGGTACGGATGCTGACAGAAGTGTGATTGTGCGAAAGTTTCCATTTCTCTGTAACATAACTCTCAATACTTACATGTTCGTTTTTTTTTTGACTTTACTAATGTAATATAACTTACTACCAATTCCTCCTCATTAGCAAGAGTATATACTTTGCGATGACGCGATTAACGTACTTCAAGTGCTGTCCAAAACGATGTCTGACTGAAGAACGTCTGGATAACACTTGTTTCCAATGTTCAAAAAGAGAAACTTTTTGTATCGTTAGCAATCCAACTTTTTCTAATTTTTATTGTAATGGCATTCTTGACAAAAGACGGAAAAGACGCACTCAAAGCTATAATAACAGTAAAACATCGTAAGTGTAGATATTTTTTTCTTTTTCATAAAAAAAAAGTATGATTTTTTTACTCAAATACATGGGTGTGTAAAATAGAGTTCGTAGTTTTTGCCATGCGTCAATGAATCTATGAAGCTCGGACTAAAATGTGAGGGCGTCAAACTTTATTGCAGTTTAAATATCTTTTAAAGTATTCTGCATCTTTGTTTGATAAAATATGGTCTTGTTTCAACACACCTTTGCTATTTTAATGTTTTACATTATTAATTTAAGAAAAATGTTGTTAGAAAGCTGTTAAAACATCTCAAAGGATTTGGGGACTCCAGAGAGCTAGCCATTGCATCGGGCGGCCGGAATTGTTGAGACGTTAATCGCTGGAAAGTCTTGTACACAGAGCGAGCGGAGTTGTTCCATCATCCGGGCGTCCGTTGCGCGGCAGGTCTGGTGCTACATTATGCATGGCCGCATCTAACATTCATGTCAACCAAACACGGAGCCGCGGCGCGATTGTCATCTGTTCTCACAACACCTACTCATTACCCTCCTTATTTCGAATGTCATCCTTGTGCATTATTCAGAAAAAGCAGTTGAATAACGAGGCAAAGTCTCCTGTACATAGGGGCGTGCCGTTAAACAGCTATAAGCCTTGGACGCTAATCTGTGAAAGCACGGTAAACAAATATGTAAGCACAAAACGATCGCAGTGTTTTGTCAATATGTCTACGCGTTATTTACCGTTAATGCATAATTCAGTCACTTACACATTGTCCGACGCGACGCGGCGCAAAGTGCATAGGAATTACTGTCTTGTGTCGAGATTCTCAGAGAGTGGTGAAAATAAATCTAAGTTTAGTATCCCGTAGATCATAATGATAATATTTATTTTATAGCTAATTATGACACCATGCATTTCATAATCAAAAGGAATATAATTTATTTTCAGAATCCTTCGAAACAATTTAACAAAGCGTCTCTCGCGGCTCACACACAGTGTAAAGTTAAATTGTTTATTAATGGGGTATGAATTCCTTTAAAGACTCCATACGAAGACTTTTAGAAACTTAAACCGGGGCAGCTAGTGCTGTATGCTGCTGAACAATTTTTCGCGATGTTTTCGACTATACGCTCTTTCATTTTGTTTGTTGTACGATTTTACACCGTAAAATTCTTATCATGGAACAGATATTTTTTTTTTTTTTGCTGATTTTCCTAATTTTTTGATAAATGTTTACTTTTCATATAATATCGATACCGAAAACTTGTCATGCGTGTTTTATATGCTTTTGAACATAGAAGCTTGTTTGATTATATGAAACTTTGCTTTATTTATTTTTATATGTTTTGACAATAGAGATCTTTTATTTATTTATTCTTTGTGTTTGCACGAAAACTGAAATTTTTCATATCCATGTATATCCATGTTTTTTCTACCTACACTTGCAGATTTTGGGCATATTATTTCACTTAATTGTATTCCGATGAACGGGTTAGATTTTGTTTATAGCACTATTAGGTAATATTCAAACTTCCCGGCAAGTTATCAGGCAGTAAAAATAGCAAAAATGGCTAAATAAAGTGCATCATTTAATATGAACGAAGTTATTGTCCGTTAAACCTGTATCCAATTTGATTATTTTATATATTTCTTAAATCGAACATTTTTATGTACGGTTTTTTAAAAGTAACTGTATGATTCAACAAAAAGTATTTAAGAAGGTTAGTACAGTGGCACCCAAACAGTTATATATAATTTTTATAATAATTTATTTTACGGAAGTGTATAAAACTATTTTAGATAAACCACACGTATTCATGATAATGACATAAACCCATGACTCCCTACAAAGCTGGCACCTCCTCCTACAAGATTGGGCTTGTCTCTTACGACATTTGTGTTCATCTACATGTGTGGTACTCTAAAAGCTCTCACTGCATCTATACAGTTGATTCTAAAAAAGTCGTCATTTAGCGATGCTCAAATTTCAAGTGCTGGCAACAAATAAAGTCGAGAGCTAAACTGTTGAGCTGCTAGGCTCAATTTTTCCTAATGTAAGCAAGTACTCCGAGAAGTGCGGTCAAACATAAACACCCCGAAAATGTTCAAGCTTGTTTGTTCTATGAATTTAACCTGGGGAACAACACACGGTAAATACATCCTCCGTGCTGATACTGTGAACGAACAGAAAACTAAAAGAGGATTCGAGGAAAGCAACAAAAATCTCAAGGACATGAAGTTCAACATTTGCAGTCCAGTACAGAAACCACCAGTTAGGTAAATAAACTGAGATCCGCAAGAGTCGACTTGAAAGGCGCTACAAGCTGCATTGTTATAACGTCAACAATAGCATCGCTTTCTTAAGAGGCATTTGATGTGCGACGATATTCCAAGATGCTGTGGCCCATTAATTTATTTTAAACAACCGAAACAACCACTGCTCGAAAAGAAGGTCTGGACTCTGAGGGGTACCTCTGCCATATAATCAACAGAAGCAGCTGAAACGTGTCCATGGAAACTAAGGAGCCTGCACTCAGGTGTTATTCATTTGCACGAAATTGCAGAGGCTTGTCATTATCCGTCTGAGTTAGGAGACGCAAGTACTTACAACTTCAGATTGTCGCATTCTTTACCTCCGAGCAGTAACCTGGAATGTGCACTGGATGGATGCTTCGCTTCCTGTCCTACTGTAGAACTCATAGTTTTCCATCCCGCAAACACAATGTCCTCATTAAATATATTAACTATGTTTTTCAAATATTTTTTTCGAAATATGTAGCTTTGAAATGTCTGATCTGAAACCAAAAGATCTTTTTCAGCCACCTTCCTTAGGCATAATCTATGCATGTGATTCCCATCTTTAATGCTCGATCTTAACATTAATCAGAAGCAATAACTGAACATGTCTTACTCTCAGCTGCTGTCAGATTTAATAGGAAACATTATGAGCGTCTAATTTAGTATAGAATTAATGTTCAAGCTCGGGGAAATTGTTATACTGAACCCAGAACTGTCAAAGTTGATGTAATACACTTTTATTTGTACCGAAAGTTTAAAAAACTGTTAAACCATGCAATATTTCATTGACATATATTTGAAAACATGCTGTTTCATATAATATTAAAAAATAAAAACGTCTTTGGTTTAAAATACTCATTGGTAACAACCTGTAAGGTGTTTTTGTTTTTATAAAAGAACTCCTTTCTAAATAGTAGACAGATTGGAGAGTTTTCCTAAACCTTTCCATGTATAAAAACATGTAACATAAAAACGAAGAAGTTACTCTTCAGGCATAAGTAAAAATTCGAAAAGTATCCATTTACTAAGCATTAGAAACGAAAACAAAATGTTTAAATTTAATTACATAAAATTATTTTTAAAAAATAAAAATACTTCAGAGAATAAGTAACAGATAAGGAACAAGTAGAAATAACAACAGTTACTTTGTTTCTTTCCTAAAGCTCGACTAGCTTAGAAGCGCAGCCAGTTAAAAACAACCGCCGGAAAAGCGTAATCAGATAACAAAGCATACCATGTTGCCGCCGATGAATTCAAAATACTTTCGTCTATTTTTAAACAAGTTTTTATTTTGGATAAATAAATTACATTTCCAGGTACGGCAGTGTATTTTTAAATTAAATAATTAATGCTAAAAGTTAGAATTTTAGCATATTAACATTTTCTATCCCAATGGATAAATTTTCTAAAATATACACTATTGTGTTTGTAGTATATTTTGATATATTAGCTTTAATTTTGTAGCGTTTACAAATCTTTCATTAATTATTCAAAATCGTGACGTATGATTTATTTACTATTAATGATTAAGTAAAAACAAAGGTAATACAACTTTTGGGATTTTACTGCCGTTTTAATTTCATATTGAACTCAGTTAAGCTCAAGCATTCTAAAATAGTTTTAAAGATAAACCTACAAATACTTTTCCACAAGACTTAGTATATTATATTAGAAATGTTACTTAACTTTCTATAGAACATTTCATTTTCATGGCCTTCCTTCACAAGGAACGCAATATTTTTTTGCGTTTATTTTTGATAAAACAAAAGAGTTGAAATTATAAGGTGAAAACTGTTTTGAGAGCCCCATTTTGCTGGTGTTACCTACCAAAATAGAGGAAAAACTGTCATTAAAAACATTTGTCCCAAATTTTAATAGCAAATTTATTCACGTTTTCTGCACCATAAATTATGTTTCGATATTTTTGAAAATTTAATTTTAAGAAAATTAGATGCAGTATAGTTTTGATATCCCTGACAGAAGTTAGAACAACTGTAAGCTGCAAATGAAGATTAAAACTATTAACAGTTTCGGATTTAAATGACGAGGAAGCCCTTTCTATCAAATAACTCTCTTCTAATGTCCCTGCTAATTGACGTTTAGTTATTGCGTGAGATACAAAATAAGGTAAATTTCATACGTAAGAAATAGTAGCTACAACGTGCCAAAACTTGTTCACTTTGAAGACAGAGCACAGATAATGTCGATTCTACCCCATTGTTAAATTGTTGTTCAAAGAAATTATAACTTGAACTAATATAAGAGGGACTTCTAAAAGTTTTTTGCTTGGCCAAGAAAACACAAGATTTAAGCGAAGTGTTTTCCAATCTTTTAATACCCTCAGTAAAATAAGTTTTGACCAACTGGGAGAAGTAAATAGCTATTTCAGCTCCAACCTCATAATTTGATGTGAATCTTCATTCACCAGCCAGTTTTTAGGTTTGGAACAAAAGTAATTGTTGGGAGCCAAACCCGGCTAAGAAAGCGATGGTTATGCAGTTAACAACACTAGAGGTGTGTGAAGGCGCATTATAGCGAGGAAAGAGAAGTCTCTTTTTTGTGAGGTGCAGACGTTTAACCTTCATTTAGTCCAGTAGTGAAGAGTAATACTCCCCGGTGATGGTTCTGTCCTTCTGGAGGTAGACTACGTGCATCACACCATGAGAATCCCAGAAAACCGTAGCCATGACTTTTCCTGCAGATGAAACGGGTTTTGCTTTCTTTGGTGCACTTTCACCTGTTGCCACCCACTGTTTGGACTGCTCCTTCGTCTCTGGCGTGTAGTGATGAATCATGTTACATCTACAGTTTTGAAACGTCAGAGAAACTCATTGGAATTGCGTTTTAACAAGTGTAAGCACTCTTGCGAAATGTTCATTCGAATGCGTTTTTTGGTCCGTTGTTAACAAACGCGGCGCTTATCGAGCGAAAAGCTTTCTTATACTCAAAACTTCGTGTAAAATGTAGTGGACATGACCCATCGAGGTATTTGCAATCTCAATCAACTCGCGTACCTTCAACCGGCGATCATTGTGATTTTTTGTCACAATCTTCTTTGTCTAGCAGTTTTGGGACGCCCTGAATGCTTGAATGGATGCAGCCCACTTTTTAACATTCGAAAACGAAGGGGAGGAATCTTTTAATGTGGATTTTAACTCCTTTTATATTTCTGTTTGGTTTAAACCCTTCAAAACGAATTACTTTATCACACTGCGTATTTCAGTTTTACCCATTTTGTAGAAAATGTTAACGCTAGTTTGCTTACACGATCGTTACAAACATGTGACTACACTTACGCGTCTGAAACTTTACAGCGCGCCATCTAAAGGACGATACTTAATAACCGAGAACTATTAGAACACCTTAGTATTACAGAGGAGTTATTGCGGTTTCACCTAATGCACATTTAATTTGAGGAGACTGGTTGTACTTTGGTGCAGTTCAAACATAGCAACGTGGAACAAACTCAAACCTAGGAATGTAGCGGCAGAATTTCATGCTGTTCTCTCGGCAAACTGGGGGTACTGCCCAAATACAATCCACGTATGCAAACAATGTTGACATTCTACAAACTCGGGGTAGAGTTGGGGTAATACAATGACAACTGTTCCGAGGGTACAATGTCATGATGTGCGTGATTCAAACACGCGCTCTAGCAAGATATTATACGGCAAAGTATTGGTAATAGTGAAAAATAAACGAATGATAATCGTGTTTTATGAGGACCGAGACCTGAAGAGTCTATACATACCAAACTTTTGTATTTTGGATTGAGGAAAAGCATCAGTCTGTTGTGATATAGTTTTTCATAGTTATGCAACAATACTTAATGAAAATGAAAACAGAAACAGTAAGTGACAAACATAAGGTTTTCAATATTATCCATATTTATATTAGTAAGTCAAGATCAAACAGTTCCGTTTATTTACAGTTATCTCAAATATTATCAACATTTTTTAATTAATCAATGGGTATCAATGATTCCTGCTTGGCCAAATGTTCCATCTCACTTAGGACAGATGTATTATTTACACCACTACTAACCAATAAATGCTATGTACTTTTCATTTTGAATTTCCATAATTAATTCAGCTCTTGAGAGAAAAAAAATATAAAAATGAATGCAACTGAGCTTTGCGTTGAGTCATTAAGTAATTTCTGTTTCAAATCGCCCTTAGTGTTACCGTATTAAAATTACAAACTCAATAAACCAGTTGAACAGTCTGAATGCCGACAACTGAGACGTAGGAATCAGGAAGAACCTTTCAGCGGTTAGTATGTTATGAAGCTGATGAAGAAATTCAACAAGAGTATCGGAATGCCAACAGCAAATGTAGAGAAATATGTCGAGCTGCAGTTCAAGCTGTAATGTGCCAAGAGAATAATCTCTTTAATCAAATGTATTATTTGAAGCTTTGGATTAATAAACTTTTATTAATCAAAAGTCTCATAGATATAAGAGACACGAACTGGCTTAAGAAAAGTTTGACACTTCTCATTGTCAACTCGTGTGCGGTGTTTCAAAAGTACTTGACCTTGCCTTATTATGTAAAACTAATGATGGATAGTATCAATACGTTAATACAGTTAGACATTGTTTAGCAGATGAGGCGAGTGACGTCTTTACAGAGTTTAGTTAACATATAACAAGACAGATGTCTGAAAAGTCATCCGTGGTCACAGCTTTATCTATTGTTACAAACTTTCTGCAATTTCTGATATCAGGGACGCCCCTGTTCATCAATATTACAGATCTGTATGCTTTGCGTGCCATTAGCAAACTACAACTTTATAACGACAAGCAGAACGCTTCTATGTTGGTGCATTTGAGTCAAGGATCCATTAGAGTTTGTAAATAGCTGCACTCTCAACTACATTCTCCCGCAGGATCCGCAGTAAGCACAGATTTCCAGAGTATAGCAACAGAATCGCTAAAACTCTTGAAATAAATGTTACTGAAATAAACCCAAATCTGCAGTAAATTCTGTGTCATTTCTATAGACACAACATCATGTTAAAACGTTTACTCTTCCTATTATTCATATTTAACATGAAAACTGTTATCTCTAAAATCAAATTTACGAGCATTTAGTTTTTGTCTCAATAAAAAATCGAGTAGGCGCAGAAGGAAAGAAATGAGTTTAAGAAGACCTTGCTCTGAAGCTTTTGATAGAAATAGCTTCAGTGAAAAAAGAAATATTTATCGTATTACTCCGTGACAGAAACGTTATATTTCACGTGAGTACGTTGCCACACTGTCAATGAACTATTCAATTCAATTATTTGCAAAAATTGAAACTATTTTCGTTATGCCTTATAATACAAATCATATTTTAAAATTTTTTATAATTTAAATAAGTTACTAGTGTCTAACTGTAGCCTTATAGTTCTAAGGAAAATAATTAATACACTATTTATACCCTTTTAAATTTACAAGATATATTTATGTTGTTAGAGAGTAAATTGCGATTTATAACGCCCCGGACGTTATTTTCCACGAGGCATTAAGCCTGACTACTCTCATGTGACATACAATATATATTTTCCATTAGTAGTACATATATAAAAGTAATATTAATATTTAATTTTAATGTAATATGTGCATTTGTTTGAATGACAGTCCAAAGTAATAGATGATAAAGCGTTAATTGAAAAGTGCGAGGAAAGTTACATACTTATTTCTGAAGAAATACTTTATCACCATTTAATTACCATTAATTTAAGTGTAAATAAATATTTTAATGCACTGCTACAAATAAACTAGTAGTTACCGAGTACAACGAAATATACAATAATTGGAAAATACTAATGATGGAGAAAACTGCTTATTCATACTACAATGAGGAAAGACTTTTGTTTAAAAAATCAAAGTAGGATTTGTTTATCGGTCTTAAATTTACGTTTGATAATTCATGTCATCAAGGTGGACTTTTGCGTGAAAAATCTGCTTTTCGAGAAAAAAAAGGTTTGCTACGTCAGAAGGAATAGAATCAACGAATGTAATATTTAAAACATTACATATCTTTAAAATATTAATATGCAATGTTTTCATTATAATGTTTCGTAAAATACGTAAAGATATTATATGTAAACTTTTGACGAAATTATGGCTAAGAAAAAGCTTTCTTTAAAATGTTTTATGTTCAAAAAGTTTAAAAGTTTGCATACCGGCCTCGAAATCTGCTAAAGCTCTAGGTTACACTACAGTTAAGTCAGCAGTAATTTTAGTCTGTTATATAAACTTTGCAGTGCAAATTATAACCACCAGAAGTTTGGTGCACAATTTAAGAAAATAGATACAACGCTCTTTAATGTCCTTTAAGCGTTAGACTAGTGAATGTTTGCAACAGGACAGCATTTTAGTGGAAATAACTGCCTTAATACGCTATAAAGCAATGTTTACCATTATTACATTCGTATAAGAGTAGAACATTGTCGGTAGTGTGTTGTTTTTCATTTTTCCGAGGTTTCCTATCTTGTATTCTAGATAACTAAAACGGCTTATTGTTGCATCGAAGAGAACATTGTTGTGAACGCGTGGGATGGAAATGTTTGTGTTTAACATATAAAGCGCTCTAAATATACAAGAATACAACTGTGTTTTAGGTGAGTTGATACCTGACGAGTGAGTTGTTGCTAAGATACTGCGTTCATAACGCTGAGGTGTGTGTTTACATACAACTATATCATAATGAAGAGAATATTTGTGCGCGCAAACACTTACCGAAGGATTGGGCATGCATCGCCGCATGGGGTCCGGAGAACGGTACGTCGGCGAGTAGCGTCCAGGAAAACAAGTGCTGGGTGCGCTGATCGGCGGGTGCAGCGTCGGTTTGCCGTTCATCATCTTCTCCGGCGAGTACATGTTTTATGTGCACAGTCTCTGGTTCGTTACTTTACTACGATAACAACAACTACCTTGACCACTCCATGACTTGAAGAGTCCCACCATCAAACATGCAGGTCGCCACAAGGTTTGATTAATGTCGCGTAAAGAGACTGTTTCTTGCTCACCTGTTAGCACCGGAATATTTCGCTACAATGGGCGGCGGGGCACCGACATGGAGATGCCCAGCAGGGGCGGGGACGGGGGCGCCGCGAGGAGGTGGAGTATTAAGCGTGACGTCACGTGGGTATTGAAATTTCGGCGCGCATGCGTGACCCTCCCACCTCCGAGCGGCCATTCCTAACCTCACCCCTTCGCGAGAGGGTGAATTATGATGGAATGGGGTGGGGGTTACGATCATCCCTTCCCTTCTCTTCTCGTACACAATTATTCCACTCAACCTCATTCAAGTCCTTGTGAAAATTTAATTGAACATTTGATTTGACCCCCGCATATTCTCCTTTAATTGATATTTATTTTTCCATGTGATTGCGTTTGTAGACATTATATAGGCATGTCCGTGTTCACCATTATTATTTATATGTACAATTTTTCTCTTTTTTCCTCTCCCTCCATCTCGTGTGTTGCGGATAGCATACCCTCTACGGGACGACCTTCGCTTAATGATCGGATTCTTCAACAACTTGATCCCTTTAGCGCACTTTCTCGTCCTCGTTTTGCAGTGCACGACGTCACAGAGTGTTAAGATGCTTCCGGAATATTTCGACACTAAAACTAAACTAAAAATAGCAATCTGGTTTATACACATACAAAAAAAGCAATTAGTTAAATGAAAAATCTACTTCAACCAACATTATGTTATATCACATCCCCTTATAATTATCACCCTTTATCATACATACTTCTAAAACACGCTGAATACGATAGCAGTGCTGTTTTTATTAATGTTGGCGAACGGCTGCTTCTGCTGCAAGTCACGGGGATTCATATTGGCGAGTAGCAGTGTAACACTTGACAATGTCATGAAAGACAGTGGGTGAAGTTTGAAAATGTCACAGTTTTCACCGCAAAGGAAGACAAAGATTGTTACATGATTACACGTTACACAACAACTGTCATGCTCACATTCCCGGCCGCCTGTGGTGCCTCAGTAATAGACACGGACGTTAAACACTTCTCAAAAAAAAAAAAAAAAAAAAAAAAAAAAAACTTCCCGGGTACTTGGTGTAGTTTTTGGGTTGGGAGGATGAAGTTTGTTGCCACTCACTGAATCCTTTGAGATCAGCCATTTATTTACCGGCACTAATAATATTTTATCTTCAACCCATAGCAGTCTAGGATTTAATTGTATTACTCAACAAAGGCGGGTGGAGCTCTGCAGGTTTACAGGTTGCTTATTAAAAATATTTTCCCTTGGCCTTTCAGAATATAATACATTTGTTTACAATTTTCTTATTTATAGCTTATATTTGTTATTTCTTTGGAAAAATCCTTACGTGACTCTTCCTGTGAGAAACAGCTTATCTCTTTACATGTGGGAGAGTGTTTTACCTTTTGTTGTTACTTAAGGCTAATCACACTTTTTCTATCTTAATCAACTTTTTATTTACAAAATAAGAGGAATAAATGTAAGGAAGAAGAAAAAGAGTTAGATGAGGAGGATTGGTGAGGAAAAAGAATAGAGAGATAATTGACAAGGAGGGGAAGGGAGGTTTGTCTTTATTTATAGAGAGTAACTTATTATTTAAACATTTACAGGATCGTTCTGATTCGCTTGTATTTTCGGTGCTGTGGTACAACTTTGCCAATATTTCTGTATACCATATTCAGGTTGATCGGAATTTTTGGCCACAGTTTTCAATTTTCTGCTCGATAAATTCTACTGCGGGCTTGATTCCTGTCTCCCGATGAATGGTATCGTTTCTGGTGAGTATGGGGACGTGGAAGAGTTTTCAGAGACATATATTCTGAATTGTTTGTAGGGGGTTACTATTGATTGTTTTTGGGATGTGAGCCACGCTACACTGGTGTATGTTAAGGAGCTGAGAATAAAGGTTTTGCATAAAGTGAGTTTTGTTTTTGCTTCGAAATATGGGGGCCAATATCTTGAGGCTCTGCCTAGCTCTGGTTTGGTCTCTCCAGAGAATTTTGGAATTTAGGTAACGTGTATGCCGACGAAAGGGCAATTGTTGGCGTTGTACGGTTATTTCAAGTTCCGGTAATTTCCTGTGCTGAGTAAATAATACAGTGTTGTCTTTATCTAGGTTAAAATTTATTTTCCGTGTATCAAGCCAAGTCAAAAAGATATTTGTGTATGAGCCCCGCGGATAACGAACAAGCGGTGCAGTCATATGCGCAGTAGGTACACGCTGCATTAATATTACTAAAAACGTGTACTTATTTTTGTATGAAAATCATACGCATTCGATTACGTTACCAAATACTTTATAATATTATCCCTCAAACCTGCTTAAACTAAAATAGTTACCTCGATGTCTCCCAGTAAGAGGAGTCAGTTTCTTCTCCTGACTCATTGCTTCTCTCCAGTTCTGGATTAATTACCATGCATTAAATTTCTTCTTTCAGAGGAGCATCTCGCTGCCAATATTGAATGACCTTCACCTTCTGAACGAACTTTTCCAGTCATCCGCTGTTGTTGATTTGATTGCATCTTTTGTTAGTTTTCAGTGTAACCAGAGAGACATGGTCGACATTTTTATTAGCAACATTTGTTTTTAATATGTTAATTATTTATTTAATTGGATATAAGTCCATGTGATAGAATGGTAATCTAACAGGAATGGAATAGGGTTTATTCCGTGTACATTGACTTGCATGAATTAGAAATTTCGTCTGTAATCTTTGAATATACGGCACCCAAATCATCTGTTTTATATTTCCCAGAGCTAACACGAGGGGGTGCCGGATTGCATAAGGAGAACCACCGGAGTCAAAACAGGTGCGTCCCCCCCATTATATATCGGAAGTATGACCGATCACATTATTATTGGTGCTGCAAACCCATAGAAAAACACACAAGCACGAAGGTGAGTACAATGTGGGTCACGGTCCGATGGACTGATGCTCTTTTGTGACATATTTGGTGACTCCTAAAGGAACCGTTTTTGCCGCTATTGCGGTTAATAGATAGATATACGAGTAGGTGGCCTAGTGGAAGATGTTTGTTACTAATTTTCTTTCTAACGGAAAGGAAATTTACAGTGCTTTAGTCCACATTGTGCATGCTCGCAATGCAAGTGATAAATAATTAAAATGCTTTCCTATACATGGAATGAATTTCTGCACAGGAATTCGTGAAGATAAGACGTGAAGAGTGCATACTGTCTCCTAATCTTATTCTTAGCGCTCATCCACATGTTTTGTACGTTTTGGGTCTGTCCGGGTCTGCATACTTTTCGCCCATCGATGGCCGAACCATCCTAAACAAATAATAGTCTCGGGCAGTATGAAAGGTCGAATTAAACGCATGCTCGTGTATTTTGTTGTGCACTGAGCCATTAGATTTAGCAGACCCTACTGAAGAATAACGACACTACAAATATTTCCTTTCGCGGGTTTTCGGGACATTTCCTGCCCGTTCAATTTTCTGGTACACGAACATATACTCTAATTTGACTCCAGCAGTGTCACTCCCATATACCCCACATGCAACCCTCGTGCATCATAAGAAACATAAAACAAATGAATTGGGTATCATATATTCAAAAATTCCGTTTCATGTTTGTATTCTGACACAAATTATACATTGTTGTCACGTAGCCATGCTTGTACATATAATTTTTATTGTTGGACCGTGAGCATTCTGTTCTCTTGTTATGATACGGAGCTTATCAAAAACATCGATGCTGCTTTGTGGCAATCCAGGTATCAATTGACTTTTCCCTCATTTACAATAATTTTCATAGTTCATCTCTCAGCATGGGTGATAATAAAGTGCACTCTGGAACTTTCGTTTACATGCATTCCTGAAACGTCGTCACTCTGCTAACATTTGGAAACTGTGCGAGTCACTAGACAGCAAATAACGAATACTCATAGAAACGTCATGTATATCCGAGTTTCTGAAAGTATTTTCGTGGCTCTGTATGCATCGTTACATCTTCTGAAATCACTTCAGAAAACATCCACACCACTCAGTTTCCGGCACTGCAGATGCTGCAACCGCCTCTTCGGGACTAGAAAATCGGTGACCTCGAAGTCGATTCTTCACAGGAAGAAATCGAATGGTGCCAGATTGGGATTATAGAAGGGTGTGAGCTGATGCATTGTCATGGTGCAACAAAATGTCCCTTAGTCCTACCTCTGAACGCCGTTCTTTGCATTTTCTGAAACGCTTTCGGAAGGGAAACTTCCGGTACCGTTTTGCAGTTACAGTTCTCTGATTTTCGAGCACAATGATTGCCAAGTGTCCACTTGTGGAGAAGAAAAATGCAACCATTTTCTTTCCCACACTCTCTAGTCTCTTGATTTTGACGGGATATCAGGAAAAACCCAAATGGAGGATGGACGTTTTGTTTCTGGATCAAACTGAAATGTCCATGTTTCGTCACCCGTAACAATATCTGAAACACGGCGAGACTTTCCATGTTTACATATTTCCTTGGATCTTCCCTGATCATTGTTTCCAGAGAAATGTTCTTATCAGTCACTATTGTTGTTAATCTGCTTCTCATCTTTAAGAGATTGTCGTCTCTCTTTAAATTCTCCATCGGAACACAGTAGCACATGAAGGAGAAAAGTCCCCCGAAAGCCCCCCCCCCTTAAAACGCTCAAATAACTGCGTATCATTTAAGCCACATTTGAAATTGTACAAAATTGTACAACATCACGAAAATGCTCTCTCTGAATCTCCATTGCACTTTCAAGAACGTTCACACTTTCCAGACTTAAAACATAAAGTGCAAGAAAATGAATAACACAACAGAGCTCTGTCTGCTACCATGGCAACACCAATGACTTAACAATTTTGACCCAGCAACAATGCTTTCCCTAGGAGTGGCCAATTTTCTGTACCTCAACATTTATCAAGTGAGCCTTGTATAATGGGTCCTTTTATCCTGGTATATCACTGGTTTATTTTCTTCTATTTAACTTTTTCTGTGCCGAGAAACTACAATGTCACAGCGTTCGCATAACAAAAACCTGTCATTTTAGGGAATTTTGAATGAATTGAGCTATTGCAGCCTTACCGCAAAATATCTCTTTTATAGCTAAATTATTATTTTTTTAGCTAATTCTGAAGGAATGTGAGCTATTATGATTGTATCAATGGACTTTTTTTACTAATCTATCCAACTCTGCATCTATCGTACCTACTAGGAACCCAAAAAGACAAATAAAATAATAATAATAATAATAATAATATAAAATGTGTCAATTATGTGTGTATATATATATACACATACACATGTATATTACAGTGTGTGCGTCTATGTGTCTGTTAATATTCTGGCGGTCGCAATGATTTGTTTTTCTCAACAAATCTCGGTACATAGCCACCAATTAACAGACGATTCGTCTAGTTCGTTAACCAGTAAAATTGAACCATTAGAGGGGCGAGTTAACCTAGAGCGAAAATGTTAATGAAAAAAATGAAAAAGCGCTCTAGCGACTGCAATTTTTGCTATATCTCAACTAAACTAAGTTACATTCTTTAAAATAAATTTAAAATATATTATTCGAAATGCATAGCAATCGGGGTACTCGGAGTAGGGGTATACCTGAAAAACTTATGGGGGTTAAAGCAAAATTAAAAAATCGCTCTAACAGCTACAATTTTAAAACATTTTAAATTAAGTTTGGTATATACCATTTAAATACACAAAGAAAAATTTATTCAGAAAATCATGGAAATCGGGGCATTAAGAGAGGGTTTACCTGCGCACCAAGCTTTAAAAATCACTTAGTGGTATTAGTGTGTGTTTTTCGCAACGAAACTCCCTACATGCCATTTAAATAGAAAAAAAAAAGTCGTTTCTGAAAACCAGACAAATTGGGTCATTAGGAGCGGTTTGATTGATTGATTAATTTATTTATTTATGGACGCTCTTTAACAGCTCAGGTCATCAGCGTCCCATTCAACTCAGGGCGTGAAACGGCCGACAAATTTTGCTCAGAGGCCTCTCTTTCAGGCTTGAGGTTCTTTTTCGTGCCGTAAATGTACGACACGGGACCCACAGTTTTACTTCCCTTCCGAAGGAAGCCATACTTAGGATTTTTACGCCCGAAAAATCAAATTTAATTAAATAAGAAATATAGCTTTTGAAAATTATCTCTTTACTGGGAGTGGCGGTATACCTAAAAAAAAAAAGTTTGGGGATAAGTCCAAATTTAAAAATAGCTCTAAAGTCCGCAATTTTAATATTTCAAAGAAAAAATTGATATATGCCATTGAAATAGAATAAGAAAAATAGTTTCTGAAAATCAGAGAAATCGGGCCATTAGTAGGGGTGTCACCCAAAATTTAAAAATTGCTCTAGCGGATTAATATTTGTTTCGCAACGAAAATTCGTATATACCATTTAAATAAAATGAGAAAAAAATGGCATCTGAAAATCAGTGAAATCAGACTATTAGGGGGGGGGGGCTGCCTGCACACAAAAATTTAAAAATAACTTTAGTGGCATTATGTATGTATTTTTGCAATGAAATTCCGTATATGCCATTTAAATAGCATAAGAAAAATCGTTTCTGAAACTCGGGACAAACGGACTCATAGATGGGGGGGGGGGTTTTTGCCTGAAAACCACAATTTAAAAATCGCTCTATCGGAATGAATATTATTTCTTCCGAACAAAATTCGTATATACCATTTAAATAAATGAGAAAGTTTCTGAAAATTAGAGAAATTGAACTATTAGGAGTAAAGGTATACTTAAAAACCGAAATTTAAAAATTGCTTTTGCGTTTAATTTGATCTATTTTGTTTTAAAATAAAAGAACAAACTAATTCAGCATATGAGCTGTATTTTAATGGTCATAAGTACATGAACCAACTACCTACCTTAGTATTACAGCACTGCTCTCTAACCGTTTGAGCTAATACGCCATACTTTGTACAAGAATATCTACATCTGCCGAAGTCACTGGTGGCTCAGATCAGCACAAGAAGACTTTTAACGTCGTTTGCTCGCGCGGATCCACAAGCCTTGGTCAAAGTAATAGACAATTGCACGTGAAGTAGCTGCAGGAGAGCTGGTCATGTCAGAAGTTTGCTGCCTCTGTTAATGCCTGTTGGGTGTAACATCGGCATAGCGATAAGTTCTGGATCGTGAGTTTGCGTCCTTCATTCAGTGCGATGTGCAGTCGCATCACCTGCAGGGCTTAGCGGAACTATTTCCGAACATCTGTAAGGTTTCAAGGCGACACTGACGGATGATTATTACATAGTCATTTACTTAGTTTAAAATAGAAAAACAAAAAGGGACTTAAAACGCTGAAAATAGATAGTAATATCATTAATATTTATTAAAAGTAAAAACAGTAATTATCACTCATTATTAATGAGTGATTAATAGGTATTCAAGATACTTAAAATTTTTCTTTTTCACATAATAAAAGTATTTACTTTTCTTTGTTACAAACAACAACAAGATGTTTTTTTTTCAAGCTATCAAAGATGCGCAGTGATTTCTGGTCGAGTTCATCTTCTGTTTATAGGGGAATCAGGTTATTATCTCTTACTTCATTTTTAAACTCATTGTAGGGACGGTTTACTGCACAGCTGTACTGCTCTCGTATTTCTCGCTTGCAATTGTTTGTTACATTTATGCAGCTGGGAAGTTACTCCTACCACAAATTTCATAGAATTGTATTGCGTAGATCGATACAAGGTCGTTCGTCAGGACTACTCAAAACTTCACTGCTTGTCTCATCCTCCCTACTTTCTGATATCCGTATGCCCGAGGTAACCGTCCGTTCCTTTCACTAATGAAGGTTCTGCTATTTAAAGAGCTTAAGTGAATGGGTTAAAGAGGAAGTTTTGACTGCTTGATAAAAATAAATAAATGTATAAATATATGTGGGAATTCGTTATGTGCTTTTTAAAATGCATAAAAAATCACAGAAAAAATCTATAACGATTCAAAAAAGGCATGAAAGGTTTTAAACCTTAAAACGGAAGCCAAAATAGGCAAAAAGGGCAAAACAAAAAATGACCCTACCGACCTCAAATGTACGGAAACATCTTCGTTTCTATCTGATTTTTAAATTATTTTGTCTAACTTCCGGAATCTGGATTTGTTACGATCTCTGAAGATAATTTCCTCATTGTTCTTCATCAATCTACCTCCAGCAGAGGTTAAATCAACTCTGCATGTGTGGTACATTCAACGTGCTACTGATAAGGTAACGCATCACTGGCACATATTCACCGCAGGCCCCCATGACATGCTTTAGCATTTCTTCCGCACGACACCCTAATTTTGATTCATGATTGTTGTTCAAACATATTTAGGGCGGTGCTCTTTGACACTTGTACTTCCATAAGCTCTGCACTACGACAATAGGTCTGGTTTCCCCTCTACCAATATCAGCAACAGCATGACCTTCCTTGCTATACCTACTCGAACCTTATGTCATTTCCGTATATCTGCAATTTTTAGTTGCGGTGGGAGGCTCTAAAATGATTGTCCGTAATTCCGTTCTTGGGTGCTATGTTTACAAAATATAGGTTCTATTATTCACAGCGCATCACAGTTTAATGTTCTGGTCTTGTAACAGCGTTTCGTGTACAAGATCGTGTTTATCAGCACTCCACTATCTGTAATTCTATGTAAATACGTGGTGTTGTAAATTGAAACAGTTTGAACTTTCCCTATGTAGAATGATGCTATCTCAGCAATACCATCAGTGGAAAAAATAAATAACCAAACTAAGCAGTATTGTTTATTTTTATTGGCGTGTATATGTACTTATTACTTAACTGTATGAGAGGGAAACAGAAAACTAAAATTAAAAAGGAAAAGGAAACTATACTAAAAGAGCAAATAGTAGTCAATAAATATATTAAAAACAATTACTCAGTAAAATACACCGTTTAAAGGAAAGATTAATAGTACAATGAACAAGTATTTGGTAACGGTTTAAATTTTGAGAGAGTTGCCCTGCTGCAGGTTATTTGTGAATTAATGCATTTATTAAGTGTGCAGTAGAATACGAGAAATATACAGTCATCCTATGCTATTTCCATTTAGCATTAGTTATGCATTTTGTCTCAGTTTAGTTGAAGTTCTATATCCACATCACTGCTGTTATTAGTATACTGGATTCTTCACACAACTAAAAGCGTTGTTTCTAATACGTTTTCATATATTTTGTTTCTTTAAATGTTGTATAATCCTCCTCAAGTTTCTAATAAACTATACCATTGTTATTCTTCATTACCGGACTAATTTTCCAAGATCGTTGGTTTAGATTAAATCTAACCTTCCATATACCAAGTGGGGTACTAATATACCCCAATTTGTGCATTTCTTTGTCTGTAATTGTTGTAGTTCAAGTACGGCATTGCCATCCTCTTGCATTGTTAATTTATCCCTTAAAACCATATGGTGTAATAATTAAAGTAATTATTATACCCATTTAGTCATATCACTGAAATGCTCACTGGGGTATCCGTGCTATATGAATTGTGGCATTAATAAACTAAAAGTTACTCATTTATTTTAGGAGTTTCATTATTGAAGGAGGTTATAAGTTAAATATAAGGCATTGTTGAGCTACAGACTGTCATCATTATTTATTTGGTTTACATTTGTAAGCTGTCAATCTAATCAAAAAGATGGCACAGAGAAGGATTTATAATTTAGAAAATGAACGTGACCTAAGTGAGATGATGAAAATATTGGAAGAGAAAAGTGCAAAGTGTCAAGAATTTGTTTGTCATGAACATTCAGACACTGAAAAGTAAAAGTGTGTGATAATTGTTGTAAGTAGACCGGGCAGAGACAAAGATTCTAGTGACATTGTTTTCCATTGTTAACACCTGTTAGCGGCCAATTGACCGCTGCTACTGCCTTATGCATTTTTAATCATTTTTCTCACTGAAACCTATGGAAATTTTCCTTATTCCATTTTAGCTGACTGTGATGGTATAGAGGAAAAGATTTTGCTTCTAAATTGCAAGCCAGGTTCGAATTCAGTTTGCATTTAGCTTCTGGGGTGTATTTGTATATACTTGGTGCCTGCTGAGTATCGTCTGCTCTTCTGACTCAGGTCGATGAAATGTCTTACTTACCAGACTGTAGTGATGTATATGGAGCGACATGGCTTCTGGTCTGCGAACCAGCTTAAATCGAGCTTCTGGTTTCAGATATTTTTATGTTCATGGTTTTTGCTCACGTATCACGTATGATTGGCACTATTTATTCCCAGGCCCCATTGCCTATTCATTTAATTTGTTGGTAATTCAATGATTCATTCACTGTTCATTCTTTCTTTAATTCATCATTTATAGGTCGTCTCCGGCTAAATGGTTGTTAATAAATAAAGTTATTTATTTTTTATTTAAAGTATCAGCGCATGTTTTCTCGAAAATAATAAATATTTTATTTTAGAATTGGGTTTGCTCTATGCTATGTAGTAACAAATAGTACATGTTATATAAACTCGGGTTATATCTATACAGAAAGCTGTTACTTGAAACATTGAAAAGCTTTTGATTATAGAAAGACCACATACACATTTTTTACATGTCGAACAATTGTCTTTGGTCTTATTTTGTTACATAACCCTACTTGATATGTCTTGCGTTTAGCGGCCTTAGATGTTCCTTTGTCCCTATCAACCATGAGAGATGGTGACAGTAGTCTATGAAAGCTACGTGAAAATGAAAAGCTAAGCTAAATTTCAAACACGGATACAGAAGTTGATACTGACTCACGCACTAAGCTACTATGAGTTTGAAACATGTTTGTTGTGCACTGATGATTATTGTTGCTTACAACTACGCAATATACGATGCAAGAAGATATTTTAATTGTGTTTGACGCCCGTTTTTATTACTGAGGCACCACAACTGTGGACACTGATGATACATAAAATGAAATGATATATTGAGAAAGGACTTTTAAAGGAAAGAAACGTTCCAGGCCTAAGTTTAGGGTACATCTCCGGAATTTGCCATTTATCAGGAGTGAGGAAAAC
Organism: Metallyticus violacea; assembly: GCA_030762175.1. Lineage (NCBI taxonomy): Eukaryota > Metazoa > Arthropoda > Insecta > Mantodea > Metallyticidae > Metallyticus > Metallyticus violacea. The sequence continues at coordinate 11,249,671 of CM060832.1, read as the reverse complement.
CTAGGAAAAACCTCAGTTAGGATGGACGGTCCTGGCGGGATTAGAACCCCAGACCTCCCGCTCACGAGTCCGGGCCTTAACGTCCTCGGCCACCCGTGGCGGTTAAGGAAGTGGTCAATTGTATTGAAATCGATGGTAAATTTTCTATTATTTTAAAAAGCTACCCCTGAAACGAAAAAAAAGGTGAGCTAAATGTGTTTAAAAGGGAATAAAAGTCACAAAACCATAGAAAAATACGTCCAAAAATAGTGAAAATATGAGCATTTTAAAATCAAAAGCGGTCAATTGACCGCCATTGGAATATAATTTCGGTATGTATGTGCAGTTTCAAACCGATGAAAATAATTTTTCAATACAGCAAAATTACAGTAACATTGTTTTCCATTGTCGAGTAATGTTAATAACATTGAATACACATTTGTATTCCGCTATATGGAATAGATGTAAGAAACTCACATACAAATTGTATTTTCTCTGTGTCACTTTGTTGTTATTCAATGAGGACTTTGAAAGAGAACTAATGGACAACTACGTACAGTTTTCCTTACCTTTGGGCAGGTTTTTCTTAATTTAAATTAGGTCTGTTCAAAAAGGATCAACTTTAAAAGTTTTTAAAGTTTGGGATTAACTCTATGTTACTCAGCTTTGTCTCCCTCGAAGTAATTAATATCTTTCCCCCTCCATTGATATACCTCTCCCAAGGGGTTTGAGCTTCTGAAAGCAGTCCTCACTCGATTTTCTTTTTTTGTTTTCTTAATTTTATTTACGAACGCTCTTTAACATCTCAGGTCATCAGAGTCCCATTCAATTAAGGGCGTGAAACGGCCGATAAATTTTGCTCAGAGGCCTCTTCTTTCAGGCTTGAGGTTCTTTATCATGCCGTAAATGTACGACACGGGACCCACGGCTTTACTTCCCTTCCGAAGGAAGCCATACTTACCATCCTGACCGAATTTGAACCCGCGATCTTGGTTTTTAGAATGCAAGTATGGTTACCACTACACCACTACATTGTATCTCATCAACATTATCAAATCTTCGCCTTTTATTCTGAATTTCAGCTTTGGAAATAAAAAAAAAATGTACTCAGGGACTAAGTCAGGAGAGTATGAAGGATGGGAAAAAACAGAATTCTTATTTTTCGCACAAAAGTCGTGAAGAAGCAATAATGAATGCGCTGATGCTTTATTGTGTTGCAGGATCCATGAATTACCTCTCCAAGGAACAGACCTCTTCTCACACTATTTTGGAGACGTCTGTGGACGTATGATAATTGTAACATTTCACAGTTTGATCCTCTGGCAGAAATTCGAGTTCAATAACATCCTGATTGACGAAGAAAACCATTAACAAACGTTTAAGGTTTGTTTGGACCTTGGTGCAGATTTTCCAACTTATTGTGATATTTGGACTTTCGTCTCAACATGCTAACCACAGACCTACCTATGTTTCATTATTGGCGTTTATTTTATTCATAAAAGTTTCATCCAAGAGTTCTTGACAGATCCAGACACGGTGGTCCTTCTGCAGAAAAATGAACACCAAGTTTTTCCGACAGGATTTCATGACATGGCCCCACAGATATGTACGTTCTTCGGCAATTTCTCTAACAGCAGGCATCTATTTTCATGGATGATTTCATTATTACTGGCCGCAAGAGCTTCACCAGTTCAAGTCGATGGGTGTTCATGACGCAGGTCATCAACTACAAACTCCTGACCACTTTTAAACCGCATGCACTGTCCCGGGCCCCTTAATTATTCCCTACAACTATCGTTACATCGCAATTTGGTAGAGCAACTCAATAACCTTTCACATCATTTAAGATCTAGGGGTCCGGACGTGAGGGGGTGTTCAGTTTACAATCGATGTTAACCTATATCATCTTTACCTAAAATGAATCATTATAAGAAGAACTAAGGAAGAAACTCAATGAACAAAGATGTTTTAAGAGTTAGCTCTAATAGTTTTATGACATAGATTACCTCATGCTTACATTGTTGGTGCCCGCGTGTTAGATGGCCCTTACGAGGTGACACGTCCTATCTCTTTCACGATTCTCTCCAGAAAAAGGAGGAATTGCTCTACTTCTAGCATCATGCCTTGCAACGCATGCGCATTACTATCACACCCCCATGCTCACACTCGCACTGTAACGAACGGAGCTATCCGGACATTCTATGTGTTAACTTATATGCAATGATATTGTTAACACATATTATCATCTAATTACCACAATACCACACTAATAACACTGAATAGTACTGAAACAATTCTCTCGATAAAACATCTTACGAGTCTCGACAAATTATTTACGAAGTTACATACAAAATTTTATGTTAATCATAGCCCGCCATCTCAATAGTTGCAGAAGGCTCACTACACTGTTGCAAAAGAACTGCATGAAACTCGTCAGAAATAAGAGAACATTGGCGGAAACGGCAGAAGTCTCATCAAGGTCAGAGATAATTAGTGCTGCCAACTGTTTTTTCTACAACACTCATTTGAAGAAGATTTTTGAAAGTTGGATACTTTTTTAACACATGTCTTGCCTTCCAAGCTTTTTGTTCATTTGTTCCTTCCATCTTAGTTAAGTATATCTTTATACCCATAGGTACTTGCAACATGGGTTGTTCTTGCATAAATAACTATGTAAAAGTAAATTATTTAAAATGAAGGATCTGTCAAATATTTGCACAAATGGCGGTTTTCCCTTTTAATTCCTTTCAATGAAAACAACAGCAGTTTACAGTAGGAAAGGCTAACTTTTGCCAAACGTAACACAAAAGTAAAAGAATTTAACTTGTTTCTTTTTCTTTTTTGTGGAGGGCGGTTAATAGAATAAATGATAGGTGGCTGGGGTAACTGAAGGTGCCTACCGCACTGCACCGTCAAACATAATTGGTTCACTTGCCCAGCTCTGCAGATGAAAACGACCTTCTGTATCTCAATGTCTCCCCTTTTTGACAGGCGTTGCAGTTTTAGATCACATTCTGTTAACTGCAAATAAAATACAACACGGAATGGTTCTTGATATTGAAACTTGACACATTTTTATATTGTCTCTGGTATTAAATAAAATTTGTTCCTCATAAATTTCATGGTTAACCGACATAATTAATGTTTGATAGATCGATTTATTATGAATAAATAAATTTTATCCCTCTTTTAACAATTCATAATTTCATTATAAGTTAATGAATTTGGAAAGCGTGCATCAACTCTTGATTTTCTCCACAACCGAGGACTGATTTATATTTTCTAGCCAGTCGTTACTATAAACATACCTTTTGTGGAAAAGTTTGGCTGATTTCATTGTTTTATGATCAACAGATTCCAGAAGTTCAGGCATTAATTGTCGTTAAAATAGGCAGGCAGAAAGGCACTTAAAATATTGAAAATAGGCATTTATTAAAAATGGAAACAGAGCAACATCAGCTAATATTAATGAAAATAGACATTTAAAATGCTTCATAATTTCTTTACCACATATTTAAAGCATTTAAGCTTACCCATCTTGGTTACAAGCAACAAGAAGATTTTTACTTGCAGTAATTCGAGCATATTTTAAACAAGCTATTTCGAAAGAACTCATACCAGTAAAAACAGAACATTCGTCAAGGCATAATAAAGTAGTTTTGAATAGTCCTGGCAAATAAACAAAAGATGCGCAGTGATTTCTGGTCGAGTTTATTTTCTGTTTATGCATACATAGAGGAATCAGGTTAATATCTCTCTCACTTACGTACTGAACACATTGTAGGGATGATGTATCGCTCTCATCTTTCTCGCTTGCAACTGTTTGTTACATTTATGCAGCTGAGAAGTTACCCCCACCACAAATTTCCTAGCATTGTTTCGCGCAGATATACAAGGTCATTCGCCAGGACTATTCAAAACTACAGTACTTCCCTCGTCCTCTCTATTTCCTGGTATTCGTTTGCCCGAGGTAACCGTGTGTTGCTTTGATTAATGAAGGGTCTGGTATTTAAAGAGCTTAAGTAAATGGTTTGAGGAGACAGTTTTTGACTTTTAAAAAGAAATAAATGTTTAACAAGATTCTCATTAGATATTTTTGTTAGGTGAATAGGGCATTTCATTTTAATACCTGTTTCGCTACAATATATTGAAATTCTGTATGTCGTTTTTAAACTGAATAAATAATCGCAAAAAATCCATAAATAACCAAAAATGTAAACCTTAAAATAGATAACAGAAGCCAAAATAGGCATAAAAGGGAAGATAAAAACTGGCCCTACCAACCCTAAATGTATGGAAATGTATGTTTATTTTTATGTGACAAAAAATATTCTCCCAGATTAAAAAGGTATATTTCCTAATTTCCGGGCTCTATGATCTATAAAGCAGCTCACATTGTGCTTTTCTTTTTACAATTATCCTTTATCTCTAAGCAAATATCTCTTTCACAGTTATAGTAAACTTTAATAATGAGATACCTATACATTGAGAGAGTGTACCGTAATTGAGCCGATTGGCGGTTGCTGCCAGTATTTTCCTGCTAAGTCTCGCGGCTCACAAGCGCTTCACCATTTAAAACTTTGGTACAACATATTAATAGCAGAATTACAGTAAGTGCTGCAAGTGCCTTCCATTTCCCTAAAGTACAATGCACACCTTCATATGAAATGATCATTGATGGGCGTAACGTCGCTTCGAATGCTTGTTTTTAAGGGGCAGTTATTTAATAGTGTTTAACTGCTGAGGCGGCAGTTGGTGGGCGCTGATAGTATATGAGATGAAATGATAAATTGTGAAAGATTTATTTTTAGGGAATGAAGCGTTCCAGGTCTAAATTTAGGATACCTCCCGGCATTGCCTATAATGAGAACTGAGGAAAACCTGGAAAATATCTCAATCATGGAGGACAGTTCTGGCGGGAATTGACCTCCGTGACCACCCGTATCGGTGTGAGAGTTAGTGGAACATACATTTTTTTTTCAATTCTCCCTAAAGATAAATGTCACAAACTGTAAGATCTGGGGAACGAGAAAGCCATAAACCCTGGCAAGTAACTCTGAGACCAAATATATGGCGCAATTCCATCATGGATTGCTACATTTTTGGTCAGTTACAGAACCTGTAACAAAGTATTAGAGAAGGTGACGATAATGGTGAGTAAGAATATTTATAAATAATAAATAACAATGTGTATATCATCATAAAGTTAAGTTAAGTGCAAATAAAGTACGGCTTATGACTGATATCGGCATATTTCAGACCAGCATCTTAGTTTATGCATTTTTAAGGTTCTTGCTACATGCCACGAAAATTAATTTCTTTTCATTCTCTATTCTCTTTTAAAATAATCTCTTTTGACACAATTTATCTCAGTAGCTGTAAGGAACCGTCGCCTCAAAAATGATTATTACTCTTAAATATGGATAAATATAATAAAATATTTAAATTGTCATTATATCTAAGGTGAGGACATAACCTAATTCAAGTCTTTTTTTTTTAATGGAGTTTAACGCCCGTTTTTACTACTGAGGCACCACAGTGGTGGTCACTGATGATACACGAGGTGAAATGATAAATTGGGAAGGGACGCTTTAAGGAAGAAAACATTCCAGGCCTAATTTTAGAGTACCTTCTCGGCATTTGCCATTTATGAGGACTGAGGAAACCGTGGGAAAAAAAAAACAGTCAGGGAGGACGCTCCTGATAGGAATCGAACACCAGACCTCTCTCTCACGAGTCCACGCATTAACGACCTCGGCCACCAGTGGCGGTGATTATATGACGTCACTTGTAACTTTTAACTAATACTTTACTCTTTTTTCGCGAAACAGAAAGTTACAAGACCTTACTTTACAAGAACTTGTACTAATACATTTTCAGCATACTTTTGTGCAATAGGCCCCAGGTGTCTCGAGGTAGACTGTTGCTGTTTAGGCGTAACAATAGCACTATACGAGCACTAGGAACCCGGTGGGATGGTATTAATGTTTGCCTGACATTTTACAATGCTCTTATCACTTCATCACCCAACGAACTAGGGGGGGAGGGGGGGTAAGCCAAGTAATTCCTAGAGTCAGAAAGCAGAGAATGAAGTTGACACTGGGAGGGGTGTACGTATAACCTGTGAACATATCATTTGATGAAAGTTCAATTCTCAATATTGACACTTTAACTTCATTTAAAGCAAATATTGAACATTACTATGTAATGTTTAATGTATATAGTGACATTTTTAAACGTGCAGCAAATTGATCGACTTACCAGTGGATCTACTTCCTTCATTCTCAGAGATTCCTCCACCGGCATTTTTTTTTTCATTTGGTTAGTTGCGAGCGGGATTTCGACAATTCGGGAAGTTTTGTTGTGTAGTTGAGAATGACATTCAGTAGAGCAGTAGTTTGTGCAATGGGGAAACGTTCACTACATTCATCTTCAAGGCATGCATCAGGCACAGAAAGTCTCATGGCAGAGCGAGACAGGGATCTAGGTGTAAATTTCTAGGGAACCTAGTTAGTACAGAAGTTAAGTGCACATTTGGATCAAATTACTCCAAAATCATTAAGAAAATAATAAATTTTGTGCCTGTATTTGAATTTGCCAATAATTCTACACTTTTAGAAAAAAATTATACAAATTACCACTGCCCGACTAATTCTAATACTCCTGTGGAACAGAACAACGGAACATCGTTTGTACACTTGTAAGTATGGAGTTGTAAAGTACAAGCATAGCAGAAACTTTTGTGAATTTTACAGAATTTTACTAATAACCACAGGATACAAGTTCATACAATTGCAATGTATTAAACCAAACTTTTGTGGAACAAGGTCCTGGAAACTCTACTGTGTTACTTTCGTACATCAAATATTTAGCAGTAACTATGAATATTTCCTGTTTCGGATATTATTACTAAGAATATCATAGTATGTCTTAATTAATAAATAAAGCATTTACTTTCACTTTAATGTTAGCATTAAACAAATGCTGAAAGAGCTTGCAGAGATGTGACAACGTTGTTTTCCTGAGCGAACTCTGATGCACTTCATTCCCCATACGTATCGTATGCACGCAACACAAACAACTGTATTTTCAGTTCCAGTAAAAAATGTCATCAAGATATGTCCCACATTATACCAACATAAGAAAGAGAAAACATTGTTAGGCTGCGACGTCTCGAAAAGAGCCCCTGCACGCGAGTATATCTCAGTTTCTATGACAACTCTGGAACACTTTGTGTCTCACAAAAGATGTCACCTGAACTTGCAGACTATGTAATGTTTATATAGTTTGAATTTAATCTTAACTTGCGTCTAAAGTTAGCCATTGTGGTGGAGCCGTGGCCAGTAGTTAAGGTTCCTCTCCTGTCCACCAGGCTGCCGGGTTCGAGCTCAGGGATGGCAATTGGAATTTGTGCCGGGGAAGCGGTATCTGGGTAGGTTTTCTCAGGGTCCTCCGGTTTCCCCTGTCACTTATCCCGCCATTGCTCCGCAATTATCTCGCCCCTACCGTTCAACGTGCAATTCGGGAGATGGGTACAGGGTTCAAATCCATCCTGACTTTGGGATTTTGTTCGTGGTTTTCCTGGTCATGATCTATGGAATGCTGGGATGATCTATCTAATCTTTCCAAGAAAATTCCGCTCTCCCATTACATTTAATTTTATTTCGTTGATTCTATTACAGGGTCAAATGTGCGGGGGCGAGTTGGGCTGTTGCAGGGTGTGATGTGAAGTGGCTTGCATGTAGATGCCCTGGCCGGATCGGATTGTTCTACTTGGAAACAAAGTTAGGGACCCCTATACGTTCGTACCTCACCGCCCGTGGATTCTGACTCTGCGGTGGTACCCTCACCTCATCCCTTCCTCCCGGAAACGACCTTGAACAGTCCTTGAACAATGCTCTTATCGAAATACTCTTCTCCCACCCTTACAATCCTATCCAACCGTATGATAAATTAACAAGCCTAAACATTTGTATTCATAAGAAGCGCGCCAGATCATCAGACTTCTTTATAAAATCTTGTGGTCTTCATGCTGTTGAAAGTAAAGCTCAGAGCTACTTCATATAGAACAGTTTTGTCTCGTATACAAAAGAAATAGAGGAATTTTGTGTTCATTTCATGGAATGAAAGTGAACTCTGCTACATCATCTCGCGCGCTCTGAAGGAAGCGGAAGATGCATCCTATAGAAGTATGTTAGAGAACTCCGCGGTTTACGCCGTGGCCAGTGCGACGGGCTACCCCATTTTCTGACATGTGAATTATTAAGGATACCAAGTGGTGATATGATTCCTCTCGTAGTTCCATTTCTCACCACGAGAGGGGGTGGGCGGGAACCGGATGTGGTTGTATCAGCTGTGGTCACTGCGTATGTACCTCCACACGCTCTCTCTGTTTGTTGGTTTATCAAAAATACGCAAGGGAACGTTGCTCTGTTTTTTGTATTTTTTTACAACACGAAAACAGAATACCTGTTTGTGATTAATATATACGGAGAGGGGGAAAAAATCAACCGCAATATTACAATAGGTTAGGTATCTGCGTCAGGAGTATGGAATAATAAAGGCGATGCCCTTAATTATTTATTGTTAATTTGGGTCATTCATTTGCCTGTAATTGATATATGAGAAAAAATTAGCTCGCCCATGTATTGATTGAGGAGTCTATACTGAAGCTTTTCGTATTTGTGCAATATGTGTCTTGCGATCAGAAGAAGGGAAAGCTAGCATCCATGACTTTTTCCTGCTGACACTTTTCTCCAGCAATACAGTCAATGCAGAGTAATTGTTGATTTCGTTTATTTAAGGACGCTCTTTAACATCTCGGGTCATCAGTGCCCCATTCAATTCAGTATGTGAAACGACCGATAAAATTTGCTCATAGGCCTCTTATTTCAGGCTTGAAGTTATTTTACGTGCCGTAAATTTACGACACGGAACCCACGGCTTTACTTCCCTTCCGAAGAAAGCCGTGCTTAGGAATTTTACGCCCGAAAAATCCCATCGATCCAGGCCGGAATTAAATCAGCATTGTAGCTGCAGTAACTGACTATTAGAGATGTATTCTTATGTTCGCCACAATTTTACAGCGCAGGTTAGTTCCGAGAAAGTATTTCTTCTAGAGACGAAAAGCCCAGGTAATCCTCTCTCTATACTCCTGTAGAAAATGCACAAGAAACTTGTTGAATGGGAAAATTGGAAAAAGTAGTCATATACAAAAAATTACACTTTATACACAATGCGGTATTCTGTAGCAGGCATTGCAGAAAGAGCTCGCATTCAAAGTTTTACAAAAATCAATTGATGCCATGGATATGTTGTGCAAAAACTGTGCAGTAAGATTACACCTTGGATACATTCTATAGAGAGATACAGGATTCAAAAATAGGAAAAGTAGAGAAAGGGTACATAATTTAAGCAATACCATAAACTTAGGCGTGGATTGCTTCCTTCCTTAAAAAATAAACAAAATTCTTTCCCATTTTATCATTTTGAAGAATGTTTGTTCCATTTATGTAGTTAGCATTCCTGAATTACATTATGTACAACTTCCTGTTTTTTCATAACTGCGTTGTCGGGCTTTAGTAGTCGAGGGTCACTACGAAATTTTTGAGGTAAGGAAGAGTGAACGTTAACCCACTTAAAAGGAAAGTGGAATGTGATAGATTCATCCCTTACGAGTAAAATGGCATTAGGTATCCACTCTCCCCTCTTCCACATACCAGAGTGTGAGGGTAAACAACTCCTCTCGTGCACAGAAGCCAGCCAGTTGTTACGATGCAGCTGGAGAGAGTGCATTTTCGCACTATAAGTCTTCATGGTTTCGAGGTACTTTAAATTAGTTCTAAAGCCTTGAACACTTGCAACAGGCTTTTGTGGACCTTGCTCCATATAGGACAAGGCGGTGGAAAAAAACGGTACTCGAAAACAATCGCGTAACATTCAAGGAGACGGCCCTCCAGATTCCACCGCCAGCAATCATCTTCGTGTCAGGAAGGCTTCGTCCCGTTGGATGTGAAGAAATGGTGCAGGGATTTGAATGAGGAAGCTCAAGGGCGTTTCTGATATCACCACGGGTGATGAAACATGGGATTTGCCGATTTGACCCGGAGTCCAAACGACAGTTGACACTTTGCATCTTTCCAGATGACGATTCGTCAACGAAAGTGAAAGGGGAGGGGGCAGAAGTGTTGGGAAGAAAATGGTGACCATCTTTTCTTTAAAAAAAAAAAAAAAAAAAAAAAAAAAAGTGGACATATGGTCACAAGTTCTCTGAAGGAGCAAAGGATGGTTAATGTTTACGACAAGCTTCGAGAACGCCGTTCAAGGCCAGGACTCGGGGGGATCCTGCTTCATCACGACAACGCCTCCGCTCACAGGCTAACATCACCATACAGTTCCTGGAGCATAGAAACCTAACCTGGCGCTTGCAATTATTTTCTCTTCCCAATGATAAAAAATATATGCGAGGAAAGCGATTTCCTAGCCCTGAAAAAGCTGTGGCTGAACTTTTCATTCTTGAGGAAAAAGCGTGACAGAAGTGTTTTGCTAAGTGGTTTTTGAGAATGAGAAATGTATAGGGTGTGGTGGAGAGTATGGGTATTTTGAAAAGCGAAGAATTTAACGCGTCTCTAGACTTTCGTAGTGGTCCCCTTTACTGTAGCAACACTGTACTACTTGATTCACAACAGTAAACGTATAAGCTGTTAATAATGTCATCTGAAATTCCAACAGAAAATAGAAAATCTGATCTAGAAAAATGGAAAAGAAGTCGTTATAAGAAATTCAGAAATAAACGTGAAAATTTTGTTAATATACCAAACTATTACGACAAGGAAAATTGGTGAGAAATGTGAATGCAGAGTGCATTTTGACATTAAATATTTGCTTACATCCAAAGAGAAGGATAAACATCAAGAGGATCCATGCATCGGCCAACCTTGCACATGAAACAAATCAATGAAATTGTAAGAGCAAATCATCACCTGAGCAATTGCGGAGTTAACTAACATCGATAAAGAAACTGTTGGGAAAATTTATCAGAGCATTTTAGTATGAAAAAAATGTTCCCGAAAATGGTATCGAGATTCTCGTTCTAGAGTAGAAGCAAGCTCGAGTGACAGCCTTGAACACAACGAAAATTATCCTGACTTTTTATCAAAAGTGATAACTTGTGATAATTCAATACGACCCAGACACCAAGTACCAATCCATACACTGGGGAGTGCCAGTTCTCCAATAGAGAAGAAAGCACGCAACGATGACTTTTTTTTCCGATAACCGACCACGTATATTATAAGGAGAATTTAGTAACCCTTTGTAAGCCGGTAAGAAGAGGACTTGAAGTGTGGAAGATTCGCTAGGGATACTGTTGGGAACGAAAAGGGGAATATTTGGAAAGTTATAACCAGATTACGGAAATTATACAACATTCTTTTTCAATCTGGATGGATATATTTAATAATCAAGCAGAAATGAACATGTTTCCGTACATTTGGGGTCCGTAGGGCCAGTTTTTATTTCGTATTTCCTCCTCCCTCTATTTTGCCTTCAATTGCGTATTTTAAGTATAAAGCTTTTTCCTCCCCTTTCTTTTTGACTGTTTTGGATCGTTGTGGAATGTTTCTGTGATTTGTTTACGCATTTTAAAAAGCACATAAAGAATTTCAATGTGTCGAAATGAAAAAGTTATGTAATTAAATGGCATGTGCACCTCATAAAAATATCTATGGAGAATCTTGTTATAGCTTTATTTCTTTTCAGTCACTAAAACACCTTCTTCTCAACCCATTCACTTAATATCTTTAAATAGTAGAATCTTCATTAGAGAAAGAAACGCACTGTTAACTCGGGCATACGAATATCAGGAAATAGATAGGATGAGGGAAGTACTGTAGTTTTGAATAGTCCTGGCGAATGACCTGTATCGATCTTCGCGAAACAATTCTAGGAAATTTGTGATGGGGATAACTTTTCAGCTGCATAAATGTAACAAACCATTGCAAACGAGAAAGATGAGAGCGGTACAGCTGTACAATAAACCGTCCCTAATATGTGTTCAGAATAGAAGTAAGAGAGATTCCCCTATGATTCCCCTATAAACGCATAAACACAAAATGAACTCGACCAAAAACCACCGAGCATCTTTTGTTAATTTGCCAGGACTATTCGAAACTGATTTACTATCTCTTGATTAACATTTCCATGATACCTTGTTACTGATATGAGTTCTTCCGAAATAACTTGTTTTAAATACGTTCCAATCCATTCACAGGAAGTATAACGTTCTTTTTCTATAGTTAAAAACGTTCTCTCTAACAAGAGGCTGAATATGATGGTTGATAACTTGAAAAAAATATTATTGTTGTTGCTTGTAACCAAGAAAAGTAAGTTTATGTACTTTAATTATATAATAATAATTATTAAGTATCTTAAATACCTATTTTCATTAATAATGAGTGATATTACTCTGTTTTGCTTTTAATAAATGTTTTTTTAATTATATTGCAGACTATTTTCAGTATTTATGTGCCTTTTGCATGCCTATTTTAAACAACGTAATGACCTGAACTTTAGTGCTCTGCTGATAACATTTTATATTTATAATATGCTGAATAAATTTTTAGAATAGAGAGGTTTGGTAATTTTCTAGCCACATCTTGTATTTGACTAGTGAGGTGAAATCTGGAAGCATAAAGATTAACCTTCATACAGTGCAAAGCCGCCCAAATTCCCACTAACCACAAAATTAAAACTTCCCCTGGAAACAACTTTGTAAAGGTGCTGCAGCAGGTGTCGTCAGCAGAATGGCTACTGTAAATAATTGCGCGATTTGGTTGGCGGAACTGAATCTCGCGGAAACTGAGCCCATATGTCACCACTGCTTTGTTCAGAATCAATCACGTGATGCACCAACACGCACATTACGTCGTTACTAGTCTTATTGATCAATTATCGTTTGAGGAAATCGAGCGGGGTGGCTTAGACGGTAACGCTTACGACTAGCATTTGGGAGTTCCGAAGTTCAATTCCAGGTGAGCCGGCCATGCTGACTGGTCACTTAGGCAATGATGGGATGGATATTTACATTGCAACAATTTTCCGCCATCCCATTTCATTTCGTTGATACTGTTACAGTGCCAGGTCGAAAGTGCCAGGGCGAGGTGGGCTGGAGCGATGTGACGGTGGCTTGCGCTTTCGAAAGGTAAGGGCTAGAACTCCTTGGAGGGAAAGTTCCACCTGTGTCAGTGTCCTATCTGAAGATCCCAGTCTAAGTCCGTACCTCACTGCCACGGTCGTCCTGTGTCAACTCTCACTTCATTCCTTCATTCCAAGGGTGCCCCCTTTGTAGATGTAGACACAAGCGGTTAGCGAAGCATTGTCCTCGGAAGCGGTACAGTGTTGGAAAATTAGCGTTACAATAATGCTTGAAAAAGGAGGCTAATGGCGGGGGGGGGGAGGTTTGTAGTTGTAGTATATTGCTGAATTTGTTTCTGAATAACATGGAATTTAATTGACCATTAAAATTACAACACATTGTGCGTTCTCACATTAGCCATTGGGGGGTGATGGTCAAGTGGTAACCATACTTGCCTCGTTAACCCAAGATCGCGGGTTGAATCCCGACCGCGATCGATGAATTTTTTCGGGCGTAAAATCCTAAGTATGGCTTCCTTCGGAAGGGAAGTAACGCCGTGGGTCCCGTGTCGTACATTTACGGCAGGAAAAGAACCTCAAGCCTGAAAAAAGAGGCATCTGAGCAAAATTTCTCGGCCGTTTCACGTCCTGAATACAATGAGTCACTGATGACCTGAGATGTTAAAGAGCGTCCATAAATAAATCAAAGCAAACAAAACAAAACCTCAAAATATTAAAATCTTAATATTAACGTGAAAAAATATTGTTTTCTCGTTCCTGTAAAATTAGAATTGATGCACTTTTTGGTTCTGGGAGCAAATTCATTTGTACTGCTTTTTTCACATCCTTCACGGATGCAATCATTTTGCTATATTAGCCGTTTATAATGTATTACAGCTAATCGTTTAGTTTTAATTTAATGTCAAAAGTTGACCTTTGAGAACGCTAACTATACGAATAAGGCAGGCTTTTGAATCTCTTGAACAAATCAATTAGTTTCGATGCTAGGAAATGTGAGTTACGGCTAACGGAAGTTCAACTAAGCACAATAATGCAGTCACGTGGCGATAATGTTAACATGAAGTGCGCACGTGCTGCACGCTCTCCGGTTTCCGTGAATCATGCGGCCACGCGGCCACCCACTTGTGTTCTTCCGCCCTTACACCTTCAGACTGTCGCGATCAACACAACAGGTCAAGAGCGGGCTGTTTTAACTGGATCGTATCTCCTTGTTATGGGTAGTGTTCATATAGCCAAGCATTGAGTTTGTAAAGTGCTAGTCTAGAAAGTATTTTTCAATAAGAAGAGTTTAAAGTGATTTATTAGGATTATATCACTCTTACACCAAATTATAGAGCACCCTTTTACTCATTAAATGTTTGTAAATGCATTTTTTTTAGCAAAAGGCGAACTCGATATTACCTTCAAGGTTTCTAGTAATGGCAACATTTCCAGTGAGAAGGTATATCGTATCACAGTACATGTATCCAATTTCTGGCCGTAATGAAACATTTCTAACTTCTCTTGTTCCTGCATAATTTTCTGTTTAAACCCAAATTATTGTTACTAAAAACGTCGAGGTACAGTAAAACTAGTATAATTTCTGAACGCTTCGTTTACTCGCCAGTGAATATTTAACGACTTTGTCGTGTTAATCCAACACGTTTATTAGCATTAATGGCAATTTCCCACGTTCTGTTGGTCATTGGACATTAACAGTTCATTTGCCGCTACAGAATGCTGCCTAAATAAACGTAGCAAATAACAGGCCTAGGAGGAAAGAGACCCCAGAAACGTCGAGCCTAATGTCTAGGGTTACTCGAAAACTTCAGGCATAAAATAATTTAATGTCTTTATAAGTGTCATTAGGAATGTGCCTCTGCTGAGAATATAAAACTGACTTGATTCGTTTTTAATTGAATTTGATGAACCGTCTTGGTCACTACTGTAACATGAATTCTTTTGTCTCTGTAATATGTTATTTACAGGATGTCACGGTTATTAATGTGAATATTGAAGAATATATAAAATGGAGACAGAACATTTCGTTAGTGACCGTGTAGCACAATGATGTTCCAGCGTTTCCAAAATGCAGAAGAAAACACCAAAAATCTACTATGTCCTGGAAGATCTAAGAAAGTATGAAATATTGGGAATACTTCCAGAGTTCTGAAAGAAAATTCCTCTAGGCTGTCAGAAGAATTTGGTGCATCAAAAGATACCAAATATCGCCACATTGTAGATCTGTATCTCATGAATTAACTCCTGTGCTGTCGTCAGCCACACTTACCCGTCTGAAACTTTACAGAGCGCCATCTAAAGGATGATATTAACTCCTTCGTAATTACTGGCCTGACCGCATCGCATTTACTTCCACTGCACAAATGCACCGATTAAAACGGACTAACGGAGCGATACACACGGTTTATAATTATTAAGTTCCTCTTTTCGGAAGGGTTTTGATAAAATATACAAACAAAATTATGAGAAATAATAAGTTTAATAATATTTATTCTAAGACAGGATAAGTAGAAAAAAGACGTAGGGAGATGAAATAAAAATAAGAGATAACAAATGGAAGATGGTAATTCACAAGAATTGATTGTCAAGAACACTTTTGGTTTAATAAAGGAATTAAAGAACACGCGGCTTCTATTTACATTTGGAGACCGTATAGTTTGGAAGTGTACGGACTAAGATCGCACCCAAGAAGCTGAAGGTAAAAAGAAAGAAGAAGCAGAGAACCTAAATCCAATTGAGGCGTTGTGCCGACTTGCCCCTTCCCCGACGGATTTCCAATTCCCTCATACAGAGAGGGCCATAGCCGATAAGGTTAGGTGCAGGGTAGGAAATTCATCCCCGTGTCAAGAGACCTAACATTTCACCGTGTGGAGCGGAGGGCAAGGTAAGGCGGAGCGAATTAGTCCTGGAGAACCGTGTGTAACTGTCAGTCCAAATGTGGATTTATTTTCGCCATATTAGATTACATAAACCGAGAGGAGTGAGGCCACCCTACCCATAAGTCCTTCCCTCCTTCCTCTCTCGGAGTCGATAAATACTCCAGCCCCTAGGAGTGACCCTTTTCTTTCCTTCTTCCCCAGCCAGCAAGAAATCGTATCAAGAATTCCTCGCTAACTGACTTTACATTTGCGGAACTCTAAAAACTTACCCTGCTCCATTCCAAGTAGAAGCGAAGTTCAATGGACAAGTTTTTGATGTAGAGGCTAATGACGTTGACATTTAGCTCATATCTGTCAGTTTGCTTAACATAACACTTTATTAATTTGCTGTCGTTCGCTAAAATGTTCAGGATTGAAAATTATGGAGACTTAATCCCATCCGACATTCGTAATTGAGGAACTTTGTGGAAGAAGGGACTTTAAGGAAATTTAGCAAATTAAGAAATTTGTAAAACAATTTAAACTAAATGTAAGACAACTTTTTAAATATATTGTGAGTTTTGTAAAAATAATAAATAAATAAAAGTTGTTTGTTTTTTCATTTATTTACTCTGGGAAGAGTAAAGGCCATATGGCCTACTCTTCCACTCTACCAGGCCAATAATATCACGAAATACAGAGTACAATATACATAGTCATATAAAATACACAAAAAGAAGGAAATTAAATGTGTATACTGTAGCATATATTACATATTTTTTAATAAAATTATAAAGTTGATAAAGCTGTTTTTAGAATTCCTCTTGTTCTTCAATATTTTTTCTGAAGTATAAGGAAGTTAAGGAGAAGAAGAAAAATAAGAAGAAAAAGAAGTGAGAAACTAAATATTGTGATACCTAGAGGTGAGGTGATGACAATTTAATCACTGCTTAATTTGCATTATTATCAGACAATTTCTGATTCCAGATGGTAGTGCCAAGTTGAGCTTGAAAATACAAAGTGATTTATATAGAAAAACACATTCCTTTATTTATTTATTTCAAAACGAACGTTGCTAACCATAACTTATAAACCTGAAATGTAGAAAATGTTGAAAATGTCCCGCTCCTGCATAAAACACAACATGTTCCATGTTATTGGCTGCTCGTGTTATCATTATTCTCCTGTGTAATGCTGTGCTTCAGATCGCCCAAAGTCTGGGGACATGCGTCATTAAAGTCTGTCTTTTAAGTAACCCCATAGGAAGAAGTCCAGTGTTGTCAAATCAGGAGATTTCGGTGGCCACAGGTTCTGGGGGATTATGCGGTCATCAAGGAAACTTTCGATTAGAGCCATGGATTGATTGATGTATGGCAAGTAGCGCCATTTTGTTGAAAATCATAACCCATCGTCCAGTTGCTCAACAGCCTCCATGAAAATTCGGCGGTCCTTTGCACTGTCTACAGTCTGGTCAAAAAGTTGGTCCCCTATTCTCTGTGCGGATATTGCACACCAAAACCCGACTTTAACTGGGTGCATGGGTGCTTCGTGAATGACATGCGGATTTTGGACGGCTCAACAGCGTGTGTTCTGTGAGTTCGCATAGCCGCATAAGTGAAACCATGCTTCATCTGTGAACCATGTGATAGACAATATGTCAGGATTTGAGGACATTTTCAATATTTTCTATAGAGGTTAATAATCGAACAACATGCTGCTCTGAAAGTTTATTTTCGTCTCAATAAATCTTCAGTTGAAGCCTATAGAGAGTTTGTTCAACTCTAAGCTGGTATAAGTGTTTAAAAATGGTTGACAATTTCAAAGTAAAATGGTCCTAGTGATTCCAATTTGCTTTAGAGCACAATTTCCAATTAACATTAACATCGCTGCTGTCGTTGTGATGTAGGATCGTCGAATAAATTAAAAGCCATTTCAGAAATTATGAAAATGTCACTGGGTGCTGTCCACACATTGGTAACTGAAAAGGTGCACAAGACGGTGGGTTTCAAGACAGTTCATTCCCGAAAAGATGCCGTTTGCGTGCAGGTTTGCATGCAGTTGAAGATGTTACAGAAAGATGCGGAGCTGCTTTAAAACACAATTACTGCTGATTCGGTTCTAAGAGCAAACAGCAACTCATTGTGGAAATCTTCACCATCACCACATACACACAAAGATGGATGCTTCTGATGGGAAAGTTATGGTCATCTCATTTTTCGATAATCAAGGAATGATTTACCAGCATGTCGTACCTGCACAAGTAACTGTAACTGAGCAATACTACAGAGAAGTCCTGCAAACTCCGCAAAGCACTTGCAAAAGGCCACACATCCGTGCAACAAGCTGCATGCTACACCACGATAATACATCCCAAAATGTTGTTGCCAAATATCTCACAAAATCAAAGTGAAATGTGTCCCTCAACCTCCCCAGACTTTAAACTTAGATTTGTGTAACGTTTATCTTTTCCCCAAATTGAAGAAATGGGAGAAATTTTCCATCATCAGAGGCAATATTAAAGCCTCTGTTGGAAATTCTACAGGTCTTGTTAAAAAATAGTTTCCAGCATTCTTTGAAGACTGACAGAAATGCTACACGGGGGCATTGCATCTAACGGGGAATATTTTGAGAAAGATCATCAACTTTTTGAGGATGAGTAAAGTATTCTGTGAAAATAAATATGATCTTTCTTTATTGAACATTGCTCGTATTTCGTCCTAGACTTTTCTTCTTGTGACACTCCCGTCATGGCTGCAATTTATGTCTTTTGTGTCTGACGTGTTAGCACAATCGTGATCATCATAAAACCACCTGCATTTTCTCATGTTATTTTTTGTAGTGTCGGATGGATTAATTGCGTTCAACGCGTTACTTCATCTCTTAGTAGGTACACTTTCAATTCACTCCTGTTATTTTAGATAACTTTATGCTTCTGGGTATATATATTAGTTTCATGCCGATATCTCCCGTTATTACGACAGACCACTTGTCTGACTTTGGCTCAGCGGTTGCTGTGTTGCTGTAGACGCAGTCCAAAAATAACTGTCGCTACATCATCAGAAAAACCACGTGGTAAACTTTTTTAAGCCGTGTGCGTTTTTTTTTTTTTTTTTTTTTTTTTGTGACATTTCCGTGACTTCTGGCTTTGTACCTCATTGCTGGTTTGTAGAAGCAAATGCCAAGAGCGATCACTTTTATCAGTGGTGTCAACAAGAAACATTGGCGGTGGTGAATAATTCACGCAACTGTTATGTTTTCCTTGTGTCAGAGTGCAGGCCGTACTAACCCTCGTACAATACTTGAGCTGCTACTCCCTAAGGAAGGAGGAAGCAGATAAACTTCCCCTCGGCATTATGCAAATCTCACAACCCGTATGGTTATTGATATGAGCAGAGATGCAGGGGTTGTTGTGTTATAGGAAATTGCTACATGAGGATTCTTCGCACGGGACGAAAAGAGACTTCTCCCTCTCCCCTGCTTTGTGCTCTTTCTTCACAAACATTCCTTATGCAGATTGTGTACTGTAACCTAACCGACTCTACTGCATTGTCTAAACTGCCTCAAGGTTGTAAGTCATTTTGTTATACAAACAAGCTTTTGCTGTACTGAGAGATCGTTCAACAACAGCCATACTTTTAGTCCGTTTTAATTTGGGTTTATGTGCATCTTACTGAGCTTTTTATTCCTCGAATTATTTTCCCCCCTCAATTAAATTAAGAGCCCTCTCCAAACGGCATTGACCTTCTCACAGTTCTAATGCGCGTTTTTTCCAGATTGCACAAAGTTCTTATGTGAATTTTCTTTTATCTACTCAACCGAATCCGATCTTTATCATTTTATCGCGTAATTTTGTTTTGAAAATAACAATATCCGCAGGTGCCAATTTAGGAGAGTATGGAGGGTAGGGAAGACGAAATATATTGTTTATCACACAGCAGTCCAGAACAGCAATGTTGAATGCGCTGATGCGTTATCGGATTGCAGGATCATGGATTCTCTCCTCTCACGCTTCCTTCTTACATTTCCTTGGAGACGTTTAACTACATCTGGATAATATTAGCGATTCACAGTTTGACTTCCCCGTAGAAATTTATACGAATATGCCTTCTAGGTCAAAGAAAACCGAGAACAGCCCTTTGACGGTTTTTTTTTTTTTTGATTGATTTATTTTATTTATGGGCGCTCTTGAACATCTCAGGTCATCAGCGTCCCATTCAACTCAGAATGTGAAACGGTCGACAAATTTTGCCCAGAGGTCTCTTCTTTCAGGCTTGAGGTTCTTTATCGTGCCGTAAATGTGCGACACGGGACTCACGGCTTTACTTCCCTTCCGAAGGAAGTCATACTTTACGCCCGAAAAAATCCATCTGTCCTGGCCGGGTTCGAACCCGCGTTCTTGGGTGTAGGAAAGCAAGTATGGTAACCACTACACCACCAGGACCGACTTTGACGGTTGACCTTAACTGAAGAGTTTTTCTGAGTCCTGGTGAAGATTGGGCATTCGACTCAACATCGCAACCATAAACGCACGTTTCGTCACCAGTAATTGTTCTATTCTAAAAGGAACGTGATCCAAGAGCTCCTGACAGACCCTGATGCGGTTGTCTTTTTGTTCCTCTGTCAACAGCCGAGGGACAAACTTTGTTGCAACACAATGCATAACAAGCATTTCTGTCACCAGTTCGTATCACTAGCCCACAGAAGTGCTACACTCTTCAGCAATATTTCAAACAGTCAGGTGTCCTTTTTTTTAATTGTGTTTTAACTGCTGATGCATCACAGGTGGTGGACACTGATCATGCATAAGGTGAAATTATAACTGGGAAATGATTTTCTTTTTAAAGGAAGGAAGCATTCTAGGCCTAGCGTATCTCTACGGCATTTGCCATTTATGAGGATTGAGAAACTCCTGGAAAAAATATCATTCAGGGAGGACGATCAAGGTAGAACTCCAGGCCTCCCGCTCATGAATTCAAGCCTTTATACCTCGGCCACCTGTGGCGCTATCGATTTTCATGGATGATCTAATTTTGTGGATGGGGGAATAATCAAGTATGTACTTCCGAGCCACTTTTAAATTACGTATATAACTCATAAGGTTTAAACAATTATCTCCATAAACTTCTTTCACCATCTCATTAGTAAAGAACTTTATTACAAATGCACTTCTCATGGTATCCCATCTTCTTAATAATCACAACCTGTTACTAAAGTGTAGCGTGGAACTCGACTGAAATAAGATAACACGGCAGGCTTCTCTTCAGAACTAATTGTACTGCATTATTTGTTTGATGCCGTATTTGAAAAGTTCGGATAACCTTTGAACAGACTTTGTAGTTAGCGAATTCAAATAGATAAGCGGTCATGTTAAATCTACTTGGGTAAAACTGTTTAAATTATGCATTTTACAAATGCCGAGAAGTCTTGGCCGCGTCTGGTACCAGAGTTCACATAATTTAATAATTCTGGGAAGCTTGGGGCTGAACAGAGCAGCTGTAAGTAAAACAAATGCTAATAAAAGTTTATGAATATATCAGAAAGTAAATTTTCTATTTTTGTACATGAACAGTGGTGTGTTTATGTGCCACTCTTTTATTTTCGCCCATAGTTGCCAAATGCATTCAAGCAGTTATCCTAAAATAATCTTTTTCATAGCTTCCTGCATTTTTCCCAAATAGACAAAGGTTTGAACGTGCCAAGTTATACCATTTAAATATACTATGTAAATAAAATAGTTCATGAAAATCAGGGAAACCGGGTCTTTACTAGTGTGGGGTTTACCTGAAAACCAAAAATTAAAAATCGTTCTAGTGGCGCCAATATTTGCTTTTTCACGAAAAAAATTCTGTATATACTCTTTAAATAAAATATGAAAAATAGTTTCCGGAAATTAGGTAAATCGGACCATCAGGAGTAAGGGTGTATCTTGAATCGCTCTAGCGTTTAATTTTCTCTCAATTGTTTCAAAATAATTAACTGAACATATAAACTGTATTTATAACAATATATATGCTTTAGATTTAACAAAAGTATCGTTGTGAATATAGCAAATGTGAAATGTTAATTTAAAATGTGTGTGAGAATTATATTTGTATGTAAGAGCGCTGTGTAATAACCTTCAGAGTAATTTTCCCTTACATGGTTTTACTACAATACATTTAAATTAAATATCAAAGCTACTGAATATTGATGGAACTTTTGATTGTATATTGTTGATTATGTATATTTGCTTAGTACATTGTAATTGTTTTTAAATAGTAACATGTTTTTGTTTTATTGGCTCATATATCTTTCTTCTTCTTAAATACACAACGTAAGTCGGAACTTTTTGTTATTTTTCTCTGTTTTAGTGAATGTAAAGATGATATAAAGGTAAGTTTTTAATCAGAGTTACATTTAAAATTGTTCAAAAAATACTCACACAGTATAGCTTTCTCTATCAGTTGTCATATATTTCATTTTATTAATAGTGTACCGTTAATTTTTGTGGTTTAATCTCAACAACAACAACAACAATAATAATAATAATAACAACAACAATTCTAAATTTTTTGTTTTCTCTTTTGTGATACTTATAAATTGCAAGAATTCTAATTTTTTCCCCATTATAGCACATTGTAACGCAATAACTATTTCATTTCATTAATTAATAAGGCCTAATTGGGACTTTCTTTTTCTTTTTTAAAGTTACTCCACTAGATGAGGAATTTGCTTAGTTTACTTAGCTCCTACGTGATGGATTTTTTATTTCCACTTTCAGTTTTCTTGGTCGAAATACTTCCACATCAACTTTTAGGATACTCTATTGAGCTGAGGTTGGGATGTTGCAAAAATTCTCTATTATCAAAGCAGCTTATTCCGGCAGCGAAGCGTTTGGCCGGAACATGAAAGTTACAGAGCAGAGAGAGGACAATAAAGCTTCTTCAATTTGAGGAGCTTGAAATGCCCAACGCACGTTCCTGTGACGACACAAAAACTCACAGCATAGCGCTCATCGAGTTACAGCTGCTTTGTGTTTGGACGTCAAAGGAGAGATTTGCCATCTCGAAACTGCACCGCGATGTAACAGGGTTTGAAGAATACTCGGGTGGTAAACACTTTGTGATGTAATAAAGCATACATGTTGGCTACACTGGGACCCACTGGCCGGGAAAATCACGTGGCTTCATCAGCCGCTTTGCATTATTATCAACAGCATAACAATCATCATCATCAGTATCACATTTACTCGCTCGGCGTGCATTACGTGATGCTTGTTGCATCATGTTGAATATTCCGGACTGCGGTTTGTCAAATTGAACGCATTAGCGAAATTGCCAGATTATGCAGTTTGCATTATGACTGGGCAGCAGAAACGGGCGCAGCGTTCCGAACAAAACTGCACGGGGCGTTCTGAAATATTCACGTCCACCGTAAACCCGGCACACAAGTTTAAGGTGAAGTGATCATTTGATTGCTGACATAACAGATTATCACAGACTTTCACTAATCATACATCCTGTCGTTTTAAACGAATGAAAGTCCGTCATGCTGGAGCTACGAAAACTAAACGAATTCCTCATCTAATAGAGTAACTTTAGAAAAGAATATAAAATCAAAATTATGGATATGCGGCATTACAGTGTGGTAACTAATAAAAGAGAAACTAAATTATAATATATTACTAAACTAGATTAGTTGTCTTTTCCCTTCAAAATCACTTGAAAATAAATATTCTATGGTTAAATTACTCTAATTTTCAAAATTAAGGGAACAAAATTAGAATTCTTGCAAACTATAAGTATCACGAAAAAGAAACTGCATTTTAAAATTATTATTATTATTATTATTATTATTATTATTATTATTATTATTATTCTGTAATTTTTAAACATTTTTAAACGTAACCATGTTTAAGAACTGAGCCCTTGACATCATCTTTGCATTCACTAAAATAGAGAGAAATAACAGAAAGTTTCGACTTATTTTGTGGATTTAAGAAAAAATGTTTTTATGTTTACTATTTAAAAACAATTACAATGTACTGCGCAAATATACACAATTAACAATAAAGAATCGAAAGTTTCATTGATTTCCAGTGGCTTTGAAATTTAAAATGTTATTGTAGTAAAAACATGCAATGAAAACTTTTTCTCGAGGTTGTTACAAAGCACTCTTACATACAAATATAATTCTCAAACACATATTACATTAATATTTCACATTTGCTATCTTCACGACGATACTTTTGTTATATATAAAGCATATTCATCGACATTTTATACGTTGAATTATTTTAAAACTATAGAGAGAAAATTAAACGCAAGATCACTTTTTAAATTTGGATTTTCAAGCATACTCCCTACTCCTAATGGCCCGAAACTATTTTTCTTGTTTTGTTTAAATGGTATATACCGTGCTTTGTTGTGACCGCCATGGGTGGCTGAGGTTGTTAAGGCGCGGATTGTGAGAGTAAAGTCTGGGTTTCGAATCCAGCCAGGACCGACCTCCCTGACTGAGGTTTTCATCAGTCCTCGTAAATGCAAATGCCGGGGAGGTACCCTAAACTTAGGCCTGGAACATTTTCTTCCTTAAAAAATCCTTTCCCCAGTATATCATTTCATGTATCACCAGTGTTCACCGCCTGTGATACCCCAGTAGTAAAAACGGGCGTTACACACTATTAAAAAAAAAGTATTTTATTATGAACAGCAAATGTGGCGATTTTTAAATGTTGGGTTTCAGGTAAACCGCCATTTCTAATAATTTGCTTTCACTGATTTTCAGGAATTTTTTTCCTTATTTTATTTCATTGGCATATACCCTTTTCCCAAAAAATTTAAACATTGCGGCCGCTAGAGAGATTTTTAAATTTCGCTTTAACCTCTACTCAGTTTTTAGGTACACCCCCACACCTAATGGCCCGATTGCCCTGAACTTCAGAAACTATTTTCATTCTTTTATTTTAATGAAATATACAAAGTTTCGTTGGGAAAAAGCCAAAATTAAGCCCATCGCTAGATTTTTTTTTATTTTTTTTTTTAAGTTTTCACTTTAGGTTACCCCCCACTCCCAGTGGCACAATTGTTCTGTTTAACGAACTCGACGAATTACTTTTTAATTGATGGTTACATGCCGAGTTTCGTTAATGAATGAATAGTGTTTAACGCCCGTTTCTGCTACAGATTGATTTTTTTTTTTTGATTGATTTATTTATGGACGCTCTTTAACATCGAAGGTCATCAGCGTCCCATTCAACTCGGGGCGTGAAACGGCCGACAAATTTTGCTCAGAGGCCTCTCTTTCAGGCTTGAGGTTCTTTTTCGTGCCGCAAATGTACGACACGGGACCCACGGCTTTACTTCCCTTCCGAAGGAAGCCATACTTAGGATTTTTACGCCCGAAAAAATCCATCGGTCCTGGCCGGGTTCGAACCCGCGTCTGCTACAGAGGCACCACAGGCGATGAACACTGATGATACATGAGATGAAATGATACATTGGGAAAGGATTTATTTTTAAGGAAGGAATCGTTCCAGGCCTAAGTTTAGGGTACCTCCCCGACATTTGCCATTTATGAGGACTGAGGAAAACCTGGAAAAAACCTCAGTCAGAAAGGACGGTCCTGGCGGTATTCGAACCCAGATCTCCCGCTCATGAGTCCGAGACTTAACGACATCGGCCACCCGTGGCGGTGGTTTCGTTAAGAAAAAGCAAAACTTGAGACGGCTATAACTATATACATACATACATACATACATACATACATACATACATACATACATACATACATACATACATACATACATACATACATACATACATGTGTGTGTAATATTTATAATTTTGTCTTTTTGGGCTTAGTAGGTAGGTTGGTTGAAAAATGGAAGAAAATTTCAAACATTTTTTATAATGAATGCAATACGATCTTTCGTAATTCACAAAAAATGCACAAATTCACTCTTATAATATATCTGACATGACATTAAATTCTCTATAAAATTGCTTTACAAAAACGAACTTTAGATTTAATTTGTTTCATAGTTTATCAAGCAACGTTTTTAAGTTTTAAAGAATTAAGTACATAGTAACACCGTATGATAGATGTACAACATATTCTGACATTCTGACATTTCTAAAAAGTTGCAGATTATGGTTTTGTTTATAGGATATCTCTTTTGACTGATTAACATTTAGGCAACATACGGAGGCTCCATATAGAAAAGTTCTCCATATTCAGCACTGATAGCCCCAATATTTGTGGGAAGAAGTTGAACTCTGAAACACCTACCTCTTTTGTTACTATAAACACCTAAGATGTGTCTCCACAGACTCACTGTATTTACATGGGAATTCTGAAATAATGGAACACTGGTAACTTGAAACATATGTCTATAAGAAATATTTATTTATTTACATATAAAATACATTTAACATGTGGATACTTTTACATTGTGAATCATGGAAACATTTACATTGTAAGTTATTGGAGAATATCTTTAACACAAAAACTCTAGGGAAGATCATATTTTTGTGAAACATACCGTATACATGTTTCATCTTCTATTTCGAAGTAACCATATTTTGTAAATACAATTTGCAGTGAGTAATATCGCTTTAAAAATGTTCAGTAGGTATAAACAAAAGAGCTTCATAAAAATCCAAGTTGCAAGGGGTCTTAGTGCTTTAGGGTATTATGTAAGAGAAGTCCTACTGTTGCAAGATGTGCGAATACATTTCGTCAAGGAAGCGAGCGAGGATCACCATGCAAACTGTATCAAAGTTTACTATGTACTTCAACATAAATACGGCTCCAAGGCAGTAGAACTTGGTTCAATTCATGTATGGAAATTCTAACCGCTCCCTAACTAATGCTGTTAACTCTTTAAATATTTTCATATACTTCAGCAACTTTATTCCTAGATATTGTAATTATGTTCAGCGTTTGTTCCCATTATTTATAGATACAATTACGGAATGCTTTCACTTCAATTCATTTTAAGAACGGTTCCATTTGTCAATGAAGTTTTTTGTTCCACGGGCCTAATGAACGAGAATTCCTTCCTGTTAATTAAACTGGGTTTTCATCTTCTTTTCATACTTCGTGTTAATATTTTCCTTCAGTTTGATGCTCCTTTTTTTCACCCTCTTTGGCACAAGATGCCTCTTCTCTCTTTTTAACGTCTTTGCTGCAGTACTTTTCTCAAGTTAATTTCTAGGGATGTACAACATAGTAGCGCTTAGCTGAGCATAATAACAAGCCTGGTCAACATAAAATAAAGGTAACTTAGTTGTTGGTAGCTATAAATTAAGTTAAATGCATCTCATTTTAACTAGCTCCTTGAATTATTATGATATGGAAGAAATGGGCCCGAAAATACTCGTAAAAATACACCTGCATGAGCCGTTGTATCAAATCTTCCGAACGGTAGGGCAAGCACCGCCATTTCGCACAGTGTAATACAAGACAGTATTTATAAATAAAGCCTGTAGTTAGTATTCGGCTTCCAACTTTAAATTATACAAGAATGAATTGAATATAAACCAATATTTTCGTGTTATTCGATTCTGTTTTTTGAATAGTACGGAGCGAGATACTTTTGAGATGTTACGCTTGGGGATTTCAGGATACAGCGAAGCCAGTTCGACAACCATTTCCTTTTACCGTAGCATCATGTCCGAACAAGAGGTACATTGAGTAACATTTGATGAGTAGCTTGGTTCGCCTATTAATGGGGGGTAACAACAACACCTGTACAGGTATATGTGATCATAAGTTTGCTTTCAGTGTATCAATACTCCATAATCACAAGTCATTCTGATGTTAATTCATTGTTTGACAGTTGTGTAAACACAAGCATTTCCATTGGATTTAATCAGGGGCTCATGGGCATTCCCAGCGGGGCATTTGTTGTTGATTGGTACTCGCGGTTCTTTGTCTTGGTATTTTGTAAGGCCGGATACTCCGTTACT
The DNA here is from genome assembly GCA_030762175.1 of Metallyticus violacea. Classification (NCBI taxonomy): domain Eukaryota; kingdom Metazoa; phylum Arthropoda; class Insecta; order Mantodea; family Metallyticidae; genus Metallyticus; species Metallyticus violacea. Next base: position 11,221,728 of record CM060832.1, on the reverse strand, counting down.
AACTCTAATAAACATGTTCGATGAACAACAAATAACTCAAGAGCAAATTCAAGAATATCTCGACTGACTGGTAACCTAAAAGCCAAACCTACAAATAAAACTAGAAGACCCATCCCTTCCCGCCAAAAATTACGAGGTAAATAAAACATAGATTTTTTTTTAATTTATTGAAACCAAATTAGATAAAAATGAGGCACATGTAATTGTTCTACATACTTTCGTGACTTACAAATATATTTTCCCCAGTAGGCAGATTCCATTATTTGGGCGCTAATGACCTTAGTTGTTTTGCGCCCTTTAAACAATAAACATCATCAAATTCCATTACTGAGGAAAGAGTAAGGTTGTGTTTCCAGCCGACTTCCCAGTATTTCTTTTAACGGCCCAAACATATGGTAATCGCAAGAAGATAAATTAGGAATATCGGGAGGTTCTTTCAATGGCGTCCATCCCAAAGCACACTCCACATAACAACAAAAACGAACCTATAAAAACTGCAAATCCAAAATACTTCCCAAACCTGCTCCCAAAACAGCAGATTGACTGACCGACCGACAAGAAACAACAGACAACAAGGTGTTCGTTTCTCTGCGAAATACTTCCACACCAAACCACACAAAAAAGTATGGGCTGAAGAGGAGAAAATCCTAAAACAGCTGAAATAGCCCCAAAATCATATAATAATAATAATAATAATAATAATAATAATAATAATAATAATAGTTGTTATGCTGAATACTATAACAGAACTTATTCTTTCCTGTTAAAGTTGTTTCTGTGCTTGTGAATTTCAGTTGCCTCCCGGTGTAGACGAGGATGATAATGAGATGTTAAAGCTAATATTTCAATATCTTGGAAACCAATTTTACGCTCTCCCTCAGCAAGGAGGACATGCTCAACAACGGCTGATTTGCTGTCTGACCTAGGCGGCAATGTCTCTTGTTCTGTAAGGAGTGTATTAATGCTGCGCTGTGTGGTGCCAATGTAAACCGCACCACATGAGCATGGTGTTCACGGCATGAGGCAATAGTTTCCTTGTGTCTTTTGTAGAGCGGAATGTATTTCTAATCTGTTTTATTGGTTTAAAAACTGTTTCTATTTTATGTCGTATAAGTAGCTTGGAGATGCGGTCTGTGATGTTTTTTTTTTTTTTTTCAGAAACGGAAGAAAAGCTGTGCTCTTCTTCTTAGATAGTGTGCCCATTTATTTTGTGTTGTTTCTGGATGTAAAGCTCTTCTCACATCCTTGGCCCTATACACATTAGCTGGTAGTACTTGTTGCAGTTGTCTTTTCTCTCGTTCTAGGAGCTTTAGTTCACAGATTCGGAAGGCTCAATACAGGAGGATTTTACCCCGAATGATGGTTGGAGGCCTCTTTCTGTGCGGGTAGGTTTACGGTGAAGTGTGTATCCGAGATTAACATCACTCTTCTTGTTGACCAAAATATCTCTCTCTATTTCCTTTGTAAACTGGATCCACTTGGTGTTATTCAGGTGTTGAAGAACTCATGAAGAGCAGGCTCCCCAGGCTCCATATTACGAAAGGGTCTCCACCCAAGGATACTAACAGGTCGGCTTATGTACAAGCCCTCAAGACTTTGGGACTCATTTAGACCCCTCTTGAAAGCAAAAAGAATCATAGCACCAAAATGTTCTCTCCAGCTCCATCGTAACGACTGGCTGTCTGTGCACGGTAGAGGTTGTTTACCTTCACACTCTGCAATACGGTACCATTTTACTCGTAAGGGATGGAACTGCCACATGCCACGCTCCTTTTAAGTAGGTCAACATTCACTTTTCCCCATACCAATACTTTCTTAGTGACCCTGGTCTTATAGTCCAAGAAGATGTCAACAACAAATGGTTCGAGAATTTCTTTTTTTTTAGAAATTAAAGCACATAGCTGCTTTGACAAGGGGAAAAACTTAAATCCACTGGACAACAACAGGCGGTGAACACTGATGATGCATGAAATGAAATGATAAATTAGGAAAGGATATTTTTAAGGAAGGAAGCGTTCAGGCCTAAGTTCGGCATTTACCGTTTATGAGGACTGAGGAAAATCCGGAAAAAACCTCAGTCAGGGAGGACGGTCCTTGGTAGGATTCGAATCCCAGACCTCCCGCTCTTGAGTCCGCGCCTTAAAGACCTCGGCCACCCGTGGCGGTGCTGGTCAATATTGAAACACCCTCCCGATAGTCCTAATTTATCGTCTTGCGATTACCATATGTTCGGACCGTTAAAAGAAGTACTGGGAGGTGGGATGGAAACATAACCCTACTCTTTTCTCAATAATGGAATCTGACTGCTGGGTAAAATGTATTTGTAAGTACGAAAGTATGTAGAACAGCGTGCCTCATTTTTATTTAATTTGGTTTCAATACATTACAAAAAACGGCCTATATTTTATTTACCTCGTAACTTTCAAATTAATGAATGTAATTGAATGATATGACAGGAACTACCTTGGTATACTCTCATTATATGCGGCCGAGGGGTGCATATGGTCACGCCGAAGAGCGTGTGCTAGCGGTAGGATGCTCAGAGAGGTATAATTATCAACATTGCTACTTATTTTATTATCTATACGTTAATCGGGAAATATGCATAGTTAAATCCCCGCTGCATCTGAAGGTTTGAGTAAGTAAATACTATTTGATTATTGCTCGTCAGGCATTTAACTTAGGGGCGAAGTCACTGAGCTGAGGTTGCAAAGCGGCGAGCAGTAGTGCGAAGGCTCTGTAACCTCCTAATAGAGCTCTGTGGTCACCTAGGAGGAATCTTTACATTTCGATGTAGTATTTAGCAAAAATGGTAAGCCAATGCCCTAGATTTAAATTGCAGTGTCCAATTACAAGAGAGTACATAGGGGTTAGGGTGTTTCCCTAGCACCCACGATCGTCTTAAGTTCAGCTTGTTGCCAAGCGGAAGTCCCTTAAGCCGTCATTGGAAGTGGATGTTGATAAGTTACAACTTTCTGATTCAACCAAAATATGCAAAAGTATAAAATATTCAAGCAAATAAAATTAACTTTTCTCATTACAATTTAGACCATATGCTAAATTAATGCACCCCTCGGCCGTACATGCGACAGCATAAAAATATTACCAAAGGGTAGGAATGGCACAGATGCAGCCAACATTGCTTTGTGTTACCAGCAATATATATTACATTATGAACCAGTACAAAGCGTACGAATCCATTCTGGAACCTGTGGTGAAAGCTTCCAGCCTCAATGTTGCATTTTTACATATCATCTGGAATTGTCTGCTGGTCGTTGCTAACGTAACGCCAAAGCAGTCATTTGCATCTCAGCACCTTCTGTTGCTTCAGTTATCCAGTTAAAAATACAATGAAAAGCCTGAGATAATGTCTTGCCTAAGCCCTCTGAACACGTACTCGTATAACTGTGTTCTGCAGATGTTGGAATCTCGGATATCAGTAGTACTGGTCTCAATGAAACGTTGTGTGGTGTAGCACACAAAAATGTGGTAAATCTCGCTCGACTATTTCCCTACAAGTATGAACTATCACAGTCCTCAAGTAATGTACTCTTTCCACAGCACCTGGACTCAGAACTTGAGAGTGTAGTGCAAGAAAAGGCCTCTTACATCAGGAGTCTCAAGCGGGCCTTTGAGTCAGCAGTGGCGAATTTCCCAATGGAGGTAGTGCGTGCTGCCATACATGAAGGACCAGAGAGAATATGGTCATGTGTGAGGGCAAACAGGGTCTTAGGAGCCGAAGTGTCAAATACATGAAAGAACAACGTATAGGGTGCCCCATTTATTTTGATCATCCAAACAAAATTTCTTCTACTGCGTCAAATGAAAAATTGTTTCAAACAAAAGTTTTTTAATATAATGGGGGAATTCTTGTTGAGTGTGTATACTTTTATATCATTAATGTAAGAGATGGGGATAGAACTTCGTTTTTTAATGGCACCATGTGCATTTTATTCAAGAATTGCACCTACCCTCTCCAAGAGCTATTCAGAAATATATCACACTAACTATTTTAGTCGAGAAAACAGTAGATAAGGAAATGATAAATGTATGACTCCTTTATTTAAGAACATTATAGTGCATTAAATCATGAAACCTCTTTATTATTTAATCTTCAATAGTTAAATCGAATAAATTATTATCTGCCAATACAATTTCCGTAGATCAGCAGCATTTTACTTTCTGTTCAAGCATGTACATCTTGTAGTCACAATAACTCTCACTTACTCTGATGAATGACTGCAGTACGATGGTATGTAAACTAAAACCACATAATTCGAGCGGTGAAGAAGGTGCTTACCTATTCTCACATCAATCTCAAGGCACAAGAATCGGAAATCATAAATAAAATCCTGAACTCTACTGCAGTACTGCGTTGGGTAGGTAATTTATACAATCAAGGCATTAAACAGTTCGATTTCTTCAATAAGTTTCGAGTCCTTACCGTTTACACATCTAGTGTTTTCTTGACAAAAATGGTATAGTATGATACATTTTTGAATAGCTCATGCAGAAAGTAAATGTATTCTGGAATAAAATCTACATAATGTCATTTAAAAAAGGTTCTGTTTCGTATCTACTACATTCATGAAGATACAAAAAGTATGCCCTCAGCAAGACCTCCCCCATGATGTTAAAAACTTAACTTTTTCTTTTGACGCATTGGAAAAAAGTTATTTTGGCTGAGCAAGATAAATTGGACATTCTGTATAAAAATCAGATGTAAAAATATTAAAATAACAATGAAACAGTGTTATGGCGTGATTAAGTTTGTGTATATTAATTATTAATAAATGTATTAAAATAGATATATTTTGAATGTTTAACTTCTTCTACGAGAGCTTTTCAATTAGAGAACGATCACAAATTTACTCATTCTCACAATGTTCATGTCCTTCCTCAAAGTAGTGCCAGTTGGATGCAATGCGTTTCTGTCAGTCTTCAAAGACAAGTGGAAACCACTTTTGACAAGTTCTTCAAAATATCTGTGCAGCCTTCATCGCTGCTTCTGATGATGGAAAATGCCTCCCCAAGAGGTGTTTCTTCAATTTGGGAAAAAAGTTTTTTTTAATAGTGTTTAACGCCCGTTTTCTACTGAGGCACCACAGGCGGTGGACACTGGTGATACATGAGATGAAACGATAAATTAGGAAAGAATATTTTTTAAGGAAGAAAGCGTTCCAGGCCTAAGTTTAGGGTACCTCCCCGGCATTTGCCAGTTATGAGGACTGAGGAAATCCTGGATAAACCCCCAGTCAGGGAGGCCGGTCCTGGTGGAATTTGAACCCCAAACTTCTCGCTCACGAGCCCGCGCCTAAACGACCTCGGCCACCCGTGGCGGTGGGAAAAAAGGGAAAATTCACTATAGGTAGCTTGAGGGACATACTTCATATTGACTTCTGTGAGACATATACAACATTTACGTGTTGCAGCCTGCCTTTTTGCATGGAAATTTGATCCTTTGCAAGTGTGTGATATGGCTTTGCAGATTTTTCAGGACAACTTTTTAGTATTGTCCAGTTAGATCAGTGTGTGCTAGTAAGCCATTACTTGAACATCGAAAAATGAGATATGGTCCCAGCAGAAGCAAATACCTTTCTTTGCTTTTTTTTTTCTTCTTTTTTTTCCGTTTGTTCTCAGATTCGAAATGATGTAGTCAAGATACATAAAGCAGGATTACTTCCGGTAACATCATCTTCAACTGCATGCAGCGTTCCGTTTGTTCGGAACTCCACCATGCACAAACGCCTCTGTTCAGTTGCTAGGAAGTTCTGAAAGTGTTATAGAATTATTCTCTCTCACATTGACAGTGTTTTCTTCCGTAACAACACAAAATACTCCAGCGGTGGGTCCAACTTCCTTTGAAACTGATCTTTAAACATTTTAAACCATTTTCATGCCGTGCTATAGGAAAGGACCAACTTTTCATAGGCCTCAGATAAAGATTTGAGGAGAAAGCAGAATTCCAGAGCAACATGTTGTTCGTCGCGTGCCACGTCCATTTTGCTTTAGAAGAAACTGAAAAAATCTCAATTTGCACACGTCAAATAGCTGTAACCGGAAGTCACAACAGTGCATTTAGCATCATGTATACATTACGCATTAAACTTACATAATTTTGTAAAGTAAATTTTAGTGGAGAAAATTGTGCTTGTATAAAAATTAAACCATTCGTATTTTTTTCTCGTAAGGGACTTGGTGAGCAACTCGTAAATAAGTATCAAATGCCGCAAGGACGGTCCTCCCTGATTGAGACTTATTCCAAATTTTCCACAGGCAAATGCTGGGGATGCATCCTAAATTTAGCCTGGAAATTTCACTCCCAAAATGCTTTTCCCAATTTATCATTTCATCAATGTCCAGGGCCTGTTATTCCAGAGTAGTAAATAGGGTTAAACAGTGTTCATAAAAAAGAATAGAGTGCCGAAGCACTACTAAAAATTCTAATACATAGCTACATTTTATTTTCTAAATATTGTGATGATGTTTGTGCTATATTTTTATTATAATAGCATTATTATATCATACGTTGTGTGTTTCTGTAATGTCCTTACATACATACATTCCATTTTACAGGTCCCATGTGACTGATCGATGTTACCATTTCTCAACTCCTGGTAAGTAAAAAATACCCTTATTAATTGATTGATACATTTATTTTCTGTAGATAGAAATCAACTATTAGTTTCGTTTCATGCTATACTGTGTAAGACCCCTATATGACTTGCTTTTGTAGTAATTTTGTTTGTTCATTTGGCTATTCAAATAAAATTTATTAAATTTGCATTCCCCTTTTCTCAAAATTCAATTCTGATTCTGAATTTTGTAATAATTTACGCTGTATGTTTTGAAAAATAAATTTTGTATTTCCTTCCTCTATATTATGCAAGTTCTTACATGATTAACCAACAATAAAATTACTTGTTTACAGGCATGTTTCGTAGTTGGTAGTTGCACAATTGTGAATGTCATAAAGCTTAAAGAATTTGGGGAAAGTGTTAGCAGTTGTACGTTAGCAACACTCTCACAAGTTCAGTTGAATGTTTTCACTTCTGTGCTGTTGTATCCCAACGTGGTTGTTTTCCAATAACAAATACGCTAGGTTAGTGCATTGCGTGTTTTATTGAACCCCGCACATCAGCCTAAAATGCCTTTGTATTCCCCCCAGTCCTCACTCCACATTGTTTTGTCTCCTTAAACAAAGCTTGGAATTGTTGCTATATTTTTCTTTTCTTTTTTCAATAGAGTTTAACGCTCCTTTTTACCATTGAGGCATCACAAGTGGTGAACACTGATAACATATCAAATGATATGTTGGGAAAGTATGTTTTTTAAGGAAGGAAACGTTCCAGGCCTAAGTTTAGGGTATACCTACCCGGCATTTGCCATTTATGAGGACTGAAGAAAACCTGAGAAAACCTCACTCAGGGAGGACGGTCCTGGCGGGAACCGAACCTCAGATCTCCCGCTCACGAGTCCGCGTCTTAACGACCTCAGTTATCCATGGCGGTGAACTGTGGCTATGATTTCCATTGATACAAAATACAGTTAGAAATGGACAACTGGCCAGAATACAGCGCATTCTTCTTCCTGATCACATCTTCGGTAAGTTTAATGTCCTTGCAATATAGTCATTATTTCCTGAAGTGATCATGCTAATTAATAAAAGCGACTGCTCTTCTAAGTCTATCTCTCTTCAAAGATAAAGTGTACTTACGAGAGATAAGTCATGAGTAATGACAACTTTTTTTTTTCTCGCGTACAAGGAACTTCACGAAAAATCTAAGATATACGATTGAAAGTGTATGACATTTACTGTCGAGCCGTGCCACCAACGGAAGACTGGATGTAGGCGGCCCTCGTAGGGAAGAAGCAAAACACAGACAACCTGACAACATTGGTTTATTATGACATGAACAAAAGTTACACACAACTACTTACACAGGTTGTAAATCCGTCACAGAACGGTCTCCCAGGTAATCCACGGTGTTTATCAGCCTTCGAAGTAGTTTCCAAGTATATCGACGGTTCGTTGCCAGCGATGTGGAAAGCGCTGAATACCATCTGCTGTATTTGAGTTGCTAACGTGAGCCACATCGCGTCGAACTGGTAAAAATGTCCGCTTTGTTAGCAAAGCGTTTCCCCAAAGTGCTGCCCTTTGGGTTTTTTTTTTTTTTTGAGTAGTGTTTAACGCCCGTTTTTACTACTGAGGCACCACAGGCGGTGGACACTGGTGATACATGAGATGAAATGATAAATTGGGAAAGGATATTTTTTTTTTAAGGAAGGAAGCGTTCCAGGCCTAAGTTTAGGTACCTCCCCGGCATTTGCCAGTTATGAAGACTGAGGAAAACCTGGAAAAAACCCCAGTCAGGGAGGACGGTCCTGGCGGGATTCGAACCGCAGACCTCCCGCTCACGAGTCCGTGCCTTAACGACCTCGGCCATGGCGTGGCGGTACCTTTGGGGGTGAGATCGGGTGAATATGGCGGGTGTGGAAGAATTTCCCATCCATCGACTGTAAAATGCAACAGATTTGCCTAGTTACCAGTTCGCAGATTGAGAAAACTCATTCCAAATAAATCAAATTGCTTAGAAAAGTTTCTTTGTAGGGTTTATGAGGGGTAAAGTTATTTCTATAATAATTACTATTACGCAGCATATAACGGACGTATGTTCTTGAATATAGCTGTTAAAAATCGAAATAACTTATCTGCAATTACATTTAAAGCTATTTTACTACTACCATAGCCTGTGTCATAGCCCCATGTGGGCCTTTGGCTTACCGCGACGACCGCTGCGTCCTCTACCCATCACAGGATATCATGGGTAGAGGGCAGTATTGCGATCAGCACACCGCATCCCGCCGGTCGCTATATCGCGGCTTACTAGATCAGAGATCGCCCACTCTCCATCAGGCAGCTTCCCAGTTGTCCTCACTAGGCTGGGTGGACCCCGTTCCAGACCTTCCTAACTTAGAAAAGTTCCTAAGTAATCGAACCCGGACCTCCCGGCCAGCAGTCAGCAACGCTAACCACCACACCAAGGAGGAGGTCTTAAAGCTATTTTACTCTGAAGAAAAAAAACTTTAAAATGCTTAAGGAGCAATGGAAGAGGATCTTCATAGCTCCACATTTTTGTTTGGATTTTTCTAGAAATTATTTAATACATATTATTACATAATAAAAATATCCTACGCGGCTCAAGAGTTGAGATTTTTTTTTTTTCAATTGAAGCTTTGAACCACATCCAAAAAATGTATACAAATATATTTCATATAAATTTTGTGAATGAACTGTGATAATTTTTAAAACTCTAAGACATATTTATCTTCAAAATTAATCGTTTTTTCATAGAATTTTGTATAAATTATTATTGGTGTTAGCATTCTTTTTGTCATATAGAATGTTACAATGGACACTTCTGCACATACTGGGAAAATTTAATTTAATTTAATTTAATTTAATTTAATTTAATGCTACACGTGGGGCATTTTGAATGTGTGAAAATGAAGTGTTCAGAAAAACGCTATTTGAAAAAAAAACAAAAGTATCCTGGGAAACAGTTTGATTTAAAAGAATACGCAGAGCTCTATAAATGACTGTAGAACCCGAAGAGAGTGGGGGAGACATGCAAGCGTTGACTCTCTGTGGACGCCCAAAGGTTCAAGGAGCCATTTGCAGAAAAAAGATAATAAATAAATAAATAAAACAGACCAAAAACTCACTCCCAGTATTCCTTAAAGCTGTGATAATATTTCAGTACGTTGCTTTTAAATTTTATATTGAGTAATGAAAGTATCTCTCTATTTTTTTGGTTTTATTGTACACTTATTTACACTTTTCACGCTCTCAGACACATACCGTCACAGGTGGCCGAGGTCGTTAAGGCACGGCTTGTGAGCGGGAGGTCTGGGGTTCGTATCCCACCGGGACCGTCCTCGCTGACTGAGGTTTTTTCTAGGTTTTCCTCAGTCCTCATAAATGGCAAATGGGAGAGGTACTCTAAATTTAGGCTGGCACGCGACCTTCCTTAAAAATAAATCCTTTCCCAATTTATTATTTCATCTCGTGTATTATCAGTGTCCATCGCCTGTGATGCCTCAGTAGTGAAAACGGGAGGGGGAAAAAAAAACGCACTCTCACAGGACCTAGTGTTATATGTTCTGTCCTGAGGTTCATTTCTCCGTTTGTTCCATGCTTGCCTGACTGGATTTTTGGGGACGGAAGAGGATATTTCAGTACTTGAGCATTGCTCATCGGCTGGCCGTTTTTACTATGCCTTCAAGGGGGAAATGACGGGGGACGCACCGGACAGTAAGGACACGACTGTTGAGATACGTATGAAGACACGGTCGCTAACATTGTTTCCGGATGGAATATCCTGACACCTATCAGAAGGTCCGTTACCGTATCAGACGCCGAGTCATAAATCTTTCCAAAGCGCAAGTCTTCGTCATACCTCGCCAGAGTTCCGGCTTGAGTTATAGTTCAGAAATTTGATACAGATCAAAGAATTTTCATTTGCTGTAACACTTTGGAAGGCGAATTTCAAGAACGTTTTCTCTCGATCCATCCACCTGAAAGGACTACGGTTCATAAAAGAGTGAATACATTCAAAACAACGGTCTTACTACTGAACGAGAGACAAAGAAAAGATATCAATCATGCAGTAACAAAATTACATCCATTACAGAACCTTTTTAATATCGTCTTTGACTAAAAAGTAAGCATGTTTTCTCTACTTTGCCGGTTGCGCGTCGGCCTGTGTTTGTGCAGCTGCCTTGTTTAGAATTCCTCTTCCACTATTATCTCCGTGAATGTGAAAGATAAAATGTGTGCACTATATTATGGAAGAATGCTACAAAAATGTAACTAACGCAGCTGGCAACAGTGGACCTTAAGTTATAAAAATATACATAAGTGCAAGTTTAAACTTACATAGTGTTGAGTTCAGTTCTGCCTCAACAGCTGGTGAGAAATCATGAATATTTCTAAAGAAGACTTTCCATTCTACATTTTTAAATGCTATGAGTTAGGTGAAGGAGCGAAAAAAATTCCACGAGGACTTGGTAGCTGTTAATAGTTTGCTCATTTTATACCACTGCAAGATGCATTCGATCACATGAAGAATGGCGAGAGACTTTGGAAGACAATCCTCGCTCTGGCCGGTCTTGGGAAGCTGTGAACGAGAGAACAATTCAACGAGTGTGGGGAACTTTGTGAAGGAAAATCGACATATTGCTGTTGAAATGTTAAGTATGGAAGCGGTTATCATTGTTGGCAGCATTGACAGTATTCTCCACAAACATTTAAAGCTGAGAAAATCTGCTCAAAATGGGTTCCACATTCCCTAACCAATGAAGAGAAGAAGAGGAGAAAGGAATGTGCAAGGAAATTGCTGAACATGTTTTCACTTAATGTCCTAAACGTTTGACAGATATATGCACTGGTGATGAAAGTTTGTTTCACCCCAAACAAAACTCAGAACTGCATGTGGGTAAATGAGAATGACCCAAGATCAGTAGTTTTTCGATAAGATTTTCGTTCTCGGAAACGAATATTAACTGTTTTCTTCAAAGACCGTTAGTGGTTGACTGTTTGTCAGAAAGAATGATAATGGATGGAGAATGCTGTTTGTTGAAATGTTGAAATGTTAAATGAGAAAAAAGAAACTTTCGACATATTCTTCGTTTCGAGTTTATTTGAGGAACAAAGGTAGCGGACGCTGCTCGAAACATTTGTGCCGTCTACGGGGAAGATGCCATTAGAGAATACACTGCAGAAACGGCGCCTCTATGTCAACATCAAAAAAATGAAAGGAATGACTGAGTTCTAACTAAAAAGCAAAGTTCCATTCAAAAGTATCTGTCTATCCTCACTAGCTTCTGGTGGGAATTGCTTCCCAGGAATGTAACCTAACTGCTAAAATTTATTGTCAACATCTCAGACGCCTTGCGGTCGCAATTGAAGAAAAAGACCAAGAATACTATATCAAGTACTGTAGCAACACACTAATGCACTCCCGCACTCCACTTGGTATGGAGGTGATTCTATATCCCCCATATTCTCCGATCTTGCTAATAATCTTCGAGGGACTTCCTTCGATAATGAAGTTGTTTTACAAACTTGATACGACGAAGTCTTCAGCTCCAAACCAGCAGATTTCTTCAGACGTTTATTCATTGATTTGGTTTATTAATGGACGCTCTTTAACATCTCAGGTCTTCAGTTTTGCATTCCATTCAGGTTGTGAAATGGCTGGGAAATTATTCTCAGAGACCTTTCTTTCAGGCTTGAGTTCTTTTACGTGCCGTAAATGTACGACACGGGACTCGTGACTTTGCTTCCCTTCCAATGGAAATCACACTAAGGATTTCTACGCCCGAAAAAAATCCATCGACCCTGACCGGGATTGAACCCGCGGCCTTTGGTCTACGAGGCAAGTACGGCTACCACTAGACCGCCAGGAACTATCCGTTGGTTCTGTTAGTCGAAAATACCTCCAAGGGTGGCGTAGATCGTTGAGGCGCGGACTTCGTGAGCGGGAGGTCTGGGGATCTATTCCAATCAGAACCGTCCTCCCTGATTGAGGCTTTTTCCTGGTTTTCCTCAGTTCACATAAATGACAAATGCCGGAAGGTGCCTTAAACTTAGATCTGGAACGCTTCCTTCCTTTAAACATAAATCCTTTCCCCGTTTATCATTCCATCTCATGTACCGTCAGTGTCCACCGCCTGCGATGCCTCGGCAGTAAAATCGGGCGTTAATCAACTTTGAAAATAAAAAAAAAAAAAAAAACTTTCAATCACGACCCAAAAAGACTGCAAACTTATGCATCAACCTGATAAATGTACCAACTTAAGCAATTTAACTTGCTAACTTTATGATGATGGTGATGATGATGGCCGAAGGGCGCAAAACAGCTATGGTCATTAGCGCCCAGCTAAATTTATGATCACCTATGGTTGAGGCTGAGACTTTTGTGAACCGCCCTCTAAAATGTGACAGAAAGACGGATGATAATGAAGACCCAAGTTAAGCACGATGTACAGCCCTAGTTGTGACGTGTGTACAGGGCCAGAAATAAGCAGGAAACTTTACTTTTCCTCATCGCTTGTGTTTTATTTAGAAAGCTTTAGCCTTTAGCGACTGTGCTGCTACTCCACGTGAACTGTGTGCACTAATAATACATGCTGGATGAAAGAGCTAATTGAGTTGCCGTTTTGGGAAGCAGGCATTCACGGGGGCTGCTTAATAATTTGCAGAATGACGATGAAATATGCAGGCATGGCGCGGTCCTCTGCCGACACCTTTAACACCCAAAAGAGGTGGAAAAGAAACACGCGGGTAACTCGTTGCTTCTCTCCTTCTTTCTTCGTAGTTTTTTCTCTTCTTCATCCGGCATTAAGGGGCCTTGGACCGGGCCATCAAGGTGCGGAGGGATGGGCCAAGTCCCCGTACATAATTTAAAATTACTTTTAACGCCGCGTGCAGCGGGTTAGCGCGTAGCGTCGCGGCGCTCGTGAAATTTTATAACGCTCTCTCCATGGACAGGTAAAAAAAGTTTGTCTTCTTTGAGAGGGGCTGGTGGAAACATGGGCGGGGAGCGAAATTGTGAAGATTTTCTCTCTGTTCCTGTTGGAGCTGCTTTTCCTCCAGTAAATTTTGGGGAGGAGATTGCAGGGCCGTGACCTAATTACGAACACCTAATGGATCGACGTAAATCTGGTGTCTAGAGAGCCATTAATGCAACGGCTGTTTTGGATAGCAGTCACCTTGCGTCGTTATTCTTGTGTTTTTGCTGCAAAAACGATCGTCACTTTTATGCTCCGCATGGTCTACCAATGAAACAGAGGTAAACAGATGAACGTGTGCGTGTCAAGGTCAAGGAAAGGCTTTCACTAACTAATTCCTGCTTCAAGTTAGGAAACTTAGCAGACATTTTTGGAAACTCTCTCTCTTTGATTACTTCATCTCGACCTGCCACAAAGAATGATTACACTTGAAAATACATGTGATAATAACAGGTTCCCTACGCGTCAGAAATTGATTTTGCCGATGGGAAGTTACTGCATAACGATCTCCCACCTGCCGAGGGGAATGATGTCACGCTCTCTGAGCTCATAGCGCATATTTGTTTGTTTGTTTTCTTTATTATCAGTAAATAGTAATGAATATTGTACTCACTCCGATAGTAGAGGCTGGAAGTGCCTGCCCTCCGCTGAAAGATATGCTTAAGGCACTTGCAGTAATTCATCCTGAATATTGAAAACCGCTTCCCGAATATTTGGTTTCGGCGTATATACGGGTCATATTTCAGGTATACAACAGCCATTTTATATTAATGAAGATGAATAGCCGAGTGCCTTTATACGCACTGCTTACAGATACACAAACCTGCTAAGCTAATCATTTAAAAACTTTTCGAGAAGTCTCTAATCAATAGCCTATTTCAACAAGCTTCACCTGTGTTTAAACCCGGTTTTAGCGAATTCTGAAGGAAGATTTTTGAAAAAAGTTGTTGAAACTCCCATCGATCTCTCTTACTAGACACCAAAAAAATGAAGAGAGCGGCCGCAATGTTTTGGTTTTTCCCAACGAAGCTCGGAATATACCCATCAATTAACAAACGACTCAGCAAGTTCGTAAATCAGCAAAATTGGACCATTGGAGTTGGGAGTATTCTAAAGCGAAGATAGAAAATCGCTATAGCGGTCGCAATTTTTGTTTTTTCTCAGCAAAGCTCGCATATGCCATTGAAATAAAATAATAAGTCTGAAAATCAGTGAAGTACGACATTAGAGTAAGATTTTATTTAAAACCCAAAATTTAAAAAATTGTTCCCTCATATCTCGCATATCTCCTAGACCTCAGCTAAATATTTGTTGAGAGGAAATCAGAATTTCAGAACAGCATATTGGTAGTCTCATGTGACCTTATTTTGCTCTACGCGGAACTTAACATGTCTCAATTGGCAAGCGGGGACTGGAAGTGAAAGCAACCACATGTCATTACGCATTAAGTTAACAAAATAGTTAAATTTTAACTCGAGAAGTTAGTGTGTAAAAACTGTGATCATTCTTTACTTAACGGCCATTTAATTAGTCATGTATTCAGTTACCTGCATGCAGTTGTCGCTGCAAAATTATTGTTAGGGCAGTCAGCGGCTGTCTGAAAATGTGCTGATTGGTTCCTGAGTAAAAGGTATAAGGCAATAACACTTCAATAGGAACAGTTCTTTCGTAGAAAGAGCAAACAGCTTGGGCGATGATGCTACAAAATCGGGCGTGAGGAAATTTGCAAGCGGTACAAAGTAGCACGGTCAGCGAAAATGCTCCATGAAATGGCAGAAAACTCACTGCTCCAGACTGTTGTAGAAAATTCCGTCTATTTTCATAGGATCGTCGGCATACATAAAAAATCTAAACTCCTGTTTAAAGAATACAGGGATACAAGTTTCTGACCCAAAGTTTAGACAAAAGCTTTGCAAGCGAGGAAACTCTATCTGGACCAAAAGCAGAGACAGAAACTTGTGGAGTGAGCTGTAGCACACAGGGTGAGGGCGCAGGAAGATTGAGCTAAAATCATTTGAAATGACGAAGTCAAAATCAACATCTTTAGAAGCGATAACAATTAAATTTGTTCATTGTCTATTAGGCGAAGACTTGTTGCGTGATTTCCTACCGCCACCTGTGTGGGGCAGCATAGCTAGAGGCATTACAGTGCTAGGGACACATTAATGCTACAAAATAACAAGAATGTGTATTAAAGTAACATTCAGCATGCATCTGTCATACCGCTAGAATCAACACAGCAGTGTCCGCCGCGCTAGTCTGCTGCTTTGGCCTTGCAATACTCCCGACCTCAATCCAAAACAGAACTTGTGGAGAAGCCGAGAGTTTTAGTGTCGTGTCGGAATCCTAGCAACAATACAGCGCTGATAATTCGTTATTTTGTGGTGATAATATAAGAACATTTTCGATGCTTGGTGGTCTCCATGACACGAAGAATTAAGGAAGGATCAGTGGGAGCGAATTTTCAAAGATTTTTGTATGAATTCTTCTGAAACTATTACTGTTAAGTTAATATGTACACCAAATTTCATTCAAATTGAATTAATGCTTTGCCGACTGTAAGTTATTTCATAAATTTTATTATATAAATGTGGGAAAATATGTCGCATAATCAAATTTTCCCACGCGTTCCATCAGTTGAGAAAATTGGTAGGCATTTTGCAATTGGAGCTTTGAACTCCATACAAAATTGTACAGAAAGATACTTTCAGTAATTTTGATGAGCGAACTGTGATAATTTTTTAAAGCTATAAGAAATTTTAATCTTTAAAATTAATAATTTTTCACATATTATTTTTTTAATATTATTATTGGTGTTAGCATGTGTTTTGTTCTATAGAATATTACAATGAATACTTCAGCACATTCTGGGAAAATTTATTTGAATTAAACAAAAAATGTTACACATAGACATTTTTAATGTGTGAAAATGAACTTTTGAGAAAAACGTTATTTTATAAAAAAAAAATGTGCTGGGAAACAGTATGAATTTGCTGTAGAGCCCAGAGGATGGGGGTATTCAGTCTGTGGATGCCGAAAGGTTCAACGAACTATTTGCAACAAAATATTCGGGGTGAACAATCTTTCACGTAACCCGCTTCGCAACGTGCGGCCGGCCAACGACTGACTGCTGTGTCGGCGGTGCGGCTGACAGGAAGTCCGCAGTAAATATAGTACGGTTTGTCGCTTAAGTTATTTCTAACGTATGTCATACCATAAACACTTAAAAAGAAAAGTAAATCGCTCATGTGTATTAAGTAAGGAGATGCTGGGACTGTTTCCCTTCGTTGTTCCAGCATTTCTGACGTCGAACTAATTTTCTAGAAGACCATTCTTGAATATATCCAATGTTATCCAGAGTTTCTTCTGTGAGTACTGTAAATGGCTGTCTATGTTTCCTGTCAAGAACACTTTCCGTTTCACGAAATTAATTTACTAATCAATGAATTGAACGCCGATTAGTACGTGAACATCAGGAAATTCCTGTTGAAATAATCTTCTTTTGGCACGCGCTGATTCTGTACGCATGTATGAATCATACATATGATTCTTTAAGCACGTATGAATAATAGAATACTTATATTGCCCTATCTCATTTGATTCTTTTATTTATGGACGCTCATTAACATCTCAGGTCATCAGCGTCCCATTCAACTCGGCGTGAAACGACTGACAAATTTTGCTCAGAGGCCTATCTTTCAGGCTTGAGGTTCCTTATCATGCCGTAAATGTACGACACGGGACCAACGGCTTTACTTCCTTTCCCAAGGAAGCCATACTTAGGATTTTTACGCCCGAAAAAATCCATCGGTCCTGGCCGGGTTAGAACCTGCGATCTTGACTTTAGGAGGCAAGTATAACTATCATACCACCAGGACCGACACTTTTACTTAATATATATATATATATATATATATATATATATATATATATGATCGGTTTTGGTCGAAAGATCACTCCCAGTGTCCCTTAAGTCAAAAGAATATCCAACAACAACAACAAAAAACTGTTGCAAAAGCCCATTATGAATGTTGCCATTTAAAGTGCTTGTTCTGTTGAGTAATAAATTGTAATTGTAATTTGTTTATTTTTCAAACACTAGGCATTAGGACAAATTTTTCTGTTTTTCCTTAAAGTTTTCAATCAATAATTAGGTATATTCTCAGCAACTAAATGTAATATTAAATATGCTCTTAAATGTGTCCATAAGTAATCCACTACTATATAATTAATATTGAATTATATGTAGTTATCATTATTAATGTTATTAAGTTCCGGATAACTTGTTGAAGAGCCCCCTGCACGCTGAGTGCGAAATTACAGGAGCAGCTTAGCCAAACGAGGACCCGAACAGAAAGAACGTACTTAGGTGATTATCATCGGAAGGAGGGGAGTATCGACTAGGGGGGAGGAAATTGCAGGTAATCGCCGAGAGCGACTTGTATCCTGCCAGGACCTGCCTAAGTCTGTAACGAGATTTCCGCGCCCGGCCTTCTTCATATAAAATTTATGCTCGCAAATGCCATTTCACACATGCCGCTGCAATTAGAAGGTCCTTCTCAAGACGAGGTTACTTTTACCCATGGTTAAATACTCTCTTGTCATTATTAACATCTATAGGTATCAAAAACGATTAAATAAACCTTTGGGCAAGGCATTCTCTGATATGTCTTTGTAATAAAACTGTTTTCCCTACGTAACTGTCAACTGTAGTGGAAAGACGCGATCTTTCTACGATCATAGAGAAATGAACGTTTAAAGTTTGGTGGAACATCAAGAATTTATTTGAATAGGAACTGATGTATATGCAAAGAAAACATGAAAACTGGGATAATATCTGGGCGATATGATGGATCATGCAGGTCCTGCTGAAAGCTACATCGTGTGCTCACAACAGCAATGTAAACGTGTGTATTGTCAGTAGACGATTCCTCTGACTGCGCATTCCACGTCAATTCTTAATAACACTGCGCAATTGATTCAGCAAAGTCTTATTACAAGAATTCCTCTGCAGTCCCCATAAAATTGTCACCATAGCCCAGGCTTTTCTTCGCCATTCTTTTATCACTGTATTAATTTTCTTTTTAAAAAGTCATTGTGGAGGACCATAGTTTCATCCCCTGCACGATGGATTCCAGTATTGCCCTCTCGTTACCTTAGCAAAGGTTCATAAACTTTTTTTTCATTTAGTTTATTTACGGAAACTCTTTAACATCTCAGGTCATCAGCGTCCCTTTCTATTCAAGGTGTGAAACGGCCGACAAATTTTGCCCAGAGGCTTCTGCTTTCAGGCTTGAGGTTCTTTATCGTGCCGTAAATGTACGACATGGGACCCATGGCTTTACTTCCCTTCCGAAGGAAGCCATACTTAGGATTTTTAAGCTCGAAAAAAAAATCCATCGATCCTGACGGGGGTTGAACCCGCGATCTTGGGTTTGGAAGGCAAGTATGGTTACCACTACACCACCAGGGCCGACTCATAAACTTCTGACAACATACCATGCATACTTGCTGAAATAATTCGGAGCATCCATTTTGCTCTGATCTTATGCATTACAAATGTTGGAGGGTGCGAAACACGCTTCACACATCTGTCACTCAAAACTTCCTCCTGGACATGAAATGTGTTTTTTGTGTAAAACGTCTACCGACCTATACTCACATGGGTCATCTTCAAGCCTCTCTCTGCCCAAACAAAATAATTTTGACCCTACAAGGGATGCTTCTCCATGCACACTGTCAAGGATTTGTTTGATGCCACTAGCTGAAAGTCATTTAGTTAAAAGTAAAATCACTGCCCTGTAATCAGTTTTGTACGTCAGGCTGTATTTATGTAACTAAATTTCTCCAAGTAAATGAATGGCTTTATCGGAAAGGAAATACTGTGTGTATACTCCTGAATATCAGATACATGCACATTTATATCGATAATATTCTAAGAGAATTGAAAAGATCATATACGAGAGTAGTTCAAAAAATAATGTCCCACATTTTTTACAAGATATTCGTTCAAAATAGTTGAAATTTGTTGACATTATAAATCAATATTTCTTCTGCACATTCCAGTTTTACACATATCCTCTATCAGCTTGAATGAACTTTGGTCAGCGTAGAACAAGTGGATGTACTTCTTGCCGATTCCAACTCTTATCTGTATGCTTAGTCATTTTTTTCACTGCATCAACCACACTGTCATCATCCCATTTCATTGATCGCCTTTTTGCTCCAGTTCAAAGTGATGCACCCAAGACGATTCAAGCCAAAAAGACCTTCCCCCTCAGCATCAAAGCGCTCCAACAATACGAAGAAATTGTTTTCCTCAGTACTCTAATTAAAGTTCCGTTTAAATGAATTATTTCCAGGAAGGACATGTACAAATATGTATTGCATGGCTTTAATGAAGGAAGGCATCAAAACTGCAATAATGGGGCTATCATCAGAACCGCCATAGAGATAAGCATGTCCGCTTCATTAGATGTGGGCGTTGTTCAGATGCGTTTAAGTGCGGTATATGGTCAAGCAGTTTCTACACAGAAGACTGTTTACAACTGGTGCAATGTGTTCGCCAGCTGCAGCAAATCTGCGCCCAAGAATATGTGTACTGGTCGTCCTGTCATCTTGGAGCACTCGTGCCGTTGCCAGTTGGCGTAGGTCAAGGAAGAAACAAGTTATTTCTTAAGGTGTCACTAGTCACAGGTTGGCCTTTCTTCCTCTTTTCATTTACGAATTACAAAAAATTTTCTTCAATGTCAGGATCTCTTCCTTTGCAAAGACCAGTGGATTTCTTTCTACCAGCTTTAGTTGCAAATAATGGCAATTTCTGTTGCCGTCACGTTGTTCTCGCCTACATTAAACTCGCTCCCTGCCTTCCTGTTACCTTTTTATTCAGCACAAAGAATTGCTTTATGCTTGAAAGTAGCATCATAAGATATTCTCTGTTTGTTGTCCATTTCATGACTACCTACCTACTATTGTTGCAATAATAAGACAACATAAATGCAACGAAGTCCAGAATTGCAGCAATACATTATGACGTATTTAACGATAAATTTGAATGAGGTTGTCGTCGAACCACGCAACGGATTTGCACTCGAACCTAATGTGCCCCACAATTTTGGCATTGCGCATTAGACTCCCCTAGATGCTCTAATTCTACAGAGGAAATCGATAAACTGAATGTGCCAAGAATGACGATGTTCGACTTTTCTAGGTAAGAATTATACTTTAAGCTCATGGTGATATTGTAACTTTGTGACAAAAGTATTGGAAGGAAGGTGATGACAACGATAGAATAGGCGAGGTGCTCTTCCCAGAAAGAGTTTCGATGGCTCAGGCCTCCCTCAGGAGCAACAACAAAAAATGGAATGGCACGGCGGCAGAGCGAGCTGACAAACACGTCACTCAGTCAGATATGAGAAAGGAAAAGACTGACATTGTTTCCTCCTCCCGTGGGCATTCCTGCAGGAGCACGCAGAGGTAGGTACATTAGGGAAATTATTATGCGCCTCCTTCCCAGAGCAAGGAATCTTTTGACTGCCAGAGGGCTGCAGTCGCCCTACTGGGACTCCGCCCTCAGAATGCACTAGGGCTGGATTCCTCCACAACATATCCTTGCAAAGCCAGCCTGATAATGAACATATCTGTCTGAAGTAGCACAGGCAGCGCACAGTGTTTCGCCTACAGTTATTTGTCACCGCGGTACTCTCCCTGAAGATTAATGCACTTGAAGCAGTATTGGCTTATAGGAGCTTTCCAATCTCGCCTTCGCTACCAGTTCAGTAATGAATTATCATAAGTTTCTCTAGAGATGCGTTCTTGATACTTAGGAGGTATCGATATCGAACGACGTCCCCATACATGAGCTCGATACTATTTCGATACTTTGTTAACACAGCACACTTGTCAAAGTAGCACCTTTTAAACAAGTGTCTCATACAAGCATATAATCTGTATACAATGTAAGTTAATAAGAAAATGTAAACATTACACGTGTTAGATAGGCGTGTGACCAAATTACCTATAATCTTTGCGACATAAATAGTTCCCACGTGTTTGCAATTTTTTCGTCTCTATTCTGATATACATAAACGAATTAAAAATATATTTTGTAAAATAAATATATTTACTGATGTCGATTCTTTATATCATATACATTAACAAAAATAAAAGCTGTCAATTTACATGTTCGCGTTTTTGTGGATATCGATTCAGTCTTTACTTGTGCACACTTGTAACAGTAGCAGGGACTTCATGATAGCAACAGCAACATTTAGAGCATTGGTAAGTGTTTAGTCTGTTCAATGAAGAATTTTATGGCAATATGCCTTTATTCACTCTGATAATTTTGATTATCTTTCTCAAATTAGTCCCCGTTGGATACCATGCACCTATCCCAGACCTCCCCGGGTGACTCGTTAAAGTGCGGACTCGTGAGCGGAAGGACTGGGGTTCGAGTTTTTCCAGGACCGTCCTCGTTTACTGAGATTTTTTCCAGGTTTTTCTCAGTCCTCATAAATGGCAAATGCCGGAAAGGTACCCTAAAATTAGGCCTAGAACGTTTCCTTCCTTTAAAAAATTCTTTCCAAATTCATCATTTCACACATGTATGTTCCCGTCTTATGATGGCTCAGCAGTAAAAACGGGCATTAAACAATTCAACAACAACAAAAGCACCTGTCCTATTGTTTCTACCATTTATCAAAGACATGCTGCAAAACATTTTTTGACAGGTCCTTCAGAATCACCTCCGCAGCCTTCACCATTGCTTCTGATGATGGTTTCATTATCGCAGGTTCACCGCCACGAGTGAAGGTGCGGACTCGTGAGCGAGAGATCTGAGGTTCGAATCCCACCAGGATCGTCCTCCGTGACTGAGGTTTTTTCCAGGTTTTTCCTCAGTCCTCATAAATGATGCCGGTAAGGTACCCTAAACTTATGCCTGGAACGATTCCTTCCTTATCCTTTCCCAATTTATTATTTCATCTCATGTATCATCAGTATCTACCGCCTGTGATGTCTCAGTAGTAAAGACTGGCGTTAAACACTATTAAAAGAATTATCGCTGGTTCAATCCCGGCCAGGGTCATGAATTTTTCGGACATAAAAATCCTAAGTATGGCTTTCCTCGGAAGGGAAGTAAACCGAATACCGTGTCGTAGATTTACGGCCTTAAAAGAATCTCAAGGCTGAAAGAAGAGGCCTTTGAGCAAAATCTATCGGTCATTTCACGCCCTGAATTGAATGGAAAGCTGAGGACCTGAGATGTTAATAAATGAACCAAATCAATAACTGATGATGGAAAATACCTCCCGCGAAGGTTTTTTATATTATTTGTTTGGGAAATAGGAAAATGGCTATATAGAAAGTTAAGGGACACATTTCACGTTGATTTTTGCGAGACATTCAGCGATGTACGCCCATGTATTATCGTAGTGCAGCACCCAACATGTTGCACGAACTTACAGGTCTTTTGCAAGTGTGTGACATGTCTTAGGACATCTCTGTAGTATTGTCCAGTTATATTTGTATGTGCAGGTATGACATTCCTTGATATCGAGTGATGAAATGACCATTACTTTCTGGCAGAAACAACAGCTTCCTCCCCCCATCCCTTGTAGGATCCTTTAGTTCTGGAATACGCTGTCTTGTGTCTCACGTGCAACTCACAGTTGAATGACACTAATGGCTTGTTAAAATTTCTGAAAGTGTTCTTAATGCTATACATTGATCCTCTCTCACAATGACAGTAGGGGTGTTGCTGTTTTCTTCTTTAGAACACAAACTGGAGCCTCCCCTCTTTCAACATTTTACACCATGTTCGAGCTGTACTATAGGGAAGAACGTGCTCTGCATAGGCCTCCGCTGAAGATTTGGTGAGATGAAAGTAGAACTTTAGAACAAAATGTTGTTCCTCGCATTTCACTTACACACCTCTCACAAGCGGAAAGCCGAAGTAACGTTTACATTACACACAAGTAATTTTAATGCGGGAGATTATGTCCACTCATTTTATTTTTGGTATTTTGCTTGAGTAAGCATTATTACATTGGACAAAGTAAATAAAAATTGAATGATGCTATCACTTCGGTATTGTTAAGTTGTAACTCCCTTTGGTATAAATAAAAGTAGCAAAAACTACCCCCTTATAGCTGTTAAACTTCGTTTTTCCACATCACTTCACTTTTGATGTGAATAAAGCGAAGATACAACTAGTTAGGTGTATTATTTTGGGGTCTAAGGGAGGACACACACCTCTCCAGTTATGTGAACCATCAGCCGATAACATTCGTCATGGCGATGTTCCTGCATGTGAGAGAGAGTGAAAGAAGAGTTATGATTAGATGTAAGGAGCTGATGCGTTTTGAGACAGAACGTATTTATTTTTTTAACACCAGAATTTCTGCCTGATAGCGATGAAACTTGGGGAAAAACACTAACTGCAACATTTTGCATGGAAATATTTTTACGGTATGTTGCTGATCCTGGATTTCAGAGTGAAGTGTCACAAGATTTTGGAGTGGGCCGCTCACGGTGTGTAAAACTATTAATTACGTTATAAGTCATATTTTCGAAAAAGCTCATAACTGATTCATTTCCCCAGTACAATGCATGAAATGCACAATGCAAAGTCGATGTAACAAACTCGCTTTAATTTACCAACTGCTGTAGGTGCATTCGATTGCACCCAGACAGAAATTAAAAAACCGCCAATCTTCAAGGTAATCATTATGCCAGTATTAATGTTCAGGCGACATGTGTAATTGAAGAACAGTTTACGAGCATTAGCGTCGAGTGGTCTGGTTGTGGAGGTGTGCTGTACGATATGACGGTGCTTGTTCTTTGCTTGGTGACTCCCTGCCTGATCACACCATTCTTACGCTTGTGTAGATGTATTGTCGGACATGACGGAATCGCGCGAAACAGGTCGCAGTAATGTAAGGAAGTTACTACTAGACCGTCGTTATATCTCCAGCTTTTCCGGATACCGCTTCTCTCGAGCTATTAACCTAGTTTTAGCGTTTGTTTATTCATAATAAAATAATAAAAATATCACCTAAATATGTCAATTATATGCCAGTATTCGTTACATAACTTGTCTCCCAAAGTGAAGTCATTGTCAGTGAGGTAGGTTCTGACTTCAGCCCTAATTTCAAGGAGTCAAGTCAAACTTTTGTCTCGAGAGAGTCATCTTATTTCTATATGAAGCAGTAAAGATGTATATACACTCCCCATGTCAGCACACAACACTCTTAATACCCCGGTATTCTTAGCTCTTGATTTAATAAAATTAATTAATTTCACGTTTTCGCCAAGGACTCTTTTTAGTGAAAGTAGCGTCTTCCTTACAGCAAGAGAGCCTTGGAGAACGCCACTGCTAAATTTCTTCGTTTTTTGTTTAATTTTTGAAACAGCAAGAGACGTTGTACCAGTCGTGGCTTTCGTGCCGTCTGTGCACACATCGACACAATTGTCTCAACTTTATCTGCGGAAGGTCAGGTGTGCAGCTCAATTATTTCCACTCGATTTTTACCGGCACACGACTTGTGGCCGAAAAAATTCACAATTTTTTATTCTATCAATTTCTTCATGGAGCACTAGAAGATGTTTCGAGAACTGCTAATATAAACTAAATTCTAAAAGTCGTTTATTATAGAGCAATGGAAGTTTGTAGCTAATTGTAATGACGTCATTCTCCCAGGACTTTCTGTAAATCGGGGTTGGAGCCGGTTCACATTAATAGTTAACGTTGAGAAAAGTGGGAAAGGTGTCTCTGAGGTGCATTGCGTCAAAAATGGTTACCGCGGTTTATAAAGCTGAAAATATTATTAAAAAGTCAATTGAAAATAGGTACGCTTATAGCTCGTCAGGGATGTATGATATTCATTCACATTTATGTAACGTTTGTATTATTGCGTAGAGCAATAATGGGTTGTCCGGCGCGATTTTAACAAAAGCATTCACTGCTGGTAATCTTGTGTAGAGTTTGTTACTTCAATTTCGCTTTAATTTGCATATTTTATATAATTTTATATAATGCATATAATGTCCGCGTTTAGAGTTAGTGTCCACATTTGCACATTATGGCAAGACTAGCTAAGTTTGATATTATTTCATAGAAGATGCCGGAGGGATATTTTCGAGTAAAAAAGATATAGGTAAATTCATTTTGTTGCGTTGCGCGACATTACAAATTGGCGGGAGTAAACATTTTCCATAATGACAGAGCGATTGTTTACAGGAGTGCACCGCTAATTGTGTTGTCATGAATACCACGCTTTAAACACAATTCCCTTGACAGAGATCGCGGCTATTGGCTGCTGTCTAAGCAATGGCAATAAATAAAACCGAAGCATCTCTGCCCACGCTCCATGCCTTTGGCCTTGGGGGGAGAAAAAATTATCAATTCCAACTCGATTTAAAAACGCCGCATAGCAGCCATTATCATGTTTTGTTTGTTAAACAAGGCGGGTTGCTTCTGTTTGTAGTGTTCGAACCCTCACATCAACAAAAGGATGGCGTATTGTTTCGCTCTAGTTATGAATTATTCCCCTCCCCCCCCCTTTTTTTCCGAAGCGACTAATGACGCAACCGGTGTGCACGATTTGCAGAAGCTGTAGTCACAAGATGGATGACAAAGCTGTATATTCTTTGTATGCACGGGACGCTTTCACATAAAACAACAGCAAAAAACATCCCAATAGCTTTCGTAATGTGGGTTTCAAGCTTTTTCGGTTGCCAAATACAACGAACGGTGTTGCCATTTTTCATAATCTGAACCAGAAACGGTTGCGGCTTGGGA
Source organism: Metallyticus violacea (assembly GCA_030762175.1). Lineage (NCBI taxonomy): Eukaryota > Metazoa > Arthropoda > Insecta > Mantodea > Metallyticidae > Metallyticus > Metallyticus violacea. The sequence goes on along the minus strand of CM060832.1, from coordinate 11,195,354 downwards.
GTGCTCAATAATGCAGCAGGGTTTCCCTATACGATACACCGCGGCGGGGAGGCAGAGTGGGGGAAGTATAGCCTGTTTACCAACTTATGTTACATTATACTTGCAGTATGTTTCTCGCTTTTAGGTAGCACATACTTCAAATAGGACGAATGATAAGAAAAAGTGCTGAATAGAATAAAAACTTGAATTTTTTTTTTGTTTGATGAAAAAAAACAAGAATATGTTTTCAAAAAATATAGATACCTATATTATTAATAAGATGCAAATTAATATAATAAACAAAGTACATAAATATATCTCCTGAAGTTTCCATTATCTCAAAATAGCTGGGCTTAAAATAGTTTGAGTATCATTTCATGTTTTTCTTTAATAACAAACATTTTAAATCAAAGCAACTCCAGAGGGTTCAGCAGTTGTCTATATAAATGCTAAACTGGAACAATACAATGTTTCCAGAAATTTAAGGAGAAAAAGGTGCGGGTATTTTAAGAGTTACTGTATTTACGCGAACCTAATGCGCCATTGTATGTAATGCGTACTCCAAATTTGAGGCTTAAAATCATAACAAATATGTATGGCGTCTTAGAGACAAGCCCGTCCGTTTCATAAGGCAATCAGAACATAGAATTTATAAGTGAACTATTGTTACATCTTGGAGCACGCAGGACAAAATCCCTCTCTCATGCTGTTGCCAGGACAGTTGGCGTAGGTCAAAGAACAAAAAGTTATTTCTTATGGTGTCGCTAGTCACAGGATGCCCGTTCTTCTTCCTTTCATGCACGAGTTTCAGAGCTTTTTCTTCAATATCAGGATGTCTTCCTTTGCGAGGACCAGTGAATTTCTTCCTACTAGCTTTAGTTACAAACAATGCCAATTTCTGTTACCACCACAAGCGAACATTGAACTCTCTACCTTCCCACTACCACGGGTGGTCGAGGCCGCTAAGGCGCAGACTGGTGAGCTGGAGGTCTGTAGTTTGAATCCCGCCAGGACCGTCCTCCCTGACTGAGGTTTTTTTTCCAGGTTTTCCTCAGTCATAAATGACAAATGCCGGGGAGGTACCCTAAACTTAGGCCTGGAACAATTCCATCCTTAAAAATAAATCCTTTCCCAATATATAATTTCATTTCATGTATCATCAGTGCCCATTGCCTATGGTGCCTCTGTAGCAAAAACGGGCGTTAAACACAATTCATTCATTCATTCATTCATTCATTCATTCATTCATTTCATTCTTCCTGCCTTTCGTTATCATTCTTTTCAGCATAAGGAATTACTTTGCGCTTGAAAGTAGCAGCATATGATGTTCTTCTCTGTCCATTTCGTGACTACCTACTACTATCTATTCAAACGCTCTATGCGACCAACAATAAATGTAACGAAGTCTAGAATTGTAACAGTTCATTATGGCGTAATAAACGATCATTATGAACGAAGTTACCGAAATAGATTTGCACTGGAATCTAATACGCCATCGAATCTAATGCGACCCAATTGTAATACTATATTTGAACGAAAAGGTGCATATTAGATTCGCGTAAATGCGGTAATTAGAACTAGAAGCGCGAAAAACTATACAAGGTCTCGTATCCGAAGTTTCTCATATCACCTGAATAACGCCGAACATAAACTGGCATTTTCTACGATGTTAGTTTGATGTTATAGAGAGCAAGTTTATCTTTGGATAGTTCTCTCGAAATTCAACATACTTGCTCCAACATTTCTCGAACTTCCAGCTTCCAGCTTCCAACTTCCAGCTTCCCTGGTAAAAGTGGGTTTGGTTTCTTCGGGTCCTCAAATACTCGTTCACCTCCTGTGTGACATCTTCATTTGACTTAAAAAAATGTACCAGCCAGGAAATGGTTGAGCTTCGGGAACAGACAGTAATCCCAGGGAGCAATATCAGGTGAACAAAGTGGATGCTGAAGCATTTTTAATCTTAGTTCGGTTAACTTGTCCTGAGCGACAAGGTTGGAATATACCGGCGCATTTTAGTACCCTTTTGGCTATTCCCCGATTGTTTGTCTTCAGTATCTCCAAATGTGAAGCGTAGTATTCTCAAATGTTGCCCTTCTTTAAGTATTCAATCAAGAGAACTCCTTGTGTTCCAGAAAACTGAAGTGCCATCTTTCTGGAACACATTTCGCCTTTCCTGGAGCCGACTTCCCTCATGCGTTCACTGTTTCGTTTCCGGTATGTAATAATGGGAACACGTTTCGTCCATTGTCACAAATCGGTTGGATATCTGTTAAATATTTCCAAACAGTCGGCCGATGTTCGCATGCAATTTAGCTTTCGTTTTCCCATCTTGCGCAAAGTTTTTCCATGGTGTGTAATTCATTATGCAAAATAAAATGAACCGCTCAATTGAGATGCTCATCGCCTCTCATAACCCGTGCACTTTCACTTCGGGTTTTGTTAAAGAGCGTCCATAAATAAAAATAAAAACTTCGGGTTTTTTTTGTGCGTATGTTTTCCCCCCTCCCATTTTAACTACTGAGGTATCACAAATGGTGGTCACTGATGACACATGAGATAAAATAAAGTGCCATTTATGAGGACTGATAAATGTTGGAAAATGCCTAATTCAGGGAGGACGATCCCGTTGGAGATCGAACCCTAGATCTTCCTCTCAAAAGTTAACACCCTAACGACTTCGGCCACCCGTGGCGGTCTTCACGCATTTGTCAGCCATAACAATATCATGGACTTTATAGAGATTTCTGACCTCATAGCTATTTTGAAGCTCATGTACGGTGCGTTTTCGACCCTAGTTCTGCCACGGTTGAATTCATTTAATCCTCTCATTAATTTCCTTTGTTGTTGTTCCTTCCAGAAAAAAAATGGAATTGACTCACATTGCGAATTTTAATCTTATCAATTTTCCACTGTTACTCGATTTAAACAGCTTTTTCAAACAATAAAGTAACTTCAGACTTTTTTTTATTTGATTTATTTATGGACGTTCTTTAACAACTCAGGTCATCAGCGCCCCATTCAATTTAGAGCGTGAAACGGCTGACAAGTTTTGCTCAGAGGTCTCTTTTTTCAGGTTTGAGGTTCTTTTTCGTGCCGTAAATGTGCGACACGGGATCCACGGCTTTACTTCCCTTCCGAAGGAAGCCATACTTGGGATTTTTACGCCTGAGGAAATCCATCGATCCTGGCCGATCTTGGGTTTAGAAGGCAAGTATGATTACCACTACACGACAAGGACCGACTAACATCAGAATGTCGATATATATAAAGCAAACATTATGACCACATATACAGATGTTGTTTTTGCCCCCTATTAGTATAGTTGGTCCTGGTGGTGTAGTGGTAACCATACTTGCATTCTAAACGCAAGATCTAGGGTTCGATCCAGGCCAGGATCGATGGATTTTTTCGGGCGTAAAATCGTAAGTATGGCTTCCTTCCGTGGGTCCCGTGTCATAGATTTACGTACAAAAAACAACCTCAAGTCTGAAAATAGAGGTCTCTGAGCAAAGTTAGCCGACCTTTTCACGCCCTGGTTTGAATGGGACGCTGATGACCTGAGATGTCAAAGAGCGTCCGTAAATAAACGAAATAAAAAAATCCCCTATTAGTATGCAAATCAAGTTACTTATTAAACCATCCTCATGTGCACATGAGACATTGCGGAGAACTGAACTGAATGAGAAGCAATAAGTGCGGACTGAATAGTTAACTAGGTAGACAACTTGAGTCAAATGTGCGAACAAAGTACATTGACCTCACATAAATAGCTTTAGCGGGTAACTCAGTTTTCTTATTAGGATATAAAACAAACTCTTTCTAATGGGATCTGCCGATACTTTCTAAAAATGAAATGCTTCATACCCTGAATTGAATGGAACGGAGATACGGCTGGCCACTTTATATGACTACCTCATTAATTTCTTTCTCATCTCAATGGTTGATTTGGTTTATTTACGGGCACCTTACTGAAAACAGTGTAGCATTCAGTCGGTTCTATTGTCCAGCGGGGTAACCATAATTTTCTTACAGGCTCCAGATCACGGGTTCAATACCGGCCAGCGTCGATGAATTTTTTTTGCGCGTAAAAATCCCAAGTATGGCTTCCTGCGGGATGTTAGTAAAGCTGTGAATACCATGTCGTACATTTAGGGCATGTAAAAGAACCTCAAGCTTGAAAGAAGAGGCCTCTGAATCAAATTTATCGGCCCTTTCAAATCGTGTATTGAATGGGACGCTGATGACCTGAGATGTTAAAGGTGACTATTGGTGACATGGGTACCACTCAAATTGGTACAAACGTCATTATTTCGATAGTAAACGGTTCTGTTAGATATAATTTTAATTAAGACTAACCTTTCGAAAATTAAACATTCTTAGGTTAAGGTTCGATAGATTCAGATTACGAAAAGTGCGCATAGATTCGAGTTTTATATTGTTGAATCATTTTCAAATTTCGAGGAATCGAACATCCCATCCATTGTGAAAGACAGAATTGTTTTTACAAAATTAAAGCTAAACTTTAGATATGAATACCTTTCTAGTATTTTAACCATTACTATATAACTATATCTTCATATCAAATCATGAAAACGTAAACCTCAACTTTTCAACTAATGTTGCAGCCAGGAAATCTTCAAGTTATCATGTCTAGAAATTCCACTGAGAAATGCCTTGCAGTAAGACTGGAAAAAACATTGAAACGCTCATTATTTTATATTTATTTGGTGGAATTTTTCCATTGCTTTATGCTTTTTGACGGATAATTTGCATAGACAATAAAATAATATCAATATTGATAAAACTACTGTATATTCAGTAAAACCTGTGTTACAAATGTGTTAAAGGAACTATCACTTCTGTTTTAGAACCATTAATTCAAACTCTCTTCTTCTTCGTATTACAATCATATCTGAAAAGGAGAAGTTTATCCTTTCATTTATGTAGGTTTTGTTTGAAATTGTTGGCTAATATTGAAAATAAAACTATCCTCTTTTCCACAGATAGCTTTATTTTACAAAAACATCAACATTTGCGGAAACATGTCTTATGTTTGCTTTTTTTATTCCACTAATAATTGTAAAACAGTATAACCCTATTCTGATGAATAGATAATAGGTTCGGCATTCACGGAAATAAAATCGCAATGTTTCATTAGGGTGGTTAAAACGTTTGATGATAAACTGCATTAATTTATTAAGATAAATTAAACCAACAATTTAAAAATAATGGTGAATTAATCATAGTAACTTCTGTTACATTATTCTGTTTACAATTTTAGTTGTATTATACAGATATATTAATAATTTATTAATTATTTTATATCCATATGTTTATTAATTTCTGCTATGAAGTTTGAGGTTAAATCTTAATCCAATAAAATAATGTTTCCGGGCTTGTTGGCCGTGGTCCAATAGCTGTAAACACACCTTACGTTTCGCCCGTGACTCCGCCGGGCATCTTCGGAGGAATGACTATCACCACTCGTTGTTGTAGCTCAAGTACAGTTTCATCAGCTACGATTACCTTCATCTGAGCAGGTTAGGTGATAGCGAAGGTATTTTGGAATAACCATGGCGTAATATTAATTGACTTTTTGGAAAAGAGCAAAACTATAATCGGTGATATTACTCTATGTTACTGGAGCAATCAAACGATGCGATCAAGCTCCCAAGTATAGGATTATGACCTAAAAATTATCGGGCTTTAAGAAATAAAACACTTTATTCCCCCTATTTTCGAATTTGGCTCCCTCAAATACTTCCTATACCCCTACACGAAGAAATGATTAGCAACAAAGAAATTGCTATTAAATGTAGACGTTATAGCTTAAACAAATGAGTATTTTCCACAGCTGCATTTTATGTAAGAGATAAACACATTTTAAAATAGCATTTTTCCCCCAAAAGTTATGTCTATGCCCTTTATATCTGTTTACAAATACAAAATAAAATAACTTGTATTTATACACACATACTTAACAAGGTGGAAATGTAACTTCCCAAGAAAATGACACCATACTCTTGTTTACAACAGAAATAATTTCCTGTAACGCCCTACCTGCATTTATTTGCGAAACCCAGAGCCGTTCTCGGCTGCTGTTGCGGCCAGGTACAGAGAAAACAGTTTCCCTTTGAAAAGGTTTGGGCAAAGGCGTATCACTCACAAAATACACGGATCGCCTCACAAAAGGGAAACTTTACCCCCCGGTATTTACTTTGGATAACAACTTGTTACCACGTGATATTCGCATTATGTCTTCCGGAAAATCTATATTTAAACATATGCGACTGTGACAATAGTAAAATATGGAAGTTCGTGTTGAAGGGTAGGTCATATTTGTTGCCCATGTCCCATTATTTAAGTTCTTGCATTTAATGATAAAACTATCACTTCGAACTGAAAGATAATATAACATATCGATAGCGATTCTATTTAAGAAGAATTAAGATCGACATACTATACCTTTAAGCCTTAAAAAGGTTTCCTAAATTCATTTCTTGACTATAAAATACAAAACGTTCAAATACGCAGCACTTCAGTCCGTAGTTCACTGTTACCTTACACAATTTTGGGAGTAAATTTGCTTTAATTGAAAATTAAAATTTTCTTCTTTAGTAACAAAAAAAAACCTCGCAATATTTTTAATGGCAAATGTAAGTTTCAGGTTTTTTTCTTCCATCAATAATCACTAATATCTTACAGCAATAAGCAATAAAAAGTAGGTAGGTGCTATATAAAGCAGTTGTAGCTTAGGTTATATGTTGTCAATAACACAAAACATATTGTCGTTCAATTATGAACAATACTAGACGTTTTATTTGCTAAATTCTTATTGTGACACTTTTCGTCTCATTATTTCCTTTCCCTACTTTTTCTTCAGTTTAAGAAAGAAGTAATGGCCACAGTGTTAGATTATGGGCGATAGGGGGGAGGTTTGATCTCCTGGAAGCTATATTGTTTTAAAGAGCCTCTTCAACAATAGCCATAAGAATTGCAGCATTGCCATGAAGCAGCTAAACACAATATCTGTCCCCTGCGTTGTAAATAAAGTGTGAGAAGATGAGGCCTGTTTTCTCGTCGTTTTCTCAGCTAATTCCATTGTACGTCACTTTTCAGCAAATCTCGTGTACTGCTCCTTGTAGAAACATTAGGTCAAGGAAATTTGGTTGCAAAATTCTGCCGTGTATTCTTAATATATCCAGTATGTGCGTTTGCCTTCTCTTTGGCAGTTGGTCCTGGTCGTGTAGTGGTAACCATACTTGCCTTCTAAACCAAGGTCGCGGGTTCAAACCCGGCCAGAACCGATGGATATTTTAGGGTGTAAAAAGCCTAAGTTTGGCTTCCTTCGGAAGGGAAATAAAGCCATGGGTCCCTTGTCGCACATTTACGGCACGATAAAGAACCTCAAGCCATAAAGAAGAGTCCTCTGAGCAAAATTTGTCGGCCGTTTCATGACCTGATTTGAATGGGACGCTGATGACCTAAAATGTTAAAGAGCGTCCATAAATAAGCCAAATCAATTTATCTTTGGCAATTTTTTGTTTCAGAGAACACGGCTGTAAACACTGTAAACACTTCCTCAAAGAACAAACTGCTACCTCGTATTAAAGCAGATGTTGAAATATTCAGCACCTGTAGTTTTCAATAACAAACTTTTCTTTAAATCATTCTATGGCGTTTCACTGTCGACGTTGTTATTATTGAAATTGAGTCGTTACTAGTCTATTTTTTCGTGTTTGTTGCTTTTAAATTAAAGTTTCTCCGAGAATACAATCGGCATCTTCAGTGGACTGAACGTGTTTGCAAAGGCAGAGGTACAGAACCATAAGAAGTGTGAGGGGGGTGTGGGGAGAGTTGTGGAGTAGAGGTTTGAATCCGTTACCGATCAAGAAACAACTTCCAAGATTTCCCCAGCTCACAAATGGGACAAATTCTTCGCTCATAATCATCCGTTATGCTCCTAGTCTGAGTCACGCAAGCGCCTATCTTCACCCCCCCCCCATTTAGATTTTATCCCCTATTGTCCTTCCAGCGAAATAGTCTGCTACCTATCCATATCCCTCAAATGATTAACCTTTCTCTATTCGCTCTTTCCATTCCCCTACTCTGCATCCAATGGAACTCAAATTTGGATGACCATGTCATGTTACCTTCCGTCATGTTATGGTAGCATAATTCCCTAATTAAAGTTAGATCCCCATGATTAATTCACAAACTGTACTTCGCTGTTCTGATTTTACACTCTTTTGCTCTCGTGCTTAAAACTATAACCAGAGGGTACAACAGCAATCTTTTAAATCAACTCGATGAAAACAATTGTGGGAAAATTTACGGTTTGCAGAAGAAACAACTATTATTTTGTCAAAACAATGTAGCTATTCACATAAGTGTTTTAGCAATGGGAAAGTTGAGAGATTTGTAGTATGAATAATTGAAGAATTCACCCTGCTCCTCATATTGACCCTAATATGTCCCATCTGTTCTCAAAACAAAAATTCTTCCCCTCTGGTCAGCGTTTTTCATCCAATTTTGCACACCTTCCAGAAAACTGGTTCAAAGACAAAATTATGGCATTGGAAGATCGCTGGAATAAATGTATTATCTTAAGCGAGATTAAAAGTAAAATTAAAAATAAATAAAATTAAATTACAAATAAAAATAATATACATATTAAAAGTTCGTTCCTTCGTTAAGAGGTTGATAGCTTTTAAGACCATCTCGTATATGAAATGCACTTAAAAGCAGAACTTGAAAGCATACAAAAAAAAAGAATAAGTTTAATAAAAACATTTTTCTTTGTTTAATTCTTAAAGCTCTTTACTGTTTAAAATGTCCGTCACGCAGGAGTTGCGTAAACTAAGAGATTTCCTCACCAAGTTGAATAACTATAAAAATGAATATAAAATTCCAATATTTATTAATGAAATGAAATAAGTTATGGCTTTACTATGTGGTATTAGATAACAAAATTAGAATTCTTGCAGTCCATAAGTATTTCAAAAGAGAAACCATATTTTTAGAATTATTATTATTATTATTATTATTATTATTATTATTATTATTATTATTACTACTATTATTATTATTATTATTATTATTATTATTATTATTATTATTATAGAGATAAAGCACAAAAATTCATGGCTTACTATTAATTATATGAATTACATGAACCTTGATAAATAAAACTATGCTGTGTAGGTATTTTTAAACATTTTTAAATGTAACCATGTTTATGAACTGAGCCCTTCAGCATTCACTAAAATAGAGAAAAATAACAGAAAGTTTCGTGTTACATTGTGTATTTAAGAAGTTGATGTTCATATGTTTCAATAAAACAAAAACATGTTACTATTTAAAAACCATTATAATGTACTAAGCAAATATACAGAATCAAAATAAACAATCGAACGCTCCATCTATTTTCAGTAACTTTGAAGTTTATTTAAATTTTATAACCCAAACGTTTTCTGAAAGTAATTACGGAGCCCCCTTATATCAAAATATAATTCTCACACACATATTAGATTAATATTTTACATTTTCTATCTTCACACAATGCTTTTGTTAAATATAAAATACGTGCATCGTTATAAATACGGTTTTTATGCTGAATTATTTTTTTTTTGAAACAATACAAAGAAAATTAAATGCTAGAGCACTTTTAAATTTTGGTTTTCAGGTATATTTTTACTCCTAATGATCTGATTTCCCTAGTTTTCAGAAACTATTTTTATTATTTCATTTAAATGGTATATGCCGAGTTTTATTTTGAAAAAGAAATATTGGTGCGCTAAAAATTTGCGTTTTAGGTTAACCTCCATCTTAATGGCACGATATCCCCGATTTCAAGAAACTATTTTTCTTATTTTATCAATGATATATATTGCGACAAAAAAAACAAATTTTAATGCCAATAGAGCGATTTTTAAATATTGAGTATCAAGTGAATCTCCATCCTAATAATCTGATTTAACTGATTTTCAGAAACTATTTTTCTATTTTATTTCAATAACATGTACTGAGTTTCATTTAAAGAATTTTAAATTCTGGCCGCTAGAGCGATTTTTAAAGTCATTTTAACCCCCACTCCTAATTGCTCGATTTTCATGATTTTTTAGAATCTATTTTTACTATTTTATTTTAATGAAATATATTGAGTTTTGTTGGGTAAAAACAAGAATTGCGGCTGCTAGAGTGATTTTTAATTATTTTTTTTTAAAGTTTCACTTTAGTTAACCACCCACCCACAACGGTCCACAATTTTGCCCGTTATTATACTCGACGATTCGTTTGTTAATTGGTTATTATGCCCAATTTGGTTGAAATAAAACGAAAATTGCGTCTGCTAGAGCGTTAACACACATATATAAACATTTTATTGTCATTTTCAGTGTCTAGTAGGTAGGATCGATGGAGATTTGAAGACATTTTTTCACAAAATGTTCATGGGTACAACCGCAATAGTTGTATTCCTGCGGAATTAGCTAAAATGTGAGGAACCACGTAGTAACTTTGTAGTATATCCCAATTGTTCCAAATCAAAGTTTGTTCATGTTTTTCGCAGGTGATTACGATTTATAGCGGGAGTGTGGGGTTCTTGCATGCCGGGTTGCTTCATGATTCAAGGCTCACTCAGAGTGGCATCACTTATTACAATGAATGCTCCGGAACATTGCCTTTAAATAACTCAGCTCCCAATGAATATTTTCTGAAGGCTGTATCGGGGGACAAAACATAGCTACCTGCATTAATAAGTACCGTCAAGAGCCATTAAGCTTTTTTCCCCAGATGCCGGTCCTGATCTGATTTGCAACGAAAACTAATATCGCTGATGAAACGGTCGTAATCTTTGGCAATCTGATTATGGGACATTTTTGAAAACGATAAGAATGGTTGATTTCTTCGACAATTTGTTTTCAGTAATTTTAGTATGCATTTTTATATACTAAATGTATTTGACACCTTTTGAAGGCTTGTAACAATTTTTTTCTGTTCTCCAAATTTACAAATATATATATATATATATATAGTGTCAAATCTTTATTTTCCTCTCTACCAGTCTAAAAATTATCACAAGTAATTTCGCAAGAAGATCAGAGATTGTCGATAAATTCGCGAATGTAGTGAATCTGGCAAGCTCAGACTCTCGAGTGATATTTATTAGAACTATTTCACGATTAAAATAAGAATTTAAATATAATCCCCCTAAATTCGCCCAACAATATTGCAATAATTGTATATTTCATTATTCAAGCCATCTTGCAACAATCGATATCGATTGTCAATAATGCCAATAGAGAAGAGTCAAATACTGTTTTAGGACTATTTCATGAATAGAACAAGATTAAAGGAAATGTATATATTGGATAGATGTCATAGTTATTACATAACAAAGGTCAATAATAACACTGAAGTGTATTAGATAACACAGAGACAGTAAGAAATAAAATTAAAAGAATAACGGATGTAGTTCGACATATAGCGATTACAACTGTGACTTTTTCTTAGTGTTTTATCCATTTCTACTGTTTTTTTAATTATTGCTAATTTAGTCACATTGTTAATAGTGTTTGTCGGTCCTGGAGGTGTAGTGGTTACCTCCTACACCCAAGATCGCGGGTTCGAACCCGGCCAGGACCGATGGATTTTTTTCGGGCGTAAAAATCCTAAGTATAGCTTCCTTCAGAAGGGAAGTAAAGCCGTGGGTCCCGTGTCGTACATTTACGGCACGAAAAAGAACCTCAAGCCTGAAAGAGAGGCCTCTGAGCAAAATTTGTCGGCCGTTTCACGCCCTGAGTTGAATGGGACGCTGATGACCTGAGATGTTAAAGAGCGTCGTTAAATCAATCAATCAAAAAAAAATTAATAGTGTTACATTATTTTTCTTTTATATTATATATACATTTGAAATTCACACACAGAATATTAACAATTGTATAAAATCTTATACTTATGAATAACTACCTATTGAGAAACCGTGCTAAAGTCGATTGTTACAACCGCTACCGTTCAATTTACTAATACCAACTGAGAAAAACAAAACAGAATAACATTTTATTATTCTGAACAACGTGTTTATTAAAATTTACGATTGCTTAGACAGATATTGTTACATAATTTATAAATTTATTTCAGATTGTTAGACTGAATTCGCAAAAACAATTGTTTGAGTGAATGCATATTAAGTTAGTTAAATGTACAATTGTTGAAAACATAGTTATTACATTTGAATGAAGGCTGCAATTTCATTGGATACAACGAACATTTGGGAATTAGTAGATGAAGATGTGAAAGCAGAATTCCGTACGTTATTTAGTATTGCCAAATGATGTTCTTGATTAATCTGTATGATTAATGGGAGATATAGGCCAGAAGACAAATGTATTTCGTGCGGTAAAGTGATTGGATAAAACTTTACGATAACTTATCTGCGATATCGGGCTGTGATTGGTGAAAACTAAGAAAATTGTTTCATTCCATTAGTAAGTTTTATGATGACATAACATAAATGAAATAGTCATTCTGAAATTCAGTAATCGTACTAAGAGTGCTGTTTAATAAAGAACAATCACAATATTTTTACAGGAATAACTTCTCGCGCTAAAATTTAACTCTACAATATTTTGCTAGCTTATTGTGTAATTTATACTAGTACTAATTTCATTGTTGTCACTTCCGGTTCACACCTGTCAGAGGTGTGCATGTTGAGACATGTTCAGTTGCGCAAACTGGAGGTGACGTGACGAAAAATGAGCTACTCTGGTTTCGTCTCAACGTACCTTCATCTGGGGTCTATGCGAAGTTACCGGAGGCTTATAGAGAGTTTGTTCTTCCCTATAGCACAGTTTTAAGATGATTGAACATATTTAAAGAGGGGAAGCAACCAATTTTAAAAGAAGATCGACCCTGCTCTCCAGTTCAAGCTGTAACGAAAGAAAAGATTAACACCGCTGATGTCATTGTGAGAGAGGATCGTCCAATAACATTACGAACATTTTTAGAAATTCTGAACGAAAATTTCACCGAGGCCATCCACACATTGGTAACTGAAAAGTTGTACGTGAGATGTGTTTGAGCACGGTGGATTCCCGAACGAAAGGGCGTTTGCATTCAATTGAATATGACGTTACAGGAAGAGCGGACTTTCTGTCCACTGCTGATGAAACGTTTCGTCCTGAGCAGCAAACAGCAAAGCTCTGTGTGAGAATCTCCATCTCTCCGGCTGGGAAAGTTATGATCATTTCATTTTTGGATATTCAAGGAATGGGTTACCAGCATATCGCACCTGTACACACAACGTAACTGGGCAATACTGCAAAGATGTACTGAAAACTCTGTAAGGTCATATCATACAACCACAAAAGGTCTCATTTCCGTGCAACAAATGGACTGTATCACAATATTGCTGACTGTCTTCGTGAAGTGTGTCCCCCATGCTCCCTATAGTCCAGATTTAACCCCATGTGACCTTTTTTTTCTGCAAATTGAATAGAAGCCTTTGTTGGAAGCATTTTTCGTTATCAGAAGCAGTGTTGAAGGCTACGGGGGCGATTCTGAAGCACCTGTCAAAAAATGGTCCCCAGCATATTTTTGAAGACTGATGAAACACTGGATCAGATGCATTACATTCAATGGGCCTATTTTGAGAAATATTATGATTAATGGTATATTGTAAAAAGTACTATATTTCTTCTTTAATTATCAGTTCTCATATAATAAACAGCATAAGCAATAAATAGGAAAATGCATATATACATATTGTAATATGAAAGAGAATGGAAATAAATGTGCTGGTAAAACATATAGAATGAAAAACATTAACGTAATTATGAAAGTGATTGAAAAATTAATGATAACAACAACAATAATAATAATAATAACAGCAACAATCAGAATAACAATAATAAATTAATAAATTCTACTACGAAATAACAAATAATAATCTGTATTGAAATTTAATAAAATTAAGTCTATACATCTATTAGTTCTAAAAACGTTAAACAATGTCTTATGCAATGCTCTTAAAGTTTGGCAATCTCTGGCAATGCATTCCATAGGGGGACAGTGGTACGGTGAAAGATGATCGGTATAAAGTGAAGTTCGGTGCAATTTAATGATAGAATGTGTCGGGGTTCAGAGCGTGTGTTAAAGTTATGAGAGGAAAATACTTATTAAAAAGTATAATATAGATTAGATGGATACTTTTGAAAAATAGAGTAAAACAATGTACATTTCTTCAGAACTATGGCTGGATATCAAAGGAGAATGTTTACGATGGAATAAATGCATATCGTTTGTGGGTTGGGTAGAAGTGAGACATCGGCAGGAACTCTACCAAGTCTTCTTAAGGTTATAGATAGGGCACATTTAATCTTTTAAAGGTATGGATTAGAGAATTTACTTTTCTGAAAGTTTTAGCAACATGGTTTTTCCAACAGAGATATAACTCCAACGTTTACTGCCAAATTAGCAAAAGAAATTATACTTTTATTTATTTTAATGGCAGGAAATAGTGAAATTAATTACATTTTAGTGATTATTTAAAAAAAAACAGAATGTTTCTGTGGTAAATTTTGAAACTAGCCTTATATATAACAAATGTACAGTAAATTGTGCATTACTCGCTAGGTAAAGGTTTATTAATTATTACTTTGTTTATTTTTCTTGCTAAGCTTATTACCAGGGCTTGGATTTTTATGTAAATGCATATTTCATTACAAAGATAGTAGTATTTGTAATTATCTTTATCATTATTGTTTATAGTTATACTTATAAATATTATTTTATGTTTTTAATAGTTCTGGGTTTAGCACATATTTATATGGAAAATAAATATTATCCATACTTAGCTGTTTTAACAAAATATTTTTATATTGTAACTGTTTATAATTTGTTTATTTTTGCATGTACATGATGGCGTCACGCCACATAGCACTTGCGATGCTCATTTGTCCCGCTTTTTGTAGTTTATCGGAGTTCGAACTGAAAGCAACAATGTTCCTGCAGATCGGTTCTAGTGACACTTGCCTCTTAGACTCAAAGTTGCGAATTCCAACCCGACCAGGATTGATGGATTTTGAGAGCGTAAATATCCTAAATATGGCTTCCTTTAGAAAAGAAGCAAAGTCGTTAGGCCCATGTAGTACATTAACGGAACGTAAACGAACCTCGAGCTTGAAAGAGGAGTCCTATGAGCAAAATTTATTGGCCGTTTCACGCCCTGAATTGAATGGGACGCTAATGATCAGAGATATTAAATAATAATAATAATAATAATAATAATAATAATAATAATAATAATAATAATAAATTTCGGTGTGTTCATTTTCAGAAATTTCTATCATCCAAGTTGTTCCACTTTCGTTTCTGAAAACTTCTTGGGGCCTGTATTACCCCGCCTCTCTGCTCGCTTTTGGCGGGCGCAATAAGTTAACAATATTTTTCTTGTTCATTGTCCATTATCACTGTGGCTGAAGTGTCCCAAAAGACGGTGATCATTTTCTTGCCCGCAGATGGAGCAACACGAAAGTTCTTGGCCCAGGGACTCCCTGAATTTTCCATTACATGAGTTGAACTTTATTCTCTGGTGTGGTATGACTCGTCAGCAATCACCAGCTCGTTATGCACTTCCGACGACAGACCATTTTGTCTTTCTGTGTCTGTGTCAAGTCCCAGGAACTCAGTGTGCGCACATCTTTTTCATTTTCAAATCTTCGTGAATAATGATGTGCAGGGTTGCGCAGCCGAAACCTGTCCGACATTCCAGTTCATCAAAAGCTGTGGGCCTATCCTAATACACTCAGACACAATATCAACGTTGCTGGGAAACCGCGATGTTGACGACGACCGGTACTCATATTCTTGTGTGCAGATTCCCTGCCGCTGGTTGTTAACGGTCATCAGCACAGGAGTTTCTTGACCCTATACCGCAGGTAAACGTCTATGAATTTCTGCAGTTTTGAAGCCTTCCTTCCACAAAAACCATGCAGCCCATTTTTGTCTATGAAGTTGCCTACCATCTTTTCCATGTCTTTCTCTACTTGACAACAAATGAACACTGTCCTTTTGTCACATACTGCGGTTACAAACGTTATCTAGCTTCTGCATAGTATACAGTATCAGTCTGTCCTGGCACTGATGGACGTTTCTATAGATTTAGTAAAACACCGCTATTGCGCATACTTATTATTTCCGAACGCCCCTAGTGTTTTAGGAATTATACGATAAATGTATTTAAATATATATATATATATATATATATTTATATATTAAAATAAACTTATAGTTGCATAAAAGCCCCAAAATGCCATATTCCACAGAAAAGGCAAAAAATGAAAAAAGTATCTATACAAATGGTTTCATTTCATTCAAGATGGTATGAACCACGTTTATTTTCAACATTATATCGTCTTTCTACCATAAAAAAGATGCAACGTCATCGAAATCCTGACCTTAATCATCCGTGACCTCTACCTGTGGTGTCACGGTAGTAAAAGGGGGCGTTAAACACTATAGGAGTGTATTTCTGTGACTGATTCAGTATTTTATTTATGTTAATACCGCAAATTTACTCTCTTTTTGGAAATTAAGTATGCAGGTACTGAAAGAAATAACAGCTGGAACAGTGATAATAAACGTAGTAAAGAATTAGCAGAGAATTAAAAGGTCAACGGATGAAAACCCGCAAATTATGAAGCACATAGCATTAACAGAGATTTCCTGTGCTTTAAACGAAAAGATTGAAACGTATTTGGTTGTCGTGTGTATTTCGCACACAAAGTAAAGTTTTAAAACAAAGTTTGGCTCAGATTGCGCTGATGGCCACAGGAAATGAAAGGTGGAGGCGAACACTGAAAAGTTAAAACATTCTGTCGGACTGATGAAAAAAGAGGCTTTAGTACTCTCCCTTTGAGTCCATCGCAATTCAAAAGTTTGCTCACGTTGGGCAGTGTATGTGTTTGACTGAAGCTACAATTTTAAACCACTGGACTTTTCGAAAAAAAAAATAAATAAACAGAACTAAGTAAGAGTGGCTTTCCAATCTTCATGACACCGTAGTTGCATGTCTACTTTTTCATGTCGATTGGCAATGCACAGTCAGGTGCTGTGATGAAAGCCATTGCTTCTCATGTCTCCGTTTGCATATTAATTTAGCTGGTTGATCTGTTGATGTGATCTTTCAGTCATAAGTTTCCAATCCCTCGGCTTTCCTATTCTGTATCCAATTACGGCAAATGTCTTTGAAAATGAAAAAACTTAGAAATAACCTAAAGCTAGCTACTTGTAAATTCACAGTTAAAATTACAACTTTATATTAATGATGAATAAACAGTGTGATCGCCAAAATTATTTAACAAAATTATGGGAAAAAGCTATCA
The DNA here is from genome assembly GCA_030762175.1 of Metallyticus violacea. Lineage (NCBI taxonomy): Eukaryota > Metazoa > Arthropoda > Insecta > Mantodea > Metallyticidae > Metallyticus > Metallyticus violacea. The sequence goes on along the minus strand of CM060832.1, from coordinate 11,177,991 downwards.
CTAGTAATATAAAAGAACTTAAATACAGAAATTAGACTTAGATAGAAAAGGTTCTGAAAAAAAATTACAATAGCATATCAAAAATTTCCTTGTATTGAAACCAAGGAAGATAAAATACAAAAATAGGGGAAAAATGTAGAGAAACTAATTGGTAACAAAAACTAAAACTATGTGAAAAAATACGAGCTAAAAGCATAAAGAAATTATCCCTCTCAGAAGTAAATGAAAATACTATACTATTATTAAAACCAATACTATTACTACCACAACCGTCCACTAACACTAATTGTAATACTACTACCATCACCACAGTATCTACTACAAGCACCAACACTGCACTTATCACTACTGCTACCATCACTACATTATCTACTACTAACACTAACACTATCACCATTACTATTACTACCACACAAGTAATACTACCAGCATTACTGGCACTACCACCGTTAATGCTACATACTACTACTATCACACTGCTGCCACTACCGCCATCACTAGTATCACTATCACTTTACTGCCATTATGAACATCACTAATAATAATAGCATTACTACTGCCACCATAACCACCATTAGTTTTGTAACCACTACTTCAACTACCAACATCACTAATGCTACTATCATTACTATTGCCACCATCAACACCCTTATACTACTATCACTACTTCAACTATCAGCATCACTAATGCTACTATCACTATTGCTGCCACCATCACTATTAGTACAACTATCACTACTACTGCCACTACTAACATTACTACTACTACTTCTACTATTACAAAACTACTATCACAAGTGTCAGTACAACTGCCAGTAATCCCAATATTACTGCCAGTCACTAATGATACTGCTACTACTACTACTACTGCTACTACTACTACTACTACTACTACTGCTACTACTACTACTACTACTACTACTACTACTACTACAAGTCCAACTACTACTACTACTACTACTACTACTACTACTACTACTACTACTACTACTACCACCACAACCACTACTACTATTACTACAAGTCCAACTACTACTATTACTACTACTACTACTACTACTACTACTACTACTACCACCACCACAACCACTACTACTATTACAACTACTACTACTACTACCACAACCACTACTACTATTACAACTACTACTACTACTACTACCACAACCACTACCACTACTACTATTACTACAAGTTCAACTACTACTACTACTACTACTACTACTACTACTACTACTACTACTACTACTACTACTACTACTACTACCACCACAACCACTACTACTATTACTACAAGTACAACTACTACTACTACTACCACCACCAATACCACAATACAACTAACACGCCGCTACAACTACTGTTACTTCACAACTACAAATACTACTATCAGTTTTACAGCACTAGTACCATTAATACTATTCTAATACTACTATCACTGCTACTATCACTATCACCCTCACTAGTACTCTAATATCAATAATACTATTAATCGATATTACTATCTCCATCACCACTAGTGTAACTATCATTGTTACTACCACTAAACATTACTACTACTGCTACTACCATCACTAGTACTATCATTATCACCACTAGTGTAACTATCACTGCTACTATCCTAAACATTACTACTGCTACTACCATCATTATCACCACTAGTACTAGTTACTAATACTTTGGGTCTCCAACTTATGCATGTGGATATTCTTCAAAGTCAGGAGCTCATCGTGCTGAAGATCTGAAATGCTGCATTGGATGTTAATAATAGTTAAAATGCGTGTAATTACGAAATAGCTATACAAGTGAATTAACAAACAAAGAAAGAAGACACTGCTGAAATTGAATCAAGTAATCCATAATATTGAAACTGTATTAGCGAATGACTTCAATAATCTCATTTTTAAATATAATTAATATTTCTGAACAATCCTTGTCCCACTTTTTAGAGCACAAATGAATTTTTATATGAAATCTTAATTAAATTTGTTTTCTACTGCTTCTATCACTAGCATATTAGTGCTACTCCATTTATTTAATTAACATGCTTTAAATAGATGTATCCTTATTTTAGAGTGGCGTCACAGAAGCACCATATCTAACTCTGCAATTCCATTAGCCCATGTTGTGCTTTCTCTAGACTCATGCAAATACTTTGATGGTAGGCGGAAAAGCGCAAGTGTTTTTTTGGGCTTATACAAACCTGACGAATTGGCTGCAAGCATTTCAACTCTTTCTGACACACAGAGTGCCTTTGCTGTTTGTCTGCACTCCGGCTTATGACAGACTTTTCCAGGTTAACGCAGATATTTTTTTATCTGGTGAAAGTTTCATCACGCACACATCCATATGAGTTGTTATGCTATTGTGTTTGTCACAGATGAGAGCTTCCTCATCTTCTAGTCTGTTTATAACCAGGAACAGGCATTGGCTGCAGTAACAATGAGATAGGGCGTGGCTGTATCTAGTTAGCATGGGTAGCGGGCTAAGAAAACTGTACACTGATTCTGTTACAGAATGTTGTGAACACGAAAATCACTAGCATGTGAGCCTCTCATGTTGCTGATTTTACTTGTTGCTTTCACTCCATACCCCAAGTACAAAGCTTAATTATCTAGCAACTTTAAATAATTAAAACATGTATCTATATTGTGCAGGTGATTAAAATAATTACCATTTAGTAGGCACTTAGAGACACATTTCCAAAACTTAAATAATTGGATGAGGTTTTATTTCATGTAGAAACATACAATCTCAATCAGTAAGTAATGTATATAGTGCCGAACACCGTCATCTCTAGCGCTAGCAGGTGCTTTCATAGGTGCAGATATTTCTAGCTGTTCTGTTGTTTGTTCAAAGAATTTAAACATGTTACAGTATTAAAGGGAATTAACGAAACCGGTGTATTCTTGGCCGCAGAATTTTACTGATAATGACAATCATAACAACGGCAGCTGTCAAACCTAAAAGTCTTAAATAAATAATTGTATATTTTCCATTATTTAACGGTACTGTTGAGTATATTCTTAAACATGTGTTCATCTTCTACAACGTCTAAAGACAGTTTATATTACTTTAGCACAACATGGATATCGTTGTTAACTCTCTTAAAGTAAAGTGCACTTTGATAACTGAGAGCACGCTTGGTGTGCTCAAATGTATAGTGAAAAGATAGACAGAGGTATAAAGTACTACGCACTTTTCAGATATTACACATTGGTTTTTGATTTGTTTTATTTACGGATGCTCTTCAACTTTCAGGTCATTAGCGTCCCATTCAGTTCAAGGCGTGAAACGGCCGACAAATTTTGCTCAGAGGCCCCTTCTTCGCCCGAAAAAAATCCAACGGTCCTGGCCCGGATTGAACTCGGGATCTTGGGTTTTTACAGTCGCGTGGAGAATAAGGTAGTTTTATTTACGAGGAGTGGAAATAAAAAAGTGGCAACACTGTAGACACGCTGTTAATGAGCATATGAGGAGGTTGTTGTTCTGGATTGATGCCACAGCTGTTTAACACACGCATCGTCAACGTGTAGATGGGCGAATATGAAGCTGTCGAGTAATGGTGTAAACTTGGATCGCTCTTAAGTGTAAAGTGTAGATTGAAATTGAGGTGGCACGTGTTAGGAAGGTGAGGAAATGTCAAGCAGGTCTGCAAAAAGCCTGTGGTAATGAAACTTTACCATATCGAACTGTGGTCCATGGGGTATCAGACTTTCGACAAGGAGTGAAAGATGCACCATGTTTAGGTTATGTTGTCCTTGAAGCGCTTTTCCTTGATTTGATTTGACTACTGCTGGAGGTGGGTCGCTGATGGATAATGAGAAATCAGAACGCGTGAATGTGTTGTCATTTCTTTCTTTCCCGCTCTCATTTAACTGCCTGAAATGAACGAGAGCTATTTTTAGTGCCCTTGCCTTTCATTTTGGTGCTTAGTTTGTTTCTATCAGGCTAATTTACATTTTTGTTAGAAATCTCTTTAGAAAATAAGACTTTAATACTAGGACTGGTAAAAATAGTTACAGTACTAGCAACACACATCTGTCACGTCCTTGTTAGTCTTATGATTGTGTGAATCCGATACTGAAATGTTGGATGACCTTCAGCAGCGAATGGCGACAGTTGTTCAGTGACGTACTGCGGCGTCTGAGGTGGATAGTGCAAGCGCTCTACGAAACTGGAACATCAAAATTGAAATTGCACTAGACCATGGTGCTCAAGATTATTATCAGGGTCTAATGAAGCATGCAGTGTTGGCATATCGCGCAGTGGCAAGATGGGTAAAAGTGTTTTGTGCTGTTATGGATAACCCTCGTCCAGAATGACCCCAAACTGACAACCGCGCAATTCAGCTCTTACTTGCATATTAGATGCAGATCGCAAGTGAAATTAGCCGCAGAGGTAGCGTGTGCCGCGATACCCTACTTCATTGTCTGCAGGACATTCTTGGGTTCCGTAAAATTGCAGTGTATGGGAATACTCTGTCATCACGGAAGCGCAACAATGCAATTGCACTGGACTTACCAGAGAGAAGGTGACGACTTCCATGGGAGGGTCCTCACAACGCTTGAAAACGACAATCAAATGGATGAAAACAATTCGGCTTTGCTCGTCCAAAGTTAGTGCGTTCTGAACATGGTGTGACGGTGATAATCATTGTGGCGTATGCCATTCTTGTTGCGGTGTACCTGAAAGACAGGGTAAATGCTGCGTGCTGTTTCAATTTCGTAGAATATCACCTAAGGAAAAAGCAAACTGTTGCTGGCAGCAACCCATCATCCTTCATTACAATGCTAACGCTGTCACAGACCATACTGACTCGTATGACTACGATCTCTTCGCAGAAATGAAAGAACCTCTGTGGTAGGACGGTCACTTAAGGACATTATCAGAGATTGATGCGCTGATGGAGTACGGCGCCTTCTACATTGTATCTAACTCTTCTCCATGTCACAATTTGTTGTGATATTACGATACATCGGTGGGGGTAGCCCGATGGAACGATTCATTACTGCTTCTGAATTGACTGCAGAAGGCTTTAACAGTGAATTAGAAGAGTTCCACATAAAGCAGAAGTTTATAGCACAAATGTATGATATCGCTGCAGCTATAAGTGAATGTTGAGGAGAAATATAAGTCTTGATAAAAGACATGTTTCCCCATTCCGTTTGGGTAAGCCCCTGGCCCTCGAGCCGCCACTGATTATCAGTACAGTTTTTGTTGATGCTGCGAGCGCACCCTACTGCTTGAAGGATTGCTTTCTTGTATGGAAACACATTTTTATAGAGAGCTGAAAATATTTTTATAGTATTTAACATACCTTTTTACTGCTAAGAAGGTCTAATTTTTGGATATCTCTGCCGCATTTGCCATTTATGAGGACTGAGGAATACCTGGAAAACACTTTAGCCGGAGAGAAGGGTTCTGGCGGGAATCGAATCCCAGACTTCTCGCTCACGAGATTGTGCCTTAACCAACTAGGCCACCTGCAGCAGTGAGTGTGGAAGATGCTAGAGCTTATTATTGTTTTATTTTATTCTGCAATGCTCATATTCTGGTAACTTGGTTCCATATCAAAACAAATATTCCAGATTAATTTTCATTTATTCCTCTTTAACGTTTATCAATACAATTAAAATTCTACATATTTTAAAACTACAGTACTAATACTATGACTAAACAACTAAACCGCTACTGGAAACCAGCACAAAAACATTTTACTATCACGTATAATTTAACCTGGTAACCAGTAGCAATACATGTTTACGCTTCACTTATTCTTGATGCAATTTACTATCTAAAATCTTCATTTCTGCTGACGCTTGGTATCTGGACATCAATGAGATAGCTATCAGTCTTAAGCAGCAGCTAACCAATGGTGTGTTGACAGTGCACTTTCCTTCATCTTCTTGTACACTTCAACTTTTATCTGTACCTTCATCACAGATTTGCATTGGTCGTTGGTGATTTTTATTTTAGTGCTTTTTCTTTCTTCCTCTTCTTTCCCCCCCATATATTGCACATATTTTCCTCCTCTTGTTCTCGCTCTGCTTCTCATTATCTCAGCTGCTCCCTTTCCTCCCGAAGACTGCCATTATTCTCTTCTTCTGTTAATTCTGCCCCTTCTTCTAATTCAGTTTGGGCGTTATCTTGTTCATCTTCTTTTTGATTTTTGACAGTTGGATTTTCTCTCTTGTTTCATTTTATTGTTTATATACTCTTTACCATTTTACACGATGCTTTATTTTATTGCCACAATAATATAAAAAGTTTACCAAAAATTGTCTGGGTTTATTTCTGGATGAAATGAACATGATAGAAGAAGCACTGAAAATGAAGCTTTCTATGGCCTCCCAGTTGAGGTCACCACAAAGGAAACAATTATAAAAAGCATAATAACGTAACATTTTTAAATGTCGTTGTTTTTTTTTTTTTTTTGTTAACATGAAACCAGCATACCCCATTATAGGAAATTATCTTCTAGGATGTGAATACCTTTCTGTAAAGCATCCCTTATTAGAGATAAAAGAATCAGATCGTCATCATACAAAAGTAGAGGAATGCATGTATCGTTCACCTCAGGGGCATTCGTTTCCTCCGCTTACAGGACATCCGAGACATCATCTATAAATATACTAAACAATAACTGAGATAGAATACATTCCTGATGAACTCATCTAATGGTTGATCTATATCCCGAAATACAGGTGTTGGTCTATCTTAGCACCGAATTTCCGTCGCATTTTTGGAGACACATTTCTGACACAGTTTTACCCAAAAAGCAACTCTGAAGAATGTCGAAGGTTTTTTTAAAATAAACAAATAAGTAGACCTCAATCCAGATCCAATATTTCTCAGAACATTTCCCGGGAGTGCCAGCAACTCCTGATCAGAGGACAGGCATGTTAACCACTTGATCATGAAGACGGTCTAATTTTCACTGCTAGCCAGAATAAAACAAGGTTTGTTTTGTTAAGAAAATGTGTAAAGAATAAAATTTAGTATTTTGTCTTACTTTTACATAACATCAAAAGTTGACTGCACTATAATAAGGGCTGAAATTCAATTCTTATTCCATTTCTAAAACTCCTACAGAAAATTGGACTCGATAAGTGCAATGCATCATATTTATACTTATTCTTCAGTGAAGAAAATTTCACTACATAATTATCACAATAAAATTAACAGTCGCTGTCTCACAATATCGAGTGATATCAGCAGTTGCTTGTAACAGAATGGAAGGCTAAACACTCTAGAACGCAATAAAACATATCAACTTTAAATATTTACAACAAGGGGCCCGTGGTCAGGCGTCAACAATGTAACGCCGGACACTGGTGAATTAACAAACGTACTGGATGTTTTTTTTTTTTTCTTCTTGGGATAGGGACGTTGGCCATAGTTGCCTGCTCTGCAGTTCTCGTCTCGTTCCGACGCTTGAAAGCCGTCGGTAAGCCGGAGGGGAGGTCAGTATGAGTTTAACTCTAGGAACAAACGGAGACGCTTTCTTGTGTACTGTGTGAGAATGTATTAAGTAATCATTAGACGCGCATTAGCTACATTTATATGACTGAATTCGGGTATTCTATTACTCAAAGAATATTTATTTACGAAGCTTTCTCTTAGATAACATTCGATATGCTCGGGAACGTTCCCCTAAAAAGTCATTTGAAGTCTTTCTTAGCAAACGGGAATTTCCGGTTCCTCTGTTCGAATTGCTACAAAGTTACTAAAGTCAAACCCCTATAAAATTACTGTAGTGCAAGAACTTAAACCGGGTGACCCTGCATCCAACAGTGGATTTTGTGAATGGATTTTGAAAAGTGAACATGACGGAAAAATTGACCTTAATCTAATTTTGTTTACGAACGAACCTTCGTTCCATGTAGTGGTTACATTAATTCGCGAAATAACCGATACTGGAGTTCAGAAAAACCTGACCTGCTTCACGAGGAACCCCTGCATTATCAAAAGAATAGAAGTGTGGTTTGTCGTTAGCGGCGAGAGAATAATGGTACGTATATTAAAGAAACATTTAGTAGTGATAGTTATTTGCAGAATATTTTGCAACCTTTTTTCCATGAATTAACTACGAGAGAACGCGACTCTCAAACAGGACTCTGCAACGCTACAGACAGCCCATGTCTTCTTGCATCCAATTCATGAAATATTCGACGAGAGAGTCGTCGCCAACAGCGCATGGCCTGCTTGGTCCCCCCCCCCTATTTAACGCCTTGTGATTTTTATCTCTGGAGAACATTAAGGAAAAGTGTACAAGACAATTGCACATATGCATTAAAATAGCGTTCGTGAAGAAATGCGCTCCATTTCTCCGAGGGAACTGCAGAGGGTAATGGTTAATTTCATAAGCCGATGCCAGAAATGTTTGGAAAATGAAGGGAGGCAGTTACAGCATGTTCGTGCTTGAAAATGGTGAGTAAATGTATCTTATAGGTGCTTAAGTATTAATAATGCACGGGTGGTCGAGATCGTCAAGACGCGGAACTGTGAGCGGAAGGTCTGGGGTTCGAATCCCGCCAGCACCGTCCTCCCTGACTGGTTTTTTTTTCCCAGGTTTTCCTCAGTCTTCATAAATGGCAAATAACGGGGAGGTACCCTTAAACTTAGGCCTGGAATGTTTCCTTCCTTAAAAAAATAATCCTTTCCCAATTTATCAGTTTATTTCATGTATTATCAGTGTCCACCGCCTGTGGTACCTCAGTAGTAAATCGGGCGTTAAACACTACTCAAAAAAAAAAAATACGCAACAATCATACCAGCTTGAACCGACCGACCGGCCATTGCTGGTACGGCCCCGTAAAGGAAAAATCATCCATTATACAGGTATTAGGGAAGTAGATTGTTTAATGATATTCAATAAAATATAAATAAAGAACATATAGGGGATAAAGAAAGAGAAAGTAGAAATTTAAAACCACTATACGAAGAACAAAATGAAATAAAGAAAGTGTTAGAGAGCTGTGTAAAGGCAAAATGTTGAATGATTAAAATTTAAAATATAATTGATATTTTGTCGGTAATAATAATAATAATAATAATAATAATAATAATAATAATAATAATAATAATAATAATATGCAGAGGAGTGAGTGGGGTGGGGAAAGAAGCACAAAGCCAGAGGCAACACTTAGAGAGCAAGGTTGGGGCGGTAAAGGGGAAGATAGGGAGTCAGAGCATATAGTGACAAGATGAAACGCAAATTACGTACATCGACTGACACAGAGCGGGGGAGATCAAAGCCATCAGGAAAATTAGTCCATTAAGATGTAACCGTTTGCATGGAGAGAGGAGTACGTCTGTAGGAGAGGCAAATCATTTTGTAATTAGCTGTACGGTCCACCCATTGACCCTTCCGCCATCCCTACGTCAGGGCTCGACTCGATTTAACAAGCGGATTAGCGAATATGACGTGGATTTGAACATGGCACGGCCCCAAGTGCAAAGGAAAATAAAAAAAAAATGCGATCTCATGGAAACGCACGCGTAGCGCTCTACCCAGCTCTGACAAACTATAAGGTGAAAGAATGCAACTGTGTCTTAAATAACAACGTCGCATTTTGTTAATGTGGTTTCCCTCGCTTAGTTACATTGTTGCGTCACTGCAGTAGCGCGCGCTTCGTTACCAACACTACGGATTTTTCCCTACATCTATGGACAGTGTTTTAATATGTAAGTGATAAATGCTTAATCTCTTTTAGCATATCATTTTAGTATTTTTAGCAGACTACCAGACATAAATAACATAGTTTTTCTCAGCCATGACATCAACTGACATAAGATTGCATATTTATCAATAAGAAATCGCAAATCGGGTGCATTGCGTGAGCCTGCCTCTGGTTGGATTGTTGCGGAGCCAGACTGCATTGTTGCGTTCAACTTAGAGCACTTGAAAATTGATTATTACGAGAATGGGCGGTCCTCAGTTCATCACCACTCTCAGTTTCAGTTTGTGAACTTGCCACTTGTTGAATGGAAAGTGTGAAACATTGTGTTTTTGCTTTCTTAGCTTTTTGTATTTTCATTATTAAAACTGTGCGCTTAATTTTTTCAACAATAAATGTAACGAAATCGAGAATTGCATCATTGTACCATGACGTAATGAACGGTAAATGTGAATGAAGTTACCGGCGAACTATGGAACAGATTTGCTCTTGAATGTAATGCACATCACAATTTGGAATATTACATTTGGATAAAAAGTCACATTAAATTCACGTAAATATGGTATATTTTAATTTTCAAATAAACAACTGCATTGTATTTTAAAATCTTTTCATTAAATTAAGTTGTTACTTTGTTTAAAATAGTTAATACAAATTTCAATTTTTCTGCTTACAGGTTTCTGATATAGTAAGGCATCTGCAAGGAAAAGTTCATTGATTATCAGAAAACTGCAATGAAACATAAAAATCAAAACAACAACTAAATTTTATAGAGGAAATGGAAGCCCAAAACCCAGTCTTCCATCTCATTCTCTTCATCATGATGTTTTCTCTCTCTCTTTTTTTATTTATTTATTTACCAAACATAGGGAAATTGTCTCTCTAGAGCAAATGTTTACAAAAGTATTCATGTTTAAATTAATGATCCAAAACAGCTGTGACACATAATTTTCAGAATGATTTTAAACTTTTCTACCGCTTAAAATAAGCACAAAATTAAACAATTTAAAATGTTGTCACGATAAGAAATTGAAAATCATCCCTCTCTTAACGGGTTCAAATTTCACATTCATATCCAGCATAAAAAGTAATCAACATAGTACGTACTTATTTGTTTCCCATAGACGTTGCTCCCGTTGGCAAAAGTGGCCATGGGCCGGTTGCACAAAGCCATAGATATCTACTTGATAACTGAAGAGTGGAAATATCAAACGTTCTAAGAGCCATTTTTACTTTCAATTGTTTTATTTCAAAAGTATGTTCTATGTGCCCAGATGCATATTCTTATTCGTGTTCTAAGTTCTATACACGGATGAAGTAGTTCAAATACTTGTTAAGAGATAGCGCAGTTCTAAATGCCATTTGTTGATGTGTTTTATTTACCGTCGCTCTTTAATATCTCAGGTCATCAGCGTCCCATTCAATTCAGAGCGTAAAACGACCGGTAAATTTTGCTCAGAGGTCTCTTCTTTCAGGTTTGAGTTTCTTTTACGTGCCGTAAATGTACGACACGTGACCCACGGCTTTACTTCCCTTCCGAAGGAAGCCATACTTCGGATTTTTACGCCCGAAAAAATCCATCGATCCTGACCAGCCTTCTTGGGTCTGGAAGGCAAGTATGGTTACCACTACACCACCAGGATCGTGTTACCATCTCTTGTTCTAAGTGAATTACTATTACAATACTATTAGTTTTTAAGAGAAAATGTTTATAGTACAGAAATATTTAATATGTGGCCATAGCCTTGTAAATTGAAATAGAGACTTCGCTATTATAAAGAAAAGAAGATTCCCCAAGATTTACATAGGATTGTAGATTAAGATAAAGCTATAAATCATTTTCATAGAGTCAAGTGATTTCTTTAATTTTAAGAATAATGCTGATTTACTGTTAACATTAAATAAGTGCAACATTTAAAAATGTACAATGCTTAAAGTATTTCGATCACATCCGTCTCAAATGTGGCTGTTAAAAGAATTTGCTATTAGAAGGATGGTTTTTGTTGTTGTTATTGTTTTTTATATATATTTTTAAAGAGAGGAAAATCGGTGGTTAATACATAGCAACCTGTGCTTCGTCTGAAAGATCAATTCCGTTCGTTTATCGGTTGAAAGAAAGAAAGAGAGAGATCAAGAAAGGAAGGAAAGAAAGAAAGAAGGAAGGAAGGAAGAAAGAAAGAAAGAAAGAAAGAAAGACAGACATACTGACCCCTCGTCCATGCTGTTATTTCTTCCTGAAGAGCACAAAGTTTTATGACACATCAATTTCAATCCCTGTATAAGAATTGAAAAACTGAACTCTTCCTGCATTTGTGAGAAGAAAATATGAAGATTTGTGTTCTCTTACGTGTCTCACAATACTTCGTTGTATTTTGTGCATGAAACCGACTTTTTCATCATATGCCACATAGAATCTTCTTATTACTATTCATTTTTTCTCGCTGACCATTGAATATTTCGTAGAGATTTGTTATACAAAATATTTCCTTCAGCGGAGATACAACGTAAAACGCTCTCCAAGTAGATTTATTCACATAGTTTTGGTTAAATTTTGCGAGATGCAACTCTACACGTATAAAATACTATCCGCCATCTTACTTATCAGACATATCAAAGAGATATCTAACAATTTTTGTCAGATAAGTTGTCGAAAGGATATCTGTTTGATATTCTCTATCTAAGCTTCAGAAACATTTATCGACCAGATAAAATTGTGGAATAGATATCTTATGTTTCGGGAATGTTAATCTATTCTGAAACCGGACCTTATAACGTCTAGTTATAATAAATGTTTTTCCTTATACACTGTACATTTTAGTTAACAATTAATCATTTGTAGTTTTTTTTTTTTTAACTTGTACTACTTCTATTGGTTTTTGGCTATAGAAACAACATCTTTAAGGTGACCCAGCATGCTACCCTAGCAATGTTAAATGATTAAAATGTACTTTTCTTTTTCTTGGGATCTATCGAGAATTGGTCTTTCTTATTTACGGTACATATTGGCTTCCCTTTAACATGAACTTTTTTGATAAACAATTTTTTTCTTTTCAAAAAATTTTCCTTTGGATCCAAATATTTTTACATTTTTGTACATACATTGCAATTCGTATTCATATGAAATTATTTTTCTTGTAAATGGCTATGTTAAATTATGCAGAGGTGTCATAAAAACAAATCCTGAACACTTCAAAGCTCTAGGTCAAGTAGAAGTTGAGGGGGGGGGGGGAAGTTCATAAGAACAAATGTAACCCACGGACAAGTGGCTGCGAAATTAGAAGTCTCTTTTCAGTACCTTCCTGTTTTTTTTTACAAACTTTTCTTTTGCATAGATTCTATAAATAATACCTAAAAAAAGAAAGCTAAATTTTAATTATGTAACATTGATAGGATGCGATTTCCCACATTCATGAACGAAACATAAACGACTTCCACATCTCCAGGCTAGCCACAACACACACTTCACAAAATTTCCCTATTTTAAGCGCGAGATTTTAAAATGAAACAAACTTTTGACATTGACACCTGCAAGAGGGGAGCACCCACCTACAATTTATATATTTTTAAAAAAATAAATAAATAACACACATAGAAATGTCATAGAGACATAAATGATGAATAGTTTTAAAGACCAAAGTCTGAATTATAATGAATGACTAAAATAAAAAGCCGAAACTTTTCAGATTTTTGGCCTTCCGGGTGCCCTTAAGGTACTGTATACTTTCAGAATATGCCACTTTAAACTTAACTTTGATTTGCGGATCAGATTGGCAAACAATTTTTCTGTTATCTGTAAAGATATGACTTAGCATTAGACACTATAATTTGTTACTAATATTAGTTATTTACAGCATATTGGTTATTTATGAAGTAATACACTCCATTTTTAAACGGTCGGTCCTGGTGGTGTAGTGGTTACCATACTTGCCTCCTACACCCAAGAACGCGGGTTCGAATCCGGCCAGGACCGATGGATTTTTTCAGGCGTAAAAATTCTACGTATGGCTTCCTTCGGAAGGGAAGTAAAGCCGTGGGTCCCGTGTCGTACATTTACGGCACGAAAAAGAACCTCAAGCCTGAAAGAGAGGCCTCTGTGCAATTTTTGTCGGCCATTTCACGCCCTGAGGTGAATGGGACGCTGATGATCTGCGATGTTAAAGAGCGTCCATAAATAAATCAATCAAAAAAAAATCATTTTTAAACGATACCTTTCTTATCAATTGAGTAATATTCTGGAAGAAGGGCGCTTAAATAAGTATGGTGAATTGAGATGTTTGCAATTTAGTATAAGCTTTAATAGTTAAAAACTACTTACATACTACGCTGTATGTAAGCCAACTTTTTAATATGTTGGGAATTTTAAAACAATAATACTATATTTTTTAAAATATAAATACTACAATGTTGAAAATACAACAATAGCAGTAAATTTGCGCATGGTCCTTTTCCCCATAAATCTGCAGAAAGTTAGTTTTATAGCAGTAAATAGTACTGTGTTCTGCAGAATGATTTACCTATATAGAACTAAAACTTTTCTTTGTTTATTTCAAAACGAATGATACCAGTCACAATTTATTATATCTCTAATGTGCAGTATCTATGGAAGATTATTAAACTCTATAGAAAATGTTGAAAATATTCTCCTTCCTGCATAAGATGTAACACAACAGTTTCCATGTTACTGGTCGCTCGTTGGAGAACTGTGTTTTCAATATCATTAATCTCCTGTGTAATGTTGTGCTTCAGATCGCCCAATGTCTGGGGGCGTGTGGCGTAAACTCTGTCTTTTAAGTAACCCCGTAGGAAAATGTCCGGTGTTGTCAAATCAAGAGCTCTCGATGACCACAGTTCTTAGAGATTATCCGGTCGTCAAAGAAACTTTCAATGAGTTGGTTTGATGCATAGCATATAGCACCATCTTGTTGAAAATATCCATTACCCAGTTTTACATCGTCCAGTTGCTCAACAACTCCATGAAAATTCCGCGGTACTCTGCAGTGTTGCAATGTAGTCAAAAAAAATGTTCCCTCTATTCTCTGCGAGGATATTGCACACAAAACCCCAAATTTAACTGGGTGCATAGTCTTCATGAATGATATGTGGATTTTGGACGGCCTAATAGCGTGAGTTCTGTGAGTTCGTATAGCAGCATAAATGAAACCATACTTTATCTGTGAACAATGTAACGGACAAGATGCCAGGATGTTGTACAATGAACGCCTAAAACCATAGCCAATACTTCACTCTTTTATCGTTATCTAATTCCAGCAACTGATAGACAGCTGTAATCCTGTATGGTTTTAGCAGCTCTTCGACACATTGAGTAGGTGTACCTGGTCTCCTGCGACAAACGAGTTAATGACGTATGGGGTGACCGATGCAGTCCACAACAACGGCGGGCAGTCTAAATGAACGATGTTTGTTTTTTTCACTCACCAGAGATCCAGCTGTTTCCAATTTGTCAGTATTGTGTTTCTTTCTGGGGGAATGCGAACACCAAATTCTCTCTGGTATACCCTTCGAGTTGCTGTAATTGAATTCGAAACCTAGTGTTGCTTCACAAGGAAGAGCTGTTAATTTAATGTGCACTGCATTTTCACAGCTACATAGAACAAAATATCAAAAACTGCTATCATACATAAAAGCCAACAACAGAGAATAAAGAATCTACCATCTCATGCCAGAGAATCAAAACTCCCAAATATTTCCGCTTAACGTTAAACACGGATATTGGGTGAATTTCCAGCCGAATAAATAAAGAAACAAATATGTTGGTTATATATAAATCATTCTGTATTTTACATGTAATAGTTTTTATTGCTATCTGGAATAAAAGTAAACAAACCCTGGCCTTATTTGTTACAATATCTTGCATAAAGTTTACCTTCATCATACTTTCATATTCAATGTAACCATGTACAGCCTTATACAATTCAGGAACATACTTTTCTTTCACTGATGTCTGTTTTACGATTACAAGTTGCATATCTTTTAGTGTTAGATACCGCATTTCTGTTTTCACAGAAGAAACAGGGTCGATGTACCCAAGTACACTGTGCATTTCACTTGTCTGAATTATTGTTTGTTCATTATACCATATTTTATAAAGAATTTATGAATTCCATATTATTCTTGGAGACCACTTCTCCAGTCTTGATTAGAGTTCAGTCCTTGTAAACTTCAAATAGAAGTTCTACTTTCTGCCACAGCTGTGAGATACGCAAACGCAGTTGGCGACTATGGCTAACAATGAAAAAAATGAAGTGATAACATTTTAGTGGCGATTGTACCCGTGAAACACACACACACACGCGCGCGCGTTAACTCTCTAACGGTCGCAATTTTTACACAACGAAACTCGGCATATTTCTATAAAATAAATAAAGTAGTTTCAGAAAATCAGGGCAATCGGCCATTAGGAGTGGGGCTATACGTGAAAAATGAGTGGAGGTTGAAGTGAAATTTAAAAATTGCTTTAGCGGCCGCAATTGAAAAAAAAAATTAAAGGAAACTCGGTATATGTCATTGAAACAAAATAAAAAAAATAGTTCGTGAAAATCTAGCCATTTGGAGTAGGGGTTTACCTGAAACCCAAAATTTAAAAATTACCCTAGCGACACCAATATTTGCATTTTCGAATGAAATTCCGTATATGCCGTTTAAATAAAATAAATTAAGCATTTTCTGGAAATCAGGAAAATCGGGTATTAGGAGTGGGGATGTTAGCCTGAAACCCAAAATTTAAAAATTCCTCTAGTGGCGCACCAATATTTGTTTTTTCACAATAAAACTCGGTATATACCATTTAAATAAAATAAGAAAAATAGTTTCTGAAAATCAGCAAAATCGGAGCGTTATCAATAAGGGTGTACCTGAAAACTAAAACTTAAAAATCTCTCTTAGGTTTCATTTTCTCTATATTGATTTAAAATGAATGCCGTGAATGCGCCAGATACAGGTATAACATCATACTTTGCAGAATTATTGGCTCTTGAATGTAAAATATGAATGTTTTCAACAAGACACACTATAGGTTATCTCTGTTTAGTTTTAATTAAGGAAATTGTTGAGGATTTAGTTATTAGCAGTGATGGAGCTTGACTTTTGTATTTAAACTATTTCTGAGTGCTGCTATAAGGAATTTATTGGAAACAGCGCGGTGCTTTGGTATGATACACCTGATATGATACAGCCCAACCCAATCAGAACGAATTTGACTTCACTCGCGACCTATTTCATAGGGTACCACGCTTGTTTTATTCTTCGAGATAGCAAGTACAGCATAAAAGGAGAATGAACCGTGGGCAGCACTTAGAGGGGCGAGAAATGCATTTGGCTGTAACTCTTTCATAGCAACTCACAATGGGCGAGCATTGATAGCTTCATAATTTTAATTTTTCAGGCTTCTTTTAGGTACAACAATTTTTGAAATTTTACATTTTTTGGTATAGCGATTTGACTATATGTTTTAGGAAATTGCGAAGAAATATATCTATTGGGATTGTATGCATGAAAATATTTCTAAAACTTTCTTCAAGTTTCCATTTATCCTACTTACCAGGTATCAAAAATGATGAAAAAATGCATATGCATATTATGTCTGTTAACGCTCTAGCTGCTGCAGTTTTTGTTTCTCCTCAACTAAACTCGGCATTTAATATTTAATTAACAAAAGATTCGTCGAGTTCGTTTACCAGCAAAATTGGATCATTGGGAGTGAGGTTATCCTAAAGCAAACTTTTAAAAAACGCTCTAGCGGCCGCAACTTTTGTTTTTTCTCAACAACTCGGAATATTCCATTAAATTAAAATAATAAAATGAGCGAAATCAGATAGTCAACAGTGGGGGTTTACCTGAAACCCAAATTTTAAAAATCGCTCTAGCGGCACCAATTTTTGTTTTTTCGCAACGAAACTCGGTAGAAGCTATTGAAATAAAATAAGAAAAATTAGTTATAAAAATCAGGAAGTTAGGGTAGTTAGGGGTATAACTGAAACACAGAGTTTAAAAATTACTCTAGCGACACTGTTTGTCTGCTCTAGCATTCTATAATACACTTCACAAATTCGACTTGCTTAGTAATTCGCTTTGTTTACGCAAATCCTGTGTGACCGACTTTTCATAGACTGTAGCTCAAAAGTAGAAGTGTTTTCTTTTTTTATTTTTAATTGCTTATGCATTTAGCTTCTGCTATATTGCAGGGATTAGTTCGTAACTTGGTTTTCTACGGCGCCACTCTGGTGCATTATTGCATTTACATAAAATAACTACAAACAGTGAATAACTGTAAGTATGTCAATGTGCTTTTGTAAAAGTCATTTTTCTATTTTATACACCTGCTGTAGTACCTCTGATGACTATGTTTAAATATAGTAGTTTGTGCTTTAGCAGCCTTCTGTTAACCGCCTGTGGTGCATCAGTAGTAAAAACGGGCGTTAAACACTACTCCAAAAAAAAAAAAAAAAAAACCCTTCTGTTGTATAACAAGCAAAGCCCGGAAGTTAAGCAAATAGCCTTTTCTACCTAGGTGGATATAAATAAATAGAAACAATGGGTATGCGTATACTTGGGGTCGTTAGGACCAGCTTTCTTTTAGGCTTATGTTGCCAATTTTAAGGTTTAAACTTCCTTTCCTTCACTCCCCCCCCCCCCTATTTTGGCCAGTTTCAGGTCATTATAGATTTTTTTCTGCGTTGTTTACGCATTTTAAAAACATATAAACGTATTCAATATATCGAAATGAAAAATGTTATAAAAATAAATGGCATGTTCACCTCACAAAATTTTCCATTGGCAATGTTGTTATGTATTTATTTCTTTTCAAACAGTCAAAATTTTCTCCTTGACCCGTTCACTAAAGCTCTTTAAATAGCATAACTTTCTGTATCGATCTACGCGAGACAATTCTAGCAAATTTATGGTGGGTAGCATAAACGTAATAAGCAAATGCAAGCGAGAAGGATGAGAGCGGTACAGCTGCGCGATAAATCATCCCTACAATGTGTTCAGTACGGAAGTAAGACAGATACTGACCGAATTACCTTATAAATGCAAAAACAGAAACAACTGTTTGCTCATTCGCCAGGACTATTCAAAACTACTTTACTTTGTCTTGATCAATATTTCGAGAATGTCCTGAAAGGTGAATCTTCTGTTGTAACTGGCATGAGTCCTTCCGAAATAGCTTATTTTAAATATGCTGCAATCACTTGAGTGGAAGTAGAACATTCTTTTTCATGATGAAAAATGTCCTCTCTGACAAGCAGCTGACTATGACAGTTGATACCATGAAAAAAATTTTTTCTTGCTGTTTGTAACCAAGAAAAGTAAGCTTAAGTATTTTAATAATGTAATAAAGAAAGTATTAAGTTTCTTAAATACCTATTTGCATTAATAATTTGTGATATTACTCCATGTTTTCACTTTTAATAAATACCTTCAGTGTTTTAAGTAACTTTTGCCCGTCTATTTTAACCAAAATAAATGCCTGAACATCCGATTTCTGATAATCGGTAGTCTAAAACAGGGAGTTAATATAATTGTGTATATCAGTGTATTTGTATACGCGACTATTTCAAATTAAACACCTTATTTGGAGATAGAGCTGCGGCAACTTTTTATGTCACGAGTTGCATTTGAGAACGTCTGAACAGCACCAATACAACGCTTTAGGCTGGGACAGGAACCGGTTAGCAGCATGTGCCTCTGTGCTGTTGTTGCCAGCACTCTAGCGGATGAACGTCCATTTGAAAGTATGTGTATACTCAATTAGAATTTTATAATTGTGTTAAATTGCTAGGAAGTGAAGACAATGACAAAAGTTGGTCAACAAAGGAAATTATAACACTCGATTTATGACAAAGCGGGTCCATGATGAAATTAAAAATGATGTTATAGATTATGTATGCTTTTGTTATAAGTTCTTAACTGACATGAAAAAGACGATGATAAATCTTGAGGGAAGGAAAGTGACTGCAAGGAAGTAACGGAAATATTTTTACAAGACTCCCTCCAACCGCAGGATTTGTAGGCAAGCCGATGATTGCCTCTCGTAATCCAGTTGCTAAAAGAGGCTTTGTCGTTACCAGTTACCGTCAAGCAGAACCCACATTCCTCCCTTTGCGTGGATTTACTCTGGCACGATAAGAGCATCATATCACCAAAAATATCCCCCTCACGAGACATAGAGGTTTTAGACCTTGTTGGCCTCTCTCCGACTTGTCCATTTCCTCCCTCTGCAGGCAGACGAAACACGAGTATTAATTGCTGAAGGTCACACGAACATGCTTCTGGCCTGTGGTTCATTGAATTGCGTCTCTAAATAATACGAGGTGTGTTCAAAAATATCTGACATTTCAAAACTCTACGCCATATATGTGTTGGCAGCCCTGAGACAAGATGCCTCCGGTTTGCTCGCCGTGTTATCTTGTTTTAGTTTCTTTGCAACAGTGTTGTGAGTGTTCTACGATTATTGAGATCAGCAGAGCCTTATCATTTAATTTTCGTGCAACTTCGTAAATCCTTCATGAGAGTATGAAAGAAAATTATGGAAACTATTTCACAGGTCTTCATAGAATCGACCAAAAATGATAAACTTTTTTAATTTTGACCAATCACAGCCCAATATCGCAGTGAAAGTATTGTAAAGTTTTACCAAATCCCTTTGCCGCACGAAGTGCATTTGTCTTCTGGTCAGTGCAGCCACTATAATTCCTGAGCAGGCTAGCAATTTTGCTAGCAGGCGGTGGGTAGATATTGATAGTAATAAAACTATCGACAATTGTTTTTGTGTATTCAGCCAAACAGTTTAAATAATTTTATAAATTATGTAACTGCCTAAGCAGCCATAACTTTTAATAAACACGTTGTTCAGAATGGTAAAATGTTATCTTTGTTTTGTTTTTCTGAGTTGGTATTAGTAAATCGAAAGATTGTAACAGTCAATTTTTATCTCTTTCAATCTCACGATTTCTGAATAGGCTCCTTCATAGGTAAGTATGACATTTTATATATTTCTGTACGCAAATTAATATTCTATGCGCGATTTTTCAAATATACATTACTTTTATTCTTATTTTATTCATAAAATAGCCCTAAACCTATATTTGCTCTTCTCTATTGGCATTACTGACAATCTACATTCGTCTGTTGCAAGGTGGCTTCAAAAGGTCAAGTATTCATAATACAAATATACAATTATTACAATTTTGTAAGGCAAGTCTAGGAAAATAATATTTAAATTCTTATTTTATTCATGAAATAGTCTTAACCAATATCACTTGAGAGTTTGAGCTTTCATTACATTCATGAATTTATCAGCAATCTCAGATCCTCTTATATATTGCTTGTGATAATTATTTAAAGCGGTGCTATGAGCGGTATATGTGTTTAGGAGTCCTCCGCGACCCAAATACCAACCGACCTCATCTGACGAAGCTCATGCGCCCAGAATTAATGAAATCATTCATGAAGATCGACAAATGACTGTTCGAGAAATTACCGATTCTGTGATATCATGTCATGGAAAGCTTGGTATGTATTGTGTTGCGGCAAAGTATCTCCCTCAGCTGTTGACACACGAACGGAAAGACACCACGAGGATGTAACTTTAAGGTGTTGATACGAAACTTCACCAAGACCCCAAAAAGTTCGTCAAGTCATGTAAATGTCAAAGTACTGTTGGCGATTTTCTTCAACATTCAGGGTGAATTGTTGCCGGAGGTTTGGTATTACTAAAATATCCTCAGAAGCGTCCGAGAAAATGTGAGAAGCAAGAGGTCTGGATCCTGTAATGATGATGCACCAACGCATTTATCATTTCTTATACTGTTCTTCCCTCCCTCCACACTCTCCTGACTTAGCAACAGCAGATTTTCATTTTCAAAGTTGAAATTCACGATGAAAGGATAAAAATTAGATTCAGTAGAGGAGATAACAAAATTCGCCAACAGAATTTTGCACAATTCGAAAAACCAGTAACAGAATTATTTTCTAAAGCTCAAATGTCGTTGGGAGGGGTATATCAGTAGGAGGAGAGCTTATTTCTAGGGAGAAAAAAAGTTCAGTTATGTTTTAACAAGCGTCTATGTATGTTTTTAAAATAGTAATTACTGCCGTTTTTACTACTGAAGTATCACAGGGATGGTGATACGTGAGATGAAAGTATAAATTGGGAAATAATTTTTTAAGAAATAAAATATTCCAGGTCTAAATTTAGGGTATCTTCCCGGCATTTGCCATCTAAGCAAAATTTGAGAAAAACCTCACGGGAAGAATGATCCGTAATCGAACCCTAGACCTCTCGTGCCTTAACGAGATAGACCACCCGTGGCTGCTTATACATTGTAAGAAATGTATCATCATTAACTTTCAGGCGTTGCACAGTTTTCAAGTGCCACGTTCACCAATACCTTCTCAGAAGTTCTGTACGGCTGTACCAAGGCTCTCGGGAAAAGAGCGAGATGACTATAACAAGTGAAATTTCAACTGTTGTGCTTCTAGTTTCAAATTACGGTAGGCGTCACAGTGTGAAGCTTTAGCCAATCGAATCGCTACACCGCCGCTACATGTAGGCTAGCCTAGCACTGCGTTTCCAAGTTCCTATATCAAAAATATTCGGAAATGATTTTCAAAGGCAGTGTTTTGCGAATACTGAGCAATCTATGGACAATGGACAATCGTAGGGTAATGACTGATACATAGTACACCGTGGCTAGTGTTAGTTAGCTTTCGAGAAGAGAGAAACGTGGATAATATGAAATATGAATATTATATAAAAGCTTTAGGCGCATGGTTTATGTGCAAGGAAGATGTTGAGGTAAACACGAAGTGTAAATCTAGCAACTAATGCAACAGTACACATTTTACACTGTATCCCAGAAAGTTTTAAAGCTATCAATATGAAATTTTTTAGAATATTAAGAAAATTTAACTAATGATGACCTGTAAATTTCAATTTTCTTATGCTCATAAAAAGTTTTGTAAAACGTTTTAAATCAAAATAAAATTTTGTTGAAATACTGCTAAGACAGGGACATAATCATGCATTTTTCTTATAAACTATTGGTGGAATTGGAATTACTTTTTTTTTACTTAAACTGCAGGTAACATGCTATCCTGGGAACTATAATAATATATTAATGCTAGTTGCTTGAAAAGAAATTACTTTTCAAATTTTGAAAAAAGAAAGAAATATAAACATATTTCTATAATGTCTAATTGGTATTGATTTTTATCAACTTTATCAACTAATATTGATATTTAAATACTTCTAGTTGCCACTCTTTACATTTGTAAACATTAAGTGTGTGCAAATTTCCAACAAGATTTTTAGAGTCAATCCTGAGACAATGGCACATTTATGTCAAATTTTTAAATTATCGGGAAATAAGATTTATTTTTATTTAAAAACGTATATGTGTATCAGAAAATTAAAATTTACAGAGCATCTTTAGTTAAGTATTTTTAATATCTGATATCAATTTCATATTGATAACTTTATAAGTTTCTGAGATACAGTGCGAAATGTATATGCTGCATTGATTACCTTAAACAGGAACATTGAAGTTGCGTCTGAATTGATGGCTGATAAGTGCATGATCTTTGATGAACTGGAATGTCAGACAGGCCTCGGCCGCGCAACCCTGTACACCATCGCAACGATTTGAATATGAAAAGAATGTGCGCAGAAGAACGCGGAAGTTTTGAAGCCTTTGCAATTCCCACTGTATTTCCTTTCCGCGTGTTTACAAAATATGCTTCACTGATTTCAGTAGATGTTGAGATGTTTCTTGAAGATCTCTTGTGCTAAAAGCACCAGAGACTTATATTACAAACTTAGAATAGTTGTGCGTAATCCAGTGTAATAGAGCCACATTTACAACCTAAATATTTACTGCTTGTTATTTGCTACAGTGGTGAATAAAGAGTACAGCTGGTTTAGATCTGAGTAAAGACATTTTATCACCACCTCTTTCCTCCTTTAAATTCCGTTCTCTGTCATGACCGACTGTAAGAAGTTCAATAAGCTGACTGGCTGAATGATAGCTGTGGGCATTGGATGTAAATGGTGAATAAACTATGGCAACATGGTACCTCGCCAGATGGGCAGAGGCCATTAGCCACTACTCCTGCGCATTTCACATTCGTTGTGCACGAGTAACGTTAGTCAGTGCGCTTTGTGAAAATTAGCGGCTCGGGTGATTTAATTGGCTCAGCAGCGGCGTCCGTCTCTTGGGGAGAAGACGCGATGCGTTGCGGCGATGTTATCTCGCCCATGTCATGTCGAGACTTGGGGACAGCACTCTAACTTCGCCAGCACTTTAATACATTGCGAACTCTTTTATGTTTACATCTGATCCAGGTAAGCACTATCACAGTAAAACATTACGCTTTGGTAATTTTTAAAATTTTAATCTGAGATAAGACTAGGCGTTTGTTTTATATTTACTAAAATATCTCAAATATGCATAAATTTATATCAAAAAGCTTTAAAATGTGCACTAATACACAAAATATTAAAAATATGCTTTAATACTTTACAATTTTTATTGTGTTTAACGCCCGTTTTTACTACCGAGGCTTCGCAGGCGGTGGACACTGAATATACATGAAATGAAATGATATATTGGGAAAGGCTTATTTTAAGGAAGGAAACGTTCCAGACCTTAGTTTAGGGTACCTCCCCGGCATTTGCCATTTATGAGGACTGAGGAAAACCTGGAAAAATCCTCAGTCAGGGAGGACGGGATTCGAACCCTAGATCTCCTGCTCTCCCGCGCCTTAAAGACCTCGACTACTGTGGCGGTATACTATATACTCGCATTAAAACAGCCTGCTAATGTCGCTGAGTTGGTTGTAATTTGTTTTGCAGTAGAGATGCAAATGTTCAGGACATTTGTTACTTCATACATGTTTGTATGCTAGAACGACCTTTCGGCTTATGCAGACCTTTTTATCAGGTATGTATTCAAATTAACATCTATGATATTATCTTTACAACTTTGGCACTAGTACGTGCCTTTTATAATACCAAAAAGAAACATTTCTTTAAATAAATTGGTAAATAAGTTGTACCTTCATTGCTTTTAGGTTTATTTATTTATTTATTTGGTTTATTTACTGATGCTCTTTAACATCGCAGGTCATCAACGTCCCATTCAAATCAGGGCGTGAAACGGCCGATCAATTTTGCTCAAAGGCCTCTTTTTTTCCAGGCTAGAGATTCTTTTACGTGCCGCAAATCTACGCCACGGGACCCACGACTTCCTTTCCCTTCCCAAGGAAGACATATTTAGGATTTTTACACCCGAAAAAAATCCATTTACCCTGGCTGGGACTGAACCCGCGATATTGGGTCTTCGAGACAAATATGGTTAAATCTAGACCATCGGGACCGACCGCCATTGCTTGAATTATTTATAATAATAATAATAATAATAATAATAATAATAATAATAATAATATAGTTCCAACATTAGCTAATATAAACATCCAGAGCATGGAACCCCCCCCCAATGTTAATAAAATAAGTGAATAAAATATAATTATACATATATTATTAAATTTAATTTAGTTCTCTCTTCTCTCATCCGGGTTTTCAACCTTTTCAAACCTGAACTATCTGATTCTGACAAGAATTTGCCTACCTGCTCCTCATCTTTGCCTGCCAGCAGAGCTCAGCATGTCCCTTGCCCTCTGTTAGAGTTAGTAAAGTATTTCTTCCTACGCACCTCAGTGCTGCTACTGTTCGCCAAGATTTTCAGTCCACTTTCACCTGAGATCCTGATCTGTAGCCATGTTCCAGGTCTAAACCATGCAAGTTCCTGTTTATTGAGACTGGCCCCTCTTTTGATGTACAGCACCATCCCCCACACAGATTTTAACCTCATTTATGCTTCCAACGAGTTCTTCTCCCACATTGCGCGATTGTATGCTGCCGTCCTTCAGACGGTTCCTGACCTTCATGCAGTTCTCCTGTTTCTTTGACCTACTGTCCAAATATTGCCCAATTCCTTTCTCACTTTGAAGGACATGTCTTATCCCCTCCCAATCCAAACTGTTCTTGGAAGTAGATTGCTCTAATTAAAGATTTATCTCCCAGAATAATTCGCAGTTAATATTTCACCGCTTTAATTTTATATTCTATTATCTCACAATGAACTCCAAATTCCCTTTTTAATTCCGCAGTTCGCCTTACCCCTCCCTACTCCAAAAGATCTTTCAAATGAATTGTTCTCACCTGATCTAAATTCTCCATTTGCTCCCACCCCCTCGGTACCTTATGTCAGGTTGATTTGACTAGAGCCCCGTAAATCCACTCACGCTTGTTTACAAATGTAAGTAGTAAAATGCAACATTTTAGCAGCAACAGAGAATGTAAATCTTAAGCATTGTCGCTTTTTACGAAGACTAGTCAATAAAAACAATGGTTTTTTTCTCACCATACAGTGAAGAAATGATGGTGAATCAATTTCTCGTGAGAAGAATAGATCTCACATATTGGTGGGAAAAAGCGGAAGCGCATACGCACAAGCGTCTTAGTGCAGGACGACAATAAAATTTGACGTTAAACGCATCGGGCTGCTGGCGCAACTCTTTCTGCCATGGCCCCGAGCGGTTAGCCAAACCCGAGCGACAGCGTAGAGAACAGACTTAACTTATGCTCGCCTCCTTTTCTGAATATAAATAGATGGGGACGGGTAAATTACTGTAATGAGGGCATTATTAGGCAGGTGAAATATTTTAACAATGGGAAATGTGCTCTTATTCCAATTCCCAAGTAATTCATATATACACACACTAACCTAATCTATTGGCTAACCAGGACAAATCTAGAAACCGTGGACCCAGTGATTTAGGGAGTAAATCATTGTGATTGTGGCAAATCTCCTTTAACTCCGGCAGGAAAAAAAACCGGATGGAAATGGTAGAATTCGCACCCACTATCTTCACAATTGTAGCATGACACTCTAACCGCCTGAACTATTGCACCGTTGATCGTGTAGCGTTATTATCTAGCTAATAGCTGTGCCAATCACCACCTTCGGCTCTCTATGCTGTAGAGGAGCACCACTAGCAGCACACCATATCATCAGCAAGCGCATGTAGCACCAGCAGCAGTGCTTTTTATATTACTCGACAGTAAATAACGAGTATTTACCAGTCAGTTGCGTAAAATATAGTTGCTTCGTAATGAGCAGTATGCTAATCTGAAAGTTTGCTTCCGTCTGCAGAAATCTTGTATGGAAGTGTACTTGATGTTACAGCAAGAATATGGCGATGATGTTCTAACAGAATCAACCGCACTGCGGTGGATTCAAAGAGTTTGAGGATGACCGTGTTTCAACAACAAAGCAGTGCGGTCCAAGATGGCACAACCACTGCAGTGAACGAGATGACAGGTGCTGTCATTTCTCAGGAACATTTACAAGTAACAGTCAACGACATGTTACAGACAGTATTGGCCGAGCACATGCAATGAAAACGCTCTGAACTCATCCATCTGGTTGACGCCTTCATCATGACAATGCGCATTCTCAGTTTGCAACGCTGTTGATCAACATTTGGCCAGGAAAACATCGAATGCGCGCCTCACACTCCATACAGCAGACATTTCTGTTCCCTCGTTTCCAAAATGAGTTGTGGGGTCACCATTTTGGTTCATCAACGGCTGTCGAGAAGAAGGCGGAAGCAGTGCTGTCAATAAATGGTAAACAGCAGTTTATCAGGACTGCCAGCTTGCGCCCAGTGTATACAGCTCAATGGGGACCTCGGTCCTGGTGGTCTAGTGGTAACCTACTTGCCTTGTAAACCGAAGATCGCGGGTTCATTCCCGACCAGGGTTAATAGTTTTTTTCGGTAGTAAAAATCCTAGGTAAAGCTGTAGATTTACGACACGATAAAGAACCTCAAGCCTGAAAAAAGAGGCCTCGGAGCAAAATTTGTCGGCCGTTTAACGCCCTGAATTGAATGGGACGCTGATGTCCTGAGATGTTAAGAGCGTCCATAAATAAACCAGATCAAAAATCAAAGAGATACTTTTAAAAGGACCATGTCAACCTTGGTCCTGCCTAGTGTACTTCATAAGCATTATTAGGTTGAGAAATTTTCACGGAGCAATGGGCGACTTTGAAGTTTGTCTTTCTGGAAATGAAATTTTCTTGCTTCAACGCCTATGTCTTGTATCTGAATAGGAGCCTAAATGCCTACAGTTAAAGTAAATAAGATTCCTAAAATGTAATCTCCATATTGTGTAAATTAATTTTGTAAATGCAAGTATTCAAGTTTGGTCTGGCTTCTGAACTGTCAGTCGTAGTGCATTTTAATTTTTCGGGCTATGAAGATAACACCCTCAGCACGTTCCCACACAAATAACAGCCATTGAGTGGTTAAGGGTTGGGGGTACTTGTGACTAATCGCTCAAGGTCCCCTCGCCTGGTGATTGGATTATGGTAGTTGTGCATGCACTAATCACGAGGAGTGATGTTTTTCTGAAAGAACATACACTCTATCCTGCTAAATTATTTTCTCATCTGATTGTGCATCTATAGCATAGTATATGGATGACACAAGCGAATTTAGCCAATTAACGTTTGTCTGTCGGCGGTCACGTGTTGTTGAAAGGGATTGATTGGCCGATGCTCTCTCCCTTGTCCTGCCCTGTTTATCAATTATTGATGTCACTTATCTCATTTCCCCACCGGCTTGCACTTGAAAAATCGCAAGCAATATAACAACATTTGGCGTTTCGCTCTTGATATACATATATATGTAAACAAATAAAACTGGGCAAAGAGAGAGAGAAACAACGGACTCTTCGAAATCAGCATATGTGCTGCTATCTGATGAATAATTCATGAAGGTATGATAACATCCAAAAATAGGCGGGTGGGAGGGGGGGAGAAACCATGAATCTGCA
Source organism: Metallyticus violacea (assembly GCA_030762175.1). Classification (NCBI taxonomy): domain Eukaryota; kingdom Metazoa; phylum Arthropoda; class Insecta; order Mantodea; family Metallyticidae; genus Metallyticus; species Metallyticus violacea. Next base: position 11,149,389 of record CM060832.1, on the reverse strand, counting down.
CGAATCAGAGCTACAATTTGTCATGGAGTGGCAGTTGGATGCTTTCCCCGACTGGATTGGATTGTACCAGCGAAATTATTTCACAGCTCTTTCAGAAACATTTACTGTGCATGGCAACTCTTTCTGAATGTGTTTCATGTGCTTTTCTGCCAGACAGGAAAAAGTTTGTTTTTTCACAGATACAAATGAATACATAAATTGGCATTTTCCAAACAAAAAAGAACACTTCTACAGATTCTCCCATCATAAATAAACCCATGTATCTTCATTTAAACATTCCTTTAATGTAATTTTTTAAACGAAAAAAAAATCTAGTTAAAAATGTAAAACTCTGCTAAATATTACTGATTTTTTTTAAAAAAGATGTTTATCGTTTTTACTATTGAGGCACCACAGACGGTGTACACTGACGATACATGAGGTGAAATTATATATTGGGAAAGAATTTTTTTTTAAAGGAAGGAAGCGTTCCCGGCCTATGTTTAGGGTACTTCTCCGGCATTTGCCAGTAATGAGGACAGAGGAAAACCTGGAAATAACTTCAATCGGCTAGGACGGCCTGGTGGGTTTCGAATCCCAGACCATCCGCTTACGAATCCGCGCCTTAACGACCTCGGTCACCCGACGAGGTCGGGTTTATTGATTGATCATTAACGAATTATTTTGCGGTTTAAATTAATTTAAAAATCAGATATTTCACCGACGCTACGATCGGAATCTTTGGGACACTGAAAGTGTCTTAAGAGGCAGAGGCAGAGATACAGGGGGGGGGGTTGTAACGCAGTTGTTGATTGTTAACCAGTTCTTGCTTATTTGAAAAAAGCTGCCTTTGTTTATATTATCGTAATACTGCTCTACCACTTCTAGTAGATTATAAGATTGTTGTTGTAATTACATCTATATTTTCAAATGTTATTGCATAGCAATTTTGAATCGCAAATTTTTTTAGGCTAATTAAGGCGTAAATGCCGATTATGTTCTTCGAACCGTGTTTAAATGTATATTCGGTCATATCAATGTATACATTTGCATGGTACTTTACACAGGACTTCCAGAATATGTCCTTACCGCTCGCACGGTTTTTGCATCTCGTCAGCTGGAAATATCACAGTCGACCATGACTTCGTTACTTAAAACTGTGTACAAAATCTTATAGCAAATATTGGGTGACCTCTCTCAGCTAAAGAGACATTGTACAAAGTAAACACATTCCAATTGACACGATTTAGTTCAAGTTCTGCAATGTTTCTTATTTCGTTTCGTATGTTTTCCAATATGTGAGCATTTGTTTTGTAGATTTTGTCCTCCAGGATACCTAACAAATAAAAAGCACAGGCTGTAAGGTTTGGGAATAGAAAGGGCCATACATCATGCTAATCTATTGTCAAAAACTTCCCAAATTATACCAGGACCCTTCTGCTGCATGAGTAGTGGCGGAATTTTATTGAAATCAACCATGTGTATTCTCTTCTTCCGTCAACTGATTATATGCTTCAAATATATTTTGGATTTCAATTGTGAAAGTTGTGAGTGTACACATAACCATTTTAATGGAACCACGCTTTGTCTGAAATTATCACAAGTTGTTCACTGATAAAAGTAACCACTCACAATAATGCATACATGCTACGGGATCACCTTGTCCTAGACAATGGACACGTGTTCAATTAAAACGTTTGAGTTTTAACAATTTTGTTGCTGTATGTGCACGTTCAAGATTTGCATCAATTTTGTCTAATTTCGTCTGTTAAACGCACATCTTCGGGTGTGTTTCTTGTTTTATACTGCATAATAGTATAATATTTATTCACAAGATTGATTGCAGTTTTGTCAGGAGGCAGTGGCCTAGGGAACGTGCGATTAAATTCCTCACTGCGCAACAAACGCAATCGGATTTAAAGTAACATTTACACACAAAAATACGTTTCTCTAAAGCCAGCTGTTTTTCTATCCAGGGAACCACTTTGAGCTGAAAGGCATATTTAGCTGCCTCTCATAGAGACCTTACAGTGACCAAATTTTAACCCTCCTGCAACTTTATATCTGATATGGAGAAAATATTGTCGTGTGACTTTGAATACTGTAATACACATACCCCTCAAACACAACTGCTCAGGGAGGTATAGGGTTGGCTACACTGACCAGAAGACAAATGCACTTCGCATTGTAAAGTGATTTGATAAAATGTTACGGTAATTTCACTGCGATATCGGGTTTCGATTTTATGATGACGTTACATAAGTGAAATAGTCTATGTAACTTTTGTTTTCAATTTTAATTTAGATATAAAATCAACAGTGTAGATAATTTTTGTAGCAATGCTTTTAGAAGTAGCCTAATCAGCGACTCCCCGACATCATAAATATTTCATTAGCAGAATTTATTTCTCTAATAGCCTAATTTGTGAAAAATCGCCTAATCTGGCAACCCTGCTGCAAGCGGACAACAGGAAGAGAACCGATCACTGTAGAGAAGATTACATCACATTATTCTCGAAAACTCCCTTACCTGTCCCAATCAATAGGAATAAAACATAAATAACAAATCCTTCCAAGGGGAGAATGGGAAGAGTGGTGTATTAGGTAAGAACTAGACAGGAACGACACAAATGATCTCCTTCACGCACCTTAACAGCTAATATATTTACTATGGGGTTACACATATGCACCATAATGTGGCAGTATCCCCCTACTAGCATCACGAATGGTCAATGCTTGTATAGCTCTCTTTGTAACTTAAAACGCCATTGTTTCCTAATGTTTCTGTTCTATTTCGCCATTCTTTTTCATTGCTTCATATTTAAACCGTTTATTAAAACACTCTTTGTTCATGTATTCTATACCGGTTATGAAGAAAGAATATGTGTTTTGAAAATATTAATTCGCCGTCTTTGTACGTACTTCTGTGCTGCAATGTGTCAAATCCCTGTTTTCAGTTTCTTACTGGTCCCATCTCCGCATGATCTAGATTAGTAGTGTACCTTCTTGTATTGATGACGTCAAAGCCTTACTTTGATTTTTCTGCGAGCGTGCCGTGGACTTCAGAGCGAGAAGGAGTAGCGATTTCTAGGGGTAAACAACTTTCGGCCAATTATTTGAAATTTGTCGGTTCGTTGCTCCTTCCCCGTGCCTTACCCACTAGCAAGTCATTGTGTAAGATGTTTTATTTATTGTAATTATATTAATTTTAGGGGTGTTCTTTATTATTTTCTATAGGATTTTAGCTTTTGATATGCGAATATTGAATATTGAAGTCAGGGTGTGAAATTATTAATGTAATGTATTAATTTGCATATTTCACTATTGTACAAAGTGAAGGTAAGCATGTGGTGACATAATATTATATCATTTTTGCTTATTATGCTTTGTCATTAGGTTTATTTAATGTACAAATTACAGGCACGTACATACATGATAATATTAACGTTTCATATAACTTTGCTTGTTGTGCTTTGCCATTGAATTCTTTAAATTGTAAGTTGAAGGCAAGTACCTGATAATATTAATGTTTATATTACTTTGCTTATTGTATATTTCCATTAAATTCATTAAATTGTAAATTGAAGGCAAGTACCTGGTAATATTAATGTTTTATATTACATTGTTTTCTGCACTTTGCCATTGAAATCTTTAAATTGCAAATTGGACGAAAGTCGATGGTAATTTTAATATTTTACATTACTTTTGTCTATTTTGCTTGACCATTAAATTCTTTAAATTGCAAATTGAAAGGAAGCACGTGGTGATATTAATGTTTCATGTTACTTTGCTTATTCTCGTTTACCCTTAAATTCTATAAATTGCAAATTGAAGGCAAGCACGTGGTAATATCAATGTTTTATGTTTCTTTTCCTTTTGTGCTTTGTCATTGGAATCTTTAGATTGAAAATTGAAAGAAAGTATGTGGTAATATTAATGTTTTATATCACTTTGCTTGTTGTGTTTTCTTCATTATAAATGCTAAAAGGTGATGAGTGTTGTAGGTCTGTTTGTCACTTTGGTTACAACACAGGCATGCTTTGTACAATTCTTCTCTGTAAATGAAGCTACTTTTCCAAGTCACATTTAACTTGCCTTTCTTAGTTTCCTATTAACGTGAAGGTGCGGCAGAAGAAGTTATACTTATATTAAGCAAAGAGAGACCTATAGTGCATTGGAACCAATTGGATGAAAATTGTGGGGACGCTAGTAAGAATTTACCTAGGAAGACACTGGAGGAGAAGTTGAGAATTGCAGGTTGGCAGCAGTGCGACATTTCACATTCCGCGTATACGTGAGGTCCCGCGGGAGGGAGCAAGTGTGGTACCTATGGTCCTTCGGGATTCTACGTGTCTGGAATAACAACCCGCCAATGAGATGCTACTCTCGTTGTTTTCCTCAGTCCCCGAGCGCGCGCCGACACCTCGCGTGGTCCGCTGTTCTGAGTAAACACCTGGGCTTTGCTGTACGTTGTCATGAAACAGCCTACAATTAGACGGCTGTATCGGAGAGATGCTCGCGGTGCTTTATGGAGCGGGGCCGGGCTTATTAACTGCTGCAGGAAGAACGTTGCTAGTTTATGTTACGACGCTGCCCCGCGTTGTATATACAGGTAGGTGCATTCGCTTGCCTGAACAAGGAAGGGAAATTGCCAGCACTTGCTCGGAAGAATGGTGGTAGTACTGCATAGCGACCCCTCTGGGAGAGATTCCAACTCGCCTTTTAAATTGCTGAATTCTTTCTTTATTTCTTTTCTTCTTTCATCCCAGTGTCTCGGCCCCTTTTTTTCCCCGCGCCTCCTTCCCTCCCCATATATTTTTTACTTGTGCGCTCTCCATTGCAATATTTTAATGATACTCCACCACTCTTATTCTATTATAATATGTGTGTGCCCAAAAAATGGGCTCCTTTTTCTTGTTGGGGTGCCCCCATGAGATATCCTCGAAACGTTAAGAACTTCCTCGGACGTCATTTTTACCAAGTATGAAATAATTATTAATTTTTAAGAACATCTCCGTTTGTACTACTTTTCTCGTACTATAGTCTCCGCCCCTTTGACTTACCTGAATGAACAGATAAATGGGGTCCATTATGCCTTTGTTTCCGAAACCAGAAATTCAAGTGTACGTATTTTATTCCGCAGTAGAGAGCTGCTGGTTTAGGCATATCGCCGTAAAGCCAATTCTGAAGCAGTCACCCGTAAAGACCAGCAGTGTACTGAACGTGGTAAAATTATTTCCGCTAATTAGCATCGCATAATTAGGTGTTGTACTCCCAAGGTGTACGTTAAGGTTGGTATAGCAAATTTCGGAAATACAACGATCCATTAATTTGTACTTCATTTTCAACCATTTTAATTTAACTCAAATATTGAAAAAACTACAAAGCTTGTATAAAACACGATTAATTAATTGGGCAAGAAAAGAACATAATTAAAACACTGCTATTTTTGGCTTTTGTATCATATTAATTTAGAAATTAATTTGCACCTTGTGGTCTAAGCATGTGTGTGTGTGTGTGTGTGTGTGTGTGTGTGTCAAACCGACGTGCAATATCCTTTTAATGATATACGTAATATCACTTAGAACAATTAACTAAATATAAATGGCCAAAGATTTAACCAGCTTGCACTGTTTCTGAAACACCGTATACTGGTGGATAACTTTTCGCTTTGATGACCGTTTCTGAAATATCAGATAGCAGTTATCGCCGAAAGATGTCTTTACCTCACGAAATTGCTACTCCTTCTCGCTCTGAAGTCCGAGACACGCTCGTAGAAAGCCCAAAGTAAGGCTATGACATCATATCCTGACTTATTTCAATTTTATTCTTTTAAATCTTGCTCACTTATGCGATGGCATTAATTTTTATGGATACTTTCTCAATATACAATCAAATTTCTCCCAGCAAATAGGCAGCCTCTTACTCCCGTTATCTAAGAATAAAGGTGATTGATTTTCCTGTAAGTTGGGCACAAATGCTTCTTAGGTTACGTTGCTGTAGTACTCGAAGGGCTGTACGTTCTGAAAGAAGGCTGCTCCAGTGCTGTCAAGTACATTTCTAGGCTCTTTTGCTTGTCAAAGCAGTGGACGAGCGTTGTTATGGAGAAGAAATTCTTGAATCGTTTGTTGACCTTTTTTGCCGACTAATTTTTCCTTCACGGGACCGCTTCCGTCGGTCGGCTGTTCAAGCAGGTATCGCGATGGAGTCAAAAGTCTGGAGTTATGTTTCTCGTGTAAGATATTACAAACACTTAAACACTTAAAATACATATTTACTCACCATTATCAAGCATGAAGATGCTGGAACTGCCTCCCTTCATTTTTCATACCTTTTTGAAATCGCTTTATAAAATTATCCTTGCCTCTACAGTTCTGAGAAATAGAAGAAATTCCTTCAGGAATGTTATTTTTCAGTTCATCTAATGATTGTGGATTCCTCTTGTAATTTTTTCCCTTAGTATCCCCTCCCCAAGTTAAAAATAGCAGAGCGTTAAATAGGGGGATCTAGCGGGGCATATGTTGTTAGTGATGGCCAGAGCTCGGAAATTAAACCAAATGACTTTTCTATCTGGAGGATATATTTAAGAGTCAGATAGAAAGAACGTGTTTCCGTAAATTTGGATTCGGTAGGTCCAGTTTTTATTTTACATATTTTTGTGCTTATTTTGACTTCTGTTGCCTATTTTAAGATTTAAAACATTAAAGCATATAAAGAATTTCAATATATCGAAGTGAAAAAAGTTTAAAAATTAAATGGCACGTTCACCTCACAAAAATATCTAATGATAATCTTGTTTTGCATTTATTTATTTTCAAGTAATCACAAACTTTCTCCTCAACTCGTTCACTTAAGGTCTTTAAATAGCAAAACTTTCATTAGTGAATGGAACGCACGGTTACCTCGGACATACGAATGCCAGGAAGCAGAGGGGATAAGGGAAGTACTGTAGTTTTGAATAGTCCTAGCGAATGACCTTGTATCGATCTGCGCTATACAATTCTAGGAAATTTGTGGTGTACACAAATGTAACACACACTTGCAAGCGAGAAAGATAAAAGCGGTACAGCTGTGCAATAAACCGTCCCTACAATGTGATCAGTATGAAAGTAAGAGAGATACTAACCAGATTCCCCTGTAAACGCATAAACATAAAATGAACTCTATAAGAAACCACTGCGCATCTTTTGCTCATGCGCCAGGACTATTAAAAATTACTTTACTTTGTCTCTATTTCCATGATGTTCTGAAAGGTTCTGTTATAACTGGTTAGCTCAATTTCGGGAAGCTCAATTCTGCCATCTCTCAAATTGAGGTTGTATCCGTATGCGACCGTAGTCACAAAGTAAACTATTACCCTCGCATAATAAAGTATTTAAATTATCATTACATCTGAGAAGAAATGACAATAATCCGCTCTAAGCATTAAAATGACTAAGAGTGGACATAACCTAATTCAAGGTATGGCAATGCATGGTAAACAGCTGTTATATGACGTCACTTGCAGCTTTTACTAATATTTTACAAGTGCTGTAACATTAATTCGTAGAACAGAAAGCTGCAAGCCCATACTTTACAAGCACTAGTACTAATACACTTGTAATTTATTAAACTTTACTTTTGTGGAACGGGGCCCATAAGGGGCAGAAACCTTTCTAAGGCACACACAGCACACTTCGTCCGGCCCTTTCGAACCTAAGGAATTAAATGAGAGGAATTGGGAAAGCGGAAAATTCTTGGAAAGAAAATACCCATACCAGCTTTCGCCTAATCGACCAGAGAAAAACACGAAGAAATCCGAGATCATAACGGCCGGCTTCAAGGGATTTGAACTCGGAACCTACCGAATGCCAGTTTCAACCGTTACCACCCGAGCCAATTCGAAAGAAACTGCAGAATCCCAAGGAAAAAAATATTCCGACCTTTCTCGTCTTCACTAATGGGGCACTCCGCCATACAGCAGGATGTACATTCCACTCGTTCGTTGTCATAGCAACCCAGTGCTTTAAGTTTTTCTTACATATTTGGAAAAGATATATTTCCAAAGAAGACTCGTATGCTGAATTGCCTAGTCTTGTAATAAATACCGTTACAAGATTTTGAAAGGAACTGTATAAGGTGTTTTGGTGATGAGATTGCTGTTTCATTCATGATCCTCTTTGTCGAGCTCAGGTGCATTACTTGAGCTTTCACCATGGAATAGTGAGCTTATGAAAACTGTTTGCTGTGATAGACCCTCATAGATTTGCAAAATCACTAACCAGTAATATCCAGAATCTTATAAAACTGGAAATCATTAGGGTGTTCACTGTTGATGGTAACGCGGGATCAGTGCGCATGCGCTCTGTGAGCGTTGATCACGGGTGGAGTTCAGACAACGATGGTCCATGAAATGAACATGTCCAAATTGGTTAGACAAGACCTTGGATTAATGGAAGCAATTATTTTTAATTTTACGGATTATTATAATTCCATTCATTTTTAACATTAAATATTTTTCCAAACTTTTGTAACCACTCTTATGTATTCAGATATCATTTTAATTCCATAATTTCCTTTATTGTGCTAGCATGAAAATGAATATAATGCAATCCAATTTTTACCCCTGGGGCAATTGAAATGTCTAATGGCATTGTTATTACACCAGTTTTATTCTATTGTTGAAGTATTTCAATCAGTTTATTTTTATTAGTAAAGATACCGTTATGTCGAGAGACGGCTGTTAAAAGAATTTGCTATTAGAAGGGTGCGGAGTTTTTGAAGTTTTAAAGAGAGAAAAAGTTAATGGTTAATATACAGCAACCCATACTTTGTCTGAAAGATCAACTCTGTTCGTTTATCGTTGAGAAAAAGAAAGACCTCTAGTCCATGTTGCCATTCCTTACTGAAGAGCACAGAGAGTTTTATGAGACATCAATTTCAATTCCTGTGTAAGAATAAAAAACTGAACTCTTCCTGTCAGTTGTGAGAGAAAATATGAAGATTGGTGTTCCTGTCCTGTTTCATAATACATCGTTGTACTTTTTGCCCTTAATTACATTATGATATATGTCGATCCTGGCACCGCCACGGGTGGCCGAGGTCGTTAAGGCACGGACTCGTGAGCGGGAGGTCTGCGGTTCGATTCCCGCCAGGACCGTCCTCTCTGACTGGGGTTTTTTTCAGGTTTTCCTCAGTCTTCATAACTGGCAAATGCCGGGGAGGTACCTAAACTTAGGCCTGGAACGCTTCCTTCCTTAAAAAAAAAATATATCCTTTCCCAATTTATCATTTCATCTCATGTATCATCAGTGTCCACCGCCTGTGGTGCCTCAGTAGTAAAAACGGGCGTTAAACACTACTCAAAAAAAAAAAATCGATCCTGGTGGTGTAGTGGTAACCATACTTCCCTTCTAAACCCAAGGTCGCGGGTTCAAACCCGACCAGGATTGATGAATTTTTTCGGGTGTAAAAATCCTAAGTAAGGCTTCCTTCGGAAGAGAAGTAAAGCCGTGGGTCCCGTGTCGTACATTTACGGCATGAGAAAGAATCTCAAGCCTGAAAGAGAGGCCACTGAGCAAAATTTGTCGGCCGTTTCACGCCCTGAATTGAATGGGACGCTGATGACCTGAGATGTTAAAGAGCGTCCATAAATGAATCAATCAAAAAAAAAAAAAAACAAACAAAAAAACATTGTATATATATTCCTGCTCATCATTTATGTTGTTTTTGTTATTATTTCCCTCTAAAAGCTGAAATAAAACATAACAAAAGTTCGAATGGCACTAATAGTCGACTCTTCCAGCACATAGAATCTTCTTGTTGTTACTAATGATTTCTCACTGACCATTGTATTTTTGGCAAGGATTTATTATATAAAATAATTTTAAAGCATAAATTTCTTAATAATGATTTTGGGTGTAATAAGTTAAATGCCAAACAGAGATGGTTAGTTTTTAGCTTATCCTGTAAAATTTAGAAAATGGCACTTAAAACGTTTGACATTTCCATTCTTTATATACTGAATCAGAAAAACCCTACCGAGTTTTAAGTTTGCATTTTTTGTTTGTATTTAATTAGTTAATGTTCGCCAGTATTTTTTTTAAATTATGTGTGTATGTATCTAAGTACAGGTAAAATTTACTTTTCCATTGAACTCTGTAACTGAAAATTAGGTAAATTCGCATATTTATTAGTTCTAAATGTAATTGTTTTTATCCATTTAAAATAATGACGTATACCCACTTTATATTGCCTGTGTGTGTTATATATCTAGAAAATGTGATGCGATAAATAAAAACGGGTTTTCCCATTGAATTCGGCACCCCAAGATCATTACATTTCCAACCACATACAGAAAAAATGTTCACATTAGTTGACTAGTGTAATAGTCACAAATGCAAAGATCAGGCCGAAAATATGAGTCCCTGCTTTTACAGGAATTTCTTGAAGGGTTTACGGGGGTCGGAGCATAGTGTAGTCTTTAACTAGGGTCAAGATTTCAAGTGTTAAATCGTTAATGTACATTGAAACTGTTTGTAAAAAAGTTTATCGGTCCTGTATTGTGAATTCAGGTAACTAGATGTTTGCCCCTAGACAAGACCTCTGTTTGATTGAGGGAGTGTGAATGAAGAGCCTAGAAGTCCTGGCAACGACTCTGCGGTCTAGCCAGGAATGTAATCAGGACTTAGAGTCTGAGAGAGACCTCGTAACACCGCTAGGAGTCTCTAAATTGATACCGGTTTTGTTTCGATATCGTCGTGTAATCCAATAAGGGGAACCTTTGCCGGCATCCCTCCGAGCCCACGAGCATTAAAATTTAGCGCAGATCCCCCACCTCGATGCTCACTTATTTAAGGACTTTGTCAGCAGCATTTGGGACCGCACAATGGCAAGATCTATCTCTTTGCAGCAGTGACAGTCTCTCCTCTCTTTTCGACTGTTTATTGAAAATGACAGAATAGGGTGATTAAGTCAATACATGCCAAGAGTGAACAGCAGGGCGCGTTTTAACGAATTAAAATGATTTAGATACAAGGCTTGATCCCTGCTCCACCCCTGACAGCTTAGTTGCTGCTCCTTAGATCTCATAATGAACATGTCAAATGCAACATTCTACATAACAGATAAATGAAGTACATAGTTCACACATATACATTGCTTAGCTTAATGAGCAATGTACACGTGGTACTAGTTCCATTGTTGTCACTTCAAGTTTCCGACTGTGAGAGGTGTGCAAGTTGAAACATGCTCAGTTCCGCCTACAGCAAAATGGAGGTGGCATACGAAAAACAATATACTGCTCTATAATTCTCCTTCTTCCCAACAAATCTCCAATTAAGGCAGGGGCCAGTTCTGGTGGTCTAGTGGTAACCATACTTGCCTCATAGACCCAAGATCGCGGGTTCAATTCCGTCCAGAGTTGATAAATTTTTCGAGCATAAAAATTGTAAGTATTTAGATTAAAGCAATACAATGTGTTACAATTTATTGTATTTACAAACAAAACAAATATAATGACTTTTAATGGGAAAATCCTGTTAGATCAAAGATACTAATAAATAAAAAAAAAAAATATTACAGCAGGCATCCCACTTTAATTATTTAGGAGTGATATTAATTTTAAATTAACAAAGACATTGTTTGGAAAGTTAACAAATTTGGAGCAATTAGAAGAACTTTAGGAAGTAAAACTAGAAGAGAAATATAAATTAATTTTTCTATAAGGTTATGGCTATGCCTACTCTTATATCTGATTCCGACTCGTGGACAGTAACAAAAAGAGAGAAATTTGGAAATGAAATAGACATGTAAGAGAATGCAAAAGAGTTGATAAAATAATATTACAATATTCAATGCTTTTTTTCAAAAACGATAGGATAGATGAATATGTTTATGTTGAATACTGTTTAACGCCCCGCCCCTTTTTTATTACTGGGGAACAACAGGCGGAGGACAATGATGATACATGACATGAAATGATATATTGGTATAGGATGTTTTTTATCTAAGGAAACGTTTCAGGCATAAGTTTATGGTACCTTCCCGGCATTTGCCATTTATGAGCACTGAGGAAAACATGGGAAAAATCTCAGCCAGGGAGGACAGCCCTGGCGGAATTTGAACCCCAGACCTCCCTCTCACGAGTCCGCGCCTTAACGACCTCGACCACCTTGGTGGTGTCATTTTTTAGTGAAACTCACTACCATATAACTATTGATAAGTAATATATATATATATTACATTATCGTTTACATTATCGTTACATATATCGTTTTTCCATTTCAATTTTTAAGGATCTGGTGATTTGAGCTGTGGTATATTAACCTCTTAGGAAACACTTCTTGTACAATATATGTACTGCATAACATGGAACAAGTAAAGTTGTATAAAGTTTCATTAATGATATTTACAGGGTATGAAATGTGTTTAAGTATATAAAATCAATGTTGAATATAAAAAAAAAAAAGTTAGCAGTATTTTACTCATTGTGACATACTATTTAGTGACATTTTGGCGTATTTTATGTGTTGTCTTATGACTATTTGAGCACAATGCATTATTTATCTGTTAATTCGTCAGTTCAATAACAGATCTTATTGCGTAATATTGTTTAAGAGCAGAGGTAAATCTTTCTCTATTATCGGATGATAATATGAGAGTAATTGGAAACGCATTATATATTCTGATGAATAAAATTCATTTTGATAACAAGAAATATTTGTAATGCGCCTATGCAGATTACTCTTTTGTCTAGTATTTGTATTATGTATTTGCATATTTTAAATGAAATGAACTTGGTTTTAATGAAACTTTTATAAGAGAAAGCATATACTCACATGAAAGTGTTAAATTTTGTTTTTTGTTTTCGAAATATGTCTTTATATGATTTTATATTATCCATACCACAAATTATTCCTATTGCCTTATTTTGTAATACGCGGGTTATCTTTTAGATTGTTACAAAAACTATGAAATAAACAAAAAAAAGTTTTATTGCTTTTCAAAATATTTGCCTTTAAGATTTATACACTTTTCCATGCGTTCAAATAAATTCTCGAAACATTTTTTCCACTCTGAAATTGGTATCAAAAACATGGTTTTTAAAGGTTTCAACAGCTTCTTGAGGTGATGAAAATCGTTGACTCTGCAATTTTATGGACACTCGAGAACAAAAAAAATCGTTAGGCGATAAATGAAGTAAATACGGGAAATGATACATTAATTCAATGATTTTCTCCTTGAAATAATCAATTGTAATGTGATGCGAGTCACATCTGTTTACAGAACATCATATTACACATTATTGTTGTTTTTCGATCTAACTTTGAAATATATTACATAGATATCTACTGTGAAAGTGTGTATACATTTTTGGCACCCTCGGCATAATTAAACACATTTAAACCTAATAAATTAAATGTCAACCATTTTAAATGCATGTCTGTATAATTAAGCGCAGTTCAATCTAATTAAATACATTTCAATTTAATTTCATTTAAATTTCATTAAATTTATGTAATATAATTTAGCATATTTAAAGCCAAATAAATACATTTCAATTTATTTATATTTATATCAACTTAATTTAATACATTTCAACCTAATTTAATATCTTTCAAGGTGTTGGGCCTTTCTCACGAATTTCTCAATTTTATTCTGATTAACATCATGCATTGTCTATAAAAATGGGCTGTGTTCAGTTTAGTGTGTGTGCTTTTAATGAATAAATTGTTTATATTTTGTTATCCTTTTTGAAGATGTTTTAAAACTCTTTGGGTCTTCGCTTATAAAATTAATTATTAGTCAATTTGTGTGCTGAAATATGCAGCACATCTGAATGAATAAACGCAAATATTTGAGCTTCTGTGCCTTGTTTCTTGATGTATTAAAAGTGCCCAGCTTAAGCGCGAATAATGGAATTTCAGAGCAAAGTAGTTCAACTCCTGATGGTTACTCGAAGTATTTTTTTTTTTTTTGATCTAAAGTGAATATGTTTCTGCAGTATGTCCCAAGTTGAGGGACATGTTGTCTCTCAGAAGAGTCTCTCAGGGTAGGCCACAATATTAGCGTTAATTGGTGATATATTTTACGACGTGAGCGCCGTTGTTGCCCTTTACACACATGGTTTGCTTTCTAAATGGACGTTTTGTCCAGTTACGGTTGCTTGTTGTCGTCTGCGGCAGGCAATAAAGCCAACTCGGCTCATCTACGTGGCTTCCCGACTCTCTCCTACGTGAGTCGCGCCACCACACTGCCTAATCTCACACGTGTAGGCCGGCTTCTGGTTTTGCCCTGCAAACTCTTGACCAGAATAGACCAATGCTGTGACAAGCAATCGCTGCGAACCTGGTCAACTGGAAATAAAACTGAAAGGTCACCTACCGACAAAGTACTGGGGCCTGTACAATACATTCTCTAAAATAATTAAATAATCTGAAAAAATCACATTTCAAATTAAGTAACCTAATTGTTAATTATGAAGCCTTAGCCACAAGCTCACGAAGGTTTTAAGTCGTCTCTTAGGGATAAAATCTCTGCAACGAGATAACCTTACAGGTCTCCAGGATATAAGACTAGGATTTGGTAGCTCATATGATAAAAACATCGACACTGTAAGCAGATAATTTGTGGTTCGATTCTCGGCCGTGACCTGGCGTTTTTCTCGTTGAGTCTGATTGCAAACGAAATATCCTCTTCTCCACCAACCAAAACCCTTCGATCATTCCTATTTAATAATGGGTTTATTTCTACATTTGTTGAGAAAAAGAAGATTAACTTCAGGAGCTTTGATCACTGTCTAACTTTATCTCTAAAGCAATTCGGAATTCTAATTCAAACCTCATGGCAGTTGATAGTCGTAGGCATGAGTTAATTGGACAAGGAGAAACAACAGACTATAATATTAGGTATGTTCACCAACATTTGCAGCAGAAACTTTTCCTTTGGTTTGGTTATAAGCTTAAACCCTACTGGCAATAAAACGTATGACTCAGTATAGTGAAGGGTGTTTTTAAATTGGAGCCACTTGGAGGTATATACAGTACATTATTTGAGTTACTGACCGCGTGAGCGCGGCTAGTTCCTGAAAAGTTGCAGTCGCCACGCGTAAAGTTAATATTAATATTTTTACTGAAAGAATAAGTGACACTGTATTTAGAACTTTAAAAGATAAAGTAGGTTTAATATTTCCTTTGAAGTTTTAAAACTTTACTATCTAAGCTAATAAGTTTGTATAAAGAATTGGGCAAATTTTATTGTTCGCATGTGTATTAAAAACATGGTTCCTTGAATTATAAGCGCTGATTATAATAAATGTTTAAAACGATGTCCCTCAGCGGCAATACATTGCGTACAAAATTCCGTATTTCATCTAACTTTTCTTCCATAAGAACACGGCGGTTCGGAACACTTCTTTTATTGTCTTTCAGAGATCTATTTTCCCATAAGTTTTAACAAGTTGGCGAACAGTTTCTCCAGAGATCTATTTTCCCATAAGTTTTAACAAGTTGGCGAACAGTTTCTCCAGAGATCTATTTTCCCATAAGTTTTAACAAGTTGGCGAACAGTTTCTCTACCTGGAACATGATTGCGAATCGCCGTACTGCTTCTCTGCAATTCGTTTTCACACGCCTATCGTAAAATCAGTTCGAGAAACACACTACGCAAACAAAGTCACCCGTAAACTAACCACAAGCTGCTACCTGCACATACTTTATACTACCTTAATGACTGGCATCTCTCAGAATGCAAACATAACTCAAGTAACATTTTTCTAAACGATATTACGTAATGGAAACTGTATTGAACAAATAGGATCAGAGTTTTACTAGTTCACAATTTGCTCTAAATTTTTCCTTAAAAAAGTTTTTGCTTCTAGGAAAATCAATGCCAAATTTTGTTAACAGTTTTCTTAACTTGTTAAATGCAGCTCTTCGCTTGGCTGAGACATGACAATGTATAATAACATCACTATGTGGTTACAGTTTTCAAAGAGAGATAAAATTAAACTTATAGTATAAAACTCTGGAAGCATAGTTTTAGGAATATGATTTCATTACAATTAATGGACAAAATCTTCTTAATATATTTAGTATAAATTTCCTAACTTATTGAAAGGATTTCTTAATAAACCCTATGAACTTACTACCATATTTTTGCAACCTGTTTTTAAAATAGGCAATGCAAACGTTATTTAATTCTCGTCGTGCGTAACAACAAATTTTCTCCACTTGCCCGTAGCATACATATCTGGTTCTCTTATAAAGACTATAGAAATTCATTTCGTTTTCATATTTTGTTTAGGTATACAAATGACTCTTTTGGGATACCTTACGTTAGGAATGCAAGAAATATTTATTATATAAATGAAAGTCAGCCCTGATATATTGCAGCAGAAAATGTAATCTATATTTTGTTAACATATGTATCTAATATTTTAATAAACAAAATTTTGTACTATTATCATTAATACAAGTTTTCCATTGGTGCTTGAGAACGTATTACACATGGATTCTAAGTCATAATAAAGTAAGTTGACATAATAATACACGTATCACCTATTAGAGAGCAGAAATTGGAGAAATAAGAAAATAGGTTGCGCAGAAATTGTAATTAGTTATAATTAACACTTCTCTTATGTTTACCAATAGGGATTTTTGGAGTGATTATTTTATTCTCTATATTAGTTCATGTTTCTGTGCTAATACAGTTAGATCATAGAGTGTGAAATCAGAGTGGTGAAGAATTAGCTGTGAATTATTCATGAGAACCAACTTTAACAATTACGGCTTTGTACTACCATGAACAGCTGCGGATGCAAGGGAACAAGACATGGATATTCAAAATAAGAAAGGGACTAGAAAAATAGGATCTGGGCTTCATTTGGATGCCAGATCTGGGAATCGAAAGAGCGCATGGAGGAAGATTAGGAACCGCTTGAGGGACATGGATAGGCAACTGACAATTGCACAATGCAAAGAGATAATTTTACTGGGAGTACAATCGAGGCTAAAATAGGAATAATGATAAAGCAGTACATCAAAATAGGGACAAAACTCGCTAGACAAGGGCTCGTGTGGCTCAGATTATGATGAATGATTAAGATGACTGATAAATATGAGCGCATAATTTATCACATCTGTAAGGAGG
Organism: Metallyticus violacea; assembly: GCA_030762175.1. Classification (NCBI taxonomy): domain Eukaryota; kingdom Metazoa; phylum Arthropoda; class Insecta; order Mantodea; family Metallyticidae; genus Metallyticus; species Metallyticus violacea. The sequence goes on along the minus strand of CM060832.1, from coordinate 11,132,281 downwards.
GGAATCGTGGGATCATATCTTCGCAACTTTTTTAAATACTTTTGTATATTATGATTTGAAAATTACTCTTGTCGGATAATAATTTAATTTTTATTCTACTAGCATCAGTATCTGACCGCCTCCTTGTTCTAGTGGTTTGCGCTGCTGACTACTGGCCTGCAGGTCCCGGGGCGATTAAGTGCCGGCATGCTAATCTCTGCTTCCCAATAATACTACCCCCTATCAATGAAGTCCTAAGCAGAGGTCGCTGCGGCATGCCTGGTCCGAAATCGGGCTGAATATAAAATACATCCAAGCAATCATCTCTATCCGGAACCCTTAACATTTTGACGGAAGTGACAAAACATCCCGATTTTTGCAGTATGAAAGTGAAGCTGAACACAATGCTACTCAAGAATTCAGGCTACAATGACCTTGCAATGTAAATCAAATGTGAAACTAGGTCTGAATTTAACTTCACAAAATGTGGATAGGGTTAGGATGGTCCCTATTAATTCCTGAAATGTTGAGCGTAATTTTGGTGAGTATAAAGCAGTTTTATGAGAAAATAGATAGAATTTTACATTGAACAATATTTTGTAATCCATGCTTTGTAAATAGGTAATTGTTATGCAAAGGTTATGATTTATCAACTTGTTCTAGTATTATAAATTAATTTGTCATTGAGAAGAGAAGGGAGTTTCATGAAGTTTTCGTTACTGTGAAGGTTAGCCTCACCTCCACCCATTTGTTTAGGTCTGCCATCTTTTCTGGGATTTTAGAATCTGAAGCCAAAGAAAACTACCGGGATGCAGACGTTATCAATTAAAATTATGATATTTCGTCAATTTAAGTTATATTGTGGTAATATAGAGTTATGTAACTCCTTTATTTCAAGAATAAATGACGTTTTCTATTGCTTATTATATTAAGACTCGATCTTAAACTTCCTATTTATTTTAGTTTACGTGAAACCGCTGACCATATGATTGATAACTCTTCATTTTCATGTAAATGTCACCTGTGGTTGAATGGCGCGGTATCTTACCAGGTGCTGTAAAAAGTTTAGTAAAACGTCAAGTATTCATTTCAAGAGAAATTGATGTAACTGCACAGACGCATCGGATGATTTTAAGTATGGATCATGGGACATGAATTTTTAAAATATTGTATGTAATTTAATTTAATTATCACGTGCATTATTTATAGTGACATGCCATAATGTTTAACATGAAAAAAATTATGAAAGACCGCAGTTATTTTCGTGGTATATTTTCCTTAAATTAGATTTTTTATTAATTTTAGAATCCCATTTTGCAGTTTACCCTGAACAAAAAGCTATGCTTCACCACTGATTATTAGCAATCTTTTCAAAAAGATAATATTTAGTCCATATTTAGTGTATAGTTTAATAATGCATTTCTTAATCGTGTACTTATTTAACAATTATATTACATATAAATCTTAACCATAGTCACAACTAATATTCGTTCCTACAAAACCGCAAATACAAATTTCATGCACAAGGTTTTTTGCAAAGTTCTGTGAACTTCTATGAAATTACGCGAAAGCTCTTTAAATTGTGTTTTTCTTAGCGGTGTAACAACGAACTCAGCTTATTTCACAATGAGTTTAAACGTGGTCGTCAGATACATAAGACGAAATGCGTTCTGATTAGCGATTGAAGTCACCATTATTCATGATCTGGTAATGCAAGGCGCAGAATTCTCAACTGAATGGATGTAGTGTATCTTGCACTAAAATTGCATTTGAAAGAACTGTAGGGCGTAGGTTAGGTTAAGAGTTCATTGTTTATGTACCTAAACATTATGCGAAAGAGCATCTCGTTGCAGTTGTTTGGTGATGTTTCAAAATGCGTTGAGAGCGAAAATTGTTTTGAAAGCTTTAAAGACGATGACCACCATTTTGGGTGCGGGATATGATAATTCTGGTAGACTGCTTAAAAGAGGGAGGGGTGTATTATGTAGCATAGCTGGAAGGATCATTTGAATCAATGAGCTGAACGAAAAACGACCAAGGTTGGAGCGCAAAAAGGGTTCCTTCAGCAGGACAGTGAAAAGTTTCCCATATTATTAACTGCTATAGTAAACGTGCAAGTGTTTTCCCTGAACTTTTAGTCACTTATTCCTGTCCCCAAGGTTAAAGATTTGGTTTGACGAGAAGAATTATTCATCAACACCAAGCTTGTGCATTTTGCTGAGTTTGACCAAACGTATTTTTCCACCGGGGTGAAAAATTTTGATAGAGGATGGGTTCTCTCGCTGGAGGCCATTTTTATAAATAAAATTTGCATTTTTATCATTGGGAAATAATATTTTATTTTCAATTTTAATGCGCATTTTAAACTGCAGCGCAGCTAATGTTAACTGGTGAAGTATGACTGGATTGTTGGGCCAGACAGGCTACTTGGGCATTTCACCTTTACTCAAGACTGCCGTTTGTGCCTCCGGAGGAAAGGATGACATGTGAGGGACACACCACTCGGAGGCCCTGCTCAAGAAGTTGAAGACACCAGATGCCGGAGCAGAAACATTTAAGCGCAAGCCACTATCTCACCGCACCAGCTCAGCTGATCTGATGAAAGAGAACCAACCAAATGAAATGGGAGCGTGGAAAATTCATGGAATGTAAATATCCATCCCAGCTTTCACCTACTCGACCAGGGAACCCACTAAAAATAATAATAAAAAATAACAGCAGCAAGAGATTTGAACCCGGAATCTTCCGAATGCGTTATCATTTGAGCCACCTTGCTCGGTAGTGAAATATTGTTACGAATATTGTGTAAATAATTGGCTAGATATATTCCAATAGCGAGGAAGAGATGGGGTGTGGTCTATAGGCTATATCCCAAAGGCGTATACACTGCACAAAAAACATTTAGAGGAACACCTGTTTAAATCAAAGCCCAAAATAAATATTAATACAATGTAACTTTTGATAGTCAGGTGCTATATTTTGAAGTATTGTTTAAAACTCGAATAAAGATATTCTATGATTTGATAGCTTTTCTCTGAATAAATTAGTGAAGTTGCAAGACTGTTGAAATCAAAGTGGGCATTCTTTGACTTATTTTTTGACAAAAGGCTTTAACAGTAATCTGCAGTGAGAAATTGTTATTTTGTGTTCTTTGAGGTTAATTCAGAGCCATGAGACATCTGAATGAAACATCGGTCGCACAAGCAGTTGTGTGGATTAAAGATGGCCAATCCATTCGCTTTGCCTGCAGGATTCTTCTGTCAAGCCGTCATCCGTAGGGTTTGGAGACATTGTATAGAGGCAGGTGGTTACGAGAGGCGGCCCGGACTAGTACCTAAGAAGACAACAAAGGTACAGGATAGATAACTTGTCCCATCGGCTTTGCGCTGACGAACTCCTCGGCCAGAGATCTACAAAAGGATATACGAACAACTTGAGTGCTGATTTCTGATCAGACTGTAAGAAATAGACAGAAATGCAGGGTTGACATCTACAATCCCCTTCAAGCGTGTAGTGTGACGCGTCAGCACAAGGAAGCCCGGCTGAGATTTGCTCAGAAATATCTCCACTGGCAGTTCATCCAATGGAAGGCTGTTCTCTTCACAGACGAGTCATTATTCTGTTTGATGGGTTGTGATGGTCGTACACGTGCATGGAGAAGTCCTGGTGAACGTCTTGCTCCAGCCACCATTATTGAACATGGCAGATTTGGAGGCGGTTCGATTATGGTTTGGGCTGGCATTTCTATTGAGTCTCGGACAGAGTTTGTGGTCCTACAGCGCATGAAGGTTTACATTGATGACATTATCCTTCAACATGTCGTACTCTGTGCTCATGGTATGGACCCTAATTTTCTTCTAATGCTAAACTTATACAGCACGGAATATCAAAGATGTTCTGCAAGAATGTCAAATTCGGGTGATGGACTGGCCTGCATGCAATCCTCGCCTCAATCTGATTGAGCATCTGTAGGATAAGCAGAAAAACTTGTTGGCGAGTATCCTGCTGTGCCACAGAACTTGGGAGAACTCCCAAATACACTTATTGAGGAGTGGCAGAGAGTTCCACAACTTTTTATTAGGAAGCTGATGCGGAGCATGCCATGTGGGTGTTATGAAGTCATTGCAGCTCACCGAAGACACACTTGGTACTGAACAATGTAGTGTGGTATTTCCGCTTTATTTTCTGTATCAATCAATAATTTGTTCTTATTTCTAATCCTATGAAATAATAGTTTTTACACAATTCTTCAATACATTGTTATAAACTGTCAAAAATTAAATTGTGCATTAATTTTGGGACTTTGATTTAAACATGTATTCCTCCAATTTTTTGAGCAGTGTACTTTGTAACTTTTTCAGTTATAGTGTTGGCAAAATTCTTTATTGTAGTAGTTAACAATTAACTAACGAAAACTTCGCTGAAACGAATCTCAAGTTGCGTGTTGTCAATAAGGTCACTTACGTATTTAGTGGTTTTGAATGGATGTCTGATAAACAAAACAAGCATGTGTAGCGCTAACAAGATGTGAGCGGTAAGGTTTGAGATTAAGCTGTAGCATTTGGAACGAGGCAGCACGGCAGGGGCTTGGCCAGGGGGAGGGGGTTCCTCAGGGAGTCGTAACAAAACAACAGAAACGACGTAAAGCATCGGTTGAAGTGCATCACGCATCCGTCCGCCATTTTATGACTATGCCAGAGGAACATACTACATTCGCTGTGAGATTAGCCGCCTGTGTAGCTCAGTGGCTAGTTCCCAAGACTGTACAATGTCACAAAATTGTAGTCAAATATCCAGGTACAAGAATGGGCCGCGCTGAAACCAAACGTGCATCTTTGTTATTGTTGAGTTTGTATGGAAAAACGTTTCAGTATGTATCGTCCAATTTCGAGAATTTGCTCTCTAGATTCGAGCTGCAGTTCATAAGTTTCCGGACTGACTATGTTAGTTAGGTGATATAATAAAAATACAGGTTTTATTTTTCAACTAATATTCCTTTACTTCAGTACCTTTTATCACATTTCTGAATTATTATTTCGATCCCCCTAAATACAGTCCGAATATGCTCACAAACAGCGTCTTGTAGCGCATCGTTTGTGAATCTCCGCTCTGTCAGATTTCAGTTTTGAAAACAAGTAAATAGGGGAGCAAGATCTGTGCCGTATGGAGGATGTTCCAGCTCCTGGAAGCTCACGTGCGCACAGCAGCCTTTTGGATTTGTGCAATAGTCGAATCCTCGACCTAACATTTCACTCCTCTTTTCCTTAATGACACTACACAAGTGATGCAGTAGCTCAGCGCAGTACTTCCGTGTGCCTTTCTTTGAGTTTTATCATCAGAACTCCTCTGCAGTCCCAAAAACATTGTTGTCACATTCTTCTTCGTGAACAGTGCAACTTTGGTCTTCCGCTACTTTATTGATTCTCATTTTGAAAGAGAGTTATAATAGAGGGACCATAGTTTTGTCCTTTGAGACGATTAATTTTAATATTACTCTGCAAGCATTCAAAAACTTCTGACAACATTCCACGTGCACTTGCATTTGAACTGCTGAAAGAATTCGGACTACACATTTTGCTCCGGCCTTATGCAAAAGCAAACGTGGATGAAGGATGTGAAGCATAGTTGTTTTAGAAAGCCCGAATCTTGCAGCAATTGTTTTACTGAACTTTTTCCTCGGTGTTTTCTTCTGTCGACAGTTTCATCGGCTTACCCTCACGCGAATCTTCTTTAAGGCTTTCTCTGCTTTAAATAATTTTGACCACTCCTTCACAGTGAAATATGAAGGTGAAGATTCCCCATACAAAACGCCAAGGCGTTGTTTAATATCACTGGATGAAAGTCCCTCTTTAGTTAAAAATTTAATCACAGCCCTGTGTTCAATTTCGTGTATCACTCTGTATTATGCAACACGTTTGACTTAAATGAGCTTCACCGAACAAATGAATGGTGTGCCGGGAAAGGAAATGAAGAGTGTTTACGCTCCTTGAATCATGGTCTTCTACGTAAGATCGAAAACTTATGGACTACATCTAGAAAATACATCAATACTCTAACAAAAATAGTGCAAAAACCACATATTTATTTGATACGGGCAACACAAACAAGCAGACACTTACGCGTCCATCTTATCAAACGATGTTACCCTGCAGACCATGAAAAGCAGTTCGTATGACTGGTGTAATTTATGTTCGGAAAAAACAGTCGACCTGAAAATTGGGCCACATACAACATCGCTAAAGATAATGGATTAGCTGGTATTAATGTAAACTAAAGACAGCATTTACCTCTTTTCCTATAAGCGAACCTCCACTTGTTTGCTGCGCCATGGAAGGTTGATGACTATGTTTATTTACAAACGTTCTTTAATATCTCAGATCATCAGCAGACCTTCAATTCATGGCGTGAAACAGCCAATAAATTTTGCTCAAAGGCCTCCGCTTTCAGGCTTCAGGTTCTTTTAAGTGCCGTAAATCTACGACAGAGGACCCACGACTTTACTTTGCTTACAAAGGAAGCTATAGGATTTTTACGGCCGAAAAAATTCATCGACTCTAGCCGTAATTGAATCCACAGTCTTTGGTCTACGTGGGTTAAGTAGCAAACCTGCTTACATAATTGTTGACCTTGCTGACTATCGCAGTCGTAGCGCAGCTGTTCCCGGGTGTGTGTTGTGTTGTTCGTTTTTTTAATTCGACAGTATAATAAGTGTATTATGCCTCGTGTGTTTATAAAGCACAACGTGTCTTTATATACGATTCATATGTATTGATGGTGAGGAATCGTAGGACCGCTTTTTAGACTACTTTAACCACATTTTTTCAGAGAATTAACCGACAGGGAGCGTGATCATGTATTTTTTCACCAGGACTCTGCCGTTGCTCATAGTGCGGATAATTCCATGAGAGCAATTCTCAGTGTGTTTCCATAAAACGGAGTTATTAGTAGGGATTTGTGAACTCCCCAGTTTCGCATTAACAGCCCGCGATTATCTCTGGAATAAATTTAAAAAATTCCTTTACAAGACCAACCATACACCATACAAGAGTTCAAAGATAATATTCCTCAGGAAATTTTCAAAATGAACTACAGCGAGCGATGAATAATTTCCTAAAGAGATGTGAAAAATATGTGGAGAATGAAGGCGGGCAGTTTCAGCACCGTTGTTAAGTAATATAGTCGATTTGTTTTGTTTTAGTCAGTAGTTCGTGTAAAGAAGAGATACAGTGTATTGCATCACCTTTAACACTTTTAATATTTTCATTCGAATCTTTGAATTATTTTGATTGTTTTATTTTCACCATATTATTCCATAATTGTGTTAAAAGATTCTTATTAAGCATTTTATTTTTATTTAGCATCATATTTATTCAAAAATACAATTAAAGCTAGATGTAAATAAATTACCAATTTATTTTAAAATATTCAATATAAAACGCGGTTAAATCCCTCGTTAGTGATACAAAGCTACTAATAAATATAAATTTCAACTTTTGTAAAACCCAGCTGCCTAATCGACTGCATTATTTTCATTAGTACTTTGTTGATCTACCACTTGCTTTAATCACTGCTTGACATCGTTTGGGCATTGAGAAAATAACAATTGTCTCCTGGAGTTCTTGTAGAGTGCTTGGCTTGTTTCTTGCAATAACCTTCCAGCAGTTCTCAGCCAGATTCAGGTCTGGGCTATTTTCAAGCCATTCTACCACCTTTACACTGTTTTTTTTTTCTAATTATACCTCAAAATAATTATCTTCAAAGTCTTGATAGAGGGAGGTTATCTTAAAAAATGCAGCTTGAAGGATCACCAAAATGGTCAATTTGATTTCAAGAATGCCGAAGTACACGTCTGCATTAACAGCGTCCCTTACGATCATACGATCGAGGCCATGGCTGGAAATGCACCTCCAGATCATCTGATCTTGTGGATGTTTCACTGTTTGTGTTATGCATGAAGGCAACATTTTCCACCATTTTCTGCAACACACGTACATTTTCTCATTAAGTCATAGAGGTTAAATTTAGACTCGTCTAAAAATGATCCTATTCCACATCTCTGCTGTCCATACTGCATGCCGCTGTAGTCGCTTCTGTCTCATTGGTTTAGTCAGCAAAGGTTTCTTTATGGATCGACAGGCAGGAAGTTTTTCTACTCTGATACTTCTGATAGTTCTGCTGGTCACTGAGACATCACACGTGTCTTTCCACTGTCGCTTCAGTTCTAAGGTTGATAGCTAACGTTCACAGAGACAAATTCTTTTCAGTATCCTGTCCTGTTTTCAAGTAGATGCCCTTTTCCTGCCTGTTCCCTTCGCCCTGCTTGCATTGAAATGGTAGACTGGTGAAAACCTGTTCTAGAGATTATGTATCTAGTGCTTAGATAAACGGAGAATTAAGCAAGGATGTACTTTTCTTCCTCGGCGTTAATATCCACTCCTTTGTTCATCTTTTCACCACAATGTCTCAACTAGAAATTCGTCTATATTGTACTTCAGCAATGTAAACTGAAATGGTGACAACAAATAGTGTAGTATTGTTGGTAAATATGCATTTGTAAGTTCAAAAATGGAGACAAAAATACATAAGCAACAAACGACAACAATGGACACCTAAACTTTAAAAGAAACATTGTCGAAGTTATAATTAGGAATGCGAAGGTAGATTTTGCAATACATTTTTCCCCCACTCTAGGTAGTAATAAACTATTTGGAGACAGAAGAGGTTTTATAGGGAAGAAGATGAAGAATTAAAGGTAAATAGTACAGAGATTGAGAAATGCTAACAGTTCTGGAGGACCCAGTGCTAACAATGATGAGCGTGCCTAAACCACTCGCGATCTATTTCCGTATTGATAGCGTCTGTAGTCGGACAACTATGTAAACTCTTTAGAAAATGCGTCACGGTATGCCCCGGGCCTAAAAACAAAATGGAAGCTCACAGCGCTGTGTTTGTGTTGCTTTCTTGGCTCGGCAGAGAGGAATCGCGTGCAACGGAAATGTATAATAACAAACAGTCTGCTTTATATACAATTTTCATTCATATTTATAATACAGCCATCGAGGTATTGTCTTCAGTGTTTTTGACTACGGATCTGGGAGGCCGAGTTCGATTCCAAGAATGCTGTATTCCCAAACAAAAGGATGTTTGCCTGCGGGTTTTCAAGCAGTTGAAGATGATGTTACAGGAAGAACCTGAGTTTCTTTCAAAGACAATCAGTGCTGATAAAACTGGGCTGTATTATTTCGATCCTGAAAGCAAACAGCCAAGCTCTGCATGATCACCAAGACAAACAAAAGCGCAATTGAGGTTGCTTCTGCTGGAATGTTATGATGATCTCAATTTTCGATATTCAAGAAACGGTTTAACATAACATTTTAACTGTCGCCTTCAAAAAATAAAGTTAAGTAATTAATATTTTATTTGTTTGCACATACATGTCTGCAGTCTTAGTACACATTGAAATCTCCGGACCACAGTACGGTAGCACTCCGCTAGAGGAGCCAAAACAAAATGTCGCAGCCCAATAACAGAGTGGAGTCGTGCGGTAATTCATTTTCTGCATTTTAAGGGGAACAACGCTGTAACAATCCATGCTGAGTTGCTGGAACTGTACGACACAGTGGTTCGATGGTGCAAACGAGTTCAGTGTGGTCAAACAAGTGTGAGTGACGAAGATCATTTCTCTGTGAAGAACCGGGAATCGCAAGAGAAGTGGAGGCCTGATGCTCGAAGACCGCCGTATCACAATCCAGGTGACAGTGGAAAAAGTGAAAATCAGTCATGGATCAGTTTTCAACATCTTGCAGACATTTTAAACATGACAAGGATCGCCGCCCGCTGAATTCAGTGACTGCTCATACCCTTCAAAAAAAAAAAAAAAAAAAACCCGCCTAACTGGAGGCGGCAGCAGAAATGTTGCAGCTGATGACTTTTTCAGCTGCCTAATCGCCATGAACGAGTGCTGGGTGTATCACAATGACCCCGAGACGAAGGAGCAAAGCAAGCAGTGGAAACACGTGGATTCACCACCGCCGAAAAAGGCGAATACTTAACACTCACAGGGGCAAACCATCACAGGAGCTACTACTGAAATTTCCTGACGAGGTTACTGGAGACTGTCAAGACGAAGCGTCGCGGCAAGCTCTCTACGGAGGTCTTTTGTTCCACGACAACGCCCCAGCTCATTCTGCACAGAACACAATCACACATGCTGCTTCTTTGGGCTATCAAATTTTGCCACACCCCTTGTATTCTTTTTACATGGCACCCAGGGACTTCTGTCTCTTCCCTCGGATGAAGAAACCATTGCATGGCAGGAATGACGACAATGTGATTTTGAACAGCCAAAATGGAGACTTCTACAACCGAGGTCTCCACCAAGTCATCCATCCTTGGGAAAAAATATGTCGCAGTAAATGGTGAATATGAAGAGAAGGACTAACACCATCACCAAGTTTCATGAGATGACTACCCTCTGTACATCCGTAACTGGGCAGCAGTACTGCTACATGCTGCAAGGTTTCATACACTTAGAAAAGGCCAAATTTCCGTATAATAAGCTGCACCACGGCCGCACATCGCAAATATTGTTGCTGAATACATCATAAAATCTACAGAAGTGAGTCCTTTCCCCTCTCTGTAGTCCATATTTAGCCCCGTGAGACCTTTTTCTTTCCTCATATTGAAGAAACATCTTCTTTGGAGATATTTCCATTATAGAAGCGGTGGTGAAGGTTGCGGAGACGATTCTGAAGGAACTGTCAAAATGTTTTCGCATGTCTTTGAAGACTGGCGGAAACCTGGGACAGGTGCATTGCATCCAACGGGGACTACTTTGAGAAATATCACCAAGATTATGAAAATGAGTAAAGCACGTTGTAAAAAGTGTAATTATTCTTTATGGAACAGCCCTCGATGATCAAACATCAGAACGCGTGCAAAGGTATTTCATAAAATAATACTGAAATCCTTTGTATGAATCCCCCTGGGTGTTTGTTTATTCGCTTTTTATACACACATAGTAATCCGAATATAGAAATAAAAACCACTGTGATTATTGCAATGCATTGATGACGTTACATAGCCAATAATAGAATTAGAACTGTTAGTGCCAAGTTTTTAAATATAGCGTACCTTGAAATGCCAACATTAGCTTACAAGCTCACAATATTGTCATTTAAAGTAATTTTGAATAGTGTATACTCTACATAAGGAAGTAATGTAAGCTGATAACTCGGGAGTTTAGAAATAGGTTGTATTATTGTAATATTAATAGTTGTAAATTTACACAATCGCTCTCTTCTGAAGCCACGATTCACGAATTCAAGCCCGATCAAGGTCGATAGGTTTTTTGGAATAAAATTACAAGTCAACTACGTCCAAGTATTTTTGAATATTGTTTAACACCCTATTTAACTTCTGAGGCATTAGTGACACTGATGATACATGAAATGAAAAATTGGGGAAAGATTTTTTTTTAAAGAAGGAAGTGTCCCAGGCCTAAATTTACGATACTTCCCCGGCATTTACCATTCATGAGAACTGAGGAAAACCTGGAAAAAACCTCAGTCAGGGAAGACAGTTCTGGTGGGAATCGAACCCCAGACCTCCCGCTTACGAGTCCGCACCTTAACGACTTCGGCCACCCAGGCGGTACGTCCAAGTAATACCTTAGCATCATAGTAAATGACACTTGAAGCGATGCTCTGACAAATATCGTGACATCTGTAGGTTTTAAGAGTAACTGAACTCAAAATGGTTCATATGGTCCGGAAGAGGACGTAGGTCTAAGGCTTGTAAACCGATGATGATGTTTTATATTTTTATTCTAATAAATTTCAAACAATTCATATTTCTAAGAAACGATTAAAAAAAGATGCCAATTTTATCCTCTTTAAAATGTGTCATAAGATAAGGGCATCATTTGAAATTCCAAAGTGGGGATGGTTGAGGATAAGGCTTTCTTGAAATGCACGCTTTATATATCTTAAAAAATAACTATACCAAGAAAGTGGGTCAAGTCCTAGTAAACAGAGTTTAACTTTTGGGGGGGGGGTGCATTTTTCGCTCATTTCTAATACCTTATTGGTCAATAACTCATTTGAAATTTTATGCTAATCTCTTTTGATCATGACAAAATCTCCGGGAAATTAAATTACTCAATTTTTAATTTTAAAGTGAACCATGCCACGTAGCTTTGTTTAGAATAAGATCGGCACCTACGAAAACGATTCGGTGGTTCCGCTTGCAGTGCGTCTCTCTCTCTCGCTCTTGCAGCAGCATTTGACTGCTGCGGGGTGCCATGACAGATAGCACTTTAATTTGGCAGCCCGGGAAGAGTTGGTGCTGAGCAAACATCCGTGTATGTGTGTATCCCGCCTAACAAACACGATTAATGGAATTTCCACCTCCGGGCTACATGTCTTAATCAGTTACAGCACCGCCGCCGCTCGCTATTCTTTTTTTTTTTTTCCGAGGGGCGGGTGGGAGCGGGTGGACGGTATTATTTTATTTGAAGCCCCGAGCGCTGCTGGTCAACACGACATGACCCCCACCCCAGTGGGACGGGATGCAGGTTCACGCAATCATAGCAGAGCCTATGATTTCAAGGGATGACCTGCTGTGAAATTTACATCCTACTAACTGCTGCTCTCTTTTCTTTCCAAGAGTTTACAAAGAATTAGCCCCGTGACGTCAGAGATTGGCACCTTGGCACCTTCCCTCAAGGTAGGATTGGCTATTAGCTTTAGATGCTTCTGGTCCTCGGCTTATTCACAGAGCAGTTTTCATTCACTTTCAACTTTTCACTTATAGCTAGCAATTAGAAATGTATCTATTTGCTTATGGTCACAGTGAGAAATGCAGCAAATGTTCACAATCATGGTTATTGTAAACATTTACCTGGTTGTTTGGTAAATGTAGGCAATACAAAGAAACCGCATATTTCCCCACTTTTACCATAAATTGTTCTTATTAACCAAGGCAATGTGGCTAATATTGGTAAATTTAATTGGAGCAGCTTTCCCTTCATATGTTAATTGTTTCATCGCTTCTTCATTTCTGCAAATGTGCTAAATTAGTTCCAAAATGTCTGAATGCTGATCACAAACAACTCAGTTTGACATTCTTCAAGTCTTTCTTTTTTTTTTAAGTTTACTCTTTTGTAACTAAAGACGAATCGTGGATTAGTACTACGAGGGGCATTCAGAAAGTTTTGTTTGAAAATAATGTCCACAAAAACTTGTCTTTTGAGCTCAGTCCTTTGTCTATAGCTGGTGAAAAAACATGAATATTTCTATAGAAAACTTTCCATTCTACATTTTCACGCGCTAAAGCAAGGTGAAAGAGAGAAAAAATCCACGAGGACTTGGTAGCGGTTCATGGTGATCAAGAGTGTTCATTTGATACGACTGCAAGATGCAGTCAATCATTTGAAGAAGGGTGACACACTTTGAAAGACAATTTTCGCTTTTGCCGGCCTCGGAAAGCTGTGAACGAGAGAACAATTCAAAGAGTGAGGAACTTGGTGGAGGAAAATCAGTATATTAATGTTGAAATGTTAGGTATGGAAGTATCAGCATTGACAGTATACTTCATGCAAAAAATCTGACTAAAATGTATTCTACATTTCATAACCAGTGAAGAGGAGAAAATAATAAGCAAGGGAACTGCTGAGCATGTTTTCACCAAATGTCCTAAACGTTTGACGGATATATGCACTGGTGATGAAAGTTGGTTTTATTACTACACCACCCTAAATAAAGCTCAGAACTGCGTGTGGGTAAATGAGAATGACCCAAAGCCAGTTGTTCTTGGACAAGATTTTCGTTCTCGGAAGCGAATGTTCACTATGAAGAACCATTAGTGGTTGACTGTATGCCAGGAGATTTGACAATGATTGGAGAATACTATGACACTTATATTTTGGATCTTTTATTTGAAGAGCTGAGGCGGCGGGGTCCAAAGACAGGAACTTCAAGGCTGTTTCTACTGCACGACAATGCGTCTCCTCACAGAACAGCTGCAAATTTGAGGAAACTGGACGCCCCCAAAGTCCAGGTGATTGACCTTCTACCCTACTTGCGTAGACCATGTGACCTTCTGACCTTGCACCGTGCGACTTCTGATGTTTCCTGGAGTGAAATCTTGCATTGCTGGAAAGCTTTTAAACGAGTGCAGGGCCTTGCTGAAGCTATAAATTCAGTCCTGTTGACAACATCTCAGTCCGAGTACCGTAGTGCTTGTGACAAGTGGTTGCACCTTCTACCACTATGTGTACAGAGAGATGAGTAATTTGAAGGATTGTGAGGACAAGTTTTCGTGGTCAGTCCTTAGTGACTTTAGGTGACTTTAAGGTGACACTTGCAAAACTTTTTGAATGCTCCTCGTTCGATACAGAAACAATAAATAATAATAATAATAATAATAATAATAATAATAATAATAATAAAGGAGGAAACATACGGCTCGACCTGCCCAAATAAGTATGGTGCTCAAAAATCCGGATTTTTGAATAAATCTGTTTTGTGGACAAAATTAATTATAATGACACATTATCTAGAACAGGGTTAAACGTTGACGGGGTTATTATTTTGTATTATGCTTTGGAAAGTTGTGTTGTTTTGTACTGGTCCTGCCTCATACATGGCTACTGCTGCTCCACTACTTAAAACTTTTTATCGTGATTTCATTCATGTAAGTTGTTAAATTTCAAGACCTTCACAAGGTTTCTAAAACAATCGGGAATGAAGAATTCCCTCTTCTCAATTCGATAATTTCCAGTATGAAAAATTGCTTATGCAGGATTTCACTGTTCGGAGAGAAATTCCGTTCCCACCTTAGCCTTTGTAAGACGACGAGGATCATGTCAGTGCTGTATTATTGAAATGTTTTATAAAGAAGTGGTCACAATTATTAAAGAATTACTTGACTCCCATACTGCAACGTGTGTAGAAGCAGTGAACGTGTCCAAATGACCCGTCAATGAAAAAAGACATTGCCTACCAAACTTTTCAGTCATACCGGCAAGCATTGAACACCTAGAACGTAGTTGTAGCTAAGCAATAGTGAAGAATGCCAGGGGAAAATAGAGTGTACTTTGGGTAAAACTGGGAAAAATGATAAAAGTAGGTGGGACAATTTATTAAATAAGAATGTAAAGTTTTCATGTTGCGAAAACTATCAAGAGTGATACTGGGGGGGGGGGGGTGTAATTGCTCCAGTAGGTTTTGATGTTTCGACTACAGCTAATTTGCTTCTCTGACGTTTTTGCAGTAGAAAGAAGTTTTTCTGCTTTCAAGATAATTCTCACCGACAAAAGGCAAAAATTATTTGTGGAGAATTTAGAAAAAAGTTCAGTGATGTGCTGTGCAGATAATTATGAAAGAGAATTAGCATGGACCTGAGTTTAAAAATCTTAAAAGGTATATTTAATTTTGTTCAATATATTCAATTTGTGCGGATGTGTTTATATAATACAGTTGTCTGCCCCCATTTCTTAAATATGCTTATTTGTGCCATGTTTTGTGTATTTTAATGTGTAATTTGTAATGTCAGTGAAATAAATAGGCTTGAAGCCTTAGTCATGTGTGCCTAAAATGCCTCGTTTTACTGAAATAGGACCTAATTCAGCGGCGGCTTGTGAATAAGGGCCAAACAGGCCCGGCTCTCGAAAGAAAGCACTATAACTATTTACTATTTTCTCTTCTCTTGGTGAACAGCAATGTATGGCCTATCAGTGCTTAATTGTATCTTACGCAATAAGCGCATATCCGTTACACTGTAGTAGCGGTAGCATGCGGGTCATCCGTTAGCGAGGGAGGCTCATGGGCCAGCCAGAAAATTTATGAACCAGTAAAGATTTACAACGACTTATATTCTTCCTCCAAGATGGGTTAGTCTTTCTCCTGCTTATTTCTGCGTTCTCTTAAGCCAGCAGGAAGACGGCCCATGGCCAGCCTCGGTATTCTCACTTTTTTTAGAAGTCAAATGTTGGGTTACTGACACCATGCATAACTAGCTAAGGGTTATTTCCGCCCTTTGTTTAATATTGGGTGGCTTCTTCGCTGTTTGTCAGTGAAAAATTGACTTTCACAGTGTTAACTAAGTTACAAAAAAGCGTATCTGTTTTGTGGGCAATTAATAAAGTGGACGTTTTATTGAAGACTCCGTTTTTGCGTCTAATTTTAACTGTAAAGTTGAAAGTGAAACGATTTGAACCTTATCAACCGAAAACTATAGGAACTTACTCAGCAGAGACACAAATTTTAGAAGATGTTTTATGTTATGGAAAAGCATTTTGACTGACAGCGTGTGAAGTTAGAAACGTGTCTTGTCTATAGGCATGAGAAAAGAAATAGAAAGGGCAGATTTCGTTTCGTAGGCTTAAGAAACGACACGTCACAATTTGTTGTGATATTACGATACATCAGCAGGAGGTAAATCGGTTGAAATATTCATAAAATTAATTCCTGTTTCTGAGTTAACTGCAGAAGACTTAAGGCGTACTTTAACAGCTGAATTAGAAGAGTTTCATATAAACCAGAAGTTTATGGCGCTGCAGTTATGAGAGAATAAGTCTTGATAAAAGAGACCTTCCCCCACGCCTTTTCGGTGTAACGCAGTTGTGCTCCTGGCCCAGCTTTCTATAGAGGCCACGAGCCGCCACTGGACTAGTTTGAGCTCAAAAATCCGATATGTAGTTATTACTCTTATCTACAGGTAATAAACAGGTGCATCTCCATCTGTCTGTAGAATACTCTTTTACCGGAGGAAGTTCTGCAATCTTGAGGAATTTAATATTTTCCCAGAACTTTTTGTTAGGGGGGAGGGGGCTTACAGTGTATTTCTGAAAGAAAGCGAGAAAGAAACAAAAAGAAAGAGTAAATTCACAACTACGAAATAAATAACAAAAATTACTTATTTTAGCACTTTTCAGAATTGGTATTGACCTCCCAGCAAATCTCCCACGTTGCTTTCTTCTGTTGAGTAAAAACATTAATTTATTTGTTTTTATCATATCGTTATATATGAATACCAAAATCTGCAGATGAAGATTTTAGGTTTGTAAAAGGCTTTCCCTTAGGCATAGTTTTACGTTAAAACATATAGGACAAATAAACAATGTACTAGATCTATTAATGACTGAAACCATTACTTGTTTGTCCAGCAACGTATGAAATATGATACAAAATTCCTTGATGTCACAGAATGCAATGCTATGTAAGTGTCACTCACTGTGTGAGTGTTGTTTATGAAATAGAAATAGATGTACAAAGTGGTTCATTTATCATTTGTAACGTTGACTATTAAACAAGACCCTAAAAGTTTTTTTGAGACAGTTTTGTTAGATTCTTTTCCTTAGGCAGATACTCTAAACTTAAACCTTGAACGTTTCCTTCCTCCAAAAGAAAGTTTTCTCAATGTAATATCACGGACCATCACGTGTGATCTCTCAGTAGTGAAAATTAAACACTCTTAGAAATTTTTTTATTCATCAGATACGTACCTAATGGTGCATTTTACTTGTTGCTCCGAAACCGCAAACTACAACATAAATTGTCTTTGGCATTCTGTATCAGCGGAAAATGAACCACGTTGTTTCACGATGTTATGTATCGGTTCTTATTGTAATGTACGTGCTGTATTTCTCATACATAAAGATTGTGTAATAACAGCATAAGTTAAGTGCGTTACGCTATTGCCCAAGCAGTAAACACGCAAACAGGCTTCATGATCAAGAGAGTTGACCGGCTATACAGCAGCGCCGCCACTCGTTACCATTCGGAACAATGATTTACACACACCAAAGTATGTTCTCGCTGAATTCCACGGAATTGTTTCGTTAGTTTAAAAATTATACGAGAAAATCCGAGGCCGAGAGCGTGTGAATCACTATATAGGAAACCACTTTGCCACTCGATGCAGATAACTTAGATATCTAGTACACCAGCCATAATCAAACAGAGACCTTGTTAGAGGGGTTGTGTTAAACCCCGCCTTTATAAGTACCGTGAAAGTTACACTGAATGTCATTATGACGCCGCGGAAACATCGATACGAAAACGCTGTATGTAGAGGTTGATTTGCTAACTACGCAGTACTATTTGACGTAACAAACATAAAGCCTTATAACGTTACTTTCATTACATTCGTTATCCCACTTTATAATAACAGGCTATTATCTACCTCCATCCCATTACTGTACAAATGCAGTGCAAAAGAGCGGAGTTGAAAGGTAAATGTTATGAAATGAGACCGTATCAATCATGGAGTTCACTTTGCAGTACAGGATGTTAGTGCTATGCGTTCTGCAAATTAAAACGTCAGAATGAGTGATGTTCAAGCAAAGTTGAGCCTGGTTCTTAGGTAAGAGCATTATGTAACAGGCACTGTAAAAGTACTTTGTCAATCGAACACTTTCAGTATTTTTTATAAAAAGAATATATGCGTCTGTTTTGCCGAAAGCGCTGTTTTCACTTTACTTGTTCGACCCCAAGTTAATAGAAGTCATGTGCGCGATGGGTGTTGTTCTTTTTAATGTCAATTACAAGGTAAGTAAGTTACAAACCAATGTGCAGTTTTATATATTTGGATGAGACACCTGAGGATATTGCCAAAGTGTGGCAGCATTAGGCAATTGGTCACATTCGACACTAGACGACCGATGTTTACAATGGCGAAACAGCAGTTGCAATATGGAAACGCCTCTGAATGAGTGACAACTTTCGATCAGCGCTCCGTTGTGAGATTTTTGTGGGCAAAAGGTATGGAATCAAAGATTATTTATAAATGAAGATGTTCATTAAACCGTCTGTTTCCGCCTGTTCACAGGCTGATTTTCAATTCTCTTCGATCACTTTCGAAGGAGCTTTTTTCAGGTAACACGTGCACATCTTTTAAACGTTATGTTGTGTTTCACGGTGTCATCTTACACTTGCGGCATGTGAGTTCTATCGCATTTAAATAGTGAGGCTGTCTCATTATGATATGCGAATGTGCCGCAACAATTTCATACCTCTTGAAAGTTTCTTTGTTCAGTTTAATTAACTCATATAATACAGGTTGCGTCTACTGAGGATCGAACTCATGTTGTTATTACGAAGCTAAACCATCATTTCAGATTTATGAGTCGATGACACTTTATTAATTTCCTTAGAACGATAGGGACATGGTTCACTGTTGGGAGTAATGTTCGGTGATAGATGATCTAAGAACCAGTTTCTAAAAATAGCGCTGTCCTTTGTCGATTTTGATTTGAATGTTAGTAGCATTTGGAATAAAACCAGAACACCCAGCATATAAAATAATAAAACGCCCACCTTTCCCTATTTAAGTTTTAAGGAGAAAATCAATCTCGTTGTTCTGCCAAATCTGGCTTTTGAATGACTGTCATTTAATCTTTCATCTAAATAAATAATAGTGCGATCGGTAGCTCCTCAATTCCTTCATTTTCCGTAAAAATGTAAATCTTTTTAGAAACAATATCCGACCTTTCCATTAACAATTTCCTTACCTGTCAGTTTTTTACATGCCCAAAATTTATTTTCGTCAGTATTTCTCT
The DNA here is from genome assembly GCA_030762175.1 of Metallyticus violacea. Classification (NCBI taxonomy): domain Eukaryota; kingdom Metazoa; phylum Arthropoda; class Insecta; order Mantodea; family Metallyticidae; genus Metallyticus; species Metallyticus violacea. The sequence continues at coordinate 11,112,741 of CM060832.1, read as the reverse complement.
TAAACTTCATATACTCCCCTTAATTAAAACAGAACTTATATCCTGTAGACTTGGTAAAAAAAATCAGTTGTGTATAACGAATATATCACACGTCTTAAGGCGGCAGCAGTAAATGAATCTTTACAGTTTTACATGGCGTAGTTCGGATGTTTTTCTTTCCCGGAGTCAGCAAACATTTCCACCCGTAAAAAATTATGAACATTTATAACAATCTCTATACCATAGAGCTTTCCGCGTCCCCAATACACATCCTATTATTATTATTATTATTATTATTATTATTATTATTATTATTATTATTATTATTATTATTATGGAGATTAAACCACAAAGTTATTGGTATACTATTAATTAAATGAAAATATGACCACTGACAGCTGTATTGTGTGGGTATTTTCAAACATTTTAATATGTAACTATGTTTATGAACTGAGTCCTTGGTATCATTTTTACATTCACTAAAATTGAGAAATAACAGAAAGTTTCGACTTATCTTGTGTACTTAAGAAGTTTTAAACTGTCAAAAAACCATACTATTATTTAAAACAATTACAATGTACTAAGCAAATGTATACAATCAACAATATACAATTGAAAGTTTCATCAATTTTCGGTTGCTTTGAAAGTTTATTATTGCAATAAAAACATGTACAGCAAATGTTTTCTGAATGTTATTATAGAGCGCTCTTACGTACAAATATAAATTTCACACACATATTAGATTAATATTTCACATTTGTTATCTTCACGACAATGTTTTTGTTAAATATGAAATACATGCATCGTTATAAATACAGTTTATATGCTGGGTTATTTGTCCTTTTATTTTGAAACAATAGGGAAAAAACGCTAGAGCACGTTTTAAATTTCGGTTTTCAGATATACCCCTACTCCTAATAGTCTGATTTTTCTAGTTTTCAGAAATTATTTTTCTTATTTTAATAGAATGTAATACGCCGAGTTTTGTTGTTAAAAGCCGCTAGAACGGTTTTTAAATTTTGAGTTTCAGGTAAATCCCCACTCCTAATAACCTGATTTCACTGATTTTCAGAGAATATTTTTCTTGTTTTATTTCAATGGCATTTATCGAGTTTCCTTTAAAAACAATTAAAATTTCTGCCGCAAGAGCGATTTTTAAATTTCGCTTTAACCTCTACCTTTTATTTTTTATTTTTTTATTCCCCATCCCTAATGGCTCGACTTTATTAATATACTCGTATTTTAAAGATATATACCGAGTTTCGTTGAGAAAAAACAAAAATTGCTACCGTTAGAGCATTAACAGATATTTACATATATATGTATATGTGATTATATAGATATAAGACTTTTTATTGTTATTTTGGTGCCTAGTGGTAGGATCTCCGGAGGTTTGAAGAAAATTTTCACACTTTTTTCATGGTACAACAGCAATACATTCCTTCGGAATTTACTAAAAAAGAACATTTATTACGATATTTAGAGCAAAGGCATAGTTGTGCAATTCAACAACATTTACAAGCATGCCACTGACGCCTGAATAACTATGTAAAGGGCTGTGATACAACGGAAGGGGTGCAAATATTTCCAAGAATTATGTCAAAGCCTGGTTGTTGTTCCTAATAATTTTACGATCCGTGGAAGACAAGGACAGTAGAAAACATGCCAACTTAAATCTCACGGGCTCTAGTGAAAGTCATGCATGGTTCCTTCGGTTCAGTTCCAGGTGATGTAGACGCTGACAGAGAGAAGATCAGACTTCTTTGAAATAGAGTCGCTTTATCCATACACACATGTGTAGGAAATATCGCCCTTCTCCCTGCTCTGTCCCTTGAATAATACACGTAGAAATTCTTAGAATACAGGTAGCGCTGAGGAAGGGATGGAGGAGTTTTGTGAAGAAAAGGGGCCCTCCCCCTCCACTTTCTAAATCCAGAGGCCTAGACTTCCACGACGTTGAATTTTTCATGGCATCTTTGAAGCAGCTATAAAAAGCAGTGGATTCAATGTATAGATTGCCGAGCCTCTTTATACATAACAGCGGAGAAAGGCTTTCTTCTATTACTTTACCATTTCCACTCATAATTGATACCCGCGGAAGTTGGGGAGGTGCGGCGCGCGCCCGGCTTTGTGTGCCAGGGCCTGGGTAAATAAACCCAGAGTCGAGGCTATGCCCTTCCACCCCGCTATTGTATTCGCCCCTCTCCTCGCCTATACAACTAATTGACCTAGCCTTCTATTCACTTCTCTTACAGTTGCTGCAGATGTTCGTACTGTGCAAGGGTTCAACAGTTTGCAACGTTCTGAGCCCTTAAGTTTATGTTATCAGCTATAGTTTTATGTTTCAACATTGTTTTGGCATGTTTTCACATTAAGGGACCCCCAGGGAATTTACCGCAGTACTGTTGGGCTGCAAGAAGGCGACATGTGGGTACAAATGACCAAAAGTCTGTCCATAGATCCCGGGTTCAATTCCTGTCAGGGTTGATGGATTTTTTTCGGGTGTAACAACCCGTAAATATCGAAGGGGAATAAGGAAGTAAAGCCGTGTGTCCCGTGTCGTAGATTTACGGCATGTAAATGAGCTTCAAGCCCGAAAGAAAAGGCATCCGAGCAAAATTTACGTGCCGTTTCACGCCTGAATTGAATGGGAAACTGATGACCTGAGATGTTAAAGAGCGTCCGTTAATAAACCAAATCAACCCTAGGGAAAGCATTGTTGCTGGATCCAAAATGTTGTGTCATTGGTGATGCCATGATAGCGAGCAGAGCGCTGTTCTATTGTTTATTTTCCTGTTTTAAGTCTGGAAAGTGTGAACATTCTTGTAAATGCAATGAAGATTCAGAGAGAGCGTTTTCGTGCGATGATCTTGTGCTATTTCAAGTGTGGCTTAAATAAAATGCAGTCACTTGAATGTTTGAGGGGGAGGGCTTTTTTCCTTCACCTGCTACTGTGTTCCGCTGTTTTGGAGAATTAAAGGGTGCGGCAATCTCTTTAAAGATGAAGCAAAGGGTGGCAGACGAACAACAGTAGTGAGTGAGAAGAACATACCTCTGTGGAAACAATGATCAGAAAGATCCAAGACTAGCCTACAAGGATATTGAGCTGGCATTAGCGTTAGTTCGCCGAGTGAGCATCTTCATGAAAAAAAATCTTCAAAATGTTTACCCCCATAATTTATCTGAAGCACAGAATGGAATGGTGCCAAAAAATGCTGCAAAGATTTAACTGTGGAAATTCTCGCCGTGTTTCAGACATTGTTACAGGTAACGAAACAGGGATGTATCAGTTTGATCCAGAAACAAAACGCCTGTCCACCATTTGGGTTTTCGCTTATGAGCAACCAACCGTCAAAGTCAAGAGGCCAAGGAATTTGGTATAGAAAATGTTTGCCTCTTTCTTCTCCATAAGTAGTCACGTGGGAATCATTGTGCTTAATAATTAGAGAATGTTACTGCAAAGCGGTACACAGAAGTTTGCCTCCCGAGAGTGTTTCAGAACGTCCAAGAACGGCGTTCAAAGACAGGATTATAGGCATTTTGTTGCACTATGACAATGTATCTGCTCACATCGATTATGCAACAACGGAGTTTTTGCAAGGAATGAGTCCCGACCTGGCACCATGCGATTTCTGCCTGTTTCCTACTGTGAAGAACCAACCTCGAGGTCACCGATTTTCTAGTCCCGAAGAAGCGGTTGCAACATACGAGGAGTTATCTGCAGTGCCGAAAACTGAGTGACGTGGATGCTTCCAGATATGGTTCCAGAGTGCCAGGGGGAATACTTTGAGTAACTGGGACAAAGAAAAAATTTCTATGAGTATTCTCATTTCTTGTCTCAATAATTATCTAGTGACTATCGTAATAAAATTATTATTCTAAGTAGGTTTTAAAAATTAAAGAGCTTAAGGCTCCTTTTACAAAATAGTTTATCCTGGTTTCATTTCTTCTGTTCTTGACATGCAAACGCTCGGAACTGGCACATTTAGTTAGAACGCTGTGCGCAGGTGTATCGGCTAAACCATTGTTGTTTTCTTTGTTTATGAGGAGTAACAAATGGCATAATCCGTGTCTGTAATGAATATTCCTTCTTTGATGTTGCTAATTTCTTATAGCACTCAAAAAAGTGAAGAAAGACACTAAAAAGGGACATTCTCATGTAAAGATTAGGTATGAACTTTCTACTTCTGCCATAGAAGATGACGACCTGAATAATTATAGTAAAACTGAGGAGAGACTTGGCTTACTATATAGGATTTAAGTTAATTGATTTATCCATTATTTCATAGCAATAAACAGTGCACTATTTGGCTCAAAAAGCTAGCAATTACATAATGGAAACAGGTATGGTGTTGTGTGTACATTGTGTATAAAATGCAACAATTGTGGACTTACGTAAGAGTTTAAAACTTCAGGCACAAAAGCCATGCTTATGAAGCAAATGCTATGGCATGAGATACATTGGTGTGGGAAGAGAGGGCACAGTTTAGTATGTGGGATAATGGATATGCCTTCATCATTACGATATACTGATACAAATAGCAGCTCCTAAATTGTGTTCAAAAGGTTTGTGATGACTCCATGACAAATCCTACTGATTTGTGTATCAGCTGACGGTATCCGAGTGAAGCATGGGTTTCATTTCACACACTGAAGAAACTTAAAACATTCGAGACGAAGTTAGGTATATTAATGATAGGAAACTATGCATGTCAGTGATAGATTACGAAATGTGTAATATGTTTCTCGAAATATGAGCAACATTTCCAGCACCTGCTCTGTTATTTAATATGTTGTAACTATGTATTAAAATGATGAAGATATAGAGCGCTACGATTCTAAGCAAGAAAATTCCTGTGGCGACGTCTAACCACCATTCAGTTGAACTTCTAGAGCTAGTCAATAAAGATTGAACATTATTTTTTCTCATCACACAGTGGAAATACGATGGGGAAATAATTATTCATGAGAAGAGCACATCTCACGTTGTTAGTGGAAAAAAATTGGAAACACATACGTGCATTCATCTTAGTGCAGGCTGCAAAGAAACGAGCAACATTCTACTTTTAAAGTTTTCCTTCCATCTGCAGAAATCTGGTATTGAAGCGTATGCGATATTCCTGTTACCACAATCAACCGCGCCTCGGTGTTTCAACGAGTTTAAGGGTATAAAGGATATATATTAAGGATATAAAAACATTCACAAGAGAAGGACTTACTACAAATGAAACTAAACGGCGTATATGGGGAAGCATCGTCCTCATATTCTACCGTAAAAGAATGAGCCAAACTTTTTCGAATGGATCGAGAAAGCATTGAAGACGAGGAGCGTGCAGGTCGGCCCTTGGAGTTGTTCATTCCTGAAAACACTGCTCTTGTAGAAGACCAGCGGCTCAAAGTTACACAATTAGCAGCAAAATTGGGCCTTTCTAAAACAACAGTCCTTCGAATTATTCATGAACATGTAATCATGATTAAGGTTAGTACCTAGACTTCTTTCCTCAATCCAAAAGCAGCAACGAGTCATCTGTTTTCTGCACTTTTGGAGCTCTGCCGTGGCAACAAGAGAGAAGTTCTGAACCATTGTTACAGGAGATGAAACTGTGGTCCTCTACTATGATCCCTTGTCCAAAAGAGAATCAATGGAGCGGCGTAAACCTGGCGAAGCATCGCCTCTAAAGGGCTAGGTCACTTGTCAACCAAGGAGATCATGGCCACAATCTTTAGGGACTGTGAAGGAATACTCATCATTGACTACAAGGAGAGGAACACCACCGTAAATGGAGGGTAAAATGCTGGTCTACTGCACAGACTACGTGCTTACGTCAAAGAGAAAAGGCGAGGAAAGCCAAGTGGTAGTGTGCGCCTTCTTCATGACAACGCACCTGAGTACACAGCTCTTGTTGCAAAGAAAGCCGTGAAGAAATGTGGCTTCAAGGATGGCGACCATCCACCCTACAGCCCAGATCTAGCTTCCAGTGATTGTTTCCTCTTCTCAAAACTCAAGAAAGACCTTCGAGGAAGGAAATTTAATTATGACGAAGAAGTGATGGATGAAGTTTATGCCCATTTTGCAGACAAGACGCCTGACTATTTGGCAGGGGAGAGATTGAAATGTTAATTCAAATATGTGAGAAGTGTATTGCAATAAAGGGTAACTATATTGAAAAGTGAAATATACTTTCTGACTTTATCATATCTAGAAAATGCTTAAGCTTACAAACTCGTTTCTTCATTGTTAGGCTAGAACTTTTCAGACGCGCTCTTATGATTTCAGTTTCGAGTTTGTAAGTTTTACTACTCGTCATTGTGTTAGGAATAAAATGAAGATACATTCACATTCGTCTTAAACGTGTGTGGTTCTGCTTGCGAGATCCGATCACAAGAAGTTGGGAAGTAAGATGTCTTCCCCTACCTGACTACGGAGATTGTTGAAATATTTCTCACTTTGCTACCCCTAACTTAGTGGGTCCCTCTCTTTGTCGGACTTGTATAATTAGCCCCGGGTAAAGATTGATTTTGTAATTAGATTCCTTTATCGCCCGAGGAAGCGTGCGTTGAGAGGGTACTTATTCATTTGCTTTGCGGAAAGGGAGTCTCCATCTGGAGCAATTGAGGTGAGGGAGGTGGCAGATTAGTTTCATTAGCAGTGGTGGTAGCACTGCCTTCGGGCAAAGTGGCCAGGGGAACTGCCCCAGCGGTCCCGCTTCGTATTTGTTTGTTGCCACATCAGCGTCATCTTGTTAACGGGCGTCGCATTTGTTTGGCCAAGGTACGGCGCCCGGAAAATTAAACCCAACAAGCAGAATAAGTGACGGTGCCTTTTTAGGGCGGACAGGGAAAGATTCTGCTGTCCGCTTGCTCGGAGCTTAATGAAAAGTTGTGTTTCAAGATGTAACATCTCCTCAAGCGCTCTTTTAACCGCTAATTTATCACCCTTTCCTCTTTAAAATACTCTATCTCTCTGTCTACACGTTCCTTTTAGGTCATTTGTTTCCCTGAATACCTTTGAGCAAGCGCACAGCAACAGCGTTTAAATACAACTTCAACAGGCTCACGGGTTCAACGATCGTACGTGTTTTTATAATATATTAGATCTGTTTGATTTAGCACAAGATATAAACATATACATTCAACAATTAAATAGGCTAAATCCAATAAAATAAATAAAAAGATATTAACGTTTAAAAATATGAAGAAATCCCATTGTGAATGATATGCAGCTAGAGTTAATCTGTTTGTTTCACCTCCCCTTTCCCGATTATTAAGCTTTTCAGACCTGAGAAGTCTCACTTTCATCAGAGATGTGTCTAATTTCTCCTCTCCTTCCTTGTCTGCCAGCAAAGCCCAGCATGACCATCTCATGAACACAGGTTCGATCCCATAAAGGAGTGTGGTAGATACTTGGGGATAGGTTCGGCGAGAACATGTTTTCTAAAAGGAATTATGAGGCGGGGAGAGGCACAACGAACTGCGGAATTAAATAAGAATTCGGGGCCTATAGCGAGACTATAAAGTGTAAAATCATAATATGAAGTAATGGCTTCGAATTTTTCATGGAAACCAAACTTTAATTGGATGCTATTATGAAAAGCTGGAGATGGGAGGGAACAAGACATAGGCATCCAAATTAAGAAAGGGATTAGAAACAATAGGGATGGACTCCGTTTGGATGGCGGGCACGCGGAACAGAAAGAGCGCATGGAGGAAAGTTAGGAAGCGCTTTAGGGATATGGGTAGGAAGCAGACAATTACGCAATGCAGAGAAATGACTGCTGAAAATACATACGAGCCTAAAATCGGAATGGGGAATGGAGCAGTACATTAAATCAGGTACTAAACTCGCTAGACAGGGGCTCGCGTGGCTCAAACTAGAGGCATGGGAGATGATTAACATCTCTAACGAATGAGAGCGGAGAATATGTCCCACCTGTAAAGAGAGCGAATCATGAACACATTCTGACTGAATGTAAAGGTACAGAAGAGTAACGGGAAAAGTATCTATCGCACTACTTTACAGGATCGAACAGAGCGAGATGGTCATGCTGGGCTCTGCTTGTAGGTAAGGAAAGAGAGGAGAGATTAGGTAAATTTCTGATGAAAGTGAGACAGGTCAGGTCTGAAAAGGCTGTTAACCGGGTAGGGGTTTGGGGCAAAACAAATTGATTGAAACAAGGTGTGTGTCATTCATTATGAAATTTCTTTATAATTTTATATGTATTAAAATTATTCTTCTGGTATTTCTTATTTTATTCTATTTCTATTTTTCATTGGTTATTTCATTTTATTTTATTATTTATTTATTTATCTGTGCTCTCATTACTGAGTATGTTTATATCTTATTGTTGGGACCGTGTGCCTGTTGAAGTTGTTTTGTATTGTATTGGTGCCACTGTAATAAATACACTACTACTATTACTACTATTACTACAGTCAGTCCTGGTGGTGTAGTGGTTACCATACTTACCTCCTACACTCAAGAACGCGGGCTCGGACCCGGCCAGGACCGATGGATTTTTTCGGGCGTAAAAACCCTAAGTATGGCTTCCTTCGGAAGGGAAGTAAAGCCGTGTCGTACATTCACGGCATGAAAAAGAACCTCAAGCATGAAAGAAAGATCTCTGAGCAAAATTTGTCGGTCGTTTCACGCCCTGAGTTGAATGGGACGCTGATGACCTGAGATGTTAAAGAGCGTCCATAAATAAATCAATCAAAAAAAAAGACTACTACTGCTACTACTACTACTACTACTACTACTACTACTACTACTACTACTACTACTACTACTACTACTACTACTACTGCTGCTGCTGCTGCTGCTGCTGCTGCTGCTGCTGCTACATTATAAGCGTTTAAGATACATGTTCGTTATTAACGTATCACCATGAGGGCGGTTCCATTACAGCGAGTGATGGAATAATCAAATGAAAAAAAAATATTTGACTCGATAATTTGTTTTATTCCATTATTTTAATAATGATTAGATTACTTAATGATCTGATTTTTCCCCGAATGAAGATAAATGACGTACTTTGAAGAAAGTAATGATAATTATTTTTAATGAAAATGTACATTGTAGTAACCTACATACAGCATGCATAAACAGATCTCGAGATTATTGTAATTTCAAACTTACAAACTGATGATGTGAAAGACGTGGCCAAAACATCTGCATTGCATCAAATAAAAATTCGAAGGTTAATTCGCACTGTTTCAGTTGACCACGTAATAAATGTACCTTGTGGTTCACGGTTGTAGCAATAAAATAATCGAAATAAATAGAAAAAGAAATCGCTTGCTCGGTTATTGAAGCAGCCGAATATAAACAAACAAATGCTCTTTTTCGACTGTGAGGATCCGCCGCTTGTTCATTTTCTTAAGCATGAGGTCACAGTCAACACATACTTTGCAGAAACTGAGACAAGCCCTAAAACGACAAACTGCTAACGAACGCATTGTCTTCTTCATGATAACGCTCATCCCCACACTCATCAACTGGTGAATAAAACACTTCGCGATTCGGCTGAAAAACACTTCAACGTCCCTTAAACAGCTCAGCTCTTCATTCATGTAATTTTTTCACACTTGAAGAGTTATATTCTTGGACATCGGTTTGAAACACGAGGACGTGTATTGCTGGGTGAAGGAGAATAATAAATATATTAACAGTGAATGTGAGTTAATGGACATTACTTTTGAGGTAATGAAAGTTTTTGATATGCTTTTTTCCTCGACCCATTTTTTGTTTTACTGCTGCTTTTCATCATTTTAATTTTACTGTCCATTAGGGTGAGTTAAACTTGTTAACAGTATTTGTGGCACAACTATAATTGTTGAAAATAAAAAGTGGTTTGTGGGTTTTAACTTGATCTTTTCCTGGCAAGATCTGAGTTAGTGAGAGAACAGTGAAGGAAGAAGGTTATGGTCGTTTTGATTCATATGACAGTCTCTTATTACGTAAACCGTGACGAACCGACCATGTCGAGCAGTGTGTAAAATGTCATTGTAGAACGGGCTGTCACGCAAACCCTTTCCCCTGCGCGTAATATGGACCTAAGGAGCCAGAAGGGCTTCTGTTTTTATTTTCCAGGTCCCTGACTACTTTTGGCTGATTTCAACGTTAGCACTGACCAATTTGGTCAAAACCAGGCTTCCAATTTTTTAAGATCATAAATGTTTTTCTTTATTTGGACAAATTATCGTAACGTTTATTTAAAATATTCTCCATTTGCTGTCCCATGTCACCAGATATACTTAATAAGTCAGGAGTTTGAATTAATTGTCAGTATTCCTCTTGTTTCAATCCAGACAATCGATTGAAAATAAAGCATTGTTTTCAAATGACCCCACAAATAAAAATCTACTGTGTTTATGTATGAGGAGGGAGCAGATCAGCTAATGTGTTTTTCATAACTAGTCAAATTGTTCGTTCAAGGCATTTATGACTACTCTGTTTGTATTTTTAATATAACTAAACCGTACAAGTATCGACCACTAGCTCTGCATTTGCTACCACGGCCGGCATAGGAATGCTCGTTGATTGAGGGTAAAGTATTTATCTACTGTTCATATATATACCAAGCGACTAACCCAGTTTTTAATATTTTTTCTTCTTTTGGTTACGAAAACCTCACAAAATGTATATATTTATCAACATGTTGAACTCTATTCGTTCATTTTTGCACCAGTACATGAAAACACTTTCCATGGCAAAATTTGTTATAGATTTCAGAAGTAAAAGTGACTAACTCCATTTATATTTTTTATGTTTATTTTCTTTACGTTGCTTCTTTCTATTTATCATGACATGGTATTCGCAATTATATGTAAAAATTATCAACAATATGTGTGAACTAAATAAATTATTTTCAACAATGTTCATATTGCTTTCGTGGTTTGGCTGAATGTTTTATTTCATCATTTGCAATGTTATATCCGAACAGAATACTACAAAACAGTTCATAGTGAGAAAGATCCATTTTCTGGAGCTGAGGACAGCGATCATAATCCAGACTGCATTCTACACACAAGTACTTTGCATCATATAGTAGAAAGGTATCTGAGAGCTCAACTTCGTTGGTGTTCAAGTTATTATTCAGCTTCTAAGAAGCGACGTAAGGTCAGCACAGTGCAAGACCATTTTATTCGAAGATCGTGAATCTGAAGTTATCCACAGCAGGTCGTCAATATAAACCAGGTTACTCTACACTCAAGTGTTCGTCCAGTTACCATGAGGGCAGATCTTATGTCTTTCCTAATGTATATTCCTCCTGTGAACCACGACCACTACAGGAACCTAATGACCGCTCGTGAGGAACAAAACGGTCAAGTGTCAGAGAATTGTGATGTTATTTATTGTGATGATTAGCCACACTGAGAGTTAAGGTGAAACATAACTGAATTTTTTCAATTGACAATGTGACAAACTCATGAAGAAAATACAAATTTGCTATTATTCTCTATTTCAGCGTTTATCTGCGTTGTATTTTCATCAAATTTGAACATCATACAATATTATAATTATCATAGTATTGTTGTGATGAATAGTTAAAATTGGCGTTTCAATATGCGTTATTTAAACTATTTTTTTTCTGTTTTTGCTGTACTGGAGTTAGTCAGTTTGTCTCTGAGTGGCATACATACTGACATAGTCTGCTCATCAATTTGGAACTCAATGTTAGCAACAATTTCTAAGTTTCTAGTTAATATTTCAAGAAATGAGAAGCCAAATATTGCAGTCAAGAGTTACACTGAATTTTTAGCTTCAACATTGTTTTAATTTTTCAACATAATCCCTCTTAAGATCAATAATTTATTCCAGCGGTGCCCCAATGCCATTACCCCGTCCTTGAAGTGGCTTCCTGAAAGAATTGCGAAATTCTGCTCTATAATATAATAACCTTTTGAATTTATTAAAAGTTCTGACTAGCAAGGAATCTTTTGGAACTGATGAAAGTCAGAGGGAGCCACCAAATATGGGAGTAAGGTGGATGCTCGAGCAATTCATTCTTCAAATCTCTCAATTTTCCCATTTTTATAGAAGTGGGAAAACGCTTTTGTGACTAGGTGTAATGTCTTGGTGAATGTCCCCCCCCCCTTTTCTTGCAAATCTTTTTCATTTGCTTAGTTTAAAAGTTTGAAGTAGCGCTCTTCGTCCTTCTGATGATAATTAATTACTAAAATTCTTTTGGGGCTACCTTTCCTGCAATTGGAACCGATTTTTCCCTTCTTTGCCACTGAACAACCGGCTTCTGTTCACTTTTTCGGTTGTGATATGTGATGTTGGATCTATATAAGTCTCATGCACAGTTATAAACCGGAACACAAATGCAGTTCTGCTGCTGTTAAGGTGTTTCAAATATTGCCACATTTTCATAACAATGCGTTTTTGATCTACTGTTAGGCGTGACACTCATCTAACATAAATGTTTTTCACGTTGAGGAACTCTTCATGCATATGTATAGTATCACCTAATCCCAAATCATGTGTTTGTTGCAGTTTTTGAACGTCTTCCACAACGGTTATCTTCAAGGCTTGTAAATTCAGCTGTCCTTTTCAGTCGTTGAGAATGACAACAACTTTTATAATTTACTATGACTTTTCTTTGGCGTTAAACTATCTTTTACAAAGAACTTTACAACCGCACAATACTCTATTTTATCCATTTTATGATATACCCACAATACATTTTTGTAATCTTTAACATCTCAGGTCATCAGCGTCCCATTCAATTCAAGACGTGAAACGGCCGATAAGCTTTGCTCAGAGTCTCTTCTTTAAGGCTGGAAGTTCTTTTACATGCCGTAAATCTACGACATGGGACCCACGGCTTTACTTCTCTTCCGAAGGAAGCCATGCTTAGGATTTTTATGCCCGAAAAAGTCCACGATCTTGGGTTTAGAGCAATTACTTGTATTACTCTACAATTATAATTACAATTACTCTACAAACCATTCCGAATTACCCGTGATTTTTACAGAAATAACAAATTTCCTTCTTTATTTATTTCAAAATGAATGAAAACGTATTATACCTCAAATGTAGAGTATCTTTGGTAGATTATTAACCTCTATAGAAAATGTTGAAATTGTCCTCCGTCCTATATAAGACATAATTCAACAATTCTATGCAGCTGGCTGCTCGTTGGAGGAATGTTTTATCAGTATCATCAATCTCCTGTGTGATGTTGTGCTTCAGATGGTCCAAAGTCTGGGGGGGCATGCAGCATTAACTCTGTCTTTTAAGTAACCCCATAGAAAGAAGCCCGGTGTTGTCAAATCAGGAGATCTCGGTAACCACAGGTTCTTGCAGATTATCCGGTCGTCAAAGAAACTTTCAATTAGCACCATGCATTGGTTCGATGCATGGCATATAGCAACATCTTGTTGAAAATATTCATGACCCAGCTCTACATCGTTCAGTTAATCAAGAAACTCCATGAAAACTGCAGTGTTTACAGTCTGATCATAAGAATTAACGATGTTTGTCAGTGCCATTATTGTTTACTTTCAGGAGGATTGCGATTACCATTCTGGTAACCCCTTCGAGTTGTAATTGAGTTCGTAATCCAGCATTGCTTCACAAGGAAGAGTAGTCGATTTAATGTGTACTGCATTTTCACAGCGACTAGAACAGAATATAGAAAACAGCTGCTAAACATAAAAGCCAACAAAGGGGAACAACAAATAAACATCTGCGCATCTGTGACAGGGAATCAAAAGTCACAAATATTGCGCTAAATTTAAAATTAAACTCAGCACATTGGATGAATTTCCAGTCGAATAAACAAAGAAACTCGTTACTTCTATATAAATCACTTGTATATAGGTGTGGCAAAAATGTATGTTAAAATTTAGGGAAACATTCCTCACATATATAGAATTAAAAATATAATATGAACATGGATACGGAATTACTTTATTTTCTTGTTAGAGCCCCTTTTTACACCTATACGACGTAGCAGAATATAAAAACAAAAATGTGGGAAATAGAAAACCATACGAAATGTTCGAAATGTCCTCCACGGATACTTCCATCAACCCGCCGTCGCATAGACTCCCTGATGTGCTGATGTCTGGCAGCCTTGCAGAATACAAGCGAGGATTCTCTACACCTTCTGCTAATCCATACAGCATATGAGCATTTGTCAATTCTGCATTTGAATACCTCACTTTACTATACCTGCAACAAGATCCGTAAACATACAGAACTGACACTACGTGCTCGGTGATAACTCGAGCAACGAAGTGAGCAGTATAACAAGCGGACTGCATGGTGCAGAACCACGAAAACGGTGGAATTGTAGACAAAGGGATCTAACATTTTCGAACCCACGTATTTAAACATATTTACATAGTCCATATGCAAAGAATGTTTCCCCAAAGTTTTGATGAACTTTTTTGTTGCTTCTAGTTTTCTATATAAAAAGTCCATGTTGTCTATATCAAAAGTATTTTGGGATAAGATTTATTATTATACATTTTAACACTTATGTTTCGTGTACGTAAAATTTACATGAGAAATGTATTTACAACTATTTCAGGCGGCTAAACCTTTAGAAAACATTTGTAGAGATTCAAAACAATATTTGCTGAATACTGTAGCATTGCAATTAATATTTTGCTACACACTTTCTACAATTTTCCCTCCGGGTCACGTGGTGCAAGAAATGAGCCGAATATCGTGCGCCGTAAGCTATTTCTGAACGCTGAACGCTCCGAAATGCTCTGTTGTGATAATAGTTCTATGTTATCTGTTGCGCCTGTGTTTGCCTTTGTTGTAGAGCCTCACTTTTTAATGGTATTGTTGGTAGCCGAGTTTCCTGTATACAATTCACAAGGGTAAGTGATTTATTTAAGGCCCTTTTCGACTGCTCCAGTGTCTGTTTTTCTTTAATTCAGAAGCCCGTTCCGTATAAATAATACACATCTCACTCACCACCTGTTGACAGCATGGAACATCTCAAATATCTTTCTTAACGTTTTGCATTCCTTTGCTGGACTTCATAACATGGCACACTTTGTTTCGTATTAAAGACTCTCTTTGTTTACATGAGGCGAATGCTGGAAAAATAGAAACTGTCGTTAGGAAAGATGTTTTGAGAATTCTCGAGGATGTAAGGTTGTGCAAACTGCGTTCAACTCGATTAATCACATACTATTGACATTTTTTTTTTCAGAAATGTTTCTTATGCACATTACATGAAGTGGAAATGTTTCCGTTGATCGCATTAATTATGGGAACAATCACAAAGTTTCCGAAATTACCGAAGCGTGGGTTTTTGTGTAGTAGGCTTAGACATGGGATGTCGAAATTAATGGGAATGCTAAATGTAGCACGAAATGACTCGGTAATGCTATCACCAACAATATTCATGTTCTAAATTATAGCATTTTGACTACTAATAATGTAAGTGATTATTAAATTATGTTACATGCAATATTTCAAAAAGTTCGTGACCCCATGACTCGACCTTAAATCTGTCGGCACTCAATCCTCCGGTCCTTTTTCAATGCATATATATAAATCACTCTTGAAATGAATTCTTAATGTTTCAGTAAACGAATTATTAACGCCCCATGCTTTATAACGCTAGTAAGATACCGCGCTCTTTCGCCACAGTTAACAATTACGTAGAAATGGAGGGCAAAAGAGCTATACATGAAGAGCTACCAACCTATCAAACGGGCACAGTCCCGCGTAAACCAAAGTACAATTAAGGGAGCGCATCTGTGAAATTTGGGCAAAAATAATAAAAAATTTGACTTTTTATTTTGGTTTTTGTTTATTTAGCGACTTCCAAATTAATGTAAGCTATTGCGATTGTACTAATGGAAGTCGTTTTGAATAATCTTCCCAAATCTCCATCGATCGTACGATATAGTTAATGGAAAAAGACAACAAATTATAAAAATGTATGTATACATATACATATATGTGTGCGTGTGTCTGTTAACGATCAAACGGTAGCATTTTTTTTTTCCTCAACGAAACTTGGCATATCATCATCATCATCAATTAAAAAAGATTCGTCTAATTTGTTAACCAGCAAACTTAGATCATTCGGATGGGGGTTAACGTAAAGCGAAAAGTTTTTCAAGTTTGTAAAATGCTCTAGCGCCAGCAATTTTTTCTTTATCTCAATGAAGCTCTGTAAATATATTTAAAATCAATTTATAAAATGTATTTCGGAAAACCAGGGCAATCGAGATATTAGGAGTGGGGGTATGTCTGAAAAACTAATGGGGGTTAAAGCGAAAATTAAAATCGCTATAGTGGCCGTAATTTTAAATGTTTTTAAAGGAAATTCGGTATATGCCACTTAAATAAAATAATAATTTCTGAAACTCAGGAAAATCCACCATTAAGAGTGGAGGTTTACCTGAAACTCAAAATTTGAAAATCACCCTAGTGGTACCAATATTTGTTTCTTCACAACAAAATTCGAAATATACCCATTTAAATAAAATAATAAAAATAGCTTCAGAAAACAAGGAGTAGGGATATACTAGAAAATCGAATTTCAAAAAACGCTCTTACGTTTAATATTCTCTATATTGATTTTTAATAAAGTTACAAATTACCTCAGCATGTTATAATGATACATATGTTTTATATATAACAAAAGCATCGCCGTGAAGACAGCAAATATGAGAATTACATTTGTACGTAAGAGTGCTCTGTAATAACATTCAGAAAACATTTATGTTACATGTTGTTACTACAATAACTGTAAATTAAATTTTAAATCACTGTAAATCAATGAAACTTTCGATTGTTTGTTGTTGATTGTGTATATTTACTTAGTATATTGTAATTGTTTATAATGGTAACATGTTTTTGTTTTATTGAAACAAATGAACATCTTAAAAACATAATATAACTTGAAGCTTTCTGTTATTTTTCTCCATTTTAGTGAATGTAAAGATGATACCAAGGGCTCAGTTTATAAACATGGTTACATTTAAAAATAGTTAAAAAATAATCATACAGTACAGCTTTGTCTGCCAGTAATCATATATTTAATTTCATTATTAGTATACCATCTTTTTTGTGGTTTAATTTCAATAATAGTAATAATTATAATTGTTATTATGATTATGGGGATGATAATTCTAAAAAATGTGCTTTATTTTTGTGATACTTATAGATTGCAAGAATTCTAATTTTGTTCCCCTAATACCACACAGTAATACCACAACTCATTTCATTTCATTAATTAATAAGATCATAGTTAGGTTTTTATATTCATTTTTATTAAAAGCTATTCAACTCAGTGAGGAATTCGCTTAATTTATGTAGCTCCTGCATGGCGGACATTTTTAATAATATTTATATATTCGACTTTCATAATCCGTCCACAACTATATCTCCGCCTGATTTAAATGGCTGCTACGTCATGATTTAAATGTCCTTGTGTGGATGGACTTGGCTCTTCAATCTAATTTTGCTGCAAAACCTTGAGAAATTTTAGATTGAAACCATGCGACTTGATTGTAGGTTTGAAATTAGGAGTGATAAGGTACAGAGACATCTTCTGGGCTTTTCAGAAAACTTGTAGACACATAGAAACCACTTAAAATGTACTGAAAGGGAGGTGTCGTTGTGTTTTTATTGTTGAGTTATTGCCAAAGGTGAGAAATCCCCCCAGACATGAAGAGAACAGAAAAACTTTTCTTTTACCTAGTGTTGTGTGTGTAATAATACCTGTTTACTAAAGTTTAGCTAATAATGATTTACTATAGGTGTACTAAAGCACAACAACAACAATAATATCTGCACTCCTCCTGTAATAAAAGTTGGCCCAATAATGTATAGTTCATTATAATTTTTGTATTATAATTTATGTATTATAATTTTTTATAACTTTTGGTTGAAAGGTGTACCTATATGGAAGTTTGTATGAAAAAAATTGAAAATGGCAGTGACCTCAGCTTTTCGTATGTTTAATATGGGATGTCAGGCTACATGAAATACTAGAGATAAAGGACACTAGGAGCTCTTTAAATGACTTTAGAGCCCGAAAGGAGGGGGACAAACAAATATTGATTCTCTGTGGACGCCCAAAGGTTTAAGGAACTGTTTACAACATTAAAAAAAATCTATTTTGACCAATTTTGGCCGAAAGCTACTCCCAATGTCCTTCAAGAGTTTGTATCACAAATTATAACGTCTTTCAGCTTCTTTGAGAAATAAATGATAGTATGAAATAACTAGATCGGGTGAATATGGCGGTTGTCACTCAATTTAATTATCTCGTTAATTTTTCTACAGCCTTAAATTTTAAAACTTTATCAAAATGTTTCTCTTACATTTGAGTATTACGAGAGACGTTCAGTAAGTAATTAACACATTTTTTTCTCAGTCAATTTACCTTGAAAAATTACAAATACTTATTGTGACGTTTGCATACTATGTCACGTAGTTTCATCTAGGTGGCAGTGATGCAGTTAACTTTCAAAATGAGTGGAAAACATGACTGTTTCCAGCATTCAAACGTGTTAAAGAAATGCGTATGGAAAGCACACAGAAGTCGCACATGCAATGTCAACATGTTTATTCCAAAGATTTGTGCCGATAAAAAGGAACAAGGATGATCGTCTGTTCAGGGAAGGCTGAAGGTGACGTAGTTGAAGCATGGATTATCTATAATGTGGCATCACCAAACCTCTCCACCTTAAAACCATATACCGAATAATGCTCTCAGGCGGTAAGTTGTCATCACATTTTCCTGAGACTCAACGGATTACATTAAAAGTTCTGTTGATGCTCAAATTTCAACAGTTGACAATAATTAAAATAAAGAAATGACGGGAACGAATTGTTTCTAAAGTGGTACTGGTAGGTTCAATATAAAGTTTTAAAAATTCAATAAAATATTAAATTAACCTTATCTTTAATCTCCAAAACTAATATTTGATTTACACTATCCCTTTTCCTAGTGAATAGCGCGGCCAAGCATGAGCACCCAGTGCAACTGCCGAGGTGCGGAAAATATGCCAGGCTTTCGAACGAAGTGTCAGGAAGACAACGAAACCCTCGAGGGCGAGCCATGGACAGGAAGATTAGCCACATTGGATAATGAGCATCCCTAGGCGATTATTGAAACGAACAACAGTGTGAGGACGTGGCACAGCAATTGAACGTCAGTGCAGAAATCATATGGTTCCATATTTATCAATTAGGAAAAACATAATAAATTCAGTCGCTGTAGTCTACACGAGTTGAAATTACTCAGAAGGGGGCAAACTGTAGTCTTTTGCTTTGCTATCATGTCAGCAGACCCTTTCTTGATAGACTGCTGACATGCGATGATAAGTCAGCACATTCTACTGCAATCCCAAGACCCCGCACTGGTTTGGACCGCCACGGGTGACCGAGGTCGTTAAGAGCGGGACTCTGAAGGGGAGGTCTGGGGTTTGATTCCCACTGTCCTCCCTGAATGAGAAGTTTTTCAGGTTTTCCTCAGTCCTCATAAAAGACAAATACTTCGGAGGTATCCTAAATTTGGGCTTGGAACGCTTCCCTCCTTTAAAAATAAATTCCTTTACCAATTTATCATTTCATCTCAAACACTGGTTGGCAGCCCATGAATTTATCACCCAAATAACCGAAACTGCCACTACACCAAACGATTATGCTGTTGTGTTTTGTGCGCTGTACATCGTGATGGCTAAACAATGGACGCAATTGTGTGTTGTAGCTCGATGGAACATGGTCATGAAAAACTGAAAAGTAAGTAATCTGCACAAAGATATTTTTCCTTTGCATACAGCTCGTGAAACCATTAACTACCTTAGTTGGGAGACTCTATCTAGCGCTTCTACCATTGCATCATCATATTATCATAGTTTCCTTTCTTTGGATAATTACCTTAGAGGACAGCAATTTGGAAATATTTCCCGATCTGGAAACCGCACTGTTGCATTTTTTTGTTTCCCTCCCTAAGCAGTTCTACCACAATGGAACTTATATCTCTCCATTACGTTGCCTCATAATGTCTTATCTGAAACTGACAGAACGTTTTGGTCATCTAATATATTGTGATTTCGATGTCTATGTCAAAACTCTTCTCAAGTTAGTTAAACTTTCAGGTCTATTCTTCCTCAAAAAGCATGTCACCAAAGTTCTTCTTCGCCACATCGCTAAGGTACTCAGAAGTCTACGCTCTTGAGAACAGGTCTTCCTCACTCGCTCTACAGCCCAGTTCTTGCACCTCCTCTATTACAGGAAAAATCCAGGGTATATTAAAGTGAATGGAAACAAACTCTGAGAAAAAAAAATTAATTATTGAACGCCTCTAGCATTAGGAAAAATTTAGGTTTGTAACTTCTTTAACACAATGATAGAGTTTAAGAACCTGCATAGCTTTTTTCTTAGGAAGAAGTAACAGGACATTCGATTACCTCAAATCTTAAATTCTATTATACCTACTGAAGGATATGTGTCGCTATTGCAGCAAATGCCTCGCGTTTCCGTTTACTCTACCCACAGCAGCAGCTGTCTATTCGGGACGATCACACTCGATCAAATATTGAAAAGTTGTTCCTTCACAAACGATTTTAATAATGCGGCAGACCATCGTTCTCCTTAGCTTGTCGTATCTGCGTGCACCACGGTAGGTAATTACAGGCAGTCGAGACTCGAGGAGGCCTTTTGTTGCTGAGGCTCATCCATGAGTAATGTCTTGTTGGCGGCCCTTTGTGACAAATGTCAAGCACGCAACGGATATCCAAAATGTTGCACATTTCTCATGTTGTTTTACCGAGAAACAAAGTCAGGTGGAAAAGGCGAATATACTAATGGCTATCGACATTCGCTTTCACAGAAATGTAGGTTACTCTATACCTTCCAAATCCTCTCGATAAGGTTTGGCACTGGTTTGCCAAAAGTTGACATAATCAGAGGTTTTTACAGATCTGTACTTTTCCCGATTTCATTTTACCATCATTCTTCGGTATTTTTACACTTTCATCTATTCATAGTGTATTGTAATACTTGGTTGAAGATTATGACATCTGTCGGACTCCCATTCATCTTCTGTTCAATTCTGAGCAATCTCACTTCCCTTTACGACCTTGACTGTGTAGTGGTTTCTAAAGACACGTCCCAAATGGGGGAAGGGCAAGTTGCTGCCTATCTGTGACTTTCGAAGCGTTAAGCGAGTAAAAATGCCCATAATTTATTTTGATAACATATCTTCACTCCACTTCATAATTTTGATGATATTTTTCAAAATAGTCCCCTTGGATACAATACACCTGTAAGAGACATGCTGGAAACTATTTTTTGACAGATCTTTCATAACCACCTCCGCAGTCTTCACCATGCTTCTGATGATAGAAAATTACTCCCACAAAGTGTTTCTTCAATTTGGGGAAAAGTAGATAGTCACACAGGGCTACATCTGAACTATGCGGAGGGTGAGAGACGTACTTCGCATAGAATGTGTGAGGTCGTGCATTATCGTGCCAAGCATCCAGCTTGTTACCTTTTGCAAGTGTGTGATATAACCTTGCAGAGTTTTCAGGACACCTGTGTAGTGCTGCCTAGTTACAGTAGTGCGTACAGGTACGACATTTTGGTTGGTCATACCTTGAATATCGAAAAATTAGATGATCAGCAGATGCATTTTCTTTTGCATTTGTTTTTTGTTGTTGCTGATGATGGAGATTCCCATACAGAGCTTTGCTGTATGTTCTCAGGATCAAAATGATGTAGCCAAGTATCATCAGCAGTAAGAAAGAAACTCTGCATGCTCCTGTAACATTTTAAATGCATACAAACCAGCAACGAGCGTTTGTTCAGCCATCTTAAAACCCACCGTCTCATGCGCAACTTTTCAGCCACCAACGTGAGGTTGACACCTAGTAAAATCTTCAGAATTTATGAAAGAATTCTTAAAGTTATTCGACGATCATCTCTCACAATAGCAGCAGCGGTGTTAACGTTCTCTTCCGTTAGAGCACAAACTACAGCCCCGGTCCACCTTCAATTTAAAATCGACTGCCTCCCCTCTTTAAACATTTTAATGTATCTTCGGTCTTTGCTATAGGGTAGAACAAACACTCTATAGGTCCCCGGTAACACTGCAAAGGCCTCAAATGAGGATTTGTTGAGACGAAAGCAGAATATCAGAGCAGTATATTGTTCGTCTCGTGTCACCTCCACTTTGCTGAAGGCGGAATTGAACATGTCTCAATTTGCACACTTCTCACAGATAGGAACTGAAAGTACCACAAGCATGTTGTGCATTAAGATTACAAAGTATTGTTAACTTAAATTTTTACTCTAGTTATGCCTTTAAAAAGTATGAACATTCTTTATTGCACAACTCCCATTCGATACGCCAACTCAACCACAATGGGCAGTAAATGTACGTGTTTGTGCTCAACAGCTACTAGAAATGTTAAAGTAACAGGTTCTATAGCTCGAGGAGTAAGATTCGTGTATTCTTACAGAATTCGCTCCTATCATCAAGAGAGTATTTCAAAAGAAGTCCTGTCCCACTCACAAACAAAACACGGATATATAATGTAGCCACATTATTAGGTGGACAATAACATGGATTGCTGACTTAAGGACCTAATTAGAACTGCAAGGCAGACATCTTGATACGGACTAAAACAACTCCCTCCTTCTCCCACTCTTAGTTCCTCCTTGTTCCATTGCTTCTCCCTTATCAATGCTCTAGTCCTATAGAAGCTCACAGTACAGCTCCAAACATGTTGCTGTTCATCGAGGAAATAATTGAAATTTATTTGTTTGTTATAAAATTGTCCAAATAAAGTTATCTAAAGTCGTCTTGCAGGAGCGAAGTAATCTAAGCGAATTCCTCAGCAGGTTGAATTTGTGAAGTGTATTACAGAGGGCTAGAGCTAAGAAATTGGTGCCGCTAGAGCGATTTTTAATTTTGAGGTTTCAGATAAATCCCCACTCTTAATGGTCTGCTTTCAATTACTCACAGTAGCAATTTTTTGTTTTATTTCAAGGAATATACAGAGTTTCGTTGAGAAATAAAATGCGACCGCTAGAGCGATTTTTAAATTTTCGCAAGCTTAGGCTCTAAAGTACACCCTAACATCTAATAGTTCCATTTCCCTAATTTTCAGCAACTATTTTTCTTATCTTATTTTAAAAATATATACGGAGTTTCGTTGCGAAAAACAAATATTGGTGCAAATAGAACGGTTTTTAAATGTTGTGTATCAGGTAAACCCCCACTCTTAATAGTTTGATTTCACTGATTTTCAAAAACCATATTTCATTATTTATTTTAATGGTGCGTGGGTGGGTCCATAAGTTTCCGGCCTCACTAATAAGAATTATCGCCTTCACAAAAGCCTTATCCGGTGTCATACCTTATCTGTTAAGTAAATAATTGCAGCTGCAACTTCCGATCCACTGTGTTCTGTTGTTCAGATATAGTTGCACAAAGAAGGTTATATGTGGAAGATTGTGACATGTTCATAATGGAGATTCGAGCTGTTATTAAGTTCTTTACAAAAAGAAAGGGACTTACTCCAAATGAAATTAAACAGCAATTGGACGGTGTGTATAGGGAAGCATCTTTCTCATATTCTACCATAAAAGAATGGGCCAAACTTTTTCGAATGGGTCGAGAAGGCCGTGACAACGAGAGAGAAGTTCTATAAACCATTGTTACAGGAGATGAAACTATGGTTCTCTACTATGATCCCTGTCCAAAAGAAAATCAAAGGAGTGAGTGGCGTAAATCTGGCGAAGCACCGTCTCTAAACGTGAAGGTCACTCAATCAACCAAGAAGATCATGGCCACAATCTTTTGGAACTGTGAAGAAGGAATACTCTTAGTTGACTTTAAGAAGAGGAATATCACAGTAAATGGGAAGCACTATGCTGGCCTACTGTACAGACTACGTGCTTCCATCAACGAGAAAAGGTGAGAAAAGCTGAGTGATGGTGTGCGGCTTGTTCACCACAACGCGCCTGTGCACACAGATCTTGTTGCAAAGCAAGTTGTGAAGAAATGTGGCTTCAAGGAGATCGACCATCTACCGTACAGCCCAGATCTAGCTCCCAGTGACTATTTCCTCTTCTGAAAACTCAAGAAGGGCCTTCCAGGAAGGAAATTTAAGTATGCCGAAGAAGTGATGGATACTGTTTATGCCCATTTTGCAAACAAGACTTCGCACTATTTGGGGGAGGGAGTGATTGAAATGTTAATTGAAAAATGTGAATTTATGCATTTAATTAATATATATATATATATATATATATATATATATATATATATAATCAAGTTCAAACTATGTACGTGCAAGGAAGATTCTGATCACAGTTTTGGATTTAGGGTGATGTCAATATTAGGAAAACAAATATATAAATTTTGAAGCACTTATTGTAATCAGCCTTCCCCAGTCTGATACAAATATTACTTTATAAAAATATTTCATTCTTAGTAACGTTTATGTATTTTCTAATATAGCTCATGCAACCATAACTTTTTATGTAGTAAAGAGAAATAGTGGTCAGGAATGAATCTCAACACACCTCCCAGCCTCGGGGAGACCAAGTCTTCCATTCACAATGGGAACAAAAGCTGGTGCCTTCTGCACCAGAAATAGAGCCTTTTTTTTGTCTACAGTTCCGAAACGGAATGCTGGTCCCCGTTAACATTCCAAAGATACCGTACCAAGACGATGAACTTTACTGATTATCGGAATACACGATTTCGCAGTAGCGAATCACGTAGGGTGTGATGTTGAAATTCAAAAGTGGAGCCTAAAAGTGAGTTGACACTCTCCAACGAGGGTCTCTCATTTTAAAAACCAAGGTGTGAACTCATAGCGTGAAGCGACTGCGTGGAAAGGAATATAAATAGGGAAACATTCTCTCGTGCATTCGTTATTATTATTATTATTATTATTATTATTATTATTATTATTATTATTATTATTATTATTCCTACTGAAGTGTGAAGCAGAAGCAGGTAGTAGAATTACAGTACTCCAATTCGAACTCTCATAAGATCCTAACATAGCTATTAACTTCCATTGCCGTTTTCCTAAGGCTTAAATGCAATTTCACCGCCGGAGGCACCAAGAGCGCCGAGGTCCAGGCAGACGTGTTGAGAAGCATAACCGAAAGCAACGAAAAATGATAAACGTTAAGTAGTCACAAAATCATCTTCACTTAATTTATCATCACTCCTCTCCAACCTCTCTCCCATTCAAATCAACGCATTAAATAGCAGAAATGGGCCTCTTGGTAATTAAGTCGGTGACGGTTAACCACATTAGAAACCATAGAAACGGTTTCAATTTCTGAGGAATAATGTTGTTGCTGACTAGTGTAATTCGCCCAAAATAGTGATGCTAAAAAAGGGGTTAAAATCTAAAAGGTGTAAATTCGAAGCCTTTCCTCGACCAAACGGGTTCATTTATTCTAAGAGATGTCAAATGTTATTCATTTTATTGGGCAGATATTCAAAAGTTTATGGTATCGTTTAGTAGGCATTTTAAAACAAAGTAAACGTAGTTATGGAACATCGTATATAGTTTTAATACTCTTAAGTGCACGTGTTTTTGACATTAAAAAATAAACATTATTTATCTTTCGGACACGGCATTCTATAAAAACGTTTAACTTTAGGGAGGGAGATAAACTGTGTGTACTTTTTTCTCACATAGTCCCTTAGTTTTAGAACACTCCACAAGCCTGTTTAAGTTCCGGAAGAATGAGAATATTTGCTCAGTAGTAGCATGACAAGTGACAATTTTCACGGTGCTATGCAAGTTTTATAAAACACCTGAACAAGACATGGCGTGCAAAGCACTTTCCTGTCCATTTTCTTTTCCTCGTTGTGCTTGCGCTCATCTTCAAAGAAGAATTCTTAAGTATATTAATCAAAGACTTAACAAGTGCCCGGTTGACGTGCGTAGGATTTAATAGTCAAATGTTGATCTGGCAAACTCTCCCAAGCACAAAGGAATATAAAATATAATGTGAAACTACAAACAAATACAAGTATTGTGTTATGAAATATTCATTATCTACTCTTGGGAGTTAAAGTGTGGATTTAAAAAAGGGAAAAGAAGACAGAAAACAAATCGCCAATCGTTGTAATAGAGCAGCCCACTTTTAATCGTTGAAAACGAAAGGTAAGAATGCTTTAATATGGAATCTAACTCTAATATTTCTGTTGGGGTTAAACCCTTCAAAACGGAGTGATTTATCACACCTCGTATTTTGTAGAAAATATCAACACTAGTTTGTTTACACGATTGTAACAAACAATTGGTAGCACTTATGCGTCTGAAACATCACAGCGCGCCATCTAAAGGATGATACTTAACAAATATCATTGTAATTTAGCCATCTTCGCGACATCTCTGACTCAGACCAAGAACTTTTAAAACAATCGTCATATATTAATGAATCAGAGCGTGCATATGGAAAATGCCATTGTGGAAGTAATTGATATTAAATAATAATACAATTTACCTTCAAAAAGAAACATAGAAATGAGTGACTTTGAAGAATATGTGAAAATATTAGACAAACAACATTTTATTTGGAAAAATTGAAATTCTATTATGATACTTTTGCTCCTCTTTTTCCTATAGTGCCCGTTAAGCATTTACACCAGAACTGATAGATCTGCAACATGATAGTGAAATGAAAAATGCATTCCGAAACAAAGAAATTGGAAGAATTTTCCTTAGGGACACTTAGTGGGGACATAATGGAAATTTTCATACTAAACCTCAACAGAATACAAGCCGACTTTTCTGAAAACTTTATTGTCTATCTAAATGAACATTTAACCTCTTATTAAGAAATTATTTCTAAATTATAAGCTCCTTTTAAATTTTATCTAATCCGAATTCTTGTTATTTTATAATTATTTTAACAAACTATAAAAAATATTAATTTTAAACATTTTTTACTACTTTAGGTGCACTTTTCCCATAAACTATTAATCTCAACATCCACACATTTTGAAATCAGTTTGAAAATGTGTTAATTAAAATGTTGAAATAGTATTTAATTTAAAGCAGAAGTTTATTTTTCTGGAAATACCGCATTTACGCGAATCTAATGCGCACCTGTCCAAATGCAGTATTCAAAATTGTGGTGCGTATTAGATTTGAGTGTAAATCCGTTCCGTAGTTCGCCGGTAGCTTCTTTCGAATTTATCTTTTATTACGTCATAATGTACTGCTGCAATTCTCGATTTCGTTGCATTTATTGTTGCATAGAGCGTTTGAATAGTGGGTAGCCACAAAATGGAGGGCAAACAGAGAAGAACATTTTTAAGTAATTCTTTATGCTGAAAAAAATGGTAACAGAAAGGCAGGAAGAGAGATCAATGTAGCTGAGAGCAACGTTCGTGTGGCTACTACAGAAATTGACATTATTTGCAACTAAAGCTGGTAGAAATTCACTAGTCCTCGCAAAAGAAGACGTCCTGACATTGAAGAAAAAGTTCTGGAATTCGTACATGGAAGGAGGAAGAACAGGCAACCTGTGACTAGTGACACCATAAGAAATAACTTTTTCTTCTTTGACCTACGACAACTGTCCTGACAACAGCATGAAAGATGCGTTTTGTTCTACGTGCTCCAAGATGTAACGATATTCACTTATACATTCCATGTTCTGATCGTTTTATGAAGCGGACGTGCTTATCTCTAAGACGCCATGCAACAATATGCTAAAATATTTTTTTATGATTTTAAGTTTAATATTTGGGGCGCGCATTACATTCGATGGCGCATAAGATTCGCGTAAATACGGTATTTGTATACAGTGTCGTTATTTTATGCAAATTTCACACCATGGCTTTTTTTTTTTTTCCATAACTCTCATGCATTCATAAGCTAAAAGCTTTTTACTAGCTATATAGAGCAATATGTTTTGAACATGGATAAAAGAATTCATGACTCTGTCTTACACAGGTTATAAGAAAAGTGCACAAAAAGAATTCAAATAATGGCAAATAACAAAAGAAGACAAGGGTAATGGTGGCCATATTTAATTTGCTATTTAAACAATTTAAATTCCCTAAACAAACAAAAATTATATATCGGTATAATCTGAAAATTGTGTCGTCTCATATTATGCATAAAACCAAAAAAATAATTTTGACCCAAAATCTGAAAATAATGTGAAAGAGGTGTGTGGCAGCCAGGACATCATATTAAACCTCCATTTAAATCCAATTAAGTGCCGTAAACACGCAAATACTATATATGTGCATAATCTGCAAACCATATAGTTTAATATTATGCATTAAGCTAAAAAACTACTTTTGATCCAAAATTTCTCCCAAGAGTACTTAAAATTTTCCATTTCCCCATTTTTCACGATTACACTGCCAAACTGCTGATATATTGAGCATATTTGGTTCGACTTATAAATGTAATTCTTTTGAAAATGTTACAGAAGTGAACATTTGGATAACAGTTGAAACATACTCTTTGGTTGTTGTAAAATACAAACTATTGTTCTAAATATTGAAAAACTTGTTCGAGAGGAAAGAGTTCAAAAATCGCAATGGATGAGTAAAGAATACATTTCTTTATCGATACAGATATGTTGTAATTTAGCATCAGACAGCATTCAGTATACAAAAATCCGTCACGCAGGAGATGTGTAAACCAAGCGAATTCCTCAGCAAATTGAATCATAGTATTCTCCATTCCTCCTGTCATACAGTCAAGAAAGTTGAAGAACAACTGGTCTTGGGTCATTCTCATTTACCCACTCGAAGTTCCGAGCTTTATTTTGGGTAGTATAGTAATAAAACCAACTTTCATCACCAGTGCATATAACTGTCAAACGTTTAGGACATTTGGTGGAAATATGCTCAGCAGTTTTCTTGCACATTCCTTTCTCCTCTTCTTCTCTTCATTGGTTAGGGAATGTGGAGCCCATTTTGAGCAGATTTTTCGCAGCGTTAAATATTTGTGAAATATACTTCCAATGCTGTCAACAATGATGCTTAGTATTTCATACTTAGCATTTCAACAGTAATATATCGACTTTCTTCCACCAAGTTCCTCACTCTTTGAATTGCCCTCTTGTCGCATCTTTACGAGGCCAGCCAGAGCGAGGATTGTCTTTCAAAGTATCTCGCCCTTCTTCGAATGACGAGTTCATCTTACAATGGTATCAAATGAGCACATTTGGTCACCATGAACAACTAGCAAGTCTTTTCACCTGCATATGGCGTGTGAAAATGTAGAATGTAAAGTTTTCTTTACAAATATTCACGATTTTTCACCAGCTATTGACACAGGACCAAACTCAACAGACTATACGACAGTGACTATGCACTTATGCATATTTTGCTAGTTTAAGGTCCATTGTTGCCAGTTGCGTTAGTTACATTTTTGTAGACATTATTGTCCAACAGCGGATAGGTTGGTTGCAAAACTTTTTCAATGGTCCTCGTGTCTAACCGCCAAAACACCTGGCAGAATTTCTTTCAAAGTTTGTATCAATATTTCTGGCAAGGCCAGAAAAATGCCAAACTTAAATAAGTTTATTTTTGTTAAAATTCGTTTATATGTGTATTTAATGCTTACAGAGAACATGTTTAATTGCTTGAACAGATCTGAAAATCCGTGTTGCAGTGAACGAATGTCTCTAGGATATTACTGGTACAACGAACAAAATGGTTTGAACGTGCCCCAAGTCGACCCACACGCAGCGTTACATAACGTTTGTCAGGACGGAGCGGCGCCGCTCCTTAGGTTGGCCAGCCTGCTTCCCGCTCCTTGCCTCTCTTCTGTTTCAAAATGCCTTATTCTGCATTAATATTTGATCTGCCAGAGACGAGTCCAAAGATTCCGAACTATTACACAGTTATTGGCCTGCGCTTTCTAAACGGAATAAGAAATGATGGAAAGTTTAAAGAAAAAAAAATTCTACTTTTTATTATTTTCGTTCCTCGCTTTCTTCTTTCCGCTTTCTGTTTTGAAATGCTTTCGCGAGAAACGCCACTTATCTCTAATGAAGATAAAGGAGCCTATTTAGAAAATTGGCGCTATTAGACAGGAATAACGCGGGACTGTTATTTTTAATTGGTTAGAGATTCTCTGGTTAAAATATGGTTAGGAGAATTTGTTAACGCAAAAGGGAAATTATTACAGCAATAAATGTCGTATTTTATGCAGTAAAACTTATAGGAAATGTACACAAAGTTAGCAATCACACACTGCAGAACTGCGTTCATAAATAGGCCTTTAAATCTATTTCTTTATATTTCAGTTCACACGATTATATTCTATAAAATGCAATTTAACAGCTAAGAAAATATATTAATTGGTATTGCCTTGAAATAAATTGTACACCATGCCCTCATTCTACAATGCAATCGCAGTATTAATGAAAACCGGTTGATCTTCAGTGGATATGCGATTCGTGATAATCAGATCTCGGAAGTTCAGACATTTATTTTGGTTAAAATAGGCAAGCAAAAAGCCACTTAAAATACTTTAAATTGCAGTAATATAATTAAATATAGGCATTTATTAAAAGTGAAAGCCGAGAGTAATATCATTCGTTATTAATGAAAATAGATATTTAAGATACTTAATATTTCCTTATTACTTAATGAAAGTGCTTCAATTATTTTTCTTGGTCACAAGCAACAACAAGATGTCTTTCAAGGTATCAACTGTCATAGCCGGCCGTTTCAGAAAGAACATTTTTCATCAAAGAAAATGAAATATTCAACTTCAACTGAGGGGATTGGAGTATATTTTAAAACAAGCTATTTCGGAAGGACTCATACCAGTTACAACAGACATCATGGAAATGTTGATCAAGACAAAGTAAAGTAGTTTTGAATAGTCCTGGCGAATGAGCAAAAGGTACGCAGTGGTTTCTGGTAGAGTTCATTTTCTGTTTATGCATTTATAAGGGAAGCAGGTTAGTATCTTTCTTACTTCCATACTAAACACATTGTAGCGACGGTTTATTGAACAGCTGCACCGCTCTCGTTTTTCTCGCTTGCAATTATTTGATACATTCATGCAGCTGTGAAATATCCTTGCCACAAATTTACAAAATTATCTCGCCCAGATCGATACAAGGTCATTCGCCAGGACTATTCAAAAGTACAGTGTTTCCGTTACCCCCTCTATTTCCTGGTATTCATAAGCCCGAGATAACAATGTGTTCCTTTTATTAATGATGATCCTGCTACTTAAAGAGTTTAAATGAATGGATTGAGGAGAAAGATATTGATTGTTTGAAAAGAAATAAATATCTCGTATATAAAAGGATTCCCAATATATTTTTGTAAGGTTAACATGCCATTTAATTTCTATAACTTTTTTTTTTCACTTCGATATATTGAACTTCTTTAGTTAAAATGCGTAAATACCGCAGAAAAAATCCATAACAACCCAAAACAGGCAAAACAAATTAACCTTAAAATAGGCCAGAGAAGCTAAAATAGACAAAATAAAAATGGCCCTACCAGCACCAAATGCCGGAAATATGTTCATTATCTGACTTAAATATGTCCACCCAAATAGAAAATGAATTTTGCCTAAATTTTGGGGTCAGGATAATATTGAAGTTTCGCCTACTAAACAATTGAGCTTGTTCAGTAGTGTTTATCAATCACGTCATCCGTTTCCTTTGCATTTCTGCAGATAATCCGCGTTAGACAGTGTATTTGTACGTTGCGGAATATGCTAGAACGAAGAATATTTATTGTTGATTGTTATGTGCAAAAGAAATCGTACAAATTCTTTAAAAGGAAATTTCGTGCTAAATTTTCAGGAGTAACATATCCAACGAAAAGTGCAATTTTCAGATTGGAGAATCCAAAATCGTTTTCATTAACAAAAGCCGAGACCAAAAAAACGGGTGTTTTAAAGAGGAGAAACTTGAAATAGGCTGTCGATTAGAATCTTCTCGAAATCTTTCACAAGATTTGCCCAGCAAGTCAGGAGCGCTCATAAAGTCACTCGCCTATTATATCTTATTCCATATGAAAGTATTACTTGTACCTGAAATACAGAAATTCAGTAAAATCGATGGAGGCACTGAAACAAATGTTCGGGAGGATAAATTGCGGCATCTCAACATGTATTCAAAAGGATCCAGGCATGTCTCACATGGTCTTAGACACTTCGAACATCTATGAACATTGAATAACATCTCAGATCATCAGCTTCCCATCCAATTATGGAGTGAAACTGTCGATAAATTTATGATGCTCACAATATTAATTAGTATTTACTACTAATAAATAACGAAAGAAATAAAAAATGCGCGCTGGAGTTATGACTGCAAGTCATTTTCTAAGGGGACGCCGAAGTTAAGCAATTGAATTTTTAGTCAAAAATAATTTTTTTCGTCTTAAAATTACATTGAGCCCAGAGAATATCTCTGAGAGTTTCATACTTTTATGCCCATTGGAACATTTGTTTTAGCAAAAGTCTGCACTCTTCAAATTCCCATCTCTTGGTTTTTAACTCTTAGACATCCGAAACTTCAGAAAGTTTTAGTACGTTTCCCTGCAATCAAAGCTTATCTGCTACTACAATTTTAAGTACATGCATGAGACATTTTGTAGCTTCATATAAGTTAATGTAGTTAATCCCCGTGTTTGGGCACCCCTGTATGTTAGACACCACATTATATTGGATATGTTTTCTTCGAACCAGACAAATTTCTATAGTCTCACATGTCCAGTGTATCCTCTATATTAAACATCTTTGAATCCTGGAAATTGGTCACTGCTTATGGTCAGTTTATTTTTCTGTTACGTATTTCTGCAAACGCGATTGGAATTTGTCTCTAAAGCTTAGCTTGTACACAGTATGTAACATCAAAATATTGGCTTTTCCCTACCTATTTGAGTTTAATTTATGTTTATCTCTATTCTTGGCAATGAGTCATTAAGCACAGTGGTAAGGAACTGGTGGTTTTTTCTTTAACTTTTATTCTCTGTTGTGCTTCCTCGTTTTCCTTTTTACAATATTTTACCTACGTATTTTCCTTACTCTACATAACTGTGTGTTTTGAAGCAAACAATTGCATGCCTAAAGTAAGTAGTGTGGTCCTCAGGTGCTGTTGAGGTATGAAGTGAAAAAGTTTAATTTTATTGTGTGTGCAGTTTCAACACGAGTAAGTGTATGTTAGTAACTTTTATTTAACTTTATGTTGAACATTAATGTGTAATATATTGTTATTTCCTGTAAGTTATGTACATACTATGAAAATCTACTTCCCTCTATTATGGGCACCTCGTTAAATAGGACAATGTTTTATTGAACCATACTTGTCCAGGTTAGAGAAGTTTCACTTATGTATTTTTCTATAAAAACAGAAATACGTTTTTAAAAATTAGTACAGTCAGTTACTTATTTTTACATTTAAGTGCATATTTTATTTTAAACTACCAACAGTCATAATTAAAAATGCATGCTAACTTTTATTTAAGAAAATATTTAGAACAAATTTACTAACTGTTGCAGAAAAATGTCATCTTCTATGTCAGGATGTAAGGTTTTACCAATAGCTTTGGATCGTCAAAAATGTTCAATAAATGTTTAAAATAATAGTAATAAAAAGCTAAAGTTTTAGCTTAAGCAGGCAATACTAAAAACCTGAACAATATTTGTGCAAAATCTAAAATCATCAGGTTTAAGAATTCAACATTTTCAAATTTCACTTCTGTGTCTCCGTAAGTCATTAGTGTTTTTACTTTAATACGATACATTTATATTATGTTTGTAATAATCAACATTTTGGAAGGATATAAAGTGAAAAAGACTAATGCTAGATATTTCTAAAGTGGTATTGGAGCTGATAGCATACATTCTATAAATATGTATGTCCTGTATTTGGTATAATATTCAACGAAAATATAAAACTTGAGCCACAGACTATAGTCGTTTGATATGAACGCGCACTATGCAAAATGAACTCAAAGGACTGTCATCCATTATGGTAAACAACAATGTCATTAATTATACCAACAAGGCAAAATACCTAGGTGTTTATATCGGGTATAACAAAAGGGTGCGTCAAAACTTGAGGGAAACATTTCTTGCATAAAGAGGATACAAATATGTTATATGAACTAGGATTCATAAATCCTTGTTAGAGCCCTTTGACTACACTCCGCTTACACGCTGTGATATGCAATGTCAATGCAATTAGCTCTCCAGTGGAAATAATCCCACAACAGAACAGTTGCTTAATACGTACAGTAGGTAAACATCCACTTTTACCTATGGCTAAAGTCTTAGTTCAATATTGTTGTTACCGTTCTGTGCCTCGTAGTCCGCTTATTATGCTACTTACTGCATTGTTTGACGTAGCGCCGAGCACGTAGTGTCCGTTCTCTGTGTTTAGGGACATCGTTTTAGGTACAGTAAAATGGGGTATTCAAATTCGGAGTTGGCAGATGCTCATATGATCCATGCATTAGCCGAAGGTGTAGAGGTCTACGTGGCTGCCAGACAATGCGAGAGCAGCGCATCAGGGAGTACATGCGATGGCAGGTAGATAGATGTTTCCGTGCTAACGGAGGACATTTGGAGCATTTCATATGATTTTCTGTTTCCTACAGTTCTGTTTTTTAATATTCTGCTGTGTGGTACAGGTATAGAAAATGACTCTAATAAGAAACTAAAGCTATTGCGGATCAATGTTCATATTATATATATTATATGTGAGGAATGTTTCCCCAAAGTTTTTTGATACACCTTTTTGTTACATCCTGAATAGACTCTGATCTTGACTGGCACAGCCAGATAATCCATACACGCAATTAAAGATTCTCTTTGATTCATGCATTAAAACACCACCTCTCAATCTCAAAAAGAATCTCATTCAAGGGTTTGTGATGACTTGTACTCTAACCTGAATACTGGATATATCGACAGGCTACAACCGTTCATAATGCCTGTGTTTCTTTCATCTTTTAATTCCCGTAAATTTGATCGTGTGACCTCCCTACATAACCAAAGCCGCGGCTACCTCTAAAAGAACACATGACTCTCCATTCTCTTACACTTTTGTTCAAAATCCCCCGCACCCCACAGTACATCGCCTCTCTCTTCGTATATCTATCTGTTCCTACCTAAGGCGTGTGTGGGAAGAAAATTACTTTTTTTTTTTTTTATTCGTTTTATTTATGAACGCTTTTTAACATCTCAGGTCATCAGCGTCCCATTCAATTCAGGGCGTGAAACGGCCGACAAATTTTGCTCAGAGGTTCTTCTTCCAGGCTTGAGGTTCTTTTTCGTGCCGTAAATGTACGACACGGGACTCACGGCTTTACTTCCCTTCCGAAGGAAGCCATACTTAGGATTTTACGCCCGAAAAAATCCATCGATCCTGCCCAGATTTGAACCCGCAACGTTGGGTTTAGAAGGCAAGTATGGTTACCACTATACCACCAGGACCGACTATTACTATCGTGTTGATATCCGCAGAGTGACCAAGCGTGCACACATTAACATTTGAAATGCATGCGAAACACTTTTTGAGCTGTATTAAGCAATAAAACATTAGTATTTCTATCTCGGTTATACTGAGTGCGGTGATTTTAGCAAATTCCTAAGAAATGTAGCTATTGTAGTTGTACCCATGAAAGGATTTTTGAAAAATTTCTTCCAATGTTTAACGATCCAACGTACTAGACACCGAAAAATGAACATGAATTTTTAATTGTCATTTTCGGTGTCTAGTATGTCTATTAACGTTCTAGCGACCAACTTTTTTTCCCTCAACAAAAATCTGCATATAACCATCATTAACAAACAATTAATTGGTCCAGTTCATTAACCAGCAAACTTGGATTATTGTGGGTGGGGGTTAACCTAAGCGAAAATTTGAAAAGCACTCTAACGGCTGCAATTTTTATTTTTTCTCAACGAAACTTTGCATTAGTTGTTATAATTAAATATTTTCCGAAAATCTGTGAAATCTGACCATTAGGGATTGGGGTTTACTTGAAACCCAAAATGTAAAAATTGCTCTTTCACCAATTTTTGTTTTTTCGTAACGATATTCGGTATATATATATACCATTTTAAAAAATTTAAAAAGTCTAAATTTCAGGCAAATTGGGTCATTAGGAGTGGGGTATACCTAAAAACCTAAAGTTAAAGAGTGGGAATTAAAGTAAAATCTAAAAATCATTCTAGCGGCCACAGTTTTTAATCTTTTAAAGGAAATTCGGCATTTGCCATTTATATCAAATAACTTAAATAGCTTCTGAAAATCAGTGGTATCAAATTATTAGGAGTGGAGGTTTACTTGAAACCCAAAATTTAAAAATCGCTTCAGGGCATCAATGTTTTTTGTAACGAAACTCGGTATATACCATTTAAATAAAATAAAGAAAGTAGTTCCTGAAAATCAAGTAAATCGAACCATTAGGATTGGGGGTTTACTTGAAAACCAAAATTATAAAGCCCAATATTGTTTAATTTTCTCTCAGTTGTTTCAAAATAAAAGGAAAATTAAATGAGCATATAAACTGTATTTATAACGATCCATATGTTTTATATTTAACAAAAGTATTGTCATGAAGATAACAAATTGAAATATTAATCTAATATGTGTATGAGAATTATATTTGTATGTAAGAGTGCTCTGTAATAACCTTCAGAAAACTTTTACGTTACATGTTATTACTGCAATAACATTTAAATTAAATTTCAAAGCCACTGAAAATCGATGGAACTTTGGAATGTTTTGCATATTTGCTTAGAGCATTGTAATTTTTAAATAGTATCATGTTTTTGTTTTATTGACATATATAAAATTCTTCCTAAATTCATAAT
The DNA here is from genome assembly GCA_030762175.1 of Metallyticus violacea. NCBI lineage: Eukaryota > Metazoa > Arthropoda > Insecta > Mantodea > Metallyticidae > Metallyticus > Metallyticus violacea. The sequence goes on along the minus strand of CM060832.1, from coordinate 11,075,952 downwards.
ATATGTAGTAAAGTTATTTTAATTTTGAAAAGTAAGGGGAATAAAATTAGAATTCTTGCAATCTATGACTATTACAAGAGAATGCACATTTTCAAATAATATTATTATTATTATTATTATTATTATTATTATTAATTATTATTATTATTTTAAAATTATGATTTCTCTTTTAAAACACTTGTAGAATACAAGAATTGCTTTTCAGAATTAGAGTAATTTCATTATAGACATTTATTTTCAAGTGATTTTGAAGCGAAAAAAGAAAAACACAAAGACGAACCTGGTTAAGTAATGTAGTATAGTTTTATTAGTTAGCTTTAGAGTTTGTCATGCTAAAGAACACAGTATGCCATAACTTATTTCACTTCATGAATTAATAAAGTCGTAATTTGGATTTTATATTCTTTTTTAAAACTATTCTACTTGCTGAAAAATTCGCTTAATTTACCCAGCTCCTGCGTGACGGGCTTTTATTTTAAATTCCAGGAAAGCCCTGTATATATTGTTCGTTTCATTTATTTATTAATTTTTTGTTAATCTAATTCTGGTACAATCTAAAACTGCGACTCAGAAGATGAAGTAGGGCGTGAAATATCAGGTAAAGTCCAGCGTATCCTTGAACTGCACAGTAGCTAACTGCAATGTGACCAGATGTCAACAGGCTCGGTGCTTGACTACGGCTCGAATACAGCCTGGTGAGATTAAATTTTCGTGAAAATTGTTTTCTAAGGCAGTACACTTTAACTCTGCTTACCCTCGTGCTGTGTTTGTTCAGTACAGAATGAAATTTAGCGCACGTTTACACTAATCACACATTCCCACGACAGCGCAGGGAAGGGTTAGTGCGGCCGAACACAGGGTCAACCAGTGCGGCTTTTGTGGTGGGCATTTCGTGGTGGAGGTACACAACATTCGGTTTGTCAGATTTATGGAACCCTAACTCGGAGCTTCAAAATGTTTGACCTTTGGGGTGCTATGATGTCAGCCCTCAGAATTATATATAACTATAATCACACCACACACCATTATATATCCACTTCTAATAAACTAAAAACACCACCACTAGTTATAATACGAGAGTCATATCACAGATAGGTTTTTTTTTCTAACACAATTATTTTACTGTCCTCTGTAGAATGGCTTGGATAACGACGGCAGAAAGTTTTCTTAGAGAAGAAAATCGATGTTCATACACGTTTTCCGCATATTTGGTAACAAGTGGAAATCTGGTGAACTCATTTCTGGTCTGTAGGGCGGATGAGGTAACATTTCCCAGCTATATTCGCGCAGCTTATTGGCCACTATATTTCCAATGTGTGGGCGAGCGTTTTCACGGAGGATGAAAGACCCAGCCTAAATAAACTGTGTCGGTCTTGGTGGTGTAACGGTAACCATACTTGCCTCCTAAACCCAAGATTGCGAGATCAATCCCGCCCAGGATGGATGGATATTTTCGGGCGTAAAAATCCTAAGTATGGCTTCCTTTGGAAGGGAAGTAAAGTCGTGGGTCTCGTGTCGTACATTTACGGCACGAAAAAGAACCTCAAGTCAGAAAGAAAAGACCTCTGAGCAAAATTTGTCGGCTGTTTCACGCCCTGAATTGAATGATGACCTGAGATGTTAAACAGCGTCCTTAAATAAACAAATAAAAAAAAATCCGCTATACATCTCTCACACCTTTTAAGAAAAATTGCATTAATATTCATTAATTGTTCTTTTGCAATTGCAGCAATTTATCTTCTTACAGGCTTTATAATTATGTAAACATTCACAGCACCCCAAACACAAGTTTTTTTGTCATGCAATGTCATCGGAGTTTTCTGCACTCCAGTATCTTTTGTTTTGTATCGCTACATGACCATGTAAATAAAGCCATGCTTCGTCCGTAAAAATAATTAAACCCGGATCAATAGAGCGAACATTAACTTTATCCAACACCGAAATGCAGAAATTAACTCTACTCACATTATCGCATGGTTGCAATTCCTGAACTACAGTTATGTTATAGGGTTTTCATTTTAAAAGTTTAGTGGCATTCCTAGCCCAGGTTTTAAAATTCCACACTCCTGTGCAAGTTTTCTCAGAGATTTCTTTGGACTTCATTTTAACTTTTCTTCGATGTCATCGAGTTTTTTCCGTGTAAGAACTCGACGTTTTACTTTCAGTTTCTTATCAAGAACAGATCCTGTTGTCCTAAATCTATTCACAAGATTGGGACTCGTTTCGCTGTTAGGCGCACGAACAGCAGGGAATCTGTCTATAAATCGCCGTCTCACTTCTCTGCAAGAGTTTATTGTCTCATAGGAATCATACATGAAGATTCTATGTAAATAAATTACAGCTGTAACTTCCATTCCGCTGTGTTCAGGTGTTCAGATATAGTTGCATAAAGAAGGCTATGTGTAGAAGATTGACATGTTCAAAATTGAGTATCAAGCTGTTATTAAGTTCTTCATAAAAGAAGAATTTACTCCCAATGAAATTAAACAGAAATTGGGCGATGTATATGGGGAAGCATCCCCCTCATATTCTACCGTAAAAGAATGGGTCGAGAAAGTTGAAGATGAAGAGCGTGCAGGTCGGACCTTAGAGGCGCTCACATCTGAAAACATCGCTCTTGTGAAAGGAGAAATTATGGAAGACCGGCGGCTCAAAGTTACAGAAATAGCAACAAGGTGGGGCTTCTCTAAAACAACAGTCCTTCGAATTATTCATGAACATTTAAACATGAATAAGGTTAGTGTCTAGACTTCTTTCCCCAATCCAAAAGCAGTAATGGATCATCTGTTGTCAGACATTTTTGGAGCTCTGCCGTGGCAACGAAAGAGAAGTTCTGCAAACCATTGTTACAGGAGATACTATGATCCCTTGTCCAAAAGAAAATAAATGTAGTGAGTGACGTAAACCTGGCGAAGCACCGCCTCTAAAGACCAAGGTCACTCAGTCAACCAAGAAGATCTTGACCATAATCTTTTGGGACTGTGAAGGAATACTCTTCCTTGACTTCAAGATGAGGAATACCACAGTAAATGTGGAGTACTATGCTGGCCTATTGCACAGACTTCGTGCTTCCATCAAAGAGAAAAGGCGAGGAAAGCTGAGTGGTGGTGACGCCAGGATCGTCTTCCCTGACTTAGGTTTATCCCAAGTTTTCCTCAGTCCTCATAAATGGCAAATGCCGGGGTGATATCCTAAATTTAGGCCTGAAACGTTTCCTTCCTTAACAAATTCTTTTCCCATTATATCATTTCATTTCATGTATCGTCAGTGTCCACCGCCTGTGGTGCCTCAGTAATTAAAAAGGGCGTTAAACACTATTTAAAAAAACACATGTAGTTTTTTTATCGATGAGTCACCTTTCCGAGACTTTCGGAGAAGTCATCTGAAATAATGGATCGAATACTTTTATAACTTATTCCAATCTCAGAAGCTACTTCATAAATCAGAATTCTAATGTTTGTTTCCATTATGATCGAGGTCGACGTTGGTAGCTTTCAATGTCCACGGATTTTTGTCCTTCTGTGAAACTTTTGAGTCACTCCATACACTTGCGTCTTAACCCTAAACTGTGACTTTAATCTCTGCAAGATTTCGAGCGGTTTATGCCCTCACTTGCCAAAAACTTAATATTAATGCGTTGCGCAATCAATGAGTTATCTCTAACTAGGACATGATGCTACTGACAAAAGAAACAGCTGTGAGAGGCACACAGTTTTCACAGGTTAGGTCTCAGTACTTCTTACAAGCTGCAAAATAAAAAACATCACGTTATATTCATGCTTATACACACGCAGCAAGATATTGGAAACCCTCGGCTTACTACAAAGGTTATGATACTTGTTTGTGCAACTGGCCGTGTATACTTTTAGTTTTACTGTAAATTTTAGAAAGTTTTAGCACCTATTTTTACTGCTGAGGCATCATAGGCGGTGGACATTGGTGAAATGATAAATTGAGAAAGTATACATTACAGCATATAGTATACAGTTCATAAATTAAAGGAACACAAATAAAAGCCCCAAAATGAATATTGTTACAATAAAATTTTTGACAGTGAGATGTTATGTTTTGAAGTATTGTTTAAAACTACAGTAAAGATATTCCATGATTTGTTAGTTTTTCTCTGAATAAATTAGTGAAGTTGCAAGACTGTTGAAATCAAAGTGGGTGCTCTTTGACTTATTTTTTTGACAAAAGGTTTTAACAGTAGTCTGTAGTGGGAAATTGTTATTTTGTGTTTTCTGAGGTTAATACACAGCAATGAGACATCTGAATGAAACAGCAATTGCATAAGCAGTTGTATGAATAGAAGATGAGCATTCATTCGCTTTGCCTGCAAGATTCTTGATGTCAGCCCTTCTGTCATCCATTCTGGGGTTTGAGGCGATATAAATGTAGAGACAGGTGGATACGAGAAGCGGCCTTGACTAGGACCTAAGAAGTCAAAAGAGGTACAAGATAGATTACTTATCCTATTGGCTTTGCACTGACGCAACTCTACAGCCAGAGATCTACAAAATGATATACAAACAACTTGAGTGCTGATTTCTGATCAGACTGTAAGAAACAGACAGAAATTCAGGGTTGAGATCTAGAATCCTCTTCAAGCGTGTAGTGTGACGCGTCAGCACAAGGAAGCCCAGCTGAGATTTGCTCAGAATCATCTCCACTGGCAGTTCATCCAATGGAAGGCTGTTCTCTTCACAGACGAGTCAATATTCTGTTTGATGGGTTGTGATGGTCGTAAATGAGTATGGAGACATTCTGGTAAACGTCTTGCTCCAGCCACCATTATTGAACATGACAGAGTTGGAGGCGGTTTGGGCTGGCATTTCTATTGAGTCTCGGACAGAGCTTGTTGTTGTCCCACACCGCACGAATGTTTACATCAATGGCATTATCCTTCAACATGTCGTACTCTGTGCTCATGGTATGGATCCTAATTTTCTTCTAATGCTAAATCTTATACAGCACGGAATATCAAAGATGTCCTGCAAGAATGCCAAATTGGAGAAATGAACTGACCTACATGCAGTTCTGACCTCAATCCGATGAGCTTCTATGGGATAAGCTGAAAACTTATTCGCTAGCATCCTGCTGTTCCACAGAACCTGAGAGAACTCCCAAATACACCTGTGAAGAGCGGCAGAGAATTCCACAAATCTCTATAAGGAGACTGATGCGGATGTTATGAAGTCATTCCAGCTCACCGAAGACACACTGGATACTGAGTGTTGAAATAATCTCAGAAATATTGATTACGTAAGAATGTAATCTTGTATTTCCACTTGTTTTCTGTATCGATCAATAATTTATCCGCGTTTATTCTAATCCTATGAAATTGAAGTTGTCAGTTGTCAGCCTATTCATATTTTACACATTTCTTCAATCTTTAATTACAAGCTGTCAAAAATGAATTGTATTAATATTTATTTTAGGACTTTGATTTAAACAAGTGCATACATATACTTGTCTTCTTGCCATAGAGGAACTCAAGCAGTTCGAAATATAGCGATTACTAATCTGTAACATTTTCTTAGTGTTATATCATTTTCTGCTTTTCTAATCATTGTTATTTTAGTTACATTGTTAATAGTGTTACATTATTTTTCATTTATATATAGGGTGTCAAAATCATATACACACTTCAAGCAAAGAAAAAACTGTATTAACATAACAAACAGAAAATGATGAGCACTAATCATCTTAGACTTTTGCAGTTACTACAGTTGCTCAAAATGCCCTCCATCGACGTCGATACACTTCTGAGTAAGTTGAACTACTGATTGAGCAACGTTTGCGAAAGTGTCCTCAGCAATTGCAGCACATGCCGTTTCAATTTCTTCCCGAAGTGCTGCCAGTGTAGCTGGTTTTCTACGGTATACAACATCCTTAAGAGTTCCCCATAGGTAGATATCCAACGGCGGTTCTGTTTTGTGCGCATGTCTCCATCACCTTTGAACTTCAACAACATTCTCAGTTTTCCAATAACACTTCTAAATTGTTTTCCAATGTTCAAATGATAATCTTGGCTCCATTTTGTTGTAGCAACTTTAGCATAACGTATTGTGTTTCACATCTGTTTACAGAACATCATACGATAACCTTGGTTTCAGTTGTCCATTGTTGATTTATCTGTCACGTAGCAATGCTATCATAATGTATGTGAGTTACATCTGTTTACAGAACATCATACTACACATTACTGTTGTTTTTCGGTTCAACTTTGAAATACATTAAATAGATATCTACTGTGAAAGTGTGTATACATTTTTTGGCACCCTCGATATGCTATATGTATGTGTGTTGGTTTTTTCTTCTTCTTTTTTAATAAAGGAAATTTTCCAGACCTCAGTTTAGGGCACCTCCCGATATTTGACTTTTATGAGGACTGAGGGAAAAAACCTGACTGACCTGAAAAAAAATCTCAGTCGATTAGAACCGTCCTGGCGGAAATCGAACCCCAGACCTCCCGCTCAAGAGTTCGCGCCCTAATGACCTCGATCACCCGTGGCGGTGTTAGTGACATGAACAAAAGGAAGTCTCTGAGTGGGTAACGTGGATATTGTTTAAAAAATTATAACCTCTGTTTATCTTTAACGCATTTACAACTACTTTAGATTCACGGAATATTTGCAGATTGCTAGATGCCAAGAAAAAGACAATGCCGGCGTAAACTAGACAGATCAAATCTTTGTTTCTCGAGCATGTATTATAAATTATCTAGGGTTTTCTGTGAATAGTTTATCTCGTATTATTTAAATTACTTTGTTTATTTACGAACGCTCTTTAACATCTCAGGTCATCAGCATCCCATTCAATTCAAGGCGTGAAACGGCCGATAAGTATTGCTCACAAACCTCTTCTTTCAGGTATGAGGTTCTTTTGTGTACCGTAAATCAATGAGACGGGTTCACGGCTTTACTTCCTTTCTGAAGGAAGCCCATACTTGGGATTTTTACGCTCGAAAATATCCATCGACCCTGGTCGTGATTGAACCCGCGATCTTGGGTCTACGATGCAGTGTGGTTACCATTAGGCCACCAGAACGGACAGTTTATCTCGGAACGGCGTTGTTCACACATCCCACAAGTTTGGCCCCCATTGGTTGGTTGCGTTCATCACGTAACCTTTTGGGATTGCAATAAAATAAACGAACGCGATTCTCGTTCAAATGAACCTTATTATGCCCCGGGCACTCGGCTCTTCAGTTCCGCCATTTCGTTTGTCTCAACAAACGTTAAACCAACATTGCGAAAACAAATACGCAACATGCAATCATTGTCTTTTTATCGTTAGGTTCTAGTGCCAATGAGTTTGCCAGCTAAAAAAAAAAAAAATTGAAACTAATGATACTGGTTACTTCGAGTTGCATTTGTTAAAAAAATACGTGTTTATTTTCCACGCTTAAACAAAGCATTTTCATTCGAGTGTGGTAAATAGATAAACACTGAACACTGTCGGAAAACAACGAAAAAATTTCAGAGCAAATGAAACAAAATTTTGTCGTTTTGTTGGTAACCCCGGAGGATTCAGCAGCGGTTGGCTGTACCACAGTGCAGAGTATGACATGGGTACTTATTCAAAAGTGTCCATCTATAATGAGAATAAGTTATAGTTTTATAAATATATGAGATGCGGTCCATAATTTTCCACCCTGGTCATGTTAGGTAGGTATTAGAATAAAAATACAGGTATAATTTCTGAATGTATTCTGCCTTTACTTTAATACATTTCTCATATTTCTGGATTACATTTCAATCCCCCTTAAAAAAAAATAATCCAATGCTTTGTATGCAAATACTGGAACACAATGTCCTTCATATCGTTATAGTTGTGATGCTTTGCCCTGGAAAGTCCGATTTCTGCTTTCAAAACAGATAACAGTCGCTGAGCTGTACGGTAAGTACAGGGTGGGTGAGAAGAAACTCTCTATAAAGTGCGTTATAACTTTTTTTTAATAATCGGTCTATTTTAGTGAAACAACTTTTGTTGTGGAGTTTAACATGCTACAAATTCTATGCAGTTAAATTTAAAACTCCACATATGCACCAGTGTGTGTCACCTATGGGGGATATTTTCCACTGACTTGGATAGATACTTCTGTGCTATGTTAGTGAGGACATGGCGAATGCGATTCTCCAGTTCATCCAACGTTTTTGGTTTTGTGCGGTATAGCTCTTTCTTCGCCCCGTCCCACAGGAGTCACGTGGAATGAGGTCGGGGCTCTATGCTGGCCACTCATGATGATCACAGCGACTCCTGGAAAATGTTGGCCAAGCCAGTCACGAACGTTGAGTGCAAAATGAGGTGGACACCATTTTATGAAAATGAGATCATTGATGTTATCCCAGGGGCAGACAATTGGCCAAACTTCATTTTACAGCATGGCTCGGTACCGTTGTGCGTTCATGGTGTAGCGAGGAATAAACGGATTCGCAACTTTGTTGAATGTTATACCACAACACACTGTGACCTTAGGACGGCTTTGAGACTTTTAATCATAATCTCCGGTGTCCTGCTCTGTTCAGCAGTGACAATCGTGGCGGTTAACAAGCCCTCCGACATGAAAAATGGCTTCCAAATGATGTTACTGAATAACTCGCACCAGCCTCCATGCCAACCAAGCATTATCTCACCATTCGATGGTCACAATCTTCCGGCCATAGTTCTTTACAGCAATGTGGCTTCTGTTTATTTTTTCAGAACGTTGCTGATTGTGAGGCAGTAAAGATCACTTATATGAGTATCCGTCGCAGAACGTTGCTGATTGTGAGGCGGAAAGATCACTTATATGAGTATCCGTCGCAGATCCTGTGCTTATCAATCTTTCATGGCAGTTCTTGATGGTCTTTGGATCCAATTTTGCGCTAGGCTCAGGCACTGCCCGCCACCATCTCTGCACCTGCACAAGGAACACCAGACTGCATAACGGGCGGTCACTTGAGCTCTCTCCAGCATTGTGATACGACGTGCCATTACAGATCATGTTCTACCATTGTAAAGAAAACATGTATTTAGTCACATCAAAAAATGTTCATATATACGAAAGATATATGCATATTACAAAAGGGAGTTACTTCTCTCCTAGAAGTCACCTGTATGGACTGGGACATTGTCATGCAGTCACCATGGCACTGTAGCTGAGCATAGTATTTCCCAGTTCCTTTCTTTGAAGTTTAACATCAAAATTTCTCTGTAGTCCCCAAAAACTATCGAAGTACTCTTCTTTGTAGACTGTAACCTTGACCTTTCAAGGCGTTGCTTCAACCTTCCGCCGTCCCATTGATCCTCTTCTTGATATTGGATCATTTACAAGGGTCACTCTGAATTTGAGAATGGACGAAATGAGACTTGTGACAAACTAGTTCAGGTTGATTGAAGTTTAGATAGCAACTGGGCAAGTCTGAGCGCGCATCAGTAATATGTAAAGTGTGTATATGTACGCGGGTGTTGCTGCGCCGGATGCTAGGCTGAATCTCAAGCGAGAGCCATGATTTACTAGGACTTTAAAGTCGGTTTAAGAGAGAGAGAATACCTTGAAAGGCTGCATCGTACATTTGGGGATCTTTGCCCTTGCACACCACTATTTTCAATGGTTTGTAAAATTTAGGAAAGGAAGGGACTCCCGTCTAATGTAAAGACCACGCAGGACGTTTCGTTACAACAACAACAACAACAACAACAACAACAACAATAACAACAACGAATGAAAGCAGAGCCTGTATAACGGAACATCGTCGCTGTATATATTATCAGATTCAAGAAGCCTTGAATATTGATCGGTAGCAGTGAAAATCTTTGAATAAAAACTTCCTGTGAGGAACCTCTTTGGTCATTGGATCACCCATCACCTCACAGTTAAGTACAAGAACGCATGTGTGGATAGGTGCCAGAAAAAGTTGGGAAAAAAATTATGGGAGAAGATCAAACATGAAAGTAGGTGACGAAAGTTGGGTATACCGGATGATCCAGAAACTAAGTGACAATCATCGGTCTGGGTCTTCCCAGGAGAAGATCCCCCGACAAAGTGAAGCGAGCAAGAACAACAACGCCTCGGTCACACTGAATCAAAAGTCGATGTTTGCCCCATTCTGCCTACATCCATGTCTGGCCTCATGAGACTTTTTTCTCTTTCCGAAAATAAAATATAAAAAATAAATGGGCAATTATTTGAATCATCTGAAGCCGCAGTGGCTGCATACACAGAATGTTTTAATAACTATCCAAAGAAGCATGGCGTTCAGCATTTACAAAATGATTTCAACGAATGAGATGTTGTATAGAATGCAATGGAGAAAACTTTGAAAAGATGCAATTATCATATCGCATTTTTTAAAATTTCTATTGTTTTTGTTCTAAAAACTTTCATAGTGACCTTCGTATAGGACCATTGTTTCCCTTGATTCCAATAATGCTATATCGTTACCACAGCATAGATTAAAAACTTCTGACAACATTCCACGCTCACTAGCATTTGAAATGCTAAAAGAATTTGGAATCCCATCTTACGGTGACCTTATACATGTGCAAATTTTGATGAACATTACAAATACATAAATATTATATTATAATATATATGAATACCACCGGGATTCCAGAATAAGTTCTAACCGCTCGCACGGGATTTTGCGTCTCCCTTCCCCATTCACGGCCGTCTGCCTGTCCTTGAACTTTCGAGTATTTACTTGTTTACATTCGTTCCCGTAGACTTTAGAGCAACGCATTTTTATTTGTAAATGTTATTATAAATACGAGTCGGTTCGTGAGGAATTTATTCGCAAGTTCCCTGGGAAATTGCCTCCTTACAGAACTGCAATCCATTATCTTGTGAATAAATTTGATACTGCTGGTTCCGTACAAAACAAGAAGCATGCACAAAGACGTATAGCTGTAATAGAAGCTAAACTGCGCGAAATTAGCGCACATCTTGAACGTTCCGCAACAAAATCTGCCGAAATTGGCACAAGTTGGGGTTTCAGTGTCTTCTGCACACACAACAACAACAAAATTGTTAAAACTCAAACCCCACTATTGTACATGTTGCCATTGTCTATAAGGTGATCCCGTAGCACGTGTACGTTATTGTGAGTGGTTTCTTTCATCAGTGACTGAAGATATAAAGGACCCACAGCTTGTATTCTTTTCAGACAAGGCGTGGTTCCACCAAAATAGCCTCTTACAGTGGTCGAACTAAATCGCGTCAATCATGGACGATATTTCCAGTTTTTACTATAAACTAAGATTTTATACATAGTTTTAAGCTACTTAATTTTTGAGACTTATGTAAATATCTGGAAACTGAACAATGTTTATATTTAAAATTCTGAAGTTGCACCTTCTCGCCGAATCCCATCAGGGGGCCTACTTAAATTTTGTCTATGTCGCTATTATAAGAACTTCGTCAAAAATTCAACGTTTTATTTTATTTTAAGAGTTATTGGTTTGTAAACTTTATATGGGCCAACCTTCTTTATTTATAATTTTTTTTTCTCGAGACCACATGGTCTGTGAAGTTTTATTATAAGCGAACTGCAGCTCTCGTTTGGACTGTCTATCTTGGGGCTAGTGAAGATAACTTAAAGAGAGGTTGTCGAACATACCATTCTGTACATAATGGATGAATTGCGTGTAGTGGTTGGTTATATGTAATTACGAGTCGACACAACTTGCGCTAGTTCCCATCACTACGAACAGCTTCTCAAAGCTTTGGGTGGGCAGAGAGAAGAATAAGCCTTTAATTTTTTTTTTTTTTTCCTTTAATTCATGAGATCGACTGTGAATAGGGTAAAATGATACAGTCCTTATAAATATGAAAATAATCCTGCACTAACTGTTTAAATGCAGGTTTCACAAACAAGCATATGAATTTTAAGTTACTGAGAAAACGTGCCATTCCCAGGCTGTGTTAATTGGTACCCTGGTCTATAATCCCATACCTGGAGACCAGAATCCTGTGCTACACAGACGACGTGCTCTTAATGACGCAAAATGAAAAGAGTTTACAAAGAGTACTTCATCAAAGCAAAATTACCATAAAACTTATAATTTTATGTATTAATGTGACCGAGATCGTTAAGGAGGGAGATATGGGATTCGATTCCCGCCAGGACCGCCCTCCCTAACTGAGTTTTTCCAGGTTTTCCTCTGGTCTCATAATTGATAAATGTCGAAAATGTACCCTAAACCTAGATGTTTCTTTCCTTATAAAAAAATATCTTTTCCCAATGTATAATTTCATCTCATATGTCCACCGCTTGTGATGCCTCAAGAGTAAAAAATGGGCGTTAAACACTATTAAAAATGTATTAATGTGTGTATAGTACATAACATAACACATTCCATGAAAAGTCTACTACTATAGAAAATGAATCATTTTTACACAAATTTTTACACCCTTTTGATATTTTATTTCCTTTGTTAACTATTTAGGGTAAAAATTTAACGTCCAAAGGCTGTATATAGAAATAGTGATTCCATACTAACTGCATGTTGGAAATGAAGAATTAGACTTGAAAAAACTAGGTCACAGCCCGGATTCAAACGACGGATCTTCGACCCTCCGTGCCGATGCTCTAACAAACTGATCTACCGTGTTCTCCTCAAAGAACGGAACTACAACTCTCTCTCTGATCTGATTTTATATACCTCCCTAAAGTTTCTCTACTAAAAGAGATTTGTTCCATAAGAGACGATTTGTAATTTTGTTATTTTTCAATAATGTTTAACGCCCGTTTTTACTACTAAGGCACCACAGGCGGTGGACACTGATGATACATGAGGTGAAATGATATATTGGGAAAGAATTTCTTTTTAAAGGAAGTAAGCGTACCAGGCCTAAGTTTAGGGTACCTCCCCAGCATTTTCCATGAGGACTGAGGAAAACCTGGAATAAAGGTCAGTCAGGAAGAACGGGCTTGGTGGGAATTGAACCCCAGACCTCTCGGTCACGAGTCAGCGTCTTAACGACCTCAGTCATCCTTGGCGGTTACGACTTGCAATGCTTGTGAATAGTTCTATAATTAATTGTACTCTACTCTACTCTACTACTATGATTTTCCTTTCTTTGAGGTATATTTTTGCAAGTCTGGTGAGGTTTGAAGTGTCATCACCATCTTGGTGTTTTGAAAGCAGGCTGAGCGTCTATCTCATCAGTCATAGAAAGTATTCACTATGCCGTAATGAAAAAAAAGTTGTATTCTAGTATTTACTACGGTTTCTCGCACTTTTATTTCCTTCTCACTCATTCCAAAAACCTAAACAAGCAGAATAAAATAATGCTCCCAACGAGAAGCACCGTTTTCACTCGTTTAATGTGCTCTGGGGAAGAATATGAGATCATCCTGATCAAGGTATGTCGACCCTCGTGGTCTAGTGGTAACCACACTTACCTCGTAGACCCAAGATCGCGGGTTCAATCCCGGCCAGAGCCGATGGGTTTTTTTTTTTTTTTAGACGCGGATCTCGTGTCGTAGATTTACGGTTCGTCAAAGAACCTCAAGCTTGAAAAAAAAGGGGCCTGTGAACAAAATTTATCATCTGTTTCACGCCCCTGAGATGTTAAACAGTGTCCGTAAATAATAAAATTAAATTATTGTACCAACCCCCTACCCCGCATCCCTCGGAAAGCATAGTCTGTTACAAATCGAGAAGATGAATCATTAGAGAGGGTTGTTGATTTGTTTTATTTACGGACGCTCTTTAACATCTCAGGTCATCAGCGTCCCATACAATTCAGGGCGTGACACGGCCGACAAATTTTGCTCAGAGGCCTCTTTTTTCAGGTTTGATTTCGTGCCGTAAATGCACGTCACGGCTTTACTTTCCTTCCAAAAGAAACCATACGTACAATTTTTACTCCCGAAAAAATCCATCGACCCTGGTCAGGATCGAACCCATGTTTTGAGTCTACGAGGCAAGTATATTAGAGAGTTTTAGCAGCTTTTGTATAAGCTCTATCTGCCATAAGACAAACAGACAAAGACTGTAAAGTTGTCTACCCTGGAACATAATTTTTGGGAGTGGTCCCTTTCCTGGCTTGAGATCAGTTATTTTCTTGTCTTCTAAGAACATCATAAAACATCTGCACTCTTAATCTGTGTCTGTTAAAATTGGTTATAATGGTAATTAGTTCATCAGGAATTTACTCAATAAATAGTATTAGGTCGATGTAACGTATTTTTCGGCATGGCAAGCGTTTGCCCTTTCTCATTTGGAGTGACAATATTTTGTGATAGTAACTATACTTTTAATTTTGTCAATTTCATATAATTTGGTGCAATACGTAGACTAGAGAAGATGAAGTGTGGAAGAAATACTAGCACACTAACTTAATCTTTTGTATCTCTTTAACAGACGGCAGCGGGGGCGGCTGTGTCCACGGAGAAAGACAAGGTAGGAAAAAGTGTTTTTAGTATTTCAAAGACAGTCATTTGGCGTGAATGGTGTTTCTCACGTTTAAACGCTTTAATCAGCAATGATCCGCGTTAGTCAACTCGAGAATTGGAAAACGTGATCAACCGTGCGACATTTGCATTCCACACATTCTGTTCAGAAGTCGGATGCACGCTTTAAGCAAACAAAAATCAGCGTATGTGCCATTTTTGTATCTTTTCCTGTTCGCCATCAGTTATAACATCGACCACTCCTCTCCAGAATTGTTACCGGTGACCAGAATTTGTTTCTTTGTTCAATATTAAAAAGTAATAAAAAAGAAAAGAATATTGAGCCCTTGCAAAAAAAAAAAATCCACGTATAAAAGCGAGTGATCCACAGAAACTATTGTATCTGTCTGGTGGGGCAAAATTAGTTTCAAAATTGCTTCCCAGGAATGTGAGCACCACAGCTAACATTTATTGCAGACAACTCTTGTGGCCACAATTGACGAACAACGATCGGAAAGACTGCAATAAGAAAATGCAAGCCCGCACTCCCCCAACATAACACAGCAGTTAGGTTGAGATGTTTCCCGCATCTTCCTTATTACCCCAATCTTGCGCCCTCAGATTTGCTCTTTTTCGCAATCTACAGCAATCTTCGAGTAGCTCTTTTCATATCGAAATTAATCTTCAAATCTGACTTGACAACTTTTAGCCCTAATCGGCATATTGCATTAAGCGTGGAACCGAAAAACTGCCCCTGAGTTAGTAGATATCCACAAGCAAGGCAAGAGATCACTGATCACTTTTCTGTCTTTTGTTCATCTCATATAAATATCAAATAAAAACTGTGCCACAGCGAAAACGCTACGATTTTATTGCATATGTCGAGTTTTGGAACATTCTTTACAAAGTCACATCACCTCCGATATTACAATTGTCAGATTTTGGAAATGAATGCAAACGCTTGATTTCGGAAATAACTAAAAGAAACATGTGTTTATGCATCTTATCATTAAAACAGATTTCTTGTGACTGTAAATCGTGCAGAATTAGCACACTTCTGATACCAGTTACCTAGCAACGTATTCCATGAAGTCATCATCGCCTTCACAACACAATTTCAAACAACGTACCTGTAAGAAAAAGCTAAAATTTCGCCCTAACAAGCATACCAACATTCAAACATGAGAATCATTTTATTAAACAAATGTTTTGAAACTACAGCAACGATGTAAGTTATTAATCGTCATAAATTAACGTCTATTATCTTGGAAACATTGAAAATGCAATTAATTAATTATTCAAATTACAATTTCTTTCATTTCAAAACATTAATTTTCAACCATTATACTAACAGAAAACTTCTTTAACTTTATTACATTGATTGCACATCCAAGACAGTTACTTACCTTGGTAAATACTAAAAGACAATAGTTACATAGAAAATATTATCCCTGAGCCACTGATATCTACTGCATTAACATTCCCCCCCTCTTTTTTTTGTAATTTCTAATTTTACTATCAATTGATTCCTCTATGTAAGATTCAGCAACTGATGCTGACTTTCACCCTGCTGATCTTTAAACTTCAGTAATACTGACCCCAGTGTTTGCCGAACTCTGCCTAAAGCAGTGCCCTGTGTAATTCGTCAGCTCCAAACCTCTATTGGAAACTCTCCAAAACTATTAATAGCAACAGGTTGACAACTACACCTATCATCTCTATAATACAAAAAGAGATGATCACATTTCACAGTTTTTGGACGTATCATAATTCTCAAACAGCTCCACACAATCCACAGAGCAACCATCAAGTACAACAGTAAATGTACCTGGCTTGTAATTTTTCGTGTCTCGAATATGAATCATCAAAATACGGCCTTCAACCTCAACATCATCAACACACAAATCGTGTGGTTCATGGCGCTTACAAGCCCCAACAATTCCAAAAGACAAAATTACCTTCATTGGTAAATATGGTGATTTTGTTATTAATAGATCAATCTCGGATCTGGAAAACACATTTGATTTTTTCACCTTACTGGACAATTTTTCAAGAAATCAAAACCCTTACAAAAAGATGAAACGTCGATATTGTCTTTCACTTTCAGCATACATTTAACTTTCGAATACACACGCCAGAGCGTAGAAGGCATGTAAATCTTCGACTGGAAAAAATAAACCAATTTAAGAATCTAAATTTTAAATTACTTACCATATTAATATCTAACAAGTGTTTTATATATATATATACCAGCTCCGAAAAATATACCAACAAGATTTTTTCATTAGTTGAACTAACATCCTTCTCTTTTTTCCATGTACAGAACTTGTCATATTCTTTATCGTATACAATTTTCGATTTTCGAGGAATTAACAAACCCTCAGCTATCTCAGCTTCCTTTACAATTTCTTCCGGAATGATATCCACATTTTTGTATCAAACATTGCGTAATAAGCATCCATTTCCATTGAATTCTTCAAAACAAAGTCAAAATAACATCGTCACAGAACGAGTACTTATAAATAATCCCATACAATACGTCATATCTACTACGTCATAACACCACATTTTGCAAACTTTTAATACTTTTTAAAAACATTTCAATGCTAAAATTGCATAAAACACCGTATGCAACAGATGTATGATCTTCTTTCTGAACATTCGTGAAGTGAACGCGCTAAACATTCACTCGTGTCACAATTTCCAAGAGTATTTACTAGTTACGTAAATAGCTATTTAAAGCATAAATATAGAATAAATTTCCATTAATTTCAAGGTTCATGCAAGATATAATGGAACAGTAAAAAAGAAACCGAACATGTATATAAAATGTTATTACATAGGACAATGGAAATTTACCCAACGCCACAAGCCCCTTGGGTTGTGACACAATACTGCCAGCGTCCGTACCACTTTTTGAAGTACCCAATTTCTGGTCACTTGTCACAGAACTCGTGTCGCATACGCCTTCACCTCTACGGCCGAGGACAAGTGGTGAACATTGGTGATTCATGAGATGAAATTATAAATTGGGCAAATATTTGTTAAGGAAAATTTCATTCTAGCAAACCAACGACCATGGTAAAATAGCCCGGTAATGATGAATTATAATAATAATAATAATAATAATAATAATAATAATAATAATAATAAAGTACTATAGTTCATTTATAGTATTTAATATTTATTTACTTTTATAACGAAAACCTTATTATTCAACTAAGATTATGGTGATGAAAAAGTTTCAAACTAAAAAAACAAAAACAAAAAAAAAAAACAAAAAAACAAAAAAACAAAAAACAAAAAATAAACAGGAAAAATGGTGGTGGGGAAGGCACAGAAAACTAAGTTGTCAAGGAAATCGATTACCTGGGGGCTAGACTGTCAAGTAAAGGAAATGGAGCTATCTAAAAATAAAAGCGTTAGCAGAAGGAAACATAGTTATGAGTGTAATCAGATCTGGTGTAAACAAAATACCAAATATGCTAGTTAAATGGTTAAATGGAGAGAATAGTAGAGAGCAGAATGATGTATGGAATAGAAATTTGGGGGCCAGATGGAGAATGAAAAGCGATAAATAGATTATTTTGTAGAATTCCTCTATACTTACCCTAGATCTTCACCTAACGAGGTTGCTCTAATGGAACTAAGATGAGTTATAAAAGCAAGGTCACAGAAAGAGTACAGCAATATTGATATAGAACAGGGAAACCAGATGAGGAGAATATCATCAAACAGTGTTTGGTAACACAAGAAAGAATTAAAGGGAGAGAAACTTGGATATGTAAAATACCAAATATTCTACAAGAAGTTGGAATGAGATCAATATGGTATGAGGAGGAAATAAAGGGTAAAGAGGTTTGGAAAGATATAAAACCAAGAGGGTATTGAAAAACAGGAAATATGGGCTAGTTTTAATGTCAAAAAATCTCTGAAATTATACAGCACAATAAAAATGACTGGAGGAGAGAAAAATACATTTAAACTGTGATATGGCTGGGAGGAAAGAGTTGACGTGGTTTAGAACAGGAGTAATATAGTTAAGTGGGCTAAGAAATGGATATATTGAGGGGGTATGTGCGAAGAAGACGATAATTTGGCATTGTACTTTAGAATGTAAATAAACCAAGTTTTGGAGGGAACAGTTCCAACATGTAAATGGAAATTATTTACTTTGATTGTAACATGTTTACTTGTTAGTTAAGATCCTGCAAGTTCTGAAAGAGAGGCCTCTGAGCAAAATTTGTCGGCCGTTTCACGCCCTGAGTGACGCTGATGACCTCAGCTGTTAAAGAGCGTCCATAAATAAAAACATTCAAAAAAAAGTTAGTTAAAATTGTCTGAAATTGCTTCTGTTTATATGTTAATAATATTATATATGCATGTAAATTGGAAAAAATACATTCATACTAAACTTCAGGTAAAAATTTAAGAAAAATGCTGCCTACATTTTTTCTTCTTTGACAGAACACAATCTCACAAGTCCCAAATAGCGTTGTATTAAATTGAAGTTGACAGTAGATTAACTAATCGTGTTCCACATTTACCAGATTTAGCTCTTTTACATTGTCAGCCATTGCTGAGGAAATATTGAAAGAAGTACAATGGAGGAACAGTTTGATGTTCAATATAAAACAATTTCTATAGGTCTATACTTCTTTTATGATCGCTGTACTAAGTACAGTAATGGAAAAATGTATTGCATCACCCTTAAATCTTTAATATTTTCATTAAAATGTTTGAATTTTGTTGAATGATTGTTTGTATTTCTTCCACAGTTTTCCATAAATGTGTTAAGAGATTCTTTTTGTACATTTTATTTAGTTTGTATTTTTATTTAAAAAAATACAAAACTAAATTTTCGCAGAAAAAAGTCAAATTAGATTGTGAACAAATGTGCTTATAAAATATTCGATATAATCTGTTAGAACATTCTTTACTAAAAATAGCATATTAATAAATATAGATTTCAACTTTTGGAAGAGCCAGCTGCCTAATCAACTTCATTGATTTGTTAGTGCTTTGTTGGTTCACCGCGTGCTTTAATCACTGCCTGGCATCATTAGAACATTGAGAAAATAAAAGTCTTATGTATTATGAGTCAGTTGATGAAACCACACGGGCACAATTGTATCCTAGAGTTTTCTTTTATTGCTTGGTTTGTTTCTTGCAATAGTATTCCCCATAAACTACCACAAGTTCTCAATTGGATTCAGGTTTTGGCTGTTTCCAGCACAGTCTAGCATCACTATCAGCTTTTTTTTTTTTTAAGGAATGAATTGTCTACAATGTTTGAAAGACTGATAATTGCATCAACACTAACGATATTCCAATTTAATACAAACATTAATCAAAATAAATTACTTTCGAAGCCCTGTGATAGGGGACAGAATCATTTGAAAAATGCAGCTTGAAGAATCGCCAAAATGGTGTCGTATTGTGAGCACCAATTTGTTTTCAAGGATGTCTAAGTAGACATCTGCATTAACAGTCACTTATGACCTACACTATGACTGGAAATGCATCCCCAATCATCTGACCTTGTGAATACTTCACTGTTTATGTCATGCATGAAAGCAACCGTTCTTCACCACTTCTGCAATGCATATTTACTTTCACATCGGAGCCATGCGGTTAAATTTAGACTTATTAAAAAAAAATACCCTATTTTACATTTTAGGTGCCCATGCTGCATGCTCTTTTGCTCATTGTAGTCGCTTTGTTTCATTGTTTTAGTCAGCCAATGTTTCTTTGTGGGTCGATAAATAGGAAGTTCTGCTTCGAGGAGTCCACTGCTGATAGTTCTGCTGGTCAATGAGACGTCACACATGTCTTTCAGTTCTGAGGATGACAGCCAATGTTCACCGAGATAAAATCTTTATAGTATCCTGCCCTGTTGTGGACAGATGTCCTTTTCTTGTCTCTTCCTTTCACCAGACCAACATTTCCTTTCTCTCTGTATTTCTTTAATACTCTTGAAATAGTAGACTGATGAAAAACCTGTTCTAGAGATTATGTCTCTAGAGCTTAGACCAACTGAAGAACAAGCAAGGATGTAATTTTCTTCCTAGGCGTCGATTCCACTCCTTTGCCCATCTTGTCACCACAATCCCTCAATAGAAATAAGTCTCTGTTGCATTTCTGCAATGTAAGCTGAGCAAATGACAACAAATAGTTAGTATTGTTAGTAAAAATGCACTTGAAATTCCAAACAAGAATACAAAGCAATAAATGAGCAACAATACATACCTAAACTTTAAAATAATCATTGTCAAAGTCATAATTATGAATGAAAAAGAAGGTGATGCAATAATTTTTTCCACCACTGTATATAAAGTTATAAGTTGGTTATGTTCAATTAATAACATGTGTTAGGTTAGGTTAGGTTAGGTTAGGTTAGGTTAGGTTAGGTTAGGTGCTTTTATTCGGATTTCCATTAGCAACTCAAGATGAAATATTTACTTTCATATCAAAACGAAATTCCTTCATTATGATGTCCCTATTTTCTACCGCATGTATCAGCTGTTTGTGCCACACCGCTACCCGTCTTCATTATCTGCAGAAGAAAGATCCATGAGCCACGTACCTCTAGAGTCTTTGACACGAACTGTTTAATTAGGTGACTGTGGAGTACGGAGTGAGTGATGGGGTTGGTTGAGTCACCGCTCCGCCACCTGAGACACCCCCACACAACCCTAGTAGCAATAATTATTATTAGTTGCAGACACACAATCCTACTCACCCTCATGATCGATCAGCGGGCCATATGCTGCCCCGCAACCATCTCACGCAACAGTGACAAGCCCTTGATAGCACCTGTCGCACAGTGGCGACCACTCGGGGATTGATGATCGTGTTATGTACTCTCAGGGACACTCATGTAGACTCAAGAAAGAGTCTTTGAAGTCTTCGCACCAAAAATAGACCAGGTACTGGTTTCATCAAGTGTTTATTGCCAAGAAACGAACGCTTTTAATGAGTCGCTTGAGAAATTCTATCTAATTTGGATCCCAGATTTTAAAATCCGAAAAGCAGGGCACTTTAATAATCAACAAAAACTGAAACTGATGATGTAAAAATTTTATTACAAAAGTCCATCAAAATAAATTTTACTCTTCAGTATGTCCACCATTAAAGAGTTATGCGCTTATCCCATCTTTTCATCCAGTTTCGGAAAACTATACTCAACCATATTTTGATAGGCGCTTCTAAATAACCTCTAAAGCGCTCATTGCGTCGTTTTCAGAGTCAAAACTTCGTCCTTTGAGGTCTTTTTGGCAGATGAAAACAAACAAAAACTTTGCACTAAGCAAGATCAGGACTATACAAAGGTTGGAGAACAGTAGAGATGCCTTTCTAGACTAAAAAATTGTTTAATAGCTGTCCCCACGTGAGGCCATTCTCTGTCATGGTGCGAACACTGACTGATATGTTCAGCAATTTTTGCAGGTTCTCTAACGGTCATGCGAGAGTGCTCGCAGCAGCAGTGTTGACAGTGATTTATTCGGTGATTCAACAACAAAGCAAGGTGGTCCAGGTGCTTTAGCCACTGCAGTGAACGAGACCATAATTAATACAACTGTCGTCATTGTTCGATGAGATCGAAGAATAACATTGGATATTCTGGCGGACATGTTGCACGATATGAGGCTGATGCCGAGATTGCTGACGTCTGAAGAGATGTTGCGAGTGAACATGTGTAACGAAGCATGGCATTCCATCATTACATGGCTTCACCATTACAATCCCGAACTGAGTCTAGAAATCACCTGGTTCTCCGACACCAAAGAAATGGTAATTTTGTTCTTCGACTGTAGGGAAATGATTTATCAACATGAAGTTCATCAGACACAAAACATTACTTTGGGGACCGATTTTGTTTAGCTATGAATTACTTAGGCAAGTTAACGGGTATCGAACTATTTTGAGATGTCACGGTTATGGTAATCAACCCATTTTTCATCCCTGCTGATAAATAAGATTTGTGGTTAGCTGACGACAAATATTCAATCTCCTCTGGGTGCCAATTCATCCATACAACTTCCGTATAATTTTGACGTGTTTTTATGTGGCATCTTTGATGCACCAGGTTCTTCTGATAGCTTATGAGCACCCTGCATGTATTCTCAATGTTCTATATCTTATGTCTTCCAGGACGTGTAAATCTTCTACATTATTGAAATGGTGGAAACCTCGTTCTGCTACACGCTCAATAACAACACCTTCTCATATTCTTCGAGTCGTGGTAGCAGCTACTCTCAAACTATGTTACACCCATTTTATGATTGTGCATTAACAACTGACGACTGATACTCAAGAATACACAATAATAACCATGGCATTCTGTAAATAACAACAAAACTCCAAACTTAAAAACCGATATTTCTTATGAGATTACCTAATGATTTTTCCAAGGAACAGTATAAACCATAAAAACAAAGTTAACATTATGTATTAAGCGCAATATTAAATGTTTGCATTATAGCCCCAAAATAAACGAGGAAGATTTAGTGTGTTTTCAAAAGCTTCTTTAAATTTTACCTTATGGCTAAGAAGTTCTAATAGCACGGGACCCTCAATATTTTTCCATTTTTAATGCTTTAAAATCCGAGTGCTCTTTACAATGCTTGAGTAATGTGACATGTAGAATTTAAGTGAAGGTGATTGATATGAAAATGTACGCAGTGATTCTCAAGCAAAAGTTTTTGCCGTATTGCAACAAGTCAAATAAGCATTTTACTTTTAATGTGTTGTTTAATATCACAGAATTTTAGCATTTTTTTTACACTTTTCTCTTTTTGAAATGGTGAAAAAATTTCAAACTGCATATTTAATCCTCGAACTAGTGACGGTGCTTCAATGCTCAGTTTAGGCGCCGTAGAGCGCGGAAAGGAGGTTCTCACTGTGTTGGGAGGGAGATGGAGAGGGAGGGAGGGAGAGGCACTTCAAGTTATGGAGAGACTCTTGACAATCGATTGTATGCCACACACGCATACGGCGTAAACAAACATGGGGAAACTGAGGGTGCGCTAAATGCTGTGTGTCTCCTGCTACTGCAAAGTCTTCTGTACAGATGTTTACTCCCATACCTTTTTTTTTTTTTTTTTAGCTGCTTTGCTCCTTATTTTTATGAGTTAAAAGCTGTGTGGCGTAATACCTTGAACACTAACGTACATCAATGGTTGAGAAAGTGCAGTGCTGGGGAAAAAGCTTATCCACAATCAACTTAGGACAAATCTTAGTTTTCTTCTTGATTTTCTTATCACGTACGTAATTCATTAAGTGCGCGAAAAAGTTTAATTTATTGTTAATAAAGGCAGTACAACTCCTAAGCTATATATGTACATAATAACAGATTTTTGGAAATATTTTTAAATGTTTCGATATCTTGTCTGTTCTGTTGTCAGACCAAAAATTTATGAACCGCACGTTACATATCTTAAAGTCCAAAGAAATTAACGTAGCTAGACACAATTTGTTGTTTTTGGTGGTACGCTAATAACAGAACTGTTTAATAAAAAAATATTTTTACAGGCATAATTTCTTGTGCTAAAATGTATCTTTCCAATATTTTGTTAACTTAATGCGTAATGTACAAATAATACTAGTTTCGTTGTATCACTTATGGTTCCTGCCTATGAAAGGTGTACAATTTGAGACATGTTCAGTTCCGCCTACAGCGAAATGGAGGTGATATGCGACGAACAATATGCTGCTCTAAAATTCTGATTTTCGTCTCAACAAATTTTGAACTGAGGCCTATGGAGAGTTTATTCTTTACTGTAACACAGTTTGAAGATGTTTTAAAATGTTTGAAGAAAGGCAATCAATTTCTAAGGAAAGTGGACCAGGGTCTCCAATTTGCACTGTAACGAAAGATCATACAGAGAGAGCATCGTCGAATATCACTAACTACACTTTCACAAATACTGGGTGGTAACTGAAAACATGCACATGAGACGTGTTTGTGCACGGTGGATTGCAAGACTGCTGCATGCAGTTGAAGATGCGGAGTTTCCTACAAAGTTAATCACTGCTGATGAAGCCTGGCTACATCATTTTGATCCTGAGAACAAACATAAGTTCCGTGTGAAAATCTTCCATTTCATCAGCACAAAAAAAGTAAAGGTGGTTCCTTCTACTGGGAAAGTTGTGACCACCTGTTTTTTTTTTATACTGTAATACCTGCACATACAAATATGAGAGTGCAATACTACAGAAATGTCCTGAAAACCCTGCGAGAACTATCACATACAAAAGGCCACATTTCAGTGCAACAAGATGGATGCTGCACCAAGATAATGCACGGTCTCATATCGCAAATGTTGTTGTCGAACATCCTACAAAAATAAATGTGAGCTGGGTTTTCACCCTCCCTATAGTCCACATTTAGGTCCATGCGACCTTTTCTTTTTACCTAAATTGAAGAAACATCTTTGTGGGAGGCGTTTTCCATAATCAGAAGCAGTGACTAATGATGCAGATGTGATTATGAAGGACCTGCCAAAAAATACACGTCTTTGAAGACAGACAGAAACACTAGGACAGGTGCATCGCATCCAACGGAAACAAGAGTCAATAAATGAATTTTGTCATTTAAAAGTATACTAATTAAACATTTTAGTCAGTGTCCTTATGAGCATTCCATGAACCACAGAGTTTTGGATCTTTTCCCTGTGTTTTGATTATTGGGAGTGCTACGTGTTCAGCAATTGCGGCTATTCTTTAATTTGCAACTTCAGTAAAATGTTGTAGGTAGGTAGGCAGGCAGTTAAATTTAGGTAGGTTTATTTTATAAACTATATATGTACATTCACTTTTACATTATATCCACCAGATGGGTCCAGAGATCGTTCATGCTACTGTTTAACATCGACGGACCTATATGCCAATAATATTTATATAAAACTAAACACATAAATAATTATATTACATGGAAACATACACATTTTCTCTCCCTTTCATACATCTTTACATCCAAATTATATATTGTTTAAACATACACAGCTTCTAATTAAGCGCACTTTATATAAAAACGCACCCAGCTTTGACCAATTCTCTTCTGCGCAAGTAAGTCTCAACATGCTAACCTGCCCCTATTCGAGTATGTAAACTTGGCTCCAAGGTTCAGTCGCCAATAGTCTGCGTTTGGCCAAAATGTCAGTATATGTTGCTGCCAGTCTTCCAGGTTTCCACAAAGAGACCAAACTCTATCGCCTGTTCCATTGGTAATTTTTTTTGTGCTTTCCAAGCCCCCAGTCTAAGCTAAACTAGACCTCATCTGTCCTTAAAATTCAATTTATGCATGTAAAATTCCTTACCCCAGTCTGGTTTTAACTCAGTAAGTTGTAATCCCCCCCCTCTCTCTCTCTCTGCATTCTGCTTCCTGTTAATGTCTGTCAATTAGCTTTCTTCTAACTTTCTTCCTTGCTATTTTACCCCCCCCCCCCTTCCATACCCATCCCAATCCAATTCTTTCTAATTCCCTGTTTAAACCTTCTACCCAATAGCTATGGTGCAAGTTTCTTACTTGAAGGAAGTAGCAAATTGCCCATAGTGAAGGTTGTTCTCCCTTTAATATTCGTAACCAATAATTTTACAGCCAGAGTTTTACAGTGAGTGTTATCTACAAAGCGCCCATACTCCCTTAAAAGTGTCGTAGTTAAAAAGAGGGGAAGGGCCGCAGACTATTGCTTGATGGGCCTTGATTTGGCCGCTTTGATGTAGAGCATTTTGACATGCTCTACAAAGTTTTGCGACATTTTTCATGCACTTCTTGTATAAATGCAAAACTATGACTAAAATGTGTAACTTTGTTATCATTATATTCTAATTAATGAAAACTTTTAATTTTTCACAAATAATTTGTTAGATATCCACAGCATCAGAGCTTAGGCAGTGAAACAAAAACTAATCTACCGGCATTCTGTAAATTTTAGTGCAGGAAAGTAACAACACCGTAATCTGCCTTTTTGACTTGGTCAAATGCCGCATGTATTAAAATTTTCGCTGCCTCTTTTCTACTCGTTTCGTGAATAATTATCGATTCACAACTTTCAGAAAGAAGTGATAAACAACGCTCGGATGCTGTCAGAAGAAAAAAAAAAAGCTTGTGTGGCGAACAGAATGATTACGCAGTCTGATTCTTTTCCCTCTAAAATGCAGACTCGAGCTTTCTGCGTGTCAATTAAAAATGGCGCGGCTGTGTGAAGGATCGGGGAGTGGAACATGGGACGGACCTTGTCCGATGTCGCCCGCCTGATGGTTTATTGAAGCCACTCCACTCAGCGTCCAGTTCTGTACAGCCACTGCCAACCAAACACTGCAACATCAGATTTGAGAAGGAGCGTTTGACTCTACATGTACCTCTTATTGTTAATTACTTAGACTATGTATTGGTGATTATGAAGCATGGATAATAAACACGCTACACGAGGCGGTAGCCAAGAATATAGTTTCCACGGTAAGTATGCAGAAAAGTGAAAATATTCCTACTTTGTTATGTATTAGGAAGATAGCGAAACTCAGTGCGGTTACCATGGAAACAAATACTGTAATGCCAACTGAGCCGAGAATCAGAAGCGCTTAAACCTACACGACAAAGCATGCCTGTCAGCAAATAGAGTGTAATTTTTATATTACCGGAGAAGTGAAAGTTTACACTTTTTTCTGCGTTTGTTTTTCTATAATGTAACAAAAAAATATGTCAAAACTTTAGGAAATATTCCTTGCATTTCGAGCGTGCAAATATGTTATATAAACGTGAGTCCGGAAATACTTTCTTTCCTTATTAGAGCCCTTTATTTACAACTCCACCTGTATGTTGTGAAATGTAAGCTAGAATCTCAGCATAGCTGTCCTGTGGTAGTAACCCCATAACAGAACCGTTGCTTAATACGTACAGTAGGTAAATATTCGTTTTTACCTCTGGTTAAATGGAGTATAGGTGTTGTAACTACTCTTAGTTCCTAGGTTCTCTGAGTCAGTCATGGTGGTTCTACTGGTAACCATACTTGTCTCCAAGACCCAAGATCTCGGTTCAATCCCGGCTAGGATCTGGATTTTTCGGGCGTAAAAATCTTAAGTATGGCTTCCTTCGGAAGGGAAGTAAAGTCTTGGGTTCCATGTCATAGATTTACGGCATGTATCAGAACATCAAGTCTGAAAAAAGAAAAGCCCCTGTGCAAAATTTGTCAGCCGTTTCACACCCTGATTCGAATGGGACGCTGATGACCTGAGATGTTAAAGAGCATTCGTAAATAAAACAAATCAACAACGCATCAGGGCGTCCATGCAACACGGGTGGCCGAGATCGTTAAGGCGCGGACTCGTGAGCGGGAGATCAGGGGTTCGAATCCCACCAGGATCG
This sequence comes from Metallyticus violacea, assembly GCA_030762175.1. NCBI lineage: Eukaryota > Metazoa > Arthropoda > Insecta > Mantodea > Metallyticidae > Metallyticus > Metallyticus violacea. The sequence goes on along the minus strand of CM060832.1, from coordinate 11,048,199 downwards.
TCCTCCCTGACTGAGGTTTTTTCCACGTTTTTCTCAGTCCTCATAGCTGGTAAATGCCAGGGAGGTACCCTAAACTTGGGCCTGGAACGTTTCCTTCCTTAAAAAAGCCTTTCCCAATATATCATATCATTTCATGTATCATCAGTATCCACCGCCAGTGGGGCCTCAGTAGTAAAAACGGGCGTTAAACACTCATTCAAAAAAAAAGTCCATGCGACGGCGGTTGATGGGTGTATTCATGCTAACAGAAAGCAATTTGAACATTTCATATGATTTTCTTGTTTTTAAATATTCTGCTATATGGTACAGGTGTAGAAAAATGGTTTTAACAAGGAAATTATGCTATTCCAGATTCGTGCTTATATTACTTTTTTTTTTATCCTGTATATGCGAGGAAAGTTTCGCCAAAGTGTGGACATACTTTTTTGTTACAACCTGTACAGTTGTTGTCAGGCAGAGAAATGTAGTGAATTTAAAGAAACATCCATTGTTAGACCTTAGTGCATGCCGTTGAAGAAAATTGGCAAAATGAATTTCCTTTCGTAAAAATGACTCTCTGTTCAAGACCTCTTTTCACCTTTTGGGACTCCCCATCTTTCATACTTTCTTTTCCTCTTCTCTGAAATCTGTTGAATAGAGTAATATGCTCTCCGAATATAAAATTGGTGTATTACATGACAAAACGAAATGCTGCAATTCTCTCAATTATTGTTAGTATTTAAGACAAGTATTTAAAATTTGTACCTAAAGAAACCAATTACTTACAGTGCGCACTTATATTCAGTTTATGCAATTTTTAATATCTTCATTCAGTAAGAAATTCACGATTTACTTATATCTTTCATTACATAAATATTACACTTAATGCAAATCGTAAATAATAAATTTAACTAACATTTATATTCACATTTAAGTTCGTAATATTCTCTAGTTTTTAGTACGTAGCATATACTATTTGCTTGCATTGTTTCAAAGGTCTGGAGTAATTTCAGTCTAATAAGCTGTAATTCCAAGTTTAGCTATTTTTTATGGTTCTGAATTTTTCTTAGAACATTTCATAAACTTGTCATATACTCATTTATGTATTACCTTTTATTTTTGCATCAAATATGATAGATCGAATTGCGCAATATCGATAATCTTTTAATATTCGACGTCCAAGTTATCGCCATTGAACATACATTAACTTTTCCTAACCGCTTTGTTGACTATGGCCCATGGAAACGTGAACATGGAAAAAAAAATATATACGTTGATTCCATGATTCTTAATGGCTCTGAGTTTAAAAATTATAAAATAACGGTTATCTTGATGACTATCGTTTTTAGTTGGCCATGAAATTCTGATATTAAACCCCTCCATCTTCAATTTTTATTTAAAGTAAATTTTGTGCTGCCATGGAAAATAGTATATTGCAATGTTAAGTGTTGAAAGGCATGAATTGCGCATCCCAGTGAGATTCTCGAGTTGCATTTCACGCGACTATCGAAATGAGCCTTTTTCAACAAGTATTTTACATTACCGTATAGTTATGTAACATATTTTTCATTTATTATAATTTATTTTAATTTGGAAAGTTAAAAATAACGAAAAATATAATTCGATTAGCATTTGTTCTTGTTTGCATAGTTACGCGTTAGTGTTTTGTTAGTTATTGTTGATTTTATTGATATAAAGGTTAATTGGAAAGTATAATGGATTTTCACAAATGTATAATACGGTATAAGTGAGAATGCGATTTATTCACACCTTGGTTGAATAAGAAAAACGTCAGGACAGTTAGTGAGAACGTTATGTTGGCGTATTTTCTGGAGAAATCGAAGGTAATGAAGCCTTCAATACTATAGTCTATGTATTCCATGTAATTTGCATTGCTTGAATAATTTTGTAAACACATTCTACTAGATTGCATGTGATGTAGCAAGACTGCTACTTTCAGTTGTTAATTTAAGAAATAGTGGCTCAAAAAGTGCTGCAAAGTTACTTGCAGCATTAATCTTCAATTGTTTTATTCCAGTGCCGCTAGATTGCTACTTTCAGTTCTAAAATTAGGCAGGCATTAGTTATATTACGATACGGTAGTGTAAGAAAGACATTGTATGATATACATTCCTATTACATTTTACGGCTCGTGTTTTTAAGATGCGTCCAAAAAATTGCATTTTAGGAACGTGTAACACAAATAATTTTTACATATACCACTGGAAAAGAATGCACATGATGATGATGATGATGATGATGATGATGATGATGATGATAGATGACATAGTTTCAACATCTAATAATGTTAAAATAATGACTTAGAACTTATAAACTGGCATAAGAAAACAGCATTGCAGGTTTTAAAAATGATTTAAATACAATATAACAATAATTCAATGGCACAAAGTGTTTTCTTTTAACTTGCGTCCGCAGATGAACGCAAGCCGCGCGGGATTATTGTCATGCCATTTGCGGCTCCTTAGTTGGATAAATTCTCACATTCCTACCCACATTCTTTAACCAATTACAGCACGGAATTAGCTTTGTTTAATAATTAGAACTAACCTCAATTTTCGAATATTCTTTTCAATTTCTGCCCTGATATTGACTTTAGTTTCCTGTATTGTAAGGAGATTGTTCCTGGACTTTATTTCTTTCCGTGTTCTAGTGGTAACATTTCATCACAATACACCACAGTGAAATGCACTTTACTAACAAGCCATAACTAATAGTATTAGGTCTGTAATAAAATAAAGACAGAAAAAATACATTTTCTCATATCAGCAAATGCAACTGGCGAGACCGTGATTCAACTCTCGCTATGAATGTACGTTAAAAATCTCGATATTATCACACAGATGCGAGGATAGTGTGATAAGTGATTAATAATAGAGGGCGACGGTAACGTCTGGATATCTAGTCATAAAGTTTTTCAATATTCCATGATCAAAAGTCATTCTGATGTTTGGCAGTTGTTTAAAACACTGTCGTTTCGAATGAGAGTGAAAAATTGATAAGGAATTCGTGGTGTGACTCGTTTCTTTTTTTCGGGAAAGGAAAACAACAAATGATATTTGTCTACATTGGGCACGCATGCCCTTCCTATGAAACCCCTCAACTTTGGGTAAATGAGTTCAAGCGTGGCAGAACAAGTGTCGAAGACGCACCACATCTGCAAAATCAGCAATTAGACCAGAAATAATCGATAAAGTCCATGATAATATTTTAGCTGACAGATGAGTGAAAGTGTGCCAGATGGCAGATTTATTCATTTGTATATTTAGTTTATTTACGAACGCTCTTTAATTTTGCTCGACAGATAAATTTTACTCAAAGGCCTCTTTTATCAGGCTTGAGGTTTGCTTAGGTGCCGTAAACCTATGACATGGGACCCACGGGTTTACTTTCCATCCTTCCTAAGGAAGCCATACTTGGATCCATCGAATCTGGCCGGAATTGAACCCTTGCTCTTGGGTATACCTGAGTTAACAGAGGCCAAGGACATCTCAACTGAGTGCGCTTATTTTATTTTGCATAATGTATTGAATTACACATAAAAAAAACTTTGTGTCTGCTCATTCCGGTGTAAAAGAGAAATCGCATACGAACTGCTTGGAAATGCTTAAAAAAAAAAAAAAAATCCAACCGATATTTATAGTATTATTTGACTGTGGATGAAACATAAATGCATTACTAAACACCAGAAACAAAATAGCAGTCTAAACAGAGACCACACGAGGTGAAAAAACTCCGAAAATAGCAATAGCGAAATGCATTCCATCCGCTGAGTTTTGGGGACGCAAAAGAAATTATGTTGACTACTTGGAGAAGGGGAAACCCATTTCTAGAGAATATTAGCATCACTTTGTAGGACTGAAAACAGCGATTGAAGTAAAACGCCGAGTAGCGAGAAAAAGATGATAATGCCCCGGTGCATTCAAGCCGCGTCGCTCGAGCAAAATTGACTGACTTACGATTTAAAATGCTTCCGCGTCCACCCTACTCCCTTGATTTCGCTCCCTCATATTACCTGCTGTTTTCGAAAGTCAAAACTTCTTGGCTGGACACAACTTTAAGTTAAATGAAGGAATCATACAGGAGGTAAACGAATATTTCGAGGACGTCGAAGAAACCACTTCCACAATGAATCACGAAACTGGAGAAACTTTGAAGCAACTGCTTTTATCTTCAAGGAAACTATGTCAAAAAATAAAGTTCGTTTCAAGACTGAACTTTCTCTCTTTAACATTAAACCATCCTCGTATCTAAAAACAACTATAATTAGTAGAGTGCTAATTATCCGAATGCTGCTTTGTGAAGAAATGTCCAAACGCAATGTTAAGAGCACCCTTCACAGACTAAGAGCTCAATACACACACAAGCACCAACATATTTTCAGATAATATGTTTGAGGCGCTCATAACTAAATCGAGAACCAGTGGTCGAGCTGCACTCTAATGGAGAGAGGTAGAATTAAATTGAAACGTGTCTGTGTGCACTGGTAAATAACATGCTCTCAAGGCAGTATTTCGAGTGTTTTCTGTTATAAGAAAGTGTGTATACGCCATTCGGCAACAGTGCATCCCCAAAAGGTTGTAACAATCCTGGACAAAAACAATACAGTAAATAATTTGAAATCAAAGAAACACTATAATCTTTTGCCAACCTTGAGCATGTCCTCTGGCGCGCGTTAGGGTGTGATCAGGCTGCGTAAAACAGAGCCCACACAAATGACCTATAAACTGTTCAAATATTTTTAATTCCACTGATTTATTCATTAACAGAGGATTTACTTATTTTAATGTTCCTAATAAAACAGGAGAGAACCATACATAGCGATACCGAGCAGTAAACATAATACAGCATTCCTTCCTAGAGAGAGACAGGTACACTTTCACATACCCAGACTGTACCTGCGGCTGCTATGTCGGCGGGGTAAGGGAGTGAGTTTGCTGTCAACATATGGACGGGCCCGATATCATACAGCCATCACACCCCCCACCCTTCCTCTATCTCCTAACATTTCGCGTGGCCTATACCTGCAAAATGCATGCGACACGATTCTAAACTTTATCCCATGCAGAAAACTTGGAAATATACCTAAGTGTAGTGGAGCGACATGGCATTTGTTTATACAACAGAATGTTTACCTAAACTTTTTGTTAGGTGGTTCGTATTTTAGCGAATTCCGAAGAAATGTGTCTATTGCTGTTGTACCCAGCAATTTTTTGGAAATTTTTGAAAAATATCTTCAAATTTCCATCGATCATACTTACTAGGCGGTTAAATTATGATGTGATGATGATGATGATGATGAAAAAACTACGTATGTGTGTGTTAACGCTCTAGCGGCAGCTATTTCTCTCTCTCTCTCTCTCTCTCTCTCTCTCTCTCTCTCAACGAAACTCGAACAATTAACAAACGATTCATCAAGTTCGTTAACTGGCAAAATTGGACCATTGGGGGTGGGGGTTAGCCTGCAGCAAAAATGTAAAATCACTCTAGCGGCCGCAATTTTTGTTTTTTTTTTCTCAACGAAACTATATGCTATTGAAAGAAAATAATAAAAATATTTTCTAAAAATCAGAGAAATCAAACTATCATAAAGAGGGCTTTACCTGAAACTCATATTTTTTAAACCGCTCTAGCGGCATCAATATTTGTGTTTTCGTAACCAAACTCTGCATTTACCATTTTAACAAAATAAGAAAAATGTTTTCTGAAAATCAGGGAAATCGGACCGTTAAGAATACTTTACAACTGAAATTTAAAGAGTGGGTGTTAACTTAAAGAGAAAATTTAAAAATCGCTCTAGCAGCCGCAATTTTTATTGTTTCTCAACGAAACTAGGTATATACCAATGAAATAGAATAATAAACAAGTTTATAGAAACCGGACTACTGAGAATAGGGATTTACCTGAAACCCAAAATTTAAAAATCTTTTTAGCGGTACCAATATTTATTAATTTTTTTCACAGTGAAATTCCGTATAGGTATACCATTTAAATAAAATAACAAAAGTAATTTCTGAAAAACAGCGGAATCGGGCTAGGAGTGGGGTATACCTGAAAACCGAAATTTAATAAGCAGTGGTTAACTTAACTTAACTTAAAAGTGAAAATTTAAAAATCGCTCTAGTAACCGCAATTTTTATTTTTTTCTCAAGTAAACTAGATATTTGCCATTGAATAAATTAATTAAAAAATCTAAAAATCAGTAAAATCAGAATATTGGAAACGGGATTTATCTGAAACCCAAACTTTAAACATCGTTTTAGCTGCACCAATATTTTTTTCGCAACGAAATAGATATATAGCATTTAAATAAAACAAGAAAAGTAATTTCTGAAAATCAGTGAAATCAGACTAGTAGAGGAGGGGGGTTTACGCATAATTTAAAAATCGCTCTAGCAGCACCAATATTTATTTTTGTTTTTCGTAATGAAACTCTAAATAAAATAGTTTCTGAAAATCAAGGAAATCGAACTTTTAGGAGTGAGGGAGGGTATATCTGAAACGCTCTAGCGGCACCAATTTCTCTGCTCTAGCGCTTTTTCACATCCTCCACAAATTCGACTTTGCTAAGGAAGTCGCTTAGTTTACGCAGCTCCTGTGTGATGGACACATTTTAAAACTTATTCTTAAACTCCCTAAATCATATTTTAGTTTTCGTGGGACCGCATCCGTATGATAGTTGGTAACTCTTCAACAATAACTTTTTCCCCTCCATTTCTACGTAATTGTTAACTATATCGAAACGCGCGTTTTCTTATCAGCATTATAGAGCAAAGTGTAGTAAAAAGTTCCGTAAAACATCAAGAATTCATTTCAAAAGTAATTTATGCATATGCGCAGCTGATGTTTGAGCTCATGTACAAACAGAATTTAAAGGCGAGTACATGGTACATTAAATGTTTCTTAAATTTTAATATATAATTTCTTATATTTAATTATAAATTACATTATTGATAATCATAGTGCCATAATTTGAAACATAAAAAAATGTATGTAACATTTGGTGTTACTTTTAATATAAATTATATTTTGCATTAGTTTCGACATCTCATGTCACAGTCTACCCTATACAAAAATGTTTATGACATCACAGCTATTTGAGAGGGTAAAAATACCTTTAAAGCAAATAACCTGGTTTTAAGAGGACAACGATTTCTCCAGCGAAGAAAGTAAGAATTAGGACTGGTTACCGAGAGCAGTATAATGGACACGATTAAACATGTTCCATGGGAGTGCAGGAAAGACATTTTTAAAGGTTACTCAGATATTCGAAAATAGTTTTATCTTGAAATTTGAATAATATTAAAAGTCTGCTTTTCACACTTTACTTACGAAATACCCAGTAAATGACATCACGTGCTCCACGTTACACAGAGCTGCTCTAAGGTCATGAATCCACACAAAAAGTCCTTAGATTTAAACATCGGTCAAACAGCCAAACATGCAATGAAATGTCCTTCGTAGATACAGCTTTTTGTATTGCAGAAACTTTTCATTCATTAGGATACCATGTAGTGACCTGAACTGGACGTCATAGTGATAGTCGTAGTCCCCAAGATCGCGGGTTCAATCCCGATGAGGGTCGATGGATTTTTTGGATGTAAAATTCCTAAATATGGCTACCTTCAGTAGGAAAGTAAAGTCTTGGGTCCCATGTCATACATTTACTGCAGTAAATAACTCAAGCCTGAAAGAAGAGGGCTCTCACTAAAATTGATCGGCCATTTTACTCTCTGAATTGAATGAGACGCTGGTGACCTGAGATGTGACAACATTTCACGCTCACTTGCATTTGAACTACTGATAGAATTCCGGGCACCCCTCTGACACTGACCTTATGCATGTATAAAGTAATGAAGGATGCGACGCTCAGTTGTTTTAGAAAGTTCCAACCTTTCAGGTATTTCTTTTGTCTCACTAAGAACCTCCTCCTCGAAAAGTGAAATGCTTGCCTGTGTCAGCGCATCCTCACATGGGTCACCTGCAAGGCTCTTTCTGCCCAAACGAAATTATTTTTCAGTGAAATACGAGGGTCACTCCAAAAGTGTGGGAATGGAGGTAATAACATTTTAAAAATTTAGATCTGATCATAGCATCTTTTCAAAGTATTCACCGTTGCACCCTATATAACCTTTCATCCGTTCACACCATTTTGTAAATACTGAACGTTCTGCTTCTTTGAATAGGGTGCATTCTTTGTACCCAGTTTCAGTGATTCAAATTGTAGCTAAGAATTTTTTCTTTTATTTTGGAGAATAGTAAAAAAATCGCATGAGGCCAGGTATACACTATAGGAATGATGAGAAAAATATTTGATCCTGCAGAAGTTGGGTTGTTTCTAGTGCAGTGTGGGCAGAGACGTTGTCATGATGCAACAAGATTCACGCAGATCAATCTTAGGACGCTTCGTTCTCAGTACATTGAAGACTTGAGGCAGGTATTTTGTGATGTATCATCTGCCAGTGACAGTGTTTTGTCCCTCAAGTGGAATTGTCACAATATGACCACTAGCTGAGAAGAAGGAAGAGATCATCATTTTGCTAACACTTCTCGCTTGCCTCACTTTTTGGGGGGGACCCGAAAACCAGACCGAAGACTATCGCTTAGTTTGTGCATCGTATTGAGCGTTCGTCGCCTGTTTTCATGTTAGATATATTTTTGGAATTTTCTCAATCATTTCCTGGCACCAATGCACTTATGTTTTTTTCTGCTCATCTGCGAGGTGGTGGGGGATCCAACGCTGCAGAGCATCCTGATGTGAATTTCTTTTCATTGAGGATTGTTTTCACTGCTACCGATCCAATATTTAGGGCTTCTTGGTTCTGATAATACGTACAACGGTGCTCTTCCTGCACGTGCTCTATTTTCATCGGTTGTTGCTGTAGCCGGCCGTTCTGCGCGATCTTCATCTTCGAGGAAATCCCTTCATCTTCTAAAATCTGCAACATCGATAAATAATAGATTGCGAAGGGCAAAGATTCCCAAATCCCGTAAACCGACTTTAAAATCGTAGCAAATCATAACTCTGAAATGCTCTCCCTCAAGACACATCCTAGCGTCTGGCACGGCACATTTGCGTACATATACACCGCTGTGCTGACACCACACATTGTTGGAGCTCGCTCTGCCTTGCACATGTTGCTATCAAACTTCAATCTAAAGCTGGGAAACCTGCACTGACTTGTCTCCTTGTCCATTCGGAAAACTTTTAACATGACCCTCATATGAAGGGAAAACTTCCCTATACATAGGTCAAGGCGATGTTTAATATTGGGGGAAAGGGCTTCTTAGTTAAAAATGTTATCACTACTTTGTATTCAATTTTGGATTCTGTATTATGCAACTCGTCTGACTTAAATAGCTACTCCAAGTAAATGAATGCCAAGGTCTTAAAGGAAATGCAGAATTTACGCTCCTGAAACATGTGTAACAGATAGTGTGGACATCGCAAAAATGAATCAGACCTTCTACGTATGGCCGGCAAGTTGTGGATTGTTCGTCGTACTTCCAAAATGCGTTTAGAAAAATTAAATACGTTAAACATTTTGTTTGGCATGAAATGTTAAATTCAAAGGCACATATTTGATTTTACTTAAAAAAAACGGCATTATGTATTCGAAGCGTGTCGTAAAGTAGCAGGTGGAAGAACAAAATGGTCAGCTCTGCAGTGCAACCAGATGGCAGCACAATCCCCGCCATGGGTTCGCATGTATTATAGGCCATGCAATCTTCCTAGTTAAAACGCCTGGCTGAATAATCAAAGTACAAATCAATATTTAATATCACCTGACAACTGTTAGACGCCCGCTATGAATAACACATCGCTGCATTTCCACGAGAATTGCATCTCCGTAGAGCTGGTAATAGCCTGGAGCTCGCCTCATGTAATGATGCTTTGTGCATTGGGAGAATTTAAATTAACTCTTTGCAATCTGCCTGCAAAAACAACAGAAGCCGATGAAAACTCAGGACTTCGTCTTGACCTGATTCGAAACCTGTGGCAGTAGACATTTCCATGGCCTCCTGTGGTATAACAAATCTGAGGCGGCTATGATTGTGTGATAGTTTTGAGGTTAAAACTCTGATTATAGGTTTCTTTTTGTCAAAATGGCATCAAATCCGATGGTGTGGTGGTGAGATAAATGCATCGCCGTTTTCCTTACGACATAAACAGAGAATAGTGGTCGGTGTTTAAACCAAATGCATCAGTGACACACGAGAGCGATCTGAAAAGCTCTTAGCCCCTACCATGACGTGCATATAATTATCACAAGTAATATCACAAGAGGGTCTGAGATTACCGATATCTGGAAAGCTCAGACCCCCAAGTGATATTTACTAGGACTATTTCACGATAAAAATAAGAATTTAAATATAATTCCCCTAAACTTAGTTTACGATATTCTAATAATTGTATTTATTTATTATGAATACTTAACCTTTTCAAGCCATCTTGCAACAGACGAAGGCTGATTGTCAGTAATTCCAATAGAGAAGAAACAAATACGGACTTAAAACTATTACATGAATAGAATGAGAATAAAAGTAATGTATATATGAAATGAATGTATATGAAATTTGCACACAGAACTTTAATAATTGTAAAATGTTTTACTACTTATGAACACCCACTTATTCAGAAACCATGAGACTGAAATTGATGATAGTCGCTACTAATGCCAAATGAGAAAAATAAAACAGAGATAACATTTTACCATTCTGAACGAGGTGTTTATTATGATTTTGGTTACTTAGGTAGATATTGTTACATAATTATAAAATTATTTCAGTTAATTCAGCTTAATATACAAAAACAATTGGGTGGGTGAATACGCATTAAGTTAAATTTACAATTACTGAAAACAGAAACGTGGTCAGTGATGTTGCTCAGGGATTATATAGTGGAGGTACGGACTTGGCTACACTAGCCACAAGACAAATGCACGTCGCTTGATAAAACGAATTTGATAATTTTTTTTCGATAATTTCATTGCAATATCCCGCTGTGATGGGTCAAAATTCAAAATTTTGTTTCGTTTCATTGGTCGATTTTAAGATGACATCACATAAGTGAAATCGTCAATATAATTGTTTTTAAGTTTTAAAATCATTTTAAATATCAAGGCATTGTTTCAAATATAATATTGAAGATGGCCCATATGAAAGATATCCAAAAAGTACTACAAGAAAAGAATCCATTAAACAAATACGTGAAATGTATTACGATGGTTGTCCAATAACGAATTTAGCTTTACAATATTTTGTTAGCATAATGCGTAATGTACAGTTGGTACTAGTTTCATTGTCGTCACTTCCGTTCCCGCCTGTGAGAGATGTACAAATTGGATACGTTCAGTTCCGCCTTTAGCAAAGTGTAGGTGACACGCGACGGTCAATAAGCTACCTGAAATTCTGCTTTCGTCTCAACAAATCTCAACTGAGGCCTATGGAGAGTTTTCCCCTATAGCACAGCGCGAAGATGTTTAAAAGAGGGGAGCAATCAATTTCAAAGGAAGGTGGACCCAAGGCTCCAGTTTGTGCTCTAACGGAAGAAAGTGTTAACACCGCTGCTCTCATTGTGAGAGAACACCATCAGAAATTCTGAAAATTTCGCCCACACCTTGTTAACCGAAAAGTTGCATATAAGACGTGTTTGTGCACAATGGTTTCCCGAACCAAAGGACGTTGGCGTGCATATTTGCAGGCAGTGGAAGATTATGCTACAGGAAGAGGCGGAGTCTTTCCAAAGGTAATCACTGCTGATAAAACGTTACTACAATGTTTTGATACTGAGAACAAACAGCAAAGCTCTGTCACCAACAGAAAAAAAAAGTTATGGTCATCTCATTTTTGATATTCAAGGAATGGCTTACCAGCATGTCGTACATGTACACACGACTAATACCACAGATATGTCCTGAAAACTCTACAAGGCCACATCACACACTTGCAACAAGCTGGATACTGCACGGCATCACATCGCAAATCTTGTTTCTGAATATATATATATATATATATATATATATATATATATAAAAGTGAAGTGTGACTTTTTCCCAAAATAGAAGAAACCCTTTCTTGGGAAGCATTTTCCTTACTCAGAAGCAGTGGCAGAGGCGATTCTGAAGGTCTTGTCAAAAAAATAGTTTCTAGCATGTCTTTGAAGACATGCAGAAACGCTGGGACAGTGTATTGCACCCAACAGGAACTACTTTTATAAAAAAAAATTATACAGATGAGTAAAGGCATGTTGTTGAAATTAAATTATAAATAATTATTTATTGAAATGTCCTCGTATATTCAAGTGGATTTACGTGGTTAGGGAAGTCATGTATTCATTTTTCTTTAGCGGCACTGTACAACGCATGCGTGACAGATCCCTTGAATCGGGCCGGAAGCGCGTGGCAGCCCTCTCCAGCTGATCGCACGTGCCGCCATTTTGTCACAAGTCCTGCCACCTGTCCACTCGGAAGTAAGGCAAACTGCTTGCCCTCGCAGAAAGATGTATTCTTTACTTGTTGCTTGAATAATCACTTGTTTATCCGAGAAAATCAACATAACATATATTTTCGTAAAGTCTGCTTCCCACACTTTCCTGCGTCGCTGAAAACAAATTCATAGACTACGAAAAACAGGCGCTTTTAACTCGAGAAAGATCATTGAGGGAAATTAAGAGGATAGAAATGTGAGAGCAACATGTGCCAAAATTACTAACAATTAAAATGTAAAAAGGTATTCATAAAGACTGGTATCTCTCAACATTTTACAGTATTCGGTAACATGGTTTTCTGGATTAAAACCGGTCTAAAAAGCTTAAACTATAATTTCCTTTAGGAACCAATTATACATAAGATGAAGGATAGGTCGTCCTGGAGCCAAGAAGAAAAGAGCTGTAGCAAATGGTTATATTTAGGTTAGGATAGGAATAACAGTGAACAAAAACTCGGCAAGTTGATTCATAGTTCATTGGGTCGCTGTGATCTCCGTAGTATCTAATTCTTCTTTTTCTATATATGAAAATTGTTTTTTCACACTAACCGTGTGTAGGACATAACTTGGAAATGAAAACTAAAACTTAAAACTTTTTGGTCACGGAGGACACGGTAGCATCAGCTCGTAAGGCTGAAGATCCGTGTTTCAAATCCCGGCTATGATCCAACATTTTCAAGTTTGATTCTTCATTTCCGTCTTAAGTTTCTGATTATTCTTTCTTTATTCTTATAGGGGTCTTCCAAAACCGATTAGTTTTACCAGACCCCAATGTAGGTATCGATAATAGACAAGATGGCGGAAATTGTGGTCCGTGTTGTTAATTGCATAGTTTTATTAATTTGGTTCATTGCAGTTGCCTGGCTAATTACTCGTGTTACTTCTTTTGTTTCTTATTAAGTTAATATTGATATGAAAAAACAACAGGAACGTGTTTAACAGAAAGCATTAGTACAACATGGGATGCTCTTGTTTATACTTATTATGGCAGTGTACCACATAATACCATATTTACATTTCTAAATAGCAGTTATTAAAAGAGGAGTGGATAAACAATATACATCGTGCAAATTTTGAAGTTAATGATAAAAATGCAGTGTGTATTAAACATTTCGTCCCAAAATTTGAGGCTAGGGAGAACATTTTCACTACGCAAATTTCTATAATGTACAATCGTTGTGACGGTGTGGGTTAGCAAAGAAAGTCCCAAAGAACGTATGAAGTGGGGTTTGGATCGAGATGGTGAGAGTTTTAATGCACGGTGTGAACTTGATGTTATAACATGTTTCGACTCGTTTGCAAGTGAAGTTATGCAAAGACAGTATCCGTAGTGAGTCGATCATGTTGCTGCTATTAAACATTGGTTTATTGCAGTTATCTGGTGAAATCACACCAGGAACTTGTGTAATAGAAAGTATTTAGTACAACATGGGTACTCTTGTATAACTTAATTATGGCAGTGCACTGCATAATACCACATTTACATTTCTTAAACAATAATAGTTCAAAGAGGAGTGGACTAACAGTATACAACATTCAAATTTTGAAGTTAATGATGAAACTGTAGTGTAATTTAAATATTTCATACCAAAATTTATAGTAAGGTAGGACATTTTCTTGTGCAGTTTTTCTTATCTACCATCATACGTTACAGTGAGGTTAGCAACGAAAGGAAAGACCCGGCAGAAGAGAGACGAAGAGAGTTTTAATGAATGGTGTAAGCAGGATATTTTTTACATGTTTTGACTCCTTTGCAAGTGAGGTTAAGACAGAACATGTACACTCGTTTACAACTATTATCAAGGAAGATTGTTCTTTTTATTAAAATAGATTATAAATGTGATACTTTTCCATCTATGTCGATTAGTTTTAAGATGTCCAGTAATTAGTGCATTTTATAAAGGTTTGTGCATATCTGTGGAGAAGTTTATAATATGTTTTATTTTATATTTCGTTTACATATGAAAAATATTGTTTGTAAACAATTTCAGATTCTTAAAAACCATCGAAATATTTTCTAATGATAAATAACGGCATCTTGTAAAGGTAATAATGCGTAAATTTTTCCACTATTTGCTTCTGGCAGTAGTGGATGGGTCTGGTAAATACAGTCAGTCTTGGGGTCTTCATACTTCCTGTATCTTTTTTCATTGGTTTCAACATTTTCCTCAGAACCTTCCTCTCTTTCTTCTTTGTCTTTTTTCCGTAGTATAGAGACATTGGGGTTTAATTACCGCGTTATAGGATCTGCTTTTAGTCACATGGTTTTAGTTTTTTGTTCTTCTTTTTTATTAAATATCCTCTTTAGAGGATATTTCTATGTCGTAACGCCAGGTTGGGCTTTAATGATCTAACACCATATTATCGCATTACGTTATGATGTTTATATTTTCAACAAACGTATTTAAAGTGTGATGGGTCTATTAAAAGTTGGAATCTCTGGATTGAACGTCAATGGGAACATCTTGCATTCGAGCTGGAAGGGAGTACAGCGGGAGGGAAGATAAACAGGGAGCTGGTACTTGATACGACACAAAACATGATGGAAAAAAGCACCAGCTCCTTAATGTTTACATTATTTGATACGCGAAACTTTTTTGTAACATGCAGTTAGCTCCGTTCTTTTTTTTTTTTTTTTTTTTTAATCCATCCCCTTCTAATTTTCCATTGTTTCGAGTGATTGGATTCTTTGTTGGAGCCCAGCGCCCTCTCTGCTCGCGTGTCGTATGGTCACGGCCCCCTAAAGCGTTGCAAACAAAACGAGTTTTCTGGCTTGGCTCACTGTGTGGGCGCTTTCTATTCATGCAGGACTCGTCCGTTAGGTCTGCGCTCTACGGGCCGAACCTAATAATTGATCTACAAACATGAACCACAAAGGAAAGATAAATATGAGCACACGCGCATATCCTCAATATAGATAGATCAGGGCTGTGAGTTGAATAGTGCAGGGGAGAAACCCAGCGATGTTCAAGATGGAGACTGCAAATAAGAAGCTAAGACATTTATAAATTTACTCACAATTACGCCTTTCTTTGCTATATGCTAGTTTAACTGAAAACGGGGAAAGTTCGCTACTAATTAAAACTGCCCGGTTTTATTACAGGTAAATGGCACTAACCCATGGACTTTGTGTTTGCATAATGATAAGTAACACAATACGGGTTTAGGTTCGAATCCTTTTTGACAAAACTGAATGGGGGAATTTTTTCTCAGCTCTCAGGACGTAAGGGTGAATAAAGAAATAAATAAATCATTAAAACGGATAAATAGAATGTCATTATGAGGTTCAAGCGCATTTTTTTATGGTTGAGAACAGGAAGATGGAGTGCCAAATCAGGCCTATACGATGGATGAGTCATTAATTTCACACCTGAAGTTACGAAAATGTTCATGTGCCTCAGAGTGGGACGTGCATTATAATGATGGCAGCTGATACAGCTTTGAGACAGGTTTTCATTGCAATAGGGCCAAATGTATACACATGGTACCCAATAGTTTAAACCAATGCATTTGCACTCTTAGGTTTTGCTTTTCGCTTTTTAAGTACTTGAGGATGATTATCTACATGCTATAACAAACCAAATACACATACTAGCTGATCTAAATATTTATTATATAAATTATTAAATAGTGATAGAAAAATGTATTACATCACCCCTTAACGATTTTTCATAGTGTTTAACGCCCGTTTTTACTCCTGAGGCATCACAGACGGTGGACATTGATGATACATGAAATGAAATGATAAATTGCGAGAGGATATTTTTTAAGGAAGGAAGCATTGTAGGCCTAAGTTTAGGGTACCACCCCAACATTTGCTATTCATGAGGACTGAAGAAAACCTGGAAAATTTTCAGTTGGGGAGGACGTCCTAGGAATCAAACCCCAGATCTACCGCTCATGAGTCCGCGTTTTAATGACCTCGGCCACCCTTGGCGGTATGAACTTGCTTTTGATTATTTTGATTAACGTTTTATTTTTGCCATAGATGTGTTAAAACATTATTATTATTATTATTATTATTATTATTATTATTATTATTATTACGAATGTTACTTTCATTTAGTATACATATTTATAAACAAAATACTCGCATAAAAAAGTAAAATTGGTTTTAAAAAAATTTCTTATTTATTTTTTGAAAATATTTAATATATAATGTTATTAGTGGCACACAGTATACTAATAAATATAAATATGAGCTTTGGTAAAACCCAGTTGCCTAATCGACTGCTTTGTTTTAATTAGTACTTTGTTGGTCCACCACGTGCTCGAATCACTAGCTTCGTTGGGCATTGAGAAAATCGAATTCTTAACGTGCTCCTGAGTCAATTCATGAAACAAATGTCTCTTCTCTTTTATTGCTTGGCTTGTTTCTAGCAATAGTATTACTCATAACCTTCCAGCAGTTCTCAACCGGGCTATCTCAAGGTCAGTCTCTAAAGTGAATAGTGTTTAACGCCCGTTTTTACTACAGAGGTATCACAGGCGGTGGACACTGGTGATGAATGAAATGAAATGATATATTGGGAAAGGATTTTATGGAAGGAATCGTTCCAGGCCTAAGTTTAGGGTACCTCCCCGGCATTTGCCATTTATGAGGACTGAGGAAAACCTGGAAAAAACCTCAGTCAGGAAGGACGGTCCTGGCGGTATTCGAACCCAGACCTCCTGCTCACGAGTCCGAGACTTAATGGCCACCCGTGGTGGTCAGTCTCTAAAGAATGCTTTTCTTAATGTATGAATTACTGATAATTGCATCAACACTTCATATTTCAATTTAATACAAATATTAATCAAAATAATTACCTTCAAAGCCCTGTGACAGGGGTCAGAGTCACCTTGAAAAATGCAGCTTGAAGGATCACCAAAATATTCTCGTACTGTGAGATTAATTTTTGTTTTTCAAGTGTGCCAAAATAGACGGCTGCATTAACAATGCTATTTATGGAGTGCATACGACGGATGCCAAGGCTGGAAATACACCCCCAGATCATGCAGCCTTCACTGTTTATGTTATGCATGAAGGCAACATTCTTTATCATTTCTGCAACGCACGTTAATTTAGACTTCTGAAAAAATTACCCAATTCCACATTTCAGCAAGCTCTTTTGCCCACTTTAATCGTTTCTATCTCATTGTTTTAGTCAAAGGTTTCTTAATGGATCTACGGGCAGAACGTCCTGCTTCAAGGAGTCTGTTTCTGATAGTTCTGCTGCTCACTGAGAGGTCACACATGTCTTTCGTTTCTGAGGATGATGATGATGATGATAATTTTAATAAACACGTAGTTCAAAATGGTAATATGTTATCTCTGTTTTATTTTTCACAATGGTATCAGTAAATCGAACGGAAGCAATTGCAACAGCAGTCTCGCGGTTTCTGAACAATAGCTATTCACAAGTAAGTATAGCATTTTATACAATTAATATTCTGTACGCTAATTTCAAATATATATTACTTTTATTCTTTCTTGTTCTATTCTATTCATGAAATAGCCCTAGTATTTGGCTTTTCTCTATTGGCATTACTGAAAATCGATATCGGTGTGTTGCTAGATGGCTTGAAAAGGTTAAGTATACATATTACAAATATACAATTATTATAATTTTGTAAGCCATGTTTAGGGAAATTATATTTAAATCGTTATTTTATTCGTGAAATAGCCCTAATAAATATCACTCGAGGATCTGAACTTTCCAGATCCTCTTATTTAATTACTTGTAATAATTTTGAAAAATAGTGTGAGACAAAGGATATTTCTTGGGTCTTTCAAGTGGAACCAAGACAGCATATCGAGGGATGGTGTTACATGATAAAACAGACGCATATCGCAGATGTAACATACGCACATATTATGAACACGCTGTAGTTTCTGCTTTAGGTTAGAATTCAAGTCAGCAGAAAATCGAAATTGTCGAAGTGAGGCATCCCCAGGTATTGATCCAAGATCTTTTAAGGTTCTGGGTAGGGACACATTTACTGTTTTAAAGGTACAGATTAGAGAAATTTCAGGTTTCAGTCACATGATTTTCTCAACAAAGATTATTGTCTATAATAGTTTCAAGGTTTTTCTCAGAATCAGTGAAAGCAAATTATAGTTTGATTTATTTTAATGGGAGGAATATTGTCTATGTCTATGGTACTTATGAATCGCTGGTGTCCCATTACCATGGCCTGTGATTTTCAGGGATTAAGGACAAGACCCAGAGTACATATCCATGAATGAACTGAGTCTAGATTCTGGTTAATGTTAGTTATTGCGTCAGCACCGCATTGCTGGAAATTGCAGGATCTTACTCAAGCTATAGCTTCAGCTCGGTTGACAATATCTCGTAGTGCTTTTCACAAGTGGTTGCACCTGTGTGTGGAGAGAGAGAGATAGAAAGTACTTTGAAGAGTTGTGAGGATAAGTTTTAGAATTCAGTCGTTAGCTTGAACTTTAAGGTGACACTTGCAATCCGTTTTGAATGCCCCTTGTATCTGTTCTTGCTGTGGACACAACATGGCGTCACCACGCTAAGCTTTCATTTGTCTCTTTTGGTTATATTTCATCTATAAATGTCGGGACACTTTTCGGGCGTGGCGGCTGAGTTAATAAGTTTTAGAGCATTCGCTTCGTCTTTCATTAATATTTATATTCACTGTCCTGTTATACATATGGAAGCTTCAAGCTTCCATGTATGTTTTTTTTTTTTTTGTTTTTTTTTTTGTTTTGTTTTTGTTTGTTTTTTGTTTTTTTGTTTTTTTTTTTGCCTACTTAAATTTTGCAGGTGTGAATTTTTTTTCATTTACATTTGTTACATTTCAGTTAGGAAGTATGTCTCAGACAAGATTTGAACCAGCGTCTTTTAGTGAGCTATGAAGGCGAGCAAGGGAGCGAGGTGCTTGAGTGAGATTTAAAGTGGGCCGTGACCAAATCTCGTGTTTCACCTGTCGAAACAGCACACATGTCGAAAATCTCGAAAGCCAGGGAGCGTGGCAGCGGAAGTGGTAATGTGTGCCATATGTTGTGAGTGCAGGTGCCTTTCCTTGCCTTTCTATTGTCCCTTTCCATTAACTCTCCTCACAATGGCATGACGGAGCATTTTTGTGGTTAGGCCTCCCTCCTAACATAATCATATTAAACGAAAGGGGAGAAGATCGGAAAAACAACATGTGTCGGCGAATTAGGGAAATTCTCTTGTGATATATGGTGGTAAAACATGTTCTGCCTTGCTAATGTCTACTTTCTCCAGGAGGCAAATGTGTGTTAAATAGAAAAGTGACGTTACGAAATTCGGTTTCGTGTTCTACTGAAACTTTGGAGCGGCGGATCCACCTTCTTTTGAAATTGATTAAACATTTTAAACCTTCTTAGGGAAGAACAAACTCTGCATGAGCCTGTTATATTACTACTTAGCCCTCAGCTGAAGATGTATGGAGTCGAAAGCAAAATTAGGCCAATTATGCGGCATATCCTGTACTGGTTACAGAAACACAATTTTTACATAATTTCGGGGGGGGGGGGTTCCCGCCATTTAAATTTTTAGATATTTTTTTTTAAGTTTTAAGGTACATTTTGGCCATTTTTAAATGTAAAGTTGTAATTATTATTTTTAGCAATTTTTATGATTATTAAAATGTTTTTCAGCCTCAAAAAAACCAGTCAAATATACGAGGGCGGATTGATAAGTCTCGTAAATTTCAACGAAATGGAGGGAAATTTTTGATTGTGATTCTTGTTCAAATTTTCAAACAGTTCTATGTTGGCCGCTATCTTAAGTGATGGTGTAATGAACAGATATGAGTATCATGCAGTAATAAAACAACTTATTTAAAAAAAAGTTGACCACTGCTCAGACACAAACTCAGCTGAAGGAAGTTCATGGGGACCCCGCACCAGAACTCAAGACCATTTATTACTGGATACATGAATTTAAACGTGGTCGTACGAGTACTACGGATGTGCACGTTCCGGACGCTCGATTAAGGTTTCTTCTGAAGAAATGGTCGATAAAATTCATGGTATCGTGATAGAAGACCGTCGCATTAATATTCGTGAGATTGCTGAGATGGCAGACATCTCATATAAACGGATACATAATATCCTGCATGAAGTTCTGCATATGAAGAAGCTGAGTGAGCGATGGATGCTGCGTTTGTTCACCCCAAACCAAAAAAGCTCGAGGAAGAACATTTCAAAATCGTGTGTTGGAAAAGTTGCAGCATAACCCGACTGACTTCTGGCATAGCTTTGTGACTCTATGTGAAACTTGGATCTACCATTACACCCAGGAGAGAAACCGCCAGTCAAAACGGTGGGTTGGCGAAGGTAAAATGCACTGAAAAAACACGAAAACAATTTTGTCGTCTGGAAAAGTGATGGCAGCCATTTATTTTATTTATTTTTTGGGGAGTGGGAGACTCGAGAGTATCATCATGATTGACCATTTGGAAAAGGTAAAACAGATTGGGTTTTATAACGCAACGTTATTATTAGCACATTGAAGCAGAAACGACCAACATTGATGCATAAAAAGGCACTCCTCCACTAGGACAATGCACCTGCTCACACACCGGCCGTCAAGGTGGCAAAAGCGCACGAGCTGGACTTCGAAATAGCTCCCCACCCACTCTTATCCCTAAATTTGGGCCCAAGTGACTTTTCTTCTCTTCCTAAGAAAATTTCGTCGAATGAAGAAATTTTCTGTAATGTAAGTGAGTGTTATGCACAGTTCAAAATACTTCTTTTTTTTTCTGAGGGAATAAAAAAATTGGAATTTCGCTGGGGCAAATTCACTGGGGTTAAATGAAATTTTGTTGAGAAATAAAGTTTTGTTTTTGCAAAAAAAAAAAAAAAAAAAAAAAAAAAAAAAAAGTTTTATTTACTATGTTCTTTTTTCCTGACTTATCGATCCGCCCAGGTATATTATCTGTTCCCTCTCTGTGTTAAGTCTGTCCTGGTGGTGTAGTGGTAATCATACTTGCCTTTTAAACCCAAGATCGCGGGTTCAAACCCGGCCAGGTCCGATGGATTTTTCGGGGGTAAAAATTCTAAGTAAGGCTTCCTTCGGAAGGGAAGTAAAGCCGTGGGTCCCCTGTCGTACATTTACGGCACGATAAAGAACCTCAAGCCTGAAAAATGAGGCCTCTGAGCAAAATTTGTCGACTGTTTCACGCCCTGAATAGAATAGACGCTAATGACCTGAGTTGTTAAAGAGCGTCCATAAATAATCCAAATAAAAAAACTGTGAAGATGTGTATACAATTTTTGGCACTCTCGGTATATGTACATTTTTACATTGTCTGCCTAGTAGGTAGGATCAATGGAGATTTGAAGAAATTTTTCTAAAATATTTTCATGGGTACAACCGCAACAACTACATTTCTTTGGGATTCGCCAAAATGTATGCATTATTTATGAAGTGACTGTAGTAGGTCGTTATAAAGTATTTTGTCAATGAGCTTGAAATTGCAGCAAATTAGTAAATTGAACTATTCATAAAACGAAAGATTACGGAAAAAGTAATTAATAGTTCTCTTCAAGAGAAGAGACAAATTTAATTCATTTCTCCCACTATAACTCATACACAGAATAATTTATCACACTGGACTCTGTATACATCTTTAGCGGTCTTTGTCGCTGGTCTCTTGGCGTTTCCATCCATGGGAATATAAACACTTGGTCATTTTGTCATTTTTCTTTTTGTTTGTCTTACGTGGCTTCTTATGGGGTTCCTTGTTCTCCGCGTGCAGCTATTAGACGATGTGGAAGTAAATGAATTAATGAAAACCTTCCGTGCACGATATACCAACACAGCTTTACTGTCATGTTTCCGTTACTAGGGTCGGTAATGTTTGGTTCTAGATCATAGTGGTTGGCGAGTCAAACTTTAAAAAATAAAAATGTTTACCGTGCCTCGGACCAAAATATTATTAACCTAAATGTTATACACCACACCATTTGTTAATGTTTATTGCAGTAAATATACAAAATTTGGAAAAACACTGTCAGGCATCACTTTATTATACACAAAGGTCAAAATTAAAACATCAGTGCAAAGGCTAACGTTACTTGGCAGTAACAACTAGGGACCACTTGCATAACTTGAGTTTAGGGCACAAAATTAACCATCAATTATACTTAACTATGAAAAGTTGGTGTTATAAACACCAATCAAAAGATTATTTCGTCTTAACCTCAAATTAAATCTAACTCCCGAAATTTCACAAGTTAAAACTCTAACTAGATTTTAGTAATTATTAAATAAACATTTCTCAGAGTACAGAACTACATTTATAAATAAAATCGTTACTTACGTTTGTTGTAATTGCTTGTAAAGTTTTTTCAGTGTTTCATTTTTCATTCCCACGTAATATCAACAGAGTTGCATTCAATTGTATATTATGTTACAAGCGGTATATTGTACACATTTCTGATTTCCGACATTTCATCCAAATATGAGTTTCGTCATTCTCCTCTTATATATAATGAAAGAAAAAAAATCATTTCCTATAACTGAATGACAAAATGCGATTTAGCTTAACAAAAGATTTCGAAGAAATGGAACAGATGTTACATTGTTTTTTTTTTTTTTTTTTTTTTTTTTTTTTTTTTACGGACTCTCTCTCTCTTTAACATCTCAGGTCTTTAGCGTCCCATTCAATTCAGGGCGTGAAACGGCCGGTAAATTCTTCTCAGATGTAATTTCTTTCAGACTTGAAGTTCCTGTACATACCGTAAATCTACGATACAGAACCCGCCGCTTTACTTCCCTTCCGAAGGAAGTCATACGAAGGTAGGTCCATAAGTTTCCCGGCCTAACCATTTTCTAGGTATGATAAAGACAAAAACTGTATTTCCCTTTTCAATATAGTTACCCTTTATTACAATACACTTCTCACATCTTTCAATTAACATTTTAATCCTCCCAAAAAAGGTCAGAAGTCTTGTATGCAAAATGGGCATAAACAGCATCCATCACTTCTTCGTCACACTTAAATTTCCTTTCTGGAAGGTCTCCTTGAGTTTTGAGAAGAGGAAATAATCACTGGGGGCTGGATATGGGCTTTAGGGTAGATGATCGATCTCCTTGAAGCCACATTTCTTCACAGCTTCCTTTTGCAACAAGAGATGTATGCACAGGGGCGTTGTGAAGAAGATGCACATCACCACTTGGCTTTCCTCGCCTTTTCTCTTTGATGGAAGCACGTAGTCTGTGCAGTAGGCCAGCATAGTACTCCCTATTTACTGTGGTGTTTCTCCACTTGAAGTCAATGAAGAGCATTCCTTCACAGTCTCAAAAGAGTGTGGCCATGATCTTCTGAGTGACCTTGACCTTTGGAGCCAGTGCTTCCCAGGTTTACGCCTGGCACTCCATTGATTCTCTTTTGGACAAGGGATCATAGTAGAGGACCATAGTTTCATCTCCTGTAACAGTGATTTGCAGAACTTCTCTCTCGTTTCCACGGTACAGATCCAAATATGCCTGACAACAGATGACTCGTTGCTGCTTTTGGACTGAGGAAAGAAGTCTAGACACCCATCTTGCACTAACCTTATTCATGTTTAAATGTTCATGAATAATTCGAAGGACTGTTGTTTTAGAAAGGCCCAACCTTGCTGCTATTTCTGTAACTTTGAACCGCTGGTCTTCGATAATTTCTCCTTCCACAAGAGCGATGTTTTCAGAAGTGAACACCTCCAAGGCTGAACTGCACGCTCTTCATCTTCAATGCTTTCTTGATCCATTCGACAAATTTTGGTTCATTCTTTTACGGTAGAATATGAGGGGGATGCTTCTACATATACACCGTCCAATCGCTGTTTAATTTCATTTGGAATAAGTCCTTCTTTTTTGAAGAACTTAATGACAGCTCGAAACTCCATTTTGAACATGTAACAATCTTCTACACACAGCCTTCTTTATGCAATTATATCTGAACAACTGAACACAGTGGAGTGTAAGTTATAGCTGCAATTGTTTACTTAACAGATAAGGTATGACATCAGATAAGAGTTTTGTGAAGGCGATAATATTTATCGGCGAGGCCGGAAACTTGTGGACCTACCCTCGTACTTTTTATGCGCCAAAACTCTATCGATTCTGGCCGGGATTGAACCCGCGATCTTGCAATATGTTACATCCCCGATTACAATCGCAAACTAAGAGAAATCATACTTTGAATTCGATGTTCTTGATACTGTTAACTTTAAGGTTTTGTGCGACAGAGAGCTTCCAAATGTTATTGGAGGTATATTCAAAATTGAGAAAGCAATGACCAGCAGAACCATCTAGAGCAATAGCAGCTCTGAAACTTCAGTTCATTAAAATAACCACCAAAGAGTGTGATGTACGCAAAGTGACGCTAGGCTTGTATAACATTGCAACTTTCCTGGAGTTTTTGGTGCTATAGACGACACACATATACTCATTATATCGCCTGGGGGTTATAATGCAGAAGTCTACAGAAAGAATTGTTATATTCTTTAGCAATTTCCCCCATATACGCTCTTTATCCTTATTTGAAATCGAATCCATTTTTTTTTTCAATTATTCCCGGATATTTTAGCACCGGATCAATAATATCACCCTTCTGACGTTTGCTTAAAATTTGCTACTAGCATTCGCTTTGACTTTTTCTTATCCATGTTTAAAGACATATTAAGGGGGAAGAAAGGCATGTCTAAGAGGCTGGAAAACTGAATAATTATTTATTTTCTTTGGCTGATATTTGAACATTAATTCATTATAAGCGTGAATTTCGCTATTATTTCGCGATTTGTCAAACTTAAAGTTACGTAGTCTGAGGTTATTTTTGTTACAGTTAAAAGTAATCCCCAGTTAGCAACGTTTATTTTCACTGATTTTTTTTTTTAAGTGTAGGCTAAGAAATAAGATGTCCAAATTAATGGAAAATCTAATTCATTTTTTTTTATTTTGGCATAAAATTGACTCTATAATGTTATCAAATGATTTTAATGTTCAAAAATTGCGGTAGGATTACAATATCAATACAGGCGATAATTTAAATTATATGTAATATAAAGAGAAAGCTAAAGTTTCATGACTCATCCTTAAATCTGTGTGTTCCATGCTGAACCCTACGTTCTTTTTCCTATTCATATACGTCAGCCACTCTTGAAATCAATTCTCGGGGTTTTACTGAACTTTTACTGTCCTTATCTATCTCTACAGTTAAGTCTGTTGTTAATTACACATTTAAATCACAGAACTATAGTTATAAAAGTACAAATCTAAAATAAATGTTAAATATGTCATAAAATATGATTTGCAGTTATAGAATATTACATAATTACCACTATAAATGTAGTTATCACTTACACATTAACAAACTGAAAAGCAAAACACTTATAAACTCACAAAATTAAAAAAGCATTAAATTATTCATAAGTAAACATAGATTTAACTACAATTATGAACTAGCTACATATTTACAATACTATTTTAAGGTTAATACTACGGATGTACCATAAATACTGAGATTGATGCTGTAAAAACTTTATTATAAACAATCAATCAATATCAACGTTTTCCCCTCCAATATAGTCACCATTAAGAGCCTTACACTTTTCCATCTTCTCATCCAGTTTCGAAAGACATCCTCAATCATTTTTTGATAGGCGCTTCAAAATCGCCTCTAAAGCCTTCACTGTGTCGTTTTCAGAATCAAATCGTCGTCCTTTGTGGTCCTTTTTGGCATTTGAAAAAGATGAACGCTGTACGGGGGATGTGAACACTGCAGTAAGGCCGCGCGTTGTGCATTTTCAACTGATATGGCCAGCACTTTTGCAAGTTCTCTAACGGTCACACGAGAGTCCTCGCTGTAGCGATCTCGGTAATGATTGTGACCAGGGCTTCCTCCCCTCCTTGCAGCTCACAGCTCTCTCTTCCATCTTTAAATGCATTAAGCCAACAGGAATTTGCAGGACGAGACATTGTAGACTCACCATAAGCTCTGCAAGGATCTTCAAGCGCTTCTGAAGCAGTCTTTTTTCAATAGAACACAATACTTGATTGCATAGCGTTGCTCTCGCATTTCTGATATCTTATATTTAGAGGCGTCTCCAGCTGTAATCAAATTCAAGACACTGCTGACGGTGAATGGTTGAGTCGAGACCGACTACGTTTACCAGACCTCAATAGCTGCAGTAGTCGTCCTACTACTGCCAAAGCAAATAAGAAACGTTTACGCAGTATAGTTTACAAGATTATCTTATTTATCATTAGGAAATATTTCGATAGTTTTTAAGAATCTGAAATTGTTTGCAAATAATATTTCTCCTTTGTAAACATAATATAAAATAATATGAATTGTAAACTTCTCCATGGGCAAGAATTAATATTTATAAAACACACGAACTTCCAAATTATTGGACACCTTAAAACTAATCGACATAGATGGGACAGCATCATATTTATCATCATCTATGTAATGAAAAGAACGGGTATACCTGTCTTGTCTTAATCTCACTTGCAAAGGAGTGAAAACATAACATCCTGCTCAAACCATTCATTAAAACTCTCTTCATCTCGCTCCAAAATCTCCTTCATACGTTCTTTCGGATCTTTCCTTTCATTGCCAACCCTCACTGTCACATATGATGGTAGACTGGGGAAAATTGCACAGGTAAAATGTTCTCCTAACCTCAATTTCGATACTAAATGTTTAATACACACTACAGCTTCATCATTAACTTCAAAAGTTGCACGATGTATTCTCTTTATCCACTCCTCCTTTAATTACTGCTATTTAGGAAAAGTAAATATAGTATTATGCGGTGCACTAATTTGACCACAATTTGAAGTTTATATTCTTTTTTAAAGTCACGCAAATGAATAAGGAATTCGTTTAGTTTACGCAGCCCCTGCTTGACGAACTTTTTGATAATAGTGTTGTTACAACCATACAATTTAAGTGATAGCAATAAGTTGAATTTTAATGTGAAACATTCTAAAGGCATTAAAGCAAGAAAGTTGTATAATACACAGAATATTAATAGAAATAGAGTACTGTACTATGTTTGAAAATAAAGGCTTAGACACAAATAGCCAGCCATGAAGGTTGAAGTGCCCGAAATATCTTCCCACACCCCAATTTGTTCACTCCAATCTTTTCGTGTTCGCGAAGCTAGATTCGTTTGTTAAATACAGTGAAAAGGTATCGTATCAAATGAGGTGGTCTAAACAATTAAAAGCAATTTTATGTCATGTGTTTTGCAGTTGTGTTGTATGTGTGTTGAAAATGTATAACTATTGCATTTAAATATTATGAAAAATCACACAAGTTTTCATTGAAATGTTTTGTTTTGACAACTGCCAGATATTCTCGAAACTCGCGATGATATTACATGCAGATCACCTATATATGTGCAAGAATACATTATACATAACATTATTTTTTTAAAGTCCGATTATGAACAAAATATTAATGCTAAACTTAATAATATGATCTGAAAATAATGTTTAAAAATAATAATTTTCATCGCCTTAAATGATAGATTTGTATACTTTTATCATTATAATCTTTATAATTTTATAAATAATATATATGTATATATATTTCTTGCTTTACTTATTATGTACAGATCAGTAAAAACAGTTTAAGAGAACTGTGTTCAGCATGTTCTATACAAAATGCGCCATAAGTCACCATACCCTTATTATTTTTTTTCACGGTATATCATGTTTATGTAATTTATTGTGTAAATTATAACTTGGAATGTCAAGTATTGATAAATAAGAGTATTTTAGTAACAATGAAACAATGTGTTGGCAGCAATGGAAATAGTTGGTACAAATAATAACTATTGAAAATCGTTTTAGTGGAAGTTAGTCAAGATGGCAGATGCGAGTAGTTATCCGATCGAAGAGCGTTTAGTTGCGAGTGTTTGGGTTCATTAAAAGATCGCAGAAAATGCAACAAATTATGGCGCAATTCAGACAGATTTGGGAAGCCACTTCCAAGAAAGGCAATATTGTTAGCTAGGGAAAAATAAACGTTTCTTTCTGATAGTCCACGAAGTAGTCGACTAGTGACCAGATGGACTAAATGTTCTGGAGCTGCAGAATCAATCGAACGGTCATATAATTTACACTCAAACGGGCAGCCCAATCCATAGTACTATAGGTTTATTTTATTTAAGGGCGGTCTTTAACAACTTTGATCATTAGCGTCACTTAAATTCAGGATATGAAACGGCCGATAAATTTTGCTCAGAGGTCTCTTATTTCGTGCTTGAGGTTCTTTCACATGCCATAAATCTACGACACGGGACCAACAGCTTTACTTCCCTTCCGAAGGATGCCATACTTCGGATTTTTATGCCCTAAAAAGTCATCACTGGTCGGGTTTGAACCCACGACCTTGTATCTACGAGGCAAATATAGTTACTACTAGGCCACCAGGACCGGTTGGGGGTATCATCTTCAACAATGCATCCTCATATGAATAAGGACTCACAGCTGAGATCATTTCGCCCCTGTTTCGTCAAAGAATTTGGTGATGCTGATATACACAAACTTGCATGATTTTATTGCTCCAGGAATTTCTACCGTTATCTTAACCACATGTCCTGTTTTCAGATGAAGTTGCGATTTATCGTGAGCGAAATATCGTTTTTTGGGCAAAGGAAAATCCACATTTCAGTTTGTAATTGGAACATAGTTCACCACGCATTATGTTGTGGGCAGGTGTTTTTTAAGGGTCTGTTAATTAAATAAACTATCTGCATATGCTTCGAGAGTGGTTAACACCTCAACTAACTGAGCTAGTAGTTGTGTATCAGGTTGGTTTAAACAGAATGATGCGCCGGCCCGTTTCGCCTTTTCATATTTTTTCCAATGATAACTTCCCAGGTAGGTGCAATGGCCGTGAATCTCCACAACACCATCACAATTACCGTGGCCTCCCCGAAGTCCCAATTTGGCGACACGGAACAATGTCACTTATGGGGATACATATAAAGAGAAAGTGACAGCAAATCGCTACCAAACAAATGATGCTATGAACATCGCCTTCGCAACCATTACTTCCCAGATGTACGTAAAATGTCACAAAGGACTTGGACCCTGTTTCAGGAAATAATAGTCTACTAGTTTACTAGTTCCTAGTCGTAATTCCACCAGTTCTATGAAAACCAATTTCACGAATAGTTATTACATAATAGTAGAATCGCACATTTTGTCATTAGTCACTTGTCAAAATTACCAGTGTAGCAACTGTATCCGAGCATCGAGAAGGTTGTTTTGGGGATATTTAACACTCCTTGGACTGTTTGTTGGTGCGATTTTGTTTACGCGGCATATATTTTAAATCGTATATTCAAGCCAAGAAATAGCATTGAAAAGAACATCTAGTATTCAAAATAAAGTATCAGTGCTGCATTTAATTAACGAGCATAAAGAAATATTAATTAGACAATTCTCCGAAAAAATACAAAGCCGAAATGGGAAAATAATATCGCAAACTGTTAGTTGGGATTAATTAAATTCGAAGATTACGCATATGTAACGCACACATTTTGATTGGTAAGTGTTTTTATTTTACATTCATATGCTACATTGATATTATTATCTACAATAATGGTGTAAGTAGCTCAGTTTGGTATTTTTTCAGGTGAAAATAGGTCATTCAAAAAGTATGGGAAAGGGTGGTGGATTTGAGACCGCATATTGCATAAATAAACCTTAACAAGGTTTATAATTAAAATGCGTCGAGCCTAATTGATAGAATCAATACCTAACTTAAAAGATGTACACTATACTAGTATGTAAGTTCACCATCGAAATTCACGAGTAGAATTCCACTAGTTTACAATGTGCAATATTACAAGACCAATTTTTTCGTAAACAGAACAATGATAAAAATAAAACCGCACGCTGATAATATTTGCCTGCCACACTAGTAACTAGTAGTTTATGTTCGTAAGTTCTAGAAATACACACATGAAATAAACAAGTAATACTAGAATGGAGACTAGTTTTACTAGATCACGAGCTTCGTGAAACAGGAAACTGGAGACACGCTCAACTCTGCCGGGACAAGATGGTTAGGTAACTAGGGATACGGTGACTTATGGCGCATCTAATATCTAGAATAAATTAAATGAGAAAATTAATTATGTAAACCTACACCAACAAAAGGAGATTTCCTCCATATTTTAATAAAAAAATTACAGTGAGTGATTTATAAATTTCAAATGTAAATGCTAAATGTATCATCATACTGGCAATTAAAACAAAATAGTTTAGAAATGTGCAAAACAATCTCTTTTGAAGATTATAAGTTAAGAATTCTTGTGAACTAATTAAACAGATCATTAAGCAATTGTTTGTCTAGTTTTTATTTTTAACCACAGGAGGCATTATTAGTTTCGTGTTACGTCAAAACTTAATGGTTTCGTTCTATAAGCATTATTCATCCTGCTATAACATATCACAAACCATGAAAAACTATTGTGCTGTTTACAGATCAGTGCATATAAAATATTCTTAACTTTCAAAATGTCTTCTTATTTGGTTTATGTGTATATTTTACTGTTCCATTTATTTTTTTGCCTAATGCTGAACATCTTATTTTACAGTAAAAGTTTTAAGCAGTTAATTTATCTTTCTATTTTGTCTTCATCATATTTTTGTTTTGACATTATATTCATGCTAGTCTTATTATTCCTATATTTGAACGAGAAGAACCAATAACTAGAATGCTAAAACCTTTGCAGTGAAAGTACAAGTGGATCTGAAATATTTCATTACATGAATTTTGTTTTTCCTCTCTTGGATTTAGCGGATTGTTGTCGCAATGACGAGCCATCGTGCACGCAAGCAACTTAGTTTCCAAGTTCGCTATCAGATGCGGTAAAGTACGGCATCAGCTGGAATAGTTGCTATTCTTCTCATAGGTGGCAGAGCACTCGTTTCCTATTGTTTCTTATTTCTTTAGAAATTTAATGTGATTGTAAAAGCAATAACCGCATATAAAAACATCATTTTAAGGACTTGGGGCTGGAAAAAATAAATTACAAAATAGCTGAACATTGTTTTTCAAACCCTTAGAAAAAGGAATATCTCATTTGGAACTGTTTCAAAGATACTGAGCAATTAATAATTAACCAAAAAGTGAATTCCCACAGTTTCATATGTTCTCCTGTTAAGAATTTTACGTTTATATTGGGTTTTTATGAATATCTAGCATTCTATAAGTAGTAACTACCTAATTTTGTACTCACATGTTTGTTATTAGGTGTCCTACAATGTTAGAAGAATTTATTGAATCACCTTCTCTATTTTAACATTATTGTTTCTAGCGTTGAATAATGATGAAAAAATCAGTTTGTTTTCCTCCATATTGTATCAAAAGTGAATTTACATATTACACTGAGGAAAAAAAAAAAACTTGTTTTGTATATATTTTGAATTTTACGCATTATTATGTGTGGGTTATTATAATTCTATTCATTTTTTGAACATGGAATACTTTGCAACCACTCATATGTATTTGGATGTCATTTTCAGTTTATAATTTCCTTTATTGTATGAGCATGAGCATGAGCATGAGCATGAATGCAAGGTTTAATCACATTTCAAATGATGTCATTTAGGGTAACACAAGGTAACATACCTACATTGGTAACATAATGCAATAAACTCTAATTGACTTAAAATTCAATTTCTATTTATATGGTAGGAGTTAATTTAACTTTTTTTCTGTATGAAGCACCTTTCACTATTGTTGATTCGTTTGGATCAATCTTTCAGCACCAAGTGGCATTTTCAGAAGTTGTGTTTCCTCCTCTAGCTTGTATCAGAGCTTGCAACCTTATCTGCATTCTGAGGATCCTGAGGTCCTCAGGTTTTCCATTGGCATGGCCTCCCATTGCTCATGCAAAGCCTCCCAAAGTTCATTGAGGCTCTCAGGAATATGTTGACAAACATTTATCCCCATCATGTTCCTAATATGCCCAATGGAGTTGAAGTCAGGGCTTGGTACAGGCCAAACTACCACCTGAATCCCCACCTCAAGCAAGTACTGTGTGACAATGTCGGCCACATGCAGACGGGCATTGTCCTGCATGTAGCAGAAATCGTTGCCAACATATATGGGGTAACATGCTCCTAAAGAATTTCCTAAATGTACCACGTTCTCCACAAAAAGCAGCTCTGTCCTGACTTCCACACTGACACCAGCCCACACCATGAAAGCCATCATTGATGAGAAGATGTAAGGAGCATACCTTTCTCCAGTCCTCTATCTCTTTCCCTGCTGTCAGATGCTGATGACCTGAGATATTAGAGCATCCATAAATAAACCAAATCCCTGCCATTAGACAATCTTAGCCTCAACTTCGGCTCATCCATGAATAGGACAGCTTTCTGTAGCTCCTCAGTTCACTCCAGATATTGATGAGCAAAATCAATTCATATTTTCCGATGTAAGCATGGGACCTTTGGTTTGTCTTGGAGAGGTCAAATCTCCTTCTTACTCTGACATTGACTTTTAATGCCCATTTCAAGCAAATTTGAGCTTCTGAAGTTTTGTGTGACAATCATACAAAATTTAACTCTGGCATAATTAAATTCTTACGTTTTTACATACACAAAATGGCCTGCTTGCCTACCATTTGTACTTGTGAATGCTTAACTGTTTGTGTTAAACATGAAGGCATCAATTCTTCACCTTTCTACAATGCACAAACACTTTCCTATCAGAGCCTAATAGTTCTGCTGCTTACTGAGATGTCATACATCTTGTTGTTCTATTGTTGTGATTAGTATTCTCAGCTGGTGTACGTCTTCTGCTACAAGCTCAAACAATGACAATCCCAGAATCACCAAAAAAGTAAGATAAATGCTGTGTTGTTTTAATAACAAATGGATGACTACACAGAGATGGATGAAAGAGGTAAATAAAAAAACTGGAGCTTACTGTAACATATACAGGAAAGATTTGGAATTGAGCAGGGGGGAAGGAGTTGTAAAGGCTCGTAAAGACCAAGATATGAATTCTGGAATGAAGCAAGCATGCACTTCAGAATTAATGTTTTGTTTATCCCATACAAATGTATGTCGAAAATAGCAGCTGCTGAGCTAGTATGTATAAAACAAAAGATTGTTCCATGTTGGAATGCTTTTCCAGAGAGAATTTTCAGTTTGATGTAATCACGCTGGAGTGACATTGATACCACTGTAATGTGTGGCCACAAGTATATTAAGAGGAAATATCTTGCAAAATAAAATGGGAAAATAGATTTGGAATTAACATAAATGGATACAATCTTATGAATCTAAGATTTGTAGATAGCATAGTCCTATTTGCCAGATCAATATAGAGCCTTCACAAACTGCTACAAGATCTCAACAAAAACAGTAAAACTGCCAATCTATGAACTTGAAGAAAACACAAATCATGATAAACAACCAAGTAATACCCAATGGAATCAACTTAACAGCTTTAAAATACATAACAGAGTATATCTACTTAGGACAAATAGTCACATTTCAGTATCACATGAGCAAGAAATCAAAAGAAGAATTTCCTCGGCATGTGGAGCATTATGGCCAATGGAGTTCATACACAGACAATATTTCAAGCGGAAA
Organism: Metallyticus violacea; assembly: GCA_030762175.1. Taxonomy (NCBI): domain Eukaryota; kingdom Metazoa; phylum Arthropoda; class Insecta; order Mantodea; family Metallyticidae; genus Metallyticus; species Metallyticus violacea. The sequence continues at coordinate 11,014,111 of CM060832.1, read as the reverse complement.
ACTGAGGTTAGATGCACTGGACTCATGCATATTCCAACACTATTGCAAGGATGCCAAACTTGGAGCCTAACAGCCTGTGGAACTAACAAAGATGTCAGGACTGTGATGTAGCTCAAAGTGCAAACGGTCTGAAATGGAAATCAGGTAGTCATGTAGCAAGTCTACCGAGCAGTAGATGGGTACTTATAGCTAACACATGGGACCTACATATTAGTAGAAGAGGAAGAGGGAGACTGAGAAGAGGTGGCAAGACTCCTTCAGGAAAAACACCCAGGATACACTGAACTAACATAGCATAGAACCGCATTACTTGGAAGAGCTGCAAAAAGAAGAGAATGACAACTGAAGCCTATAGTGAGAGTGGTAACAAACTTATAATACAAAAATTTAATAGACTCATAGCTTGAACATTCTAGTTTATATGGTATTAAACTTGTAAAATAAGAAATATTATAGAGTAAACAATTTTATAGGGCCAATAGCTCATATGCACTAGCTCACCACATGAGAAATCATTAAACTCCCCATGTTTGCAGAGGCCCTAATCCTGGATGGAACATAAGTGCCTCAATTCATTCATTCATATGTTTTCAAAAATTTTATTTAGTGTTTATTTGATAAATCAAGCATAGCTCACAATATTCTGGTTTTAAAGTTTGTTCTTTAACCTACAAATACTACATCCTATAATTTGATATGAGAATGAAGCCATAAGTAGTTGAACTGACTAAAATTATGCGCTAATTAAACTGTGTATTGGGGAAGATTTTTAAAAAAGAACTTGTGCTATTCTCTAAATCACGTTATATATTCTGCAAGTGAAAGTGTTTTACAAATAAAACTGGTGTTATCTTTTATATATATATAACTTGCAAACATTTCTTGGCTTCCCAAAGGCCTAGACATGCATTAAAAGTTATTTTATTCAAGGGCTTTATTACCAAATATCCTGATAATTACTTGCACTAAAAACTTTGCAATATGCATTATGAAACTAAAATATATTGCTGTAACATCAAGCCATCCCATGCTACTTTTCCCTTTTACTTAGTTAATATTTTGATCTTATTTTTTGTAATATTAAACATTAAACTTTTCATGGCTTTGGTGAGCAATGGGGGAAGAGATTTAAAAAACTTATTTACAGAGGGAGAGATTTCAGATGTCAATGTTTGCTGTTTGCATTTTTTCTTCCTGTGATTTTATACCTTCATTAATGTTTCAGATTTTAAAATTAGCATAAACAAAATTATGTAGGACTTATTGAATGACACAAAATAGTCTCTATATACTATGCAAATATATTTAAATATGAGTTAAATTATTTTAACTATAATGACAAGCATTCATTACCTTATTTGTACTAATTAATTAAGCAGGCTCAGGAACTCTACCCAGGGGCTAAGTATGCTTTTTGTATAAAGTAGACTAAAGCATTTGATGGTGAAATTAATGTGAAATTTAATTTTTGCAATACCCAGGGGCTAAGTATGCTTTTTGTATAAAGTAGACTAAAGCATTTGATGGTGAAATTAATGTGAAATTTAATTTTTGCAAAACACACCATGCAAATGACTGTAATGTTCTAATAAAATTATTTTCATGTTCAAAATTATAGTACTGTAACTATAAATAACATAATCATAATGAAATTATTATGTTATATGCTATATGCAATACTAAAAAGAAAGTTCTTATTTCATTGAATTAGCTGTATATATAACTCTGTTTATATATAAGCTCTCAATCCTCCAATTTTTTTTTCTGTGCAAATACATAAATCACTTTTGAAATCAGTTTTTGACATTTCATGAGGTTTTTTACTGTCCCTTTCTTTCTTCTTCAGAGATTTTTAAAATATAGAATACAGTAAGATGAAAAGAGAGAGTACATGATTTTCAAGTGTAAAGTTATATTCATTTCAGTAAGATACCACACTGTTCTGCTGTGATTTGCATAATTACATAGAAATAAATGGAAAACAATTAAAAATGGCCTGCAGTCCTGCATAAACTAAAATATTATTTAGTGAGTTTTAAAAATAATAAGTACATTATTTCATATTACCACAATGTTACAAAAAATAATGAAATATTATATTTTAAATTGATAACATCTGCCTTCCACTCATTATGTTTCACAAAATCCCAGAAGATGACATAATCAATTCAGCTAAGACCAAGGCTAGTCTACACAATAACAAAGCCTCCCTGAAAGACGCCCCTTTCACCTCTCTTGGAAACTGACCTGAAAAATCACTACTACATTTGTGCAGGGCAGGCTCAGCCTTCAACAATATTATATTGGTAATTCAGTACCTATGTCACAGGCAATCCATAGTTCTAATAAGGAAATATTTAAATTCATCAATAAAAATTAACAGTTATTTTTGGTATGTTCAGCCTCACACACTTAATGGATGTTTTGCTCTTTACTGCATTTCAGTAGTCACCTTGTGAGCTAAGGGTTAATGCATTTTTTTTTTCCCCATCAAGGTAAAGAAAACTTAAATGAAAACACAAGATTTAACTGCATTTATTTTATTTTTCCTATATTCTTATTGCAAAAAACTAGGATACATGACTAGTGCAAATAAAAAAAATTACATTTTACATAAAAGAAATGTTATATAACAAACTGTCATGCTTTTTTTATTATTTTTTATTCACTCTGGAAGCAAGAGATCAAAATCATACTCTTCTTCAGGTACATTTGATTAAAATGCTGACAAAAATTACTCATCTTATACTAAATGTGATTTTGAAACTGTAGTTCCTTCTTGTGAGTCAGTGCTGGTGATTAACACGTGGAAGAAGTAAGTTTTGTTAAAAGAAAATGCAAATAACTAATAATTTGCAAGTTTCGATTTGAGATGATCCGATACCTTACTAATACAAGAGGAACATCTGATATTAAACAATTTTATGTACTAATTTATATCACACACATCCAATTCTAGGAATGCACAAATTAATTTTTATTTGAAATTATGACATTTTCTGAAGAATGTCTGTGTGTTTGCACCATCAATCCCAAATTTAAAACTCTACATTACACATGCACAAATTTGGTTTTTACTATTTTTCATTTTATATAGTCTTAACTTCCCTGCTTAGTTATGTTATTGCACTCCAATAAATCAATGAAATAACATATTTTATAAATTTACAACATTCAAACTAAGCTTTTCAAGAAATATTTATTAAAGCTGATGTGATTTGCAAAACTACCCGCATTTCACTTTTAGAATCATTATGCTTTAGAAGTATACATATTAAGGAATAAGTTTTTACAGTAATGTTTATAAGTATGAAAACAAAATATCAGTCTTTTTCAATAAATTTAAGTAAAAGGAGACTGGTCAAAATGAAAGTCTGCAAAGTATTCTACCTTTCAATTATGCTTTTTTTTTAAATTTTGTTTATATTTATATGATCAAATGTGAACTTTTTGCAATGGGTAGGTAGGTATGTGCAGAGGTAGATGGGTATTGTACTTGGTGAATGTTATGTTGAAGGGGAGAGTAGATAGGTTAGGTAGATAGCTGGGCTGTTGCTGATTAGATACATAGGTAGGTATAGGTAGAGTGGGTAGGTAGGTAAATATTTATCCATTTATTTTATGTTTGCTAATTTTGGTGGGAATGCTGCAAACTGTTTATATTTACCTTCCCCACTATCCTCTAGCATGATGCAAGTGTAGTCAAGTAGGAATGCTAACTGAAGGCACAAATACAAAAACTATTGTAGGCTGCATTGTTAATGGACATAAATAAAATTAAGTTATCACCAGTTATGGCTCAGGTTAAGCAGACAGAACTTGATGTCATTAACACTCATGTGTTTTTGGCATCATAACAATAACACTGAACAAACTTTTTTGTTTTCCACTTAAATGAAAATAAGCAATTTTGTATAATTAGCATGTGCTGAATTCATAACTGAAATCCAAAATTCCCTATCATGTACCGTTGTTCCATGAAAATAGCTTTCAAATTTCCCATAAAAACATTAAAATATATGCATAATTTAAATATTTGAAACTATGTATGAAATTCAAAATCACAAAATACATTAATGAGTATAAAATATGTATGAAGAATCCAAAAATAATTGTTAGATTATCTACAGAAATATCTTTTTTGTTTTAATTGAGTAAAAATATTTAAAAGCTATTTGAATTCACTCACATTTTGAAAAAAATTTCTAAGATTTCTATTGTTAAAAGATGCCATGATCGTCTTTAACTAGGTACTAACAATAATCAGTTAAATGTTCGATGACCTTTTCTCCTGTATCATTTTTCCATGATAGCAATATACCAACGTAAATATTATCTAAGCTCATAGTACCCAGATTAGGAGGAAAGAAGTCCAAATGGGAATGTAGGAAATATAGTTTCATGACAAATTACACATCAAAGTTCTGCATACTATTAACATTTATTCATTATCTCTTTGTTGTTTTCAACCCATATATAATACCCAGAAAATTACTGCAGTCTTGAACCAAGCTTGTTTCTAATTGTTCATTAACAGATCTACAAAAAAATTGTTTTATTAGCTCATTAATTTCTGGGTAAATAAAATACCTTCTTTCAATTTAACTTCACTTAATTTCAATAATTTTTCTTTCAAATACTGGAAATCCCAACCCTCTTTGTCTAAGCCTTTATTAACCTAACTTTATATAAATCAGTGGCAGAAAATGTTGTGTTTTGTAACTATGGTTTATTTCTGACACTTATTGAACCCACGACCAAACATACCTTACTGGTTACTCTTTTAACTTCATTTTTCTCTTAGTTTTGCTGTCCCGATCACACAGAAATCAAAAAAGTTGGTAAAACCATTAAGTATTCCTAGAAGTAATACTAAAAGATCTCCACAGCTTTGCCACTTGTATTTTTTCATATATATATATATATTCCTCACACAAAATAAGAGCTTGGTTGAACTGTATGCAGCATGTATGTAACATATGGTCTTCTACACTGCAGGAAACTCTCCTCATATAAACATAAATTAGAGATTATTTCCAAAAGTTCAGATGATATCATGAATTTCAGTTTCATAATTACAACATACAAATACATTAATGAATTTTTTGTCAGGTGCAAATTTCAGTGTTGTAAAGTGTAATTCCTTTCTTGGCCAGCAAACACATAATAAACAGGAATACATAGGTAGGTAGGTTGGTGAATAGGTAGATATATAAGTGTTAGGTAGATAATTGGATACACATGTAGTTGGAGGTAGGTGGGTAGATAGATGGAGCTTTCACCTTTCCCGAGAAATCTTTAATCTGTTCAAATTTAAGCTAATAGTTTCACTCAAAATAGGCAGATCAGTGTTATGGAATCGGCATCCCTTCCTTTCTGCCAGTGCTGACCATGTGGGTGCATTTCCCTCCCCTCCCTAACCACTAACCAATACAACCAATTACAACTGTTATGTAATTTGCTGTTAAGAAGTCGTATTGGGGGAGGAGGGAACCGTGTGTAACCCATTTTGAGTGAAAACATAATAGCAAGAAAGGTAGACAATTTTTACACAGAGGCTTTTGAGCATGACATTTTGAAAATGCAGAGAAGTTCAGGCATTTCTTGAGAATGTAGAAAATATTTTTATATTATGCCTACATAGATTCTTACACACTTATATATTCATTTAACCACAGAGACCAAAATCAACAGAGCCTTCCAATTCTCAGATGCACTGTTTATAGGAAGCGAGGTGAGACCTTGGTCACAGCATTTATAGCAAGGTGACCCACATCAATCTATAGATGAACTACAAGTCATCCCCATACAGAAATTAGGCATCCTGGTAACTTTATTTCACCATGCTTTTATCCCAGCAGTATGAATAAAGATCAATCATCTATTGATCTTTACAATAGAATAGCTAATACAAGTTGACAGACAAGAGAGCCCTAAGTCCTGCCAAAGTTAAGATAACTGATTAGAACTAATTTTCAGAGAAAAAACATGCTTTATTATGTTTCCCCAATGCAGACTGAACACTATACGAGACCATTTTGAACGGCTACATTATTCTGAAGATGAAGATAGTGCTTGCTGGGGAAGGCCTAAACTAAAATGGATAACAAAAATCATAGAACATTTTCCTCATCAATGAAAAGTCCCCATTTCAAGATTGAAAATGAAACCCTGGGCCCTGAGATTAGCAGACAAAAGCTCTGATCAAACTAGGTCTCAAGGTTAGTCAAAATGGGTTAAAGTTTTCACAACATGTTATTTCAAACTAGAGACCTCTTTACTATAAGACAAAATTTATGGAAGGATTAGGTACATTTTCAACGTTCAGCAACAAAATTTTTATGACCAGAAAAATAAAATGAATCACCATACATGGAAACCTTTCATATTTTCTTTGCAACTAGTTATAAATATATGTAATTATTAATGCAGTTTCATCATTATACTCTTTTTCTGCAAAGTTGTGCATTCAAGTACTACATTTCTGAGAGTATGTTTTACTTTACATGCATACTTCATAACATTTTATTAATATAAGTACTTTTTAATTTAAATTAATGCACTGATACACGTATAGGTGTTTTCATGTACTCATTTTCTAAGAACATATCAATAAAGATTTTGCATAATTTTTTCTCGCCTTTTAAACAATCAAAACAAACTACCTATGAAATTTGTGAAATTTCTTTTTAATCTGTTTACCTTGCCACAATTTAATCTAAATAAGCAACAGCAATATATCTATCAAATATTAGTAATAAAATGTTTCAACCTTTATTTAAAAGTATAACTAGATAATGTATGTATTCATGAACTATAGTTTATAATTTTATGATTTATACATACAGTGAGCTATTTACAAACCAATTTTCACAGATTGTTAAAAATGTTGAGCACTTAAGATTCTTTGACTATTCTTTTATCTGCAGTTTCATGTAAACAATTTGTGCTGTCAAGCTTGTGACCAAGATTGACAGCACCTCAGAGGGTAGGGATGTGCTTTCACTGAATCATAGGTTTAATAATTTTTACCAGGATTAGGATATGTAAATTCTCATATACTGTCAATCTAGAAAAAGATTCAAGATTTGAAAATAAAATTTCAGCCCATTTTCATTATTTAAATCTTATGAATTCTAACCTAAATATGTTGAAACTTTAAGATCAACTTTAACTTAATTGGCATCCAATAACAGCAGAGATGGTTCTAGCCCAGGGTGGAGGGAGGGTCCTTCTCCCCAGGTTTTAACAAATAATTTTAAAAGTTCCTATTCATTTTTCAATAAATTGCTTATTAATTTCATCCAAAATAAGCAAGTTAATTGAGTGAACTTAATTAATTTTACATGGATATTAAAATGTTATTTATACTGTGTATGTTATTTTGTAGTGTGTTTTTATTAAAAGCAATAATATATAAAGAAGTTTAAAAGTAACATTTTTATCTTGCATAGTACATCCAGTACATGCACACTACAATCGGCTTTTAGATCTTCGAATACACCATTATCCAATACAGTATCAGTGTTGGTTATTCCAATAATCACAGAAAGTATTTGTTGTTTTGCATCAGTTTTAAGTAGCAAATAATTAGTCTCCTATGCCAGTACTGTTCTTGTACTAGTGATGCACTCATGCCAGTAGCCTGGAAATGGAATGTCAAAACAAAGAATTGTTTTAAAGTTTTTTTTCTGTGATAAGTGAAAGTGTGATGCTAATAGCAGCAGCGGAACTAGAGATTTGGCAAAGTCCAAAAATAATACTAGCAAAGTTAGAGAATGTGAGTGTGAACCCAGTGCTCCAAAATGTTTCGCACTCTGCTCCCTGATGAGGAAAGAAGAATATGGGTATTTCAGTGCTAAAGGTTATATTTTTGTTTGAATCTTGACTCCTTATATTCTTCTTTCTTCTGCTTTAGTATTCAATATATTAGGGATCAAAGGTTAGCTACTGTGTAGACAATATTACTGCTCAACAGTATGTTACTGTAGAATCACTATCAATAAGAAATGTGAATGAAAACAAATGAGTGGTGTTTAATGCGTGTTTTTGCTACAGAGGCACTACAGGCGATGGACACTGATGATACACGAGATGAAATGATATATTGGGAAAGGATTTTTTTTTTTAAGAAATCGTTCCAGGCCTAGTTTAGGGTACCTCCCTAGCATTTGCCATTTATGAGAACTGGGAAAAACCTGAGAAAAAAACCTCAGTCAGGGAGGACGGTCGGCAGGATTCAAACCTCAGACCTCCTGCTCATGAGTCCATGCCTTAACCACTTCAGCCACCAGTGGCAGTAATAAGAAATGTGAATATTTCCTCACTCAGTTAAGTTAGAAATATGATTTTTATCTTACCTTGTATAGAAACTCTCAAATTTTTGTAACAATGAAAATTATGACACTAGTGTGCTTGTGCATGGCGGAATTCGCAGTTCAGCAGAAAGTGAAATTTTGTTATGGTTAGCTGAATTAAAGTTCCCAATTGCAGTGCAAAGAAGGTTCAGTTAGGAATATGGTGCAAAATGCTCCAGAGAGTTATACCATTGTGAAATGGCCTAATCTGCTGTTAGAAACAGGTTCTGTATTAAGAAATAAGAAAAGTGGCTAAGTTTAAAATGTTGGGCAAGCATTTCAACATAGCCCACAGAAATCAATTTGACAGGCCAGTTCAGATCTGGGTATACCAAAGTCCACTGTTCATGACATTGTCAATAAAAGATTGTGTCTTAGAGCATATAAAATCCAAATTGTGCAGAAGCTACAGTCAAATGATCAACCTAGATGCACCAAGTTTGCCAATTCAATGTTGTCTCACACTGATGATGACAATGGATTTCTTAATCATGTCACATTCTCAGATAAAGCCAGCCAGCTTTATCAAATCTACTTAAGTGCACTGGCATATTAACATTTCTTATTGGCAGACACTGTTTCAATGCATCTTACATTCTTTCTTAACACAGAACCTGTTTCTACAGCTGATTATGTCATTTCACAAAGCCTTTATGTGGTTATATCATATGCAGGCTCACTAGCATTATAAATTTCATTTTTGCAAAAACAGAAAGTTTCTACACATAATAAGGTGAAAATCATATTTCTAACTTCTGAATGAGGAGATATTCACATTGATTATTGGTAGTGATCCTACTGGACACTCTGTATACCATATTAAAGTGATATTTTTGTCGCAATGTAGTATTCAAAATTGTGATGCACATCAGATTCAAGTGCAAATCCGTTTTGTAGTTAACCAGTAACTTCATTAAAATTTACCATTTATTTCGTCATAATGCATTGCTGCAATTCTCTATTTTGTTACATTTATTGTTGGCCTATTATTGCATACAGTATCTGAATAATAGGTAATTATGAAATAGAAGGCAAACAGAGAAGAACATCTTATGATTCTACCTTCAAGCTTAAAGTAACTCTTTATGCTGAAAAAAATAGTAACAGCAAAGGAGGAAGAAAGTTCAATGTAGCTGAGAGCAACATTGTGGTTACAACATAAATTGGCATAATTTGCAACTAAAGCTAATAGAAAGAAATTCATTGGTCCTTACAAAGGAAAACATCCTGACTCTAAAGCAAAAGTTTTGAATGGAGGAAGAACAAGAACCTTGTGACTGTGACACTATAAGGAATACTTAACTTTTTCTTCCTTGACTTACGCCAACTGCCCTGGCAACAGCATGAGTGATGGGTTTAATCTTACGTGCTTCAAGATGTAACAATAGTCCACTTATAAATTCTATGTTCTGATTGTTTTTTGATGAAATGACGGGCTTATCTCTAAGATGCTGTACAACAATATGCCAAAATCTTTTTTTAATGATTTTAATTTTCAAATTTGGGGTGAGCATTACATTTGTATAAATATGGTAATTATATGCAGGGTATTAATGTTAGATAACTGTTGTGTCTGACCTCTGCATTGCGGTGTTTAACTTCTGACTCCCAGTTCTTAGTTCTAAATGCATCAGATGTTCTTTAAAACAAAACAAAAAAACAAAAAAGCTACAATAATATATACGTGTAAAAAGAACAGATTTCCATAAAAATGGTTATGGTTGTGGTAATGTTGCCCACTATATTTTCATAATCATGGTCACTTTTCTTTTGAATTCTATTACTCAAATTTTCTGTTTCAATCCTGTCCCTTCCCCTAAAGTTTTAAAACATCTAGAATTACCTCTGAATAGAAGCATTCTCTAACAAAAGGAAAAAAAAAAAGTTTATTTCTACATGAGCAAGGTATACAATAAATTTCACAATGTTTTACCCCAAAACTGTCTTTCAACTGGTCTTGATAAGCTTTGATATTTGATGGTGTTTTATATATAGCTTTTGTGCATTGTTTTGCTAAAATGCAGAATACAATATTTGTTTACTTCCATTACATATGCATTCCTGTTTTCTTGGTTGAACCCCCGGAAAAGTTAATCCATGATGCTTAAGTGTTTCTACTGAAACAAAAATGGGATTAAAACAAGCTGAAATGTAGCTAAAATTTTTAATTTTTTAATAAGGAGCAACATATATCACCAAAGAGCTAAAAACCAAGTAATCTCAGTTATTAATGTTTTACTGGAGCACTATTTCTTGATTTTGGAGCCACTAGCTATTAACCTCTTCCTTCAGTACCTACTCACCCACCAATTTGGTGAATTTCTTATATAGCTACAAGCTCTTCCTACCAGTGACAATTGCATTCCCCTATTGGCGAAAGATGAGTGAAAAGCATTATTATAATATGATTGTAACAGAATTTTAGCATTTGTTTATTTCTTGGGAAATTTAAAAACATTGTGCAGCATTCAAGCCGTTAAGGTTACATTACTTTTAATGAAAGTGCCTGTAAGTTAAATTTAAGCTCTAACAAAATATTTTATTTACATGAGTCCTTGTAGATATTAAATTGCAACTGCATATTGCAATCAATATTAATCAGAAAATGTAGCTCCTAGGTTAAGTTTTAGCATTCATGCAATTCTAATGAACTTAAAATCTAGCCTGTACATTATATTTAAGTTAAAGAGTTGCATTTGCTATGGAACCTGCTAGCAGGTAAATTGTTGTAATAGTGGCAGAACTGTTTTAACTCTGTAGCAGCTTCTGGCAGCATAAATCATAAGCTTTACTTGCATGCACTGGCTTGAGGGAGTAGCACTAGGAAAATGTGATATCTTCTCCTTCTAATGGCACCTCTGGAATGTCATCCCATTTGCTTTCTAACAGTCCAGTACAGGGCAGAGATGTTTTTGCCCTTCTGGAGTTCCTTGTCAAGTTTTTTGTAGTGTAGTAAGTGTTTGCTGTCCATCCTGCTATTTGGTTCATTACAAAGTTTACATCTTTCTGACTTGTAAAGGCTTATCTTGTAGAGGAGGACAGCCAGGCAGTCATGTTGTGTGGTTATTTAAAACTGTGGCCACTTCATATGTGGGTTTATTTTTGTATTTCTCCCAATTCTGTTAGATGTTTTCCCATGGTTTGTTTAATGCTAGCATCTTTATTTTTATTTTGAATTCTAATATGATTTTCAACTTAATCAATCATTTTATTGCTTTTTGTGCTGTGTTTTTGTTAACTGAGATACTTTGGTTCCCTTCTTGCCTAGGAGATCTTCTATTTCATTCCTTATTACTCCACAATGTGAGGGGATACACTTAAATGCTATGGTTTCTTGTGGTCTGGTAATACTTTTGATTTCTTGTGCAGTAGTTATCTGGTTTTGATTGGAATTTGATGCCACTGTCTGAATTGCTGCTTTGCAGTCTACCAAAATACCACTTTTTGGATGGAGTTTATTCAGAATAAGAGTAGTTTCCACGCATGGGATATTGCTTCAAATTCTGCAGAATAGCTTGTGATATATAGAAAAATGTGCACTTTTCAGCTAAAAATGAGTTTGTTTTGGAGTATTGAAAATATAAGAAATGAGAAATGAATGCTATATTTTTGTGAAATGTGTACTTGTAGAATGTAGAAAAGTATGGCAAATGTGATTTTATAATCCTTTATGTGTAATATAGTGGTTAACATATAGAATAGACAGCTTTGCTAACACTTGCCAAGGAGAAATCAATTACCCTGTGTTCAATTACAGATTTGCTTAGATATGAATTACTGACTATAAGTGCTTAACATTAGTACATCTGTAATAAGGAAAATGGCATTAGCAGCTGACAAGCAGATGCTGCTGATTTATATTACATATTTAAATAGTTTAATCATTTTTTTAGGCATTTATAAATTGTCATAAGCCTAAATTTACAAGAAAGCATTTCTGATAAGCTTAAACACAAGTTTCAATACTTAACAATAAAATTGCTATAAAAATTAAATACATGATTATAATTCTTGACCTTTAACATTATTTCTATATTACTGCTTGAGAAAACTGCACATATATCACAATATACTGACACAGAACAAAACAGTTTTGCAGCCTGTGTCTTTTAACATGCATTCTCTGACCTGAAATGCAAACCAAACAGGAAAATTAGTACAAACACAAATAAAAAGATTGTTCTAATTAGAAGTGAATAAATGATACATACAACACTGATGGCCAGTTCTTCAGCACAAACCACCTTCATATTCATCATCACTCCCATGGACTGGTGCTTCAGATGGTTCTGCCCCTGATGGCTTCTTCTCTTCCTGCAGGCATAAGATAAGTCAAGGTTTCTTTAGCAAAATATATTGGTCTTACCAAACTCATGAGCAGAATGCCACTTTCTGTTATGAAAGAATGGAAAGACTCTTTTTAACAATTAACATTGTAGGCTTTCATGGCTGATGTCACATGTATAACCTAAGACTCCTGAATCTATAGAGCCATGATTGACAGCACTTTCTTCTCTTTTCAGATATTATTTTTATTCCAATGGCAAGCTTAGAAGTCATTTTTGTTGCTTCCCATTAGATAAAGGGTTGTTTGATAAGTAATTTGGTTTGCATACTAATAAAGGGCAACAGCAACATCTGTATGGTGGTCATAAAGTTTGCTTTCTATGTACCAATATTCTGTGGTCATAAGTCATAGCATTTCAAGTAACATGAGATATGGATAAGATTGGGACTTATGGTATGTTTCAATTCTTTTTTCTGGAAGGTAAAATAGTTAAGGAAATTCATGAGAGGATTTTACCTACATTGTGTGATGCATGCCCTTCCTATAAAACTGTTCAACTTTGGCTAAATGAGTTCAAGTGTGGCAGAACAACTTGAAGAAAATACACCATGTCCTGGAGCTCTAAAATTAGCTAGAAATCATCGATAAAGTTCATAATATTGTTTTAGCTGACAAACAAGTTGAAGTGTGTAAGTTAGAGCATCTCAACTGAAGGGGTTCATTTTATTTTGCACAATGAATTACACATTAAAAAACTTGCAAGATAGTTTCTGCATCTACTCATTCATGAGCAAAAGTGAAATGCAGCAAACATTGGTCAAGTGTATGGAATTGTTTAAGAAGAATCCAATCAATTTCTAATTGGTTCACTTTGCTAAAGTTCTTTGGGGGTATCTTATGTAGTACAAGAAAGTGCAATGACTGTAATTACCTGCAGCAGTCTACGAGGGCTGTTCGCTAACAGTTAAAAAAGTAAGAGAAACATACAAAAGTGCTATAGTTCATAGATTAGCTTTTGCAGTTGACATATATTTAATTACATTGAAATATATTTTATTTTATTAAAAAAATTAAATATATACACATAAATAATTGTATTATGTTAGCTGGTGTATAACTAGGTTGGCATGCATTTCATTTGATTGCAATGTATTTAAAAAGGTTGCTAAATATTTAATTAGATTAAATGATAAAATCATGTTGATATGTATTTAATTACGCTGCATATATATATAATTAAGTTGACATGTGTACCAAGGTGCCAAAAAAATGTATACACACTTTCACAGTAGATATCTAATATATTTCAAAGTTGAACTGAAAAACAACAGAAATATGTAGTATTGATGTTCTGTAAACAGATGTGACTCACATACATTATGATAGCATTGCTACCTGACAGGTAAATCAGGTAGCAATGAACAAATAAAACCAAGATTATCGTATGATGCTCTGTAAACAAATATGACTTGCATTACGTTATGCTAGCATTGCTACAACAAAATGGAGCCAAGATTATCATTTGAACAGTGGAAAGCAATATTGAAAAACCTAGAATGTTGTTGAAGTTCAAAGGCATTAGAGACTGGTGTACAGACAGGACTGCCAATACGAATGACAATTGCAGGCATTTGAGACTCATAATAATATATGCGATGTTCACAAGGACAGACCTCACACAGTAACAAGTACTGCATCCTTGGCTAAGGTTTTGGAACATTTTGAGCACTCACCATAGAAATCTACAAAGCAACGTCAGACTGGGATTAGCAGAACCAGAGTACATCATATTATTAAAATAGCAAAGTTGAAAGTTTTCATTCCAAGATTTTTGCATGCATTAAATGAAGATGATCCTGATCGGAGAATGCAACATGGCGCAAGAGGATGAGAGCTTTGTAAGGAAAGTTTTTTGGTCCGATAAGGCACAATTCAAGTTAAATAGAACTGTTAACCTGCATAACTGTGTCTTCTGGTGTGCAAACAATCCATGTGTTATTTTGGAAAAGGCTGTTAATTTACCTGGAATTAATGTTTGGTGTGTGTTGTCATCTAGGTGTCTAATTGGACCATTCATTTTGGAAGGAGCAGTAACTGGCCCAGTGTACCTGAACATGATACACACATCACCTTACCAGTCTGGAACGCTTCCTTCCTTAAAAAATATCCTTTCCCAATATATCATTTTATTTCATGCATCATCAGTGTCCACATGGTGTTCTCAAAGAGAATGATATAGTTTCCAACTTGAATGGCATGTTCTGCCACAGCTGATTTGCCTGTTTCACCTTGGAAACAGTTCCTCTTGTGTTCAGTTAGCCATGTGTTTATGCTGCACTGTGTGGTGCCCACATATATTGCCCCATAAGAGCAGGGTATGCTGCATACTCCAGCAGTAGAGAGTGGATGCAGGGAGTTCTTTGCGGAACATAGTAGGTTATTGATCTGTTGGAGGGCTTTTTATCTTCAGTCAGCCAATCAGAAACCTTTCAATTGAATACACCATCCATTATAAAAAAACAATGACACAATGTGCTCATGACACAGTTGCTGCCCAGACACCAGAAGAATACTTTGAAGACATCAACTGTCTCAATGTGTCTGTATCAGTCACAGTTGCAGACAAAACATCTGGGAAGGGTACTTCCAGTCAACCACAGTCCTATAGCCCAGTAATACTAGCTTATCCTCTCTTTACCTTAGACAATTTTGCAAAACTTTGGTGATTATCTTGAAAAATAAAGTAGTGGTGCAGAAACAAAAGGTGTTTTTGATTTACCTGTGTATTTGAACTAAGTGCTATTGGTGTCAGTATTAGGTCATTTCACTCAGTATTACACAGACTTATGGCAGTTACCAAAGGACATTAATCTACTGAAAAAAAAGTTAATTTCAAATTATACATTATTCACAACAAAGACAATAGGAGGATTATCTGATCATTTGGCATTCTAAACTTCTAGCATCATCTGCATATTACCTCTGCACCTCCAACAGCCATCTGTTGTGCCTTAGGTGACACATAGGAAGCAGCAGCATTTTCTCGTATTGATGGCTTTGCCACAGGTATCTCCCCTTCTGGCACCCGAAGGTCTCTTGCTAATCTTGCATACTCAACATCCATGTGCTTGATGAAGGGATTGTTCAGAGCTTGACGTGCAGCCTGACCATCTTCCTCATCAAAAGCTTGCAGCAACATTTCTAGAGTCTGAACCTATTTCATAACAAAATTATTCTTAATTCAGTGACAATGGTTGTCTTAGTAAACTATTTTCACTTTGCTTTACTGCCTTATTTGCGTCTAATTACTGTAAAATCTCTTATATCTTGCAACTATGAGCCAAAGCTAGTGCTGTTTTTTTTTTTGATTTGTTTTATTTAAGGACGCTCTTTAACACCTCAGGTCATCAGCGTCCCATTCAATTCCGCTCATGAAACGGGCCAACAAATTTTGCTCAGAGGCCTGGCAGGCTCTGGCAGGCCTTTCAGGCTTGAGGTTCTTTATCGTGCCATAAATGTACGACACAGGACCCATGGCTTTAATTCCCTTTTGAAGGAAGCCATACTTAGGATTTTTACGCCCAAAAAAATCCATCGATCCTGGCCCAGTTTGAACCCGCGACCTTGGAGCAAGTGCTGTACAATTGATTTTGCCAGATAACTGGAAAATACTTTCATAGGTTATGTAAGACATACTGGATGAACATTTTTCCATGCAGAAATTGAGTATTTTTCATATGGATTTTTAAAAGTTTTTATATACAAATGTTTTATTATCAGTACTTAACACTGTACACCCTTTGACAAACAAAATTAGTCATTTCTTCCAAATCTTACTCTTACAACATGCAGTTTACAAGGTATCCAGCAAGGCTGAGTAGCCACTGCAGCAGTTATATATTGCACTTATGGCATGTACTAAAGATGCTCTTTAGTATGTGATTCTGTTAGCTGTATAGTTAAGATGGATTTGAATTGCGTTACATTTTCTAGAAAGCTTATTTGTATTTTTGTGATTAGGCTTTTCTCCCCCTCCCCATTTAGTACTAGGTAATCATCAATTGGTATAGATTTTCTTGTAATTAAGTGAAATGCCTTAAAATGTCTTAGCTACGATAAAAACTTATGTAGTGCAGACCTCACTAAAACCTTTCACAAAGAGAGCATTAGTAAAGTGAAACTATTTGGACAAAGAGTATTAATGCCAGAAGAGATTTAAAACAGCTGTTAGAATTTTTTTCATTTTAGTTAAAATCAAGCCCAGCTGAGTTTTTCAAACACCCCTTTTAAAATAGACAAATCCTCGAAAATGCTGGTTAGCAAATATTTACCTCTGGGGGCTCACAGCAGTTACCCCACTCTTTGAACGCTTTCTCAGCAGCAACTGTGTCACCACGGGCCAACTGCACAAGTACTAAAGCCACTGCCAGCCTACCAATTGCAGCAATATTCTCAGATTGCTGATGCAGGCCTATTTCTCTGCGAATTGCATCAGTAGCTTGATCATACCTGTAATAGATTAACAGTACAACCCTATATTCTTAATTATCTAGTGAGTGAATTTGATAGTCTTATGCTCTACTTATTGTTGAATTATGCAAAACTAGTTTCCCAGGCTTTTGCCTGCATCCTCAGTTGCAAAACTAGTTTTGCATAATTCCACAATAAGTGGAACATAAGATTAT
The DNA here is from genome assembly GCA_030762175.1 of Metallyticus violacea. Lineage (NCBI taxonomy): Eukaryota > Metazoa > Arthropoda > Insecta > Mantodea > Metallyticidae > Metallyticus > Metallyticus violacea. The sequence continues at coordinate 10,996,781 of CM060832.1, read as the reverse complement.
CAAATTGACTCACTAGATAATTAAGAATATATTAGTCACTTCACACTGTATTGGTTCCAACATGAAATTTAATTTTTTTTTCTTTCATATCCTATTGCATGATAGTTTACGAATCAGCAAAATTAATTATAGCCACTTACATTTGCAATTTTACCATGATGCGAGCCACTTTGCTCATATACTCTGCACCTTGCCTTGGACTGTCCTCAATCTGCAGAAGATAAATCAAAAGCTAATAATCTCAAAAAATATATATCATGCATTAATTTCTGATATTTCTGAAATACAATAACAATTAATTAGACACCATATGAAGCTATTACATTTTTAGAAACTCCCTCCTGATAAAAGAAAACACTTTTACCTCTGTACCAAAATAATAATCATGCTTCTTTACAGAGATATGCATTTCCCAACAATTATTAAGTTCACAAACATGAACTATAAAATCACAAACGTCTTTTAACTAATAATTAAGATTATTGTATGACCAAGTTGAACTAAAAACTCTGATTGGCTCCACTTGTTATATTTAGAATATGTTTCTAGGCTTGTCTACATCCTCGGTTGTCCATTGCTGTATAATTCACAGTGTTTCTTTGGGGATGCACATTTTGCTCTGGTGGAGGTATAATGAACTTAAACTTTTATGTTTTTATCTCCAAAAGTGTCAAATTTATTAATCTCTCTCTATATTTACAAATCTAGATTTTATCCCATGTTGCTAGCTCTGTGGGTCCTTGTGCTGACTTAAATAATTTTGTTTTTTTCACTATGTCATAGTTCTCTGTCCAGAAATGAGAAGCCACTGCTGATTTTGCCATTTATTTGTATTTTATATTCCCAAGTGTTCTTTTAACAATTTGTCTATGATTCTTTTTGTTTTTCCAATAGATAGCATAGATTTTTTTCGCATTCTGCATTTTTTATTTGCTAAATATTTTTTTTCCCCTGTGGAATACTTTCATTAATATTGCCAGGAGATTTTAACATTAAATCTATTTATTGGGACCAATCTAATATTAAAATCTTTTAGAATACTTTGAAATTTGTGCATAGCCCATGGATATGTGAATTTTTTAAAAATTATCCTGCTGAAAGTGTTGTGGTTTCTTTAATAAGTTTTCTCCTCTTGAACTTCTATACTTTTTAGCAAAAAGTTCTTTGCTAAATTAATTTTTAATTGTGGTTCTTTCTATTTGGTTATATTCTTCTGAGTATTATTTCTTGTTAATGAGTAGGTTAACAAGTGCATTAAGTGTTGATTGCTGTATGTTTATGTGTCTGGTTGATTTAACCCAACTGTTCAATCCATCATTTCAGACATAAGTGATTTGATTATCAAAAGTCTTGGAGAGATTTGTTCCTTAAATTCTCATTAGCTATCACTCAAATTCTCATTAAGGATCAAATGATGCCAGTGTGGGAGTGTGCCAGACTTTTGGCTCAATACCAGGATCAAGTAGAAATGTTTTTGCATCAAATCATAACCTGCGATGAAATTTGTGTATACCTTTAAGTCGAAGTAAGCAGGAATGGAAAGAGTGAAATCCACAATCCAGAAAAATCTTGCCTGTCAGCTGGAACGTCTCTCTTACAGTTTTATGTAACTCCCAAGATATTTTGTTGATCAGTTTTCTTCATAAATGTCACACAGTCAATACAGCGTATTACTGCCAAATTCTGGTTGACAAAAATGAGGTCAACAACTGATTCAAAATGTTCTTCCTCTCCAAGACATGTTCATCTGCATATAACTGCTTTGACAAAAGAAAAACTCAAGGAAATCCACTGGAGAACATTAAAATATCCTACCTATATTGGGGAATCGGCGATTTGACAGTAATGAAGGTGTGGAAATACTCGTGCACAACTGGCAGAAGACCCAATCCCACACTTTTTTCAATAATGAGATTTAAAAGTTTCCTATCACTGGGAAAAGTGTGTTTGTAAATCAGGAAGCCATATAGAAAAATGAGATATATACAATTTTTATTTAATTTGGTTTCAATTAATTAAAAAAGATTTGATTTATACTTCATTCACCTTTGTACAATGTTTTTATTTCAGATTTTACTGACATACTCTGTATATGAATTCTTCCAAGCCATATGATACTGGGAGAACAAGAAATTGTAATTTGCAGATCATTAAAAAAGATGTGCAAAATGCCCTGAAAATCGCATATATGACATACTCAACCATACGAACTACCACTGCTAATGCTTTCCAAAGGACAATGTGATACTAACAAGAACTACTTCAGCTGCTCTTTGGTAGAGCCTCAAGGCCTGTTCAGGGTGCTGATGCTCTAGAAGTTTGGCTGCTTTGTCTAACACTGATGCACCAGAATCTGGTGAACCATGTTGCTGGTACAAATTGCAGGCTCTCTCAGCCAGTTGCAGTACATCACGCAGGTCTCCCAAATCCTTGCAAACCAGCATTGCCTGCTCCATACATCTAAACAATAAATGAAAACCAATAAAAGCATAGCAATATACTTTTTGTTTACTAAACAGGTAAAGAAATGACTCGTGAGCAGAAGGAAGTGAGATGCTGGTGAAACCATTCTTAAACAATGCCCACATTTTTTAATCATAGTGAAATCTGATGCTGCTTCAGTTCTTTAAAAATCGTGGAGGTCATTAGGAATCAAACATCTACTGATAATAATTACATAATTTTTTATGAGGATATTACCCAAATTTTACAAAATTCTGTTGCTGAAGGCAACAGCCTTTGAAACATGTTAAAGTAAGTGAAACAAAATTAGTGAAATTTGAGTGATTTCCTCATAAAATGTTGCATAATTACATTATGTTTCACTGTGAAAATTCTTGCTATTTAAAAACTACATCTACTAATAAACTGGTGTAAGTGCTTTGCAAGTCATGAAGACTAATGAATTTATTACCAGCCTTAATTTTATTTCTTTCTTAAACATAATAACTACAGTATGATCTGTGATGCTTTCCTCTGCAGCATGGGGTTTTTCCTATGAGTTTGCTCCCACTTATTTGCCATGTCATGGAGGGGTTGCTAGCTTGCTTGCTTACTTGTTGACCTTGCCAACTGTCACAATCGTAGCACAGCTGTTCCCAGGTATGTGTGTTGTGTTATTGGTTTCTTAGTTCAACAATCTACATAATGTGTATTATGCCTGATCTATTTACAATGGTATAGTGTGTATTTATGTACGATTCATATGTGTTAACTCAGTGGTGAAATAATCATAGGGCCAATTTTTTTCAGCATACAGTTGATTCACTAATGTGAATACCATACTAAACAGAGAATTAACTGACAGGGAGAGTGATTATGCTTTTTTTCCACAGAGCTCTGCCACTGATCACACTGGGAATAACCCATGAGAGCAATTTACAATGTGTTTCCACAAGACAGAATTATCAGTAGGGATTTGTGACCCTTCAATTTAATAGCCTGCAACTATTATCTGGGGCAAATGCCATGTACTAGAAAACCTGCACACCATACAAGAAACCAAGATAATATTCATCAGGAAATTGTCCAGATTTCTCAAAATAACTACAAGTGATGAATAATTTTCTAAAGAGATGCCAAAAATGTGTGGAGAATGAAGGGGGCCCTTTCGGCACCTCATTTGTTATTTTGTAAGTAATGAGCCTCTTAAATTGATATGTATATTGTTGTGTGGTTGGTTTGTTTTATTATTGTTTTACCTTCCTACTAATGACCAAGACCAGGCTAACCGGCTAACAAGCAGCATGCTCGCCCATAGGTAAAAGTTTACACGGGAAAACAAAACTGATTATAATAAAATAAAAGTTAAACAGTGCAAAAAGGATACATTAACAAATTTATAATGTATTTATTTTACTATAACTAATCAATAAAACTAATTTTAGATATGTTTTCTTCATAAGGTCAACATTTTTACTATATTATGTTGAAGAACAAACATATGTTATTTGTAATATTTGAACCAAAAATCAGTTTTATTTGTCCCTCCTGTAATGTTTGAAAATACATACCTATACCCTTGCTTTGGGTTACTCTGGATAACTGGAAATTAGGAATAGAAATGCACAAGATTTTTCAGAGGTAAAGAGAAAGCTAAATGGGGTTGTATACAAATTGAAGCAGAGGCAGCAGCAGGTTCTATTACTTCATAATCAACACAGTGTGGGGGGAGTTTAGCAAAAATCTTAAATTAGTCTACCACATTAAAAGAAAAAAGGGAACCTAATACTATATATTAAGTACTGTGTAGCATAAACATACTTACTTAGCTGCATGAAACAATCTGAAGGCTTATTAAGGATGAAAGATATATTCTTACAAATCACAGATAATAATAGAAATTCTAGGAATATATACTTTTTTTACCCAATATTTTTATTTATTTCATAAACACAAGAGTATGCAAATTGGTGTCAAATATTTTAGGGGCGTATTCCTTAAAAAAACATTAAAAGAGTCCATAAACATAGGCCAGAAAATTCTTCATTTCAGAGTTATTAAGGATTTTTCATACATTTACTCCTAAAGAGTGATAAACTCAAACTGCTTTCATTTTGTAATTACTTTCTTCTTTACAGTCAGCTGTGAAATTTGTTTTTCTTGTTTGATCCTATTTGTTTTACTATAGATTTTAGAATACCGAACTGGAATTTCTTCAATGTTCCATACCTCAGCATTTTACATCTGTATTCCACTGTTCTCAAATTACTTGTCTAAGGTCCCTTTATTAATAGTGAAAATATTTTGATGGTGTTCATTTACTCTCTCTCTTTAATGAAAACTAAAGTAACTTTTGGAACAATGTAACTAAAAATAACAGAACTATGAAAAGAGATAATGACAAAATATTATATTCTTTTTCAAAGGCAGAAGACATGTGAAGATGATAAAAGTAAATATTGACTCTTGAAGGTAATATGGATTTATTATTATTATTATTATTTGGTTTATTTACAATTTACCACTAGACCATCAGGATCGATATAATGCATGGAAACAGATACAACAAGGAACATGGGTAAAAAAGTGGGATAGGAAAAATAAGTAATATATATCCCAAAAAAAATACATATTAATAAACTCATAAACAAAATTCTTGAACATTCTCTCATATATATATAAGAGGTAACTTTTAAACCCAGTGGTGTACGTGCTTTATGCAAAAATATAGCTGCTGTCTCTCTTATTTCTGAAATATCTTTCTGGAACATGTATTAATATTCCCCTTACTACTTTGTTAATATTATTTTTACTTTTTCAATTATTTTCATATGAGTATATCTCTTAGTTATTTTTCCTCACTCATCCCTTTCTCCTTGTTGCTCATTTAATCTGTTTCCATGCATTGAGTTATCTTTGAGAGTCATTATTTGCTTTTATCATCTTCACAGGTTTTCTGCTTTTGAAGAAGAACCAATCTGTCCAAAATATTGCAATATTTGTGCAACTATTTAAATGTTTGATTCATTTCTCATAAAATCTGCACCAATAGCCAATTTTAAACTTTAGCAGTGTTTTACTATAATTAAATGAATCTTTATTAATTACAGCTTTCTTTATGCATTCTTTATTATAACTGTATGCTCCTCTAGTATTATATATATATATATATATATATATATATATATATATATATATATATATATATATTCATTTATTACCAGCTTTTCTTTTCCTTCTTTAACTGGTACTCTTTATGGTAACTGTATGCTTCTCTAGTATTATATTTATAATATAAAAGAAAAAGAAAAATAAAGTAACACTATTAACAATGTAACAAATTAACTAAAGTGCTATCTCAAGTGTGACTTTTTCTTAGTGTTTTATCCTTTTCTACTATTATAATTACTGTTAATTTATATATATATATATATATATATATATAATATTAATGAAACATAAAAATAAAGAAACACTATTAACAATGTAACAAATTAACACTAAAATAAAAGTAGATAAAGATAAAACACAGAGAAAGAGTCACACTAGAAACTGCTATATTTCGAACTACTGCGAGTTCTTCAAGTCTAGCTTCTTGCCATTGAAGAACTCGCAGTAGTTCGAAATATAGCAGTTTCTAGTGTGACTCTTTCTCTGTGTTTTATCTTTATCTACTTTTATTTTAGTGTTAATTTATATATATATATATATATATATATATATATATATATATATATATCTTCATTTATTACCAGCTTTTCTTTTCCTTCTTTAACTGGTACTATAGCTTTGTACACATATAATGATATAACAGTAAGTGTTCAATTATTAATAATAATGTCTTTACATAAACTGTCTACTATCAAAATCAATCTTTAGATTTCTTTTCTGCAATACCAATAATCCTTTCAACTGTCAGTTGGACTTTAGCCTGGCTGAAGATGAGAACTAAATGTTCTCAAAACCGGTTCCATACATTATGTCAAGTAAGTGAATGAAACATTAAGAGTGTGTAGTTCAACTGAATCATACAATGATATCAATTATATGATTAGCTTCACTGTGCAAGTTCCAATTTACATTTTAATTAAATTATAATCTATTTGAAATTTGCATAGGTGGAAATTGATATGTTATTTTATATGTTATAACATGTTCCAAGGGTCCCTTACACTATTCCTGTTCTAACCCATGCAAATCCTTCTCTATCCATTCCATTATATAAATATATCATTTTTTTTCTCCATTCTTGTTTCATAAATTAATATAATCTTATGGATTTCCTATTAGTCAGGCTATCAAATAACTCTAGCCTGTCAATATCTTTGAATTTATTTCTTCCAATATCATTTCTACATGCCTATCCCCTGTGCATTCATTTACTATATTTTCTTTCTCTAAGTTTATTAGAATAGAACAGAATGTTTATTTCAATCTTTCATTACAAAAAGTACAACAAATGATTAATACATTTCTTACAATTAAGACTAACCTAACTTTTCTTGAGGCCCAAGCATGTCATGATAAACTAATCATTGATATGAGTTAGAAACCTGTTTCACCTACTTTTCCTCATTTTCTCTCTTCACTTTCCTAATCAATTTGTCCCTTACTCTTCCTAAATATTCACCCATATTCCTACTTCTTTTCCACCCTTTAACTATCAGTATTTTTATTGCTACAATATTGTTTTCCACTTTACTCAATTTTGGATTCCATATGCCCCCTCTCTAATTACTTGTTTCCATGCATTGCATCAAACAATGAAACATACTCTCTGTTTCTCCACACATAACACATATTTCCATGGTGCTGTTTCTAAATCCTTTAAGATACCATACCTCTTATTATATATATTTCACTGATATATGATACTATATTTCACTGTGAAAATCTCAAACTATTCAAATTTATACCATACTTCTATTTGCATTCATGCATATCCCTCCCTCCCTTGCTTATCATATCTTCAACATAGTTCTCCCTACCCTAATCTTTCTTTAATACCTTATACAATCTCTTACTTTCCTTATTTTCTCCCTTCTTCCATACTGATTTATTTCTTTCAGTCTCTTCCACCAATCATTGTGCAAAACTGTTCCTTGATGTTTCACACAAGTTTTAATTATATTATAATTTTCTGGTTTCAGTTTTCTATACCAATATTGCAGAACTCTTTCAACTACCAATTCCTTTTCTTCCTCTTCTACTCAATTCCGTCAATGCTTCTCCTCTTGGCTAGGTTTTGGTAGCCCCAATTAATTCTTTACAAGACAACTTATGTATTACATCAATTTTGTTCACAATCTCTGATAATCCCCAAATTTCCATTCCATATAACATCTTTGATTCTACCAATGCTTCATACAATCTCTCCAACCAATTTACAAAAATTTCTGGTATCTTATATAAACATGCTCTGATTCCTTTCATAGCTAATTTTCCTTTGGCAATCTCCTTCCTGCCATGTGACTCCCAGCCTCTATCATTATTTAATCTCATTCCTAAATAATTGAATTTATTCACTATTTCCAACTCCTCTCCATTCAAATACATTTTGTTTTTCTTAACCCACTTCCTTTTTTAAATACCATTATTTTAGATTTCCTAACATTAATTCTTATGCCCCACTCTCTGCAGAATTTACTGATTTCATTATTTGCTTTCAGGAACTCTACTACTGTTATTGCACCCATCATCAGATCATCCTTACAAAGGATCCTGGTATCTCTGTTTTCCAATCACTGGACTATGTAAATTACTTTTTGAAGTCTTTCTAACATGTCATCAATAAATAAATAAGATGGGACTCAACTTACCCTATCTTAACCCCACTTTTGGTTTGGTTTATTTATGGATGCTCTTTAACATCTCAGGTCATCAGCATCCCATTCAAATCAGGGCGTGGAATGGCCAACAAAGTTTGCTCAGAAGCCTCTTCTTTCAGGCTTGATGTTCTTTTTCATGCCATAAATGTACGAAACCATACTTAGGATTTTTACGCCCGAAAAAATCCATCGTTCCTGGCCAGATTTGAACCCGCGATCTTGGGTTAGGAGGCAAGTATGGTTACCACTACACCACCAGGACCGACCCACTTTTGGTCAACTACATCTATTATTCAATGTTTATCACATATAATACAAAACTTCACTCCTTCATATATTTTCTTCATCCCTATAATGAACTCCTTTTTTCCTCAATTTCGACTCTATGCATCCCTATTGATAGTATTCCATGCTTTTTCAAAACTAGTAAAGAATATACACACCCTTCCTCATTTGTAATTTAAGTATTTGCTTACTATCATCTCTATTACCATTATGTTATACACTGGTCCTCTCCCCTTTCTATATTCTGCTTGAAACTCAGTTGTTTTGCTTTCCTTTACTGCCATCTCCTGTAATCTTTCTGCCATTATCCCTATATATATTTTTCCTAATACAGCAGGCTAATTCCTCTATCTCCCTTACCTCTGTATAGCAGAACCACCACACTTATTTTCCAATTTTTAGGTATCACTTTTCTCTCTTTTGCTTTATTCAAGAACTCTACCATCATTCTCATGCCCTGATCTGTTTTACTAGATATTTTCCAAAATTTCCCTGGAATTCCATCTATACCTATTGCTTTATTTCTTTTCCAATTGCCTATTTGTTGCTCAACAAATAGGCAATTGCCTATGCTCATTAATAGTAATTTCTTGGTTCAAGTTTTCATTTCTAATATCTAACTAGCCATTTCCCACTTCATGACTTCCTGTAACATCACTATTCCCAACCAAATTCAAATTCCAAAAATATTTCAACCATTCCTTTGGTGTAATTAATCATGTTTCCTGTCTTTCTTTTTTTGTAAATAGGCTTCACAATCCCCCCCCCCCTTTCAGTCTGCTTTATTTGTTATCCCATTTTATCTAGCCCTTCCTTTCTTTTTCATTCAACATACATTCCCATTTACTTAGTAAAAAATTTCATCTATAATAATCTTCTTCTATCTCAGCAACTATTTGCATTTTGCCTCAACTTCATATTTGAACCTGCTCTTTTTAATAACAAGTCTTACCATTTTAATAACAAGTCTTACTATCCTTGAAAGCACCTACAACGCCCCAAGACTTTCCCTGCTCTAAGTTTATTACTCTATATAAGTATTTCATAGTTCTTTCAACTATCCTGCTCTTAGTTGTAAATCTACCTAATTCCATCAAAACTACCCAATCTCTGAATAATCCTAAAATTTGCTTACAAAAAATTCTATGTATTTTCTCAACATGTTTCCACTTCTCTTCTGGATTCCTTACTTTTACCTCAAATAACTTACTTTCCATCATAGCTTATACATTTTAATTTCTGATGTTTCCCTTAAACATTATTACTGTCAGTCAATTTTCCTTTAAATACTGTCATTTTCTTCTGCTTGTTCCATATCCCATTAGATCTCAACCTAATAATAATATTTTCTTATTACATGTAATTGCATGCCTTCTAATTTCTAACTTTAATCCTTTCTTAATTTATAACCGCTTTTTGAAGACCATAATTTTTTATTTATTTTTTTTATTTATTTATTTTCAGACACTGTTCTCTACAATATATACTTATGACTTTAATTGCTCTCTTCAGCTCTACAGTGGATACAGATCCAAATATTAAATCATCTACAAAAAGTAAACCTGGAATTACTCTATTGTTAATTATTGGCAAATGCAAGTTTACTTTGGTTATCTCTTCTAGAGTATCATCTATGAGTAAATTAAATAAAACTGCACTTAGCTTACACCCTTGTCTCACTCCCCTTTTATTTTGTATGCATTCTGTTAGATTAGGTATTGGGGGGGATTTGATGCAGTTTTGAAAAGTTCTCCAACACGTCAGCCTTAAGGATTATTGTGTACCCCATTGCGAGTGGTGCTTTCCCAGATCTTCCCTGGTTATAGAGAGAGTCTCTTTCTTTCCCTGATTGAACACTCAAACATGATATGCGAGGCAGATTACTCGTTCTGTTTGCACAATATGCATTCTGTTAATGTGTCCCTAAAATATTTGATACCAAATTGATTCTTATAATATAAGAACCTTTGTAGCACACATAACATTCCTATTGAATCATTTAAGGATACGATCTGTTTTGTTTCTGGCATTCAGCTGCTTTCATCAGACAGTCCTTGCACTGCTCAAATGACTTAGCATTTCTGAAGCATGTTGCTGAAAATAGAAATATCATAATATAGATTTATATGTATAATTTTCAAAGCTGTTTACAGTGAAGTCATCATATTTAAAATGATATACTATGGGTAACTTATTAACACACTTCACTTAGTATATTTTCCTAAGTTGGAACAATGTTTCGGGAATCGTTGACTGGGTCAACGGCTGAAGATGAGAATGCTGGTTCCCGAAACATTGTTCCAACTTAGGAAAATATAGCAAGTGAAGTGTGTTAATAAGTTACCCATAGTATATCATTTTAAATCACAATATAGAACTAATTATTAAATTTGTTATACAGCACCTTTTTCAGAATAGCTGCATTAACATTACCATGACAGTCAACTTGCTCAGAAAAAAATTAAAATCATGGCAGAAGTCTTATTTCTTTTCTGAGAACTTTGAAGATAAGTTTTCTGCTAATCACAACTTCATGCCCTAGGTAGTATAAATTGTCTTTCCCACAGTTTTTCCTCACCTTGTAAAAAAAGCAAAAAGTTTCAAAGCTGACACATTCTGAACTTGTTCTCAACAGCAATTCATCATCTTGACTCTTTTGGAAGTTGACATATGGAGATAAAACTACTCTTTACTCAATTAACCCATTTATGCCAAATTTATTTTTGACAACACAGTGTTTGAGGTGGTGCAGGATGGCATCCCAGTTCTTTTTTACCCCATTACTTCTTAGCATCATTAGACCATTCAAAATGTTTTCTGTGTACTATTATAAGTGTATAGGTGTGTTGATTTCATTATTTCATACCGACTGAATGAAATATAATCAGATCATCAATTATCATTACTACTTTTCCAACGAACTTTCACTACTTCTGTCAGCATGGAATAAGCTTCATTTTCATATTTTTAAGGCCTGTAATAAATTTTACAATGATGAAAATGGTTTGTTCTCTTGTCGCACATTACTTCTCATCCTACTCCAATGCAGCAGCAACACTAATCTGTTTCCAACAGACCAGTTGTTTATTTCTATTATTGAGGTCTCGTTAGTTGTTGGAAGTGAATTTGGTGTTGAAATAACTTAGTCGGCAATCTAAAAATACAGTTTATGATGGGTGAAGCAGTATTCTCACATCCGGAAATGCTTGTGGAATAATGCGAAAACACATCTCATTTAAAAAACAGGTTAGATGTTTGCAGTAAATAGCATGAAAATTACTACTGTTCAGGACACATCCCAGCAGATATACGAGTCAGTTCAGAAAGCAATGAAAACATCTGGAAAATATTCCAAAGGTGTGTACAATGTATTGCATGTGTGACTTTATTCTAACGCATGTTATTTTTAAACTACTGACCATCCCCATTTATTTTTCATTCCATCTCAAACACTGCTTTAAAACTGAAGGATTGTTTGTTCAGAAAAGTTTACTTGATTATTATTAAAAAAAATGTTAAAGATTGCATGAGTGATTAATGACCCACTGGACATAAGTCTATGGTTACATGCTAAATTACTTTTCATCCATTCAAATGTGGATACCTATTACATATCTATCAAACATATTACTTGTATGTATATTATTTGTTTTAAAAGTGGAAAATAGCGTGAAACATATTTATTTGGTTAATGACAAATTTAATTTAAATCTTAAAGGCCTGCACACAGGGAATTAGTACCCCTGTTAGTCATTTGTGTAATGAGTCTTTAACAGCAGGCATATTTCCTGAAAGGCTAAAATATACGTTAGTGAAGCCACTGTTCAAAAAATGAGAAAAGATAACTGTCTCTAATTATAGATCTATAGCTATTGCATCTACATTTTCTATGATACTTGAGAAAGTAATGTAAAATAGGCTTTACCATTACCTTGAAAGCAACAATATTCTGGTTAATGGTCAGTTTGGCTTTAGAAAATGAATTTGAACAGAAAATGCAATCTACGAGGGTAGGTCCATAAGTTTCCTGCCTCACCAAGAAGGATTATCCCCTTCACAAAATCCCTATCTGATAAGTAAATAATTGCAGCTGTAACTTCTGCTCTTCTGTGTTCAGTTGTTCAGATATAGTTGCACAAAGAAGGCTATGTGCAGAAGATTGTGGCATATTCAAAATGGAGTATTGAGCCATTATTAAGTTTTTCACAAAAGAAGGACTTATTCCAAATGAAATTAAACAGTGATCAGACAGTGTATATGGGGAGCATCACCCTCATATTCTACCATAAAAGAATGGGCCAAACTTTTTCGAATGAGATGAGAAAGCATTGAAGAGGAAGAGCGTGCAAGTTGGTCAGACTGGTGGCTCAAAGTTACAGAAATAGAAGCAAGGTTGGGACTTTCTAAAACAACAGTGCTTTGAATTATTCATGAACATTTAAACATGAATAATTCAAACATGATGGGTGCCTAGACTTCTTTCCTCAGTCTCCAAAAGCAGCAGTGGGAGAGAAGTTCTGCAATCCATTGTTACAGGAAATGAAACCATGGTCCTCTACTATGATCTCTTATCCAAAAGAGAGTCAATGGAATGGCGTAAACCTGGCGAAGCACTTCCTCTAAAGGCCAAGGTCATGCAGTCAACCAAGATCATGGCCACAATCCTTTGGGATTGTGTTGGAATACCCTTAATTGACTTCAAGGAGAGGAACACCAAGTAAATGGAAAGTACTATGATGGCCTACTGTACAGACTATGTGCTTCCATCAAAGAGAAAAGGCGAAGAAAGCTGAGTGGTGGTGTGTGCCTTCATGACAACACGCCTGTGCAAACAGTTCTTGTTGCAAAGGAAGCTGTGAAGAAATGTGGCTTCAAGAAAATTGACCATCCAACCTACAGCCCAGATCTAACTCCCAAATACTATTTTAAAACTCAACTCATAGAATGTAAGTGACATTTCAGCCAGAAAAATCTGTGATTAAGGAACATTCCATTTAAAATTGCCATGGAATAAAATCTGAAGAAAAAAAAATAATTGCAACAGGACATTTTAATCTGGCTAGAGGGGGTCTTAGAAATAGAGCAGCATCTAGATAATACACATAAAGTCAAAAGTTCAAATAAGCAAAACTTGGAATTTTTTCTGTTGAACAACATTTGCACCCCAACTCTCCCACCACTCCTTTTATTAAGATGTATTGTATGTGCCAGATAAAGAATGTTATATGAACGATGGCTGAATGAATTCATAGGACTTTATGACATTAGTTTCCCAAATATTCATCTAAAGAACTGAGAGAAAATGCTTGTAGAAACTTCAGTTAGGAAACTAAACCTGAGTTCACCACTCTATGCCCTCCCACTTCAAAAAGTTATGTTCCTCTGCCCCTCCAAACACTATCTCAGTCCACTGGTGATGTTGACCATAGAACTGGCAAAAGCTCTGTTTTTCAAATTAATTTCAACCAATGACAACAGCAGAAAAGCCTGGTAATTATCAATTTTAATAATAATAATTATAATAATATAGTTATATGACACATCCAGACAAATACAAAATTTCAATGAAAGCATGTATCTCTTCAAGGAACAGCTGAAAGAAAGAGTTATTTCATTATGCTGCATGCATAAATGTACCTTACAATTTTTAATCAATCTGACTGTCCAGGTGCAACAGAGATGTTTCTTTTGCTATAATTATGTTATTTTATCTTAAGACAGCATATGAGTCCACTCACAGGGGCATTAGTAGCATTCAAAGCTTAATGAACAGTTTCTTGGGGGCAGCAAGTATTTTTCTGCATTCTCTTTTATTGAGAATGGTATTGCTATTGTGCTTTCCTGCTGAAAGATTTGATACCTAGTATAATTTGTTAATTCAGATGAAATACCATCAGGGATTATCGAAAACCTCACCTGTCAGTAGTACCAGATCTAGAGATGTAGCAGTTATTTTTATAAGCATTACCATGAGACATCATTTTTACTGCAGCCTGCAGAAACTGATCATTTATGTGATCTGGAATGACACAGTCTTCTTTACCTGAATCTCCCATCTGGATGATCAGGCTAAATTACTATGAACACAAATTATCTACATACGCTTTTGGTTAAGATATCTCACAATCCTCCCAGGACCTACTTTTGGGAAACCATACCTGGATTTCAGTCTTAGATAAATGAGGAGAATCGGTGGCATGATACCCTTATTAGACTTTACTCCACTACAGAGAATTCTGAACCTGCAGTTCACAAGTTCTCAAAATATTTCTTTTTGGTCTCTCTGCAATCCTTGGAAATTGTGTGATTGAGTTATCCAATATTTGTATAAGAGACAGTCAAATAAAACTCAGCCGGGGCCTTTGAAAGGAAAATCAATATAATGATATACCATCATTACAGAGTCAGTCCTGATGTAGTGATGTAGTGGTAACCATACTTGCCTCCTAAACCCAAGATCACTGGTTCAATCCCAGCCATAATCGCTGGATTTTTTTGGCTGTAAAAATCCTAAGTATGGCTTCCTTTGGAAGGGAAGTAAAGCTGTGGGATCCCTGTCATAGATTTACGTCACATTAAAGAACCTCAAGCCTAAAAGAAGAGGCCTCGAGCAAAATTTGTTGGCTGTTTCATGCCCTGAATTGAATGGGGCACTGATGATCCAAGATGTTAAAGAGCCTCCATAAATAAACCAAATCAAATCTCTATTCCAGAACATGCCATTAAAAATTCTATGGAATAATATTTAAAGAAGTGAAGTAATTGTAAACCAGGATATTTTCATCTATCTAGAAGAGAGTTCTTAGAAATATAGCTGAATCCAAATGTAACAAATATGGAGGTTTTCAAAAAAGCAAGACTTGGAATCTGTCACTGATCAACAAACACATGTGTGCCATAACTCTCCCAACCCACTTTTAACAGTTCTGTATGATGGCTATCTTAGAGATGGGAAAAGCTCTGTTTTTACATTAATTTAAACCAACGACCATGGCAAAATAGCTCGGTAATGATTAATTTCAATAATAAGAGTGATTTTCCTCAAGTTTTACCTATGTTACACTGATTTCATTTATGTTTGCTGTTCAGCCAGGAGGAATTTTATCAGTAACATCAGTTTTTAAGAAGTTCTTTGGATTGTAATTTTTTACTAGGGTCCAGTATTCTAATAATTTATTTTAAAATTTTGGGTGGAATGTTAACTATTTATATGCACTGAGGGTGCTAAAAAAATGTAAACACACTTTCACAGTAGATATCTATTTAATATATTTCAAAGTTGGACCAAAAAACAACAGCAATATGTAGTATGATGTTCTGTAAACAGATGCAGCCTGCATACATTATGATAGAATTGCTATGTGACAGGTAAATCAACAAAGAATAAATGAAGCCAAGATTATCGTATGATGCTCTGTAAACAGATGTGACTCACATTATGTTATGCTAGCATTGCTACAACAAAATGGAGCCAACATTATTGTTAAAACAGCAGAAAGCAATTTTGAATTTGAAATTTGGAAAACCAAGAATGTTGTTGAAGTTCAAAGGCAATGGAGACATCTGTACAAAACAGAATTGCCAATCCAAGTAACAATTACATGCATTTGAGATAAATTTGAGACTCATGGTACCGTATGCAATGTTCACAAGGGCAGATCTGGGAGACCTCGCACAGCAACAAGTCATGCATCCTCGGCAACAGTTTGGAATGACAACCTTCCAAGGCACTGGATAGGACGAAGAAGTCTGATTGAATTTCCACCGCGTTCTCCAGATCTAACTCTGTTGGACTTCTATCAAGAACTCTTATAATGTTGCATACCGCAGAAAACCAGCTACTTCGGAAGAAACTAAAATGGCATTTGCTGCAATCGCTAAGAACACTTTCGCAAACGTTGCTCAATCAGTATTTCAACATACTCAGAAATGTATTGATGCAGATGGTGGGCATTTTGAGCAACTGTTGCAACTGTAAAAGTTTAAGATGATTAGTGCTCATCATTTTCTGTTTGTGTGAATTAGTTTTGTTATGTTAACACAGTTTTTTCTTTGCTTGAAGTGTGTTTAGATTTTTGGCACCTTCTGTATATATTCTTTGTAGCCTTTACAGGTGGTTTCCACTTTTGATTGATCATACAGAATAATGGACAAGGAACCACACTGAGTATAAAGTCAACTTCCTTTGAAATAGTTCAAGTAGATTAGTGAGTATTAATGAATTTTGATGTCTTAGTAGTCAAAATTATAATTTAATGTTACATTTCATTGTAAAAATTCACACAAATTAAAAAATGCTATTTCCATCTGTTTTGAACATTGAAGAAAAGTGTGAACAGGAATCGTTTTTGGTCAGATGAAGAGGTGCATACAGAATAGGATGCAGCACTGCCTTTAATTACAGCTATGAGATTTCTACAATAGACATCAATCACTTAATATCCCAATAGGAAAACTAAATTGCCAATTATTACATTGCTTTTCTTTTAAAGGTTTCTGCAGTTCATTTGATTGCTCCTTATAACAAAAGGAAAACAGGAATTATGATATTTGTAATATATTTATTTACAAAATTCAACAAAATAATCACTGAAGTAAATTTATGTTTTCTATGTCATTTACAAGTGCTGCATTCATTTGATGCTCACCAGCCTTGTTGTATTCATCAGCTGCAATGTCATAGTCTGGTCGCCATTTTAACAAAGATGTCTTCAAACTGTAACATAGAGCAAAGAATTACACAACTTTGTTCAAGGCATTTTTAGACATATTAGACATGGAAAATGGCAGTTGGTAGTAACACTAACAGCATTATGCATGATCATAACCTATTAGACAAAGGATAAGCAATTCTATTCTAAGCTTTGTTACAGTCAGGTTTTAGCCTACTGCAGCATCCTTTACCTACATATTGCAACATTACTGGTAAAGGATTGTATTGCGGAAGGGCTTGTGATCAGCACACCCACACCCCACCATTCACTATAACATGGCTTTCTAGATAAAAGGATGCTACCTCTCTTTAAGGTAGCTCTCCAATAGTCCTTACAAGGCTGGGTGAAATATGTTACAGATTTCCTTAACTAAAAAAAATTTCTAAGCAGGTACTGGGTATCAAACCTGGGAGCTCCAGGCCAGTAATGCTAACCATTAGACTAAGGAGGCAGTCTGAACTTACAAACAATGAATACATTAAAATTCATTAAATCAGAGCTGGGATTTGAACCTGCAACTTCCATGTAATTTACTACTTGCTGCAACAAGTTTGAACACTAGGAGTAGCTGATTAATGTTGAAGTTTAACCTGCAAATGGTTGCTAAATCAGCATTTTGCTCATACATTATTTTAAAGGCTAAAAACTTTTTATTTCTTATGTTATCAGTTTGGCCTTTTATCTAGCAGACTTTTTATTTTTCCTGCATAACCTGGTACAGTTTGAAGTCTGCCTGTAATTCAATTTTCTTAAGACCTTGTACTATTGTGACCTTTTTTTTGTTGCACAACCAACCACATTATACAATTTTTCTGGAGATACCAGAGGATTACCGTAACCAAAATGGATGCCCATACACTGAAAATTGTTCTTTATTTTATAGTTCATTGCCCTCCAAAACCTTCCTTTATCCTAAAATAAATTTTCTTTTGAATAACCCATGTTTGCCATTAGCCATAACACTGATACCAAAATCCTGTCCAGAATAATGTCTGTTTAGTAAGAACCAAGTGACTTCATTTATGTTATTTTTCCATGATGCACAGGAATTAGACAGACATCATGATTTTCTTGTGTGGAAATGAGCAGAGTAGAAGTGGAAATTTAAGTTATCAGTTTTTAATTTGAAATTTTCTTAAAGTTAAAAATCTAATATCAATAACATTAGCGATAAACATCTGAAAAGCATTAGTGTGGATATAAGTAACAGTCTTAATAACAAAATTGCAATGAGATTGTTTGAAGCAAAATTCTTGCCAATGCCAACATATGGACTGGATATTACAAGAACATCTGAAAGAACAACAAGAGTAGAAAACCTCAAGGTAAACTTCTAAAGTAAGTGATGAGGTCTCTCAAATTACACTTCATAAAGATCAAATGTGATTGCACCGAAGTCACAAAACTGACTGGGAAAACAAGAAATCTGGGATTTTTTTTAACCATAGAAGGTTTAACAACTGATTCCTGAAAGAAGAAAAATTATGAATTATGTCATCTGGTGACTAGACTGGCAGTATATGGCTAAAAGGTATGTCGGTCCTGGTGGTCTAGTGCTAACCACACTTGTCTCGTAGACCCAAGATAGCGGGTTCAATCCCGGCCAGGGTGATGAATTTTTTGGGGCCTAAAAATCTTAAGTATGGCTTCCTTTGGAAGGAAAGTAAAACCGTGGGTCACATGTCGTAGATTTACAGCACTTAAAAGAACCTCAAACCTTAAAGAAGCGGCTGTTTCACGCCCTGCTTTGAATGAGACGCTGATGACCTAGGTTATTAAAGAGCGTCCGTAAATAAACCAAATCAACAACTCAACGTGCCGCAGATTTACGGCACATGAAAGAACCTCAAGCCTGAAAGAAGTGGCATCTAAGCAAAATTTAACGCCCATTTCACGCCATGAATTGAATGGGGCACCGATGAACTGAAATGTTAAAGAGCGTTCGTAAATAAACTAAATAAATAAAAATGTACGTTAAAAACGTGTAGCAATAAAAAGTACATTTCCAGCGATTAGTGAGTGTATCCCTGAACGTTGGGGAAAGAGATGCATGTGATATATAATAGCGTGTACAAGAGTAAACTTGAACCTAAGTGAATATGCACAAAGATAACATCAACACAAAATGTGTGAACCTTCCCCCTTTAAATAATTGATAAACGCTCTTATTAACTCACGATTGAATCAATATGAATTACAGCTATTCCAAAAGCTTGATATAAAATGCACCTAAATAGTAATCGGTTATAACTATGCAAGATCTAAAGATTTCAGGGCGATGATAGCTAATCATGGTTTTAGAGCTGATTTCTTGTGATTAGGTTAGAACTAGTTAACGGTATACAGTATTAATCACATCGAAACATGGAATGAAAAGTAACTACACTGTGCTGCGGAAATTTAGTTGTATGCAGAGAAACAGAAGGTTGTAAAATTATGGAACTTGCAGCGGACTGCTACAATCATTTCGAATCATATTAAACGACAATAGCCTATAACTGTCAGGTTGAAAATGTCAATTCAAGGAAAAATAAAATAACTTAATTACCTTTTTTCTGCGGATTTGATATAATCCAGTGCTTCCTCAATCTTTTTATTAGCAGCCATGGTAAACAATGCAGCAAGTTAATATGAACTAAATAACTTTCGTAGCAACAATACAAACAATATTCGGCAGTTTATGCAGACGACAAATGGTGTTTCGGTGCTTGTCAGTACCATAAGTCAGGACAGCCAACTTTCAAACAATGTAGGCTCGAGACCTACGACTTTGAAATTAAAAGTATATTGATATATTTGCGTCCAGATGGGAGGAATGTGATATATTTTAATTAGGAAGAAACGGGTAATTTTGGCTAATAATTTAAATATATATTTCAATAAAAAGAAGCAAAAAGCAGGGTTTTAAGCACAGACTACACATACGCTACGGAAAAATGGTTTCGTGATTGTTGGCTTCTACATACCCAAATTGTTTTATGTATTGCGTTTTTTAATTATATGTGCACAGATATATTGTAGGAGAATCGGAAACGTTTTATTTTGTGTACATTATTTAACCACCCTTCCTAGTAGACATTTGAACATGTCCATATTCAGGGAAGCCAACCTGTAGCGAGTTATTGTTATTTAGCTAAGAAGATTTTTTTTGCATAAGCATGTTAATGTTATTTGAAAATTCACCATTACTTAAACAGATTATATTATGTTCTCAATGCGTAATAAATTGTACGTTTAATTCCTTTGTTAATTATGTCACATATATTTTGAGTTTGGCCACCCTATCTTTATAGTAAATAATACGTTGTGATAGGAGTTGTACTTTGGTGTTTGTTTAATGACATATGTATGATATATCAGTTAAGGTGATTATAGTGATTAATTATTGCACTTTATTTACAATATTAATAACCAAAAATTCTAAGATTCTGTTGCCTTATTTTTCACTCTCTATGGTTTTGCGTTGTAGCTTCCTTAAAATTATATTTTGGTTTTAGGAGCATTGTAGTGAACACCCGTGTTGTGCATGCTGATTGTGTATTTTGTTCAGATTTTGACCTCTTTGAAATGCTGGTTTTGTACATTTTTATACTGTAGTTTAGTGTGGTTTGAGGAGTTTTTTTCTGCACATATCACATGTGCGTAAACATAAACACAGGGTTTGTATATGCGTCTTGTCAGAGAAGGTAGCTTTGAACATTACCCTTCACGAACCCAAAATACCAAATAGCTTCCGTATAATAAATAAGAATGCAGCAGATGATGGTTGCCCACAATAACGTATTTTAATACCAGGGATGCTTTTTACGCAAAATAATTTCTACGGGTCAGGGAGAATGAAATACATTTTATTGGCGCAACAGTTCGTAATGAACCGTATTTGGTTATAGTATTATCTATAATATACGGGAAGGCTTTAATGTTACTATCTTTTCTAAATACGCTATCATTGAATCTGTATATAGTGTTATGGTGACTCCCAAAATGTAAAAAGACAAAATGAGGGAATATAAACAAATTTGAGGGACAACTAGGAACACATTTAGCTAATTTTCTTAAATTAACGGTTTTATGTTTATAATTCTTTCACATCATACTTTTCAAAGTACATTTATTGACTAATTTGTACTTCTTGCCGTCCTAGCACATGCTAGAATGCCCTTCTCTTGCAACACTTTTTTTTATCAAACCCCTTACAATCTACACTTGAAATGTATCTTCACCTAAAGTTCTGCCATTAATGTGTCTATGTGAATTTTGTTCATAATATCAAGATGCAGGCAGGCTACAGCATTTTCCCTTGACTGAAGGTTCTTTCTACAAAAGCATTCTATTCATTTACAGAAGTTATCATTAATGTTTTTTTCTATAGATAAAGAGTTTATAATTATCAACCACTATTCAGGCCCAAAGTTTAGTTATGTTGATAGATTCTTTGATCATAAATTCTTCACATAATTCACCCTCATCAATTCCAGTTTCAAATCTTAAACCAATTCAAGCAAAACATTAAAGTTAATTTCTTTTATAAAAGCCATGACAACTAGAGGAAAATACTATCTCTTGAAAAATCAAACCTGAAAGCTAGATACTAATTAGTTTCATACCCCTTAAGCACATGAATATAAAAAACATACAGCAGTGGGACAAATTTTGTCTTGTGTGGAATTTTTTGAAAAATAATGAATTATATGAAGTTCCTAAAATTGAAGAATATTTGGTTACGCCAACTGTAATCTCAGTTTGGTTAATATTTGTCAGTGTGAAGACCATCTCATAGTTTATAATAACTTCCAGACTTAGCTCCTATGTTTTGCAGCTGTATGTGGTTAAAATTAAACAATGATGTTATATATTAATTGATACAGCATTTTCTTTGTCTTGCATCATTGGGGTTGTAAGGTTTATTTTGCTTATAAATCATCAAAAAAATATGACAGCACATGCTTGAAGCTGCAGATGAAGAAAACTGGATTGGCACTCAAATGCCAGTACATTTGTTTCCCTGTTTTCTTTTGGGTTGAGATCTTGGTGACCAAGTTATATTTCTCTGAGATATTTCATTCACAAAAAAAAAACATAAGAGAAAAAAGTGAGAAAGATAAGCAAATTTTGCATTACAGATTTCAGGTCAGACTGAGAGGAAGCTAACTGCAAATTGAGACACTTAAATAGAGTTAAATGCATGAAATTGTGGAGGCAATATGCACTTCAAAGGAATGTGTAGGTTATATTTTTACATAAAGAATTGCACATGAAAAATCTTTGTGCTAAGAGCAAATCAAAAGCTCTTTGTTAAGAAAATAGGGCAACAATGTTTGGAGCATTTTAATAGCAACAGAGCTGATTTTGTGTGTCAATTTTTAACCAAGAATGAGCTTGACTCTGCCACCAACACACCTGAATCTAAATAGCAATTAAACAGAAGCTGGTTGTTAGTACCAAAGAAGATACCTGCATGAAAACCGGAAGCTAATATACAGTATAAATGAATAATGTTGTGTTCAGAACAAATAAGTTTCAAGCAGGTTTATTGATAGATTAAAAAAGCTGCTATTGACCAATAGCATCAAACAAAAATACCAAGAAATATCAAGATATTAAAAATGTGCAGATGAAATAAACAGCTCATAAATACAGGTAAGACCTGTTGATACCACTCTACATGAACCTCCTAAGAAATGAAATTCCAAACTAACTTGGGACAATCATACTGACTCAGTTTGTGTAAAATTTTATCATGTTATTTATTTATTAAGCCAGTTACGATGACTTGTATTCAGGGACTATGTATGACTCTTATTATACTATTTTACCTTATGGTATGCACATTTCAGGCAGTGGATCCAAAATCAGTAAAATTTTATTATTGCAAAAGAAGGTCATTGCATTTTAACTGATTTTACATATGATGCTCATTGTCGTCCCCTTTTTAATGAACTAAGAATTTTAACTATCATTAACCAGTATATTTTTAATTCTTAATCATAGTCAAAACTAATCTGCACCAATTACAGTGTCAATTTGAAACCATACATATGATACTAGGAACAATCACTTTATATTAAAATCTAATTTGTAAATTAAGCAAAACCAAAAATTGATTTTTTAAGGCTTTAGATATGTTCATCAGATTACCTGATGATGCCCACTTTGATAATTGTAATTATAGGAACAACACTAGAGCAAAAAAGAACCAAACTATCCTTCCATGGCCTCAGATCACTCTTACAAAAAAAAACACAAACACAATATAAAACAAATGCAAAAAATCAAATCAAAAGGTATATCATGGGAACAGATAAAGCGCACCTGAAATAAATATTTGCAAACAGCAAGAAACGATGCAGTAGCAATGTTCACTCAGCACATACCTAACGGGCCATCTATTTAAAATGAATATAAAAAAATTCATCTGCAAGAACCCAACCACCATCATGAACAAGAATATCCATTTCAATGCAGCGTAATAAATCCACTTGAAAGGACAGAACCTATTTACCATCTATGTACTGGAAAGAGAAAAATAATTACTTCTAAAGCTTGCAATTGGAATTAAAAAAAACTGCAGAAAAGTTTTTTGGTACATCATAGGAATTTTATTAATTGATTATCTTTAAAAGGGTAAAACGATAACTGAAGAGTACTATTACAATCCAACTAGATGAAAAAATGCAAGTGAAAGGCCCAGTTTGCAGAAGAAAAGAAAGCATCTCCTCACAAAAGTATTTTAGTGATGGAAAAATTGAGAGATTTGGCTTTCTCTGCCCTTTATCTGTTCCCAAAGCTCAAAACTCTGACTCACTTATCAACATTTCACCAAATCAAGAGGGGGATTGCATTGTAGAAAACCGTCACTTGTGGCCAAGGTCGTTAAGATGGGGACTCATAAGCGGCAGGTCTGGGATTCAAATCCTGCCAGGACCGTCCTCCCTGACAGGTTTTTTCCAGGTTTTCCTCAGTCCTCATAAATGGCAAATGCTGAGGGGGTACCCTAACTTAGGCCTGGAACATTTCCTTCCTTAAAAAAATCCTTTCCTAATTTATCATTTCATCTGATGTATCATCAGTGTTCACTGCCTGTGGTGCTTCAGTAGTAAAAACAGGCATTAAATACCATTCAACAACGCATTGTAGAGAAGTATTTTGCAGATCTTTAGAAAAACACTTCTAGAGATGGGATAATGGCATTGGAGCACCACTGAAATAGATGCATTGACCCTAAAGGAGTTTAGTTTGAAAACTAAAAATATTGTTCAAGTTAAAAACTTGTTAAATCATTGTGAGGCACAGAACTTTTCAGACCACTCTTGTATGTTGGCAAATGGCCTATCAATCATTGGTGAGACAATGTAAGAAATGCAAGATATGGATCCAGTGGAAATATTTAGCTCCTGGCCATTACTTTGCTTTACTGAAAGTGACAGAGGACACCCATGAAGCCTGAGATGAGTAGAAACTAACTCTCTTGTATTATTAGACCTCAGTAAAGTTTTGACACTGTCGATCTACTATACAAGCTTAAAAACTATAATCTTTGAACCTTCGAATCCTACCTTGTGAGCTTCAGCTGATGATGGTTTTTCCTCCTGGCACCTAATTAAGGGAGAGCTTTCCCAGGGTTCAGTACTTGGGCCACAACTTTTTATGCTGTGATGAGTGAGTGATTTTGGTTTATTTATGGATGCTCTTTAACATCTCAGGTCATCAGCATCCCATTCAATTCAGGGCATGAAATGGCCAACTAATTTTACTCAGAGGCCTCTTCTTTCAGGCTTGAGGTTCTTTTTCGTGCCGTAAATGTACGACATGGGACCCACAGCTTTACTTCCTTTCAAAAGGAAGCCATACTTAGGATTTTTACGCCCGAAAAAATCCATTGATCCTGCCTGAGATTGAACCCGCAATCTTGGGTTTAGGATGCAAGTGTGGTTACCTCTATACCACCAGGACTGACTCTACTAAATGAAGATCTAATCTCCATCTCCCTTTGGAAACAAAAATTTGAAGTGAAACTGAATCCACTTAATTACATACTATAGTCATGGAACATAAATGTGCTCTACTTAAAATAAACTCAAATGATGTGCCACCTATCATGATTAACAACAATGTAATTAATTATATCATCATAGCAAAAGCATAGGTGTTTATATAGACTCCGTTGTAGATGACACAATCCAGTAACCCATACATGCAATAAAATATTTTTTTTGATTCACACATTATAGCATGTAACAAAAGATCTCTCAATTTCAAAAAGAATCTCATTCAAGTGCTTGTTATGCCTCTCTTTGATTATTGCAATATCTTGAACTCTAATTGAAATACTAGGCAGATCAACAGATTACAAAATGTTCATAATGCCTGTGTTCGTTTTGTCCTCAACACTAGTAAATTTGATCATGTGACACCCCTATGCAATCAATTGTTATGGCTTATCTCAAATAACGTCGGACTTTCCATTCCCTTACGCTTCTGTTCAAAATGCTCTGTAACTCCACCCCTCAGTATATTGCCTCTTGCTTTGTGTACTTGTCCCTACCACCTCAAATCTGGAATATGACTTTACTGTCTATCCCTCATCACTGAACAAATATTCAACCATATTTGGCATATTAGTTCCCAGAATCTTCTTCCTAAAGTCAGAGATTGTCAGACAATAAAGCAATTTAAACATAAATTAAATTGTCATCTCAGCTCTAGAAATGATAAATGTTATCCTCTGTATTTATTTATTTATTCCTCCCTCCCCCTTCCTTCCCCTTTGAACTCAAGAAATATTGAAGAACAATTCTAACACCTTTTTCTATTTTCTAACTATATTAAAAATATGTCATATTTACATGCAGCATGTATCTTTACTTTGACTTTTCTTCTGTATTTTATATAATATGTATATTGTACCCCATATTTTTGCTTTTTTTTTTTTTCTTTTTCCTTTTTTCTTTTCTTTCCCCCGGCTGGTATGGTGAAAGAGGGGCCTCATGGCCTTAACTCTTGCCGGGTAAAAAAATAAGTAAAATTACTTTTTGCTTATGGAGTGAATTTCAGCAAATTCACTCATGCGTTCGTACTGCTTTCACCACACTTTAAATCCTTGTGCTACATGGCCTGTCAAATCTCACAGGGGTTTTAGTGGAAACAAAGTTCCTTGAAAATGGAGGTGCTTTAAGATTTTAAATGGCATTAAATAAGAGAAAAAAACAATTATTTAGTACAAAGGCAAACCAGCCAAAATAAAAGTTTACGTGTTTTTAAAATGCAGTATGAAGAGTGCATTAATGGTGAATGCACCAGTTGTCTTTCACATACATTTTTTCATGATGAAATTTCCTTTCTCCACCACCATTTGTGTTCAGTTTGATGTCCACAGGCTTGAACTATGACTGTAATGCAATTTCCATTGTAGAATACTGCTGTAAAAGAAAAAGGGTTATGTTAAGCCCACTCCCCCTGGCAGGCTTTCCAGAAACCCTTAATTGTGGTGGGATGCCGAGAAGCAAGGTGCTGTTTCAGCAGACTTTATCTGCAAAAAAAATCTTGTTGGTATTGATTTGGTTTATTTATGGATGCTCTTTAGCATCTCAGGTCATCAGCATCCCATTCAATTCAGGGCATGAAACGGCCAATAAATTTTGCTTATAGGCCTCTTCTTTCTGGCTTGAGGTTCTTTTACATTCCGTAAATCTATGACGGGGACCCATGGCTTTACTTCCATTCCAAAGGAAGACATACTTACAATTTTTATGCCCGAAAAAATCCAACCTGCAATCTTGGGTTTATGAGGCAAGAATGGTTACTGCTAGACCTCCAGGATCGACCGAATCTGTTGGTGAGGAATCTGGTGACTCCACTGGTAGTGTCTTGTGGTGATCAAGAGGAGTGGCTGGATGCTTTATCCATGTGGATCCACACATTAGTACTAACCTCACCATACTACTGAAAAATATCTGCATCAAAAATTGGGTCCACATCATTGCTTTGGTGGTAGGCTACTATTTTGATAAATCTGTGAGTGTTAGTTTTCCCTCAAGCACAGTAACCTGCATTCACCATGAACCCCATGGAAAGCTTCTCCTTCTTTTCCCAGATGACGTTGGAGTGCCTATTTGGCCCACTTAATGGGTAGTAAATAGCACTGGGTTTGTGTCACCTGAATAAATTCATGCTTCATCCAAAGAAAGCACCCATTGCCACTTTTCACCTGCCAGGTGGTGTTCATATGGTTTTCTTGCTTTGTTGAAGTGTTCTCTGATGTGCTATTCATTCAAGTCATGTCCTTATGCTTTATGCCACCGTTCTAGGTGCAAATTTTGTGTGTTATCCTATAAACGTCCCTTAGATTTTCCCATGCTTCTTTGTGTTGGAGGGTTTTCTTATGTCACTGCTGCCTTGGCTACTAGCCCATTAGGTCATGCAGGTTGTGTCGCCCAATCTCTCTCCAGTAGATTGGGCAACAGATGGGAATTCTATTTTAAGTAATTTTTTTCACTGCTGTTGCAAACTTTGGAACCAATCTTGGAAACAGCCATGCTATGCTTCTTTACAGATGGCACTAATCTCCTGTTTCAGGATAACAGCTTCTTCTGGACTCCCAGACTAATAGCCCCTCAGTTTTTCTTTAAAAATTTGAAATAGGAAAAAGTCAGTGACCCAGTTCTGGACTGTATGGTTGGTGTCAGTTCTGATTCTTGCAGAAAGTCCATTGTTTTCAAAGTAGCATGAGCAGAAACATTGCTGTGGGGAATCAGCAATCCTTTTAACCAAGACTTCAGTCTTCAAGTTAGTGTTCTGAGGAACCTGGGGGAGGCAAACTGTGGTTTACCAGTCATCAGTGACTTTTTTGTTTGCTCAGAGGCCACTTTTTTTCAGGCTTGAGATTCTGTACCTTGCCATAAGTAAATGTACAACACGGGATCCATGGCTTTACTTCCCTTCCAAAGGAAGCCATACTTAGGATTTTTATGCCCGAAAATATCCATCAGTCTTGGCCGGGATTGATGGTTAGCACTACACTGCTAGGACTGACAAAAGAATCAGATCACCGATTGCCCCTTTGATTCTGGATCATATTGGTAAATCCAGCTTTTCATCTGTGAAGATGTGGATATGTTAGGGGCTGCTGCTGTCAAAATATCAAACCATTTTCTGACCATACTTCACTTGTGCTGCCTTTTATTCAATGAGTTTGTAGTGTACATAAGTTTCCTCACATGAAGATATTGTGCAAGATTTCTTACACCTGCAGCTAGCAAATGGTAAGAGACCTCCCAGTTGTTCAGGGACTATTCTTCACTATGACTTCTACATGAACAATGTTTTCATCTGTGAGTACTTTTGCAACTGCTTGCCACTTTTCTTTTAAAGTCGTTTTCCTCATATGAACTCTGCAAACCAGTTATAGACATTTATACATGAAGGAGCAGAGCCTGAAAAATTCTTAATGGCTCATGCCTCACTTATGTGAATGAATGAAATTTTATTTCAGCAAACAACATTACAATTATTAAATTTACATAAAAAAACAAAATATCTAAGAATTTAGCTATACCTAAACTAATGTTCTATACCTTAACCTTCAGATTATATATATGGTAAAGAACCTATAAAATAAATTTCCATTTTCATAACTATGTGTTCCCTCAAGCTCCTTCCCTTATACCTCTCCTCCACTTATCCCTTACTTTTCTAAGAATTCCCCAATCTTGTTTTTTTTTTTTTATTTATTCTTATATCTGGCAACATTTTAATTTCCATATGTTATAATTTGCCCCATTTTTCATTCCAGATACCATCCCTCCATCTTTTTACCGTCGGTCCTGGTGGTGTAGTGGTTACCATACTTGCCTCCTAACCCAAGATCGCGGGTTCGAACCCGGCCAGGACCGATGAATTTTTTCGGGGCGTAAAAATCCTAAGTATGGCTTCCGTCGGAAGGGAATTAAAGCCGTGGGTCCCGTGTCGTACATTTACGGCACGAAAAAGAACCTCAAGCCTGAAAGAGAGGCCTCTGAGCAAAATTTGTCGGCCGTTCCACGCCCAGAGTTGAATGGGACGCTGATGACCTGAGCTGTTAAAGAGCGTTCATAAATAAATCATTCAAAAAAAAAATCTTTTTACCATTTCACATTCAATTATGCACTATTCCTTTTCCACACATAATGCATCCTTCTTTAACATTTTTTTTAATCCTTTTAGAATAATACTTGTATGCATCCATGCAAGACCTATTATTCGGAATTCATCACAATTATCTATATATTTCTCCCATACCCAATTTCTTTTAACTATTTTATATGTCAAAAGAACTTTTATTCTGAAAACTAGCCCAAATTTCTTGCTTCTCTATATCTTCTAACCTCTCTCACTTCTTTCCAAAATCCACTGATGCTACTTTCACCCAGTCGCCACACATCCCCCATTTTAATTTCTTCTAATAGTTTCCCCAACTCCCCAAACCAACTCTCACATCCCAGTACATCTCTTTGGTACTTAGGAGATTCTTTTAGTACATTATCTAATTTTAGACATCTGTGCCAATATTTCAAGATCTCTCCTCTTTTATACCTTTTCCTACCTACTATTCCTAGTTCTGCCAAAATCAGCCCCCTCAGCAAACTTTTTGGTAATCCCAAAATTTCTTTACAAAACATCCTATGTACCACATCAATCTTTGTTCACCCCTTTGATACTCCCCAAGTTTCTATTGCATATGTCATCTTTGACTTACCCACAATCTCATACAGTCTTTCTAGCCATTTCATTGGCAATGTCAGAACTTTATACAAACTTATTCTGGCACCCAAAAAATCAAATTCCTTCACTACCTCTATTGGGTCTCTATAAACCATCTTTCCTTAATTTTAATCCTTTTTTTAATACTATTATCTTTGATTTTTTAGCCATAGCCCCATTCTGCACAAAATCTAGTAATTTCATCAGTGGCACGTTGTAATCCTATCTGGTTACTGCTCCTGTTTTGAGATCATCAGCACAGTGATAAGAAATTCTGATACTTCCTTCTTTCCCATAATTGACTATTGTTTTTCATGATCCTTTATAAGATATCATCTATAAACAAATTAAATAATATTGGGCTTAATTTACATTCTTGTCTCAAACCCAAATTTTGTCTCAAATAATCTGTAGTTCTCTACATCTGACCAAAACCTGACTCCTTCATATAATTTTGGATGTCCCAGAATAAATTCAGCACTGACTCCCATGCACCTCAATTTATATGCCAATGCATTCCTATTTATTGATCAAATGCTTTCTCATAATTTGCAAAGAAAATATATACCTTAACCCTTTTATTCCTTAAATAGCCACACTTATATTTGTAAATATCAATGCACATAAATGCTCTTGAGTTACTTCCATTCCATTCCATTCTGTGATGTTAGCAAGAAAACTACTGGAATCGTTTTTTATCAATAGATTGAGAAAGAACATAGAAGAGATGGAGGAAGTTTACCAGTCAGGAACTGTGTAAAATTCTTATTATAGTATCTGATAATGCCCCAACTAAAGACCTAGTAAGTAGGAATAGGAAACAAAACAGGAAAGCTATTGGATTAATGACTGGACATTGGCCATTTTGAAAACATCTATGGATGAGGGACTCTGTAATGGAAATCCCACATGCCATCTATGTTAACAGTCCGTTGAGGCTGCAAAACACATCTTACTAAGGTATGAAGCTCTCAAAAGATGAAGAACATCTCTATTAGGATTCAGTCTTTTATGAGATGTAATTCCTAAGGTTGTAGAAACTCTAGAATTTGCTGAAGCTGTAGGTCTGAAACTACTAAATGGATAGAAGGAATGCAAAGGGCCCATGTGGGCTAAGTGCCAACTATATTACTGTACACTTTAACATCAAGCTAGTCTAATCTAATATAATCTAACTTCCATTTTAGAACATCAGGCTTAAGTACTTGACCATAATTAACATTTTGTTACAGCAGCAAAAATGTGTGCTGCACATTCACTTCCACTTGGTTAGCACATGCTCTGATTGTATTGAACTGGAAAGCACCATTGCAGTGTTAGTATAGATGTTCAACAGGAGTACCAGCTCAGGCCAACCATTACTTTTCCAAGCTATGAAATAATCATGAAAAGGGACGTATGCCTGCAGGAAATGGGAAGTATTTTCTATTTTCGATGCAAAGAGTGTGATGAGGTCATTGAAGACTTTCATATGACCTTCCAACAGAGTCCCAGAAAATTGGTGAGACAAATAAGCAGAGAGTTGCATACACCTTGTTGAACAATCCAAGATGTCCTGCATAAAAGAGCACGCCTACAAGCTTACAAAGTGCAACTCCACAGAAAATCAAACCTTTGGATAAATCATGATGGAAAGCCTTTATGGAAACAATTCTAGCTAAAAATTGATGAAAACAAGGCATTCTTTAGATATTTTCCACATTTCTGAGAAGGCGCACAAGCATAATTGTCAAATATAGAGAACATAAATCCATTTTCCCAGCATTGAAAACACAGTGTGATGTGTACTGATAAAGAACAAGGTCATAGGCCCCTTCTTTGCAGAACCAACTGTAAATACAACCACTTTCTGGACATATTGTAAGAGTATGCCCTCCCTCAGCTTCTTCAAAGTGTAATTTTCCTGGATGTTGGATGGCTCAACATATCACTTTGCCATTATTTCACTTGATATTTTTGCTGTTGACTTTTGTTAAGACCCAAGTGCATCAAATACCAGTACATGATCTTCCTGATGTACACTGTCATATTTGTGCAGTTGTGAAGAATGTCACATCTGTTACGCAACTAATGACATTCATATCAAATGTGTGGAAAAATAACAACAGATGTTTGAGCTATTGTTTATGTAGTAAACAACTTTTTGAGTTACTATGTAGAACAAAACTCTTAGAAAATACCTTCATTACTTTTGAAGTAATAAATTCTTGTTTTGTTAACCTTTAAGCCAGACATACTATATAACACGCACATAAGTGATAGCATTATTAGTAAACATCTTTTAAAAAAATGGTAAAAGAAGAGTGAGAAACAAAATTATGAAAGATACATTATTTTATTTATTTAGTTATTATTTTTATTAGTTATAATTATAATTATAACTAATAATATATAATTATTAGTTATAATTTAGTTATTCATTATTAAAAATAAAGAAGCTCATATAACTTAGGTCTCTTCAAGATACCACCCTTGCAATTTGAAATTTATGCCAATATCCCTTACACTTTTTAACTTATTAGAAATCATTAATAACTCACATACAGAATTAACTTCAAGCTTACTATTTAAAATTTTATCCATAGTAAAGAAGAAGAAGAAGAAGCCGGATGTCGCTCAAAGTCAAATCTGGACTCTGTCAAAGTTTATATGCATGAATTGTAAAGAATAAGGTGTGGCTGATGTAAATGCAGCGGTTACATAAGATCATTATTGTATTCACAAGTTTATCCAAAATTCTGTATTGGAGGGCATGTTGTTAATCAGAACGATATGCGAAACGGTGGTAAATTGTTTTATATATATATGTGTGTATGTATATATATATATGTACAAGAAAAAGAAAGAAGAGTAAAATTTGTAGGTACAGAAGGAATTTTGTGAATTATGAGGGAAAACTGATGTTTTACACCTCATGCCAATTCCAGAAATGAATTATTTAATTGCAAATGAGTCTTAAACATCTTTCATTGGATAAAGTAAACTGGCATTTTCTCTCTCAAGGTGAGGTAAAAGCAAAAAAATAACCTTAAGTTTACAACCTGTCTTTAAGTGAGAAATAAATTCAGTCTTACTGACTGATAAATACAAATAAATTGCTATTTGGACCACCAAGATATGTCATAACCTCTTAACTGTTGCTTATTTTCAGGTTCTGAAGATGATCAGTAAGGAAAAAAGATATATCAGCAACAAATCAGAGAAATGGCTAACATGAAACAGAACATCACATGCAGTCGTAGCAAACCCCCTCCCTCACGTAGTTCTAGTTTCAGCCTTACAAGAGCAGCTCGAGGACAGATGAATGTTGAGCACATGGCCTCGTCAATTTTACATGGCATGCAGACAATGCAAGAGAGGTAATATTAAATTATTTTCAAGGACAAAAAATTAAAATTAATGACTTCTTTTTGTTCATTTCAGTGCAAGAAAAGAATATGAGCAAGGTTGCATTTAAAACAAAATCAGTAACTGCATATAAACAGCTATGTAAAAACTATAACTTTGTTGTCATTTGGCAAACCCGATTGCTGATTATC
This sequence comes from Metallyticus violacea, assembly GCA_030762175.1. Classification (NCBI taxonomy): domain Eukaryota; kingdom Metazoa; phylum Arthropoda; class Insecta; order Mantodea; family Metallyticidae; genus Metallyticus; species Metallyticus violacea. The sequence goes on along the minus strand of CM060832.1, from coordinate 10,963,235 downwards.
TTTTGATTCTGTATCATGTTGGCAAATCCAGCTTTTATTACCTGTTAAGATATGGGCATGTTGGGAGCTGCTGCTGTCAAAACATTGAACCATTTCCTGGCTTTCTCCACTGCTACCTTCCATTCTTTTGTGAGATTGTGGGGTACACAATGACAACAGCACTTATTCACATGATATTTGTGTAGCATTTCAGACACCAGCAGATAATGAATATTTAGATGCTCCTCTATTTAAGTACATCAAGAATCATTCTTCACTATACCACCACCATGCCAAGGTCAATAGATGCAGACTCATGAGCAGGAGGTCTGGGGTTCGATTCCCACCAGGCCATCCTTCCTGACAGGTTTTTTCCACGTTTTCCTCAGTCCTCAGCAGGTTAAGTGATGGTGCATTCTTCATTCACCCATGAAACATGAGTAAACTTTTGACTGTATTACAATAAACCAGCAACAATTAACATTTTTTGTTATAAAAGAATGAAAAATTTAAAGAGTCATTTTTTTAAGACTACCTTTTCTGCCTTAAATTTTTAGAGATTTTGTTTCATATTTCCTATTAACTCCAGATGGCAGAAAAAAGATTAAAGGTCAGAATAATGAAGGGGCTAGAAGTGAAAGAATAATCTTTTTTGTTATACAGCCATAAGGTGCCAGTAGAAAAGGCTGCTGGCAGTTCGTCTGGGACTGTAACAGCCTCGCCCAAGGAACTTTCAGAATGCCTGAGTGGATGGGTGTCGTACTTACAGGTAAGTATTTCGAATACACATTTTGTTAATAATGTCTTCAGTGTTAGCATTCATATGTAGATAAGTTTATATAATGAATCCCCAAATATCACTTCTTTCAGTATTCTCCCTAGAATTTTTGCAACCTGTTGTTCTTGTCCAAGTGGGAAGTACAAGGGAAAATCAAAAAGTAATTAAATAAATTTTTTACACAAAAACTGATTTACATCTTTTCTACATCGCATTCATTCACATTTATACATTTGTCCACTGGACACCAACCGATAATGAATATTTAGATGCCCATGGAGTAATAATTGTTCAGCTGAATGTGTAACCAATGATTAATGGCTGCCACTTCTGAAGTGTTCCTTCAGTGGGCCAAATAGGTAAAAGTCTGGATGTATCTGAACTGTATGCTGGATGCTTGAGAATTTTCCAATGCCAGGAATTTACTTTTTGCATCACTGAAGCAGCCACATGGGGGATGAGCATTGTCATGAGGAATGATGGGTCTTTCCCCAGAGATTTTGTTAGATGTTTACAGTACAGAGCAGCTTGAAGACGAATCATTGTGGCATATATGCAGCAGCACTTACAATTGCTCCTTTTATTGCAAAATTAGCAAGAATAACACTGTGGCTCTCCCAGAAAACTGTAAGCAAATCCTTTCCTGCAGACGAAGTTCTCCTGAATTTGTTGGGTGGGGGAAAATGTGTTTGTATGCATACCATGTTCTGTAGCTTTCATTCAGTGGTGTAATGAAACACTCAGATTCATCCCCAGTAACTGTGCAGTTGAGGAATGCATTTCCAACCCTATGGTGCCGAAGTAAATGCTCAAGACTGTATCCCATACAGTCCTCCATATACTGTGGTGTCAGCTGTCAGGGGACGCATCTTGCTGACACTTTGTGATACCCAAGTTTTTCATGGATGATGATGTATGCACTACCGTGTGAAATGCCCACTGCATCCATTATTTATACTAACATGCAAGTGTATTTTAGTTGTACTGGTATTTGTAAGAGAAAATTCTGAAATATAAACTTTCAGACATCCATAGATAAAAATACATTTTATAGATGACTTACATAAGCAAAGCAGTAATCTAGAAGTTTTTCAGAAAAGTGTTAACTATAGTGGTATAGTATTGTTTAATTTTCTTCCATTAATTATAAAAGAATTTCATTATAATAAAGTCAAATTGTTAGAATTAACAAAATATCTTTCCACACAGTACAGTTGACCAGCAGTTCCTAAACTGTGCTCTGCGAAACATTTCCTAGTACTCCTTGTAGAAATTGGAAGAGTAAAGAAATGATCAGGGCTTAATATTGTGAAATTTATGGTGCCATAAGTCATGTGTCAATAAAAATCGGGTAGAAATAATTCAGATGCATACTTGACCTTCCACATGTAACAATGGGGTTTCATTCCATGGGATAATTTTTTTATTCTTCTGTCATGCTGGAATTAAAAATTGGGTGTTCAACAGTATTAAAAAGAATTACCAATAAAGTTAAAAGTTTGTTGATATCAATGTTTTTATTCAGAGTGTCACTTTATACCCAGCATGCACTTCTAAATGAAACCAAACAAATTATTAATGAAGAAATCACTCAAATTTCACTAATTTTATTCTACTGAAGATGGAGGCAACAGCCTTTGAAACATGTCCAAATAAATGGAACAAAATTAGTGAAATTTGAATGATTTACTCAATAATAGTTTGTTATATTAATAAATTAAGTTCCTTGGAAACTATTTCCATCTCAATGCACCCATGAAATTAAATAGCAGTAAGTGATATCTTATTGTATATTGAAAATACATGTTTTTCTTACATTCCTCAATTTTTCCAGTACCAGTTAGGTCCTCCATCTTTGAGAAATTTATTTTTACAAGCTTATCAGCAAATGACTCAGTTTAAAGAAGATTCCGAGGTGTAAAAGTTTAAGGTCTTACAACAATCCAAAATCTACATTAAATTTCAAGCCGTCATTGTTCAGTTTAGGCAGTTTAGCATAGGGTTCTCACTGAAAGAGCATTAAATGTCATCAATCATTGTTAGGAGAATTTCCCCAAAAATCACTTATACATCTTTTATAATGAACAGGAATTTTTTATGGTTCTGTACAAAGGGTTACTAAAGTGTTAAAATTAAAACCATATAAAATAACTATGGTTTATATGAATACAGTTTGCATCTTGTTTTTAGATTATTAACTTAACAGGGAACATGATTTCGCCTTCTTGAACAAGACTCTGCCATAGCTCATATATTTCAGAGAAATTGAAAGAGTATTTCAGAATGACAAGAATTATTAGTAAGGACAGCAGTCCCCTGACCTAACCCTTGCCTCTGTTATCAATGGAGTAAATTAAAAAATACCATGTACAAGACAAACCCACATTCCAGGAAGAATTTAAACAAGATATTCACCAGGAAATGGCAAGCATTACTAAACATGAATCACTGTAAGTGGTGGATAGTTTGTTTAAAGAGATGCCAAAAATGTATGGAAAATAACGGTGGCCAATTTCAGTACCTCTTTTCATAAAGTTGTTTAGTAAAATTTTTTAAAATAGTTAGGGAAATGTTGTATGGTTGCCTCAGCACACTCTATGATATCCACAGAGATCAATGAGCACCACTCTGGCCTTTAGGTAAAACACTACAAGTTGATTCATAGTTCATTGAATCTAAAATGTCTGAATAGTTATTATTCCATAAATTACTAGAAGCAAAAATGATGTGGGAAAGGGGAACTCTTCCATGAAGAAACATTTGTTTTTTATCTTGGGCCCAGAGAATAATGAACCACAGAAAAAATTAAACATACCTAGATCTTCAATTTGTAATCATTGGCAGTCTCCTTGTCCCTCATAATCGACCAAACCCACACCCTTGCAGGTTGAAGGGCAGACTTTTCACTATAATTCCACTGGAGGAAAGAAGAATTATGCAACTTGTATTGAGTAAGAGTAATGGCATTGATGAAAAAGTTATTGCATGTGGAATGTTTCCCATTGTTTTGAATTCTAGGGTTAACTATAAAATTGAGTAAGTGAATTTATTCACTACTGCATATAACATATATAAATTATAAAATACAATATACGGATTTATACCATTTGAATTACTGGGTTTGATTCAGTGCTGATCTCACTGCGCTAGAAGAGGGGTGAGTGAGTCGGGATGTGGTAAGATAACTATTACTTAAATGTAAAATTGGAACTTAAACACAGTGAAGCCAATCATATTAATGGATATCATTGTATGATTAGTTGAACTACACACTCTTAAAGCTTCACTTACTTTTTATAAATGTATGGAACTGGTTTCGAGAACATTTGTTCCCATCTTCAGCCATGCTAAGGTTCAACTGTCGGATCATTCGTTGAGCTGTGGGAATGTATATTCTGCTCTGGTGGCGGTGTGATAAACTTGTAGTTTATGTTTTCATCCCCGACAATGTCGAAGTTCATTATGCTGTTTTTGTATTTGTAGATGTAGATTTTCTCCCAGGTTGCTAATTCTGATTTTAATAATTTTGTTTTATTTATTATGTCTGTGATTTTGTGTCCAAAAATGATATGCTACTGCTGATTTCTCTATTTGCTTGTACTTTATGTTCCTGAAATGTTCCTTTAACCGTGTGCCTATGTTTCTCTTTGTTTTCCCTATGTAGATTTTTTCACATTCTGCACAGTTTATTTTGTAAATACCTGATTTTTCTTCTTGTGGAATACTGTCATTAACATTATCTATCAGCAAATTTTGAACATTAAATCTATTAATCGGTGCCAACCTGATATTAAAATCTTTAAGAATATTCTGAAATTTTTTTGTGGCCCATGGATGATATGTGAATTTTTTAAAAATAAATTTATCTTTTTTTGCTGAAAGTGTTGTGGTTTCTTTGATATGTTTTTGTCTCTTGAATTTCTGCACCTTTTTATGTACTAGTTCTTTTTTAAAACCATTTTTAACTGCTGTTTCTTCTATTTGTTTGTATTCTTTAAAATATTCTTCTTTGCTAATTTGTAGGTTAACTAGCCGGTGTGTTAAACTGTTAATTACTGCATGTTTGTGTGCTGTAGGGTTTAAACTGTCAGCTTTGATGTGATTATCTGCATGTGTATTCTTTCTGTATATTCCAAATTTAAGTTTTTCTTGGCATTTCATTATTTTAATATCCAGGAATGGCAGCATGTTATCTGTTTCTATTTCGTATGTAAATGAAATGTTTTTATCTTGAATATTTAGAAGTTTTAAGGCATCGTCAATGAGTTTTCTGTCAACTATGGCAAATATATCATCCACATATCTGTACCATACCTTAAATATAAATGGAAACGCTGTGTTGATGTGTGTTTCAAATCTACTCATGAAGAGGTTAGCTAGAAATGGAGATAAGGGGCTGCCCATTGTAAGTCCTGCTTCTTGTTTATAAAATTTTCCTTTGAAAATTGTTAAAAAGAATACAGCAGTACACAACACTTACAAGAATACAATAAAATCCTTAAATGAAAAAGATGTTGTTTATACTAAAGCAGACAAAGGAAACAGAATAGTAATTTTGGATAAAGAAGATTATAATAATAGAATGCAGAATTTATTAAATAAAAAAGAATATGTTCCGATCCCATCAGACCCATTGAAAAGGTGTGTTAATTCCATCAATGAGGTTCTGAAAACATGTACAGTCATTCCAAAAGAAACAATATTCAAAATAAAACACAGCAACCCTAAAATAGCTAGGTTATATGGTTTACCAAAAATTCACAAGACTGGAAATGGTATGCGCCCCATCATTAACAACATCAATACTCCCTCTTACTATTTAGCAAAATGGTTAGCTAATAGATTCAAGGCTTTACCAAAATTTCAAACCAGGAGCATAAATAATTCATATCAGTTAATAGAAAAAATTAAAGACATAAAATTGCACCCCTCTGACACTCTTATATCTTTCGATGTAGAATCTCTGTTTCCTAGCATACCAAAAGAAAAACTCCTGATTTATCTACATGATTGGCTAAAAACAAGTGGAATTAATGATATACACATTAAAGAATACATCAAACTGACAGAAATTTGCATAAACCAAGCCTTTTTCACTTTCAAAGGAAAATTTTATAAACAAGAAGCAGGACTTACAATGGGCAGCCCCTTATCTCCATTTCTAGCTAACCTCTTCATGAGTAGATTTGAAACACACATCAACACAGCGTTTCCATTCATATTTAAGGTATGGTACAGATATGTGGATGATATATTTGCCATAGTTGACAGAAAACTCATTGACGATGCCTTAAAACTTCTAAATATTCAAGATAAAAACATTTCATTTACATACGAAATAGAAACAGATAACATGCTGCCATTCCTGGATATTAAAATAATGAAATGCCAAGAAAAACTTAAATTTGGAATATACAGAAAGAATACACATGCAGATAATCACATCAAAGCTGACAGTTTAAACCCTACAGCACACAAACATGCAGTAATTAACAGTTTAACACACCGGCTAGTTAACCTACAAATTAGCAAAGAAGAATATTTTAAAGAATACAAACAAATAGAAGAAACAGCAGTTAAAAATGGTTTTAAAAAAGAACTAGTACATAAAAAGGTGCAGAAATTCAAGAGACAAAAACATATCAAAGAAACCACAACACTTTCAGCAAAAAAAGATAAACTTATTTTTAAAAAATTCACATATCATCCATGGGCCACAAAAAAATTTCAGAATATTCTTAAAGATTTTAATATCAGGTTGGCACCGATTAATAGATTTAATGTTCAAAATTTGCTGATAGATAATGTTAATGACAGTATTCCACAAGAAGAAAAATCAGGTATTTACAAAATAAACTGTGCAGAATGTGAAAAAATCTACATAGGGAAAACAAAGAGAAACATTGGCACACGGTTAAAGGAACATTTCAGGAACATAAAGTACAAGCAAATAGAGAAATCAGCAGTAGCATATCATTTTTGGACACAAAATCACGACATAATAAATAAAACAAAATTATTAAAATCAGTACAAGGACCTACGGAATTAGCAACCTGGGAGAAAATCTACATCTACAAATACAAAAACAGCATAATGAACTTCGACATTGTCGGGGATGAAAACATAAACTACAAGTTTATCACACCGCCACCAGAGCAGAATATACATTCCGACAGCTCAACGAATGATCCGACAGTTGAACCTTAGCATGGCTGAAGATGGGAACAAATGTTCTCGAAACCGGTTCCATACATTTATAAAAAGTAAGTGAAGCTTTAAGAGTGTGTAGTTCAACTAATCATACAATGATATCCATTAAAATAACTATTACTGTTTCTCCAGCATACTGCCTACCTCTTCATTCAGCCTTCATTGTCATGAAGTCATGACTGCATATACAAGGTCATTTAATAAATAATGTTAGTTGGCAGTACTGCAGATTGGATAATGCAACTAGTCAAGGTTACATCTGTTGCAGTTGAAGTATTGAAAAAGGAGCATGTGTTTTCATTTTGTTCATAGCATACTCTGTGTGCAGATAACAAGATCTAGAAATGGAGCCTGAAGGTATGTCAGGTACTGTAACTATTGAAAAATCAATGATTGTATGTTAAAATCAAAATGTTAAGTGCTTTGAGTAAAGACTGTAATGAGTTAACACTGAACTATGGTACAGTTTGTTGTTGGGCAATTTTTGTTTGTATTGATTATGTCAGCATAGACCAGGAAGGCCAAAGATATCAATGAATGAGCAAAGTGTGTACTTCCAGAAGCCATGGGGATTCCACCATTGTCATATTCTATATTTTGACAAATGATTTACAAAAGAGAACAATTTGAGCATTATGGGTCCCTCACTTCTTCACTGCTGAACAGAAGCAAAAATGTAAGGGCTTTGCAAACTTGCTGAATCAAAGATTGGACATTGAAAGTCAAGCATTCTTGTGTCAAATTGTTGCTATTGATGAAGCATGTATTACAGACTTTGAGTCTTAACTCGGCTATGAAATCACAGCTCAACAAATGTAGAGGTTCGTCATTCTCATGACAAAAAAAAAAAGTTTGACAAGCAAATGATGATCTTTGTTTGCATTTGATCACAGATTATGACAGATAGAGCCACAGAGGCTGGGCCACTCATCCATCATGACAATGCACACTGGGAATGTTATGACCAATATGCTGCATGAATATGGATGGAAAGTGTTGTCTAATCTGCCCTACAGTTAAGACATGAATCTACCAGATTTCGATTTATTCCCAAAGTTGAAAAATCCTACATGGACATTGTTTTCCTTCTCTGAAAGAGCTTTCCGGTACCATTACCCAAGACATTTGACAGAGAACAGAAGGTGGGGCTTTGAATGGAATATCCCAGCTTCCCAAATGTTGGGACTTGTTGAGAAGCAGGGAGACTATTGGACTGTAAACAGATAATGTCAAAAAAAAATAATAAATGTAATAAGTAGCTGTATTATTATGAGCATTTTTCTCTACTCCATATATTTTTTATGCATCTATATAAACTTATAGATTTTTTGTTATGAAAGCCACTAAACATTTATCCTTAGTTTAATTTCTTTCAAAATCTGCTTAATTGGATTAAGTAATCCAAGAAAATCTGATTGAAAGCAAGCATTAAAGCTAATATGCACTGTGTGCCTCAAATAATCATCCATAACTTAATGTAAGACAAGTAACTTTAGCTGAGTTAGGGAATTTTTTTTATTTGGTTTATTTACGGATGCTCTTTAACACCTCAGGTCATCAGCACCATCCCATTCTAATCAGAGCATGAAACAGGTGACAAATTTTTGCTCAGAGGCCTCTTCTTTTAGGCTTGAGGTTCTTTATCGAGCCATAAATGTACGACACTGGATTCACGGCTTTACTTCCCTTTCAAAGCAAACCTTACTTAGGATTTTTACACCAGAAAAAATCCATCAGTCCTGGCTAGGATTGAACTGGCAATCTTGAATTTAGTAGGCAAGTATGATTACCACTACACCAGCACCAAAAAAGAGAGAACATATGGAGGAACGGTTTGGTGATGGAGAGAAGATATTGGTACAGAATTTTGAAATTAGGAGACCACAATGTTCTAAAAGAGTGCATGAAATATCAAAGGGAAGTAATGAGCACTAACAGCTGCATAGGAGAAGTTGCGGAAATATTGCAAGAAATTGGGATGGAAGAACTTTGGGAGTTTGGGGATAAAAGTTACAGCAGTTTTGGAAGGGAGTAAGGCAAAGGATTAAAGATACAGAGAAGCAAGAGATTTGGACTAGTTTTAGAGACAAGAGTTCTTAAAATTATACAGAGTGTAGGAGGGAAAAATATGTAGATTGTTGTGATAAATTTGGGAGGGAAGGACTGGCCTGGATGTGAGCAGAAGCATTGTTTTTAAAAGATTTCAGAGGAGAAAATGGGGAAAAAATTGCATTATGTGTAGAGAGCCTGAAGGAATATTTCATTGTTTGTTAGAGTGTGAAAGGGTCAAGAGATGGAGGGAGGGTGATGGTAACAGATTTGAATAAACTATGGAAAGAAAGTATAGCACATACAATGCTGACTAATATGGAGACAAAGAGAAATAATATGATAGGAGAATACTTAGGAAAAATCAGGATCGATGGATTTTTTTTCAGGCATAAAAATCCTATGTATGGCTTCCTTCAGAACGGAAGTAAAGCTGTAGATCCCATGTCAGATTTAAAAGCATGTAAAGGAACCTCAAGCCTGAAAGAAGAGTCCTCTGAGCAACATTTATCTGCCATTTCACAATTTGAGCTTAATGGGACACGACCTGAGATGTTAAAGAGCATCCATAAATAAACCAAATCAACTTAAGAAAAATAAGGGAGAAATGGATTAGAATAACGAGAATATTGGGGTATAATTGATAAAATAATGCTAACAAGGGAAATATAAGAAGGAAGGGTTTGTGTAATTAGACCTTCTGTAGATATGGATGATAGATTTATTAGTATTATAATGCCTATGCTCTTAATTATCAAATCGACTCACTAGATAATTAAGAACATAATAGTAGCTTCACTGTATTGGTTCCGACACAAAATTAAATATTATATTTAGGTTAAGTATGTTAATTTGTTAAATATTCATAAATGTTTACTGTAAAATTGGTAAATAATAGTGGTTTGTTTTGTTTGTGTTTGTATATATTTATGAATATTGTATAAAGTTTCAGTTTTTTACAGAGAAGTTGGTGAATATTATCCAGTGATAAAGTAATTCTCTGATTTAATGTTAATGAGAGTTTGTTGTACACAGATGCTAACAGGATTATGTGGAGCTGGCTCAAGATTATCGCACTGCCTGGGGGCACTGGTACAAGACTCCTCATCCCCCTGCCATGCCATTGCCTCACAGTGTCAGGCCACTTGGGAGGAGCTAGTCAAGGCCACCACAAATGCCAGTACAGCAGTAAAGTCTCAAGTCATTCCTGCACTGCAAGAGGTCAAGACTTCTGGTGAAGCTGATGCTGATGCCAAAAAAGCACATGAACGTAATCAGGTTGGTCTCATTTACGACAAGTTGTATGCCAGGGGTCAAAGAAAATTGCATCTAATTGCATTACCTAAAATTAGCCAAAAAGAAAAATATTGAGTGAAGTGTACAAGCATCGACCATTTCCATTGTATTTGTTTCTGTGATCAACATATGCTGGTTGCAAAAGGTTAAAACACACCTCTGAATTTTTCTACATATTTTAAAATCAGTCACATACCATATTTACTTGCATAAATATGCCACCACATAATATATTTAACCTAACTTTAGCCAGTAAAATTCTAGGCTGCTGCTGATGAACTGGGGACTGGGGACCGATGCAATCATGAGGTGGAAATATTGTATTGTTCATTATATTAGAACTTGGATAAAAGTGATAGAATAAAACTAATTACTGTATTTATATTTTTTGTAATTGTGAGGGGATATATCCTAAAATGGCTTGGGACAGATAGGTGGAGGCCCCTTGGTAGTTTGTATTTGTATTTTTAGTATTTGTTCTTAGTATATCAATAAATTTCAATTTTATTTCAGTAAAAAGTGCAAAAAAAAATATCCTTCTTAATATGAGGGCCATTCAATAAAGAATGATCATACTTTTTTTACAGGCATAATTTCTTGCATTTAAATTTAACATTACACTTTTTTGTTAACTTAATGTACTTGTGCTAATAGCCTGTGAGAGGTCTACAAATTGATACATCTTATTTTGATTTACAGTAAAACACTAAAAATCATGTCGTCACATTAAAACTCTCTTTAAGTTTCACAAACACACTTATAAAAGTAATTTTGGTATATGTACCTCACGAAACATGTACCAAAATTACTTTTATAAGTGTGTTTGTGAAACTTAAAGAGAGTTTTAATGTGACGACATGATTTTTAGTGTTTTACTTTAAATCAAAATAAGATTAACAAAAGTTTCACTGTGTGGATTCCGAAATTCCGTAAACAAATTGATACATGTTCAATTCGACCTACAGCAAATTGGGGTGGCAAACAATGAACTTTATGATTCTCTGAAATTCTGCTTTCATTGCAACAAATCTTCATCTGAGGCCTATGCAATGTTACAGGAGGTCTATGGAGAGTTTGTTCTTTCCTGTAGCACAGCTCAAAGATGGTTTAAAATGTTTAAAGAGAGGAGACAATCAATTTCAAAGAAAACTGGACTTGACACTCCAGTTTGTGTCCCAGCAGAAGAAAAATTAATGATGTTGCTGTCATTGTGAGACAGCATCATCAAATAACATTAAGAACACTTTCAGAAATTCTGAAAATTCCACTGGGTGACACCCACCCATTGGTAACTGAAAAGTAGCGTATTTGTGCACATGGGTTCCAAGACTGCTGATTCCAGAACAAAAGGAATGCATGTAGTTAAAGATGATGTTACAAGGAAATGCAGAGTTTCTTACAAAGATAATCATTGCTGATGAAACTTGGCTACATTCTGAGAGCAAACAGCAAAGCTCTATATGATTACCATTAAAAAAAAAAAAAAAAGTTCTAAAGTTGTTTCTTCAATTTCAGATCAACGATCAGAGTTGATCGTTTAATCATACAGATAATACCCCAAAGGAGAAAAAACCTGGGATTTACAAGATTTCATATGCTGAATGAGATAAGATCTACATAGGAAAAACTAAGAGGAATGTGGGGATACGTCTAAAAGAATATATGAGAAATTTAAAATACAAACAAATAGAAAAATCAGCAGTGGCATATCACTTTTGGACCGAAAATCATGATATAAAGGAAAAAGTTGAATTATTGAGAGCCGTGCAGGGACCGGTAGAATTGGATATTTGAAAAAAGATTTACATCTACAAACATAAGGATCATTTGATGAATTTTGACATTCCGAAGAAAGAAAATATAAAATAAAAGTTCATAAAAGTTTCACCTGAGCGGAACATTGCTTCTGATACTATGTAACAACAGCCTTTTACACCAGTCGTCCATGGCCGAAGATGAAGATAGCGTATCTTTGAAACCGGTACTGAATATTTTTAAGGTTAGTGAAGCATGAAGATGTTAGACAAGATTTAATTCATGTGAACTTCACTTTGTTGTTTCCATATGAACATTTTTTAAAGTTTTTACAATTTTTAAAAAATTTTAAGCAATGAATTATTTGTAATATAATTAGAAGTTAGTAACTGTGAAGCGAAACATTATACAAAATAAATCATCACAAAATACCTACACTTTTACTTCTGCAGTTGCTTGTAGATGATCAGAATACATCTAGTGGTTCTAGTACAAGTTAACACATGTTCATTGGTGGAGTTTCTATCTCTATTTTCTAGAATAAAAATCTTCTCCCAAATTGCTAATTAATAGGATTTTTACAGTCTGTAGTAATTTTGCTTCTCTTGTGAGTTGTGATATTGTCCAAAAAAGTGCCACAATTTTTTAAATTCCTTTCAGTTCTGCCTAAATTTGCTCTCAATTCTGACAGCTAAATTGATAAATTTCAGGTTTTTTTTTTTTTTTTTTTTTTTTTTTTTTTTTTTTTTTTTTTTTGCTCGCCAGGATTATTGTTATTGTGGTTGTTATTGTTATTATTATTATTTAATTAATTTATTTATTCATTCATCCTTTTGATCATTTTACATTATATAGGACATGTCCTAGAGCTACAGTTGCTATTTACGTGAGATGTGCTTCATCCACAGTATAATATAAACAATATACTAGATTATATCATACTAGATTTACAATATGCCTTATTTAAGGTTCATATATTCACTTACTGAATAAAAGGTATGTTGTAGTAGAAAGGTTTGACTTCTTTATTAAATTGTTTTATATTGGTTATTTCTTTAATATTTATTGGTAGTTTGTTTTACATTTTAATGCCTACATTTGTGAGATTATTTTTTAAAATATTTGTCCTGCATATGAAGGTCATTTTTCCTTCTTGTATTGTGAGAATGAATATCTATATTTGTACATAATTCTCCCTTATTAAACCCATGATATGGGACTTGTCAATACATTGAATACAAAAATCCTTAAACAAATTGTTAATTCAAAATTTCAGCATTGAACATATTCATGTAAAAACAGAGCATTCAGATTAATGAATAAGAAAACATATGGAATACTTCAAAATATAACAGTGCAATAATATATAAATAAGTACAACAATAATAGTCTTAGAAGATAATTCAATACATGAGCATAAATTATTTGAACCTATAAATATATGGAACTAATAGATTTATTGGAGAATGTTAATTTAACAAAAATTACAGCACTTGCTATTAAAGAAGAAGAAAATTCCAAGTCATCAGCATTTTTCACATATGTCATAACATTCAATTCATAGCTTTCCCATAATTAATAGCTTTTTTTACCCCCCTCCTTTCTTGTTTTATGTATTTTTCTCTATGCATTGTGGACTGTATTCATCAAGTGAGGAAAATTAGTGAAGTTCTAAGAATTTGCGTAGTTAATTTTTAAATTTATTTACTGGTAGTATATCTTTAAGCAGTAAGGTAGTTGGTCATATAATTCTATGCCATTATGTTTAAAAGATTGTTGACATAATTTGATTTTATGAGTATTTATATGCAGTTTGTTTTTGTTTTTTGTACTGTGTGAAGGTATATTTTTGGTTTATAAGCTTGACAAGGGTAATATGCTCAGTTGCTTAAAATGTTTCCTGCAGCTTTCTCTGTCCATCAAAAAGTATTACCCTGACCTTGGCTATACTAAGAAGCTGCTAGAAGCTTGTAACATGATCCTTTCATTAAGTGTGTATGTTGACTAATATGCATAATTTCAATTTGTTAAAATCAAAGCCAACAAAAATTCATCTGTTTTAATTTGTTGCAGCAAGTGATATGTCGAAGCTTGATGACATTTATAAACTTACATTATCAGTTCTGTGTGGCTTGCTGTGACTTTCTGGGGGCCATGTCCAGCTCCAGCTGTTGCCATGCTAGTGAGACCAACATGGGGCGTCATAATGCTGACTGCATTGTGGGTATCATTCAGCAGTGTTTTGCTCAGCTCTACAGTCCCATCCCTCCCCCTGCACCTTCCAGCTCCCATCATCGCTCATTGGTGCGTAGCCCTCTCCAGTTTCCCCTGTGCTCACTACAAGGTCCTCAGCGCCGCTGGTCGGAAGCTGCTGCAGGAGAAGTTAGTGGAGAAACTAATGATGGCACCATGCGTCGCTGGTCCATGCCATGGGAGAGCTCTCGTCTAGCAGAGCATCACAGTGCTTGGCATGGTCGACTCAACCCACCATCAAAGCTGGCTGTACCTTTAGCTTGTTCACAAGATAGAAGTCGCTCCACTACACCAGGTGAAGTGAGGGCACAAGCCTCAAACATTTTTAAGTAGAAATAGTAGAGATATGAGTAAATGAAAATGTCTTCAAGACCATTAGAAAACCACATCATAAAATTTGTTAGCCATTCAAGCAAGCCTATTGCTATTCAAAATGTTGTAATTCCAAATTGATAATTTTAAATTCTGTATACTGAAAAAAAATTATATGCAGTATAAATCTTATTTAGCATTTTCATAAGACCTGACTTTTTACATTGAATTGAGACTTCAGCAAAATGCACACTTTGTATAAATTTTTATATGAATAAATATGGTAATATATTATATTATTTACATGACAGCAGTAACACACACAGATACATAACTTTTTATGCCATAAATACTGTAGTTCAAAATTACCTAACATTTATACAATGTCAAAACAGTCACAAAATAAATATTTATATTAATTGTATCATTGTATGATTAAGTTGAACTACACACTCTTAAAGCTTCACTTATTTTTCATAAATGTATGGAACTGGTTTCGAGAACATTTCGTTCCCATCTTCAGCCAGGCTAAGTTCAACTGTCGGATCATTCGTTGAGCTGTGGGAATGTATGTTCTGCTCTGGTGGCGGTGTGATAAACTTGTAGTTTATGTTTTCATCCCCGGCAATGTCGAAGTTCATTATGCTGTCTTTATATTTGTAGATGTAGATTTTCTCCCAGGTTGCTAATTCCATAGGTCCTTGTACTGATTTTAATAGTTTTGCTTTATTTATTATGTCGTGATTTTGTGTCCAAAAATGATATGTTACTGCTGATTTCTCTATTTGCTTGTACTTATGTTCCTGAAATTTTCCTTTAACCATGTGCCTATGTTTCTCTTTGTTTTTCCAATGTAGATTTTTTCACATTCTGCACAGTTTATTTTCTAAATACCTAATTTTTCTTCTTGTGGAATACTGTCATTAACATTATCTATCAGTAAATTTTTAACATTAAATCTATTAATCGATGCCAACCTGATATTAAAATCTTTAAGAATATTCTGAAATTTTTTTGTAGCTCATTGGCGATGCCTTAAAACTTCTAAATATACAAGATATAAACATATCATTTACATACGAAATAGAAACAGATAACATGCTGCCATTCTTGGATATTAAAATAATGAAATGCCAAGAAAATCTTAAATTTGGAATATACAGAAAGAATACACACGCAGATAATCACATCAAAGCTGGCAGTTTTAACCGCACAGCGCACAAACATGCAGTAATTAACAGTTTAACACATCGGCTAGTTAAACTACAAATTAGCAAAGAAGAATATTTTAAAGAATACAAACAAATAGAAGAAACAGCAGTTAAAAATGGTTTTAAAAAAGAACTAGTACATAAAAAGGTGCAGAAATTCAAGAGACAAAAACATATCAAAGAAACCACAACACTTTCAGCAAGAAAATAAAAACTAATTTTTAAAAAATTCACATATCATCCATGGGCCACAAAAAAATTGCAGAATATTCTTAAAGATTTTAATATCAGGTTGGCACCAATTAATAGATTTAATGTTAAAAATTTACTGATAGATAATGTTAATGGCAGTATTCCACAAGAAGAAAAATTAGGTGTTTACAAAATAAACTGTGCAAAATGTGAAAAAATCTACATTGGAAAAACAAAGAGAAACATAGGCACACGGTTAAAGGAACATTTCAGGAACATAAAGTACAAGCAAATTGAGAAATCAGCAGTGGCATATCATTTTTGGACAGAAAACCACGACATAATAAATAAAGCAAAACTATTAAAATCAGTACAAGGACCTACGGAATTAGCAACCTGGGAGAAAATCTACATCTACAAATATAAAGACAGCATAATGAACTTCGACATTGCCGGGGATGAAAACATAAACTACAAGTTTATCACACCACCACCAGAGCAGAATATACATTCCCACAGCTCAACGAATGATCCGACAGTTGAACTTTAGCCTGGCTGAAGACGGGAACGAAATGTTCTCAAAACTGGTGCCATACATTTATGAAAAGTAAGTGAAGCTTTAAGAGTGTGTAGTTCAACTGAATCATACAATGATATCAATTAATATGATTGGCTTCACTGTGCAAGTTCCAATTTACATTTAAGTAAAATATTTATATATTGACAATAATGACAAGAAGTTATTTTGTTTATGTACACATTTTCACAACTTTATGGTGCTTGATTTTTCAAATAAATCTGCATGCTCCTTCATAATACATGTGGAAAAGAAGCTAGAAGTGACAACAATAACTCTTACTCTGGTTGAAAACAGCATGAAATGCAGAATGTAACAAGCTTGGTCCTTACATTCCATCTGAGCCAGAGAAACATTACATTATAGAGTTCCTGTGAAGAAATATTTGCTAATGCAATGTACCCTCACTATCATAAGGGGCTGTCCTGTAAAGGATAATATAGTAAGGTGTTAGCCAAGGGGTACTCTGTTATTTTATGGCTTATTAAAATTGTCAACTGAAACACTTAGCTAGTCTAGATTCTCATTTCAGCAGCATCTTTCAATGACCCCCCCCCCCCCCAAGAAGTCATTTTATGTTGGATGTTAAAACAATTTAAATAATAATAATTCATTTTTAAAAACCAAAAAGGAAAAGAAAAGGAAGACATAATTAACAATTAAAAGCATTAATTGCATTAAGATTTTGCTGGAAATTAATATTGCAAAACATAATATGCATTTCTCATTTTATGATTTAGATTCTGTGTGGCACTCTTCCCTTGCCAGCCAAGAGGAATTACAGGAAGTGATCCACTTGTTGTCATGTCGACCAGGAGTGGCTCAATCAACACAGTTATATCACCCAAGTCAACATTTACCTGGTATGGAATACTAAATTTCTTTAGCAAAAGCAGGGGGGATGGTTATTTAATTTTCCAGATTCTAAGATACTAGAAGAGGTGTGGTTCTTTGGTAACACTGGAAAGAGTAGTTGTGAAAAGTAGATATAGATAGCATACAGCTTTCGTTTGTGCAATGCTGCAGAATGCTAATATTTGCTGTTTTTCTGTTCTAAGATGGTAATTAGAGAGTATTTTTGTGTAATGATTTGTCATAGCTGTAATTTATTTTACCATTGACTTAGTCTCAAATCTAATGGTGACTGGTGGATGCATTATTGGAAGAAGATGGCAATAATTAACCCTTTTTAGAAACCTCAATATGTCTGTAAGAATTTTCCAAGAATGTAGCAAGAGAAAGTTATCTTTGGTAAGAAGATTGTATTTATGCAAATCACCTTTTATTCAAATGTAACATTCAAATTTGTGGTGCACATTAGATTGAATTGACATATTAGATTCTAGTGCAAATCCATTCTGTAGTTTGCTGATAACTTCATTCAAATTGATTGTTTAATACATCATAATGCATTGCTGCAATTCTTGACTTCGTTACATTTATTGTTGGCCTATTGATACATAAATCATTTGAATAGTACGTAAGTCATGAAATGGAGGGCAAACAGAGAACATCTTATGATGCTACTTTCAACCAAAAGCAATTAGTTAGGCTAAAAAAATTGGAAACAGAAAGGCAGTAAGAGAGTTCAATGTAACTGAGAGCAACGTTTGTTTGTGGAGGCAACAGAAATTGGCACTTTTTGCACCTAAGCTAGTAGGAGGAAATTCACTGGTCCTCACAAAGGAAGACATCCTGACATTGAAGAAAAATTTTTTGGATTCCTGTATGAAAGGAAGTGTGACTGGTGACACCATAAAAATAACTTTTTCTTTTTTGACCTATGCCAACTGTCCTGGCAACAGCATGAATGATAGATTTTATTCTACGTGCTCCCAGATATAAGATAGTCCACTAATAATTTCTATGTTCTGATTGTTTTGTGAAGCACTCAGGTTTATCTGTAAGATGCCATATCAATATCCCAAAATATTTTTTATGATTTAAAGTTTCAAATTTGGGGTGCACATTACATTCACTTTACACATTAGATTTGAGTAAATATAGTCAATATTTAGAGACTAATTAATAATTGATTGGTAATGGATATCATATGACATATTTTGCAGGAGTGACACTTACTAGCTGTTCATATGATGGGCCATCTCCTGACTGCAGTGGCTGGAGTGAGAATTTGCAGCCTGATGAAAGAGTAGGTGGAAGCTGTGGCACATCACGTCGTGGGAGCAGTTCCCCTCAGCAGATGGGGCAGCAACATGTTCATCGTGCCAGCTGGCATGCTCCAGATACACACACAAATATGTATGACTTTCCGTTTGTCTTATAATAGTTCTAATAATATTTGAATAAGAAATGTGTGGAATGTTTTACAAGGGGCACTCAGAAAGAAAGTTTTTGGGCCTCAGTAAACTGTTTACAATAATCCATAAATGTATTTGCCATGTTGTAGTCTATATTATTATCTATAAATAAAAATAATTTCTGCTAGGTGTTATCCATGATCCTCAACAATGAGGATTGAAAGAAACTTGTACTAGTTGTTCATTGTTGCACAATGTAGCTATTGTAAGAATTTTACCACGAAATAAGTGATTATGATTTGAGGCTTAAACAAGACACAAAATCTTGAAAGGGGACCTTGCTCCTTCACTAATTTATGGAATTTAAGAGAGGCCAAATATCTTGTAAAATTGAAGAAAGAATCAATGGGGAAGATGTCCAAAAAGACTTTCCAGTGGCCTGTAAGAATTTAGTGGCATCTTTTAAAATTGGCTTAAAAATTTATATAATCATTAAATTGGTCAGTCATCGAGCAGAGTGACTCAGGCAGTAATGCTTGAAACTTGAATTTGAGAGGTCTTGGGTTCATTTCCCATTGAGCTGCTATCCTACCTTGGATTTAGTTTGTGGTTTCCTCTGGTCAGTTAGGTGAAAGCTGATTTTTACATTCCATAAGCTTTCCACTCTTCCATTTCGTTCTGTTTCAACTTCAAAGTTGATCCCATGGTCTAGTGGCAACCATACTTGCTTCATAGACCCAAGATTGCAGGTGCAATTTTGACCAAGGTCAAAGAGCACTCATAAATAAACCAAATCAACAACAGCATCGAAAGTGTCAGGAGAAGATGGGTAGATGCAGTGTGATGGTGGCTTGCAGATGGAAAGATTTCTATTCTGACATCTGGAATGGAATTGAACCTTCTGAGTGGCTTAAGCAACTCTTGGAGGGGGTTTCTATCTGGAAACATGTTAGGAACTTCGTCAGGATCCTAGCTGTCATCACTTGTAGATCCTTGCCACTCAATGTCTCTCTCACCTGATTCCTTCCTCCTGAAGAAGCCTCCATTGGAGGTGGAGATACAAAAGGTTAAGTACTAAAAGTATCTTTTTCCATCTCAGACCCACCTTGGTTGGTCGGTTATATGGACGGATTTAACTGGGCATTCAGTGCAGTGTTATCTGTCCATTCTTGAGTTTATATTATTCTAAATGATGCAGTGCTCTTGTATTGCAGTTTCTTAATTTATTTAAATGGGTAGAGGCAGTCATGCCCTGTATATAGTGCAAATATTGCTACTGCATCTTTCTTGTGTATGTATTTAGATAGGATTTTCCTAGAACCTGAATATCTCTCTACTGTTGTATCTTTTCATTTACTTGTTTTTTCTAGGAATTATTTACTGTTGTTCTGCATTTTAAACTGCATAATTAGCACACGTGGAAAGTTCCAGTTTAAAATATTGCAATAGAATGCAGGAAGGTTGATAAAATGATTAAATGTTGAGAACATTTATTGCTGTATGTCCCACAACTTCAGTGTAGGGCTAAAGGTTGCTGAAGAGAAATGGTGTCATAAAATGCTCCAAAAATACAATAATGTTGTCATTTTGTTTCTGAAATCATAGCAGACAGTGAAACATGGATCTTTAAAATGATCTGGAAAAAAGTCAGTCATTAGTTTGAATCTTTCCAAATAACAAATCCCGATTGAAAGTCAGGAGAGCAAGGAGTGTGGCAAAGAAAATGGTAGTGATATTTTTCTTCCTTAACAATTTTATACACAAAGTTGCCCTCAAAGATCAAAGGACATTGTTGCAGAGTTGTATCAACAGTTTGTTTCCAAAAAAATTTCCAATGACTGTGTAAAAAATGACTGAGAAGAAATTTAAAGGCACTAGAATGCACCATGACAGTTCCTGTCTGCACACCACCAATGGTATGCTTAATTCCAGAGGAGTATCCCTTTAAAGCTCGCCAAACATCCTCCTTTCAGCGCTGACCTGGTAGCCTGCAACTTCATGTTCAATTAAGTGAAGAATCACTGTGGCGAGAACTAGTTTCCAAGCTCAGAACATTTTATAGGAGCTACAAAGAGGACATTAATACTATTGAAGATATTAACATCATTGTGTGATTGAGTCAAACTAACTCAATGATATCCTAAACTTAGGTATTCATTTTTTTTATACTAAACTCCATTTACTTACATAAAAGTAAGATGCATTTCGGGAGAATCTCCCATCTTCATTTCCGGAGCAACTGAAGATGGAAGAGATTCTCCAGAAACGCGCCTTACTTTTATGTAAATAAAAGTTCGGTTCGAACCCAACCAGGACCGATGGATTTTTTCGGGCGTAAAAATCCTAAGTATGGCTTCCTTCGGAAGGGAAGTAAAGCCATGGGTCCCGTGTTGTACATTTACGGCACGAAAAAGAACCTCAAGTCTGAAAGAGAGGCCTATGAGCAAAATTTGTCGGCCATTTCACGCCCTGAGTTGAATGGGATGCTGATGACCTGAGATGTTAAAGAGCGTCCACAAATAAATCAATCAAAAAAAAAAAAAAAAAACCAAAGTTTTACACCAGGGCAATATTAAAACATATGCCAATACAATAATTTTTATCTAAAATCAACAGGGCTCAGGAAAAGGTTCAGGTCACAAGCAAAGAGATGTTTCGATGTTGCTTTTTAAAGATAATTTGAATCATGCAATTCTTGATGTGCCTCAGTACTTTGCCTCTTACATGGTGGACACATGGTGTAAAATATCTGAGATGCTGATAAAACTGATATTTAAAAATGAGTGAAGATTGGCTACAAATAAAAATAACTTGAATAACTAGAGTAGCTGAGAATCACATGTTAATAAATACTTCAATGATGTGACTGCTGCTCATTACATCTGAAGCTTGAAAATCTAAGACTTGAATGACATAGCTGCCACTTGAAAATCTGATACTTGAGTGACTGACTACTGACCGAAAATTTGAACTTGTAATTTCACGCTGACTACGGTGACGAATATCTGAAACTGGCTGAAGCATGAGTGATGCAGCTGCCATTGAAAATCTAAGACTGGAGCACTGCTCGATGCCAAACTTGCCTTTTCATATTGGATTCAAACACTGTACATTGGGGTATTGAAGCTGTGCAAAATATTTGTCTATGTCACATCCCTAGTTCAAAATTTGAGTCCTGATTTCATATTGGCTATTTTCAAATTTGTTTAGATTCCTCTAATTTGCTAATTCGAGGACCTTTCCATTACTGTCTTCTTATCCGACGCATTTAAACTTTAACTGTTGTTCAGTAGTGTGAGAAGTCAGTTGCCTTTTCTGGGCATTTAACTTGTATTTATATAAATATTTTACTTATGAAGCTGTTGACATTGGAGTGGTGATGTATCCTAAACTTAGGTATTCATTTTTTACACTAAACTCCACTTACTTATATAAAAATAAGACGCATTTCTGGAGAATCTCCCCATCTTCAATTGCTCACTGAATTGCCATTACTTGAAATGATGGCTAGACACTCGGATGTTCTTGTGGTAGCATCAGTTGGCTGAAGTAGGAAATTGCTGAGTTCATCCACAGGAGGAAACTGGAAGTTCAATCGGTTTTCTTTATTTTTTAATATGAAAATTTTTTCAAGTGGATAACTCCATTGGGTTGTGAAGATGTTTCAGCAGTTTAATTTCCAGTTTTATTTCATGATTTTTGGTCCAAAAATGAGCTGCTAACGCTGATTTATCCACCTACTTAAACTGAATATTCCTAAAGTGTTCTTTCCTCCTCTTGTGTTTATATGATTACAAGCACGTATATTCTTTCTCTCCCTTCTGACAACATCCTTAAGTACAAAAGAATGGCCTTGGTATGCTTTTACTCAAGTATGTAACAAAGAGCACACCCCTAACCAGCTCTATTGTGTGAAATCTTTTCTCAATGGTGTACTTGACAAACACTGCGTTTCCTGTATGTTACAGAGACATTTTGACAAAATACAGTGATAATTAAGGGAAAGGAGGAAACATAAATTACCTTAAGATAGGGGGTAAAACTGTAGAAATAGTTTCAAATTTTACATCATCATTGTAATATATAATGCATTGACTAGTCCTATATCTCTGGGATCTCTGGATGATTAATAATAGAGTTAAAATTATATCACTAATGCAAAACTTAAATTTTAATATAAAATTTTGTTACAATTATTACTAAATCAAGACAATATATCTTATAATCTATAGGTATCTAGATAGAGTTATAAATAAATATGTTTTATTGAAAAGACTAGATTTACTGTTGTTTTTGTTACTATTGTTATTGAATTTGTAATTCTCAATAGATAATCAGTTTATTCTTAATTATCTAGTGAATCAATTTGATAATCTTGTGCTCCACTTACTGTTGAATTATGCAAAACTAGTTTTGCAGGCTTTTTCCTGCATCCTCAGTTGCGAGTTGACAGTTGGATTCGTTGTTGGTTGGCTGGACTTGGTGTAGCTCTCATGGACATTTAATGAACTTCTGGATTAATTTGTCTTCTCTTGGAATCTCAAAGTTCATAACCTTATCCTCATATTTTTTTTTATACATTTTTTCTCATACCAAAAAACTGAAGCGTATTACCTCTCCAGTAGATGGAATACATTTTACCTGTTTCAGAGCCTGTTCACCTTGTGTGATCCACTGTTTACACTGCTCTTTCATTTCCAGTGTATAGTAATGAATCCATGTTTCATCCTTAGTCACAAAACATAATAAAAAATTGGTTTGGTTCTTAAACATTTCCAGTGTCTGCTAATATTTACACGTAATTAGCAAGTTTTTTCATGAGTAATTCATTATGGAAAATAAAATAAACCCTGCCTGCAGCCTCTGCTAAGTCACACACTTTCACTCGCCTGTCAGCCAAAACAGTATCAAAGACTTTATTACATATTTGTTTAATTTTGAAGATGTTTACAGTGAAGGTGTTATTATATAAATTAAGGACTTCATTAATGACTTCTGGCCTCACAGCTTATTTTGGAGCTCCAGGACATGTTGTGCCTTTGATATTTGTTTTGCCATGCTTGAACTCATTTACCTAAAGTTGAATAGTTTCATAGGAAGGGCTTGCATCACCCATTATGGGTAAAACACTCCCATCAATTTCCTTTGTTGTTTTCCCTTCCAGAAAAAAGAATTGAATCACATCATGAATTCCATTCTTGTTCATTTTTCATTGTCACTCGAAATGCTTGTAATGTAAATAACTGCCAAACAATGAATGAACATCAGAATGACTTGTAACCATAGAATATTGATACACAAAAGTAACTTTATGATGGCATATACAGAAATTGGTTTTGTCCTCTATTAGCATGCAATCCAAGTCGCTTATCAAACCAACCTTGTATATATGTATACAGGATGGAAGGGGACCTATGGCTTTCCTCTTAACCTGAGAAAGATTGTGTTATTTTGGCCATTTTTGTTTAAGTAACTTTTGTCATAGTGCTATTTCCTGTGATAATCACCGTTTTATTTCCACAATCTTGCAATGCAGGAAATCCCCTATTGCTGTAATTGTTCAACTTAAGCACCTGCAAAACTGCATGCCATTAATTCCTTGGATTATTCCCAACAGGACCAACTTCCCTTACTGATGTTTTTTCCAGGTTTTCCTCAGTCCTCATAGATAGCAAATGTCAAGGAGGTATGTTGAACTTGGGCCTGAAACCCTTCCTTCCTTTAAAAAAAAAAATATTTTCCTAATTTATTATTTCATCTCATGTATCTTCAGTATCCTCTGCCTGGGGCTTCAGTAGTAAAAATGGGCATTAAATGCTATTCAAAGAAAAGAAAAAAAAAACTTGGATACTACAGCTGCCCTAACAACATCTATAAGCACTTGTTAAAGTGATTAGCAGGTTCTCTTCACATAAGATTAAGCAATTATATAGTGTGCAAAGTAGAAAAATAAAATGCTAAATGTCAAATTTTCAATTAATACTTTTTACAATGACTCACATAAATATAAATAATGACATAAAAGACAGACCAATAGTTTGCAAACTTCTTGCTTTGCACAAACAATATAGTAATACCATGCAAATGAAAGCACAACAAATTTGAATATGTAAAAAAATCTTGCCAGACTTCAAATAAAGTGCTCAAAAAGTTCACTCCTTGCCATCACACATTATCTTCAGTTTTGTTGAACTCTCCCAAGAACAAGAGCATTGTTGTGTGTGTCTGTGGTTGTGTTTTTTTTTTCTTTTTTTTTTTTTCCCCTGCTGCCTGAAGAATTCTTTTTTGCAAAGTTTCAGCATGGTGCTTTAGTGTACCTTAGTTTTCATGTCATCTCAAAGGAAGAAATGTATGGGGACCTAGGTCTGGAGATCTTGTTGGCCATCTAATTGGTCCATTTCTTGCAATCCATCTGGGGAAGGTTTCAGACAAATGATCACATGAAGCTCTACTTAAGTGTGGAGGGCCACTATTATGCACATTTCACATTCTTCTCCATGCCAGAGTAATGTCCTCAGGCAGAACTGAGAGAGAATTTCTTCAAGAAACTCTAAATACACCACTCCTGTCAAATGTTGCAGAATAGTCCATGGATTGATTAGCATGTCTATAATTGCTGCCCAGGCATTTCCTGAAAATCTGTGTTAGAAAGTGCATAGATATTATGTGTGTGGATTTTTGTATGTTCACATATCTGTATTATGGAAATTAGCGATTCCATTTGTGGTCATACTGATTTATCCATTGCCAGTTTCAAAGGTTGAAAATCTATTCCTTGTTGAAGAAAGTGCTGGAAAAATGTCAACCTTGGAGCATAATATGCTTCAGAAATGCTTGACTTGCTGGAAGTGTTAAGGTCTCAACAGTTCCTCTTATAATGTTCTTAGAAGGGTCCAATAAGATACTTCTACAGCACATGCTGTAAAATGGATATTTCTCCTAGAATCTTTTTCTGCTACCTCTAGCATTTCTTCTTCCAGCAATGTTTCTCTGATCAGCTCTTTCCCAACATCCACTTCTCAAAAAAATTAGAGGAACACATGTTTAAATCAAAGCCCAAAATTGAGAGAGAATTTCTTCAAGAAACTCTAAATACACCACTCCTGTCAAATGTTGCAGAATAATCCATGAACTGATTAGCATGTCTATAATTGCTGTTCAGGCATTTCCTGAAAATCTGTGTTAGAAAGTGCGTAGATATTATGTGTGTGGATTTTTGTATGTCCACATATCTGTATTGCGGAAATTAGCGATTCCAATTGTGGTCATAGTGATTTATCCATTGCCAGTTTCAAAGGTTGAAAATCTACTCCTTGTTGAAGAAAGTACTAGAAAAATGTCAACCTGGGAGCATAATCTGCTTCAGAAATGCTTGACTTGCTGGAAGTGGTAAGGTCTCAACAGTTCCTCTTATAATGTTCTTAGAAGGGTCCAATAAGATACTTCTACATGTGATATATCTCCTAGGATCTTTTTCTATGTAATTTTTGTCAGTCAGATGTTATGAAGTATTGTTTAAAACTATAATAAAGATCTTCTAGGCTTTGTTAGTTTTTTCTGAATAAATTAGTGAAGTTTCAAGAACTGTTGAAATCTTTGACTTATTTTTTTGAAAACAGGTTTTAACAACAATCTGTGGTAGTAAATTGTTATTTTTTGTTTTCTGAGGCTAATACAGAGCAATCAGAAATCTAAATGAAACATAAGTCACACAAGTAGTTGCGTGGATTGAAGATGGCCATTCCATTTGCTTTGTCTCCAGGATTTTTCATGTCAACCCCTCTGTCATCCATAGGGTTTGCAGGCAATATATAGAAACAGACGAGTACAAGAGGCGGCCCGGACAAGGGCATAAGAAGAAGACACCAGAGATATAGGATATATATCTTGTCCTATCAGCTTTGCACAGATTCAAATCTATAGCCAGACATCTACAAAATGATGTACAAACAACAACTGCAGTGGTGATTTCTGATGAGACTGTAAGAAACAGACTGAGAAATGGAGGGTTGAAATCTAGAATCTTCTTTCAAGCCCTTTGTTTGACACTTCAGCATAAGGAAACCTGGCTGAAATTTGATCAGAATCATTTCAACTGGCAGCTCTGCCAATGGAAGGCTGTTCTATTCCCTGATGAGTCAAGATTTTATTTGACAAGTTGTGATGGTTATACATATGTATGGAGATTTCCTGGTGAACATCTTAAGTCTAGCCACCATTATTGAACATGACATTTTGGAGGCATTTCGATTATGGTTTGGGCTGGCATTACCATTGAGTCTCGGACAGAACTTGTTGTCTCACAGTGCATAAATGTTGACATTTACATTAATGACATTATCCTTCATGTTGTACTCTTATTGTTCAGATTCTAATTTTCTTCTAATTCATGATAATGCTAAATCTCATACACCACAAAATACCAGATAACCTGCAAGAATGCCAAATTTGGGTGATGGATTGGCCTGCATGCAGTTCTGCCTCAGTCCGATTAAAAATTGTGGCATAAACTGGAAAAACTTGTTGGTGAGCATCCTGCTGTGCCACAGAACCTGGGAGAAGCAAATGTACTCACAGAAGAATGGGAGATACCCCCTCAAATCTTTATTAGGAGGCTGGTGCGAAGCATGCCATGTAGGTTTTATGAAGTCATCACAACTCACAGAAGACACACTAGGTACTGAGTGTTGAAATAACGTTGAAAACATTGCTTAATAAACAATATAATCTTGTATTTCTAAACCTGTGAAATAGTTCTTTGTTAGAATGCCTGTTCTAATTTTACACAATTTTTCAATCCATAATTACAAACTGTCAAAAATTAAATTGTTTCATTATTTATTAAGGGTCTTTGATTTGCTACATTTTTTCAGCAATGTAGTTTTAGTCTCCCAGTATCCAGAATCTGCTAACAAAGGCTAATGAAAGTCCTAGGATATGGGGATCTTCTGTTTAGGAATATCTATTGGTAGATCCATGCTGCTTCAGCTGCATTTCTTGATAAATTAGTAGCATCTCGAGATATTTAGCATTACTAAACTGTGCCACCTTGTAAACTGATCATTGTTTCATATTCAATGATGAACGTTTGAAATTGGCTGTTAAAACACACTCACAACAACAACAGTTGAGCTATTCAGGGCACACTCATTACTAACCTAATTCATGGATTTTAAGTATTGGCATGTTGTAATGCTACAAGTCATCCAAATAACAAACTTTGAAAGCCTTTTAATTAAGAGACTATGAAATTTATTACTAAAAATAAATGTTAACACATAGAAGAGCAGTTTTATTTTGCCATTATCCTTTAAAAAAAATCCTCCAAATGTCAATGAACTAGAGGAGCTGTTTAATAAAGAATGATCATAATTTCTATGTTAAAATTTACTTTACAATATTTTGCTATCTTAATGTATAATGTACACATCTTACTAGTTTCATTGTTATCAATATCAATTCCTGCAAATGGATGTTACATGCAATGAACAAAATACTGCTGTGAAATTCTTTCATCTCAACAAATCTTCAGCTAAGTCCTATGGACAGTTTGTTCTTCCTTCTTTCAAAGGAAGTTGGACCCAGGGCTTCAGCTTGTGCTGTAACAGAGGAAAACAACTGTCATTGTTGTCAAATAACATTAAAAACACTTTCAGTAATTCTGAAAATTTCTCTGGTTTTACCCACATGGTAATTAAAGTTTGTGCATCATGGGTTCAAGACTACTAATTTCCAAACAAAGTAATTTTCACATGAAGGGTTCCATGCTGTATAATGTTAAGAGGAAATGTAAAGTTTCAAAGGTGTTTGCTTCTGCTAGGAAAATATTGTCATCTCATTTTTCAATATACAATATAAGTTGTACCTACGTAACTGGGCAATGCTAGAGATGTCCTGAATACTTTGCAAGGCTATATCCCCATTTGCAAAAGGCCATATTTCCATGCAACAAGCTGGATGCTGCACTATAATAATCCATGGCTGCATGTCATTAATGTTTTAACTGAATATCTCATAAAAACCAATGTTGAATGTGCTGCTCTGCTACCTATAGTCCAACTTTAGCTCAGTGTGACTTTTTCCTTTTCTTCAAATTGAAAAAATACCTTTGTGGGGGGCATTTTCCATCAGCAGAAGCAGTGGTCAAGGAAGTTATGATAATTCTTTATTGAAGTGCCCTTTTATGTAAAATGTATGTTTAAAAAACAACCATTTAGCTACATTTTCTTAAAAAGCACTTCAAAAAGACAAAATGGTACTGAACTTTTTTGTTCCATTCATCATGAAGAATCATTCTGTAGAGGGAAAATTAGAAATCCCCTTCCACCCTTTAATAAATTGTAGTTATTCATGCAGAATTTGTAGATATAATATAAACTGAAGGAGCCAAATTAAAAACTATACTTAGTTAGCGAATAAATAAGTGAAAATGAATCACTGCATGCCTTAGGTGGAATGAGCAGGAAGGTCATCCAGGAGGTGATTTGTATCCCCCAACATTGGATGCTGGAGCTCTGGCCTCAAGGAAGAGCAGTTCTTCAACAGATTCCTCTTCAAGTCACTCGTTGCATAGCCGGTCAACCACAGGCTCTGAAGGTGGTGCGGTTAGTATCATTCATATTTACAATATGAAAATAGATGTAAACAATCAAGAGAACTACAAAGGTATATGTCTGTAATAGGGAAAGTATATACTGGGTTCCTAGCAAAGCTCTTTTGGGATTGGGTAGAGAAAGAAGGAAAATTATCGGAATTTCAAACAGAATTCAGGAGGGGGAAAGCTACTCCAGATAATATTTGTATAATAAGAACAATTGTAGACAAATATTTAGCCAACAAAAGAGGTGTGATATATATAAATTAACAGTAATTATAAAAGTAATAAAGGATAATACACCGAGATAAAGTCAAACTTGAAATCGCTATATTTTGAACTCGTTGAGCTCTTCTATGGCAAGAAGACGAAGTGACGGTGATAAAAGTAAATATTGAGTATCGAAGGTAATGTTATGCATGGAAACAATTAGAAATGAGAGTATGGGGGGGAAAAAATTAATACGTAAGATTTAAACCAGGTGGTATATAAAAATATAGCTGCCATTTCTCTATCTCTGAGAAAACTTCCAGAGCATTGTGTAGGTAATGCATCAATAAGTGTTAGATTAAAAGCATCATCAAAATCCTTACAGTAAGATGAGGCATGTTGGGCAACCGGCAAGGGAGACTTAGTTTTAACAGAACGTCTATGATTGTTCGTACATCGCAAAACAACAGTAGAAGTTAAATCAATATAAAATGCTTTGCAAAGCTGGTGGTGTTTTTTTTTTCTTTCTAAACTGAAAATGTGTATTACTTTCCCCTGGAATGTTGTGTGCTTTTTAAAGCTACTTAAAGAAGCATAGATGTACAGAATTGGACACATGGGAGATGATTTATATTCATAAACATAGGGATCATCTTATGAATTTCGACATTCCAGGAGAAAATAATACAAATTTCCAGTTCATAAAGAAAAAAACACCATAAGGACGGTGTCAAAATTCTTCATAGATGTTAGTTTCTCGTACCAGTTGTCAAGTTGGTTGAAGATGCAAAGGATGTCTCTTGGAAACCAGTTCCACCGTATTTAAAAGTAAGTGAAGCATAAGTGTGTGTTAGACGATAGAGTAGATATAATTTACATTTATTTATTTGTTTGTTTGTGCTAAGCATTGTACAGTGAATATGACCGGCATTCAGCCCTGGCTCTTTACCAGTCATGTTCATTATTTACATTATCATTCTTATGCTAACATTTTATTTCTTAGTTCCTTAATTCTAATTAGTTATGATATTTGTCTCTATTTACTATCCAAATCCATTTATTCTTCACTTTGCTTAAATATTGTCCTATATTCCTACTGTCATTGTAAAACATTTCAATTATAGCTGTATTTCTATCTATCTGATACATTTTCTTTTTAATAAATTCTTTTCTCCAAATTTCTGTTCCTTTGCACTTAAATATTGTGTGTTAACATCTTTTCCACCACATAAAGGGCATTGATTTTGTGGAATATCTTTCCTTAATTCCTTAAACTCCA
This sequence comes from Metallyticus violacea, assembly GCA_030762175.1. Lineage (NCBI taxonomy): Eukaryota > Metazoa > Arthropoda > Insecta > Mantodea > Metallyticidae > Metallyticus > Metallyticus violacea. The sequence continues at coordinate 10,932,278 of CM060832.1, read as the reverse complement.
TTCCACTCCACTCTTACCCATGCAATATTTTCTCACTTATCCTTGCTTGTTAAGTCTCTTGTGCTTTCCATCAATGTGTAAAAAAAACAAGCATTTCTTTTCAGTTACCTCTCTAAATATATTTTGAGTTTCTATATCCTCAAATCTCTTTCTTGCCATTTTCCAGAAATTTTTTCACGTTATTTTCCCTTCTTCAAATTTTCCCAAAGACTGTATATCCAACCTTTGTTCTTTAAGCTTTTTTCCTTGGTTTCTAAACATTGTCTTAGTAAATTTGTTACATGTAAGTTCAAAATCCTAAACCAATATTTCAGTGCCTTTTCCATTACTTTTCCCTTGCTCATCACTTTACCCAGCTCTATTTTAGCCTTGTCTTACAGTGCCTTTGGTATTCCAAGCATTTCGTACAGAACATCCTTTGCACCTCATCTATACTTTTCCCATCTAATCCCCAAACTTCTATACCAAACATCATTTTTGCAACTACCACTATATTATGCATTTTCTCCAGACACTAAATATATGTCAGGTACTCTGTATTTGCAACTTCTGATAGCTGACATGGCCTCTTTACCTTTAATAAGTGCAATTTTCTTGTGCTTCACCCATTTGCTACCTCTGTCTATTTTTACTCCTAGGTAATTACAGTCGTGCATTACCCTATATTCTTTACTTTCACTTTTAGGCTCCATTCTTTACAATATTTCTCTATTCCTTGCTAGGATTGTTTTAATCCATTAACTGTTATCAATCCTGCCACTAAGTCATCTGCAAAAAGTAGTCCCAGAATCTCATGACTGGTGCAGTTTTTTTAATGTATTCCCTATGATTTACTAATCAATATTTATTTACTCTCAGAAAATGCCGCCAGCCTGTAATTTAAAACTATCTTCCTGTGATCTTTGCAGGAAGTACGAGCTCATTTGTACTCAATGTGGAGTGGCAGTGATTTGTCCTTTATGAAACTCCCAGAGTTTGGGGAACCGGGAGAAACTAATCAAATATCTGCAGATGGTAACACAGCTGGCAGTTCTACATCAGCAAAGCCACACAGAGACTTTCATAGCTAGGTGCTGATTAAACAACAGTTCTGCTCATAGTACATGTAAGCACCATTTTATATTGGATTCACAAGTTTTATCTGTCACCACATCTTTTATATTGTGACAAGTGATGTGAAGTAATAGATCATTGAGTTTTCATATAGAGAAATGATTTGGTCATAATTTGCATCACGTGCCACGTTAAAGCATGACAGTCATATGTAAGAAATACAAAAATTTGTTTCATTTCATTATCTTGGAGTACATGTGACAAACTGAGAAAAAGACAATCACTCACTAAAAGTTTTTGTTATAGTATGTGTTTTGAGTGTTTACTCAAAAAGTTCTTAAGTTCCTTAATTAAAGAATTTCCTATTGTACATTTTTGGCAGCTAATGATCAGAAAAACAACTGCCTCATTGTTTATTTGTATATCTTAGAGAAAATGTGTTCTGAATTGATATATAAATCAATCAAGGTGTTGATGTTTTTTCATTTATATTTTTGATGTTAATAAGAATATTTAGTGTTTTCAGTATAGGAAGTGTACACTGGTTTAGATCTTGTAAGTGTAAACAAACTAAATACATTGTTTTGCTATATACAACAATATATTGAGGTTACCAAATGAATCTTAAACTGCTCATTAATTGTTGTTCATGCACTTTGGGATTGGCAGCTTGCTTCATTTTGCTCAATATGAGAGCATTAGTTGTATTGTTTCTTATATGACACACACCTGTTACTGTAAGTTTAACTGATAACTCTTATGAGCTAAAGAGGCACATATTTTATGCAGCACTAATTTTCTCTTTCAATTTTCACATGATTTAGCTCATAAAATGTGTGGGTTTTGAAAATAGAAGTGGATATAATTGTCATTATTTTTTATTAAATCTCCAGTTTAAGGAAATGTACTACTTTTTAAGGATTTGATAATGCTTCATATTGTTGGAGAAATCCCTAAATTTTAAAAGTTTATATGATGTTCAAGTTCAGATCAAAGCATACATTGTCAGTATGTGATTTTCTTATTGCTCCTAAAATGTTTATTTTGCCATATCAGAAGTCATAAAAGTGATAGCAATAGCTTGATAAATACAGTAAAGCCTAACTAATTTAGAACAAGAAGGTACAAAATCAAAATTAGTGAAAGTGTAATTATGCAAAGTTTTATTCACATGTGAATATCTTAATATATTAGAACCTCACTAATCTGAACCCCATTAATCAAAATTTTGCATAATGTGAACCGAAGCTTGGTAAATGAAGGACATAGAACCTGTGATCATTTTGAATGAATGAATCAACCACTATGTGCATATGTGGTATTTATTGAATTGTATTTAAAGCATATGTGATAGTTATTGAGTTGTATTAAAAGGTACAATTGAAATACATTAAAGTAGTTAAAATTCATCCACGGCCGAAGATGGAGATAACATATCTTTGAAACTGGTTCCGTATATTTTTAAGGTTAGTGAAGCATGAAGAGTGTTAAGACGACAGATTCAATTCACATTATAGTATGTTTATTGAGATAAATATGTACATACAGTGCATAACTGTGCATTAAGAATACTACATGGGTAGGTTTCTGTAACAATAAAAATACTGAATGTATAATAAAACTCAAAATATCTTTCAAGAAATTTAAAGGAGTAAAAATCCTATTTTTTAATCACTTACATATAGGCTAGCTTTAAAAACAAATACATCACTGAAGTTCAGCTTGCAAAATGCCAGCCATTTTTTCTGTCGCAAGGATTTGAATTTAGCATAAGCTGTGATATTATGCCAATGTTTCATAAGCATAACATCCATTAAAGTGAAAAGGGCATAGTACAGGGCATCTCCAGTGCTTTTGCTCAATTTGACTGTTAATTATCATCATCAGAGTTTTCTTCCGAATCCTCAATAGTCATTGAAATTATTTCTTGATCAAAAAATTCATGCCCCTTCCTGTTATCTGCAAGCCTTTCATTAAAGTCTGACTTATCTTTTTGTGACAACATGGAAGTTGTTTCATAAGCAGCAAAGCTTCATCTGTTTCACTCTCTTACTCCAGGGTCTCAATAAAAGAAATACTTGGCCGTGATATTTTAACCATTAACTTTGTGACATTGTTCCATGCTTCAGCTATGTATCTCTGACAGTCACTTTTTTAGAAGATCAGAAATAAAGGTTGAACTGTCTTCATTTTAATTTGTTCTAAGGTTCAGAGGAACTTCTTTTGTAGCTGCATTGATGTTCTGAAACTCTTCCTGGTCTATGGGTTGTAACATAGTATTTACATTCTGTGATAGAAACACTGTTTCTTCACAAGCTCGTCAACTGGCAAATAAGATGAAGCATTATCTATTACAAGTAACACCTACAATGGTAAACTACTGTCTTCATAGCATTTTTTCATACAGGGCACAAACTGCTCTTTGAGCCATTGCTTAAAGAGATCTCTGTTCATCCAAGCATTTTTTAAGACTTTTAGCTTTTTTGATTTATCACTGAGCATAAGAGATAACTTATTTGTTCTGGCAGCTTTACTACAAGCTAATACCATCAGGCATTGTTTACTTATTTTGAAGTTAGGTATACAAAGCTCTTGTTTGGCAGCAAGATTTTTTTTGCCATGCCTTGAAATTCAATCATTTCATCACAGTTGTATATTGTTAAAGGGAATAATTTCCAAACAAAACTAGATATGAAAATTCTGTAATGTATTTGTGTGGATGGTTGGTATACTGATAACACTTTTGCAGTTAGAGATAACTGCCTTGACCCATGCCTCCATTTCCAGCATTCTAAGCAGCCATTACTAGCAATAACTTTAGAATTGTTCCCTATCAGCTTGTTAATGTGGAATGCTTTGTCCTGAATCAAATGGAATTCTCCTCTGTCTATCCTGGGAATTCCATAGAACAATTGCTTCTTCAGTTTTGTCATATTTAAAGAATTTTTATGATAATGCTCTTCAGTAACAACTTCTAACATCGAAGCACAAAACTGTTCAGTTGTCTCATTATTTTTTTCCATTTACTTGTGGTTGTTTTACTGATGTCAAACCCAGTAGCTGATTTTTAGTACTTTCTCCCAAGTCGAAATGCTTTAATACTTCATGCTCTTTATTTAAACGTGCAAACTTTCCTTTTTCTTACTGGCCACTTGTGCAGTTTACAAATATGCTTAGCTGACATAAAATGATAAGACACTGATAAGTACTAAACATTTCGCTTTAAGAGAGCTCTCTCAACTTGCAACTCTTCCTCCATGTGGTAATACACATTGGATGGGCAGTCATCAAATAATGTACATACATATTTTTGTAATAGTAATTTTGGATAAGACAAACCTTTGCTAGTCCAATTAGTTTGGATTAGCTGGGTTCTAATATAATGATATTTTTATTGTAGTTAAGAATAGAAACTCAATAAGTAATGAATGTACTCTGTAGTTTATGGTAGAAGATTCTTCACATGTAAGTTACAGATTCTTCATAATCTCTTGTGAGTTGAACTATTTGAAAAAAAAAACACTCTTCAAGTACTTGAGCTCACAAGAGATTATTATTATATATGCTTCACTATATTAAATTTTTCATTTATATTAAAAATAAAAGTCCTTTCTTCTTATACATTATATACAGCCGAGTTTAATATTTCTTCATTCCTGTTGCTGGAAATATAAAAGCTCAGAATATGGTTCGTAGTCATGTACAATATCATTTTTAAAAATAAAAATCTCTCTAACTGCTCATGCATGGCAACACACATGAAAATGGTAGACGAACTCTGTGTCATCCAGTATAAAGCATGAACTTACTCCAAATTCACTCTTTATACATAAAGACAACATAACTTTTTTAGTCCTGTGTTCAAATTGAAATGGGATATTAATGTCACTTTATGATGTCATATTTACGTTTGCTGAGCCTAACCAAAATAGTAATCTAACTATTCCTTTCTGCATGTAATTTCTTTTGTTTCAAAGAATAATGCAAGAGCTTTATGCTTTTATTACTGACATGACACACTGAAATTAGGGAATTTAAACCGTATAATTTAATTTAAAGAAAAAATTCATTTAACTTTATTTTTGACTTGAAATCAATGTTTCTAATAAGAAAGCAGGCTTTCATGGCCAGTGTCAACTATGCAAACAGAGTCTTCCAAGCTGTAAGGCCATGGCCCAAAGGGATCTTCTCCTTCATCTTCCCAAACACTGCGCCAGGTCATTAAAGCATGGACTTATGAGCGGTAGGTATGGGGTTTGATTTCTGCCAGGACCATCCCTCCTGACTTAGGTTTTTTCCAGGTTTTCCTCAGTCCTTATAAATGGCAAAGGCCAAAAAGATACCCTAAACTTAGGCCTGGAACACTTTCTTTAAAAAAAATATCCTTTCCCAATTTATCGTTTCATTTCATGTATAATCAGTGTCCACATCCTGTGGTGCCTCAGCAGTAAAAACCATACCACTATCAAAAAAAAAATCTTTCCAAATGTTTCGTCCATGGCTGCAGTGGATATCAAGCTGACCACTGATGTGTCCACTGCAGTCATGGACAAAACATTTGGGAATATGTAGAACAATCCCATTGGATGGCCATACAGTTTGGAAGACTGTTTGCATAGTACCTATTAAGAGTAACATGACAAATTATTATTACAAAATCATTCAAATTTCACTAATTTTGTTCCACTTACTTGGACATGTTTCAAAGGCATTTGCCTCCATCTTCAAGCTGAAGATTAGTGAAATTTGAGTGATTTCGTAATAATAATTTATCATATTATACTATATTTACTTTAAAAATCCCCAATACAAAAAAACTATATAGTAAGAGTTTTGTAAAATTTTCTAACAATTTTAAAGGCAAATAACTATTCTAAATCATTGAAATTGAGACCTATTCCAGAAATTTGCACAAGTATAGTGTAACTATACTCTTCCCCAACGAAAACTTCTGTCTATGATTAACTTTCAAAAATAAATTTATAATGTTCTGTTGTAACATGAGTGACATTTATTTCTATTTAAGATGAAGATATCAAAATGAAAGAACAGTATGCAATATCAAAAAAAAAGAAGAAGAAGAAGAAGAAGGAAAAAAAAAACGAGATCTACATCATTTATCTTTGTATCTCAAAAGTTAAACTTGCTAAACTTATAATAATTTAAATAAGAAGTCTATTTGAAAACAGGATATTTGTAACTGTCAGGAAGAGAATCAGGAAAGGAAAAGGATACCATTAAAACATTTTATTGAATGGAAGCTTCCCAAGGAAAGTTTTGCATTACTTACAAATAAACAAACATAATAGTTCACCAATTAGTGAGGTTTTACTGTATAACATAAATGATTCTCAAACTTCTCGTGACTGTGGACTCCCTATAAAGATCTGTCGCTTTTGCAGACCCCTAAGATTTAATCTCAGTTTTTAATTCCTGAGAGAATGAGGGGGATGAAGATGCATTTCACTTACAAGACGTAATATATCAGACTTACTAGAAAATATTTATATTTTGATTTCTTATTTTACGTTTTCCAAATGGTTTCTGTACTTGTTTTTAATTAAATAAGTTCATAGAATGTTTTTCCACAAAAGTTGTTACAAAAGGCATCAATAATTCATGCCCTTCTTTGATATTTCGCTGTATATAGATGAGTGTTATCATCATGGAAACTATGATAGTACATTTTAAGTATTCTTTCTGACTGGTTCACATTTTTGGCTTATCTATTTGAAAGTTCCCTCCAGAACAAATAGTTGCCTTTAATTTGATTCTTATTTGCTTTATCTGAATAAATAAATTTGTATTATCTTTAGTTTTCTCATAATTAATTGTTGGTACCAATACATTGAAGAGTAAATGCTGTTAACAGTACTAATAATGCTTCACTGACCCTTAGAAGTCTACAGGCTGCAGTTTGAGAACCATTACATTAAATTATTTATGAGACATTAGTAGCAACATTTGAAAATATTATGGAGCTATTTTTGCAACATATCATCTTACCTAATACAGGAATGATGCTAGTTATAAGATCATTAAATGAAGATTACTAAGTCTTTCAGCTTTTGATGCACCCAACTAAAGTAATTAAGTTTATATATTTTCTAAATATAAGAAATAAATAGATAGTAAACATTTGTTCTTTAGAGCAATCTTGTCATGCTTTGGTTTGGCGGTTTCATCAGGAAAATGAAGCTGTTGTACTTAAGCTGCAATCTTCAGTTTGGTTTTGATGTACTAAACTGTACTTGGTTACAATATGGTAATTTCATTGCAGGCAATAAATTACTGACTGAAAATATGTGTGTTTAGAAGTGTGTAAAGTGATTTAGTAACTAATTATAAGTGTAATCTGTTATCTGATAAACTCAAAAGTGCTATAAATTCAAAACATGCATTTCAGAATTATACTAGGTGTTTTTGGAAAATATGCAATTTATTGTAATTTAGAAGGATTTTATTTTTACTACCACTTTTATACAGTTTTCCATTCCCACACCACTTTTGAAGATGTGCTTTTGAAAAAAATGTATATTTTCTTGGATTTTTTTTTAAAGACACCAAAGAGTGAAACACTTGGTGGTTTGAAAGCTCTATGATGATAGAAGGTAAAAATTTGGCACATTTTTTTCATAAACTTGAGCAATTATACCAGAAAGTATAGAAGAGAAAGTGTGCTGATTTCTGCAGATTACCATTATCATTGGTGGACTTTCAAAACTATGGGTAATAATTATATTTTGCACTAGAAATACAAATTGGTTTCTAGTGTTATCAATAGTTTTGCCATTGATATTTACTTTCTTTGAGACATTCATTAAATTATTGTGAATTAGTGCATACTGTGAAATCTGAATTTTTTTAAGAACACTCATAGATATAAATGTATAATCATAAACATACATTTAAAATATTAAAATAATATTCATCTTTCATACAATGCGTAACCTAAGAAGTGTGTAGGTCTAGTAATTTTCTTCTTCTAATGGCAGCTGTGGAATTTCACCCCATTTGCTTCCTAGCAATCCAATATAGGACAGAGATGTTCTTGCTGGAGCTCCTTGTCAAGTTTTCTGTAGTGTAGTATGTGTTCACAGTACATCCTGCTGTTTGGTTCATTACAAAATGTACATCTTTCTGACTCATAGATTCCTATCTTGTGGAAATGGGCAGCTTTGTTGTTTGGAAAACTCGGTTACTTCATGTCTAGGTTTGTTTTTTGTATTTCTCTCAGTTTTGTTGGATGTTTTTCTATGGTTTTTTTATGCTATCATTTTTGTTTTGATTTTGAATTTTGATGTGCTTTTCAATTTAATCAATGATAAGGTGCTATAATTTTGCCTGTTGTGATAGATCAATTAGAATTATCCAGGGGGCACCACATGGAGGAATCTATTTTCACCTACTGGTCTAGTAATTTCAGTTCTGTTAAATTCCCCAAGTACTGTAAGTGTTAGAGGGAGGACAGACCAACTCACTGTGCTAAGATAATATATTGCTTCAGTTATTATTGAGTTGACATGCTGACATGTTTTGTCCCTGGCTGAATTCAGGCTTAATAGGAAACTCCAATAATGAATTTCATATATACAGGACAAAAGGAATTTTCAGAGTCAGCAAAGGTGATTCTACAGAAATATTGCTAACTTTCAGATAAAAATAGAGTTAGTGATTTACACACTTCAGTGAAGAGCTAATCACAAAAACATATTCTTTTGTCGTTGAAGTAAAAAGGTGGAAATACCCAGAGCAGTACCTTATATATTCCCTAACTTGCCAAAATATTTTAGAACAAGAATTAAATCTCACAAAACCAACCTATAAACTCTCCAAAGTTTCATCCATCTAGCTGATGAGTGAGCAACTTATTCTTTCAAAATACCATAGTTGATAAAATTTTGGATTATTAGGCACTTCAGTTCATGTTTTGCCATGGATGTTTTCAGAATTTCCATATAGAGGAAGCAAGATATATATATATATATATATATTACATTTTTGTTCAGTCTCTACTGTATTGCAAAAGTCTTTATCAATCTTTTAATACTTGATCTATTTTCCTACCAAACTTATGTAAAAGTATATAATTATGCATCTCAAATATTAACACATCCAATGGGGGGCCCGTGAAATTACTAATCATATTTTAATTATACAGCGTGATGTATACAAAACTAACTTATTTCTTTCTTTATTTATTTCAAAATTAATGATGCTAGCCACAACTTATTATACCTCAAATGTAAAGTACTTTTATGAGATTATTAACTCTATTGAAAATGTGGGAAATAATCTCCCTCCTGCACAAGGCATAACTCAACATGTGGTTCCTTGTACTGGCTGCTCCAACTGTGTTGTTCAATATCATTAATCTCCTGTGTAATGTTGTGCAGATCATCCAGTGTCTGGGGGGGAGGGGTGAGTGGCATAAACTCTCTCTTTTAAGCAACCGCATATAAAGAAGTCCAGTGTTGTCAAATCAGGTGATCTCAGTGACCCAGATGTTCTTGGAAATTATTCAGTTGTCAAAGAAACTTTCAATTGGCGCCATATTTGATGTATTGCATGTAGCACCATCTTGGTGAAAATATTAGTGATCCAGCTCTACACTGTCCAGTTGCTGAATAAATTCCATGAAAATCTAGTGATTCTCTGTAGTGTCCACAGTCTGGTCAAAAAAAAATTGTCCCAATATTCTCTGTGTTGATATTGCACACCAAACTCTGAGTTTAACGGGTGCATAGTGCTTCATGAATGACATGTGAATTTGATGGCCCAATAGCATGAGTACTGTGAGTTCACTGAGATGCATAAGCCGAACCATGCTTGAACTGTGAAGCGTGTAATGGACAATATGCCAAGATTTTGTACAATGAACACTGAAACCAATGGCAATACTTCACTCTTTTATCCTTATCTTGTTCCTGCAACTGATAGATAACTGTAACCCTATATGGTTATAGGTGAATACTTTTTGCAGCTCTCTGACACATTGAGTAGGTGTACTCTGCGACAAATGTCTTAATGACTGATACTCCAGTTGTGCTCGGACATCCAAACAAACATGGACGAATGATTTTGCCTTTTTCACCCACCAGAGAGCCAGTTGTTTTGAATTTGTTTACCAGTACCAGTATTGTGTTTCTTTCAGGGGGGGATTGCTAACACCAAATTCTCTCTGATATGCCCTTCAAGTAGCCGTAATTAATTTGTAATGCAGTATTGCTTCACAAGGAAGAGCTGTTGATTTAATGCACATTGGATTTTCAGAGTGATTGGAACGAAATTTGAAAATGGCTGCCAAACATAAAAGCCAACAATAAGGAATAAAGAATAAACATCTGCACATCTCATGACAGGGAATTAAATTCCCAAATATCCCGCTTAATTTGATGTTAAACTCAGGATATTGGGTAAATTTCCAGCCAAATAAATAAAGAAAGAAATATGTTGGTTATATATAAATCACTCTGTATGAGTATCTAGGTTTTCAAAGGAAATGCAAAACTTACGTTATGTGAATTTCTCAAATAATATAGACTATTCTTTGACAATTACTAATTTCTTTTTAATTTATACTGCCATAATCCATAGAGGTTCCATAACCCCCTTCCTACCTCTCCTGAGATCTAGGTATTAAATTTTCTGTATAATTTATATATCCTGGCACTAATTAGACATTAGATGTTATCAGCTACATATTTAAAAACCATTTCTTTCTTTATGTATAAACATGTATTTGCATGTATATGTCTGGTGTTTAACATTGTCCCAATAATACAGACAATTTTTGCTCACACTTAAGCCTATAATATTGTATGGGCAGCCAGTTGTGGCAGTCACTTGCATACCATGTGACTCAGCACACTATCTCTTCTATATGCTATCCCTATACTCTGTCCAGTGAAAGATAATGTGGACATTAACAATAGAACTGCATTTGCAAATCAAGATATACCACTCCACAAAGCATGTGGTGAAAAATTCAATTAAAATTTCCTTTCACTTGTAGCCTAAGCAGCTATATTTAGATAAATAAAATAGACATATAACAAGGATTATGACATATTAGATTTCACACTTATGAGAAACTTTAAATGATTAATGATTGATTGTATTTACATGGATAATATTAATACAACCAGCTTGGCAGGCCAAGGGTGCTACTGAATGCTTAATTGCCAAGAAGTTTAATTTTAAAATCTGTTACGTCTGAAAGTCAAGTGTCATTCAAGCTTTGAGATTTTATTTTCCTATAGCAAAACTTGAACAAATAAATTCTTTTAATTATAAACCTGTATTTTTAACACTGTTTTTCAAGACAATCTGGAAAATGCTACAATAACACAGGTCATCAAGAAAAGTTTACCAAAAAAGAATAATTCACTTATAAGTAAGGTTACAAGTCTATTTTCAATTTTTTTTCTATCATTTATAGTTGTTTATTCAAATTTTCCTTTTTATTTATGTTGTAATTTTTCACGTCCACAAAGATTTCATCAGAAGTGCCTGGTGTATCCACTAATTTAATAGTGCATCAGTGACAGAAAGTTCTGCTTTGTTATGCAAGTTAATCTTTTAAATAAATGAGTGCATTTTAACTCAATTGCACTGTTGTTCCTCAGATGCAGTATTTAATTAAATAAGTTGTGTATGCAACTACTCAATTATTGCTACTTCAGGACCCTTCCCTATGTTCCTCTTCATTTTTGTAATATATGTGCGAAAAGATAAAAATTACAAGCCTTCATTTGCAGAGCCCCAACAGAGGATATAGCAATAAGTGTGCAGAAAATTCAGTTATGTTTTGTTTTGCTTCAGATTGTCCATTAGCGCCAAAAATTTCTTAATCATTACAACACTTTTACTATGCATTTGTTTTGTTCACACAAAAATCACAAATCTTCAAACACTCCTGGATACCATTAATTGTACCAGTTGTATTTTGGCTGTACATTTGGAGATCAAACTAAAGTGTGGACTCTTCAAGTTATATATAAATCTCTTCAACAAGATTAGGGACGTAGATACAGAAAAAGATGTCTCTTGCCATTTCAATTACCATCACTGTTTCAAGTAACCATAATGACTAATTTTTATTCATGGATGTTCAGGGATTCTCAACAAAGAACAAGCTTAAAATTGTGTACCCAAATGTTGAATCAGCATTGAGACCTGTTCAATAGTCTCCACCAGTGGTATATTGTAGATATTTAAAAGTTGTTTGTACGTTGATGGGTATGCAGAAGGGGTTCACAAAAGTCTGTTGTTTCCTGTGCCTATGCGGACAGCTGAAATACAATGTAATATTATATAAGATGGGAGTGGAAAAAAAAGACACGAGAAGAAAATATGTAGCACGTTCTATTGGTAGACTCAACAAAAGGTTTACTGCCATCCCTTCTTATTAAGCATGAATTAGATAAAAGCTTCTTGTAAGCACTTGGGAGGACAAAACTAAAAGGATTTAAATGTGTGAGCACAATTTTTGGTAATATTTCAGCTGCAAAACTAGAATAAGTGTGTTTGTTAGTAGGATCACAGACTAGGGAGCTAAAGCAAGAAGAATAATTTGTATAGCAAGAGCAATATCAAAGTGAGAGCTTAGAAAACCTTAAAATGGCTTTGTGTGAATTTTCTGAGTAAAACAAAGTGCCCTGATTACAGACAAGGAGTATAGGAATTGTTGGAAGCTTAGAAAGAAATTGATTGTTAAATGTCAAACTCCATTTCTTGCACACATTTAGATGTTTTCACAGCCAAATTTGGTGTTGTCAGTATCCAGATTTTTAACTGATGGAATAACAAGACCAGCTCTTCTGGCAAGAGATAGTTAGGCCTCATTGTGATAATTCAGATAAAGTGAATAAAAGAAAAGAAAATCATATATTAAGCACTCCTAACTTTCGATTATGCATCAAATGCAATTCAGATGTTAAGTTTTAAATAGTATTATAATTGCCACAATTCACTGTGTCGCACATTGTTACAAAGCACAAGATCATCTTTTTTAAAGTATGGTGCAAACTGCATATGTTGAGTGCAAAATGAAGTCGCAGGACATTTTCTGCGAGATATTTCTACCTGATGCCATTAACTTTGCTTTATTCTTTAACAGATCCAGATCATTAAGTTCTTGGTTATCTTGTGTTGAGCAAATGAATACACCCTGCTAAACATATAAACCATCATCAGATTCTGGAGACTCTAGTACACTTCCCTCCTTATCTTCTAAATTGATAGGAAGTTCTTTTGTGGGTTTGGGAACTGGAAGTATGTCATTGTGCAGAATTGGGCAGATGGTATATTTGGATAAACTATTGTCCATTTCTTTTCCTCATAATGCCTCCAGAAACAGAAGGTACTATTCAAAGTAACAGTAACTTAAATGATTACTTGACTTCCCTCACACCATTAGAACAGAAAATGGCATTGACACATCGGTAGCCACTTTGCAAGATTTTTACCTCACATACCACAAGAAATGTGTGGAAACCAGAACAGTCTTGCATCCAAAATAATGCTGACATGCCTTTTATACAATTGGAGTTATAGCCTTCTGCCTAGCAAAAGCTATTGAGACTATTAAGTCAGTTATAAGGCATTACTGCTGCTAGATTTCTATTGCAATATTCACTTGTAAGAACAAAGAAGTAGTTGGAAATGTAGCCTAGAAATATGCAAAGGATTTACACTACAAGAGATTGCTCAATACTAAACTCACACAAAACTGGCTGACACTACAAGAGATTACTCAGTACTGAACTATTGCATTACCTTTTATCAATTATATTATTATTCAATTGCATTACTTCATGAAGGCAAGGTGAATCATGGAGGGATGCAATATGGCCCAAGCACTATCTAGTCACCAATATAAGATTGAAATAAGGAACTGATAAATGATACCTAAGTATGCAATGTGGACTGAGTATATTGAATATCAGAGGTATATGTATCTATTAAGCTAGAGCCAACCAACAGGTAGTATTGTCATTTTTGTATTTAGCACTTCAAAATTAACAAATATTTCTTATTTTCATTTCAGAAGCAAAATATGTATAATGCCCTGCTGTTAACTGATGCCCATACCTTCCAAAATTCCATTGAATCCCACCCATACCACTAGACTTATATTTAATTTCAAATAATTTTATATCTAGTTGCTCAACATCACTTCAAGATCCAAAAATGACCAAATTATTCTATCCCTCTACTTTCTGCTACCACACTTTTGTCCATGTTATTTTTATGAAGTTCTAAATGTAGGTTTTGAATTTCTTGCATCACATCTATCTAGCCATTGAGAAATATTTTACTACAAATCATCCTTCATAAATCTGTTTGTTTTATTATATGTTAGACATTTTGATGGTTAAATGTTATAAACTATTGTTAAATCAGCACGACCACTGTTTGAATAATTATGAATATCAATAAAAGTAATGTGTTATCAATATTTACTTAACAAGTTTATAATACAAATGGTATTGAATATTCAGGTGTTTTTGTATTTATCTCTTAAGTGTATAATTGTATTAGATGTTGCAAAATAATTTAAATTAATAAATAGGAGATTAGTTCAGTTCATCCTATGATATGTAGCTCATAGCTTTTATTCTAAATTTTTTGCAGACATGCAATTTTTAAACGTTTACTGTTTTCTTTTATTTCCTAAGCTTTAAATTTGTAACTGTACTTCAAAAGTGCCATAATGAGTGGATATTTGCTTGAAGCACTAGCTTTCAGCATTTTAAACCTATTTTTGAAGGGTGCAATATTGAACAGATTTCTTGTGCAAACATAACTGCAGATGGAAGATATAGATCTTGATACATAGAATGTAGTAGGTAGTTGAAGATTTATTTGTGTTTTATTTAAATTATTGATGTGCACTTAATTTTAAGTAATAAGGCTTGAAATGCATAATAGATCACAATGATAATTATCTTTTTGTTGAGTCATTCCACATCATCCTGCATAGTTTCAAAGTTTTGTCATTCATTTCTCAATTATTTTTATTTATAAATTGCTCTACAAGGAATCACAAGGAAATATGTAATGTAAACCACATAATATTATGTTATGTCTATAGTATATAGATAATATATTTGTCATCTGGTTCCACATTGAATAGATAATTTATTCATTTTTAGAATAGCTCAGTATGTTTGGTGAAAATATCATTTTCATAATGGAAATAGAGAACCTGACATATTTGCATTTCTTGGCATTTTAATACATTAGCAAACCTTTGTTACGAATTTTTCAGAAAATCAATACATAGAATCAATATTTAAAAACCAGCTCTAATCACCACTCTTCAAAAAAAAAAAAAAACTTTGATACACAGAGAAAGATCCATTACTGAACCATATTGTCTTAAAGATTATCTCTGATTATTTGATTACCTCTGCCAAGCACTATATACTGTACCAAAGATGTTGATAGAGCCATTTGACCTAAACATACAAGGTCTGTTCACAAAATATCTGAATTGTTAAAATTCTACACCAAAAGGTATTGTAGCAAAAAGCAGTTGAAAACAGCTCTGACCTTAACAAGGTGCCTCTCATTTCCAGCACAGTTTTCCTTATTTCAGTTGAGTTCTATGCTACTTTCTTTGCAACAGTATTGAGCAATTATTGAGATAATAGGCTATCATGAACAAGGCATTAACATTAATATAAAATAAATCTTTTATTGAGACTCATGAGATGATGAAAAAAGCTTATGAAAATAATTGTTTAAACCATATTCAGTGCTGTGAATGATATATGCAGTTTAAAATGTTTGGGAGTCTGTAGTGATGACCTGCTTCTGATGACACTCATATGGCCAGAATTAATGAAATCATCCATGAAAATTGATGCCTTACTGTTTGAGAAATTGTCACAAAGTGTGACATTTTTATGGGACTGTGTCGCAAAATTCTGACAGAAAAACTTAGGGTGCATCTTATTTTAGAAGTTTGTCCTCGGCTGTTGACACAAGAACAGAAACAACTGCATTGTGATCTGTCAGGACTTCTTAGATTGTGTAAATGAGAATGCAACTCTTATGAATGGAATAATCACTGGTGATGAAACATAAGTCTATGGTTACAATCTTGAGGAAAAGTCCAATCATCGCAATGGATTGGAAAATCTTTCAAGACCCAAAAAAAGATCATCAGGCCAGGACAAAGATCAAAGTGCTGTTAATGGTTTTCTTTAACATTCAGTATGTTATACATTATGAATAACACCATGAATTTCTTCCAGAGGGTCAAACTGTGAATCATTGATAATACTAAGATGTTCTCACATCTGTGAAAGGATGTGAGAAGGGAAAGGCCTAGAATGTGGAGAGACAATTCATGTAACCTACAACTCAATAGTTCATAGTGCATTCATCATTGTTTGTTTGCGACTTTTGCACAAAAATCAAGATTACTGTTCTATCCTGCTCTGCATACTCTTTTGACTTAGCACCTGGGAACATTTTTATTTATTTCCAAAGCTGAAATCCATAATGAAAGGACGAAGATTTGACTCATTCAGGAGATAAAATAAAATTCACAGAACTTCGCACAATTTTGAAAAATATGAATTAGGACTACTTTCAGAATCTCAAAACATGTTGAGAGAGATGTATCATTAAAGAGGAAGATTAGTTCTAGGGAAACAAAGCTCTGTAAGATGCAGTTAAGCCCAGTTTTAAAAAATTAAAAAGTTCAATTACTTTTGACCAGATTTGTTAACTTAAAGTAATATTAAGTCTGATTCTTATCAAAAAGACCAATCAGAGGCATTTCTACTATACATTGATGTCATGGTATAAATTGCAAAATATTCTTTATTCCCAGGACTCCCTAACATAGGGCTGGGGAATTGGCGGTTCCTCATGGCCTTGCACTAATAAGAGTGTATGAGGTCAAGAGAAGGGGAGGAATACCAGTTCAGTGATGTGCTGCTGGGAGCTGAAGAGATGGTAGTCAGAGAAATGTGCTGCCAATGCAACTATTAATATTCTGCTTTCATTAACGGATTGAGAATGAACCAAATCTTAAATCTTTGAACAGATGATACACATGCAGTGCATAATGTTTTGCTTGATGAAACCTCCTTTCCCACATAAGGTGCTAACCATATCTCCAGCTCCCAGCTTTCACAATAAGTGCAGGACATGTACTGCTACTTTTAATCCACATGGGAAGAAAATATATCTCTATCTTAGAAGATGGAAAATCACATTATTTAGTTTGTGGTACAGTTATATTATATGCCACGCATTATGTTAGGAGGCATTTCAGCTATATGTGATTTGTAAACTGTTTTGTTTATAGTTTAGTGCAGATTAAGTCAAGCAAACCTAAATACTGTTGTACAATCTGAAAATGAAATACTCAAGTATTATATGCTTAATTTTGTTTGTAATAAATTGAAATGTAACTAGCAACACATGTATGCCACTTATAAGCTTGTATGCCAATATTGCACTCACAAATGGGAGGGAAATCAGGTAACAAACTGAGGGTTGCTCATGCTAATCCTCCAGCTCCTCAGACCTGCCCTAACAGGAATCTACAAAACACCTTGTGAATGTAGAAAATTTTATATTGGTACTTATCGGCTGCTCCATTAAAAAATGATAATCAGTACATCGACATTTCCTTTGAAATCAGCCAGTGTTCTTCTTCCTCATCCCCTTATGTACTGTTACAGCATCAAGAGATAACTCTCTATTGAAAAGGTCATATGAATGCCTTCTATGACTGCATCAGAAACTTCGCATTTGGCATACCTACCTAAATTGGAAATCACATCACCTGTTTCATAGACACTCACGATTAATAAATAGCTTGGAACAGTATTGGTAGGCCTTAGTTGATACTTCATTAAAAATGACATTGAACTTCAGCTTGGCGAGAGCAAACATATATAACGCCTTTTGCTGTGTAGTTCACATCTGTACTAATGCTGCAACTGTGCTCTCCGGTCCCACACAGTTAAAGCATACCTGCACTGTTAGCATACATTATAAAGACTACATACAAAACATGTTGAATCACTGTTTAAATTGAAAAGTACTATTCTGAAATATATTTATTGGTTTTTCAATAGTAAATTTGTGTTTTATAATATAAGTCAGTAAATCTAAACAAATATTTGCCTTTGTTAATGATATTGTGTTGGTGGCACAGAGTTTGGATTCACTCAAAGAAATATTTAAGACTTTGGAAGAAAAAACAAAATGCATGAGAATGTCAGCTTTGGCATATAGATAGAAGTCTCAAAATGTAAGTTTTGGACGATATAATTTTGAAGGTGTAAAAAGTTTAAATTATCTTGGTACTGTCCTAAATAATGAGAATAGAAGATATTAATAAAAGTAGAATGACTCAAAGTAGGGCATGTTTTGCTTACATTAAATTCTTGAAATCAACCCTACTATATAGGCATTTTAAATTTAAACTTTATAAAACACTTATTAGACCTTTTTGTGACTTATGGATCACAGGTATGGACATCACTCACTGATGAGAATGCTTTAAATAATTTTGAAAGAAATGTTCTAAGGAAAATTTATGACCCTGTGAGAGAAGGTGAGGAATGGAGAATAGAAACAAATAGAGAAGTAGAAAGCATACTTGGAGATGAGAATATAATGAGATTTGTGAAGGCACAATGATTGTTTTGGTTAGGATATGTAAAATGAATGTGTGAGAAAAAATACCAAAGAAGTTGCTCTAAGGTAGTATAGAGGGAAAGAGAAGATATGGAAAACCAAGAAAGAGAGCATACAGGACTTGGAAGATTTGAGAATTATTACTTCATTGTGAGTGACATCTTTATTTCACAAAAAGGAAAATGTTTGCATTGTCAACAATTGAAGCTTAGCCTGCAGGAAGCACACCGTAATCATTAAAGTTTAAAATGGAATTGGTGAAATAAAACTTAATATAAAATAATATTATTCTACAATAATTGCATATTTCTTGGATGACTAAATTTTTAAGCTAGCGTGTTAATGAAAAAAAAAAAAAGTTAATTTTTCATATTTTCAGGAAGCATTTTAAAAGCAATAAACCTGATGTGGAATGGCTCATTATGTACAGTTTTCTTAATGATTTTTGCAGTCTTAAGATTTTCATTGATTCATTTTTAATATAGCTTAATACTACAATATGCTGCTTTAAATGTGAATGTAAATACTTTTTTGTGGATCTTGCAGCAGAGAATATTTATATGCTGTGCTGTTGCTTGGTAAACTTTGAAAGCAGCACACACATAATTAGAATCTATAAGATGCAGAAAAAAATGCAATTTTATATTATAAAACATATTATAAAGAGCATCACAGCATAATTTAATGTTTTATGTTTAAGTACATAGTTGACATTTAATTTTTATTTTATGTTCCTTTGTAGCACTATTATTTGATTGTAGTTAAGTAGCATCTGCCTCTTTTTTTACTGTAACTAATTCGTAGAATTATGAGTGAAAAGACTTCATGTATAGCTTGGAGCAAAAAAGACTTTAAACTTGATAGAAACTGATTGTGTTTTTCTTTATACAAAAGTTACTAGCAAGACAAGTATTTGGGTTCAAACAAACATATTTGCACCAAAATCCCTTGAGGAGTATTTAGATGCCCCTTACTATACTGGTGATATTTGTCTGCAAACTTCTGCAAATGTGCATGTCTGTCTATGCCATGCCAACTCTGCCCTTTAATATTCATCCCATCAAAAATGACCAAATATACACAACCTCTGGACATGCATTTCTTCAGGTAGTATAACATCTAACCCAAGAGAATAACAGACTTAATTAAACTATGTTCCAATAACCTGCAGCCAAAATTGCATGACAGGTTCTTTATCATGAAATAACATCCTGTCATCTACAATCAACTATCTACAGTGTTTCATTATGCATATCAGACACAGCTATGATAGTGGTGAACCTGTAGATAGCTTAAAGTCTCCTGGATATTCCAGTAGTAGACTACTGATGAGCCAGAGATAGGTATATGTAGTGAAGAATAAATTATTTGTTTAAAATGATAGTTTGACATAATTACAATATATTGTTTGTATAATAATTTGTAATTGGCAACACCTAGAAATTGGCCAGGATCAGAAGTAGAGATGGTTACTATTTTATAATGTTTCTTAGCATATCAATAAATAAATAACTTAGAATAGTAGCACTGACATTACAGAATGTGAAATTATGGTATTAATAAAACTTACTCGTGTTAACTATGTGCTTTGTAGTCATGCTTATTACTTTCAGCATTTTGCTGAAAGTCGGTCCTGGTGGTCTAATGGTAATCGTACTTACTTTGTAAACCATAAATGCGGGTTCAATTCCGACCAGGGTTGATGGGTTTTTTTAATGTAAAAGTCCTAAGTATGGCTTCCTTTGGAAGAGAAGTAAAGCCATGGTTCCTGTGCCATAGATTTACTGCATGTAAAAGAACTTCAAGCCTGAAAGAAGTTGACTCTGAGCAAAATTTATCAACCGTTTCATACTCTGAATTGAATGGAGTGCTGATGACCTCAGATGTTAAAGAGCATCCATAAATAAAACAAATCAGCTATTTTGCTGAAAAATCCTCACTTGCATTTATAATTAAGATATTTGCTTTATGAGTGCCTTCTACAATGATCTCAGCTTTGCAGAAAATTTACACTCACCAGCTCATTCAGAGGTACATACTGTTCTTATAAAGGAAATTTAATAGGTACAGATGTTTAAATTGTGGATTAGGCTACATATCACTCAAATTTCACTAATTTCCTACAGCTTACTTGAATACATTTGGAAGGTGATTGACTTCATCTTCAGCATGGATTCATTATCAACTTTCCCACATGGTTTGCAGATGTTGCTCTGTAGGTTTTACATATGGAAATAAGGTCATTATGTTTTGGGAAATCAGAATTAACCAGCTTTCCTTTATTTTTGTATATAAATACATTTTCCCAGACTGTCTGTTCTATTAACCTCTGAACTGCAGTATATATTTTATATTTAACAAAATCATCATAAAGATAGCAAAAGTGAAATGTTAATCTAATATGTGTTTGGGAATTGTATTTGTATGTAAGAGTGCTCTGTAATAACTTTCAGAAAATGTTTTCATTAGACATTCTTACAACAATAGATTAAATTAAATTTGAAAACCAATGAAAATCTATGGAACTTTCGATTGTTTATTGTTGATGGTGCATATTTTCTTAGTACATTGTAATTTTTTTAGTAATATGTTTGTTTTATTGAAACATATGAACATCATCTTAAATACACAATATAACTGGAAACCTCTTTTTTTGTGTGAGTGAGTGAGAGAGAGAGAGAGATATTTCAAGTGCTCAATTCATAAACATAGTTACATTACTTAAATGTAAATTGGAAGTTGCACAGTGAAGCCAATCATATTAATTGATATCATTGTATGATTCAGTTGAACTACACACTCTTAAAGCTTCACTTACTTTTCATAAATGTATGGAACCGGTTTCGAGAACATTTAGTTCCTATCTTCAGCCAGGCTAAAGTTCAACTGTCGGATCATTCGTTGAGCTGTGGGAATGTATATTCTGCTCTGGTGGCGGTGTGATAAACTTGTAGTTTATGTTTTCATCCCCGACAATGTCGAAGTTCATTATGCTGTCTTTGTATTTGTAGATGCAGATTTTCTCCCAGGTTGCTAATTCCGTAGGTCCTTGAACTGATTTTAATAATTTTATAATAAATAAATAAATAATAAATGAAACAAAATTATTAAAATCAGTACAAGGACCTACGGAATTAGCAACCTGGGAGAAAATCTACATCTACAAATACAAAGACAGCATAATGAACTTCGACATTGTTGGGGATGAAAACATAAACTACAAGTTTATCACACCACCACCAGAGCAGAATATACATTCCCACAGCTCAATGAATGATTCGACAGTTGAACTTTAGCCTGGCTGAAGATGGGAACTAAATGTTCTCGAAACCGGTTCCATACATTTATGAAAAGTAAGTGAAGCTTTAAGAGTGTGTAGTTCAACTGAATCATACAATGATATCAATTAATAGTTACATTATTTAAAAATATTTAAAAATACTCACATGTGTCACATATTTCATTTCATTTAATTAATTAATAGTGTGCCATTAATTTTTGTGGTTTAATTTCAGTAGTAGTAGTAGTTACTAATTATAATTATTATAAAAATGTGCTCTCTCTCTTGTGATGCGTTGGGTTGCAAGAATTCTAATTTTGTTCCCCTAATATCATACAGTAATGCCATAAATTACTTCACTTCATCAATTAATAAGACCTTAATTTGGATTTAGTATTCATTATGAAAGTTATTCGAGTTGTTGAAGAATTTGCTTAGTTTTTGCAGCTCCTGCATGACAGATTTTTTGAAATTCAGTTTTTGGACAAAAAATTATGAGCTATTGCAGATTTTCCAGTGTGTTTGTATTTAACATTTGTTATGTGCTCCTTGAAAAGAAGAGCAATATTTCTTATGGTTTTACCTTGTGCAGTCATTAAAACTGATTTTATATATACTTGCAGTTAGATGGAACAAATCTATCCTTTATGTCAGTTTTTAGCAGGTTCTTTAAGTTGTATTTGTGTAAGAGAGCTAAAAAATTTTGTAATCTTTGAATAATTTTTTAAATTGATCCCAAAGGTGGAAAGTAACTTCTGATTTAAGTGCTCTTCTTTGTAGCATTTCCTTCTGTACAAATATGAAATCAGCTGTTTTCAAGGAGCACATGAAAAATCAAATATAAATATACTGAAAAATCTGCAATAGCACTCACTTTGGTCCATCAACCATGAATTTCGAAAAGAACCAAACCTTTAAAAGAATTCAGAGGCCAATAAAACTCACAGTTAGAGAAAATGTATTTATATATAAGAATAGAGAAGAAATGGTTAATTTTAATCTTGCAAAACATAATTACTTCTCCAAATTTGTAAAACCTACAGAAAATCTGCAGACCATGCTGGAAAGTTGGTAATGAATTCATGCTGAAGATTAAGGCATCCACCTTTGAAATATGTCCAAGTGAGTGGTTGAAAATTAGTGAAGTGATATCTAGTCTAATTTACAATGTAATGCTACATTTCAAAGTGAAAATTATCACAAATTAAAAAGCAACATTTTTTTGCTTGAGCCCAATTACTTTCCTTGTAAGTAGATTTTAAGGGCAATAGGTATGTTATAAACTGATATACAAATTAAAAGTTTTCTCCTTGCAATTAAGAAAATATTCAATTCAGTCAGCTCTGAACAGTAGAGCTGTTCTGTTCAAAATCAGAAAGAGTAAACATCCATGGGTGGATGAGCACATTAAGGTGCAGACTGGGGTTCGATTCCCACCAAGACCATCCTCTATGACAGGTATTTTCCAGGTTTTTCCTCAGTCCTCATAAATGTCAAATATTAGAAAGGTACCCTACATTTAGGTATGCTTCCTTCCTTAAAAAAAATATCTTTTCCTAATTTATTTTATCTCGGGTATCATCAGTGCCCACTGCATGTGATGCCTGAGTAGTTAAAATGGAATTTTGTGCATTGAGATGTTGATTTAGTGAGTCAATCACTTGAGCATGTGACACATTCAGAAACCTTATTTCTTTACATGCCATAGCTTTCTTCTCTTTTGCCAAATTTAAAAAAAAAAAAAAAATCTGACACCATTAATAATAGGAACTTCATTCCTTTTTCTGGTGCAGACTGATAAAAGAGAAGCAAGTGAAATGAGGATAGTGACAGCTATCAGCAGCATAAACTCAGAGTACACAATTTTACTATTACTGCAGATTGCATTTTAAAAGTTTAATAATTAACAGAATTAATTTATGATATAGGCATTTTGAAGTTTGTTATGACAAAAGTTTTTTGGCTTATCCATGTGAAACTTAATGATAATACCCATCCAATGTTTCGAAAACCCTGCAATCCTCCTCGAAGAGTTGTCTTGAAAATTGAAATGTGTCAGAGGGTGGGAGTGTCATAATATGTTAACACTCTTTGGCATGTTACCAGACTGATTGATGGAAACTTGTCCTTGAGAGGATCCTAAGAACAATAAGCAAATGTTATTGATTTTTATGCTGTCATCTCTCTTAGAAGTTGTTGGCATGTTTGAACATTTTTAAAGTATTTCTAATTAATCTCAATTTGTATTTGTGTACTGAAGCAATTTTATTGGTTTGGTCATATGATATAGTATGTTTTGTTGCAATAGCATGTTCAGCTGTAACTGATTGAAAAGTATGTGTTTTTTTTTCTGCTCATAAATGTTCCTTAACTTTGCAGTTAATGCTACTTTTTGTTTAAGCACTTTTGTACTGGAGGAGCTAATGGTAGTGATGGATTTTTCACTTTTTTGAATCATGTTATTAATATGCAGCATAAGCTGAAAAACCTTTGCCATGAATAGAATTAATGCTCAAAAAATGTATGAACTTCCAAAATTGTGCACCAAAGAAATGTCATTGCAAAATGTTTGGAAATTTGATTAGCTCTAACCTTGACGAGACACTTACGTACCGCAATTTCATTTGAGTTCCACATACTGTCTTTTTAATATGTTATGTTATACAATTATTGAAATCATGAGCTACCATGAGCAACATATCAACATTAAATTTTCCAGGAAACTTTGTAACCCTTTATGGAGATTCGTGAGGTGATGAAAAAAACTTGTGGAAATAGTTGTTAGCCATGCTCAGTGCTGTGAGTGATACATGTATTTTAAAGTGTTTGGGAGAGTTCATAGTTGACTATGTCTATCCCAACACCCATCGACATCAACTGAGGATGCTCAAACTGCAAAATTAAATCAACCATGAAAATCAATGCTCACTGTTTGACAAATTGGCAAAAAGTATAATATTTCTGCGAGATTGAACCATGAAATCCTAACAGAAAAGCTTGGTATGCAGCAAAGTTTGTCTTTCAGCTGTTCACACAACAACAGAAAGACAAACTGCATAGAAATCTGTCTGGAGCTCTTGGATTGCATTAATGAGAATGAAAGTTTTATTAATACTATCATCACTGGTGATCTATGGTTCGATGGTGAAACAAAAGTCCAGTTGTCATAATGGGCTGGAAAATCTTTACCAAAACCCAAAACATATTTTCAGGTCAGGTGAAACATCAAAGTGCTGTTGTTTTTCTCTAACCTTCAGGATGTTATTCATCACAAATTTCTGCCAGAGGGTCAAATTGTGAATTGCTAATATTACCAGGATGACCTCAGACATCTTTGAAAAACATGAGAAGGAAGAGGCCTAGAATGCGGCAAGGACAGTTTAGGGACCCTGCAACATGATAGTTCACCATTGTTTGTTCATGACTTTTATGCAAAATAAGATAAATTTTGTTCATCACCGTCCATATTCTCCTGACTTAGCACTTACAAACTTTTTTTATTTTCAAAGCTGAAATTCAAGATGAATGCGCAAAGATTTTACTCAGCTGAGGAGATAATAACAAAATTAACAGAAAATGCATAAGGACTGGTTCAGAAGCTCAAATGCTGTTGAGAGAGGAGTATCAATGGAGGGGGGTATTACTTCCAGGGAGCTCAGTCAAATGCAGGTAAATCCATATTTTAAAAATTTTCACAAGTTTTATTTTTTTAACAGACCTCATTTATGTTTTTAAAAGGACCAGAAATTTTGGAATGAAAGATTCCTTTTTAATGCACTTAATTTTTTAAATATTTTATGGAGAATGAAGACAAATCTAGCCAAGAAGATCAAAATGGTGTAGCAAGATGGCAGATCAGCTCCTTAGCAGTCATGTAAAGCAATCATGGCTTTGATGGTCACAACTAGGGAGCTTGAGTGTCAAGAATGGGTGAGCCACATAAGCCAGCAGCTGAAAAGCAGTAAGTTATATTTTTATTATTTTTTGACTTGTAACGGAAGTCCATAAACTTCTCAATAAACTTCCATGATAATGGGACCAAAGCAACAGATGTGCGCTGTCCATCCAAATTTTCCAATCCATAACTACAAGAGCATGATCTATGTATTTGGACTATACACTATAATGATAGAGGAAGTGGAATGCTTGGTATAATAATAATTTTTTGTGTTTACAAATTATTTATTAAAATTTTTAGCATATATGCTTGGCATTAGTTCATGGATACATAAGTTTAAATGGCCAATAGCTGTACTCACATAATTAGCTTTTAATAGAAAAATATCCAAAAGTTAAGATTATAAATTTATCTGTGTTCATGTTTTCTAAACACAGTGAAACCTGTAAGACAACTGGCTTGGTCCCAATTTTTTTTTCTTTCTCTCATTATGGACATATTTCCATGTTATTTAAGTATGAAGTTAAAATGAACCAGCTCATCTTAAAAATATAAATAGATAGCAAAGCATTCTTTTAATCTTGCCATTACACATTTTTTATGTGCGTAAAAAGAGTGATTTTATAGGAAGTGCCCTGAAAATGAACCTGCTCATCCCCATTATATAAATGCTTGAGTGAAATTCTTATAAATAAGTTTTCATTTTTTCCTGCCACTCATAAACAAGAAATCTGTTAACATTACTTATTTCCTCACACACAATTATGTGCATGATTCTGAACCTTATTAATAATCCATTGCAAGCTTTGAATTCAAGTTATTTAGCTTTTTCGCCAGCTCAAGAGTTTGATCCTGCAAAATAAGTCTGGAAATAGGTATATTCTTCAAACAGGCATAAACAAAGCATTCCTGTAGCAGTTTGTACTTCTCTTCGCAGCCCTGCTACAGGGTTTTCAGTAAAAACTATCCCATATGCAAGATGTTTTTTATTCTCAGCAGGGGGCATGTCATAGCTGCCCAAGAACACTTTAACTTTACTTCTAAAATTGTATATAAAATCCTATCTCATATAAGATGCTAGAAATGTTGTCCCCTTCAGCTAAACAGGCATTGTATCAGGAGATACTTTTAAGTTCAGTCACTTAGGCCTGGAACATTTTCTTCCTTTAAAAACAATACTCCTTTCCCAATTTATCATTTCATCTCATGTATCACCAGTGTCACTGCCTGTGGTACCTCAGTAGTAAAAATGGACATTAAACACTATTCAGAAAAAATAGTTCAGCCACTGTAAGTTTCTGATTTTATTTGTGATATTTTCCTTTAGTTTCTTCATTGTGCGAGGGTTTGCTTTATAAGCTCTGTCCTTCAGGCAACTCCACAGGTAAAATTCACATTTGATGTTACAGACATACTGGCCTGGTGCTGCAGTCATGCCTCCAGCAAGAACTCAGAGAATAAAGGCAAATTCCTAGTCCCAAATGCCAATGAGCTAGAAAGTATTAATGAGGGGTGTGCATGGAAAACATATGAAACATCGGATAAAACAATATTTACCCTAATGTCATTTATTAAAGACAAGCTATTGGACAGGCTTATTTTGCTTACAAAATAAAATTGACTACCAAATGAAAGTCATAATTGTAGACACAAAGCAAGCTTGGAAATAAACAAAAACATTATTAAGGAAGATTGTGGTTGGAAGATCCCATCCTCACCGATAGTGCCCGAGATATATTGTGCAAGATAATGGTGTGCACTGTAAATGCAAATTAATCTGTAGTGACTGCAATACATGCATTGATTCCAGTATTAAAAGGAATATGTTTAAACACATATACAGCATATGTTAATTTCAGGTTCGCTTTGAACAACCCTATCCTGAAGATATTAATGGCTTAATAATAGACACTGAAGATGTTTCTGTTCTAAATGAAAAGGATGAAATACTAACCCAAGTGAGCAAATAAAGTTCCAACTGTTCTGGGCCCCTATCAGAACACACACACACAAAAATTCTTGCGAATTTTTGGGTATAATTAAGGGAATTTACACCACAGGAGAATTTGAAGTTGTGATTGCTTGTTTTTGTTCATTATGACTGTTCTCTCTGATTTACAATTTGTACATCTCTGCATCAATCCAACTTGATGTTCCAAGCTGCTTTCTTCATAGTGATTCGCGACTGGAGGCATGACTGCAGCACCAGGCCAGGCTGTCTGTAATGTCAAGTAAAATCATTCAGAGTTAAATGTGGTGAGTGAGAGGACCATACATCAGCACTAGTCACTCAATCTTCAACACCTCCTTAATTTTATTCATGGACTCCACTGATATATGAGCAGTTGCAGAAGCCACCCATATGATTTCACTTCTGTAAGCTGCTTAAAAATGGGGTTAAAATGTCCCTTTGGTGCCTTTCTGCATTTATTGTTGTCTCATAAAAAATTGGACCAATAATATTCCTTTCACAACAGCACACCAAACTCCAGCTTTCCTATCATAAAGAGGGGTTTCCTATACATCATGTGGATTTTTGGTATACCAGTAGCACATGTTTTGTTTACATGTCCTGTCAGGTAAAACCAGACGTTGTCTGAAGAGAACAGAAGCATTGGATCCATTAAACATTCATTCCCAGATGAAAAAAAAAACACTTAAAATAATGAACTCTTGCAATTGGGTCCCCTTGTTATAAACAATGGACATGTGTACGGTTTGAGGTTTAAACAATTTTGTTGCTCTGTTTATAGAACCAACTGAAACCCCCATTTCTTCTGCTAATTTTGGGAGTGATTTTGTTGCTGAGCATTCAAGGTTTGCACCAATTTCATATAGTATCCTCTGTTAAAACTGAATGTATCTGCATGTTTTTTTATTGTGCACTGATGGAGTAAAATCAAATTTATTCACAATATCGTGAATTACTTTTCTGGGAAAAGACAATTGATCAGGGAACTGCACACAAAAATTCACTTGCTCTAGAGTTAATTGTCCCATCTTGGCAAAGCTCAGCTACTGCACTGTTTCGAGCAACGTTCAAGGAAGGGAGGGGATACTTATAGGGAAAGAATGGGGAGTGCCACTAGCAGCCAACAGGATTTAAAACATTATGCATGAAGAATAGTTTTTACATGAAAGCTTTGTATTTTTCTATTTCTCACTATTATTGACCACAAACTACTTACAATGCAATTTTTTTTATAAGTGTCACACCAGAGTTTTCTAGAATTAGCTTAACATTATTTATGTTATACTCAATTTCTTCTTTTTCTTTAGTTTGATTATCATTTGGTGACAGTACAACATTTTTACTGGACATTGTTGATCAAGAAAATCATGATTCTTTGTTCTGCTTAGCTACTCATAACAAGATGAACAGCTAGAATGATGTACAAAAGGCCTCTTCAACCTAGTCATTAAATTACTAAAAACCCAAAGCATTCTTGCAGATTGTTGCAAAGAAACTCAGTTTTTATGAGAGTCCCAATATGTATTGTTGCTTCCTTGAAACTATGTTTCAAAATACAGTTTACTGCAAAGAGTATGTTCAAGATTATGGTTTACATTATAAGCAGTGGCAGACTATTTCCATTTCCACATTCAACACCTCCATTCATTAAGCAGAAAATAACATGCAAGACATTATTATGTTTCCTGCTGGTACCAATAAAATTTTTCAACTTAAGCACAGTTCTGGAATATTCAGGTTTCACTGTATTTGTTTTGTCATTTCTTAGAATGGATGTACTTTGCAAAAAGCTTGAATATTCCCATTATGGTAAAGATATACAAGTAAACTTTATAAGGTATTAGGTAGAGGCTGAAATATTTTGTTTTTGAGGTGTTTCCTTCTGTTTTTAACTGACCCCATGTGGTAAACTCTAACCCATTTTGTATCAATTCTACCTCGGTGATACCGGAAATAATGTGCAATGCACACAGTGCATGCACTCCCCATTGAATGGACTTGAATAGTTTTTATTTCCTACATAAATATTATGAGTTATTCCAAACAAGTCAGTACAAGTTTACAATAATTGTATAAACATTTGTATGGAAGTGATTTAAATGAATGAAGAAAATGTCAGGAGAAACCAGTGACTTAAATAAAAGACTGTTCTTTAAAATTTAAACTTTGCATCTCAAATGTTAACACATCATTGAAAGGACCATGAAAGTTAAATTACTGCCCATATTAGAATTATATGTAGGTTTTCAATTGAAGTACCAGTATACAGTATGTGACTTACATTATATGAATTTCTTGCATAATATAAACATTTGTTTGCCTTTGATTTCTTTTTTTATTTTACCATAATCCAGGGAATAGTTGCGGTGCTTTTGTCCCTCTCTCCCGAGGCCTGTTCATTTTATTTGTTTATTATTTACACATGCTGGCATTAAAATGATTTTAGATGTTATCAATTAAATATTTAAAAATTTTCTCTTTCTTTATGTTTTTTTTAACTTTATCCTAATAATGCAAATGCTTTTTATTCATACCCAAGCCTAAAACACTGCTGCAACGATTCCATACTTAACATGTGAGTCAGCACATTATCTCCTCTATATGCTATGCTTACACCATGTCTCCAAATAATTGATATTTTGCAAATTAAATTCCATATAGATAACTGCAAATACAAACATCAGGTGCAAGACAGAATACAGACATTGCTGTTTGTAATATTTATATAATCTCAAAATTCTAGGGTGTGTTTTGTTAATCTCATTAATATTAAAAAGAAAAATTATTAAAAGAATGTTTTCTAAGCAAACTACTTCAGGCCTGAAGGCTAATTGCAGTTTTCAGCCTTATTTAATAAAATTTCCCTTCTCTGCATAATTAAGGCCACAATTGGTATATAGCAATGCTTCTTAAAAGTTTACAAAATTTTATGTAAAAAAAATGCTTGAAAAATTTCCCATGCACTGCAAAGAAATGCATCTCTACTAAACATTTTGAATACCAGTTAAGTAAATTAGTTCTGTACACAGTATATCTCTAATTGTTCTGTACACAATATATCTCTAATTTTTCAACAAATTAACTGCAGTTGTACAAATCTCAAGCCACTAACATTCACTTCATACAACACTTGTCCAAAATCACTACCTCTGTAAATAAATAATCACATTTTGATGTACTTTTGTTTATAAACAAGGCCAGCAAGATAACTATACTGGTCCCCTTTATCTGTTATTTCCTTTGTTGCAATTCACAGCATTTTGTCACCCTTTTCTTCATTTCCATAATCATATTCATCATCATAAGTGTACGAGACATCATCATCTTCCTCCTCTTCTAGAGAATCTTCAGATTTGTCAGGACAGTTCAGACACCTGTAACAGAAGTGGAACAAATGTAAAAATATAGCATTAAAACTTGTGTATAGGCATACAGTACAAGAAAAAGTGTTTGAAATATACCTAAAATAACAGATAGTGAAATAGACATTATTAGATGATGAAAATACATTAAAAACTAGTTTGCCACCCACACACCTACCCCAGAAAGTGCATCCACTTTTACAGCTGAAATCAGATCAAGGAGGAGAAAATTGCAACATAGTATGCTGAAATCACAGTTGTACCAGCAACAAGAAATGAGCTGAATGAACCAAACTACAACCATGACCACTGAGATTTAAACATTATCTGTATAGATACAGTCCATCAGATATTATAAGAACAAACAATATATGCTTTTTGATTGTGTATAATCAAATTCACTAGACAGCAGTAAACAGAAGCAGGGATAACGATAAAGCTGGTATATGCAGCTTTAAGGAAATTTGTTCCAACCAAGTATTGAAAAAATAGAAACTGTTTGAACATGTCTAAGTAGGAAGTCTAAACTTACCTGCTCTCATTGATACCGTAGTTGATGCATGTGTCACCAACACACTCACAGCAACCATCATGGAACCACCTATAGCTCACAGCTCCTGTTGACTGACATGATAACTTGCATTTGTTGAGTGACATACACTGGCTCATGTATGCTACAGTACAGTTCAAGGTGATGATGTTAGTGGGCACGACCTTTGGCTGTGTTGTTTCTACAAAATAATAATAAAAATTGTTGTAAATTTGATGTTTTTAAATAATGCAACAAAACATATTTCTCCCTCTCTTTCAGGTTTATTTTATTTTATATTTTATTTCAGTTTCAAATAAAGTATAAAATCTATAATTAAATTATTGTATGACTGAGTCATACTACATGCACTCTTGTGGCTTCACTTACTTGCAATTAAAAATGTATTTAGCAAAGAACTGGTACCAAAAAAAAGTCCAGAAGTTCAAGAGGCAAAAATTTATTAAAATAACATTTTCAGCAAAAAAAAATGATAAAAGATAATTTTTAAAAAATTCATATATCACCCATGGGCTATGTACAAATTTTAAAATATTTTAAAAGATTTTATATGATTTACTTCTGTTCACATTTCAAGTTAATATAAAATCTATTTTTTGCTATTATCAAATGCTATTTGGCAACATCTTGTATACCACCATGGGTGGACGAGCACATTATGGCAAAACTCTTGAGTGAGAGGTCTGGAATTCGATTCCTACCAGGACTGTCCTCCCTGACTGAAGTTTTTTTTCAGGTTTTCCCCAGTCCTCGTAAATAAATGGCAAATGCCAGGGAGGTACCCTAAACTTAGGCCTGTATTGCTTCCTTCCTTTAAAAACAAAAATCCTTTCCTAGTTTAGCATTTCATCTCATGGTCATCAGTGTCCACTGCCTATGATGCCTCAGTAGTTAAAACTGGCATTAAACACTATTAAAAAAAGAATCTTGTATAGTCATTGTCAAAAGAAGAACTTGCAATTTTCCCAGGGACAATCCATTATCAGCAACAGAGAAAAGTCCTGTCCTGTGTTGCCATTACTCTCTAGAAATGATAAAAGAAAATAAGATGTTTGATCTGGCTAGGAATTTAAAAAAAATTTAACTAACAGATAACAGTATTTGCATCATTGCTGCCATCAGTAACTAAGGAAAGTGACTTCTCTTTCAAAAGCTCTTCTATTCTTGCATTACCTAATTTCTGTGTAATTTTAGAATAAGGGAACATTGCTCTAAATTAATTTCCTACATGGTCAGAAACAGCAAATGGAATATTATGCTGTAAAAGAAATAATGTAAAAAATATTTGGCATTCGTAATATTTTTTTCATAATTTTTAACAAGAATGATGAAATAGGCTTGTTTTCTAATTTTACTTGCCCATACATGCGTGCTTCTGAGAATCAATCATGTTAACCCCCAAGTGCCACAGAAAAATTCACAAACACACACTGCAGAACACGTGGTTTTCACTAACATATGAAAGAACTATGCATGGCCATTCCATTGTGTAACCATCTCAATGTTTTGTAACAATATCTTGTTGATAGTGATTGCATCTGAGAACTGATATGTTTCATTTAAGAAAACTTAAAAAATGAAAATACTACACTTATACACCTAACAGATAAATATAGCACTCAAATAACCTAATACCACACATCTATACTCCATCATGTTTGTAACACAGACTCCAGAAGTGACAATTTCAGTTTAGTTGGTTTGCTTTACATTTGCTTCATTTGTCTTCTGGCATTCCAATACAGCTCAACTATGTTACTGTTATTATTATTTCTTAACGGGTAGTGATCTCCCCATTTCAAAGTAACATTTTAGAAGTATCTATGTTTGTAATTTTTAATAATATTTTATTTTTCTGATTTTTGACAAATATCATTTCTTATATGGCCTGATCTACACAATCCTACCTCTTATAAAATTCATTTGAGCTGCTTCAATTATTCATTCTTCGTTCTTATTCAAGACTTAAGATTTACTAGCATACAGTAATATTAACTTACTGTATTATAAAATCTTAACAGCATTTGTTTTCTAATTTGAAATTTCTTTTTAAAACTTTATTTACATAATTATATCTTTGAATATGATTATCTATTTCCTCTCTCTTTACATTATTTATTTTACAACCTAAATATTTAAAAGATCTCACTTGTTCAATGTCTTGCCTCGTATAACAATTTTTGCACTTCTCATGTATTTCCCTTCAAAAGCTACTTCTTTAGTTTTGTCCTTAGATATGTGCACGTAATACAATACTATGATATCTGATAATATTTTAGAAGATTTCTGAATACCATCTTCTTTGTCAGAAATTAGGACTTGATTGTCGGTATATATTAAAATTCCTAGTTGTTTATTCTGGTTTATTGCATATTATACTTGTTTACCTTGGTAGATTTTTATCTTTTGCAGATGGCTATGAGGCAGTTGTGGCCAGATTTAGTTGAAAGATTGTTGTTAATTCTTTTCTTGGTTTGCTTTCGTTTGTACAAGGAGACGTGTGTTTTCCATGTTTTTTTTTATTTTTTGTTTGTGAACTATAAGTTATCATTGTTTTGGTGGAACGAATATTGATTCCTGTTTTGGCTGGGGAATCAGCTATTTCATTTCTGGTTAGACTGGCACATGAGGGTACCCAATAAAAATGGGTTGTTTTATGCAATTTGGTGCAAGTTTTGTTTATTTGCCATATTTAACTGACTGTTGAGGAGAGAGGCATTTATTGGATACTACTGTCTCTAAGGCTGATGTAGAATTTGCTAACTTTGATCTGTAAATCATTTGTTATAATGCAGTATAGATGGCTTTGCTCTGGTCTTCTTCTCACCAACTGCAATATTGTGAGAAAAGAATGTTGAATACACTCCGACACCAGTGAGTATCTTATGGGTAT
The DNA here is from genome assembly GCA_030762175.1 of Metallyticus violacea. NCBI lineage: Eukaryota > Metazoa > Arthropoda > Insecta > Mantodea > Metallyticidae > Metallyticus > Metallyticus violacea. The sequence continues at coordinate 10,897,597 of CM060832.1, read as the reverse complement.
CTTTCTGCTAATGCACTTAGGGCTGTTTGAACAATTTTGTTTGTTGACTTTGTCTATTCATGCTGTATGACTGGCAATTTAATGGGATGCTGATTGATTTTTAGTTGCAGAAAATCTTGACTACTTTTCTTTGGAGATATTTGGGGGTTTAAGGATGAAGAAATCTGTGATTTACATTTATATAAGACTTTAGTTTAATGTAAGAAATTGCAGCTTGTTTGATTTCTAATTTTATAGGTAAGTTAAGTGTATTAAGTTGTAGTGTCAAAAGTTTCATTGCTCCAGTGATCAATCTCAGAACACTGTTTCAGATAGTTTCTAGTTTCTCTATGTTTGCACTAATGGTATTAGTCATTACTTAAGTGCCATATTTCATTATAAGTTTGATGTATGTTCTGCAAATGTTGTTCAGTGTTTCTTGTGCATTTCCGCATGTTGCTTCTGCTATGCATTTCAAAAACTTGAAGTGATGATTTCATCCCCTATATAGTTGCCAGTTGGTGTGCACAGAAGGAAGCAGGGTTAACATTTTTTCTTTCATTTTCTTTCTCAAAGAATTCTCTTTCCCCCAAATTTTTTTCCCTCTACATGTTAATTATCCCTTAGACTGAATCCTTAATAGTAAAGGGAAGCAATAATAACTATGCATAATCCAGAATAGTTTGCAGGTTTATCACTTCATTCCTGACCTGCTTCATGATTGCTGCATTCTGACATGACTTATTGTCTAATCAGTTTTTAGGGCACTCCACTTGAGAATGGAAATACATTTTGTGCTTTTGGTTTTGCGGCCTATACATGATTATCTAACAATAAGATCCTTTTTTTACAATGCTTAGACTGTAATTGATATCCGAAAGCCCTACAATGTGTCCCTGCTACAAATTCCAAGTTTGTTATGTCATTAGCAATTATTTGTTGCTTGCCACTGCACCTACACATGCTATAGACTCACTTTGATGCTTTCCACACGAATTTTTCTGCTAAGTCATTACCACATAGCAATTAAACAGTTGAAAATTATCCCAACTTGATGGGGTAACTCTGCATATTTTCCTCATAGATAAGAACTTAAAATGCATTTTACAGTAATACACTGCAATATAAACCATGCCTTATAAATTTCAATCATTTTATATGTGCAGTGTGGACACTTACGGAATTCATATTCAGTGTGCGGGGAAGACAGAATGTCAAAATCGACGGGGAAGGTGAATGTGAGCCATCGCTGCAGTGTATCAGGTTCTGACATGAGGGCCTTGAACAGAGCAGGAATTGGATCGGTGAACTCCTCTGTTGTGCTTGGTTTGTTCTTGGTGCTGCTGGTTCCATTGGGTTTTGGGCACATGTCTGCAAAGTATTCACAGGTACATCAAATTTGTATTGAATTTTATATTTCTTCTAAAATAATGAGTAATTAATAGTAAGCAAGCTATTTAACCCTGTGAAATATTATTTTTCTGGGATAATACCGTATTTACAAGAATCTAATATGAATCTTTTTGTCCAAATGTAGTATTCAAAACTGTGGTGCATATTAGATTTGAGGCAAATAGTTGCTGGTAGCTTCATTAAATTTATCATTTATTATGTCATAATGCACTGCTGCAATTCTCGACTTCATTACCTTTATAGTTGCCTATTATTGCATAGAGTGTTTGAATAGTAGATAGTCACAAAATGGAAGGCAAACAAAGAAGAACTTCTTATGATGCTACTTTTCGCACATAAGTAACTCTTTATGCTGAAAAAACAATAGAACGGCAGGAAGGGATTTAAATGTAGCTGAGAGCAACTTTCATTTGTGGCAGCAACAGAAATTGACATTATTTGCAACTAAAGCTAGTAGGAATTCACTGGTCCTCGCAAAGGAAGACTCCTGACATTGAAGAAAAAGTTTTAGAATTCATACATGAAAGGAGGAAGAACAGGCAACCTGTGACTAGGGACACCAAAAGAAATAAAGCAAAAGAGAAGGCTGAAGTTCTTGGTGTACCATAACGAGAGTTTCAGGCTAGCTTTGGATGGGTGAATTGTTTCATGAAACAGATGCTTATCTCTTAAGACTCCATACAACAATATGCCAAAAGTTTCCTGCAGGTTTTTATGATTTTAAGTTTCAAATTTGGAGTTTGCATTACATTCAATGGCATATTAGATTCACATAAATACTGTATTTATAGTTTTGAATAGCATTCTCATTGTGAGAATTGCAGCAGAAGAGTACATACCTTGAGGTTTATCTGTGAAATAGGGAGTTGACAGAAATCATTTAGTTGTCTGAGTACTATTTTGCATAATAGTTATAGGTAATTAAAGGACAAGTTCTAAGGAATATTTCTACATTTAATTTATTAAAATGTTTTCATGATAATGAAAATGATCATGGAAAGCAAAATGGTAAATAACATAAATTGACTGACCTACGCAAGAGCAGCACTCATTGTACAGGTAGTTTAGACAGTGATAGCATTCCTTGCAGCAGGAACAGTTCTTAAGGTCACATTTACAAGACTGTGTTAACATACATTTGCTGACTACACTTGCACACACAGCCTCATTACAGCCTTCTATGGCATGCATCATGTACAGTGCAGCCACCACTGCTGCCAGCACACTTATCCACCACTTCCACATGTTGCCGCTTCTTATCTGGGGGGCAAAGACCACAAGTTACAGCTCCGCCTATAATTCAGAACTAGAGCTCTGATTAAGTTCCAAAATTAATATGTAAATGTGACATGCAGAAGAACACTATTTATGCGAGCTTTGGTCAACTAAAACTCACATTAACCGAAACCAACCCCCTCTTCCATAAAAGTTTTTTTAAGGTAGAATGTCATTTCCATGCAACTGATTCTCACCCCTCCTTTGTCCTTGGTGCAAACATATCCTCATGAACATGCATACTAATGTATATCCCCATTACAGACTGACCTGGTGTTAATTGTAATGGGGTATGAAAGAAATTCAACTGAATTAAGTAGAAAATTTACCACTAAAGGTGGCCAAGGTCGTTAAGGTGCGAACTTATGAGCAGAAGGTCTGGGGTTCGAATCCCACCAGACCATCCTTCCCGACTGGGGATTTTCCACATTTTCCTCAGTCCTCATAAATGGCAAATGCTGGGGAGATACCATAAACTTAGACATTTTCTTGCTTAAAAATCCTTTCCCAATATATCATTTCATCTCATGTATCATTCTATACGGCCTGTGGTGCCTCACTAGTAAAAACGGGCGTTAAACACTATTAAAAAATAGTGGGAAATTTAAATGTAATAAGTTTACATTTACTGAGAATATGGAAATGTAAATTGTTTACTTTGATTTTAACATGTTTACTTGTTTGTGAAATATCTGCATGTAAATTAGAAATTGAAAGAAATAAATTCATTCATTCTTACTAATGAGTAATGAATGGCCAACAGAAAACTCTCTGCAGGGAAGTGGAATGAAGGTGCCCTTATGTGGGAACTCATTTGGCTTTCGAATGTTACTTTACCAAACAAAAAAATAAAGGCATCTCTAATATGAAATTCCACTAAGAATTACATTTGCCTGCATTTTGAAATGTGCAACAATAAAAATTGATGAGAAATTTAAGGCAATGAGAAGATTAAAAAATAATCAAATCCTCCAAAATGTTGCATTGGATTATGATTTGGAATATAAACTGTTTCAGAGGGGGTGAAAATGAATTTCAGGAATCCTAGTTATGTAAATAAAAAAAAATGATAGTTACAGATAGGCATTACAGTACTCTATACTTTTGAAAGATTTATGTACCTGCTCTTCAAGTTTAGAGTTCTTGTTTTTCAGAAATTGCTAATCCAAAATGATCTCTGCCCCATTGTTTCAGATAAGTGGGGATCTGCTGTATTATTTTGCAAGCAAACACTGTAATAACAAAATAATGAGCTTGGTGATTATTTTAAATAATTTGGTTATGAATATATTATAAAAATGTTGGGTGTAAATGGCTGTCTAATGAAAAAATGTATAAAGAAAGTCAGAAAAAATTCCTATTCCTTTTTCCCCCCCTCCCCTTTCTTTCTCTTCTTGTTTCTATACAAGGTGGTTTCACTTAACATGTGCAAAAGGTTTAAAAAAAAAAAAGTGCAAATAAATCCAATACATGCTTTAATTTACTGCAAGCATACTACAGTCTGACATTTCTTGACTATGAAACTGTATAAAGCTTTACATTATATGGTAGGAAATAAAAATATTAACATTTATCTAAGTTTGTAGTATCTCTCATACTTGCTTTCGACAAGCTCTTGGTCAAAAATTACTTTATCCTTCCTCAAATAGATTAACTTTTTGTCATAATACGTTAGTTCAATCTTGCACTATGAAGAAGTGTTTACTGAATAATGAAACTATATTTTTCCAGGTAAAGCTTGAAAATAGGTCACTTTGTTAATTTGTTTGTTTTGCAAGTCTGAAAATAGAGGAGGATAGCTTGCAGTAGTACCAGAGTCAAAGCAGGGTTTATTTTCTTGTAACAGCATGTTTATGAAAGATCAGTTTTTTCAAGATATCAACTGTCATAGTCAGCTGCTTGTCAGAGAGAATATTTTTCATCATGGAAAAAGAATGTTCTACTTCCACTCAAGTGATTGGAACACATTTAAAACGAACTATTTTGGAAGGACTCATACCAGTTACAATAGAATATACACCATTCAGGATATCATGGAAATATTGATCAAGACAAAGTAAAGTAGTTTTCAATAATCCTGGTGCATGAGTAAATGATGGACAGGGATTTCTGGTCGAGTTCATTTTCTGTTTATATGTTTATAGGGGAATCGTTAATATACTGAACACATTGTAGGAAAGTTTATTGCATAGCTGTACTGCTATCATTTTTCTCGCTTGCAACTGTTTGTTACATTTATGCAGCTGAGAAGTTACCTCTACCACAAATTTCCTAGAATTGTCTTGTGCAGATCGATACAAGAGCATTTTCCAGGACTATTCAAAACTGCAGTACTTCCCTCATCCTACCGCAATGGGTGGCCGAGGTCGTTAAGGCACAGATTCATGAGCAGGAGGCCTGGAGTTTGAACCCCACCAGGACCATTTGACTGAGGTTTTTTCCAGGTTTTCCTCAGTCCTCATAAATGGCAAATACTGGGCAGGTACCCTAAACTTAGGCCTGGAATATTTCCTTCTTTAAAAAATAAATCTTTCCCAATATATCATTTCATCTCATGTATCATCAATGTCCACCACGTGTGGTGCCTCAGTAGTTAAAATGGGCATTAAACACTATTAAAAAAAATTCCTCCATCCTTCCTGGTAGTCATGTGTTCCTTTCACTAATAAAGGTGCTGCCATTTAAAGTGTTTAAATGAATGGGATGAGGAGAAAACTTTTAACTGTCTGAAAAGAAATAATTAATATAACAAGATTCTCAATAGATATTTTTAAGAGGTAAACATGCCATTAAACTTATGCCTTTTTTTACTTTGATATATTAAAATTCTTTGTGCTTTTTAAAATGCATAAATAATAGCAGGAAAAAAAAGGCAAAATAAAGACCCTATCAACCCCAAATGTACAGAAACATGTTCATTTTTATCTAACTCTGAAATATACCCACCCAAATAGAAAATGCATTTTACCTAACTTTCCAGCTTTGGCAATTACCTGCATGAACATTTTGCATGTGAATATTTTTTAAATAATTTCCTTTTTGCTTTTTAAGTGCACATCTTTCTGTAATTGTATCATTTATGAGTTATAGTGTTATTTTTAGTCATGGAAGGAGCACATGGTTGCCCATTAGAGCAGGAAAGAATTTTACCCCATTTAAAACTCAAAAACGAGATTGAGGGTGAATGCATCAACTTGTTCAGCAGGATGCAGATGTGTAGGAGTGGTTGGCTAAAAAAAATGAGTTATTATACACAGATTTGTATATATAGCTTGCAATATTACAATGTTCCTTGCCCATTGCATTATTTTGCAACTTTAATGCCTTCTTTAAAAATCACCAAATATATCACAAAATAGTAGTATCATGATACTACGCAGTTTATCCACCTTCAGTATTAGTGTTTTAATGTTTGTGCATTTTTATTGTCTTATAATATGTAAATGAATTCTGAATTGACTGGTGCTTTTACTCATGCAACCTTTGTACCCCAATGATCAACTTGAAAAAACATAAACAAGTTAATAAAGTGATCAGTTCTCAAATTTTTACCTTTTTTTTCCTTTTAAAATATTTTAAAGTAAAATACAGAAAATAATGTAAACTGCAGGAAGTATACTTTTATAAATATACATACCAACAGAAGTAAAAATCATTGCATATATGCTTTTAATCTACTAGTATTCGCATCTTTTCCTCCAGTTGCTTTTAAGTGCATAAATCTCTTAAAATATAAATATTTAACAGCAAGGAACAAAATCTGAACTCTGCCCAGAACACTAGAAATAAGTCTCAATTTGCTTTGGTTTTGCACCATTACAGCAAAAAATGAAACAAACTTTACTTGGAAGTTTTAATGTGATAATTCTTTTTCAGCTGCTATAAATGCTAAAGTTATTCATTTTTAAATGTATGAAAATTACAAAAAATTATTGAAATATTGAATATAAATAGATATTGCAATTATTTTGTAATAAAAACATTGATACCTCTTTTTGAAAGAAAAGTGCAAAATTGTGTTCTAAAAATTCAGAAATAGTTTTTTCTTCCCTTACTGTAAGTTTACTTTTCAAATAATAATAATAATAATAAACATTGTATTAGTCACTTATTTAGTGATATACCAAAACACTTTGTTGAAAATTTAGAAATTAAGAAAGAGATAATTATAATGATAGTGTTAGAATAAGTCCTTACATTAGTAACTAGGAGACTTAGAATATCATTTTTCAGCATGGAATTATCACAGAAATATTATTCTAATCATGTGAATATCTAACATAATTCACAAGAATGCGTTTGAAAAAAAAAAAAAACTTATACATTATTCTGTGTAAAAATGGGAATTTACATTTAAACAGAGCATCTCAGCATTTGTATGCATAGTTTTAAACATACATAGTCATACATTCTTTTTGGAAATAAGTGAACTCTATAGCAGTATCGAAATTTGACATAACAGTACGAATTAATTTTGTAAAACACTTTTAGACTAACGAACATACTTTTCTAAATATTGTCTCATGATGCCGTGCATTCATGTACAGTGCGTTTTGCTATTTTTTATTTTGAATCAGTTTTCATTTACCTTTCAAAAACTAAATAAATGTTAACGCAGCCATGTCTTTAAAACGCCAACAATGTCTTATCGATTGCTTTTTATTTTAGCCAGGCTTCTTTTGTCACTTTTAAATTAGAATGTAATGCAACCCGCCAAATTTTCCTTTTCAATATTAAAACAGATGTGTATATGATAATTGCATCAATTTATTAGTAAAAAGCTTTTGATGTTTCTGTATAAGATCTCGTTTATTAGCATTGTTGAATACCATGCTTTGGCAGTCCTTTAAAAATTCACAAGGTCGCCAATACACCAGTTTATTTCTCTTTACATGTAGTTATTTTCTTGGAAAAATTCTCTATACATAAATAATACATATATAATAGCTAATCACATTTACGTAAACATAAAATTCCAGCGCACTTTTCCAACGGAAGCTAAAGATGGAGAGCAATCTCAGATAAATAAATCTTAATTTGCATGTTGACTCGTCCGGAAGTTAGGAAGATAACGTCTTCATTTCTATGTATCACTAATTTTAAGTATCGAAATATTCCCTGCAGGCTTTTCAAGTTTTTGTGGCGAATGAGCCATACCCACCAAATCCTATGCACTTTCATATGTCTTAAACTATTACGCACATCTTTGTTAGCAGCCCGTGACTTCTTGGAAGCGCAAATCACTTCTTTCCTGCTAATAAAAGCATCTCCTCTTAAAAATGTGTGTGCGAGAATTACGCTGCTCTAGCACAATGGCTGACTGGACAAAGCGTTGCACTTGGAATGCACTACACACTCTGTTCGGACCACCAACGTTAATGTTAAGACAGCCCACTTTTGCCGATCTGCTACCTGAATCTCTCGGTGTTCCCCTCATGAAGTGCCTGAATGACTGGAGTTGGCTCTGGAAATGAGAAAGGGGCGGCGTCCCCCACTCTGCATTCCAATTGAAGGGGAAGTGCTCGCAACAATAATACCAACATTTGGAGAGGAACACATTCCAATAATGTACGGCTTGACTTTGATTCATTGTTATTCAATGCCTTCTGTAAACTACGGAATAGTCAGAATGCCGGAGCCTGCAAAGGAAATAATTATGCCTTCCTGCAAAAACAAGAAAAGTATTTAATATGTTTAGGCAGGAATAAGAACTATCCTGCCCATAAATATTATTGAAAGTAATTTTTGTTATTCTTAATGTTACATAATGCAGTAGAAACTTGCTTATTCTAATCAATGGAAACAGAGGTTATTTCAGATTAATAATTAATTTGAATGAACCATGAACTCCAGAAATCCTTCATATTTGAAAAGCTTGAGACTCTGGTCTGGGAGATTCCAGGTTCTATTTCCTTACAATTATTGTCATTATAGTACTGTGTAATTTTGAAATAATTCAATTCAATATCTTGGGCCGTCCATCTTTTATATATATATATGGCGAATGTGGATATTTACATTCCACAAATTTTTCGTTCTCCCATTTCCTTTCATTTCATAGCATCAGTTACAGGATCGAAAGCGCTAGGCAAGATGGGCTGGTGTCTTGTGGTGTTGCAGTGACTTGCGCTTAGAACAAAAATTCTGCCTGGGGGGGGGGGGCCTCAATACACCTTAGGGAAACTGGGGATTGTTCTGCCGAACCGCCGACGTCTCAAACCTTGCACCCCGTCTATGTTCATGCATCGTCTCGGATTCCTGGCCGCCAGGTGTATTGCTTATCTTCGGAAGTACTCCTCGGGGGTGTATGCACAATGGGACCATCAGCGGACCGGTGCAAAAATCCTTCAAATAGTAATCATCACTAATAGTTGAAAATACTGCAGAAATTAACCAGACTATTAACGAACTTAATTTGTTGCAAAATAAGTACATCTTTAGGTATCTATTTTAGGCCACAAAAAGGGAATGTTTTTACCAATAATAAAAAAAAAAAAACACTTCATAAATCACTTCCAGATTTCCAAAGAACTATTTTAGTTGTTTTAATAATAATAATAATAATAATAATAATAATAATAATAATAATAATAATAATAATAATAATAATAATAAATTGCAGGTTTTATAAAAAGAACCGTGTCATAGTTGTATTTATCTTTATTATCGCGCAATGTTACAAACTAGAAACAAGAATTATGTGAAGAATTGCTAACTTGTATTTTCGCAACAGAATTGAGACATTGAATTCGTTTGCAAGCATCAGCATCTTGAACAGTGCAACATTTGATTTCTCGGCTTTTCGTGCACACAGATGTTCGCGTATTTTTGTTGTACATTGTCGTTGATAGGCTAAGTAGCCCTGAGCAGACTTCTAACCTTATTTCTTTAATAAGGATGTTATTTTATTCTCTTTATAATAAAACCAGTCGTTTATTATAGACACACTACATTACTGTATTCATCGTCAAAAGATGAATGCCAAATTTCAACTGATTCAATCTCCTTAAAGAGCGGCGATGGTTGAAAAAGAAAATATCAACATGTTCTCAAGGACGCATGTACAACACTCCAGACAGGAGGGCCCCACCGAGGGTATTTCTTTCAGAAAACGGGTTTATTTGGCCTTGCAAAGACACCTTCTTTCTCCGGGGCTGATAGAGCAACGTAATGCATACGTCATGAGAATTGCGCGTCCTTTTCACGCAGTTCTCTGTTCTCGGACAGACACTTTACGAAAGGCATTCACAATTTTTTAAAAGTGTCTTAAATTATGGGTTGAATTGGAACCTCACAGTTCTTCAAATTATTATTTCCCTCTCCGCACATAGTTGTAGTGTTGCAATCAAATGAGATATTTTCAGCAGAACTGAATTTATAGCTTGAGCAAGTTCTGCACTTGTTTGAAAGGTTGGTCAGGGCTGTAGGGTAAATACCTCGGTTCATGGATGTTTACTGGCTCTAATTTCCTCAATTTTGCATATGTTCTGAGAGCAGACGCATTGCCATAGTAAGTTGAATTTGGACATCGCCGCCCTAGTTCTTCAAATAAAGGATCCAACACATAAGTTATTGTCCTTCCTTCCGACTTGCAAACACTAATGGTCTTCATAGTTGAAAAGAAGCGTGAATATTCTCTTACGAGAACGAAAATCTTGCCAAAGATCAACTGATCTTAGTCAATTCTGAGTTTTGTTTGGAGCAGCATACAAGGATCACTTCATAAATGCTGCATAGTTAGCAGTATTGCGGGTTGGATGGCGCAGCACTAGTAAAAATTACGTAAGTTTTATGAAGGCTTGAGAAAGAATTACGTGTTTTCATTTTGTTCACAATATACTCTGTGTGTGGATAACAAGAGCTATAAATGGAGCCTAGAGATATGTCGGTTACTTTGGCTGCTGAATTTCAAAGCTTGTATATCAAAATCGAAACCTTACGTCGTAAAACCCTCACAGAAATGCACAGTGCCTCGTGTGAAGTTTTGGTGAGTTCATGGTACAATTTTCCATTGAGCTAACCGTTTTCGTGTCAGCATAGACGATGACTCAAGCTCAGGAAGGTTGAAGACAACAAATGAACGAAGTTGAAACTGGATCATCTTTCACAGTATCTCGTCCCTCTTCAAATAAATCCATCTTGATATGGTATGAAATGAACACACTAGATCGCCATGAACTGTTATCGAGTTCTCATACATTTTCCCCTGCCTTTCGTCTGCTTATAGTAATGAAATGTAGACTGCAAGGGTAATTTGAAAGGTTCTCGGAATGAGACACAAAACGACATTAGCTTTTTCAAATTATTCTTACTTTTCAACAGTCCACCTTGACACTAATGCACTTTGTCCACCGAAGCTCCAAAACCTTTACCCCATCACGAAAGTCAGTTTACTCCAGGCGTGCAAAATAACCTTAATTGAGGATTAAGCTTTTCACTGGACGAAAATTTCATCAAAATTTTCTCAGTTTAGGGAGCAGATGGAAGTCATACTCCAATTAATTCATTTCCGTCATTGCAACGACACGAATGGGGGCGAGCATTTTCTTGGTGCAAGATGACTTTGGTTTTTTATATCGCGCGTATTTTTGTGAACAATATGTCCAAAAAGTTAGTATAATACGTTACAGTGATACATGATGCAATGGAAAGAAAATCAATCAGTACAATCTTGGCAAAAATAAACTAAACAAAGTATGATAATATTACATTCCTTTTTAAGCTTACGACATTGTTACAGCCCATGGCTATTTTCTATATCCAACACTTTTGTTTATGCTGTTGGCCAGTCTGCCAACATTGTTTCTGTAGTCTGTGTGTAATTCATTATTAAAATGTTGAGATTTTAAATTTCCTGGAGATTCTCCCACCATGAATAATTTTAATAAGTAAATAATAATAGCGAAAGTTCTAATTAGTAAAATGGAAATACTTCTGCTTAAATCAATGTGTAATCAAATTCTTTTAATAGTGCAGGTCGCTTTCACGCGAGTAAACGGTTATTTATATGCAGGTTATGTATATGTGTATGAACATAATTTTTCACACTCGTTTCTAGAGAAAACTTAATGTGATGTAAAATTTTAACTTTACGTTAATTATTCTCCTAATATTGCAAATGTAAAAGTGACAATAAGTGTCTTTCATTTCGTTTAATAAATTCTGAGTAGATATTACAGGGTCGCGCAAAAGTAACAACACATTGAATTTCAATTAACAAAGGATTGCACTTTTTTATGTTCAAAAGTAGCTGCATACTCAGTGAATTTCAGTTAACAAAGAATTTCACTTCTTTTTATATTCAAGCAGTTTCCCTTCTGCATTAATGCACCATTGGAGTCTACCCGGAACACACCGACACACACGCAAACAAAGCTGAATGTTGTTTTCCAGAGTGTGAAAGACATCCGCAATGTAAACAGTCAGCTCTTTAACCATTGCGGTTTCCTTCCATATGCTTCATCTTTAATCATGTCCCACAGGAAGAAATCCATTGGGATAAAATCAGGGAATCGTGGAGGGAATTCAATTATTGCACGATGTCCAAACATCCTTCCATTGAAAACGTTATCAGCGTACGTTCGAACAATTGTAGCATAATGTGCAGGAGCTCCATTATGCTGGAAGTAGAGATGATCAAAGTTGTCCGATTGCATAATGAATCCTGGTGTAACCTCTTGAAGTACTTATTACCATCGAGATTTCCATCAATAAAGTACGGCCCATTTTCACTAAGTGCCGATATTGCACTCCACACGTTAACACCGGGACCGCTTGCTCCAAAACAACATGATTGCTTCCAATAAACTGTTATGTCGGTTTACATGTTACGATAACTTAAAGGTGGTCTCATCCGAACACTAAATGCTTTGATAGAAATTAGGGTCATGTCGATACTGATCGAATGATCGAGCATAATCACAAAAATTGTAGCCGTCTCTCTGCATCCAACAAACCATGTATCAAACGTGGAATGTACATTTTGAACTTCTGCTGATGCAATATCCTTTGGATTGACCGATGTGACATTGCAGGAAATTCTACCGCTAATTGTTTTATGGACTTCCTTGGATTAGTCGTGACAACGACTAATCACTTTCCTCACTCCGCGTTGTTCTAGGTTGACCACTACGAAGTGCATTGTGAATTACGTTGTAAACAACCTTACATGATGATGGATATGACTCGAAATATTCTCTCCATTCCCTCAGTACAGCACTTAAACTTCGTTGGTAATCGATCTCAACTGACTTTACAGTAAAAAAAACTCTTTTCTCTTTTGTCAACATTTTCAACTGTTACTGACGATTCTTTTCCTATTTCCTTCTTTTCCCACCGACAGCATTACCAACCTAGAAACATGCGTGCAATAGAGTTAAAACAAACGAAGACGGAAAACATTTTGAACATAACATATAAAGAAGTGAAATAATATGTTAATTGAAATTCACTAAGTGTATAGTTATTTTTGCGCCACCCTGTACAATTGTACAACTGAGCTGGGCATTTTTAAATTACATCTGCACGCCTTTGGTAATCGCTTACTGAAAATATTCTGCTTTTGTGTCGTTTCCAAGACTTCGATGAGGTTACCAAATAAAAGGAGACCCCTCGTTTATTGTAAACCAAAGCATATTATTGATTATTTAAGCAGACATTTATATTTTAATGTTTCAGAACTACTGTCTAGTTCTTCCAGATGTAATACAAGTTTGTTTTTCGGTTGCCGTATTAACACTTTCAGCTATTAACACACTTTTAGCAAGGTAATAAATAATTCAATAAAACCAAATATGATTATTTTATTGTTGTCGCAAGTTTCCAGTCTTGTGCAGATTAAGTTGTGCAACTGTAGCAACTAAAAATGCAAATTTCTTGGCAATGGTACAATGCCTTACGTCATTCCAAAACAAGCGACAACAAACAAAAGTGTTTGATTTCCTTTTTTTCCTCGGAGTAGATGATTTCCATAGAATAATTTTCTATTGGAATTCGTTTCTTCTTCTCTTTCAGGTTCTATAGTAATTAATGTATCACTGTCAAGCGTAAAAGACAGAAACACTTGGTACTTCAGTTCTTCAATGAGGGGCTCACGTGCCAGCCACGCTCCTATAGGGACAAGCATTTTCGTTGTGTTCGTTGTTATTGTGACAAGAGTCTTTGTTATTGTGAGAAATATTCCGTGGATAATAACGGTCAGCAATCAACCTCATTATGGCGTTTACCAGTAAAAAAAGCATAAGTTAAATGATTCCGATTGCATTTTAAATTAAAAGTGCATCACACTAAGCCAATATGTTTAATTTGTCCCAGCAGGGTTTGTTTCAAAGGTCGAGGAAAGAAACCGAAACGTAAATGAAATAAATTACAGGATAGCTGAAAAGAAATTGCTTAAAATTAAACGCATTCATGGAGGGCGAGCTCGTGTAACATTTCTCAACATTGCTTGAAAAATTGTGCCAAATTATAAAGAAATGATTGTCTGAGGTAGCTGTAGCGAAGAACGCGGCTACAATTCACAGATCAACTGGTGCAAAACATTTAACTCGTTTTCATTATCTCGTCGAGTTCGACTCTTCACCTCATGAAGAATGTGCTACAAAACAAGTCGCATTGCGAAATCATTCAGTGACGGTGAGCCGGCATACTCGGGTCAGTACAAATGGAGTTGCTTGAACTTAAAAACAACTTCTTTGAAAGAAACATTCTTCAATGTCGTTTCCAAAGACATTTCTTAGGACGCATTGCCTAATCTTCGCCGTCATGCTTTGAAAAGATGGAATACGTGCTTATGTGAGCAATTCTTTTCGAGGAAACATGTGAAGTCAGTGAGGACTAAGATCTCGAGAATACTCTACGCATAGCGACTTACTACCTTAGTGTCAACATCAGCAACTGAGTCGAGGAAAGACATTGCCAAACTCTCGTTGACATTGCAAAAGAAATTATTGCGTTTTTCATTAATTATTAGTAATTATTGATTGTTTTACTTATAAAATATACTTTACTAACAGTATTTTTATTTAATCGAGTTTTCATGTTTAGTATTTAATTCTTAAAAAGAGCGAGGGCCACGGCTAAGAACTTTGCGGGTCAGCGGGCCATATATATATATATATACATACATGAGGACTTCGTGGTGATCGATCACTTGAAGAAGGTCGAGAGACTTTAAAAGACAAACCTCTCTCTAGCCGGCCTCGGAAAGCTGTGAACGAGAGAACAATTCAAAGAGTGAAGAACCTGGTGGAGGAAAATCGACATATTACTGTTGAAATACTAAGTATGCAAGTGAATATCAGTGTTGGCAGCATTGGCAGTATACTCCAGAGCATTTGAAGCAGCAAAAAATTTGTGCAAAATGGGTTCTGCACCTCTACCAAGCAGAGGAGAAAGGAATGTACAAGGAAACTGCTGAGCATGTTTCCACGAAATGGCTCTAAACGTTTGACAGGCATATGTGCTAGTGATGAAAGTTGGTGTCATTTCTATATAATATTCCAAATTAAGCTCAGAACTGCATGTGTGTAAATGAGAATGACCCAAGACCAGTTGAAGACAAGATTTTCGTTCTCGGAAGCGAATGTTCAGTTTTCTTCAATTATAAAGAAGCATTAATGGTTGATTGTATGCCAGGAAATGACAATGAATGGGGAATACTGTCATAATTATATTTTGGATCCTTTATGTGAAGAGCTGGCGGTGTTCAAAGATGCGAACTTCAAAGATTTCGCATTTCTTCACTAACCATAAAAAAACAGTCATTGATGACTGTTTTCACCTTATACTGGAAAATGTTTAATGGAGGTGTAAGTCCGGACGTTATAACATCGTCCAAGCAATGAAACATAATCTGGTAACTACATGGAAGTCGCAAGATGGTACTTTGAGGAAGAGAAGGAGCCGAAATTTTGGAAACGTTCCATATACCTTAAATGCGAAATTTTCAGACAGTGGAAAGAGTTGTACTCAATATCAAAGATGGGTCATCTTGTGTTTCATCAGAATACTGCTACAAGACCAGTACACTTTGAACATTTTAACTATACTTCCATGCTTTGACCTCTGAATTTTTCCAGAAAAGCTGCACGGACTTCAGTGTTCCTCCGATGGTGAAGGCATTGCAAAGAGATCAAATGGTGGCAGGAAACATTTGCCAAATGCCTTGCGAGAATGCATAAACACCGATTAGAAGCTGTTTGAAAACGTTTTAATTTGTTTTTTGCTTTGCTTGTCTTCTGTTTTTGTTTGTTTGTTTTGTTTTGTTTGTTTGTTTTTTCCCCCCCTTTGATAGACTGGACACTTTATTAATCTCCTGACAACTAGAGGAAAATTACTCCGTGGTGAAATGCTACCTCCACTTACGAAGGTCACTCGGAATGTTTAGGCCTGATTGTATTGTTTACAGTAGGGAGAAAATAAAAGAATTTCAACAGCGTCCTTTGTTAGTCAAGTTAGTCAAGAAAGTTTCAGTCTGACCACAACCTTCATCCCTTGCCTGCAGCAGTTGGGACATTGAGGGAAGCAAGCTAGTTCATTACGCACAATGTAACTGCAGAGAGAATATTTTCGAGCAATTCTGAATGATTTTAAAGTGGTTTAAACCAGAGCCAATGCCTTGAAAAATTCATACAGATTTTTGAGACCTTACTCCTTCTAGTGCTACCAATATGAATTGGTTTGAGAAAGTAGAACTGGTCGATCATCCCTTGAAGATGTGAAGAAAGAAGCGAGCAGTATCCACTGCATTAACCGAAGAAAACATCAATGTTGTGGAGAAAATAGTGAGAGAAGACCCGCGTGTCACATACCAGGACATCGAAGCAATCTTGAAGATTGGATCGGGAAGTGTCGCAAAAATATTGCATCCTTTCCTGAGGGTCAGTCCAAAGTTTCATCTCGCTGGTTGACCCACAACCTCACATAGGGTCAAAAGAACACCCGAGTTGAATAGTGCCAAGAAATGCTCCAGAGATTCGATAATGGTGGCTCTCGCCGTGTTTCTGAGATCATAATAGAGGATGAGACATGAATTTATCAGTATGACCGAGAAACAAAATTCCAGTCTTCAGTGTGGGCCTTCTCTGATGATAGTTCGCCTTTGAAAAAAAAGTATACCTCTAGAGAATCAAAGAACCATCACTGCACAATGGTACACTACCGTTGCATTCTTCCGGTGTTTGAAAAAGTGCAGGAAAAGCGACCAAGAACTGAATTGAGCGGCGTCTTGTTGCATCATGATAATGCGTCTGCCCACCTGCCCATGTGACGTTACACCCCCTGTTCAGCTACTGACCCATTCTCCCTACAGCCCGGATCCGGCACCCTGTGGCTTCTTACTGTTTCTTACGGTAAAGAACCGACTGCGGGGTAGCGGTTTTCATCGCCTAAAGATGCTGCTGTAGCGTTCAAGGAGGATGGAAAGATGTATAGAGGCTGACGGAGAGTACTTTGAAAAACGTGATGGTAAGTTTTGAATTATTTTGGGGGGCCCTGTCTAAAAGCTTTCTGAGTGACTCTTAAAGTCTTTAAATATTCGGCAGTTTTCCTCCCCACATTTAGGGAATATTTAAATTCAATATAATGGTAAATAATGTGAACGTTTCCCTTTTGTATTAAGAAAATTAAATTTCAGTTGTCCTTGATGATCATTGGTAATATGCAGCTGGCACGGGAGGAATTTCTGAAGATTAGTGTACAATATGAGCCGGCAGATGTTTCGCCCGCGGCATATATTTCTGCCCAGGTGTGTGTCGTACAAGAAAATGTCAACAATCACGTGCCTAGAGGTCAAGGAATTTCTCTTTCCACATCAAATCCACCTGTTAACTTCAGATACTACTGGTAAAAACCAGAATCTAAAAATGGGAATGAATTGTTGCCAAGATTTAGATTGTTCTGGTTAGGCTGGTAACTTAAATTTTTCCAGTGTTAGCCAGTATTCCGAAGAGTACGTCCAACATGAACATCCCGAAGATGGTTATACGAGCTTGTATGTTTAAGAGTTTAAACTGGAAGAACAATGCAACTGCAACCGCGCGGAAAATATGACGCATCTGCTGTGCTGTTGATCTGAATGAACGGACAGTGCAAAGTTCCAGGAAGGCAACGAAACATCGTACGGGAAGACCAACAACAATGGATAATGAAGCTTTCTTAAAGACTAGTGAGAACAGCAGCCACATTGGACGACATGGCACAGCAATTCAACGCCAGTGCAGAAACCACGTGATGCCATCTTCATCAGATAATTAGAACTTTGAACTTAGAAAATTAGAACTTTGGTTTATACCTCCTATGTTTTTTTTTTTTTTTAACTGCAGCAAAAGGCAAACTGAAGTCAATATTTTATGGGGCAGGAGCAGTAAATAAAAATAAAAAAATATACCAACATTTCAGAGAGAGATTGTTAAATTTATTATGTTATTTTAAATTCTGAATAATAGAATCAGTACATAACATCTAATTTTCATTTAACTAAAAAGTAACTCACATTTAGGAGAAAACGAAGACTTTAGGAACATTACTAAACCATTAATAACAATGTCCATAAAAATGACCTTACTGTATAAATATTTTTTTATCAGCCTAAACTGATTTGAACTTGTATTCAATAATATCTCTACATAAACAGTTAACAAATGTTAATTAACTACCCACCGTACTTTAGTGTTCGGCTCATCACTGGAATTTCCTGAAGACTCAGATTTGTCTACATACAATATTCATAAATATATAGACACTATTATTTACCAATTTAATAATAAACATTAATGAATATTTAACAAACTAACATACAACCCCCAGATTTTCTGCATAATGAAACCCCACACTTCTCATATTTCCCTTGTTAGCACTATTTTATCAATTATACCCCAATTCTCTCATTCTTCTTAACTATTCTAATCCATTTCTCCCTTCTTTTCCTACGTATTCCCATATCATTTTATTTCTCTTTTTTCCTTATCATTCAACACTAGTCATGCTATACATTCTTTCTGTAATTTATTCCATTTAACTTACCTTACATCCTCCCTCCATTTCTTTACCCTTTCACATTCTAATAAGCAATGAAATATTTCTTCATATTCTGTACACATAACACATCCTACCCGTTTTCTCCTCTGAAACCCTTTAAAAACAATGCTCCTACTTGCATCCAGGCCAATTCTTCCTTCCCAAATATATCACAACAATCCTATAACTCTCTCACTCCTTTAGAATTATTCTGTACAATTTTAAAGAACTCATATCCCTAAAACTAATGCAAATCTCTTGTTTCTCTATATCTTCAATCTTTAGCCTTACATCCTTCCAAAATCTTGTATACTTTTACTGTCAATTCCCAAAGTTCCCCCAATCTCAATTTTTTTAGCAATATTTCCTCCACTTCTCCCATCCAGCTGTTACTTCACTTTGATATTTCATACACTCTTTTAGAACACTATGGTCCCCTAATTTCAAAATCCTGTGCCAATGTTTTAAAATTCTCTCCACCACCAAACCCTTCCTCTCTAACTCAGTTAAAGTAACTCCTTTTGGTGAAGCTTTAGGCAATCCTAACACCTATGAATTAATTAAATTTTCAACCATCCCTTAGAATCTCCTCATACTCAGCCGCAAATTAGTACACTATCTATTGCAAAATATGAGATGACTGCACTCTCCCACCACCAAAAGAACTCATTGAAATTGAGACACAATCTGAATACAAGCTTACTGGAAAAAAACAAAGATAAATGCGATGATGTATAAATTGCTATTGCACTCTGAGGTTTCTGAATCACTGTTTTCCATAGCAGTAACAGTATATGTAACTACTCAAAAAAATGCATGATATCTTCTTGGGATTGCTGCACAAAGACAGAAGACCCATCATCTTGGGATTGCACTTTTGTAAGTCAAAACTAGAGTTTGAGGACCAGATGGTCTATCGCATTGGCTTCTGTACACATTGATCTTCAGAAATTCTTTTTGAAAATAGCTGATTTGTAGAATATGATGCGAGGAGATTTCATTTGGCATAGCTTCATCCACTGGACTTTGTTTCCATCTTCATCAACTGTAAATTTTTTCTCACTGTATTTTTAATGCACAGTGGGAAAAATACTGTAAACTTTTAATGTCATAGAAACCTGTAGTATCTACCTCATTTATGTATCCACAAGAAGAGCTTCAACATTCTACATTCTTCCTATCCTAATTTTAGTTCAAATTTTATTATTAATTTTTATGAGGTAAATTTGGCTTTAGTTTTATTATCTTTTATTTTTTTGGTTAATTGTTCCAATTATTCAGATAAAATAAAGTTTATATGATCCGTTGGATGTCCAGTTTCTTTTTAGCAGATGAAAATTGAAATAAGTTGTTTTAGAACATAGATAGACCCTCCCCTTAGAGCTCTTTTTTTTTCTCTCTCTCTAGGCCAGAGATACAGATTATTGCATTTCCTTCATTTTACATGTGCCCAACAACTAAAGTTTCTGGCATTGATTGAAAGTTAGATAAGATTTGGACACAATAAATAAACATTTCTATCATAAACTTATTCTTATTTTGTCCCACATAATTGCCACAGTAAAAAATTACATTTTCATTTAGATATTTGTAAACACAGTTTCCTTTCATTTACTCTTCTGTTACCAATAATTTCACGCCAAAAGTAGGAGTCAAAGTGTCAAAATAGTAAAACTATACATAAGTAATGTTGGTATTTTAGCAAAACTTTTATTATAAATGTGTTCTGGCAAAAAATTAAACTAATCTTCAAAGTAAAGGACATTAGTCAAGCCACTTTTCAGCAAGGTTTGTTATCCTGATACAAACCAGTTTCTGGATTTTGATGTGAAGAATTCAGTGATATCTACTTCCATGTTTAATGTTTTTGAAATGTTTTCCATGCACAAAATGGGCCATAAGGAAACAGGCAGTAATCTGAAGGTGCAAGTTTAGGGCTATATGCTAGGTCAGTTCGATACCTTCCAATTTCTGTATGTTTTCCATGTTTGTTCCAGCAGTTTGGAGTCTTCCATTGTCCTGCTGCAAGAGAATTCTATTTCAATACTGGGTATCTCTGTCTCAGAACTTAAATTAACTCATTCCAGTTGTTATAAATAAAGATTGGCATCAATGGCAAGCCCATTTGGAATAAACTGCCAGTGAGTAAATCACACCTTCAAAATTTCACCAGACACACAACATTATTTTGGGATCAAACTGGTTTCTTTAGCGATGACTTTGGCTGACTGACAGGGATTGATTCACTGTTTTGAGGTGTCAGGATTGTGGTAATACCCATTTTTCATCACACTTGATAATTCTTCTGATAAATCTATCATTCATGGATTTTGCAATAAGCTGAAGACAGATATCTGCTCTGTATTGGGCCTGTCAATTCATGAGATACAGATCTACAGCTTCTGCATCTTTTGATGCACCAAATTCTTCTGACAGCCTATGAGTACAATTTTATGGATTTTCTTCCAAATCTTTTTCATATGCCAAACCTTAGGTCTTCTAGAACATGGTAAACATAGTAAATTTTTCATTTCTGAGTTTCACACATCATTCAACTTACCATAACAAATTCAATGGGATATTCAAAGAATATGGCATAAAATTAACTCCAAAGAACAAATATAATATCAAACATTTTCTAAGTTCCACTATAAAAGACACTATACCAATAGAACAGGAATCAGGAATTTATGAAATTAAATGTGCAAATTGTAATCAAAGATACATCAGAAAAACAAAGATAAATTTAGA
Source organism: Metallyticus violacea (assembly GCA_030762175.1). Classification (NCBI taxonomy): domain Eukaryota; kingdom Metazoa; phylum Arthropoda; class Insecta; order Mantodea; family Metallyticidae; genus Metallyticus; species Metallyticus violacea. The sequence continues at coordinate 10,876,162 of CM060832.1, read as the reverse complement.
CATTCAGTGATAGGAACACTTTGGGAATGTTCATTTTAAAGAAATTGATAAATCAGCAGTAACAGGTCACTTTTGGACCCAAAATTAAACTAGAGACTAAGCTGCTGAAAGACTTTACAACTCAATAGAGCTGTCAGTTTGGAGAAGAAATTTTCATTCTGAAATTTAGAAAAACCTTAATGTACTTTGATGTTCCACCCACAGATAAACATCGGTCCTGGTGGTGTAGTGGTTACCATACTTGCCTCCTAAACCCAAAATGCAGGTTCAAACCCAGCCAGGACCAATGGATTTTTTCGGGCACCTGAGTATGGCTTCCTTTGGAAGGGAAGTAAAGCCGTGGGTCCCATGTCGTACATTTACGGCATGATAAAGAACCTCAAGCCTGAAAGAGAGGCCTCTGAGCAAAATTTGTTCGCCGTTTCACACCCTTGAATAGGATGCTGATGACCTGAGATGTTAATGAGCGTCCATAAATAAATCAATCACAGATAAACTAAGCAAGTTCCTATTCCAGTTGTCAAAGACTGCCACAGAAGTACTAGTCACAACATCAAGTGTTGTTCAACAGCTGATAATGGGAGTGATTGCCCTGAAACATGTCATAATATTGTATAAGTAATTGGAGTTAGTGTAAACATATTTAATAAATTCTAAATTCTAATAGAAATTGGAAGATATTAAGCGCAAGAAAAATTTGGTGGTTTTAATAATAAAAATCTTTAAGTTTATATAAGTGCACGGAAAAATTATGGGATAGAGTAAAATATGTTGAATGTTGTAATGAGGATGACAGAGAAGAATTTGCATGGGTCAGAACTGGAGTTGTAAAGTTGAATGAAGTAGGTGCAATGTTCAAATAGAAATATCTCAAACTTGTGGAGAAAAAGACATATTTGGCATAGTTTATTAGAATGTAAAGAAACAAATTTATTGAAATAGAAATCACTTTTGGAGAAATGGAATAATCTTCCAGCAGAAGTAATTGGGAATAAGATTATGAAATTAAGTTTAGGAAAAAAAAATGTAAAGAAATAGAAAGTTATTTAGAAAATATGAGGCAGAAAATCAATAAGCTATTTATGAAATAAAATATGTGCAGGAAATTATTAGAGATATTGGTTTTAATTATGTGGATGAATTCAATATTCTCATAACCACTGTGTAGTAGATATTGGTTCAATAGGAAAATTAGAACTTAATTAATGTAAAATATGGTTGGTTGTAAGATTGGAGATTCTGGTATTTATCATTTTTTCTCTAGCTTTAAATTATTTTTCATTTGTTTGTTGCTATCAAGTTGGCTGCATTTCAGTAGATGCTCTTTGTTTAGGATGATATTCATGTCCTTACACAATGGGCAATAGCTGTGCTTGAATAATTTCATCCTGAAGAGATGTTCTGACAGCAATCATGCCCAGCAATTAAGCAGAATTGGGCTTCTCCAAATTTTTCTTGGTTTGAACAAAAGATGTTTGAAAGTCTTTAGATCTTCATATGGTTTATTTTCCTTTAAGATTTTGTATGATATTTTGTTGTTCATGTTCAATTAATAAACTTTTTGTGTGTTTCAATTCAAGGAAGTTCTAGTTCAAAAGATGTTTTTAATTTTATGGTGGTTCCTTATTTTGCTAAACCATCAGCAATCTCATTCCCCTTAATCCAACATGACTTAGGATCCATTGTTAAATTATTTCTGTTTGATATAGTATTCTTATTTTATTTATATTGTTTATTGGTGGGTAACTATAATTCATTGTACTTTGTAGTACTGCTTTAGAGTCACTTAAGATTATAATTTTTTATTTATGTTAGGTCTGTACAGGATATTTCTAAAGCTGCTCTAATGGACATTATTTCACCATCAAAATTGTTAATATATTATCCCAAAGGTGTATATTGAGGATATTCTTCACACTATATTCCAAAGCCTGCTTGACTGTTTTTAAGAGATCCATCTTTATACACTCAACATGTACTAGTTAGATAGTAGTTGTTTAGTGTACTAAGTTCTGTCAATCTTAATACCTCAGGTAGGTTGTTCTTCCTGGAAACCATTGTAGTGTGTAAATCTCCTTTCTGTATGTAATTTTTTAAAGTTTGTCGTGTTTTTTATGGAATATGAAACAATTTATTCCTTTGTGGATTATTTCTTAATTTCTGTCCCAATATAGCCATTTTAATATCTAGCTCTGTTTCAATTTGCAGATTGTTAGTTATGCTCTATATTGCAGCAATAGGTGTTGTTTCTACTCTCAATGACCTAGAGTGTATTGTATCCAATTTAGTTTTAAGTTGGTTGTTTACTATGAATATTATCTCACTTTCATAGATCAAATTGGGCTTTATATAGCTTTAAGGATACCTGTGGAACCTCCCCATTGTTCCTATTCACTTTCTCAGGTTTACTGTCGATCTGTTTGAGAGAGTGAAAGTTTATGTCAAGTCAAGATATTTAGTGTTATTGATTTTAAGTTGCAAATTGTCTGTAGTAAGTTGAAGACTGAAAAGCTGGAAAACTATCTTTTTAATGTTTATTTCCATATTGTTAGTGAATGCCATGTTTCCATGCTATTAATAATTTTCACATTTTTATATAAAATATTAGCAGAAAGAGTTTCAATTAATAAATACAAATAGTATACGTGATAAGTAGGAAGGGGGAGAAGGAACTGGTTACATTAGTTAGAAACAGAATCAATGTCTTCAGGAATTGCAGACCTTGGCTCTATTTACAATAGAAGAAGGAAATTATGTTTTAATATATATTTAAATGCAGTAAACTGTATATTTCTGTATACTGTATTTTACTTTGAATTTATTATATTGAGTATTGAATATATTCATTTAAACATTCAGGTACATTTTTGTTAATGTCTAGATATTTAATATTTGTCCATTGTTTGCTTACAGCAGCAGAAACAAAATTCTGTGGATGCTTTTATGGGTGTCTTCAAGAAAATGCAAAATTTGCAGCATAGTTCTTTTTCATGAATGTGATTTAATGAAGTAATTCAAAAGTGCAAAAGGAAATAAATATATAAATTGTTCAATGTTAATTACGTTTGAAATGTAACACAGTGAAGTATGCATTATAATAGTCTCTTGTGAGCCGAACTATTTAGAAAACCTCTTCCTAGTTTCACTTACTTGATTTAATTAGAATGTATTTCATGGACCTTGTCAGCATCCTTAGCTGTTGTGTGACTGGTGGTGGTGGTGGCGGTGGCAGCGGCAGTGCATAGATCACATGTAATCCTTAGTGATCCACATTGTATATATATGCATAGCAGCAGTGACAGCCTTTTCACAATTTAATTTATGAAGTTTAAGGCTTGATGACATTTTTATTTTTTATAATAAGTTTATTTTCCTGAGACCATGGAGCTATTTGAGTCATAACCAACTTAATATTTATTTCAAGTATATGCTCATTTTGGCCAGAAAACCATGGTACTAGCATCTTCTGCAAAAGGTTAAATTTTTAATTAATATATATAATGAACAATAGAGATCCCAGAACCGAGCTCTGTGGCACTGCTGAGATTACTGCAATCATTTGAATATGATCTCTTTGAATATATTACATTTTTTCCAAACATAATTTATTTCTGTCACTTGCTTTCTTTTATTTAAATAGAAAAACCAGTTATATGCTATTTCTCTTATACCATATATTGGAAATATGCCTGTATTAACTTAAATTTAGTGATATGTCAGAATGTTTTTTACGATTACTACACTTTTTCCTATTACCATTATTTTTTCTTCTTCCATGCAATGTTTGATTTTGATATTGTTACTGCCAGAAAATTAATTTTAAGCATCACTCTCAAACCTTCATAATTTACTTTTATATCTTGTCCTGTGGTCATATCAGTCTTCTTGAAATTTAATTTCAGTCCTGCTTTATTATGTTCCTCCGAAACTCTTTTATTAGTTTTTCCAGATGTTCCTTGCTTTTGCAGTGAGTGTGATATTATCTGTATACCAATCCTTAAGCCTATATTGACAACATCTAACTTAGCAGCTCTTAATATGTGTTCTGTATATAGGTTGACCAAACCTGAAGAGAGGTTGTCCAGATTCATTTTATTAGAAACCAATGTTTCTCCTTCTGTTTACATGTTTGCCTCTTGATTATATAGAGCCTAACTGTGCTTTATTAGTTTATTTTTCCTGAGAAAATTGCCTATCATAGCTTAACTTTGGCTTTTCCCTCCTCAAAAAATTAGCCTATCATAGCCTAACTTTGCCTTAAAAAAAGTTGCCTATCATAGCCTAACTTTGCCTTAAAAAGTTGCCTATCATAGCCTAACTTTGCCTTAAAAAATTACCTATCATAGCCTAACTTTGCCTTAAAAAAATTGCCAATCATAGCCTAACTTTGCCTTTTCCCCTCTCAAAAAATTAGCATATCATAGCCTAACTTTGCCTTAACAATTGCCTATCATAGCCTAACTTTGCCTTAAAAAAATTGCCTATCATAGCCTAACTTTGCCTTTTCCCCTCTCAAAAAATTAGCCTATCATAGCCTAACTTTGCCTTAAAAATTGCCTATCATAGCCTAGCTTTGCCTTTCTCCCCCCCTCAAAAAATTAGCCTATCATAGCCTAACTTTGCCTTTCCCCCGCCTCAAAAAATTAGCCTATCATAGCCTAACTTTGCCTTAAAAAAAATTGCCTATCATAGCCTAACTTTGCCTTTTCCCCTCTCAAAAAATTAGCCTATCATAGCCTAACTTTGCCTTTTCCCCCCCTCAAAAAATTAGCCTATCATAGCCTAACTTTGCCTTAAAAAAAAAAAGTTGCCTATCATAGCCTAACTTTGCCTTAAAATTGCCTATCATAGCCTAATTTTGCCTTAAAAAAGTTGCCTATCATAGCCTAACTTTGCCTTAAAAAATTTGCCTATCATAGCCTAACTTTGCCTTAAAAAAAAAAGTTGCCTATCATAGCCTAATTTTGCCTTAAAAAGTTGCCTATCATAGCCTAACTTTGCCTTTGCCCCCTCAGAAACTTTGCCTTTTCCTCCCACCTCAAAAAATTAACCTATCATAGCCTAACTATGCCTTAAAAATTGCCTATCATAGCCTAACTTTGCCTTTTTTCCCCGAGAAAAATTATCACAGCCCATTAATTGCTTTTCTCATTTTTTTTGTGGTAAATGGTCATTTATTACTTTTCAAGAGACACTGTTATAAATTAAACAGATATATTTATTAAACAGTTTTATTATGTTCATGGCTATAGCTTTACAAACATATAACATAACTCATATTCCTGTACCGACAGTTATATTTTGTTAATGCAGTTAATATTAAATGTATTTACAATTAAAAAAAAAAAACATTAATAGTTTACAGGTTAGGTCACAAGTAGGTACCATTCAATTACTGTTTTATCGTAGTTCAGAGTTGTCATGAGAATGAGTGGAAGTAGATGAGTGATCTGGCAGTAGATCATTTAGGCACATCTTCCTAGTTAGCTTTGTGGTAATGCTAGTCATGCTCTGAAATTTACCCAAAGCCTTCAGCATGAATTCTGCATTTTTCCTGGTCCTGATTCCTGCAAAATAACCATCTTGTGTTAGCAGTTTCTACAATTAGAGGTGGAAACTTTATATATTTCCTGCATTACAGCATGTTTGCAAAGAACATGAATAAAGGGGACATCAAGAAGAAAGAGATCGTGAGATAGATCTGCAATTAGGATTTATTTTGTTCATCATCCTGCAGATCTATACAATGATACAGATATTAAAAGCTAAATAAATAAATGTATTAAACTAAAATGTATCAGTAAGTTTTTAACTTTAAATCTATTAATCTGTGCCAACCTGATATTAAAATCTTTAAGAATATTCTGAAATTTTTTGATGATATGTGAACTTTTTAAAAATTAGCTTAAGAAACTGCAACACTTTTAGCAAGAAAAGCTAAGCTAATTTTTAAAAAGTTCACATATCATCAAAAAATTTCAGAATATTCTTAAAGATTTTAATATCAGGTTGGCACAGATTAATAGATTTAATGTTAAAAACTTACTGATAGATAATGTTAATGACAGTATTCCACAAGAGGAAAAAGCAAGTATTTACAAAATAAATTGTGCAGAATGTGAAAAAATCTACATTGGAAAAACAATGTGATGGACACAAAATCACGACATAATGAATAAAGCAAAATTATTAAAATCAGTAGAAGGACCTAGGGAACTAACAACGCGGGAGAAACTCTGCATCTACAAATACAAAGACAGTCTCATGAGCTTTGACACTACCGGAGATGTCAACATAAACTACAAGTTTATCACACCGCCACCAGAGCAGAATACACATTCCCACAGCTCAATGAATGATCCGACAGTTGGACTTTAGCGTGGCTGAAGATGAGAACTAAATGTTCTCGAAACTGGTTCCATACATTATGACAAGTAAGTGAAGCATTAAGAGTGTGTAGTTCAACTGAATCATACAATGATATCAATTAAATAAATGTTTATTTGTACATAAAATTTTGATTACAGCAATGAGGATCATTTGAAAAGTTTAGTAAAAATAAATCATGATAAACTTATTTTAAATGTAATTTTATTTCTGTTCAGATATCTACCTAGAAGAATCAGTCTGGGAATCAATTCTAAGCCCAATTCGTGCAATTATGCCATTGCAACTGTTAATGTGTGGGATGGCATATTGAGCTGGCATTTTAGTCAACTTTCTTTCCATTCATCTATTAAACCATCTGACAATGCTACATAATAGGCTGATGTTACAGTTTTGCCCCTTTCCCTTTTAGTTTGCTGAGATTACTTGTAAAAAATCTTATGTTCCCAGCCAACAAAATGACCTTTGCCTTATTTGACAAGTGTTCACCAGCCTTTGACTACTGATGCCGCTTTGATTCATTTGTGTAACGAAAGATTCATGTTTTGTCCATGATCATGCAATGATGAAAAAGACCTTGTGGCATAAAATTAAACAGAGCCAAGTATTGCATTGAAGTATCTGCTTCAATGCTTGATCTACAGTCAACAATAGTAATAGCAATACCCACTGCACATACAGCTTTTTGATATGCAGGATATTGTGCATTCATCAGTTGAGATGTCTAAAAGGCTCAGCTGTCTTGCACATTTTCATTTGGGAGTCTTCCATTAACATATCAGGGTATTTTCAAAATACTCTTCATAGCAATCAACTGTCAGGACGCATTTTATCTTTGGTACCAACATTTCAAAACTTTTGTTCTAAAATAGTGCTGAAATTCCATGAATTGCAAATCAGCTATGATCTGTGCAGTCATCAACTTCTTCACATAAAAATGTTTAATTACTGCACAAACACCATTTTTGTGTAATATGCAAAATTGGTTGCCATATATTAACTACATGTTGCTATGATTGAAATAGTATCATATACTGTTACAAAAATAATGCTGAACAACAACAACACTCAAAAAAATGGCATTTTAGGAAAATTTATCATACTTTTCAAACTAAACTCATATACAATAATTTCTAATTAGGCTTGTTTTTTAAAAATATATTTATTATGTCTCATTTTATTTGTACTGACAATTAAAACACCTAGCCATAAATACCATCACAAGCTTTCGGCTTATACTGCACAACCAATTATCAAAGTGATAAACCACACTTGTGCTAATGCTCACTCCATTGTGTGTTAATTATGAAAGAGAAAATATTGTGTACCCTTTTGTTAGCTTGGAGTGGGGTGAATATGAAAACAGAATGACTGCAATTGCTCTACATTAGGTGGAAAGTCATTTACTGACATTTTCTAGTATTGAAGATCAGCAAAAGATATGTATATCCAATAATCCAATTCAATGAGACTGGCACCGTGAAAGATTGCCCAAGAGTTGGTTACTTATGAACAATGGCGGCTCCCATCTGCCAAAATCCCATCCAAAAGCAGTTTATTATGGTATGGTAGATCAATTTTTCACAATCAATGTCCAGGGTACTTTCTGTAGACCTTAGACTTGCAGCTTACTGGTGGATTACTGGATATGAAGAGGCAGAGGGAACTGAAATGAGGCAGCTCCTGCATTTGCACAGTAATAATGGACATCATAGGATTCTCTTCACTGACAAGAATGTATTCACTTTTGAACTACCATATTTAAAGTATATTTAAGCTCTCGAGAAATCTGTAAGAGTTCTCAAAGCTTAGAGATGGCTCCACCCATCATGGTTTGGTAGGAGATGAGCTCTGAAAGTTCCACTAGGCTTCATTTTTGTGAAAAGAGCTTACAAACAAGTGCCAAAATATATGTGGAAAGAGTCCTGGACCCTCTTATGTGCTGCTAAACCAAACCAAGTTTAACAATGAATCCTGAAGCTTCCAGCAAGATTTTGCCCTGGTTCATAATGTGAGGATGATGCAACATCCTGGAGGCTAACGTATCCTTTTTAATCTAACTGCTTATTGCCTATCCATTGGCTAGCCTGGACTATAAATGTGGGGGACTGTCAGCAAAAAGCAGCAACCTACAATTTAAAATTTAAAGGGCTCCTTGATTGCAGTAGTGATAGATTTTCCCCTTGAGACAATCTGTGCTGTAACCATGACTAACTACAGAGAGCGAGTCTTTGTGAAGGCAAAAGATGGGCATTTTGAAATTTGATTGGCTATCATGTAAATATGTCATTTGAAAAGTTCTTAATGTGACCCATAGTTTCAAAATAGTTCAATACCTGCCATCTACTATTGAATTATTTATGCAATAATATATGAATTGGTCAAGAATCATAGTAGATGTAGCTGTTTGATGCAGTGCAGACTTGTATATAAAAATAAATAGCAAATATTGAACATTGCGCTGTATTAAGTATTTGGTAAAGAAAGGTATGATTGCAACAGAAATTCATGCAGATAAGGAAATACACTAGTGTATTCTGCACTATAAATGTCTAAGTAGACCACAGAGTTAAAACGTGGCATGAAAGTTTGAAAGATGACCAAAATCTGTCACAACATCCAAAATTATTGATAAGGTGTACATCGTAATTCTGGAGGACCATTGAATAAATGTATCCAAAAATCTAAAGCTCTGCGCATTCCAGGGGAACACCTATTTCACATTTTAGGGAAGAACTATCGGCAAGATAGGTGCTGCAACTCAGGATCAAAAGCGAATCAAGAGTGCAAATCTCTCAGCAAAGTTTGATCCATTTTCATAGAGATTCTGCTGACTTAATCGTCGATTTGTGAACAAGATGAAACATGGGTGCACTACAACGCCCCTGAAACAAAACAGCAATCTAAACAATGGAAGCATCACAATTCTAGATTGCCAAGTGCCCTTTTTCTGGAATGTGAAGGGTGTATTGCTAATGGATTTTCTTCCCATTGGAACATCACTGCAGCATATTAGGCTAATGTTTTGGCCATATTGAAGACAAAAATATGTGAGAAAAGGCCAGGTTTATCAAAGAAGAACGTCACCTTGCATCAAGACAATACTCGCCCTCAAACACTGTCATTGCAATAGCAATAATTCAGGTACAATTTGTTGCGACATTCACCATATTTCCCTATCTTTGCTCCAACAGAGCATTCCCTAAGCTGAGAAAATCCCTTGAAATGTTCATATGGTGAAGAGCTTAAATTATCAGTATAGGTGTATTTTGCAGGCCTGGAGAAATCTGGCTTTCATGATAGGATAAAAGACTTTGAAGCTGTGCTGGACAAAGTTCACTAGTGTGAAGGGAGACCTTGTTAAAAATAAAAGTGCTTTCAAAAAGCTATGCGTTCATTACAATAACTCTTCAAATGATCCTTGTACTAAAAGGAAATTTAAAGACTTTAAACCATGTTTAACTTACTCAAATATAGTTTGTGACAGTATTTATGTCTAGATATATGGAAATAATTAAAGAGGTAACTTTATTAGTAGTGGCATTGAAATTATCATATGAATTTTATTAATATTCCTGTTTTCCCCAATAATTTCATATTCTTTTAAGAACATTCAATATTATAAGAAAATTTTCATAGATTTTGTAAAATAACTTTATAATTATTTATAAATAATATAAATTAAACTTTCATCAAAAGTTTTTTAACCAATTATATTCAGAGATATTAGAACAGTTTTCTTATTATTGCACATCCTTTACTTGAATAAGATTTTGGAATAGGATGCCACAGAAGATAATAAATCATTCTGCATGCTATACTCACTTAGAACACTTCAGCAAGTATGGAGATGCTCTGATTTGTCTACAGCCTCCTTGACACTAGGATACTTCTTTTTGTGATATACCAGAAGCATTTCCAGTGAACACCTAAAAAACAATTAAATACCACTATCAGTATGTTCCTCACTTCATTCATATGTATACCCTAAGACAAAAAAGTCTGTCAACAAACTAAGGCTACTCCTCAGCAGGTTGAATAACTTTAAAAATGAATATAAAATCCAAATTATGGCCTTATTAATTAATGAAATAAATTATGGCATTACCTATGGTATTTGAGGAACAAAATTAGAATTCTTGCTATCTATAAGTAAAGAGAAACCATTTTTATAAGTATTGGAATCATTGAAATTAAACCACAAAAATTAATGCATAATATTAATTATGTGAAATATATGACTATTGATATACAAAGCTTTATTGTGTGGGTGTTTTTAAATGTAACAATGTTTATTAATCCTAGATATCATCTTTGCATTCAGTAAAATAATAAGAAATAAACCTTGTGTATTTAAAAAGTAATAATTTATATGTGTCAATAAAACTAAAACATGTTCTTATTCATACACATATATTTATTTTGCTTTACACTGGCACCACCAGAGGTCACTTGCCAGCATTAGTCGGTCCCCAGCTAAAGATGAGAGTGAATGCTCTTGAAAAATGTTCTGATAAATTAATCAACTAGTGAAGTATAGTGTTATCTAATACTAACCACTTTATGTATATAATGCTCTTGCAGTCATAATTAATGAGATCATCCATGAAAATCAATGCCTGACTGTTCAAGAAACTGCCGAAGAGTGTTAACATTTCTGTAGGATCATGCCATGAAATCCTAACAGAAAAGCTTGATATACAATGCGCTACAGCAAAGCTTGTCCCTTACCTGATGATACAAGAACAGAAAGACAATGCATCATGATCTGTCAGGGGCTCTTAGATTGCATTAATAAGGATGCAATTTTTATTAACAGAATGATCACTGGTGATGAAATATGGTTCTGTGCTTACATTGTTGAGACAAATGTTCAGTCATTGCAATCGATTGGAAACTCTTCACCAATATGCAAAAAAGGTTTGGTCAAATGTTAAAAGTATGACATTCAGAGGGTTAGTCTCATGAACATCAGAGTCAAACTGTGAATCACTGGTATCATCATAATGTCCTCATACATCAAGAAAATGAGAGAAGGGGCCTGGACTTAAGGAGTGACAGTTCATGGATTCTGCAACATAATAACATACCACACCACCATTTATCATTGCTTATTTGGAACTTTCGCAAGTATACCACTGTTCTTTCCCAACCTCCATACTCTCCCAACATACCCCTGTAAATCTTTTATTTCCTAAGCTGAAATTCATGATGAAAGGATGAAGATTCAACTCTTTTGAGAAGATAAAACAAAATTTGCTGAGAGAACTCAAAAAATGCACATCAGGCCTGCTTTCAGAAGCTCAGATGATATTGGGAAAGGTGTATCAATAAAAGGGGAGATTACCTTGAGGGATACAAATCTCAGTAAGATGCAGGTAAGCCCAAATTTTAAAAAATTAAAATGCTTGGTTTTTTTGAACAGACCTCATACAATATTTTGACAGTAATTCATTATCCACTACTAACCCAGTAGGAAGATCTATGCCATACAGGGAAAAATGTCTGTGCTTCATCGAAATGTTGTTACTGCTATGTCTATTACATCATTGTTGGTCAAGGTAGCACTTGTTTCAATATGAAGCTTCCTTTCTGCATAAGCTGGTTAGTGTGTTCGAACTCAGCCATGATTGATAGATTTTGCTGGATGTAATCTTGAATGCAAGACCTCTGGGAGGGACTTTAAGTTGTGGACTCCATGTTGTTAAAGAACTCCATGCCTGAAAAAAGAGGAAAATTATCAGGCATTTCATGTCTAAGCAATATCTTGGTTTCCCATTAGAAGATGAATGTACCATTTGTTACTCTGCTGGATGGCCATATGTAGCAGCAGAAGGAACAATGGGAATCAAATCAAGTCTTAAAAACCATGCAATAACACACAACTCTCCCAATATTAAATACAGAACTGCGTAGTTTCCAATCAAACACTTTTGTAATAATAAGAAAAAAATTATATCAAATATACAAAAGTGCTCAATTTCCAACTTTATTATAAAAATTAATGTCAAATCCTATGATATGTTATATGTGAAACCAAAGCTAAACAATAACAGATATATTATGAATCGTTAACATAAAAGAAAAGCTATTTGGAACAGTCAATAAAACTTAAAATTCTGTATAATCATTAAGGAACCAGAAAAATTGAAGCAACTGCCAACCTTGTTAATAATTACCTTCTACTACTAGTAGATATGACAGTCAATGGCTTAATATAGTGAGGTTATTTGAGTTACAGGTGGGCAGAACTCCATCACCCACAATTACCTGTCATAACCAGATGGGGTACTTGGATAAGATGTGCATTTTCCTCATGCAAAAACTTTGAAAAAATCAAAGGCTTCCCATGTGCTCTATATTCAATGGAGGAAGTAACAGCCATCTGTATGCCCAAATTGCTAGACAAAGATCTACAGTTTGCACTTTTTGCAGTAAATGGCTATTGGTATTTGCCTGATATGATTAGAGTTTAAATGAAGAAGGTATGGAGCAGGAGGAACAGTGGAAAATGATGAAAAACTGTGATGACAACCTTGACAGATATGCCAAATCTTAAGTTAGATTTCATTTTCAGAAAAATTTGAAGTGGAAGCCTTTGTAACCTCCACTGAATTCCCTTTTCATGTGTTTATAAAATATGCTGCATTGGTTTCGGTAGATGTGGAGAGGAGTTTCTCCAACATAATTATCTCCTGAGCTTGAAAATATTAGCAAATTACATTCAAAAACAGAAATTTTTTGCATAATTCCAAATAAATGCCACATTTGCTTCCAAAATATTGGTTACTTTATGTTATTTGCTACAGAAAGAATGTAAATGTAACTGGTTTAGACTAAATAAAGGAACTTTTATCGGCAAACTTTTTGTATATAAATTTTCAGAATCTTTTATTTTCCCTTTACAACCACAATTTTGTATCTTAAAATCCATTCTCTGGTAATATCTCCACCTACTCTGCTGTTAAATTGAATAAGTTCAAAACTGATTCACATGCAAAGAAGGGAATTTTGAAAGTGGAATGCAATATTGAATCAATCTTTGTTTAGATATTTATTTAATCTATTCCTTTTCTATCTGATTATATGATTCACCTGACTAATATATATTTATTTAACAAGAGGCCAACTATAACCTACTATAGATGTTTGAGAAAATCATCAGTTTGGTTTTGTAAAGGAATTTCAACAGAAAATGCAATTTTAAACTCACTAATGAAACTCTAACTGCATTCAATGAAAGAGTACACGTAGGAGGAATATTTTGTGATTTAGCAAGGCTTTCAATTATGTAAATTAAAAGATCAATTATCTTTCTATGGAATAAAAACCCAATATTTAAAATGTTTATATCTTACCTTGACAAAAGAAAACAAAAAGCACAGATAAACTGTACTGTTAAAAATAAAAACAATGCATCAGTGAGTAATAATTAAACACACAAGAGCCTCTAGGATTTGTTCTGAGCCCTTCTTTTTCTGATATATACAAATGATCTCTCCTTATCTATCCAAGATGTAGGAAATGCTGTTCTATTTGCAGATGACACAAGCATATTGATAAATAGAAGTAGTCCTAATGATTGTGCCATTAAGCTAAATCTAGTTCTGGGCTCCTTGTGTGTGTGATGCAAAGCAAATTGTCTCAAAATATAGATAAAACAATTGTGATGAAATTTATCACTCACAGATCTCCAAATCCTATATTATGAATAGAATATTATAACAGTGAACTTCTACAAACTAAAGATACCAAAGTCCTTGAATAAGAATTGATAACCATCTGAATTTGAAAAATCACATGCTAAACTTTACAGTGCATACTGTGCAAAAGTGTATTAACTTTGGAATCAATTAAGACAATAAAATTAGTTTATCATATATGCCTATTTGATCTCAATAATGAAATATGGTCTTATATTTTGGGGAAATTCAGTTGACAGTAAGCTTTCTTCCTATTACAGAAAAACCGTACAAATAATCGTTGGTATGCATAGCAGACATTCATGCGAAAGTCTAACTCTTCCATGTGAATCTATATTATCCCTCGTGAACTTTTATATAATAAATAAAGAAACATTTGTACAAAACCAAAATATTCCCGACAAGAATACTAGACAAATAGCAAAGCTACATTTCAACACTTTTCTGCCATCAAAATAGTTTGATACGAATGCATTTTAATACAAAATACTCTTCCCGCTAACCTTAGCCTTAATAAATAATGGTGAATTCTTTAAATTTGTTCTTAAAAATACTTGTGTAAAAAGGCTAATAATTCTGAGATTTGTGAATGACAATATATTATGATTCAAAAACACTGTGATTATTTTATTATTACAAATGTAGAGGAAGTATACTGTTGTAATAATTATATATGACAAATTCAATGTTCGTAAGTCTTTATTACTGTTTCGCAAACTCACGGAATGCTCCAAGAACTCTAACTAAACTAATAAGTTTGTTACATAGGGTAAATATTGTAAACACAGTTCATCAGTAACTGCTTCATCTGCTTACCTAGCTTGAAAGCGCTGGTTTGTCTGCAGATCCATTATCTCCTTACATTGCAATTAGTAACAATAAACAATATATGGACATTTCATTTAATTTAATAATGTTACAGATAGTGTACCGAAAGACATTACAGCTAGGTGTATATACTTGGATAAACACGCAAACAAATTCCTACACAAATTGGCACAATGGCAGACTGAAGACCAGCGTTACCAACAATGTAAACATGCATTAACGCTAGATCACTGCTTGAAACTCACTAGAAAATACACTACTTTTATTATATCTAAATTTTTCCCTAAATGAAAATATTTTATGTGTAAGTATGAATCCTCCTGACGTTCCAACTGAGGCACTTTTGGGAAAGTAGAATCTTAATGCTTGCCTTACTGAAGTATATAAAGCAATTGCAAAAATGGAAGTTCCTCTCTCGTGCATTTGTTTTGCTCATGGTAATAAAAGTGTACAAAAAAAAAAAAAAAGTAAAACACCTCAAAACAACTACCAAATAAAAAGGATCACCGACTACATTATGTTTCAATTCCAAGCTTCACACCTCAATAATCGTCTAGTAGCTAAATAACATAATGCAGCGCAACTGGATATTCCAATGCCGGTTTGCGAGTTAACCCGTGCAAAGATCGATGGATTTTTTTCGGGCATTAACATTTTCAAAAATGACTTCTTTCAGAAGGGAAGTAAAGTCGTGGGTCCCATTCGTAGATTTGCGGCACGCAAAAGAACCTCAAGGCTGAAAGAAAAGATCTCTAATAAACATTTATCGGCCGTTTCTCGTCCTGAATTGATGGAATGCTGATGACCTGACATGTTAAAGAGCTTCCATAAATAAATCAAACCAAATTCCTGCCGAATAGCGCTGAGCTCAGCATAACGCTATAAGTTGCGCAAAACGGCAAGTTAACACTAAATCGGAGGTGCATCAAATAATCACATGCTGGATTTCGTTATCATGCGCTACATATAGCAGCAGAGAATCGCATTTCCACAATTATAACAATGGGAGTTTAACAAAAAAAAAAAAATAAATAAAAAAAAACCATATTTGGTGATAAAACATGAACTTGGCCATTCTATAAGTGCTAGCGAGTTAAAGCCGGTATTGCCACCCTCTACGATTTTTTTCCGCTAAAATTTAAAATTAAATTGGTAAATTACACGAATAGGTACAGACTTCTGTAATACTTCGGAGCCCAACTTCCATCTGTGAGATTTGTAAATATGCAAGTCATTGACATTAACCAAAGCACTTTGTAAACATTCAACCCGATGTAACAAAAATTTACATCTCTATTAATGTAAAGTCTATGTTGTTGTTTCAATAACTCTGCTATAGATTTGGTTTTAAAACATCTGTAAATTGAAAATATGTAACACAATAAAAACATTTTAAGAATTAAAAACTTAGAATTGCGTATTAACGAAAGTCTGGCAAACTTCTGCCGCCGCAACCCATTTCTTCCGATGAACTGGGTGGTTATACTATTGAGATTCAAAGAGCTGGTTCTTCCGCAACTAACGCTCCTATTGATTGGCGCTCTGACGTCATTAGGGAACCCGAGGGAAACTTCGCACACAGCGTAAGATGAAAGGCGTCATCTTTAACAATAAAATATGTCTTTTTACGTACGAATTGTTCGTCGCTGTGATAGGAATTTACGTGTTTAAGAATATATGTACGAGGTCTGTTCAAAAAGTATCGCGAACTTTGTGTTTTTTCAAAAAGTATTTATTTATTCATGAATATCTATTTTGTCCCCTTCAAAGTAATCCCCACCAGATATTATACACTTGTGCCAGCGTTTTTTCCAATCCTCGAAGCACTTTAAAAAAACGTTTTTTGTGATCTTGTTCAGCTTCTCCTTCGACGCCGTCTTTATATCCTCAATTGTGGCGTAGCGTCGTCCTTTCATGGGCCTCTTCAGTTTGGGAACCAAACAAGTCACAGGGGGCCAGGTCTGGGGAGTATGGTGGCTGCGGCATTATAAGTGTGTTGTTTTTGCCCAAAAATTCGCGCACAAGCAACGATGTGTGAACAGGGGGCGTTATCATGGTGCAAAAACCAATTTTGTTCTTCCACAAATCCGGGCGTTTCTGGCGGATTGCTTCGCGCAAATTGCGCATAACTTGCAGGTAATATTCTTTATTGACCGTTCTACCCTGTGGCAAGAACTCATGATGCACCACGCCCCTGCAATCGAAGAAAACTGTAAGCAAAACCTTCACATTCGACCGAACTTGGCGCGCTTTTTTCGGTCTTGGCTCGTGTGGCAGCATCCATTGGGATGATTGAGCTTTAGTTTCCACGTCATAACCATAAACTCATCATTCGTCACCAGTTATGACCCTCTGGAGCAAATTTGGGTCGTCGCGGACAGAGTTCAACAGCTCCTTAGCAACGCTAATGCAATGATGTTTTTGGTCGAAATTGAGCAACTTTGGTACGAATTTTGCGGCGACTCGTCTCATGCCCAAATCATTGATAAAAATCGAATGGCACAAGCCAATCGATATGTTTAGGTCCTCAGCAAATTCTCTAACGGTGATTCGACGATTGGCTGATACTATTTTCTTCACTTCTTCAATGGTTCCGTCTGTTGTTGACGAGCTCGGGCGTCCGGGACGCTCTTCGTCGTTCACATCTTCTCGACCCTCTGAGAACATTTTGTACCACCGATAAACGTTGCTTTGGTCCAAGGTAGCTTCACCATATGCCACAGTCAACATTCAGAATGCATCCGCGCATTTAATTTTGTTTTTCACACAAAATTTGATACAGATTCTTTGTTCCATTTTTTGGAATAGGCAAAAATCGAAGACGAGCCAAAACACGTCCAAGCAAAATAACTGTCAACAATTAACTGAACGTTCAAAATGGCCAAGCTTGTCAACGTTAAGTGAGGGACATGAGTACCAACATAACGCCACAAACAATCGAAAATCGAATATACGTTGCCCGCGCAAATTCAAAATTCGCGATACTTTTTGAAGAGACCTCGTATGCTTTAATAAAATAAAAATCGAGAAAAGTGGCAATTGTTTTCAAATTAAATTTAACGCTGACCTATTAACCTCAAAATGAAAGTGTTATTCCAAATACTACGCGCTTTATTAACTTCAGCAAATTTAGCAGCAATGAGAGGACGGCTAACCCAATTGCGCAGATCGATAACGGTTAATGCATCTTCGTTTGCGGAAAATAACAGCATTTTTGAGACACAGCTCTAAGTGTAATGGTTTGGCATATGTCATCTCCGTTCCAATTAACGTGTTTACCTTCATTTTGAAGCAATCTGATCTGATTGGGAGAAAATATTTGACCTAATATCCTTCTCACCTCTTCAGGAACTTCACTATTTCTATCACTTTGATGTTTAGGAAACTACATTTTCATTTTTGAAATTTGTTGAATGAGATCTCTGTTGCGATTTTTAAGTTTCACACACGTTTGATTTAAATGTTTATTCTTGGCTTCTAATGTTGAACCAATTTTTAAAAGTTTTTATGTTTCTGAGAACTCTAAACTTTCGAATTCGATATCACATATTTAAATGCTTTGCGCAAGTTTTTTTATTTTTTTGGCGACAAATTTGTTAACTTCTGTTAACACGTTTTCGCACGCTGTGTACATCTCTCTCTCTCTCTCTCTCTCTCTCTCTCTCTCTCTCTCTCTCTCTCTCTGGTCTCTGCGGTACTCAGATAATTTGGATCTGAAGTCACCAAGTTGGGAACATGACTTTCCGATGCAGTGAACAGGCAACTTTAGTGAAGGAACTGCTCCGGGTTTTAAGTACACGTTTGCTAGGTAGATTAAGCAGTTCTGATCCCAAATCTCTTATATAGTCAGATTTTTGAGAATGAAGGGAGAACATTTTAGCATTGGTGATGTTTACTTTTTTTTTTCTGTAACATTTTGATAACCGAGTCTTTTTTAAATCGTAATCATGTGGAAAGCTTTGCAGCAATATGTGACTTTCTTTCGCATTGCGATTACGTGATTTGCAACTATTCACTGCACAACCAGGCATTTTGTACAAAATATATTAAAGTAAATTATATTAAATAAACTATAATACTCACTCACAAAGCGACTGTCAATAATAATAATAATAATAATAATAATAATAATAATAATAATAATAATAATATAAAAAACGCAATCATTACACATGATAGCAGACACATATTCCATTGCTAGACTTTCGTGTTTTTGTTCCCGCGTGACGTAATGAGCAAAGTAACGAAAACGCGTTACCGTAGGCGCGCGCTGAATACACCCCCTGATTAAGACAACTCTGTCCCACCAATTATATAATCCAGACTTCTGAAACTCGAGAATGATCTTTCAGCTATACGACTTTGATTCTGTAACAGTTAAAACCAGTCTTACAAATTTGGTCAACTCCGAATGAATTTCGGGCACACTTATTATTATTACTAATATTACTATTTTATTATTATTATTATTATTATTATTATTATTATTTAGTTTTGAATACTTTAACTGTTTCAATATGTAAAGACAAACTTTATCTACCTTTGTAACTGTGTTATTTAGTGCATTATATATTTTAACTGAATAATACCGTTGTTTTATTATGTAATTTATATTTTTGTATTATTTCACAATATTGGGATGGTAGTGCTTTTTAATTATTATAATATTTATATGATGTTCTGTTAATTTTTCCTATTATACGCTTCGCTAATTCTCTCCCCCAAAGCTACTATGTTCCTAAATATTGATATCTCTTTATGCAATAACTATTTTCTTACGTCGTGTACATTAAGCCCACAAATTTATAACAGCACCTTTATTTTGATAGCTAACATTCCTTCCATACCAATAGATCTATTCCCTTTTCTCTTTCAATTCGTAGCCACCATCTTTGCAACAAGTTTTCATCTCTTGACATGTATATTAAAAACCTAGCTCAAAAGTTCCAAAATCAAAAATATCTTTCCTGCCTTTTACAATACCTTATCAACCCAGCGCAAAAAAAAAAAAAATCCAAACCAAAAACTTCCAATAACAAATTCAGTAATCTTGTTACTACTTACACGCATCAGACCTATTTTGAAAGAATGTCGCGATACTTTATTAATCTTTCAGTAATTTTTCCAAATTTTTACTCCGTATTACTTTTAGAACACCCCCTCCTCAACCTTAAAGTATATTCCCCTGCAATATATTTCCATTCAAGTAGCCCCTACAATTGCAGGCTCATATACTTGCCAACACCCTAAATGCAAACCCCCTATACGCTATATCAGCTGTTCTATAGCTCCAGTTTATCCAAAGAATTTAAAACTACTTCATTTGCTATCTATTTTTCTAAGAATGTCGTATATATGCTATCTCGTAAGCTTTGCAAAGTATTTTGCATTGGTTTAACTTCTACTGGTTGTTGTTGTCCCCACCCCCCCCGTATGGGTGTTCCGCTATAACCAAGTCTCCTTAGCCGGTTGCCCAGCATGCCCTGTCCTACTCTTAGGATTTTTATGATACATTTAATTCAACACTTATTGGTGCGTTACCACCGACTTTAAATCTTTGTTAATATTCCCCTTTCTACTTTGTTAAATTTTTAATGTTTTATTTATTGTCGCTTTGGCTGTATTGGTCTTCTGTCGACGTCTGTAGATTGGACAAGAATACTGCAGATGTAAATCTGTAGTCATGACTAATGAATGAAATGAATTAATGATGGCGCAAATGAGCTCGGAGTCCTTGGCGTTTTAAAGCCATCTGACATTCATCTTCTTAGGGTAAAGAAAAACTCCGAAAAAAAAACCTTACTCAGATAGATTGTTTTGTCCGGGATTCGAACTCAGGACCTCTGGATTAGAGTCGCAAACTTTGTACACACACACACTATATAACTATATAAATGAAAAATAAAAATAAAAATAAAGTAACACTATTAACAATGTAACACATTAACAGTATTAATAAAAGTAGATAAGGATAAAACGCTGAGAAAAAGTCACACTTGAAATTGCTATATTTCCAACTACTGCGAGTTCTTCAATGGCAAGAAGCTAGACCATTGAAGAACTCGCAGTAGTTCGAAATATAGCAATTTCAAGTGTGACTTTTTCTCAGCGTTTTATTGTGTACTTTTATTATTACTGTTAATGTATGTATGTATGTATGTATGTATGTATGTATGTATGTATGTATGTATGTATGTATGTATGTATGTATGTATGTATGTATGTATGTATGTATGTATGTATGTATGTATGTATGTATGTATGTATGTATATATATGGTATATATATATATATATACCATCTTAACTTGTCTTCTTACCATCGAAATATAGCGATTACTAATCTTGTGACCTTTACTTTATGTTTTATCCTTTTCTTGTTTTCTAGTTAACAATATATATTGTCATACTTGTTTTATCTATTTTCGTGCATCACATGATCTTTGAGATTCAATATTTACTTTTACCACCTTCATTTCACTTTTATCACTTTATGTTTTCTACAAGCAGAAGTGAATATTGCATCTCAAAGGTAATGTAATGCATGAAAACAGTTTGTGACTATTAACGACAGGTATATTAAAAATTAAAAAAAAAAAAATCTTTGGTGTGAAATGACAGTAACTAAAAAGAAAAATTCGGCAGTCCGGCAGGATGGATTTAACCTTAATTTTTTGTAAACACTGGCAAATAAAACTTGAATTATAAATGAAAATAGAGAAATTGTATTTCAAGATAACGGTTTTCGGTTTTTTGAAGAAGTGTTGCTTTTAACAATTTTTCTAGAAGAAACAAACAATGGTGACAAACGGACATATTTATAAAATTATCAAACAAATTTGACAGGAGACTATTTACCTGTCATAGCATGTGAGGCTGCACTAATTTATTGCAGTGTATTTTTAGCCTTAATGAAATATACGATGCAGCCCAAGCGAAAAGTAACATACGCTTACAAAACAAGTTCGATGTTACAATAGAAAGAAGCTATTATATTTTCTTCAATGCTCCCATATATTATGTGATATTTATTTTGTAACTTATTAGTTGTTGGCCATTGCTAACTTATCGTTTGTTTTGCTTGTTTACATTTATTATAAAATACGCAGTACGTGACGAAGTTCATTCTTTTAAGATAGATTATTACAGATAATTGATATGCTAATAATAGTAATCGTATTAGTTAATAGGTTATAAATATATTACACTTCGTCAGATTTAATTTACATTACCATATAATGCGAAATAATATAATTATTATATCTACACAGAGAACGTAAATATTTACTTTATATATACTCGGTAAATAGCAAAAAGTCTTGAATAAGATTAACTAACGCTTATATGATCGTAGCAACACAATCATTTGTTGACAATTTGTTTTTACATCATTGTCAACTTTATGAGACAGCAATTTGCCTTGTGATGAATTACAATTTTATCCAGTCATTTGTGGCATATTTGTAAGCTATATGCAATAACTAGTTGTCAAAATATACATCAAATTGTAATTTTATTAAACACCAAAATATTAAATAAATGACTGAACACAAGTACGTGCTATATATAAGGAGATAGGTTAATGTTTAAAGGAAAGAGATGTAAAAAAAACTAAGCAATAAAAATGAAATTGAACGCAAATATAGTTTTAAGTATAGCGAGATTACAAAAATATTTCGAGTCTCCGATTTATTTCTATCTATTTTACCTATCAAATCTCTGAATATGTTCTGTCTGCTTCATTTATCAAGTCTCGGATCATATCATCTTATCGATCCGTCTATAGCATTAAGTCTCAGGTAAACTCAACCAATCCAATTAACATATCAAGAGCTAAGCAAGCTTTTCCGAATCTGTTAAATTCATAATTATATTCTCATCGTCATATAATGTCAATTTACAATTACATTTTTTTATATTTTATATTTGTTGGATATGCTTTCTTTTTAAGCAGTTTGCAAGGAATTTCTTTAAGTATTAGAACCCTTGATCGTTTGAAATTACAGTGCTTAAGATTGTTTACTCAGTGAAAATCTATCACTAGAATTTGCCGTTGCCCTGTAATTCTAGAGCAATTCGTGTTGCTCCGGTAGGATGAGTTGGTCTTTAATTTCGTGTAAATGTTGGCAAATAACGCTTGGATTATAAATGGAAATTGAGAAACTGTATCCCATGATATCATTATGTTTTCTATAAGCAGAAAAAAATGAGACTTTTGCTGGAAAAATTAAGAGAAAGCATAATATCTGGAGAGAAATAATATCTCTCAATAAAAAAAAATCTCACGTCTCTGACGAAATTACTAACGCGAATCTTTAGAAGTAAATATTCTTTGTCTGCGATATTACGAACATTAATTTATGTTCATATATATTTTAAAATTCCTTCTAACAACTAAAAACAAATTATGTAATCTTGATTTTAAGGGGGGGAAAAAACTTTTTCTTTATTATTTTCTTTTAAATTCTAATCGCATAATTCTATCACTTAGTTCCGTAGAAAGTACATTTCCAAACGGTGGGAATTTACTATTTAGGAAATTTTTTCTTGGAATGCGAACTAGCAGCTTTCGCTAAAAATATTTCTCCGAAAGAAGTAACTTTTCCGTTTATAACTTACTGTCCAATGCCTTTCTCCTCCCTTATCTTTATGTAATTTAAAGAAGTTTCTTTATTTACCAGATTGCATCAAACCATTCGAAGGCAAAACATAAAATAAAACATAAAATAACCCATTATTACAATACGACTCTGATAAGCCAACAATTTCGCTGGGACACTGAAGGTGACGTCACTAACTCATGTTGCGTGACCTAGAAACCGGTTCAGTGGCGTACCAAGTTTAACTTCGCGTAGTACCAAGGTTAAATATTCATTAACTTTAGTAAACATCAAGCCTTTTAGAGCTCTATGTTTATGCACTGCAGTACTAACAACTTTATTTCTGGCAGATATTTTTGGGCTCTACAACAATACGCATATGCTCTACAATGCACATGTTGGTATTGGTGATGTCCAGGTGCGAGTGGGAGAGTGAAGTACCGTTGCTAGTGGTGTATCGCTGGCGTGTGTCATTGACCACGAGTATGCGATGAGCGCATGTCACTCAGTCATTTTCAAGAAGTGGCAAGGTGACGCAGAAATGGCCAAGAAGAGCACCTTTCTCGCGTATTTGTTTTGGTTAGTTGGAGGAATATTCGGTTTACATCACATTTATCTGGGACGTGATGTTCAGGCCTTCCTGTGGTGGAGCACACTTGGTGGTTATGTTGGTTTTGGATGGCTACGGGACATATTCCACATTCCGGAATATGTGGCAGAAGCAAACGAAGACAAGAAATACATAGAGAAACATATCGAGGAAATACGCAAAAATAAAAAGGTAAAGTTGCCTGTTTAGAACGTGTAAGTACAATAAAATGCCATAAAATTTGTGACAAATTAAGCTAAGTGACAGTACACGTGTGAAGTCACTTTTACTATTGTACTTATAAAGAGGGGGCCCATTCAGACGCGCATGATAAACGGCAAAAGGACACCGGTACCTACTTCCGCTTAGTGAGCTATGATTTTAAAGTTTAATTCTTTAGGTAACTTTGTAACAAGGAGTAATTATATCTTCATATTATTAAGAGTCACTGTTGTTACAAAAATGTTAATAGGTAAGCTAAAAATACGTTATTTTACGAATGGAGGTTGCCGGATCAAATAGCAACCAGATATTGAAATCTGCAGTAAGAAAAATATGTATGGATTTGATCTGCCTCTGAAAATAGGAAATAAAGTACGGGTGGAAAAAACCCGGAAATACTAGAGTAATTCTATGACACTTTTTTTCAACGATTTTTATGTTTTGTTGAGTTAGAATAACAGTGCAAATTTTAACAAATATAGTTCCTATTTATTTAATGAGAAACTAAGCTTATAAATGTAAAGTGAAGCCCAAAAGCTGTAATATTAAGAAATATGAAATATATACATACTTTTAAAAACAAATAAAGACAAAAAATCGCATGTTCGCATAGGACTATTTTTTGTTAGGTACTTGTAGATTATGATAAGGTACTGTATTAACGTATAAAGTAATTCGGTATATTTTGATAATACGAACGGAATTTAATTTATGTGCAGTATAATAAACAAATAAGTTGCTTAAAATCGAGGTGGATATTGGTATATTGTGGTTTCATATTAATTTAAGTACTTAAATAGTTGTATAAACACTTTTTTAAGCAACAGCCATCTCCAATGTTAGATTTATTACCCTCATTTCCACATTTTTTTTCCCTCTCTCTTCTCATCTAGACACATTTAAAACAGTTCATTCACTAGTCGGTCACTTACCGGCGCGAACCCCCCTCCCCTTCCGTTATTGTCGCACGTTAATCAAACCCCACTTTTTTCTTTTTTACAAGATGTAATTAGAAGTTTCAAAACAATAGGCACATTAGATATATAGAAATTGTTTTTCCTAGAATAATTCTTAAGGTAGTTTTCTAACAGACCTTTCTTTTGAAATTAGTGTTTTGTATTATTTATTCATGTTAATAAATATGAATAAATAATAATAAAAGGATAAAGTATACATATTTGTAGATAAAAACAATCAAAATTCACTAACTATATTATGGAATATATAAAATTATTTAGACATGAGGGTAGGTCCATAAGTTTCCGGCCTAACCATTTCTAGGTATGATTAAAAACAAAAACTATATATGTTACCCTTTATTGCAATGTACTTCTCACATCTTTGAATTGATATTTCAATCCTCCCCAAAATAATCAGAAGTCTTGTCTGCAAAATGGGCATAAACAGTACCCATCACTTCTTCGTCACACTTAAATTGCCTTCCTCGAAGGTTCTTCTTGAGTTTTGAGAAAAGAAATTAGTCACTGGGAGCTAGATCTGGGCTGTACGGTGGATGGTCGATATCCTTGAAGCCACATTTCTTCACAGCTTCCTTTGCAAAAAGAGTTGTGTGCACAGGCGCGTTGTCGTGAAGAAGGCGCACACCACCACTCAGCTTTTCTCGCCCTTTCTCTTTGATGGAATCATGTAGTCTGTGCAGTAGGCCAGTATAGTACTTCCCACTTACTGTGGTATTCCTTCACAGTCCCAAAAGATTGTAACCATGATTTTCTTGATTGACTGAGTGATCTTGGCCTTTAGAGGCGGTGCTTTGCCAGGTTTACGCCACTCCATTGATTCTCTTTTGGACAAGGGATCATAGTAGAGGACCATAGTTTCATCTCCTGTAACAATGGTTTGCAGAACTTCTCTCTCGTTGCCACGGCAGAGCTGCAAAAATGTCTTTAGAGGCGGTGCTTTGCCAGGTTTACGCCACTCCATTGATTCTCTTTTGGACAAGGGATCATAGTAGAGGACCATAGTTTCATCTCCTGTAACAATGGTTTGCAGAACTTCTCTCTCGTTGCCACGGCAGAGTTCCAAAAATGTCTGACAACAGATGACACGTTATTGCTTTTGGACTGAGGAAAGAAATCTAGCCGCCCATCTTGCACTAATGTTATTCATGTTTAAATGTTCATGAATAATTTGAAGGACTGTTGTTTTAGAAAGGTCCAACCTTGCTGCTATTTGTGTACCTTTGAGCCGCCGGTCTTCTATAATTTTTTCTTCCACAAGAGCGATGTTTTCAGAAGTGAGCACCTTCAAGGGCCGACCTGCACGCTCCTTTTCTTCAATGCTTTCTCGACCCATTCGAAAAAGTTTGGTCCATTTTTTTACGGTAGAATATGAGGGAGATACTTCCCCTTATACACCATCCAATTGCTGTTTAATTTCATTTTGAGTAAGTACTTCTTTTGTGAAGAACTTAATAACAACTCGAAACTCCATTTTGAACATGTCACAATCTTCACACATAGCCTTCTTTATGGAATTATATCTGAACAACTTAACAAAGTGGAGTTACTGCTGTAATTATTTACTTAATGGATAAGGTATGACACCAGATAAGGATTTTGTGAAGGTGATAATCTTTATCAGTGAGGTCGGAAACATATGGACCTACCCTCGTAATTGCAGAGAAAAATATAAACATTAATGAAACACCATTGTAAATAATCATTCAATCAAAATTATTCATTGTCTATCACAGATAACCTTTAAAAATAGAGTTGAGCATTTTCGGAATAGAAACACTTCAGGCATTGTAGGTTATATCTTGATTTGGAAAGTGGAATAGGAAAGGGCAGGCTGCTCATCAGTCTTTGTGTGTGCATTTTGTCAATGGGAGTCCCAGAAGCCACTGTAAGTTGTTTGACCGGTATTTCTAGTATATCTTTTTTCTTTATTGGACACGTCATTCTGTATTCTTTATTAAGAAATGAAAACCACAAATAAAAATGATCCTGGGCACACTCAGTGATAGTGAAGGCAGACGGTTTCATGTGGCATCTTCTGATATGCTCATTCCAGTTGCAATTTCAGCATGGGTTTTTGATTTATTAAACTCATATCTTTGTCACATTCCATATAACTGTGGCCTCTGATGGGAAAAGTAATTTTACTGATTCAAATATGAATCATAAGTATGAATGATGCAAAAAATGGTATACATTTTATTGTGAGGCATGAATCACAAAAAAGTTTGCAAATTTTGAACTGGTGGATCTAGAGGATGGAAACAAAAGTCAAATAACTTTGATGCACCTTCATTAGCTCCCTTTCTTGATGTGGTCTCATTATTGGTATCTTACAGAGGACTCTTGATTGTTTTTCTCTGAACACTAATTTTTGCTGTACCAATTTTTATGGACTATATGTGGGTATTTCTCTGTATGAATGTGTTGGAATCTAGTACAACATCCCTATAATCCAATGACATCAAAATCTTAAATTTTAGCAAAAGTGGACTTTGATTGTTTTTCCCCTGTACCCTTCAAATGAGTTCTGTACTTACCCCCCATACTGAAAACACTGGAACTATTAAGGAGGAATTAGGTTCATTAGTGCAGAGAAACTGACTAGTATAAATGATTATTAAGAAGGTGTACTAGATTGTGTGTCATACAAAATGGACAAAATTTTCAGTATCTTTTGTAAGAAGAGTGAGCACAGAATTTATTTAATTTGCAGTACCCAACTTTTAAAAAGGTGTAGTGCTGTAAGCCCACTAGTCCGCAGTGCCAGATGCTGGTGATAGCAGGGGTCATGCTAGTAAGCAGCAGTTTGAAATTTTTTATAATGGTGTTTAATGCTCATTTTTACTCCTTAGGCATCACAGGCAGTGAGTTCTGATGATACATGAGATGAAATGATAAATAAGAAAAGCATTTTTTTTTAAAAGTAAGGTAGCATTCCCGGGCTAAGTTTAGGTACTCCACATTTGCCATTTATGAAGACTAAGGAAAGCCTGGACAAAACATCAGTCAGGGAGTCGGTCCTGGTGGGAATGGAGGGCTTAAATGTACATCAGTATTTTACTAAAACATAATAATAATAATAATAATAATAATAATAATAATAATAATAATAATAATAATAATAATACCAGTTATCTTACTTCTTCCATCACATCTGTTCCCTGCAGATATTTTTCTCTATCTTATTCATTTTTCAATTATCTGACATTTTAAATTAATCATTCTCTTATAAATGCTTAGGCTTTCACGGCCGGTGTTGATGCAATAAAATGAACTTTCCAGGCTTGTTGGCTGTGGTGCAGAAGATGTTAAAACACCTGACGTTTCGCCTGAGTAGCTGGTCTTTAGTCACCATCTGAAGATGCCTGATGGAGAGACAGACGAAACGTCAGGTGTCTTATCTTCTGGACCACAGCCAACATGCCTGTAAAGCTCATTTTATTGAATTTTTCTCTTTCTCATTCCATATTTCCTCTATTCTAATTCCTTCCATTTTTTGCATTTTATAAATCCAGATTCTTCTGACTTTTTATCTTTCCACATTAAACATTTTTAGTTTTCAAATTTCATTACTCTTTATCAAACTTTAACACTTCCAATACCTTATTACTTGCTATTTTCTATTTAATGAAAGCTGAGATGCAATGTCAACAACATCATACGTCTTCTGTGTAAATGGATTCAATGAATACTTTTACTACCTTCACTCGTCTTCTGTCTTTAAAGAAGGACACAGCATTTCAAAATGTGCTATTTGTGTGCCTGTTAATGTTTCATTTTTTTATGCTTTCCTAGTTTTTTTGTTTTGGATAGATTATTCTTTGTATATTATGTACTTTATTTACAGCTGGTATACACACTCTCCCTGTATTTTCTTAAATATTTGTCCTTGTTTGACTTTTATCACATAAATATTAGATGGTATTTGAGGCAATGGACTGACAACTAAATTTGACTGATTCTTGTTACCGATGACTATGATGATAAATAATACAAGTGGACCAAAAAATATGCAATAAAATTTAAATGTTGATATTTCAGTTGCTGATTGCACTTCACTGTTTATTTCACAGGCAAATTTCTTAGAATTTGCAGATTAGAAAAATACAGTAATATTTAGTTATTCCCAATTTATTTTTCAGCTATTTTTTGTAAAGTACATATTTGCTCAATAAACCATTAAGTTGTTACACGAGTGCTTTGTCATTTCTTGTGTAACTCTATTTGTTTTCTTTTGCATTGAGATCTAATAGCAATTAAAGGGTTGCTTATATATCCCAGCGATCTCTCTAAGGTTTCTAGAAATTTATTCCTTCAGAGGTAACTTCAGTACTTATGACCCAGGCTTCTAGTTTAACCACCAACTATAGGAGTTAATCTACGAGGGCTGATCAACAAAGACTGAGACTGATTTTTTTTCACAGATGTTTATTACTCTAATTCAATGTTTACATGATCTTTTTCAAAGTAGTCCCCTCCTACTTCAATGCACTTTTTATAGCGTCTCTGCCAGTTCTTGAACACATGCTGCAGACCATTCTTTGTCAGGTCCTTGAGAATCGCCTCACTTTTCTTGAGCACTGCTTCAGAGTTCTCAAATCGAATATCCCTAAGCTTTGCCTTTAGTGATGGGAATAAAAAAAAGTCACAGGATCATAATGATGCAGCCATGACTCATCACCGGTTAGAATCAATTTAAAAAATGCATCTCCTCCATCAGCAAAGAGACGCAGCACCTCACGGCTTGTCTCCATTCGCACAGCCTTTTGTTCGGGAGTCAACAGATGTGGCACCCAACGAGCACAAACTCGGGTCATATGGAGATGGTCGTGCATAATTGTAAACACACTGCCATATGAAATTCTCAACACTTCACTGAGGTTACGTAATGTTTGTTATACGCCGATCCTCTCGGACAATCACAGCAGCTGTATTGATGTTGACTTCAGTCACAGCAGAAGCTGAAACACCAGGCCCACCTTGCTTAACACTGACAAGTCGGCCTTCTTTGAAGTCCTTGAACCACCTAAACATGTTGCACGAGGTAGTGCATCTTCACTGTACGCTTGCTTCAGCTTTTCATAAGTTTCGGTGGCTGTATGGTTTAAACGAAAACAGAATTTGATTGCGCTGTACTGCTCCTCTCGCGTCACCTCCATTGTCTGGTAGGTATGCGAAATGCACGTAGGGTCTACAAAATAGAGCATTACTACCAACTTACCAATATGAGAGTGCTGCCGCCTACCAACATTATACATAAAAACCCGCTCTTTTCAAATATTTATGTTACAGATATGAAACTATCACGGAAGCTACAGGAAAAAATCAATCTCAGTCTTTGTTGATCAGCCCTCGTATATATGGACATTGTTCCTTCACGTTAGCCACGTGTAGCACATTAGTTGGAAAGGAACAATCAGACTTGAAAAATTCAGTTCACAGCTGGAATTCAAACCATAGATCTTCAGCCTTCAGGAGAGTTTGCCTTGAACTTTATCAAGACTGACTGTATAATATGGCAAAACTTACAGTTATTTCAACATCTTACATATTACATTTGGAATAACAATGCTCATGCAGACTCTCTCCGATAGTAATCAGTTTTTCCATTTAGTGGTCAGCAGTGTAGATTTATTTCAAGAAGTAGATGCTTTATTTTATTTTGTGTTAAATGAATGTAAAGAATTAGCACTATACAATGTTTATAATGTAAGCCTTTTCTTTGCAACCCTTGGAAGAGAAAATTGAATTTAAAAATTTGGATAAATCAAATTCAAGTATTAATTTGAGACAAACTGTGATTTAAAACATAGCAAGTATATATACAATGCTTTCTGTACAGACAAACTTCATCCTGAAGATTCCAGACTTTAATGAGATGGATATCAATAAATTTGCTGCCACAAAAATCAGGAGAATGAGTTTTGTTTAAATAGGTACAATACAGCATTTTTATTAAATTATTTTTCTTTTTGTTGCCATATTCAGCTATGTATATTAATTCTAGAAAACTGGGATCTATATTCAGCAGTAGCAGCAACAGTAGTAAAGTAATTTATTATGCCCTAAGCCGCTGTTGATATATGCCTTACTCTTGTGTGTGCGTGTGTTTTTTTTGTGTGTGTATGTGTTTGAGGCTGGCTTTATAAAATATTTCTTCTGATAAAATTCTGGCCTAGGACTTTCATATGGCAGGAATTTAGAATTTATATCAACATATTTCTGATTAGCAAAATGTTAATATGTATCTTTGTATATCTATTCAAGAGATATATAAAATAAATTGTTTTTCTTTTATTTTTCCCCTTTTTTTTTTCAGCCACCGTTTTCCATGACCAGGTTTACAGGAATGATCTTGGTATCCTATATGTGGAGTTCAGTGGTGGCAATTGCCATCCCAGAGGAAGAAGTTGCAGGAATAGACTGGAGCTGGCTCATCATTTTTGTCCCACTTGCCTGTGCACTAGGTAAGCTCCATAAAAAATCAGAGCCATTGAATAATTTAAAGAAACTAGGGCACAGGGCATGCTATAGCAAAGTAGCATGAATGTAATGTGTTGTGGTGTTCAATATCTTAGGCAGACATCATTTCCAAGAGCAAAATAGAAATGTGTTAAATACTCTAAAATTATTTTTTGTTGCTACAGCTAACCTTACATAGAATTTACCCAGATATGTGTAATTTTTCCTTTTTACTTTATAGGAAAATGTCATTTTGAATATTTATAAAACACTAAAAGTGTAGTTTCTTTCATTTGCCTAAACTATTAAATGGAATGATAAATAATGTGGTTTTAGATGATTAGAAAGGGATAAATTAAATCATCTTGTGGCAATGCTTATGGTTATCTCTTGAATGTACTAACTGGGCTATTTTTTTAAAAGAGCGAAATGCTTTAAAAATAGAATGTAAGGATTTGAAACCAAGTTAACAGATAGGTTCCACAAGTTTCTGGCCTAATACTCTATAGAGGTAAGAGAAAGAAAATCACATCATTTTTCAGCAGGGTCTCTGTTTATTTTACACACTTTTCACATCTTTAAATCGGCATTTCTATGTTCTTGAAATGTTAGTGTGAACTTTTACTTTTACTTTACTTTACTTTACTTTACTTTTACTTTTACTTTTAAAATGTTCTAAAATGCCTTCATACCTCATTGTCATAATTAAATTTTCTTCCTTTTAGGTCTTTGTTCAATTATGACAGAATACAATCCATGGGGCTATAGCTGGGCTGTACATTGAATGGCTCAATTCATTGAATCTACAGCTCTTAACAACATCATTTGCAATCTGTGCAGTATGCATTAGTGCATTATCAATATCATAGCTGAACATACATCTCTTTTCTTTAATTACTGCTAGCAATGTAGAGGGCTGCAGTAGTAGTCTGTGTTGACACTGGTGTTTCTCTCTTTAAAGTCGACTGACAAAATCCCCCTGCTGTCCCAAAAAATTGAGACCATAATCTTTCTCCTGAACAATCCTGGTGACATTTCATGAACTCCATTTTTAATATACTTGAAAATATGCTAAATAAAACTAAGAAAATATTTTTTCTCTATATTTTATAAATTAGTTGCAAAAATTTAATTTGTCAAAATATTGTAATTTTTAACACTTTTCAATTTTGTTATAGGTTAACACACTTTTTGAGCCTTTGAATGAAATTCAATCAAAACTTCTCTCCATCTACATTTAATTTTTCAGAATACCATATTTACTCAAATCTAATGCGCCATTGAAGTAATCCCCACCCAAAATTTGAAACTTAAAATCATAAAAAATTTTGGCATATGGTTGTACGGCATCTTAGAGATAAGCACATGCTTGATAAAATGATCAGAACGTAGAATTTATAATTGGATTATTGTTATATTTTGGAGCAAGGAGGCCAAAATTCATCACTAATGCTGTTGCCAGGACAGTTGGCATAGGTCAAAGAAGAAAAAGTTGTTTCTTAATGTGTCACTAGTCACAGGTTGCCTGCTCTTCCTCCTTTCATGCACGAGTTCCAAAACTTTTTCTTTAATGTCCAGATGTCTTCCTTTGTGAGGATCAGTGAATTTCTTTTTACTATTGTTAGTTGCAAATAATGACAATTTCTGTTCCTGCCAAGAGCACAAGCTGCTCTCAGCTACATTGAAATATCTTCCTTCCTTGCTCACTTTTTTCAGCATAAAGAATGACTTTACACTTGAAAGTACAATCATAAGATTTCTTCTCTGTTTGTTCTCCATATCTTGACCACTTGCTTTCAAATGCTAGATGCAATAATAGGGCAACAAAAAATGCAACGAAATTGAGGCATTATGATGTAATAAACAATAAATTGAATGAAATTACTGGTGAACTATGGAATGGATTTGCGTTCGAATCTAATGCACACACAATTTTAAATACTACATTTGTACAAAAAGATATGCATTAGATTTGCATAAATATGGTATATTGATGTTTGAAAAAGTAGCAGATAGAATTTTAATAATGCCATTTTTTTTTCAAGAAAAAATTAGTGAAAAAGTTATGAAAATAATGATCCCAAATTTGGTTGATTGTTAGGCATCACATTATGAGTAATGGTGCCAAATTTGAGCATTCTATGTTTATTACTTTAAAAATAAAGCTTTCAGTATAGCCTCTTCTTAAAAGTGGATGTTGTTAGAGGATTAAACAGCTAATAAATTTAGCATGTCTAAACAATGGTCCCTTATTGCTGCTTGTGGAAGGGGAGGCGACAGAAACAGGAGTGATTGTGTATATGTGGAATGAATGCTTTCAGTCAGGTCTAGAGCATTGAAGGTCAGACTTATGTAATAAACATTCTGGCTTTCAAAACACACACACCCACACACACTTACAGAGAAGGTGATAAGGGTTTTCTTTCACATAGAAAGGAAACCCTTATAGACTGCATGAAAAGGAGTGTGCATTCAGCCTAAGAATGAAAATTACTTATACAAATCATCACCATGTTTTAACATTTTTCAAATTTCTGTAAATCACCACAATGCTACTTGAGTCGCCAGTCAGTAATATAAATGGCCAGTGAGCATTATTTAAACACATTTAATAATGAATATTTAAGGAAAGTAGTGTAATAAAATACAATAATATGCCCATATATTTTGTAATGTCCTAGGTTTTTTCCATATTTAAATAAAGCTAATAAAAACACAAAATACAATGATGTAATACAATAATATGCTTTTTTTTAATAGTGTTTAATGCCCATTTTTACTATTGAGGCATCACAGGTGGTGAACACTGATGATCAGAGCCTGGAAGTTGGGCAAAAAGCCTTTTCTATCTGAGTGGATATATTTAGGAGTCAGATAGAAGTGAACATGTTTCTGTACATTTGAGATTGGAGGGGCCAGTTTTTATTTAGCCTTTTTTTTTGCCAATTTTGGCTTCTGTTGCCTATTTTAAGGTTTAAACCTTTTTTTGCTTGTTATGGATTTTTTTTGCTATTATTTATGCATTTTAAAAATCACATAAAGAATTTCAATGTATTGAAGTGAAAAAAAAAGCTGTAAAAATTAAATGGCATATTCATCTTATAAAAATAACTAGTGAGAATCTTGTTATATATTTTTTTTTCCTTTTCTAGTAGTCAAAAACTTTTCTACTCAATCCATTCACTTAAGCTCTTTAAATAGCAGAACCTTCATGAGTAAAAAGAACCCATGGTTACCTTGGGCATACAAATATCAGGAAATAGAGACGATGAGGAAAGTCCTGCAGTTTTGAATAGTGCAGAGCAAATGACCTTGTTATCAATTTGCACAAAAACAATTGCAGGAAATTTGTGGTGAGGGTAACTTCTCAACTGCATAAATGTAACAAACAATTGCAAGCAAGAAAGATGAAAGTGGTACATCTGTGCAATCAACTGCCCTATAATGTGTAAAGTACGGAAGTAAGAGAGATACTTATTTCATTCCCCTATAAATGCATAAACAGAAAATGAACTCAACCAGAAACCACTGCCCATCTTTTGTTCATTTACCAGGACTATTCAAAACTACTTTACTTTGTCTTGATCAACATTTCTATGATGTTCTGAAAGATGAATGTTCTGTTGTAACTGGTATGAGTCCTTCCGAAATAACTTGTTTTAAATATGCTCCAATCACTTCAGTGAAAGTCGAACATTCTTTTTCCCTGATGAAAAATGTTTTCTCTAGCAAGCGGCAGACTATGACAGTTGATACCTTGAAAAATTATCTTGTTGTTGCTTGTAACCAATAAAAGTAAATTTAAGTACTTTAATTATGCGATAAAGAAATGAAGTATCTTAAATGCCTATTTTAATTATATTGGTTTAACAATTCTTCACGCAACCGTTTTCGCGGCATGCGGCCCGCCGACGAGGCTGGCTGCTTATCGGTGGTGCGGTTAATAGGAAGTCTGCAGTAAATATAATATGGTTTGTTGCGTAAGTTATTTCTAAAATACATAACATAAACACTTAAAAGAAAAGTAAATCACACACGTATATTACGCAAGGAGATGTTGGAACTGCCTCCCTTTGTTTTTCAAGCATTTCTGACACCTGTTTACGAAATTGCTCATTACACTTTGCAGTTCCCTCTGAGAAATGGCAGCAATTTATTTACGAATATTTTAAGTTCATCCAAAGCGTGTGGATTTGTCTTGTACACTTTCTCTTTTAATGCCTCCCAAAGATAAAAATTGCAGAGGGTTAAATCCGGGGGAACAAGGAGGCCAAATGTTGTTAGTGATAACTTTATCTTGAAACACATCATGAATTTCCTGTAATGAGAAAACTCTTTGGGAAGGAGAATACTTGTATTGCCCCATTTCACTTGATTCTCTTTCACACAATACAGTGTATTGGGTTACTTAACAAACATGTGCTACTTGCACAAGATTTCATCTCAGTATGAAGCCTTGCGCCGGATAGGGGAAATATACTTCCCGCCTGCGCCGACATAACGCTACTGGCCGGTCCCGCGGTTGCGTCAAGCATTGTTCACCCAGTACTACTGCGTATTTTCAGTATTTTAAGTGCCTTTTTGCTTGCTAATTTTAACCAACATAAATGCCTGAACTTCTGGGCTGTGCTGATAATACATGAGATGGAGTGGGAAACAAATTTATTTTTAAAGGAAGTATTTCAGGCCTAAGTTAGCGTGCCTCCCTGGCATTTTCCATTTATGAAAACTGGGTAAAATCTGGTAAAAAAATCTCAGGACGATCCTGGTGGGAATCAAACTCCAGACCTTCCGCTCATGAGTCCACACCTTAGCGAGCTTGGCCATCCATGGTGGTATAATATGATATGAATGTTCTATTTACATGCAATACAAAATTAATTTTTTTTTATTATTTCTTTTGCTCAGCACCCACAAACATGCTTTCTGTATTTATTGCAGTTAGCATTTGTGTTGTTTTGAATTTTTGTGTTTGACACTGCTGTCTATGGTTAAGCATTTTTTATATTGCTCCAAATATTGTTGTTGTTCTTCTTCATCTTCCTCTATCCTTCTTGTTTGATTTCTAGTTTTTGTATATTCTGTGGGTAGTTCTAGAAGTTTCAAGATATAATGTTTGCAACGTATATTGCTTCCATTTATTGCCTTGAAAATAATTTTTGAATAAACCACAGCTAAGTCAATTGGGTATTGTGGAAAACATGCACATTCCTGACAGAATTATTATCTGTATATGCAAATAAAAAAAATACTTTCCATTATACTGTAGCATAGCATCTGAATGCAGTGAAATATACAAAAGACCATTGTTATTTCTTTTTCCTTGAATAAACACTCAGAATACTGCTTGAAGTTTCTTGCATTTTATAATAGTATGCATTTCTTTATATTGAGTAATTTCATAATACAGTGGACTCTTCTTAATTTGAACTCCAAAGTAGATACAGATAAATTGGTGGAGGGGAGAAATATCTCACATTTGAATTATACATATTTTAAAGGAAATCAATAAAACAAAATTACTTTTCACAGAAATAATTAATATGCATTGGAACTTACCTTAAAACAGCCATATTTTGTGTGTTGTCATATAATGCAAAACAAAAATCCACTCGCAATAATTAAGCTAGCAGGAAATGAAATTATTTTTAATGTACACCGATGGTATATTAAGTAATACTCATCTTTAGCAATGTTGCATTTCTTCTTCATACCTTTTTCCATTTATTAGAAGTTCTATAAAGTTAAACTGTAATATTCCATGCTTCAACATTGGGAACAGCATACTGTACATGGACAAATCACAGCTGACAACTTAGGGTTCTTTGGTCACTAACCAGTAGAATTGTTTTTTAATGTACACCGATGGTATGTTAAGTAATACTCTATAATCTTTAGCAATGTTGCACTTCTTTTTCATACCTTTTTTCCATTTGTTAGAACTTCTATAAAGTTAAACTGTAATATTCCATGCTTCAACATTGGAAACAGCGTACTGTACATGGACAAATCACAGCTGACAACTTAGGGTTCTTTGGTCACTAACCAGTAGAATTAAGATGATTTTCACAAATTTTTGATTCTTACAAATCTTATTAGGTAAGGGAGTTTGAACAGATGGGATTGAAGGACAGCACCTGCACACAAATGAGGGAAAAGGTGCAGTGAACTAAAACTACTTCCCTAGAA
Source organism: Metallyticus violacea (assembly GCA_030762175.1). Classification (NCBI taxonomy): domain Eukaryota; kingdom Metazoa; phylum Arthropoda; class Insecta; order Mantodea; family Metallyticidae; genus Metallyticus; species Metallyticus violacea. The sequence goes on along the minus strand of CM060832.1, from coordinate 10,838,203 downwards.
CTGTCTTTGGATAATTATAAACCAGTTGAAATAGTATTACTCTGTTTGCTGTTTAATCACTGCTAAAATTCCTGGAAATACTGCATAAATTGGATTTAAGGAATAAGTACTGCTTTTTGAATAAATAAAATCCTACCTTTGAATTATCTGAATAAAAGGTTTGGATATGCAAATTAATTAGGAATTTTTATCAAATTTCAAGGGGAATAAGCTTCATTAAATTATCCAGTAAATCAATTATCTATATCAAATTAAAAAGAGTACACTGTATCTGATTTATAACAACAATAATAGTGATGATATTAATTTGGTTTATTTGTGGATGCTCTTTAACAAGGTCATCAGTGTCCCATTCAATTCAGGGCTTGAAATGGCTGATAAATTTTGTTCAGAGGTCTCTTCTTTCAGGCTTGCCATAAATCTATGACATGGAACCCACAGCTTTACTTACCTTCCTAAGGAAGCCATATTTAGGATTAATGGTAAAGATAATTTAATAATAATAATAATAATAATAATAATAATAATAATAATAATAATAATAATAATAATAATAATAATAATAATAATAATAAAAGGGCAACAAGAAATTCTTATAATACATTGCTGTGATTCACACCAGGCATAGTTTTCCAGTTTATCATTTCATGTCATGTATCATTAGTGTTCACCATGTATGATGCCTAGTAGCTAAACACTATTAAAAAGAAACAACAGCTGAGTTAAGTAATTGTTGTTATTAGAGAAGCACAGTGTAGATTTTATGTGTAAACTCCAGGTAAGTCAAAAACTAATGCAGCATAAATAAAAACTACAATCTAAAAGATCAACTTAGAAAAAGCCATAATAAAATTAAATAAAATTGATGGCAGCAATAGTAGTTTAAAATTTTGAAAGTGGTCAAAATGATTATTTGGCAATTCTATTAAGTGATACTTTGAGATTTATTACAAGCTTTTTGGAATGATATTGCAGCATTTATCCTAGAAAGACTTTTCAAGAGAATATCTAGAGTAGTAAATCAGGTAATGACTTTTTTTTTTCAAAGAGATTTTTCAATGAGAATAAATTGTGAACCATTCAATTAGGTGCCTCTTATTTTTCATATTTCTTAAAGTTTAGCTCCCATCCCTCTATCTTATTCCAGTCAACAAAAAAACAATCTGCACAAATTTTCAGCTCAATCAGACAATTGCTTGGCAACCCGCAAACGCTTGAAGTTGGGACAATTAATTCCATACAAAAGCAATAGACTCTTCCTTATCTCAGCCATTTTCTATTTTTCTTCTTAAAGAAATTTAAGAGGACAATCAGGCAAACTTAGCAATTGTTTAAAAACATTCTGAATAAGATTTCCCAAAAGTTAATTAAAAAATCCCTGAAATATATGAGAAATTTATGAAATAATAGGTTTTTTTAGTAAAACTTCTATAAGAGAAACACATTTTTATTTACAACAACAATTTCTATAGAATCAAAACATTATGTAAACAAACATTGAACATTATTTTTTCCTAAGAGAGGATTTAGTAGCAGTTGGGTATATTTTAAGGTCTCTGACAATGACCTGTAAAGCAAATTGTTTCTCAGTTTTATCTTTTGTGAGAATATTGTAATGATCTCTTCTGAGTCAAACCATTTAGACACACTCTTTTTGGTTTTACTTACTGGAGACACACACCTGAAATAATAATAATAATAATAATAATAATAATAATAATAATAATAATAATAATAATAATAATAATAATAATAATAATAATAATATAAAATTGGCTTTCCAGGCTAAAATTTTAAACTTTCATGGTAAATGAGGGTTGTTGTCTGATGTTGGCAGTTGTCTGATTAAGTTGAAATTTTGCACAGATCATTTTTTTGTTGACTGGAACAAGATAAGGGTGGGAGCAGCACAATTTTAGCTTTCAGAAAACTACCTAAAGCTAAGGAGCACTGTACTGTTCAATTTCTGTTTGAAATTTATTGTTACTCTGTTAGTGAAATATTATTAGGTACAAGGAACACTATGAAAGTTTCTAGCAGTAGTCACAAATATTTTTGAATTGAGTTGTAACTTTTACAATTTTTCAAAGTATTCTCCATTATGATGAATACACCTTTGTATCCATTCAAACCACTTTGAAAATGCATCTAACCAAACTTCTTCTGGGGATTTGCTGACAGCCTCCATGCAAGCCCCAATGATCTCGTCATGTGATGAGAAATGGCGACCAAAAAGCTTTTCTTTTATTTTAAGAAAAAGGAAAAAGTCACATAGAGCCAAATCTGGAGAATAAGGAGGGTTAGGAAGGACTATGATGTTTTGATTGGCCAAGAAATCGAGTGTTCTGCCCACTGTGTGTGCAGAAGTAGGTGAGCAGTCTTTGATCTTGGATGTTTTATTTTCCATGCTGCAATGACTGATGGCAAGCAGTTATTCACATTCTACTATGCAGTAACTGTTTTTTGGGTATCCAGGGTGACAGATATTAAATGAATGGTTTTTGAGAAGAAGGAAGCCACCATCTGCTTTCCTGCACTTCTGCATCCTCATACATTTGTTGGTGGATCGTCCTCTGGAAAGCACTGTATTGCTGACTGTCGCTTTGTTTCAGGGGCATATTCATGATTCATCTCTGTGACAATGTTGTACATGTCCTTTTCCCATTGTTGGAATTTTTCCAGCACGAAATGCAAGTTGCTTTCTAATTTTCTGTTAATGAATGCAGGACCCAACAAGAACAATGCTTGGTGGCTTGAAGATGTAAATAAAGGATAATATTTACTACAGTTGATCCAATCCTAAGGGTACTGTGAATGTCAATATACATGATGCATAGTTGCAATTATTTTTGGTGTTACCACTGTGTGAGGGCAATCTGCTTAAGGCTTAAGGGATTCCTGGCCTCTTTGAAACTACTGGAACCAGTTTCCAATGGTGGCTTTAGATGGTGCAGAGTCCTGAAAAATGCCAACCAAAGACTGCTTACTACTCTGCTGTTAGTCCCCTTTTGAAATCATAATAAATCATGCCACGAAAATCACGTTGTGACAGTTCCATTAAGTTTGCCTGTCTGCGATAATGAGTGCATTTCCAACCGCTTTCTTGCAAAAATGCCTGCCATATTGTTACATAGTAAAATATGCTTATAACTTTAAAATATACCTCTTTCAAATGAAAGCAATTATACTGCTGTCACTTTTAAGGTTTAACCACTGCTAAAAACTTACAGTGTGATCCTTGTAATAAAGATATTCAAGAACTGTTGTACATTTCATCTTCTTTTGCTTCTCTTTCTTTTGATTTGCTCTGAAACCTATCTGGAAACTTTTGACCTAGTCTAAGAGGAACACAGAAAGTTTCTGGATGAAGACCAGACATTAATGACAAATTGAAACTTACTACTAAAAGTTCTTAAAGTATTCCCCCTTTTCTTACAGGAGTTTGGACAGTTGGGAACATTGGCAGAGAAGAGGGCTCAATATATTGGGCTCTTGGTACAGCATACTTGATATTTCCTTTGTACTGGTACTTTGATGATGTGACCACATGGTACACAACAATATCATTTTGCTCAGCATTTGCTTTTGACTCAATGTCAAAGAAATGGAGAAGAAAGCCAAAGCCAAAGAAGTCACTCTTGAGGTAAGAATAAAGTGCAATATAATAAATAAAAGAAAGAGTATGTAAGGATAAAAACATGTACAAATCTTAATTTGATGCAAGTATCCTCAAGCTATTTCTAAAAGTTTGAAAAGATTTTTGCAGTGAACCAATAAACTTTTTTAACTACTTTAGGCGGTGGCAAATCATGACTTTTTATATAGGGTAAACTGAGACATGGGATGTCAAAATTAATGGAATACCTGATTTCTGTTAAATATACTACAAAAATAGCTCTATAAAGTTATCATGAAATTTTTTCATTTTCAAAATTATGGCACTATGACTTATCAATGTTGTAAGTAAAAATTAAAATAAATGACATGCAATATTAAAAAACAGCTCATGTAGCATGACTCATCCTTAAATCTGTTTGTGTATAATCTCTGATCTTCTGGTCACTGTTCTGTGTAGATATAAGGTTTGTTCTAAAAGTTCTCAGCATGACCAAGTAAACACAAGATTTAGAGAAATATTTGTTTTATTTTTCAACATAATCCACCTTGTAAATCAATACATTTAGTCTAATGGTTTTCAAACTTTTTAATACCCTCAATAAAATAAGATTTATCCTACTGTGAAATATAAGCATTATGTCTCAGTTTCAACCTCATCATTTGTAAATCTTCACCACCTTCTTCATTCCTTCATGTTTCGGAGCAAATCCAACGAACATGGCAGTTGTGCAATCACTTGGAAGACTATTAGATAATTATGTAATATAGGAAAGTTTTATTAATAATCATTACGTATACTGTATATACAAGCATCAAATACAAAATGGCAACTGCTAGTGTTGATGCATACAACTGTGTGTATCATGTAAGTAATTAAAAGCAAAAGTTAAGAAAAGGTTGAAAAAATGTACTGTTAAATGTACTTTGCATTTGTTAACTATTAATAGTAACTCCACTGTGTATGCCTTTCCTATCACGTGCAACAGTCTACAGTTAAAATGAACAGAACTAATAAGCATGTAAACACACACCATTTTGATACTTTTTCCCTCCCACTTCTCTAGTAGTAATCAAAGCCTGGAAGTTCAGGCATTTATTTTGGTTAAAATTGGCAAGCAAAACGGCAATTAAAATACTGAAAATAGGCATTTATTAAACATGAAAACAGAGAGTACTATTATTCATTAGTAATGAAATAAGCTATTTCATATACTTAATAATTTCTTTATAGCATAATGAAAGTACTTAAACTTACTTTTCTTGGTTACAAGCAACAAGAAGATGTTTTTTCAAGGTATCAACTGTCATAGTCAGCTGCTTGTCAGAGAACATTTTTCATCATGGAAAAAGAATGTTCTACTTCCACTGTAGTGATTGCAGCATATATAAAACAAGCTATTTCAGAAGAATTCATACCAGTTACAACAGAACATTCATCTTTCAGGATACCATGGAAATGTTGATCAAGACAAAGTAAAGTAGTTTTGAATAGTCCTGGTAAATGAACAAAAGAAGAGCAGTGGTTTCTGGTGAAGTTAATTTTCTATTTATGCGTTTATAGCGGAATGAGGTTAGTATCTCTCTTATTTCCGTACTGAACACATTGTAGGGACGGTTTATTGCATAGCTGTACCGAACTCATCTTTCTTGCTTGCAACTGTTTGTTACGTTTATGCAGCTGAGAAGTTACCTCTACCACAAATTTTCTAGCATTGTCTTGTGTAGATCAATACAAGGTCATTCACCAGGACTGCACAGAACTACAGTAATTCCTTTATCCTTTCTTTTGCCTGGTATTCGTATGCCTGAGGTAACCATGTATTCCTTTCACTAATGAAGGTTCTGCTATTTAAAGAGCTTAAGTGAATGGGTTGAGAAGAAAATTTTTGACTACTTGAAAAGAAATAAATGTATAATAAGATTCTTAATAGATATTTTTTGTGAGGTGAACATGCTATTTGATTTTTATAACTTTTTTTCACTTTGATATATTGAAATTCTTTTTGTATTTTTTTAAAATGTGTTAATATTTGCAGAAAAAATCCAAAATGATCCAAAACAGTAAAAAAAAAAAAGGTTTTAAACATTAAAATAGGTAAAAATAAAAACTGGCCCTATCAACCCCAAATGTATGGAAATATATTCCTTACTTTTTGACTCTTAATATATCCAACCAGATATGAAGGGAATTTTGCCTAACTTCTGGACTCTGCTAATAATGAATGGAATTAATTAATATTTCAGTTTTTTCCTGAAGCTACAGCTGTTGCAAGACTCTTGACTTTCTCATCTGCTGACAAATTTTTTATCCTGAGATTAATCAAAATGCATTACCTCTGCCCAAAAAAAAGAAACATTTGTTTCTCTGAAATGCACTTATTCTCTGTTATACTTAATTACAGACGTATCACTGTCTTGACGTTATGTGGAATGTTGTACATATCTCTGTGGAGCAGTTACCTTTATTTCAACTGCAAGTTTACTGACAATGAAGGAGAAGAAATCAAGATACAAGATGCCATCACTCATTTCTTCACATCACCCCTGTGGACTGAGTTCAAACAGTCTTTGTATGACACATGGGTCTTTGCTCAACATCATGGCTGGTATGAAGTTTGGAAGCAGATTATAGATCTTTCAGATCCACATGGAGAGCAGAATGCTTATAAGGTAATGACTTTTGAGGAAATGGGTGGAAGGCAGTTTTTCAGAATGGCAGTTTTCAGTAAATTGCTTTAAAATATTTAAATCTAGAAGTGCTTATTTTAATGATTGTAAAGTTTAATTATTACATTTATATCCTAAACTTAGGTATTCACACTAAACTCCATTTACTTACATAAAATAAGATGCATTTTGGAAGAATCTCTCCCATCTTCAGTTGCTCACTGAACGGCCGTTACTCGAAATGATGGCCAGACACCTGGATGTTCCTGTGTTGGCATCTGTTGGCAGAAGTAGGAAATGGCTGAGTTCATCCACAGGAGGAACTCAAAGTTCATTAGGTTTTCTTTATTTTTTAACATGAATATTTTTTCTCAAGTAGATAACTCCATTGGGTTGTGAAGATGTTTCAGCAGTTTAATTTCCGGTTTTATTTCATTTTGGTCTAAAAGTGAGCTGGTACTGTTGATTTATCCACTTGCTTAAGCCAAATATTCTTAAAGTGTTCTTTCCTCTGAATTTCTAAATTTTTCTTTGTTTTGCCTATGTAGCTCAGCTCACAATCTGTGCATTTTATTACATAAATTCCTGTTATATAAATATCAGGAATTTCTGCTACAGGAATTACATAAATATCAGGAATTTATGTAATAAAATGGACAGATTGTGAGCAGAGCTACTTAGGCCAAACAAAGAGAAAGTTAGAAATTTGGAAGAAAGAACACTTTAGGAATATTCGGCTTAAGCAGGTGGATAAATCAGCATTAGCAGCTCACTTTTGGATCAAAAACCATGAAATAAAACTGGAAATTAAACTGCTGATACATCTTCACAACACAATGGAGTTATACACTTGGGAAAAAATATTCATTTTATAAAAAAATAAAGAAAACCTAATGAACTTCCAGTTTCCTCCTATGGATGAACTCAGCAATTTCCCACTTCAGCCAACAGATGCCAACACAGGAACATCTGGGTGTCTAGCCATCGTTTCCAGTAACAGCAGTTCATTAAGCAACTGAAGATGGGAGAGATTCTCCCGAAATGCATCTTATTTTATGTAAGTAAATGGAATGTAGTGTAAAAAAATGAATACCTAAGTTTAAGATATATTACCACTCCATTGTCAACAGCTTTGTAAGTACAATATCTATTACATTTATGTTTATCTAAATGTTTCTAATAAAGTGCATACATGTTAAAGGACTTAGCAAGATATGTAAGATGATCATATAAATTTACCTTGATTAAAGACTTAGTCACTTGGGATTCCAGTGCACAAAATATCTTCTCTTCTGCTGTGGCCACCGTTTTCACAAAATGCCAGATAGTGATCAATGTATCAAACTATGTTCATCCAGGGTATAATTCCAGAGTTTCTTTGTGTGCCTGAAATCCAGTCAACATTCAGATAATATTGATTTTTTTAAATCACAAGAGATCTTTAAGACTATCATGTAGTAAGCAATGTACATGACGTATATCTGAAAGAAGCAGAATTTCAATATTAAAAACTGCTCAAAAGGTAACATTTACACAAATTCTAACGTGCCATTAATGGAATGTGCACCCAAAATTTGAAACCTAAATTCATTAAAAAGATGTTGGCATATTGTTGTATGGTGTCTTAGAGATAAGCACATCCTCTTCATAAAACGATCCTGTTCTCATTTAGCACTACAGCCTGAGGTAAGCCTTGGCCTGCCATGGCAACCTCTGTTTCTTCCATTCCATCTTACAACTTCATTGATAGAGGGCAGTATTGAACTCTATTCTTGCCATTGTGTTACCATTTTTTTCAGCATAAAGAATTACTTTAGCTTGAAATTAGCATCATAAGATGTTGTTCTCTGTTTGCCATTTCATGACAACCTATCACTATGCAATTATAGACCAACAATAAATGGAAAAAGGTGAGAATTACAGCAATGCATTTTGACATAATAAATGATAAATATGAATGAAGTTACCAGCAAACTATGGATCAGGTTTTTACTAGAATCTAATGGGCTCCACAATTTAAATTCTGCATTTGGAAAACCTACAAATAACTATAGTTAGGTATGTTTCTTATGGACTTTCTCTTCTTTGGTTTTAGGTACTGGGAATATCAAGTGGTGCATCTCAAAGGGATATCACAGCAAAATGGCGAGCATTGTCTAGAGAATTCCATCCAGATAAAGTTAAAGATCCAGAGCTCAAAAAAGTAGCACAAGAAAAGTTTCTTGAAATACAGCAGGCTTATGAAATCTTGTCAAATATCAAATCAAAAAGAAACACACGCAACAAAAGAGCTAGAACAGAGTAGTAATAGTAGTATTTTCTAATGTTTATACCAATTTTGTTGAGAGTGTAACAGAACATGTTTTCTGTGTTACTACTCATGCACAAGGCTTGTGAGTAACTTTATGTGTGGTTGCATTTCTGTAAACATAAAAGTATTATAACGTCTTCCTGAAACATGGCATTCCAATGAGTTACATGTAGTTAGTCTATGACTCCAGAGAGCACAAAGGTATAGTTTCATACATTCTTTCGCACACCTGACTTGTTAGGCCATTTATTCCTTAATGGTCAGTATTGTGATCATATACATCTGTAAAAAGATAAACATTGATGGAATGTACTTGTTAAAATAATTTTATTTAAAAGTAATAGCCTACCATAGAGAGGCTTTTCATAAATCAATTTCATTCATGTTTTTCTTTCAATGTAGAGCATTTCAAAATAACTTTTCCTAATTTTCTGATACGATAGAGGGCAGGTAATTAATTATTTTCTCATAATAAACCAGTATTTGAAAATGCTTCTGTTTTGAGATAATGGGGTAAAAGTAAAAACTCTTCCATTTATTTTATAATTGTGCACAACTGCCTTTAATTATATTTACTCTATTCCCAATGGGTTATTATTCGCTAAATCTCCAAGAGAGCTACAACTAATGCTCATAGAACTGCGTGATTTCAGCAAAGCTGCAGGAACTTTATCATGCTACAAGCCTCAATCTTCTCCATCTTACACTTTAGTCACTTCTGGCACAAACTGTAAAAAAAATAAATGTATTTAGGGACCAATGATGACACTAACAAAACTTCATCAACATACCGTGAAACTTCCGGGTGAGAATTCAAACTTTACAATGCTCACTTGTATAGCAGGTGCTTGAAAAGTTCCTCCCAGAATCCCTTATCTTGCTGACAGTTCTGAAACTGTAGTCATTAAGAAATGAAATTCCTGACATAAGTGTCACTAACTCTTAATGGCATGCTGCAACTTTGAAAGAATGTAATTTTGGCCCCACAAAATTCAGAGGAAGAGAAACTCTTTTGGTCCCAAAAAATAGCAGCCATAATCTTCTGTACTGAGTGCTTAATTTTTTTTTTTGGTGAAGTTTGATGGCATCACTGCCTAACTTGCCTTGTATTTATAACCTTTGGCTCATAATACATACTGAATCACTGTTAATTTCAGCAAATTAAAGTTTTTAGCATTTAGAAATCAAATCACTGCCCAGACTTAACAACCTGTGAGGATTATTAATTGTGGCTATCGTAATAAAGCAAAATTTTAGAAAGACAAATGACAATAAACTCACAGTGTACTAGATAGTAATTTAAAGGACAGTTGAAGCTTCTGTGCGTGCACAGTCTTTCCAAATGTTGCCAACGTATTGTGAGTGAATTTATATGAATGGTTCTTACTTTTGAAACATGCCTCATTGATTATTTTGGCCCATTTTGCAAAGCTAATTCTTGCTATGACAAATTATTGTTACCAAATCACTCAAATTTCACTAAATCACTAAAATTCACACAATTAGTGAAATTTGAGTGATTTCGTAACAATAATTTGTCATATTATAATATATTTCACTGTGAAAATCCCCGATAAAAAATAACTACTAATTCTTGCTATTTTCTTTGTGAAAGTAAATACCAATAGGAGTCGAAAGTAATGCCTCCATTTTTTTAAAAGTTTATACTGTATAGAATCCAAACCACTTTATTAATTACTCATAATCTTCATTCTTTTCAACAGTTTTTGTCCATATATTAACAAGATAATGTTTTCTTGTGTAGAAAACTCAATGTAATTCTTCCTCTGTCCTGATGTACAATTTTTTTAACAACCCACTCAGCATTCTTCATCAAGAGAACAAATCAAATCACGTAAATGGCAATCATTTTCTAAAAAGATGTAATGCTGCCATATGTTGATTACATATACAATTATTGCTATGCAACATAAAACAAGTTTTGAGAAAATGCAGCAGGTTCTAATTTCTTAAATTTTTAAGTAATTTAGAGAGAGAGAAAAAAATAAGAGACATTACTTTTGCTTGCCTTTCATAAATATACTAGTGAATTGTTACAGACTGAGATCAAACACCAAGAACTTTTCTGCTCATTAACGAATATTTCACTAAGTTTAGTAAAGCTACATACATAAACTCAGAGATCCAATGAAAGAATGATTTTGAGGTCTTGAAACATATTTGTATATGTCATGACTTTATTTACAAAACCAAATATGTTTGTAGCATATTCTTGAGACTTCCCCAGTAATTCCAACATGCTTATTTTTAAAAAAATGCTTATTGATTTTTTTTATAATTTTTTGAAAAAAATAGATAAGTAAAATCTACATTATCTCTTAAATACTTTTTTCATTCAACTTTAATTTCATAGAATCGTGTATATTTTGAAGTTTTCAAACAACTTTACAGTTTCTGCAACTTTGAGTTAAAAGCACCCATATTTTTTTTTAAAATTTAGAGCTCATAAAAATAACTTCAAGATATAATATTATCAAACATACCTTACTTAATCTAGTTGTATAACTTGTTATTGTTTTTCATATGTTCAGGTTTATATTTTGTTGAAATCTTTTCAGAAACATTGAGAACTGTTAATAAATAACCATTAAAATTAATTTATTTTTCTAATTTATAGTTTTATGTCAGATTTCTAGCCAATTTAATGCAATGTTATAAAGTACTTAAAGAACAGAAGCATCACAAAGTAAGTCTGCAGACATTTATACCCAATAATACCAAGTAAAATAATGTGTACTTAATATAGAAGAAGAATTTTTAATATTTTGTATATTATTTTTGCTGTTGGTTATTAAATAAATTTGGAAGTTTGTTCATGTTCTTTTTATTCTATATTTGTCTGGGTTTTCCCTCTGCCCTTGAATTAAATTTGTAGTGAAATCATTTTACTTTCAAATATTTACAAAAACTCAGAATTTTTTATAATTGCTAAACTGGTTCCTTAATGAGATACCAGTTATTATGACTATTCTAGACACCATAGTTGAAGGCATTTCAATGTGACTGAAGAAAGGTTATGCTGGCCTGAAGCATTTACCAAACAAATTGTTGCACCACCTTACAGTGTTGCCTAGCACAGTTCCTTGCCATATTATTATACACACCCTAATATTTTAAAATTAATGTATGTTTATCATATGGCTCATTTGTTTTCCCTCTCTGAACATTATAGACATTGTTGTCTACAGTAACACTTTTAAGGTGTATCATTCCCTTAATAGTCCACATTGTTGCTAAACAAACATCAGTTACTATAATATTAACTAGAACAGACCTATTTCAGACCTGTGTTATTTGAAGTTTATTTGTCAGTTGATTTATGGTTTGAAATGTAAAATTTAGTTTTCTGTGTTCACTAACAAGAGAGAGGGAAGCTATCTAAAGCATCTGTAAGGTGAATTAAGAAGACAATTGAATTCAGTAATTAGTCCCTCAAAGGATAATACATGAGATGAAATGATAAACTGGGAAAGGGTTTTTTAAGAAAGGAAACGTTCCAGGCCTAAGTTTAGGGTACCTCCCTGGCATTTCAAGGAGGACCATTCTGGCAGGATTTGAACCCCAGACCTCCAGCTCATGAGTCTGCACCTTAATGACCTCGGCCACTCGTGGCAGTAAATAATTTTAATGAAATAAGATACAAATTACATATACCTTTACATATCAATTTTATTTTTTAAAAAGATCTGGAAAGCAATTCCAGCATAATAATGCTTGAAGACAAAAAGATTCACATTAACTTATGTGATGTTTTTAAACATTAATTTGCAAAGAGAAATTGAATTGTGAGTAAGAAAATATGCACTGAAATTCATTTTGGCATGCATAAAGGAACTCCTCACACACACATATACACATCACATCCACTCTTAACAAATACATATTCAAAAGTTCTTCAACTTGCACAATTACAACTTAACACTTAACACATCAAAATTTAAAAGTTTAGGAGCATTTTAAAGGTATTTATATATTTACATTGATTATAACATTTAACAACAAAGCATTGGTTACATTACAAAAAATATCTCAAAAACTCTGCTCAACATAGAACTGAATCAATCATTATGGTCATTTTTAAGTAAGAACGTGTATTTTATGACATATGCAGGCTCATTTCACTTTATATTTATGCATAATGTAACAAAAAGAGTAGTATATTAAAAAAGACCAAGAAGCTGCATTAATTGAAATTGGTTTTATAATATCAAATGGAGTTTACAGCTCTACAGTGAAGTGATACATCTGCATATAAATGTAACCTGCAGACATGCTCTGGTTTCAGCTACTTAGCTGCCCATATCCATATAATGCGTAATGCTCAAGAAGTATAGATATAGATTATAAAACTGGCTTACACTAAAGTGCTGAGCTCTTGCACTTGCTCAGTGCTTCAGTGAAAGCATATTGCATTGTAGAGCCAGAGGTTTTGGGGGATTCTTAACATTATAATGGAATAATAAGAAATCAATTTCCATTGTGCATCTTATATCAATATGAAATTATTATATTTTTTAAACAAAAATAAAATTTAAATTACAGTAATATTTGGCATTTCTGTCATTGTGACAGCCATAAATTTGTGCCAATTAATATTCCTTTTTCATTATTTCTATAAGCTACTAAATATTTGTCAATCTTGGTAATCTAGGGGTAGCATATTCTCCTCTGAACCCAAGGTTCACACCCTGTTGAGGTTGATAGATTTTTCAGGACATAAAAATCTGGAACACAAGTTCTTTGAGAGGGGCTTAAAGCCATGTTGTAGATTTATGGCACTTTAAAGTACTCTATAATTGATAAAAGAGGTCTCTGGACAAATTAGTAATAATTTCACATGCAAATAATACCTTAGAGCCCTATCAGATGGCATTAAGAGTCATTTGTTGATATTGTAACTAACTTCCATCACTAATGATAGAAAAAACAAAGTTAAGAAAGCTTCAAAATAAAAGTATTAACAATAAAAATGGTAGCCCTGTTAATATGATATATGTACAAAAACCGGGATAATTTTATGATCTCTTGGCACTGGCAGAGATAATTTCATTATTAGCTTTGGCAAAGTTTAGAGATTCATAAAATTTTATAAGCAAGATAGTTATATGCTAATATTCTGGTGGAAATGCATGAAAGATTTATGACATCAGTTTCTATAACAAATAAAAGGTCTACAAAAATATTAAAAATACAAAATATGCTATTCTGTAAAAAAATTGTTAATGCACTTTAAGTAATATTCTTGAAGTGGTTATCAAAAAATGCTTTTCAACATTTTTTACAGCAATGAAAAAGGTTTCAAATGCATTCTTAATAACAAATTATACATGGGTTATAAATATCTGGATATGATCACAAAGCTGTAGTTTATGCTGCTTGAGGTGTTTTATAGTTTACACTCTTTTAGTATTAATAATGAAACATATTTTATATTGTAACGATTGTGAAATATTTGTGGAAAGTGCCATATCTAAGATATTGAGGAAAATTGAAAAAATCTGATGGGGTGTCACCCCCTGGCCCCTTGTACCTCCACCTATGCCTCTTAGAAAGAAGATATTGCAAATATGTCAGTCAAGAGTAGGGATGCTTTTATAAATAAGAATAATTTCACTCTAAAGATAACATGTGTGTTTTTAAATATTAAATCATTTCTCAATATGAATCCCAACTTTGTGCTCACATCACAGTGCAATTTGAAATTCAGCTCTTTGTTAGGACATATTATAAATTGAACAGATGTCAGTAATAAACTGACAATCCTAATGCTAGTATAAAACCAACAAGTTTGAGTTGGTGTCTTTAAAAAGAAGCAGAAGTTTTTCCTTCTGCTGCTAAAATGATAAAAATAAATTCTTTGCTTCCACAGAGAATTTCTTGTGCAAAACAGGTCTTTGTGTGCATTATTTCTAAAAAAGTAATAAAGATGCACATCTGAATAAAAACTGAGTTAGAGAAAGTGATTGCCAAAATAAATAGTGTATCAAAGCTACCACTAGCTAAAATAAAGTTTTCATTTACATTGTATTCTACTCATTCATTTATTTTTAACATTTGGGAATATTTTTGAATACTTGCAGTAAATGTACAGTACTTATAAAAAATTAAGATGTAAAATTGTAGCATTCTGTTTCAGCAATTCAAGATATCTATTGGGTTTCCAAAATAGTCTGAACTAAAAAAGACCCACAGCAAAGATGTTATTGTGCAACTTAGAACCATACTGAGATCCTAGCAACTCCTAAAATCTGTGTTCTAATATTTATTATATTACTTAGATTATTAAAATTGTAAATTTTAATAAAGAAATTTTAACAAAGAAATGTGTCAATTAAACCACACCAATATCAATTAGGATATCTTAAATTTAAAGCTAACAATTAGGCATTACCTAAGCACAAAAAGCAGAATAGAGTGGGATAAAGTTACATTGGTATTGGACTTACACACAGGTGGTTCGGAAAGATACAAAAAATGGACATTATATAAAGGGAACCAACAACAGAATTGCTGAGAAAATATTAATACACATAGCATCAATGATGTTGGCATGGTTCAAAAGGTTGTATGGAGCTTTAATGGAATCGAGATGAGCATATGGGGAATAGAGGATGAGTGGGAGAAAATGGATTTGATAGTAAGAATTTTTTTGCAAATTAATATTTGGTATACCCCAGAATACAACTAATGAAGGGTCATTACTACTGTTGAGGAAAGCTAATGTGAAAGGATTGATGATGGAAAGAATAATAAAACACTGGTTTCAGATAAGTTAGATGCAAAAGGATAGTATTTAAAAAAATTGAGTGAAGTATGAAGAAAAACATTTTGAGTTCTAACAATTAGTTGAAAAAAGATAAAGAATAACTGAGAAAAATGTCTAGGTGAATGGTTGCAAAGATATGAATCGGCACGGGTTTTTTTAGAAATGTGTTCACTCTAGATTTAAGGATATGGGGGTTGACTGATGTTGTGCTCTGGGATAAAGGAGAAGATGTCATTAATTTTGTAACAAATGATTAAGTAGAATTGTACTTAGATATGCATAATAGAAAGGATAGGGGGGCATTGCACAGTATTGATTAGGAATGTGGAAATTAAGAGGGCATAGCGGTAATAAACCCAAGGTGGTTTGAGGCATGGGTCTGCCCTATCTGCAGGGAGAAGAAAGATGAGATGCATATTATTTTTCTGTAAAGGAACAAATGAATGGAGGGTAAATTTTATAAGCAAGAAATGGTTATTGAGAAATGAAGAAGTTATAATAAGAAAGATTTTTGAAAATCAAGCCCAACTATCTAAATTGGAATTTTTTTTATGGAAGTTAAAGATGAAAGGCAGGTTGTTAGACAGAAAAATAAGAAATTGAATTAAAATAACTAAATTGTATTGTATTAGTTTATTAGACAGTGTGATGTTACGCATGTAACCATTTAGATGTGTTCTATTTTGAGGTAGTATTTTGGAGGATCTATTTTAAATGAGGAATTGAGGGGATTATTTATATAGAGTTCAGTTTGGAGGAGTCATTTGATCAAAGCTTGGAGAATCTATTTCAAATGAGGAATTTAGGGGATTATTTATATAGAGTTGAGAGTGAAGGAGTCAGTAGATCAAAATAAAATGGATTCTTATAAGATCTGAGATAGCAGTATGGAAAATTTTGGGGGACAAATCCCAATTAATGAATTTAGGGGAATATTTATATACAGTGAAAAATAAATGGGTATGGATTATTAATAAGTAAATGATGTTTGATTTTAGCAATTTGATTTATGGCATGGAGATCTTTGAATTGGGTAATAATCAGGAGTATAGTATTGTATTGTGGATTACTATTTTAAGGTGTTAAGTATAGCATTATAGTAGATGTTTGAGAAATAAATGAATTAGTTATTTGTAGAGACTGCAGCTTACTGATAAAATAATGATATAGGTAGAGTAAGTGAAATATTTTATTTTAGTCCCTTGGAATTTCCGTAGGCTATTGCTGATGAACAGGGTACTGGGGTCTGATGCAATCAAGGTAGACATTTTGTACTTTAATTATTTAGAATTTAATGAAAAAAATGAATGAATGGTGTTTAATACCCATTTTTGCTACAGAGGCACCACAGGCAATGGACCCTGATGTTATATGAGATGAAATGATATATTGGGAAAGGAATTTTATTTTGAATGGAGGAATTGTTCCAGGCCTAAGTTTAGGGTACTTCCCCAGCATTTGCCATTTATGAGAACTGAGGAAAATTGGGAAAAAACCTGTCAGGGAGGACAGTTGTGGTGGGATTCAAACCCCAGACCTCCCACTCATGAGTCTGCACCGTAATTACCTCAGTGTTTAGAATTGCATAAAGGGGTAGTGTAAAATTATTTTTGTAATTGTGAGAGGTTACAACTAAAAATGGCCTGGGTCAGAGAAGTGGAGACTCCTTTATAGTTTGTATTTTTCTTAGTATTTCAATAAGTGTCAACAAAACATAAAGTTAAAAATGTGAATAGTGTTTGGTGGTTTGTTAAATTAGTTTTAAAATTGTTAATACTCATAATAGGTTTAGGGTTATAAAATTAATCAGCAACATCTGTTTTGAATTTAAGTACAGTGAAATATGTAAAGTTTATTTGTTAATTAGAGATTGATGAACTAAAGAAGAATTTGAACACAGTAGAAGCTTAAAAGAGAACAATAATGAGGAAAATATATCAGGAAAAGATTGGAAAAAGAGTCCTCTAATGTGAAAAAATTGCCTGAAGTGGTGGTTGAACCTCTCTCTTCTGGAATTCCAGTAAGAAACTGCTGATAAACAGAAGACAGAGCTTAGCAAGAATCGTGGATGTCACACTGGGGGTTTTCTGATTATATTATAATTATTTTATTTTGTATTGTTTCATGAATTGAAATAAGAATAATTGTGTTTCATTTAAAATTAAGTAAAGAAACTTATTGTAACACACATTTGTATTCATTACATCTATGGAATGGCTAGGGCCAAATAGGAAGTCTTTTTGTAGAATTTTTATGGAGAGTTAAGATGAAATGATCATAGTCAGTAGATATGAATAAGTAGAAATTGAGTTTGCAAATAATATAGTTACTGTTAACAGTGGGGTATAAATGTAAATTGTATAATTAACATGCTTTGTACGATTTAAATAATATAATGCATATTCCTTCAGAGAACCAAACAGGAGATAGTCACAGGATGCTTAATCAGGCCTGAAAGGAGGAGAATGACTGTGCCCTTCAGTGGAGCTTTGTCAAAATGCTACAATGAGATATTGGAATTTCTAAGAAATATAACCAGAATGAAGTTATGTTGGTGCTGGACTGTATTAAACAGCTCGGAGGGGTGGAATAGATCATAAACTACAAACCACATTCTACCCTTACACCTGTTGCTCATCATTTCTTGTTTACCTGTTGTGCGGTGGCTCATAGCTTGCTTTGTTTGTATTGACACAGTTTGAGTGCATATAACTTGACTTTAAGTGCTTAAGAAATCGGATGCCTAGTAGTAATCAAATATCCTGCATTGTCCTGCAGAGTTAAATGCCTTTGATGGTTTTCCCAGGTCTGCCTTGGCAAATGGAATTGATCATATGAGCTTCTCCTTAGAGTAATGTTCTTAGAAAATGCAGTAGGTGTGATGTGAACAGGAGGAGGACAGTTGCAAATTTCTTGCCTTGACTTAAGTCAAGTCGTGGGATTTCATTGCTATAGTTGGGCCAACCAGTATGCCATACTGGTGTAAATAAAAGCATGCAGTTAGTGTTTGGTAAAAAAAATTATAGAGTTGAAAATAGTAATTTTAATTAAAAATTAAAGTTATTTTCTA
Source organism: Metallyticus violacea (assembly GCA_030762175.1). Classification (NCBI taxonomy): domain Eukaryota; kingdom Metazoa; phylum Arthropoda; class Insecta; order Mantodea; family Metallyticidae; genus Metallyticus; species Metallyticus violacea. The sequence continues at coordinate 10,819,750 of CM060832.1, read as the reverse complement.
ACTGTTTGAAAGTTTTATAAATAGCCTGGATTTATTATAACTATTATTTTGATTTTAAATAATTGCATTTATTCCTCATGTTAAAATGCTTGTTTACCGTTTATCTTGAAAACTATGGACAGTCACCTCAGGAGTTGCTGTGAGTTGTTTGTGAATTTTCAAGTTCACACTGAACTTACATGGTACTGTGATTTGTTAATTTCAAAAGTTGCAGCTTGTCCTCTAATTGGAACATTTGCACAAAACTTATAGTATGGTAGAAATGGAAGAGAGAGTACTGAATGATCTGGTTATCATAAATACAAGAACTGGCCTCCTGAAACAGGATAACCTGTGCAATAAGTGTGAACCTTTCCATTTTAATGACAAGCACATTCAAGCCTTCAGGGGCTGTATTGACACCAATGTGAAACAATTAGCACTTTGTAATTTGGTGCAAATTATAGATTCTGTTCCAATTTCTACTTCAGATTACGAAAGAGCATTTATTTTAATGCTCTATATCTGCACTAAGAAAAAAAATCTGATAGAAAGAATTACAAAATGTTATTCCCATAAAATATTGGACAACTAGTGTCAGCATTTAATCCCTTGCATTACTAACTATCCTAACTATGATCTGGAAGGTCTCAAGAAGACCAAATGCCGAAGAAGCACCATAAATGTATGCAGTTCATCTGGAGCCTCCTTTGACCTACTGATAAGTAATTTTAACAGATTTTTATTCCAACTACAGCACTGGGAATTATACTTCGAGAATGCAAAAAAATTTAGTTTGATTGTTTCATCGCTGAGAAATTTAATAATACATGATTGTTGGTTCCACATTATGCATAATATAAGTGAATGGCATTCCTCAGATGAAATACTGTGGCTGTTATGATAGGGATCCTAGATGTCCCAATTTTAGGGACAGAGTCATTTTTTTAAACCTTTGTCTGTCCCTGCATAGTATTATTCATGGTATTTGACTGTACTCAGAGTTAGTTTCATTATTAATGAGCTTAGAGTTAGTTTCATTATTCAAAGACAGCTATATTGGAGAGATAAACTTGAAAGTAAATTTATCCTTATGAATCTATGAAAGTTTATGGTCTTTAAATGTGCAGCTAATACCATTATAGTTGCTATTTTCGGAAATTTCTTTCAAAAATTACTTCTGAATGTTATGTTACTTTAATAATTCTGTAAGCCCATTTTTCCTTACTTCAGAAATATCTGAATTCAACGTAACTTCCCTTTGCTATGACTTGCCCTTTAATTCTATTTCAAAAGCAAAAGACCTCTTCTAGTCTATAGCAAATTTGTAAGATATACTAATACATTCTTTCATACACTTAAATGAGAAATAAATTTTTTCTAAACAAATTAATTTTTAAATGATATCAATATAAGAAAATGCAATATGACTTTATGAATACAAATTTAAAAATTGTCAAGTCTTAAACCAAACTAAAAGTGAAAAACAAAAGAGAAAAATATTATGGCATTCTGTGGAAGCAGTCACTTATTTTTATCACATGTTCATGCATAAGCACTCCAGTTTGACTTGGAGGGCATTCCAGAGTTGTTCTGAGTTATTTTAACATTTGAATATGAGTGTCAAATGTCAGGTTTGATGGCACTTTTTGGCTTTTACAGCTGATCTGACATGGAAGAGTCAAAAAAAATTTGAATTCCAATTTTTAAGATTAGGTTGGGTTGGGCTATGTAAGGAAACCATCTCCAGAGGACAATGTCATTGTAAAAAGAAATGTATAAAAATTAAGCTGTATTCTGCTTATACCATTTATGGAAATAGTCTGAATAACAAGAATAAAATGTTTCTCTTTGCCATTCTGTAAATCAATGCCTTTTGTTAGATATTTTTATTGCAGTATGCAAATTACTGCATTATTAACTTTAAAAAACATTAAGCTCCTAATAAATTATTAAAATTATTGACTTATTCAGTCTAAATATTCAGTTCTTCCAATGATTTCTCATTTGGTGCTTTAGACCCTAAATATGCATCCCTCTACATGTACCCACCATCTGCCTTATAAAATAATCATTAAAACTGTATAACTACTGAAAATAATAAAATGCCCAACAATGAATGTATAAAACACTCGGTAAACCTCCTCACCGAGAAACATGTTGATATTTAACCACTATAAAGATTTGCTGCACCTGAATTCATTTCTGAATCCTCAAATACCCTTTTAGCCCAACCTCATTGACTGCATTGCTATCTCTAGTGTATTCATGAACTTCAGTTTCTTTCAAACTCAGTCTCCTGTTGATCTTGCCAAGACATATCATGATATAAAGTTAAAGATGCAAGCCTCATTACAAAGTTATTCTAAGAGTTCAGCATTAGGGAAATTATGAGCAGAGAAATCTAGTGAAAATCAGGCAACTCAAAGGACAAATAAAAGATAAAACTAAAATTGTTATAATTCCAAGCTAAGGTGCAATGTTTCATTTTAAGGGGGGCTTCTGGTGCAAAGAAGCTAGTCCACATTCCATGCCTATATAATGTTCACTTCATTATTCTTAAAATGCAGATCATTTTAGGAATAAACTATTTAATTTTTCCAATTTTTAATCAGTACCTTATCTACATAGGACACTTTTGGTTTTATTCCTTAAGAATATATATATATATATATATATATATATATATATATATATATATATATCTTAGCTGATATCCATCAACTATCTCATCTTCTAATTGAAATATTAGGCGACTGCATTTATGTAAAATAAATTACAGGTTATGTTAACCGCTCAAAGAACCGAGCAGGATAGCTCAGGCCGAAAGGTTTGGGAATCGCACTCAGGAAGTTCTGGGTTCAAATCCCTTGGAACCAGCTATCCTGACTTTGGGGTTTTTCGTGATTTGCCCTGGTCGTTTGGCGAATGCTGGGATGGATTTTTGCTTTCCAACAAAGATTTCCCTCTCCCATTTCATTCCGTTGGTTCTTTTACAGAGTCGAAAGTGTCAGAGCGACGTGGGCTAACGTGATGCAATGTTGGCTTGTGCTTTGGGAAAATTTCTGCCCCGGCATGTGGTATGAGGAGCATTTACTCCCATTGGGGAATAAAGGCACAAACGGTCAGTCGTTGAACAAGGCCTGCAATATTAAAGTATTCTCCTCCGTCCCAACCATTCAACAATCGATATTGCAAGCGTATTTTCTTAAAAAGACACCCACTTTCTGAATTTAAATACATACTTTTTGACATCATCAAATTTGATATCACACAGAATGGCATATACCAGTTCTTGTAATTCTAAGCTATAGGCCGTATCAGGGTTTTGCTTCTTTTTATTTAATATTTATTTTAGTTAATAATTCATTAATAAAGTAGCGAAGTAAGTATTTATGAGATAATGAAGATAATATTTATTTCATACCCAGCAACTTAGACGGCATATTGATTCGTGTTCCAACAATGAACCAGTCCTAGCATCAATTACGGGATACATGCCAATTCAACACGCTTATTATAAAATAGAGAAGCAAGACATTTAAATACTTACCTAACTGTATCATGTATCCAAATCACAAATAATACACGTCTGAAAATAATTAATTAAAACGTGCCTTAGCTTACTTCAAAAATATAAAAAGTTGACAATTGCTTGTAATGTTTTGCAGTGTCGCCAATAGCTGCCCACAAAGGCCAAGACCGACTATATTTACCAGACCCTAAAGTGGAAAAAATTGGCGGCCTTAGTCGCCTTACTGCTGCTAATAGCAAATATGAAACTTTTAGGCAATATTATGTTTACAAGAGACCTTATTTATCATTAGGAAACATTTCTATGGTTTTTAAGAATCTGGGATTGTTTACAAACAATATGTACAAAAATTATATAAAATAATATGAATTATAAACTTCTCCACAAGCAAGCACAAATCTTTATATAATACCTAACTTCCAAAATACTGGACACCTTAAAACTAAACGACATAGATGGGACAGCATTATATTTATCGTCGTGTATTTTAATTAAAGGAACATTGTCTTCCTTGGAAATATTAATAAATGGATGTACTTGTCTTGTCTTAACCCAACTTGCAAAGAAGTAAAAATATAACATCCGCTCAAAGCTATTCATTAAAGCTTCACACGTTCTTTCGGGTCTTTCCTTTCATTGCTTCCCTCTCTGTCACGTACTATAGTAGATTGGGGAAAATGTCCTGCTTAACTGCAAATTTTGGGACTAAATATTTAATACACACTACAGTTTCATCATTAACTTCAAAATTTGCACGGCGTATACTCTCTATCCACTCCTCTTTTAATTACTGCTGTTTAGGAAATGTAAATATGGTATCATACGGCGTACTGCCATAATTAAGACATACAAGAGCAATCTATGTTGCATTAACACTTTCTATTAAACAAGTTCCTAGTGTAATTTCACTAAATCAATATTAACTTAGTAAAAAACAAAAGTAGTAACAGGCTACTGTTGATTTAATTCTAACTTAAACCATGTAATTGAAACGAACCAAATTAACAAATCCATGTAATTAACAGCACGGATCACATTTTCCACCATTTTGTCTATTATCAATACCTGCATTGGGGTCTGGTAAATGCAGTAGGTCTTGCACATACTAACCTCACGAGCACGGGTAATTTGTAAAAAGTAATTTATTTATCCGTATTTCTCTTTCGTTTAAATCTGGTTTTCTTTGGGGAGAATGTTTTGCAGGTTATGTCGTCGAGGAGACTCCTTCTCTGTACGCTATTGGGTTATTTGCTAATCGATGGATTAGTGAGATGCACGAGACCAGTAAAATAAATCACCGCGGTCAACCGACGGCTAAATAGTCTTTAGATTTTAGAAATTCCCGAAACACAAATATTTAACAATTCATCGTTTTAAGACTTAAGAGGAGACTATATATTCTTTTAAACAGTATTTTTAATGCTGAGGCATTACGTGATGAACACTGATGGTACACAAGATGTAATGGAGTTTTTTTTATTATTATTATTAAAGGAAGGAAACGTGACATGCGCAATGTTTGAGAATCGGTCGCCTTATTCATTTGTTGTTGCTTATTACCCAGAAGGTATCAGAGGGTTTGTAGGAGTAAACCCCCAGAGTCAAATCAGAGTTTATATTCGTGTACGCGGATATTGAAAAGAAGAGCAAAATTACTTCCTAGATGTAGTATCTGAACAATAACAATGCGCAGCTGTAGATAAGCATTAAACGAGGACGGCGATGTTACCCACAATTCCGCGAAGTTAACTGTTTGTGGTGTCTTAAGAGTAATTTGCATTATTCTGCTTCACTCTCTGGTATGTGTGGATGCAAAAGAAACAAGTGCGTTATCTCACAGCATTTTACTTTGTGTTGATGGTAATTATCTTCATGATCTCTTGAGGGGAAACGTATTCATGTATACCAGCGTATTGGGTATTTACAATGTTAACTAAATCCTTGTCCAGAAAAAAAAGCCCAGCTTCCTTTTGGCTTGAAAGAAGTTTTACGCCCACACTCCATGCACTCTAGCAAACTTCCACTAATCATCAAGGACACTTGCAGCTATTCACAGCAATCACGGCATCGCCAAATATATCACAAAGGAGTAGTAATCCCTTGCGACCCACCATTTATTCACCTCCGGTTGTATATGCGCGTTTCAATTTGAGTTTGCAGCAAAATGGTTATGTTGTTACGGGGGGGGGGGGGAGAGAAAAAGAACAAGGCAGCGATCTATTCTCAAACATTGTTAGAGGGTGTCTAGCGTTTGGCATTTTTGACGACTGAGGAGTACGTGCCTTAGCGATCTCTAGTGTGAGGCTATCAAACTTGCTACAAAATCTAACATGTTTCAAAAATCCAAGCAAACTCGTATTTTTTTTTTAAAAATTGCATGCTCATTGGTATAATGTTCGAGACGAAAGCACCGCCACGAGTGGCCGAGGTCGTTAAGGCACGGACTCTTGAGCGGGAGGTCTGGGTTCGAATCCCGCCAGGACCGTCATCCCTGACTGAGGTTTTTTCCAGGTTTTCTTCAGTCCTCGTATATGGTAAATGCTGGGAAGGTACCCTAAACTTAGGCCTGGAACGATTCCTTCCTTAAAAATAAATCCTTTCCCAATATATCATTTCATGTATCATCACCGTTCATCGCCTCAGTAGCAAAAACGGGCGTTAAACATTAAATACTAAACGAGACAAAAGTTTCAATGTTGCAATTCTTTAAATAATTGTTTCCTATTAAACTAAATTAGCAACGGCACATTTCAGCACACTTATTAGACGGAATACACCATTTTGCTGCGCGTTTAAACTGCTATTCCGCTGTTTTTTTTTTTAATTTAATTTTAATCAACATTGCAGTCTAATGTTTGAAAAAATTAGTACTCTAAAAAATCGAATACTTTGGATGCCTTATTCATTCATTTCGGGTATAATTTCAGAAGGCGTTTTATTTTCATTACACTTAGAGTTATTTTTATTATTCATGACTCGTTTTTTTATTACGCAGCTCACTTTAATTAATATTATCATTATGGTATATGCTTATTTTTCATCACATTTTATTTTATCGTGCCGTATAACATTTTGTTTCCTTTCTCATCAGAAAATTTTCTGTTAATTGTTGAGAATAACCGGAACGGCCAACAGTAAAAATTAAATTTCCCTCTTCAGGAAAGTTTATAATTTTTGGCAGTAGGGATGCATTAATGCTTCTTAGAGCGTTAGGAGACAGATCGAAACAAGCGTTCGTAATAATTCTCTATGAATTCAATAGCAGATTAAATACATGCGTGTCAGGTAAGTTTTTAAAAATAAAATTTAATTAATCTTCATTTAGATCTTAATCTATTGTCCCCTCGTAGATCTGCTATTCAAATTCTCCGGAAGAAGCGTCTCTGAGTTAGTTTTGTAGAAATTCATTAAATATACCCCCCCCCCTTTTTCTCTTCTATAATCACGTGTTGGCAGCATGGCTTACGCATGCGTTGTTCGGTAAGATCGTTGTTGCGACGCGCTTTTTGGTTATAAAAAAGTTGAAGTAAAACTGTTTGTTTCACATGGACTTACGATGCCCCTGTATTATCATTTTGGTTAAGTTTTTCTCAAGCTTCTCCACCTCGATGCACTCGTACGTACCATAAAACTTTAGGTATGTTAACTTTTCCTAATATGTTAAGACAAAAATGTTTGTTATTTAAACTTGAATAACAAATAAAGAGTTGATAAGCGGCACTGATTAAACGCATGGCTCCCATGTAGCCTTACGATAATCGAAAATTGCAAGAAATGTAGCTATTTATAAGAGCTTTAAAATTAATGTTTTCAATGAACTGTCAACTTTAATTTTTTTTAAACATATACAAGAAAATTTTAAGATACTTCCAACCTCTGAGAGATGACAAATATGCTTGGAAAGTGACTTTCTGTTATTCGCTAAGAAATACGGACAGCTAATTAATTTAACAACAGCTTCAAATTCCCAACAGTGTATATTAGTACAATTAAACGTTCCTTTAATATGGTATTTCTATGTCGTCTAACGTGAGTAATTTTTTTTTTCTTTTTCCTAGTTTTACTTAATTAGGAAGATATACACTAGGCTGGATATCTCCCAAAACATAAAAAAGTATATTAAATAAATGGTATGAAAGTTCAAAATTAAAACCTTTTCGGAGAAAGTGAACTTAATGCCAGTTTGGGTTTCACATCAACTGACCAAAGCACTCAATGTAACAATGAATAGCCAAAATTCTTATTCTTTAGTTTGATATTGCTTGTTTATGAGTCATCAAATCATCAATTGTGTTTAACGCCCGTTTTTGCTACAGAGGCACCACAGGCGATGGACACTGATGATACATGAGATGAAATGATATATTGGGAAAGGATCTTATGGAAGGAATCGTTCCAGGCCCAAGTTTAGGGCACCTCCCCGGCATTTGCCATTTATGAGGACTGAGGAAAACCTGGAAAAAACCTCAGTCAGGAAGGACGGTCCTGGCGGTATTCGAACCCAGACCTCCCGCTCACGAGTCCGAGACTTAACGACCTCGGCTACCCGTGGCGGTCTTGTTTCTGAGGTTGCGCACGCCGACCATAAGTACTACTTATTACTTTGCGCATCAATGAGAATAGTTTTTATAAACAGAGAATATCACGTACTTTGATGTATGTGGTATTAACTGCGCTATATGAGGTGATGTAAAAACGATTTGCTGCTGACACAACATAACTATATCTTACAGATTTATAATTAATGGCCATCTTTGAATATGGTGCATCCAACTCATTTCCTTTATGTTTCCCATAATGCACTAGGGTTGCATGTGGGAGAGAAATTGCTGGAGTCAAAGTAAAGTTTATTTTCTAGTAACAGGAAACTGAAAACACACGGGAAATGTCCCAAAAACCGCGAAAGGAACTATTTGTAGTGTCATTATGCTGCCGCACGATCTGTGTTGTAGGTAAAGCTGTTACTTTCACATATTTAATTCGACAGTTCATTCTGCCAGGGACTATTGTTATTTAGGTTGGGTAGGCGGCATATACTTAATTTCGGTCATTAAACGAATGAACGAATAGTGTTTAACGCCCGTTTTTGCTACAGGGGCGTCGCAGGCGATGGACATGATGATACATGAGATGAAATGATATATTGGGAAAGGATTTGTTTTTAAGGAAGGAATCGTTCCAGGCCTAAGTTTTAGGGTAGCTCTCTGGCATTTGCCATTTATGAGGACTGAGGAAAATCTGAAAAAAAAAAACTCAGTTAGGGAGGACGGTCCTGGTGCGATTCGAACCCCGGACCTCCCACTCACGAGTCCGCGCCTTAACGACACGTGGCGGTTTTCAGTCATTAAGGGGAATTTATGATCATGATGTAATTGTTCACGAGCAAAATTTTGTAGATCCGGATACTGATGAAAGTCACATCCAAAACGCAGAAAGCATGTGGATGAGGGCTAAGCGTAAGATTAGCAGGCAGTATGGCACCCTTCACTTCTATCTTCACGAATTCCTGTGTAGAAATTCATTCAAGAATAGGAAAGCGTTTGCATCATTAATCACATGCATTGCGTGTATCTACAATGTGAACTAAATTCTTGTCTCGATAAAACATTCTAAATTCCCTTTTGATTAGAAAGAAATGTAAAAATTACTGTCATCGCTCCAGCAAGCTGTTGCAACAAACTTTCTTCCTTGAGGCTAACTGCACCTTTTCACTGCAATCGCGGCATTAACGACTCCTTTAAGAGACACCAAATATGTCACAAAAGAGCATCATTCATTGCAACGCGACCCACAGTGTGCGCACCTTTAGTGCTTGTGTTTCGCGATTTTCGTGCTTGTGAGCTTTTGTAACTGTTTCCCGAGTGTGTAGCATCAATAATAATCATGTGCGACTGTGCCTGGTCACACTTTCGCTACATAATGAAAAAAATTCGGTTTTAACTCTGTTGGTTTTCCTTATGCAATCCGCGCACCCTTTAGTGTTATTTCTGAGTTTGGTGCCGTATATTCAAAGTTTAGCTAATTAATATTATTATAAATCGTATTTAGTAGATTGTGAAAGTTTTCTCCATAGGATATATAACTGCATCTCACTAACCTCTCATAAAAGATGAAATTGATAATATTCCTGTTAACCCGGAAATAAAACTGCTGTTCAATTGTAGTAAAATGAAATCGCATATGTTCCAGGCAAAGGTATATTAACTGCCGTGAGCCTGGACGCAGTGACGCTACTGTTGCAGAATACTCGGAGAAAGTTCTAGGAAATAAGAGCAAACAGTTCATTACTCTGTTTTTCAAACCAGAGTCCGACGGAAACCGTGAACACTTCAGATTAGCGATGAGAAGGTCGATTGTTCTTTTTTACTCGAATAAAACTCATTTTATTATTTGTATAATAGAAAAGTAATCACACATAATAAAATATTGTTTATGTATGAGATAATGCAATGGAGTAAAATGGGTGTTTGCCTTCTTATGGTATAAGAGAAACTCAATATTAACATAATTCTACTCTTCGGTTTTAAGTTCCAATTATTAAGAAAATATATTTAAAAAAGAGTTCGCTGCTTGGCGTTATAGCCACGATGCTTCACAGTTAAGTGAGGGACTGTTGTAATAAATGCGGGCCGCATTGTCGCGGCCAACCAAAGCGAGCAGCAAAACGCGGGAACGAAGACTGAATCAACAATTGGAGTGATATAATTTTCTAGAAACGGACACGGAATATGTTGTCTTGTTCCAACAACGATTAATTACGAAAAGATGGACACCTGAGGTAGGAGCTAAACTAACCAAATGAACAACTATAAATATATGTATGAATATTTCACTAAACTTCTAAATATAAAATAATATTTATTTTTCATTAAATAAGTGCAAAATCCAAAAACATGGAAAATAAATTTGAGTAACTTCAATTATAAACAATATAATTTGAGAAATAAGGTTTATAAATATTACTATTTATGATAAAGAAATATGAATTTACTGATCAATCCTAGCCCTGACATAACACATGCAACCTGTAAAAATATATGTAAGACTTCTAACTTGTTTGCTCACCCCTGATATAGGGGCAGATAACTTGTTTTTACTACGATAAACATCTCTCTAGTTAGCAATGATTATTTTCATTTGATTTTAACAAGGTTGATTATTATATGTATATAACCAAGATAGAATAACATTGTTACCTATATAATGTCCATTTTCAAATTATGAATCGAGTAAATGGTTTAAAAATTGAAAATTATATCAAAGTCATATCGGTTCATTCATTCGGAAGACAATCGATAGCTTTAGCTCATATATATATTTGAATGGTGTTTAACACCCATTTTTTATTACCGAGACACCACAGCGGGTAGACACTGATGATATATGGGGAAAGGATTTTTTTTTTTTTAAGGAAGGTAACGTTCCAGGCCTAAGTTTTGAGTAGCTCCCCGGTATTTTCCATTTATGAGGACTAAGGAAAACCTGGAAAAAAGCTCAGGGATGGTCCTGGCAGGGTTCGAACCCCAGACCTCCCGCTCACGAGTCCACGCCTTAACGACCTCGGCCACCTGTGGTGGTCCTATATTAAAGCAATTGTTTGATTTATTTTAAAAAATAATCAATTACTTTAATAATCGAGCAAGCGATTGTATAGCGTGTCCCATAACGAACGCAATTTTTGTTTTAATAATAAAACATCATTTATTTGAAAAATAATAATATTATTTTTCACAAACACTACCATTAAACATGAAACAAATAACAGCCAAATGTCCTCCACGGCTTCGTTGGCACACCTTCACTTTTGGCCAATTTTTCAACGACTTACAGCAAAATGCCGGCTGAATTTCACCCATGACACATGTAATTTCTGCCTTGATTTGAGGAATGGTTCGTGGATTGACAATAAACTCTGGATTTTACATATCCGCTTAAAAATATTCACATTATGTTGAATCACTCGATATCGGTGGTCAATTTTGATCGCAGTTGCGACAGGGGTAAATGTTCGACGCTGCAAATGGTCCGGTCGCTTTAGTTCTTGTGTTAGTTCGATCTGCATATGTAGATCTTTTGTTAAAATTCCCTGCAAAATGCTTCTCGGAGTGGTTAATTGTTGAGAACGGCGATGAATCGACTTCAATGAGCTCGTAGCAACGCTCTGTCTGACGAGGGCAACATTCTCTACCGTACGACGAGAGCGTCCAGGTGATTTGATGTTCTCTGTCGGTCCTGTATCTTCAAATTTACTTACCAGTCTCTACATTGTTGACACGTTAGGGCATTTCGTGCGCCAAAAATTACACGAAGTCTTCGAACTTAAAATGCACTTTTAGAATCTGGAACGTTGATTCTTAGTGTTTTGCTGCATTTTAACAATACACATAAATGACTATCGTTAATCGTAATACAATTAGATGACAATCTGTTAAGTTTCAGATCCGGCAATCTAACAAACCGACAGAGGCGCTCAATTTAAAAATTGTGCTCGTTGTAGAACACCTACATTCTTTCAATTGTTTCGCCGCTACAAGTGACCTAAATTGAATACGTGGAAGATGAGACTGTGAGAGAGATAATCTTGAAAACGCTTTTCTGATACAATGCAGATGCTTTGGGTATATCTTTTTTTGTCATCAGTTTGCAACCTTGAAATTACGTATAACAAGCTCATGGTAAATGTTCGTACAAGTTGTGTGTAGGTTACTACCATGGTAAAGAATAATCATTACCTTCTTCCAAATTAATAATTTACATTCATTCGAAAAAAGAAAAAATAAATATCGACTCTTTAAAACATCGATTATCCCCTCGCTACATCAGATATTGTTTGAACGTAACAAACGACAATCACAGGCTATTAGATCCGACCTATATGGTGACATGTTCTGTATTTCCCATGAATTTATGCGGATGGACATTAATGCGCAAAAGCAGAACACCATGGCTTAACGAACCGTGACTTTTTCTTGTAGTGTTCGTACTTTTTGCTATATAATTGTGGGCAATTAAGAGAGAAAATGTACATTAAACTTCTTTCAGAACATTTAACTCAAGCAGTTATTGTTGAATTTGGTGACTGAAGGCTGAAACAAGCGTAATAATGAAGACGCGTTCATCATTTCCCGATCTTAGGCATTCAATTGTTTCACACTGTCGTCGCCGTTGGTTCCAAGCCAAAGACAAAAGCGCGAGGCATTAGCAAGGTGCTCGGAGAAAGGACGAAATGCTGTTGCCCCGGCCAGCGCAAACTTGTGTCCTACAATGCAGGCAATGATTTGGGTCATGTAAGGAAAGGACGTGGCTCTTCCAGGTCAGAGGTCTCAGAGCAGCTCTGGAGTGGCGAGTGGGGCCGAATGTTATTTCTTCTTCTTGTTCTTAGCTCCTGTGAAGGGTCTGGCAGGGTCGGTGCTGGAGTCGGGGTCGACAGCCGGAGTCACTTGCACTTTGGGCACGACGAGTGGTCTCATGAGGGACCTGACGACGGGGGGCACGTTCGGCGTGGGGAGGACGGGCGAGCTGGCGCACAGGGCGGCCGTCGTGAGCTGGGACACGAGGGAGTAGCGACTGCTGCGTGGCGAGTCCGAACCCGAACTATTGGTGCGGAAAGCTCGCCTCAGCCTCGATCTGAAACCTCCGCCCTGCGTGGACGAGCTGGCGGCAGGACCACCCTGCGCGGGCAGCCGTGCGCCCAGCTCCGGTTCGCTGCCCCACCGTCCGTACGCCGTCGTACGCTCCAGGAGGCGGTGTCGGGCAAACTTTTCGATCACCTCGGCACACACGTACCGGCCGCAGAAACGAGCCCACTGCTCCGCACGCAGGCCCCTGCCCGTGTCCCTCAGTATCGGCGAGGCACCTGCAGACACAGACACTCTGTCATCTGGAGAAATATACACGCTCTGAAACAGGGCGTTGGTCACCCGGAGAAATGCAAACACTCTGATCATTAGTCTCTTGGGGAAATACAAACATTCTGAAACATGTCACTGGTCACCTGGAGAAATACAAACATTCTGAAACATGTCACTGGTCACCTGGAGAAATACAAACATTCTGAAACATGTCACTGGTCACCTGTAGAAATACAAACATTCTGAAACATATCACTGGTCACCTGGAGAAATACAAACATTCTGAAACATGTCACTAGTCACCTGGAGAAATACAAACATTCTGAAACATATCACTGGTCACCTGGAGAAATACAAACATTCTGAAACATGTCACTGGTCACCTGTAGAAATACAAACATTCTGAAACATCTCACTAGTCACCTGGAGAAATACAAACATTCTGAAACATATCACTGGTCACCTGGAGAAATACAAACATTCTGAAACATCTCACTGGTCACCTGGAGAAATACAAACATTCTGAAACATATCACTGGTCACCTGGAGAAATACAAACATTCTGAAACATGTCACTGGTCACCTGTAGAAATACAAACATTCTGAAACATCTCACTAGTCACCTGGAGAAATACAAACATTCTGAAACATGTCACTGGTCACCTGTAGAAATACAAACATTCTGAAACATGTCACTGGTCACCTGGAGAAATACAAACATTCTGAAACATGTCACTGGTCACCTGGAGAAATACAAACATTCTGAAACATGTCACTGGTCACCTGTAGAAATACAAACATTCTGAAACATCTCACTAGTCACCTGGAGAAATACAAACATTCTGAAACATATCACTGGTCACCTGGAGAAATACAAACATTCTGAAACATGTCACTGGTCACCTGGAGAAATACAAACATTCTGAAACATCTCACTGGTCACCTGTAGAAATACAAACATTCTGAAACATCTCACTAGTCACCTGGAGAAATACAAACATTCTGAAACATATCACTGGTCACCTGGAGAAATACAAACATTCTGAAACATGTCACTGGTCACCTGGAGAAATACAAACATTCTGAAACATGTCACTGGTCACCTGTAGAAATACAAACATTCTGAAACATGTCACTAGTCATCTGTAGAAATACAAACATTCTGAAACATGTCACTAGTCATCTGTAGAAATACAAACATTCTGAAACATGTCACTGGTCACCTGTAGAAATACAAACATTCTGAAACATGTCACTGGTCACCTGGAGAAATACAAACATTTTGAAACATGTCACTAGTCGTCTGGAGAAATACAAACATTCTGAAACATGTCACTGGTCACCTGGAGAAATACAAACATTCTGAAACATCTCACTGGTCACCTGGAGAAATACAAACATTCTGAAACATATCACTGGTCACCTGGAGAAATACAAACATTCTGAAACATATCACTGGTCACCTGGAGAAATACAAACATTCTGAAACATCTCACTGGTCACCTGGAGAAATACAAACATTCTGAAACATCTCACTGGTCACCTGGAGAAATACAAACATTCTGAAACATCTCACTGGTCACCTGGAGAAATACAAACATTCTGAAACATGTCACTGGTCACCTGGAGAAATACAAACATTCTGAAACATCTCACTGGTCACCTGGAGAAATACAAACATTCTGAAACATGTCACTGGTCACCTGGAGAAATACAAACATTCTGAAACATCTCACTGGTCACCTGGAGAAATACAAACATTCTGAAACATGTCACTGGTCACCTGGAGAAATACAAACATTCTGAAACATCTCACTGGTCACCTGGAGAAATACAAACATTCTGAAACATCTCACTGGTCACCTGTAGAAATACAAACATTCTGAAACATGTCACTAGTCATCTGTAGAAATACAAACATTCTGAAACATGTCACTAGTCATCTGTAGAAATACAAACATTCTGAAACATGTCACTGGTCACCTGTAGAAATACAAACATTCTGAAACATGTCACTGGTCACCTGGAGAAATACAAACATTTTGAAACATGTCACTGGTCACCTGGAGAAATACAAACATT
This sequence comes from Metallyticus violacea, assembly GCA_030762175.1. NCBI lineage: Eukaryota > Metazoa > Arthropoda > Insecta > Mantodea > Metallyticidae > Metallyticus > Metallyticus violacea. The sequence goes on along the minus strand of CM060832.1, from coordinate 10,804,303 downwards.
CTGAAACATCTCACTGGTCACCTGGAGAAATACAAACATTCTGAAACATCTCACTAGTCGTCTGGAGAAATACAAACATTCTGAAACATGTCACTGGTCACCTGGAGAAATACAAACATTCTGAAACATCTCACTGGTCACCTGGAGAAATACAAACATTCTGAAACATATCACTGGTCACCTGGAGAAATACAAACATTCTGAAACATCTCACTGGTCACCTGGAGAAATACAAACATTCTGAAACATCTCACTGGTCACCTGGAGAAATACAAACATTCTGAAACATATCACTGGTCACCTGTAGAAATACAAACATTCTGAAACATGTCACTGGTCACCTGTAGAAATACAAGCATTCTGAAACATCTCACTGGTCACCTGGAGAAATACAAACATTCTGAAACATGTCACTGGTCACCTGTAGAAATACAAACATTCTGAAACATGTCACTGGTCACCTGTAGAAATACAAACATTCTGAAACATGTCACTAGTCACCTGGAGAAATACAAACATTCTGAAACATGTCACTGGTCACCTGTAGAAATACAAACATTCTGAAACATGTCACTGGTCACCTGTAGAAATACAAACATTCTGAAACATCTCACTGGTCACCTGGAGAAATACAAACATTCTGAAACATGTCACTGGTCACCTGTAGAAATACAAACATTCTGAAACATGTCACTAGTCACCTGGAGAAATACAAACATTCTGAAACATGTCACTGGTCACCTGTAGAAATACAAACATTCTGAAACATGTCACTGGTCACCTGTAGAAATACAAACATTCTGAAACATGTCACTGGTCACCTGGAGAAATACAAACATTTTGAAACATGTCACTGGTCACCTGTAGAAATACACACGCACATCTTATTTGAGTTATAAATGCGAGTGATAACATGCTATTCTAACACAAGCAAAATGAAACTTCCATTTGCATTAAGAAAAAGGATCACGTACAAAGAGAGAAAAGAAAAATAAATGATGAAATAACAATAATGTACCAATAATCATTATTCCTGCGCATGCGCTTTTGGCGTTATAAAAATAGTTAAAACATTTCACATTAATAGACTTAAACAAACTGACGCTGGATCACCTACCTGCGAAGAGGAGCACTTTGGCGCATTTGGTGCGTCCCTGGAGAGCGGCCTTCATAAGGGGAGTGAATCCCAGGGCGTTTCTGGCGTCGACCTCAATACCCGTACATCGACTCAACATGAAGTTCGTCACCTCCACATGCCCTGCCAATACAACAACTGCTGTACAGTCAAAATAAACAAATTTGACCGCAACACTTAATTAAACTATCACTTTGGCAGGCTTTGAAAATGTGCATATTGAGATTCCATTCACGTAACACGAGGGGCGAACAGAAAGGATTTTGCAATAGTCGTTTCTTTCTACCTTGTTATGCAGCTCAATATACTCCCAGGCGCGCATTCAGAGGGGAGAGCCAACGGCTCCCCTGTCACATCATACGACCATTATAAAGTTAGCGGTTCGTGCTTACGATCTTCTGGCACTCGTTTTTCATTGTTCAGTAGCAATTATATACATACTTTTTTCATTATTGCATCAGTTTTTTGCAATATATCCAGTTGCAGGAAAGTAAACTTTCTATTGTTAAAATCTAGTTGAAGCTGTGGAAATAAAAGGCTTTCGCCATAAAATTGATCTGGTCAGGAATCGAACCCGGAAATACTCCGTGGGAATTTTTTTTAATGGTGTAAACACCCGTTTTACTGTTGAGGCACCACAGGCGGTGACACTGATGATACATGAAATGAAATTACATATTGGGAAAGGATTTTTTTAAGGAAGGAAACGTTCCAGGTCTAAGTTTAGGGTACCTCCCTGGCATTTGTTCAAGATCGCGGGTTCAAACCCGGCCAATATTGATGAAGATGGATTACACGGTTTTTGTGGAAGGAAGGCGTCAAAATTTCAGAAATTCACAGAAGTTTATCTCGATTAGTAGTTAAGAAGTTCCTGCACAACTGGGTCAACAGGTTTGTAGACATGTCGTCCGTCACTTCGCGGTCTCCCAGGAACACTGAGGTTGTGTTTGATAGGCGCAGAACTTTTGATGAACCGGAATTTCAGACAGATCTCGACCTTGCAACCCTATACAACATCATTCTCGACGATGTGGAAACGACATTGCGTTTCCGGGCCTTTACACAGGCACACGATTGCAGAGAAAATCTCCTTAAATTGTAAAATAGCATCGCGTTACTCAATTCACCGAATTTCACACAATGATATCGATTTAGTTCTTTTTTATGCTGAGAGCACAACTGCCTGATTTTGTCTTTCATGAGTGAGGGCCGCTTATTAGACTCCCTAACGAAATTCACAATTTCGCCGATTGTGTCAAGAGCTTGTCTAATGGAAGTGATAGGACACGCTTTAGAAACCGACAGATTCAGGCAATGCGTGTAGAATGCAAGAGGTTGGACTGCTTGTACGCCACGACGCTTTGCACCACCATCGTATCCCTGTCCACGCAGGTTCCAAATGTCTGATCTCAAGTCTCGCAGTTCATTCAGTATTAACTTACACAACCTTCATCACTTAAATGTGCGTTACAATAAATCTTAAAAATTCCTCCCTACCTCACACAACACTTTTCTAGGTCAACAAAACGCACGCAAAATATAATTGTTCATTTGTACTGATGTTCGTAGTTTCGTCAGGTAGAATGGAAAAATGTTTCCTTCTCTTAACATCATCTATAACTTTGTTTTCAATTATGACAGTACAACAGTTTATCAAATCGTTTTGTTTTGTTTTACTTGTTAGAATAGAATCTTTAGTTGCCTTTGCAAGATGCCTTCTGAGAATTTCATCCCCTACTCGAAATTTAATAAAATTTCCTCTATTTTCGTCTTCAAAGCCATGCTTTCAATCAATGATATCTCATGTCCTCGAAGCGGAAAGTTCTGGTGACCGCACAGAATAATGATCTTCATAACGGAGATCAATTTCATAAGATTTTCATTTACTCCCCCCATTTCATTGTTCAAATGAACTTCAAAATTCTGGTTTCCCCCTTCATGCACTCTCCTAAACTTCTCACTTAACGTTTTATAACTGTTCTCTGAAAGCTCCCTGAATTTTGAAGTGCCTTCTTAAATTTATTTAAGAGGCTTAAAAACCAGAGATTGTAACTGAATCTTACTACGACCCCCCTTCTAAGAACCAAATAGAACACACACCCGACAGTAACCCAAGGGAAACTTTCTAACCAGGAATTCTGGAAACGCCTGCAATGTCCGGCTTCTAAAGTTACCGGAAAGTCGTAACTTTTTGGTGGAACCCACGGATTAGTTAGGACTCTATAATTACATTGCCAAAATCTTGGTTCACAAAATGTCCTATGTCAAGTTCATCCCAATCATTAGATGCAGCTCCTCTTCCTAATGAAGTTTCCGGTTCACCTACTGGTACTGGCATTCAAGTTTGTAACACACTCGCTCGCTATTCGTCACTACTTTTCCTTACCTTCAGTTTCAGCAAACGAACTGTAATAAATTAGTCTGAATTTTGCGTTACAATAACAAAGGACCACTAAAGATCGAATTTCGAACTGCATACTTCACTCCATTGAGAACTACTGAGGGAAGTTCTTGTAACTGGAATATGTTTTTGAATAAACAATTAACAGATCACAGTTTGAGCCTTGAGGTTCAAATTAATGAATCGGTCCGTTTCAAATGGATACTTAAATAACACAAGCCGGCAGATTTGTTTTTTCTTTACCGCTTTTCTATTATTGAAAACAGAGCTCTGTGTTCTGCAAATCATTTCCTCCAGATCTATATTTAATTTTCGATTATTAAAATCATCTGCGTGAACTAAATTAACATAGTTATAATATAATTAAGTTTATTTATATTTCATTGTATTATAATATATAAAAAGCAATATATTAGGATATAATAATAATAATAATAATAATAATAATAATAATAAAATAACATCGTTGCCTCTCACGGAGTACCGCCACGGGTGGCCAAGGCCGTTAAGGCGCGGACTCGTGAGTGGGATGTCTGGGGTTCGAATTCCGTCACGACCGTCCTTCCTGACAGAGGTTTTTTCTAGGTTTTCCTCAGTCCTCACAAATGGCAAACGCCGGGGTTTGATTGATTTAATTTATTTACGGACGCTCTTTAACATCACAAGTGATCAGCGTCCCATTCTATTCAGGGCGAGAAAAGGTCGACAAATTTTGCTCAGAGGCCTCTCTTTCAGGCTTGAGGTTCTTTCTGTGCCGTAAATGTACGACACGGGACCCACGGCTTTACTTCCCTTCCGAATGAAGTCATATTAAGGATTTTTATACCGCCACGGATGGCCGAGGTCGTTAAGGCGCGGACTCGGGAGCGGGAGGTCTGGGGTTCGAATCCCGCCAGGACCATCCTCCGACAATAGGAAGTAAGGAGACTAAGTCCTACTGCAAGGAAGAGAAATAAAATAAAGGAGGAAGAAACAAAAACAAAAATAACAGGGAAAAGAAAAAGAAAGAAAAACAAGGCGCGAGAGTAATAGGAAGACGAAGAACAACTACAGGAAGAAGTGAAACAGGAAGAAGGAGAGAAATTAGATAATAAACTGTGGTAGAAAAGCAAATAACAGTAAATAAAAATGGTTAAAAACAATGTTAAAAGATGACTAAACAAGAGGAAAAAGTACACGATAAAGAAACGAAAGTAAAGACAAAAATGAAGATAAAGAAAGAAAAGGGGACTGGAAGAAACGAGGCGAAAGAAGAGGAGAAACAGAAAAGTAAACTTACCGGCCTGAGCGGCGAAGTGAAGGGGCGTGTTCCCCTCGTTGTCCGGCTTGTTGATATCCACCCCAGAGTGTTGCAGGATGAGCTCCATCATGGACACAGACCCATGAGATGCTATGTAACTCACCGGGGTCTAAAACACATACAAGTTCCCAAAAGTCATTACTTATTTGTGGCACTTGCCCCACTGGGGTCGCAACCTCACTAGGACAAACATATCACACTTGAGATAGTGGAAAAATACAAAGGAATGGTTTTAGCTTCATCATCATGTTCTATTTTACATCAAATACTAAGAGAATAGCGAATAAAGACTGAAAATGGGTTATTTTACTTATGAAGTACATAAGCAACGTTCTTTTTCCCGTTGCATGGAATTAGCTCAAAGTATTTGCCAGTCTTGAAAGATGTACTGGAAACAGTTTTTTGACACCGTCTCCATAATCGCCCGAACAGCTAAAATAAATGCATAAAAATAGTAAATAAAATCACGGAACTAGATCTGGGCTGCCTGTGGGATGGGACGCACATTCTACATTTTTTCTGACCAAATGTTCAGCAACAACGTTGCAATTGTGAGGGCTTGCATTTTTATCATCATGAAGGCGCCAATCAGATAAATGCAACTCGAGAGGTTTCATTGGGTGTGTTCGACCAGAACACTCAAAACAGTGCGGGGTTCAGAAAAATGTGCGATTGTAGAATATACTGTTCAAAATTGCCATGAAATAAAATGTGAACAAAAAAACAAAAACAAAAAATCAGAAGAAATGGAAGAACAACAACGGCAACAAAATACTTTGATGTGGTTAGAAGAGAGGCCTTAGATATAGACCAGTATGCAGATAATATAAACAACGACATAGGTTTTCAAATAAACAAAACTTGGAATCCGTTACTGGTCAACAAACACGTCTGCACAACTCTCCAACACTCCTACCGCCTCCCACATCTAGCGGTTCTGTCCTCTGCCTCTCCAGACACTTTCAGTTCATTGATGATGCTGATCGTAGTGTTCACGGTTTTTAAATTAATTTAAACTAATGACCACGACAAAATAGCCCGGTAATGATCAATTTTAATATTTTCACTCGTTTCCTTTTAGAGGAAGTGTCACAAACAAATGCTCCTTCTGGCTCGCATGCTGTGCATAACGAATGGACCCAATTCGGACAAGAGAACCACTTGATGCACAGTTGAACATTTTCCGCAAATGTCTGTGCTATTTTCCATGAAGTCAATATCATCCAACTCATCAGCGCAAAGTTGAGGTTCGTCAATCCCTTCTTCAGACGATGATTCAAAGTTTATAGTCCTTCCACAATTCTCTTCTTCCTGAGTTTCTTTGTTGCTCCTCTTCTTTCTCTTTTGCGTTGTTGTTCCTTCAGCTCATAAATCATATTCAGCAAAGATTAAGTCAAAATATTTGTTTACTTTTTATAAACAGCTTCGTCGTTTCATTTGTTCTGTTTAGAAGTCTATTTTGTCATACTAATTCTAAAGATAGAAATATTATGCAAATAAAATTAATATATCTCCGTAACTGGTCACTTCCAGCTATAAAACTGAATTTCCTATAGCGTCCGTTAAGTTTCATGTGTGGGTTAATGGCGAACAAACACGGAAAGAGCGTTCGCCATTGCCTCGAAGCGTAATATTAGGTTGTTTGATAATGGCTTGTCTACAATATTTTAACAATGAATGGCTATCATTTTTATGGAACATCGTGCATTATTTGGTAGTTTAGGGTGATGCTAAAATGTGGCCTTGCGTTAATCTGAAATACATTCTCGCTTTATAAGAGATGAAGAGAAAAAATCCGTCACACAGAAGCTGCGTAAACTAAGCGAATTCCTCAGCAAGTTGAATTTGTGAAGATTATTACAGGACGCTGGAGCAGAGAAATTGGTGCCACTAGAGCGTTTTTTAAATTTTGGGTTTCAGGTTAACAACCGTTCCTAATAGTCAGATTTCGATCATTTTCGGAAATATTTTCACTTGTTTATCTATTTCAATGGCATATATTCAGTTTAGCTGAGAGAGAGAGAGAGAGAGAGAGAGAGAGAGAGAGAGAGAGAACGTGGCCGCTAGAACAATTTAAAATTTTGCTTTAGGTTAACCGCACTCCTAATGATTCAATTTTGTTGGATTTTGAACTCAATGAATCGTTTGTTAATTGATCATTATATGCCAAGTTTCGGTGGGGGGTGGAAACCAAAAAAGGCGCCTGTAGAGCTTTAATTCACAAGAGTGGGTAATGCCAACATAATCGCCAAGCGCAACCAACAGGGTAACTTTAGTAAATATTTCGGAATACTTGCATTTGGGCCATATTTATTATTGGGGTTTCGATGGCATACACACATGTTGATAGCTGTTTAATTTATTTAAAATTAGTGGTAAACATTCTCGGTTTGTATTCGATTATGCCATGAGTCATCTGAAGTGGAATTTAGCCAATTTTGTAACATGGCCATTCAGATTCGATCTCCCGAAACACCCAAGTTGTAAACTACTAGAAAATTTAATTGGCTAAATACAAGAAAACTGGGAATCTGGAAAAACTTATTGGAAGAGACAGAATAAGATCTACTGCTGCTGCTAATGACCGCGTTTTGAAGCGGATCTGTCAGAAAAACGGGCGTATGACTTCAGTGGAATTGAAAAGAGAGTGGGAAGAATCTTCAAGTGTTGTGGCTTGCAGCCGAACCATCAGATACAGACTTTCGGAAATGGATCTACCTGCTAAGCGGCCACGGAAGTAACCTCATTTGACAGATAAAATGCATAAAGCTCGGCTAGAATGGCCTAAGGGACATGATAATTAGACTGAAGAGACGTGGAGTAAAGTCATCTCAGATGAGTCAAAATTTAATGACAGAAGAAACGATGCAGAAATATTTATCCGTCGTAGCGGTGAAGAATTTCTGTCAATGTTAAAACGCAACAGTGAAGTTCCCAGAAAGTGTGACGTTCTGGGGTTGTATTTCCAGCACAGGAGCGAGTGTATTACTTTTGTTGAGGGAACAGATGCATACATAATGATTTTAACAGAAAGTTTAATGTAAACAATTGTAGAGCAGTTTGCATCACTAGAAAATTCCACGTTCCAGGATGACTCCGCACCATGTGATAAAAGTGAGTACCTCGCTTAAACACTAATAATATACCAAATTCGTGTTACATCATATAATTATAAAAAACAGTTACACTTTTATGCTACAGGTTAGAAGTTTTCTTGAAGAACAAGTGATTTCCACCCTCACATGGCCAGGGAACAGCCCATATCTCAATCCCATTGAGAAATGTTGGAAGATGATTGGCAATGCTGTTGCAAAGAAAACACCAAGAAATAAGAAAGACCTGTTTGAAGCCATCCTGCGGTTTAGTGAGATTTCACAAGTCAAAATTTCATACTTTCAATCCCTGACGATGTGATGCTCGGGAAAGCAACACAAAGCATTCATTCAGCATGTTTACGTTTATGTATGTAAAAGACTGTCCTATTATAATTATTAAACGAGAAATATTCATGTTTATGCAATTATAAAATGTTCACATTTTAGACTTAAAAAAATATTCGAGTAATACCTAGAAACTAATTATAGTAAAATATCAAAAAGCTGATACTTCTAGATGAGTATGAAGGGAAAAACATAAATATTTTGTGATGATGCAATAAACATTTCCTAGTACTTGTAGCTCTAATGCGCATGTTTGCCATTACCCCACAATCCCCTATATCTCTACTGTGAAGAAAGGCGCAGAATTGTCTGCTCCAGCTGTTGACTTCGGGCAGCTGAATGCATTTCAGTGAATCTTGAAATGCATATATTTGTACCAAACATTTGAGTTTAAATTACAGACAACAAGTAGATAAAAACGCCTCAAGCAAAGGTTGCCAGATCGTTAGATATGCAGGTAACAGTTAATAAAAATAGAATGGAAAGTGCAAGCATTCTGGGGTGGGAGGCAATAAAGCTGAAGTGGCAATAAGGCAAGTAGATATTGCGGTTTACGATCTTGCGTTTCAGTGCATGGGTTCGTGACCCCACGAGCTTCTTATTCATGAATTAACTGCAATTTCACCTTAAAATTTCGCAACAAAATGCGAGTAAAGGCTTCAATGTGATCAGAGGTAGGTCAGCTGTAAATGTCAGGCTAAGGGCGTATGCTACTGATGGAAACTCAAGAGCCGCGCAAAAATATAAACAACACTCTATTTATGTTAAGTGTCACCGCCCATTTATTAGGGCGGTAATTATATTTTTAATCCCACTTTCATTTAGGAAACAGGTGAAGCTACTGAGATTGTGCCCATGAAAAGATTTTTGAAAATTTATTAAAATCTCTATTGATACTACTTTCTAGACACCAAAAGTTATGATGTAAAAATGTATAATTATGTACGTGTGTGTTAACGTTCTAGCGGCATCAATATTTGTTTTTTTTTTTTTTTTTCACGAAACCCGGCATATCAATTAACAAACGTTTCAAAGAGTTCATTAACCAGTAAAATGGAACCATTAGGAGTAGGGGTTAACTTAAAGCGAAAATTTAAAAAACACTCTAGCGACACTGATACATATTTGTTTTTTTTTTTTGGCAACAATCATTTAAATAAAATAAGAAAAACAATTTTTGAAAATCAGTAAAATCGGATCATTAAGATCGGGGGTTATACCTAAAAACAAAAATCTTAAAGAGTAGGGGTTAAACTGAAGCAAAAATTTAAAAATGGCTCTAGTGCCCGCAATGTTTGTTTTTTCTTAAGTAAACACGCTCAATGGCACTGAAATAAAATAATAAATATTTCCTGAAAATCAGTGAAATCATACATTTAGAAGTGGGGGTATATCTGAAACCCAAAATTTAAAAAAATCCCACTTGCGGCCGCAATTTTTAGTTTTTTTTTTTTTCAACAAAATTGGGTATATGCCATTGAAACAAAATCCTGAAATCCAAAATTTAAAATCCGTTCTAGCGGCACCAATATACACTCAGAGACAAAAAAAAGGGGGGGACACTTTTATATTTGATCATATTTTGTTCTTAATTATTATATTTTGATTTTTTTGTTCTTAATGACTTTAAAATGAAAGCATATCCATTTAAACAAAAGATCGTTTTATTAAGCACCTTAAATTACAACAATAGAAGCAAAAACTTAACTCTGGAGAGAAAAGTTACAAAGAACGTAAAACAATGACAAGTTTTGTTTTAACTGTGAGTACAGTTTTCGCTGTTTGATTCATTAAAAACGCGTTTTAATAACGGGCGTCACCACCTATGCTTTAATAATTATATTTATACATCTTGGCATGCTTTCGATTAGGTTAGCAATGGTTCCTTGTGGAATATGCTCCCATTCTTCAAGAAATGCTCGCCTCAACTCCTGTAAAGGTTCTGGCAGCGACATTCTTGTCTTTACACTAGCTAGCATAACGTAATGTGAGTCGCATCTGTTTACAGAACGTCATACGATAATCTTGGCTTATTTGTTCATTGTTGATTTACCTGTCACATAGCAACGCTATCATAATGTGTATAAGTTACACCTATTTACAGAACATCATACTACATATTACTGTTGTTTTTCGGTCCAACTATGAAATGTATTAGATATCTACTGTGATACCCTCTTTATATATAAAGAGGGTGTAAAAACAGTGTCTGATGTTTTAATTTTTTATGCAGGGGCAGATAACTTGTCACTACCACGGTATATATCTCTATTTAATAATGATTACTATTATTTTGATTTTAATGAGAATTATTATAGATAGAGTTAAGCATTGTTCTATCATAAAGTGGATTTTCAAATTATGAAAAGAGTAAAGAGCTAAAATAATTGAAAACTGTATGAAACTGCATTTCATTCATCCGGAATATAAGAGCTTCAACGCCTATAGTAATAGTAGGAGGAGGGGTGTGTATATTACAGTGACACTGATACGGTACAAAACAGCTTCAATAGCAGCATGGGTTCAACGGACCGTGTGCGCTTTTATAATACACTAGGTCTGTTTAAAAAATAGAATAACATAAAAATATCAGAAGAATAATTTTTACAAATATTAAAAATACATATAAAGATAAAAAGAAATCTTATTATGAATGACATACAGTTGGATTCAATCCATTTGTTTCCTCCAACCCCTCCCCTATTATCAACCTTTTCAGATCTGAGCTGTGACACTTTCATAAAAATTTTACTTAATCCCTTCTCTCCTTCTTTGCCTGCCAGCAAAGCCCAGCATTACAGTCTCCCTCTATTCGAGCCTGTAACGGAGTGTGCCAGACACTTCCCCCTCCATTTTCCCACACCGTAACTCCTCACAGATGGGACATATGCTCCGCTGATATTCGTAAGTGGTCTTAATCATCCCCTACCCCTAGACTGAGCCACGCGAGCCCCTATCTAGTGAATTTGGCCCTCGTTTTGATGTACTACCCTATCACCCATCATATTTTAGCTCCGCTTGTACTTTCAGCGAAATCATCTCTTTGCATGTTCGCTGCCTATCCCTATCCCTTAAGCGATTACTAACCCTCCTCCATAGTTCTTTTTATTCCCCTGATCCGTCATGAAAATGGAGCTCAGCTTATTGTTTCTAGTCTATTTCTTAGTTTATGTTCCCTCCCATTCCAGCTATTCATGGTAGCACAATGTCTTGATTGAAGTTTTGTTTCCATGAATGATTCGCAGACAGTACTTCTCTATTCTGATTTTACACCATCTTGTCATGCTGTAGGCCCCAAATTCCCTCTTAATTCTGCAGTTCGCTGTGCCCCTTCCTAGCCCCAATTTTCCTTTCAGAAAACATGTACTAATTGAATCTAGGTCTCTGTCTCATACTTCAGTCTCGTATGGAATTGTAGATTTTATTAGTGCCCCTTTCCGCTGCTTTATTTATTTTGCTTTTATTAATAAAATGAATAAAAATAATCTGTTATGTTAATAATTAAGCAAGCGATTATATTTGTTTTGCCGCTGCAACTTGATCTCCGTGACATTGATTATGTAGGCGTAAAAATCCTCAAGCCTTGAAGAACAGACTTCTGAACAAAAATATCGGCCGTTTCAACCCTGAATTGAATGGAACGCTGATGACCTGAGATGTTAAAGAGCGCGTGTAAACAAAGCAAATAAATAGATTTTTCATTTATAAGAATAATAATTATTTTCATCCAAATTAGTCATTTACCATTCACTTCAAATGATTCGCGCTAAAGTCGAATAAATGCTATCACTCAGTATTGTTTATATTTCTTTATTGAACCTACGTTTAGTAAAAATTGACAATTTTTAAGCAACTATGTTAATTAAACACGTGATTCATCAAATTATTAATTAATAATAAAATTTTAAATACTTTTTTTTTTTGTAAAATTAACATTGGATATTTTGCCGCACTTTTTGGTGCATATGAATTCGTCCTTTAGATATCTGTAAATTATTCATTAAAACGATTAAGGTAAACTATGAAAAAGTTTTGCATTACTAAGAGAATCGCGAATGTGTAACACAGCAGGAAGTTATCAGACGAAACGCGATAGACAAGTAATTGCGAGTTAAGGCGACTTTGCTTTGATGAGATCCAGCACTGCGGGGAGGCAATCTGGATCAATTAGATGTCTACGCAATCTCGTATTTCCTTATTACTCTGTGTCGAGCAAACTTGAGAATTAAATACAGCAGCCACGTTGCCATGGATACCATACTGTGTAATTTTCAGTGACCGTAAAGTCATTTGCTAGCTAACTTTCTGGCCTGGAGCGGAATCACTTTTCAGGTGGGGCACCCTATAAACAAACTTGAAGATGATGTGTTTAACGCGAAACGTCCTTTACAAGAAAACTGCTGAAGAAGTGCTAATCAAGTATGGGGATAGAGATCTCAAGTGGGAGGGAGAGATATTGCCTTACTTGGATAAAGGCGACGTGGACTGAATCAATCGACTTTTGTTTCATCACGGCCTCCTAAAGTTGTAGCAGCTGCCGAAAAGTTAACGACACTAAATGCAGCCCGATTCCCACACGTGGCAATTTCCCAAATTACAATAGGGTGATTAGAAAATCGGTACTGGATAGAATATTGCTTATTAAAATATGTGTGTGCATTATGGCATTTTATTAATTTCATTCCTTCCAGTATTTCGAAATGAATTTTATATTCATTATGTAATACACTTATCTTCTATGATCTTAAGCCGAATTGCGGATCATTTCCAGTACTGTAGTTTTCTCTTTCATGTTTCCTTTATGGAAATGTGGGAAATGTAGTCCAAAATACAAGATTAGGACTATATGGCAGTTGTGGTAAGGACTCATTTCAATTTAAAAGCTATACATTAGACCTAAAAAGCTAAGAAGTTTTTTTCTTGAGCTAAATTTTCAAGTGTTGATAACAAATAAAGTTTCCAGATTTACTATTAATTAAGTTTCAATTTTTCCTAATGTTAGCCAGTACGAGGGCATTCAAAAAGTTTTGCAGATATCCTTTAAGTCCAAGCCAAGAACTGAACAATCCTTCAAAGTACTCTCCATTTCTCTCCACACAGTTGTAGAAGTTGCAACAACTTGTCACTGAGGTACTCGGACTGAGATGTTCTCAACAGTGCCGAATTTATAGCTTGAGCAAGGTCCTGCACTCGTTTAAAAGATTTTCCAACAATGCAAGGTTTCACTTGTGGAAACAACCAGAAGTGCAAGGTGCAAGGTCAGGGTTGTAGGGTGGATGTTAAAGCAACCGGATTTTGGCGACTTTCAGTTTCCCCAAATTTGCATTGTCGTGCAAAAGTAACAGCCTTGAAATTCCTGTCTTTGGACGCCGCCGCCTCAGCTCTTCAAATAAAGGATACAAAATATAAGTGTCATAGTATTCTCCATTCATTGCAATTCCTTCTGACATACAGTCAACCACTAATGGTACTTCATAGTTCAAGAAAACAGTGAACATTCGCTTCTAAGAACGAAAATCTTGTTGAAGAACAACTGGTCTTGGGCCATTCTCATTTACCCACAAACAGTTCTGAGCTTTTTGGGGTAGTTTAGTAATAAAACCAACTTTTATCACCAAAGCATATATCTGTCAAACGTTTAGGGACATTTGGTGAAATATGCTCAGCAGTTTCCTTGCATATTCCTTTCTCCTCTTCTTTTCTTCATTGGTTAGGGAATGTGGAACCCATTTATCACAGATTTTTCTCTGCTTTAAATGTTCATGGAGTTTACTATCAATGCTGCCAACACTGATACCCACCTTCATACTCAGCATTTCAACAGTAATATGTCGATTTTCCTCCATCAAGTTGCTCATTCTTTGAATTGTTCTCTCGTTCACAGCTTCCGGCCAGAGCGAGAGATGTCTTTCAGTCTCTCGTCCTTCTTCAAATGATAGAATTCATCTTGCAATGATATCAAATGAGCACACCTGATCACCATGAACAGCTACCAAGTCCTCGCTTTTTCACCTGCTTATAGTGTGTAAAAACGTGGAATGTAAAATTTTCATTAGAAATATTCATGATTTTTCACCAGCAATTGACACAGAACTGAACTGAAAAGACTGTATGACAGTGACTATGTAACTTGCACTTATGCCCATTTTGATAGCTTAAGTTTATTGTTGCCAGCTGTCTTAGTTACCTTTTGTGGACATCAACAATGGATAGGCTCGTTGCAAAAGTTTTGATTGTCCCTTGTATTCCGGGAAACGCGGTCAAATATGAACTTCCCGAAGATGATAATGCAATGTGTACATTCTATGAGTTCAAACTGGGGAACAATACAACAGCAGCAATGCGGAAAATGTGCAAGGTCTTAGCTGGGATGCGTCCATGGAAATGTAATAACTAACGAGATGTTATATTTTACATGATAATGCAAAACCACATACAGCTAAGGTGGTTGGTTCAGAGATCGAGTGCACCTCAGATGCTGCATATCCTTTCTTTCTTTGCACAGGAGTTTCTAACACTTGTCACTCTGGAAACTGCAGTAGATAAATGTTTTACTTCCCGCCCTAAATAATTCTATCACAACGGAACTTGCAGACTTCCGTAACGTTGAGGAAGGTCTTCGATAGCGGTGCTGACATTCTTTAGCACAAAATATATCATTTTGTTCAGTTTATGCTTTGAAACTTCCAAAATAAATAATTAAAAATGTATGTCCTAAAATAAAGCACACTGTAACATTATTTACTTTCATAAAACTCATTTACCGACGATTTGTGAGAAAAATGCCCATGCGCAAGTTTATTATTATTTCCATACGGTGCTACTTTTAATTAAAGAATATAATATTAATTTTTACCAATCTCGCAATATGATATAAAATTAGATTATACGAGGGATAAATCATAAGTCAACAATGATTTTCCCACGGCAAGACACAACTACTTGTTTTCCATTCTCAAAAGTTTCAGGGTGGTCCTTACATCTAAAATATAATTTCAGAAATAGATTTTGTGCTGAAGTTAATCTGAGACTTCATAGCTCTCGACTTCAAAGCTCTGTGTTCATCCAAGTAGGCGCATCTTTCTCACTGAATTTCAAATGAGCAGATGAGCAATACTGTAATGAAAACTTGAAGTTTGAAATATTGCAACTATCGTGTAAACGTGCAACCTAAGCCCGCATGGATTTGTGTCACCACATAAAATATTTCAACACTGTCAAAAAATTAATTCTTAGTGTGTGTTGTTTATATTAAAATGTGTGAAATATAAAAAATATTCTTCACGCAGAAGCGAATTCCTCAGCAAGTAGGGTATTACAAAACGCTTCGGTTTTCAAGTATACCCCCACACCTAATGACTCAATTTTCCTCATTTTCAGAAACTACTTTTCTTGTTTTATTTAAATGGATATACCGAGTTTCGGCGAGAAAAAAAATTGCAGCTGCTAGAGAAATTTTTAAATGCTCCCTTTAGGTTAATCCCTCTTTAAATTTAAGTTTTTAGGTATACCCCATTCCTTCGATTTCCTTGATTTTCAGATAATATCTTTTGTTTTATTTAAACGGCATGTTCAGAGTTTTATTGCGTAGAAACAAATATTGGTACCCCCTGAGCGATTTTTAAATTTTTGGGTTCAGTTAAACCCCCACTCCTAGTAGCCTAATTTCGCTGATTTTCGAAAAAAAAATTTTTTTTTATTTTATTTCGATGACATATACCGAATTTCGTTGAGAAAAAACAAAATTTGCAGCCGCTAGAGCGTTGACGCGCGCGCGCAGACACACACACACACACACACACACACACACACACACACACACACACACACACACACACACACACACACACACACACACACACACACTTTTTCATCATAATTTTTGGTGCCTAGTAAATAAGATGGAAGAAGATTTGAAAAAAAAATGCATGGATACAACGGAATACTTTGGAATTTGCTATAATTTTGAGTTAAATGTTTAAATGTAAAATACATGTACAAGTGTTGTTGTTTTGTTTTTGTTTTGTTTGTTTGTTTGTTTTTTGTTTTTTTTGATAATTTCGATATTTTAAGCCCCATTGCATCATTTCTGGAAGAAAGTCCTAAGGTAGGCCTATATACCAAAGAACAGCAATTTTAGGCTAATGTAAGTTATTACACGTTTTGTATATAAATATGGAGTTCGCTCATTTCAGATCTATATGAAGCGGGTTTTTGAGTGGACATAATTCGTGTATCATTTTCAGAGCAGACTTTTTGATGTCAAATTTCTTTTTGCGATGCGTCTTTTTTTTAGGGGAGGGTGTGCCTAAAATATTTTGAAACACAATTCCCATATTAATATTCTCTGCTACTTATATTTTTAACTTTTTGACAGCCACAACTGCGAAAAGGCTTCAATTTGTACAGACTTTCTGTACCAACTGTTCGGAAGAAAGCGACTGTTGGTAACAGTGGACACGTTTCCGTAAGTGCCACTCTCTCTAATGGAAATGTTAGTACATCACGGAGGGTCATTACTGGGTTATCACCCCAACATTCACCTCCGCGATACAGCTTGGGTCGACCGAGGTAGCTCTTACATTTAGATGCTTCTGGTCATACACATCGTTCATTATTTCATGATCAACGAACAGTCGGCATAGACATGTATTCCTCTGCAGTTACCGTTATCAAGGTAACCATGCAAATACGAGGAAAATAGTTTATTCTAAAGTTAATGGAGAAATACCGTGGAAGGAAAAATACGAGAGGCATTCGAAAAGTTTTGCAACCAGCGTATTCATTGGCATAAGTTCAAGTTTAAACTTGCATAGTCACTGTCGTGCAGTCTGTTGAATTCCGTCCTGTGTCAATAGCTGGTGAAAAATCGTGATTATTTCTACAGTAAACTAGATTCTACATTCTCACACGCTATAAGTAAAAGAGCGAGAACTTGGTGGTCGTTCATGGTGATCAAGTGTGTTCATTTTATATCATTGCAAGATGAATTCGATCATTTGAAGAAGGGAGGGAAATTTTCAAAGACAACCCTCGCTCTGGCCGGTCTCGGGAAGCTGTGAACGAGAGAACAATTGAGCGAGTTGGAACTTAATGAGATCGACATATTATTGTTGAAATGCTAAGTATGAAAGTGGGTATCAGTGTTGGCAGCATTGATAGTATGCTCCATGAACATTTAAAGCTGCGGAAACAGATTACACATTCCACATTCCCTAATCAATGAAGAGAAGAAGAGGATAAAGAAATATGTAAGGAAACTGCTGAGCATGTTTCCACCAAATGGTCCCAAACGTTTGACAGATATATGCACTGGTAATGAAAGTTGGGGTTACTACTATATCACCTCAAATAAAACTCAGAACAGCGTTGGGGTAAATGATCCAAGACCAGTTGTTTTTCGACAAGATTTTCGTTCTCGGAAGCGGATGTTCATTGTTTTCTTGAGCTATGAGGAATCATTAGTGGTTGACTGTGCCAGAAGGAATGATAATGATTGGAGAATAATATGACACTTATATTTTGTATCCTTTATTTGAAGAGCTGAGGCGGCGGCGTCCAAAGACAGCAAGTTCAAGGCTGTTGCTTTTGCACGACAATGCGTCTCCTCACAGAACAGCTGCACATTTGTGGAAACTGTCGCCGAAGTCCACCCTACAGCCCTGATCTTGCACCGTGCGATTTCTGGTTGTTTCCTTGAGTGAAATCTTGCATTACTGGAAAACTTTTTAAACGAGTGTAGGAACTTGCTCAAGCTATAAATTCAGCTCTGTTGACAATATCTCAGTCCGAGTGCAGTAGTGCCTTTGACAAGTGGTTGCACCGTCTGCAACTGTGTGTTGAGAGAGATAGAGAGTACCTGGAGGATTGTGAAAATAAGTTTTCGAATTCAGTTCTTATGAACTTGCACAGTTGTGTTTATCACAAACTGTTTCAATTTCCTTTCTGTATGAATTGCGTGTTAGGTGCTCTACTGTGCGTTTGTGTAATGTATATTGAAAAAATGTATGTGTCGTATGGAGTTACAATATGAACAAGTACTAGCCAGCTCTGCCCTCAAATATTTGATCATAAATTAAAAACTCTAGCGTTTACACAGTAGGATTTAATAAACTTTAACCCAATTATAAAGCATATCTTACATAAATGTGACAAGGATGAAACAGAAAAATACTTCAAATTAGTTAATCAAAACTGGAATAGGCGATTTTAAACCAAAGCTTCGTGGATTCCAAGCACAGCATATTGTTCTACAAATGTCCTAAAGAGGGTTTATTTTTATTTTCCAGCTCTTTCCACTGGTAAGCCTGTTTATCTGATTTCCACAGCCTCCTGCAATCTGTAAAAACACTTAACTGGGTAGGCAATGTAAGCCAACGATATTCCTTATTTTTTCTTGTATTTTCTTTTTCCTCCCTCCTAATACCAGGGCAACATTTCGTTTAACCCACCATCAGTGTTGGCCCATTTCGTACTATCACAGAGAACGAAGGTGCGTACGGTTAAGAATTTCGGTTCTGGGTTTAGTTCTTCTGCACATACGCACCACACATACTGACATGTCTCAGCTCTTCACTTTGGATACGAGGAACTGCTCCACCTGTCGTATCACCGCCTTGTGGTCCTGGAAAAGCCTGCCACGCAGTTGGAGTCTTTACACGAAGGAAGAGGAAGAAATCACTGAGTGCCAGATTGGGTGAATATGGAGGGGGCGTAATTTTATACCCCAAAGCAGCCGCATGCGTTACTGCCTGATGTGAAGAATGTGCTGGCGTGTTATCGGAAGCAAATGAACTCCCTTGGACAGCTTCCCGCGGAGCGTTTTTAAAGATGGCTTTTCGCAATCTCGTCAGGGGTTTCTGGTAATATTTTCCAGTTATTTTATAACCTTTAAGGGCATAATCGTCAACATCACATCATGGGCTTCCCAAAAAAAAAAAAAATAAATAAAATAAAACGCTCAACGTAATCTTCGCCGATGACTTTTGTGTTTTCGCTTTTTTTGGTGATGGTGAATCTGCTTGTTTCCACTGCTTGCTCTGCTGTTTCGTCTCGGGTCATATGATATACCCAACATTCATCCTTGTGACCAAGTGCTCGAAAAGTCGTCAGGATCAGCCTGTCAAAGCTGCAACATTTCGACTGGCGCTTCCTTTCGGTGGTCAGGTGTGAGAAGCGGCGAACTTTCTCATATGCAAAACGTCGTGAATGATGTTCATCACTGAACCATGAATAATGTGCGCCTTCTCCATTATTACCTCGACAGATGTGCAATGGTTTTCAAGCATTAGGGCCTCCTAGAGGGTCCCTACAGTGATTTTAAATATCGCTTTAACCCCACTCGTTTTTCAGGTATACCCCCTTTCCTAATGGACCAAATTTTTCCCGACTTTCGGAAATTACTTTTATCAATTTATTTTAAATAAATATAACGATTTTTCAATTTTTAAACAAAATTTCGCTTTAGATTAACCCCCATCTCAATGATCTAATTTTGCTGGTTAACAACCTCGAGCAATCGTTGGTTAATTGATGGTTATATGCTGAGTTTAATTGAGAAAAAACAAAAATTGCGAGCGCTAGACGTTAACGAACACACACACACACACACATGATAATGAACAAAATGTAAACAATATATATATATATATATATATATATATATATATATATAGTTCTTTCATTGTCATTTTCGGTAGGATCGATGGAGATTGAAGATATTTTTCAAAAATCGTTTCATGAGTACAACCGCAAAGCTTCACTCCCAAAGCAACATTTTATAAGTGTGAAAAGGTGAAATAAAACAGGTGCATGAGTCTCGCTAACAGCTCAGCAAAGTTGCCCCATGGTCACATTTGCTCACGCTGGCACACAGCATGGAGTCTTTATCTATGAAACTCGTTCTCCAGTTAACGGACAACTTAACGTGGTGAATTTTTCAGCCAAACACCTGCTGCAATTCAGCTGCCAGGTGGGTAAATACCAGCCATGAACTTCTTCTTTCCTTTGAAGGTTGTCGCTGTAAAAGAAGTGACCTGAACATTGGAGACGTTTGGCATAAGCTTGTAAAATAAAAATAACACGGTAGCTCAGTGGTAGAGCATCGACCCTAAGCTTAAGAGTGTGGATATTGGGCGAAAATATGAAATGTGCTCTCTAGATCGGAAATTGATCCATTTATGACAGAAGTAGCTGGTGATAGGTATTTACTAATGAAAGTAGTTTTGTCTTTTGGAATTGTTAGGGCTTGTAGGCGTCATGAACTACACGATTTGTGTGTTGTTGATGTTGAGGTTGAAGGCCGTATTTTGATGGTTCATATTCCGAGACACGAAAAATTATGTCAAGTACCTGGTGGTTGTCCTGTGAATTGTGTGGAGCTATTTGAGAAATGTGTTGCTTTACGTCCAAAAACTGTGAAATGTAAAAGTCTCTTCTATTATAGAAGTGGTAGGTGTAGTTGTCAACCTGTTGCTATTAATAGTTCTGGAAAGTTTCCTATGGAGGTTGCTAAATTTTTGAAACTGACAAATGCCTCACATTACACAGGGCACTGCTTTAGGCGGAGTTCGGCAACGATTCTTGCAAACACTGGGGTCAGTATTGAGATCAGGAGAGTGGAAGTCAGCATCTGTTGCTGAATTTTACACAGAGGAATCAATTGAAAGTAACTGTAAAATGAATGTAGTAGGGCTACTAATGGTTCAAGATTAATTTTTTAATCGTTTTTAACGCCCGTTTTTACTACTGAGGCACCATAGGCGGCGGACACTGATGATACATGAGATGAAATGATATATTGTGAAAGGATTTTTTTTTAAGGAAGGAAACGTTTCAGGCATTTAGTTTAGGGTATCTTACCGGCATTTGCCATTTATGGGGACTGAGGAAGACCCGAAAAAAACCTCAGTCAGGAAGGACGGTCCTGGAGGGATTCGAACCCGGACCTCCACTCACGAGTCCGCGCCTTAACGACCTCGGTCACCCGTGGAGGTATTAACACTTTGAAATGAAAGAAATTGTAATGAGGTTAATTAATTAATCGTGTTTTCATTGTTTCCAAGATAATGGAAGTTAATTTATGATTATTAAAAACTACATTGTTGCTGTAATTTCAAAACATTTGTTTAATAAAATTATTCTTATGTTTCAATGTTGGTGTTATGGCGAGATTTTAGCTTTTTCTTACAGGTACGTGTTTGAAATTGTGTTGTGAAGGCAGTGATGACTTCATGGAATATTAGTTGCTAGGTAACCAGGGCCAGAATTAGGCTATCTATAGCGTCATAAGAAGCGTGTTTTAATGTTGGAATTACATAAATAAATACCACTAGTTTCTGACCGTTACGATATTTAAGGCGTCGAATGAATTTACACACAATTTTAAAGAAGCTCTCCAGATTTTACACACTACTTTCCTAAATTTTAAGATTTGCCCCACTCTTGCGACATTAGCTAATATCACATAATAAATAAATAAAGTTACAACATTTTTAAATCTTTCTTTTAAGTTGAAGCTATGAAGTTTGTTAATTAGATTGACGATATGTGTAAGGTAACGCATGAGGTTCTAGCATAAACCAGTCTAGTATAAAGTGGGTGGGGCAGCTTGTATATTCGCTCTGCGGGGGTCCAATTTGTACGTTTAATGGCTGTAATGTTTCCTGCAGGTGATTTGCTAACCCATGGCGTTGCTCTAGGTTTTTAGTGGTTAGTTTATTTTTCCCTTTAAGCCGCTCTGCACACAATGACGTGGATACTGTTGTAAGGAAAGCTACAATGAGCAGAATTCGGTTTCCAGGTTACAGTAATTAACCCTAAGGTATTTCATGTAAGGCAGACGAGAATTTAGAACTAAAGCATGCCCTTTCATTTGCAGGTATTTGATCATGCTCCATTTTCCTGGTGAGCCTACACTTGTTATCATTTCATCGTGATGCGAATATAATGTGAAAGAGGATTTACGACAGTCTTTTGAAGAGTTTTCCAAATGACCCACAAATTGCAGCTTTACTGTGTGCTCTCGGGATCGAAATGATGTGGTCAAATTTCATCAGCAATGAAATCTGCCTGTAACACCATCTTCAACGATATGTAAACCTGCATGTAAGAAACCCACCGTGCACAAACACATCTCATGTGCAACTTTCTAGCTACCAATGTGTGTGTTTTTTTAATGTTATTTAACGCCTGTTTTTACTACTGAGGCACCACAGGCGGTGGACACTGATGATACATGAGATGAAATGATAAATTGGGAAAGGATTTTTTAAGGAAGGAAGCGTTCCAGGCCTAAGTTTAGGGTACCTCCCTGGCGTTTCCCATTTATGAGGATTCAGGAAAACCTGGGAAAAAAACTCAGTCAGGGAGAGCGATCGAGGTGGGATTCGAACCCCAGACCTCTCGCTCACGAGTCCGCGCCTTAACGATCTCGGCTACCCGTGGCGGCTAATGCGTGGGTGAAATTTTCATTTTTTCTGACAGTGTTCTCAATGTTATTCAACCATTCTCTTTCACAATGACAGCAGCGGTGTTAATGTTTTCTTTCTGGTCTTCAGGGATAGAGGAAGATGTAAAAAATTCATCTGCGAACGCAGAGTTTCATTTCATCTCCCCCACCGCAATATCTGTTTGGGCGTTCTGACGCACTCCAAAAAAATGGAGCAGCCGCTATTTACCGTCTTTTTATCAGCTGAGTGTTTTACTTGTCATTCGCTGAACATTAAAGAAGGACCCCCGAGTCGTTCTGCTTTTCTCGAGGCACTTGACTATGTACAGAACCCAAATAATAATACCGAAAGTTAATTAGCAGTTATTGGCGGTAGCTGAAACTGAGGAAAACCTCTAGACAATTTATGTATCTACATATAATTTCCGAATGAAGTGTATTAAGTTAAATTAAAATGGAGTTATTGTACTATTATATGTACAGTATTTTAAAAACATTACATGTTAATTGCCCTTAAATTTAAATGCAATTTTTTGAATAAAATATTTGTTCACAAGTGCTATATTATCAAGTATTTATTAGGAATAAAAGTAGAGTGAAATTTTAAATCTAAATTTACCTAGTATAACAAGAGAGTTAGAAAAGCATCATTATATGCGGTGACTTTGTCAAAAGCTAGTATCCCAACCCATCAGCTCCAAAAGTGCATTTACTTTTACAGCTGAATTCGCACTAGGAAGAACAAATGGCGCGTTGTGTGCTGACGTCACGGTTGTACCAAGAGTAAGAATTGCACTAATGCACAAAAATTACAATCACGGCCATTGAGATTAAATGTTGTTTGCAGTCACAGACCACCAGACATTATACGAACAATCATATACGCTTTCCAATTGTGCAATAAACTGCATCACATAGCATCGTACAGAAGCGAGATAAAGGATAAAGCAATAAGGCAAGTTTCTTAAACTAAATTGCAGTAACTAATCTAATCTATCCTGGTCCTAAAAAGAAGGATAATTCATAAGTCATAGCAGCTATTTCTTTCTCGCGAACAAGAGACAACACAAAAATCTAAGATATACGATTGAAAGTGGATGGAATATACTTTTGAATGAAGCCACCAGCTGGTGTATGTGAACAGAGCTGTGTGTCTCAGCAAACCCCGAAGTTCAGTGACAGTGGTCAAGAATGCAGGTCACAATTTTTGTTGATTTGGTTTATTTATGAACGCTTTTTAACATCTCAGGTCATCAGCCTCCCATTCAAATCAGGGCGTGAAACGGCCGACAAATTTTGCTCAGAGGCCTCCTCTTTCAGACTTGAGGTTCTTTTTCGTGCCATAAATGTACGACACGGAACCCACGGCTTTACTCCCCTTCCAAAGGAAGCCATATTTAGAATTTTTACGCCCGAAAAAATCCATTGGTCCTGGCCGGGAATGAACCCACGATCTTGTGTTTAGGAGGCAAGTATGGTTACCACTACACCAGTAGGACCAACAAACTTGAAGAATATTTGTGGCCTAAGTTTCCTAGATATTCACCTTATCCGCGACTTTAGTTTTCTGTAACTGGATGATGATGATGATGATGATGATGATAATAATAATAATAATAATAATAATAATAATAATAAATCAGCGCGGTCAAACTTGCCTTCTAAACCCAAGATCGCGGATTCGAACCCGGCCAGGATCGATGGATTTTTTCTGGCGTAAAAATCGTAAGTATGGCTTCCTTCGGAAGGGAAGTAAAGCCGTTGGTCCCGAGTCGTACATTTACGGCACGATAAAGAACCTCAAGTATGAAAAATGGGGCCTCTGAGCAAAATTTGTCGGCCGTTTCACGCCCTGATTCGAATGGGACACTGATGACCTGAGATGTTAAAGAGCGTCCACAAATAAATCAAATCAAAAAGCGCGGTCAAACACGATTAGTAAAGCATATTGGAACTTCACTAATAGAAAATTGTTGGAAGTCAAAAGGGAGGGTCACAAATAGAATACGCCATAATAGTGGTGACGTAATTACTACAAAGAGTACACAATAACTTGACCAGATTTCTTCAGTGCTTATTCAGGTGAATTTATGTTTTTTTTTTTTTTTTTTTATTTGCAATTTATCGGTTGACATTTGAATATAAACCACTCACTTTCTGGCATAAATACGAGCAGATGTTAGCGCGCAATGCGTCACGCTCTTCAAATGAGCCTGGGTAACTCGTTACTCAAAGTGGTTTATAAGAATCTGGTCGTCCTGTAGGCAATTAGACGATACTGGTTGCTAAGTACGTCGTTTGTTTCATGCATGTCGTTACAAAGTTTAAAGCGATACGGTTGGCAATGCTAACAGAAGGCCTTCACTGATAAATGACAATCTGTTTGTCGAAACAAAAGTATAACTGATTTCTGCCTCTTGTTTAATTAAAGAATTTCGCAATCCATACTTCAGTCTATAAAAGAGACAGTGTGCTGATAATCTCCGCACCTCAGCACTGGTGTCTAGTTCTAGCCAGCTACTGACTGTGTCATGTAATCTTGCAGTATTTTAAGTCTAAGTGAGAATAAAAACTGTCTGGGTTATGGGTAATATTACACGCACAAACACTCTCTCTACATAAAAAAGTGCTAATTTTAGATATGTAGTTGATAACATCAATATCATTTTAATGTCGATGTATAATGTGATTTTTCCTTAGCGGGACTGCTCTACGCCTAACGGTCTGTGGGTCGGTTCAAGTTGGTACCGCGGTGAACGGGTGTCAGAAACTCCGCAGCTACCATTGTGGTGTATGTTATTAATAACACTTAAACACTTTAAGATACTTTATCAAGCAAGAAGATGCTGGAACTGCCTCGCTTCATTTTTCATAAATTTTGGGCATCGACTTATATAATTAACCATTTCCCTTTGCAGTTCCCTCTGGAGAGATCCTTTTTTTTTTTCAGGAATGTTATTTTTCTATCCATCTAATGTGTGTGTGGATTTGTCTTGTGCACTTTTTTCGTTTATGCCCCGCAGAAATAAAAATTGCAGGCAGACCGAGGATGCCATACATCGTTGGTGATGCCTCTGTCGTTGGATATTTCATGTATTGCATGCAAGGAAATACCGCCACGGGTGGCCGAGGTCGTTAAGTCGCGGACTTGTGAGCGGGAGGTCTGGAGTTCGATTCCTGCCAGGACCGTCTCCCTGATTGAGGTTTATTCCAGGTTTTCCCCAGTCCTCATAAATGGCAACTGCCGGGGAGGTACCCTAAACTTAGGCCTGGAACGTTTCCTTCCTTTAAAGAAAAATCCTTTCCCAACGTATCATTTCATGTATCATCAGTGTCCACGGCCTGTGGTGCCTCAGTAGTGAAGTTTAACACTATAAAAAAAATAGAAGAAGAAGAAGAAGAAGAAGAAGAAGGAAACATGGGCTATATTTGTCGTTGCAGAGTCCTGGTGGAAAGCCGCAAACCTACGTTTCAGAATATTCTGCACACACCTATAACGATTATTATTTCTTTAGAACTAAAAATAAAGTCTATTATTCTATGACCACTAATGGCGCAACATAGCCCTATCTTTTAATCATGCAGGACTCCTCATAAGCAGGTTAGGTTTTTATGAACTCCAGTATCGGTTGTTTTGTTAATTAAAAACAAACTTAGGTGGAACCAAGATTCGTCTGTAAAAATAATTAGATTAGGGCCAATTTCTCCGTTATGCACATTATTCAAAATCCATTCAATCTACTCCAGGATGCAGGGTCACCCGGTTTAAGTTCTTGCAGTACAGTAATTTTATACGGTTTTAACTTCAGTATCTTTGTAGCCGTTTGAACAGAGGAATACGAAACTCCCATTTGCTGAAAAAGATGTCTAAGTGATTTTAGGGTCAATATTGAGAAGTCACGTGATGAGAGGCGATGTCACCTTCCTCCATCAAATACACTCTCACTAAACCACACTTTAGATAATTGCTGCAATACAAAGATCTGACCCTGCTAGCATAAAAGCGCGTTAAGCAATAGTTATAGGCAGTTAAACTTAACATTTTTGGGAATAGCGCAACTCTACAGCCTCCAACAGGAGCAGATCTTGCTTTTTATACAAGAAACGAACGTTCCTTAAACAGTCTGAGCATCTTGAATCCCAGAGAACCATCTGTAAACAGATTACATTGTGTAGGAGATACCACTTGCAGCTGTCGGCAATACTTTAGTACCGTCTGACATCAAACGTACCTTATCTCCTTGTGTTGCAGAGGGAGCCGTCCTATTATTGTAAGAAGCTCTTAAAGTGATACAACCTGTAAACGCTTCCTCCAAAGAGCACCTACTGCCTGTTCGCTAAACAGTGCATCTATTTTACATTTATAAGTTTATATGAAGTAATGTGGACCGCATTTCGCTGGTCTGTTAGCCCAGAACACGTGCATGATACAAAACCTGTTCAATATTTTTTTTCACAACATACCTTTGTTCCTCCGCATAATATTGACGATATTGTTTAAAGTAATCCCTGTTGGATGCAATGCACCTGTCACAAAGTTTCTGCCAATCTGCAAAGCCATATTGGAAATCATTTTGACACGCTCTTTACAATCGCCCCTGCAGCCTTCACTCATCTGATGATGAAAAATGCCACCTAAGAAGGTATTTCTTCAAATAGGTGAAAAAGTAAGTCACACAGAAGTACGAGGTCATACTTCAAATTGATATTCAGTAACAATACTTACGATGTGCCAGCAATATGGAACGCACGCTCATCAACAGAGCCTGGAAGTTCAGGCATTTATTTTGGTTAAAATAAGTAGGCAAAGAGCATTTAAAAACTGAAAATAGGCAGTAAAATAATTAAATCAGCATTTATTAAAGGTGAAAACAGAGAGTAATATCACTCATTGTTAATAAAAATAAGTATTCAACATACTTAATAATTTCTTTATCACATAATTAGAGTACTTAAGCTTACTTTTCTTGGTTACAAGCAATAACAAGATGCTTTTCAAGGTATCAACTGTCATAATCAGCCGCTTGTCAAAGGGAACATTTTTCATCATAGAAAAAGAATGTTCTACTTCCACTGTAGTGATTGGAGCATATTTAAAACAAGCTATTTTAGAAGGACTCATACCACTTACTACAGAACATTTATCTTTCTGGATATCATGGAGATGTTTATCAAAACAAAGTAAAGTAGTTTTGAATAGTCCTGGCAAATGAGCAAAAGATGCGCAGTGGTGTTTGTCGAGTTTATTTTCTGTTTATGTATTTATAGTATCTCTCTTACTTCCATATTCAACGCCTTGTAGGGAAGATTTATTGCACAGCTGTACAGCTCTCATCTTTCTCGCTTGCAATTGTTGGTTACATTAATGCAGTTGAGAAGCTACTTCCAACACAAATTTCGTAGAATTTTCTCGGGAAGATTAATACAAGGTCATTCGCCAGGACTATTCAAAACTACTGCACTTCCCTCATCTTGTCTATTTTCTTGTTTTGTATGCCCGAGATCACCGTGCGTTTCTTTCACTAATGAAGGCTCTGCTATTTAAAGAGCTTAAGTGAATGGCGGGTTGAGGAGAAAGTTTTTGACTGCTTGTAAAGAAATAAACGTATAACAATATTCTAAATATATTTTTGTGAGGTGAACTGCCATTTAATTGTTATAACTTTTTTCTCTTCAATATATTGACATCTTTATGTGCTTTTTAAAATGCGCATATAATCGTAGAAAAAAATCCACAAAATATCCAAAACCGAAAAAAAAAACTTAAAATAGGCAACAGAAGCCAAAATACGCAAAAATGCAAAATAAAAACTGACCCTGCCGACCCCAAACGGAAACGTGTTCACTTCTATCTGACTCTTAAATATATCCACCCAGATAGAAAAGGCATTTTGCGTTAACTTCCAGGCTCTGCTCATCACCATATCTGAACAGTTGTATACTTTGACACCTCACAGTGCCTAAACCATGCATTTCGACACGTGGATATCCTCTTTTGAAATTATCAGCTTACTATGCGTTATCGATGTAATTTTGAATAACCTACCCCAGGAGTGAAATGATAAACTAATTAATTGATTTATTACTTTTTTATTTAAAATAAGCGTGCCAGGCCAAGTTATGGCACCTCTCCGGCATTTGCACTGATGAGGATTGAGGAAAATACAAAACGTTCATCGTGGTAAACTGCCCTGGTCGAAGTCGAACTGCAGACCCCTCGTTCACGAGCGTGCTTTAAAAACCTCGGCCAAGTGAGTCGGTAAAATTTTTTTTTTCTTTTGAAAAGCTCAGAATGGACTTAATCCAAAAATAACGGAGAGGGATATCTTCGGCCTTGCTTAAGTGCTGGCGGTTTGTGCCTACGCCCTAGTGGGGGCATCTCTTGGGAGGATGGGTTGAGGTGAGGGAGACATCGGGCTGTCAGAAACCGCATTGTTCCCGACGCCGGCGGAGGCTCCCTCCCAGCAGTTCGAGCATCTCAGAACGGCCGCTTTGATATACCAAACGCCGAGGCAGAAACCTGTCCAAATCGCAAGTCACCGTCACGCCGCGCTAGCCCACCTCGCTCTGGCACTTTTTACAGAACAAGCATAATGAAACGGAAGAGCAGAAAAAACAGTGCATCCCAGCCCCAAAAGGTCTTGAACCAGGGCTTTCTGAATGCGAGTTTCAAGTCACTACGCTCGGTCACATTTGTTGCAAAATGTTTCATCATCCTCCCAGAGCCCGAATCTGGCCCTTGCGACTTCTGAAATTTTGTCATTGGACTAAGAAAGTTTAATACTACGAATAAGGGAAAAGTGATAGACTGGTACACTATTTCTGCTTCCGTCCTCAACAG
The DNA here is from genome assembly GCA_030762175.1 of Metallyticus violacea. Taxonomy (NCBI): domain Eukaryota; kingdom Metazoa; phylum Arthropoda; class Insecta; order Mantodea; family Metallyticidae; genus Metallyticus; species Metallyticus violacea. Next base: position 10,774,737 of record CM060832.1, on the reverse strand, counting down.
TAACCGCCTGTATACACACCCAGTACATGTAATAGACGATTCTTTTACATCTGAGCTTTGTTCGGTGACTTTTTGTGAGGTCTCTCTGAACTTGGTAGCGTTGCCAAAACTCCGGATAAAAAGCGCATAAGTTCATTAGTTTACTGTGTAAAAATAAAGAAACAGAACAAAATATGTAGACTGTCTGTCTCCACACTGGAGGAAGTATGCGATCGTCACTCTGCTAATGAAACGACGATGCCTGAAAATAAATCTAACCCAACGACAGAGAACGCGCGTTTGACTATTTTTTCCTCATACTAAATTTACTGTATGACACGTTAGCAAAACATTTTCAAATGTATGTTGTGTTTCGTTTGGGTCTAATATCTCTTAAAAAAAATAGCGCACAAATAATTATCCTTTTTGTCATGTTCTTCATTATATTCTCTCGTGGTATAATTGATTTTTTTTTCCTTTCACATTATTTTTATTCGTATCTCCTCTTTTATTTGTCGGTTCTGGTGTTCTAGTGGTAACCATACTTGCCTCGGGTGTAAAAAACTTAATATGGCTTCCTTTGGAACGGAAGCAAAACCCTGGGTCTCGTGTTGTAGATTTAAGGCACATAAAAGAGCCTCAAGTCTGAAAGAAGAGGCCTCTGAGCAAAATTTATCGGTCGTTTCACTCTCTAAATTGAATATGACGCTAATGACCAGAGGTTTTAAAGGGCGTCAGTAAATAACCCAAACAATATTACTACTCCTTCTCTTATATACAGAGAGGGTATAAGGTCCTTCCCTGGTTTTGGAGGTTCGATAGAACACAGACCATGACAGATAGAACGGAAACGCTTATGTCAATGGAAAGAGTATATCTCCAAGTTTGCATTCGTAATAGGCGCCATGGCGTAATTGCAGATTTAGCTACTGGAGGCCAGTCATAGCGAAAACACAGCGTTCACGGGTGCACATAAAGCTTTCTGCCTGTTACAATGCTCTGAATGCGAGTGCGTTGTGACGGTACAGCGACGATATGAAACACCAACAAGAATCACCTGCAGTCAAAACAATTGGTGTATGGTACAAAAAGTTTGTAGTGACTGACAGCTTGTGTAATGGAATACGAACGGGCCGGCCAAGAGTGTCGGTTAAGACCATTGAGCGTGTGCGAGAAGCATTTGTTAGGAGTGCTGAAAAGTCGACACGTAGCGGAAGACAGGGTTTGTAGATTCCGTAGTCAACTGTCTGGCGTATTTTGCGTTAAGGACTTAAAGTGATACCCAGCTGTTGCAGGCGCTGAGTCCCGAGGATCACAATTGTCGTCTTCATTTCTGTGTTCATTTTCAAGAGAGCTAGAAGAAGACGGTTGTTTTACTGAGAAACTGATTTTTAGTGTCGAGGCCACGTTTTATGTGTCCGGCAAAGTGAACGCATTTGTAGGAAAAACCTGATGTTGTAGAACATGTCCGTGATTCGCCTAAGTCAATGTGTGTTCTGTGCTGTTTCTTCGTCAAAAGTGTACGGCTCATTTTTCTTTACGAATAAAACTATTACCGTTTCAAAGTACTTGGTACCTGGCAGAGGTGGTTAGGTCGTTAGGCGTGGACTCGTATGCGGGAGGTCTGGAGTTCGAATCCCAACAGGACCGTACTCCCTTACTAAGTCCCCCCCCCCCCAGGTTTTCCTCAGTTCTCATAAATGGCAAATGCCGGGGAGGTACCTTAAACTTAGACCTGGAACGCTTCCTTTCTTAAAAAAAATATTCTTTCCCAATTTATTATTTCATCTTATATATCATAAGTGTACCTCAGTAGTAAAAAGGGCGTTAAACACCATTTAAAAAACTCAGTGTATTTGAACATTCAACAGCCGCTACTGCATCAATTACATGCGGATAGCAATGAATTTATTTATCAGCAAAATGGGGATCCACCTCATTTTCATCATAACGTCCGTTATGCTTTATTTGTTTATTTTTGTAAAACCAATGTGTAATGTATTCAAACATTTACTAGATATATTATGTCCTCTTAGCCAACAGAACACACGGTTTGAGTTAATACATTTCTTGTTTATGGAATAACTCTAAACAACTGTAAGACGTGTATACGTTCTTTCCAGTGCTGCCAGTAAGATACACCTCTCGTGGTTTTTTCATATCCCGAAATTAATATAAGGCAATTATACGAATATATATATATATATATATATATATATATATATATATATATATATCTGTGTGTGTGTGTGTGTGTGTGTGTGTGTATTATAAGGCATTTTTGCTTAAACACAAAAAACATAAATTAATCATCTTCATTTTCTGAGTAAATGCCATATTAATATGTACTCTAAAGTGAAAAACTAAAAAGAAATAAAAAATTGGCTCTATTTAACTTATAAATAATTAATTTCCTATTTCATTTTTTTTTAAATGACAACACGCCTTTGCTCATCCTCACATTTTTAATGATTTTTTCAAAGCATTTGCACCTGTTGATTGCAATGCACCCATTCCAGCGTTTCTACCAGTCTTCAAAAACATTATAGAGACAATTTTTTGTCGCTTCCACAGTTTTCGCCACTGCTTCTGATAATGGAAAATGCTCCCAATAAACTGGTTCTTCAATTTGTGGAAAAGGAAATGTCACACACGAAGCTAAGTCTAGAGTATAAAAAAGGATGGGGGATACACTTCACATTGATTTCTAGCAAGAACTTTTGTGATGTGCGGCCATGCATTCAGCACCCAGCTTGTCGCACGGAAATGTGGTGTTTTTGTAAATTTAAATCCTGCGTTACTTTTGGACCACGTTTTATCGCACTTTATGGATGATAAACAAATTATAAAATCGCTACAATAAGGGTATATATGTGAAAAGAGATTATGTTGAAAAATAAAACATTTTGTTTTCAAGTTAAATCTTCTATATCGTTGCTTGGACTTATGGAACAGCAACTGAGTAAAGTAGGCTTCGCGAGTTCTTTTCTCGGCGTGTAGTTTTCTACATTGTGAAGACCGACAGTAAGATGGTTCAAGGGGCTTTAGGGCTTAATGTCTCACTTATCCTGCATTATAAGCCTGGCCTTCTGTAGAGAGATTATCATCCATCACTGGAAAAGACAAGGAGAGCTGTAGTCAACTTAGTAAGCCGTTAGCCGAAGATTTCACTATTAAATTTTCCTTGCAACGGTTCCGGACAAAGTTATAAGTTTTGTGACTTTTTGCTATTTTTTCATAATAAAAGTAATTTCTTTGTCATAATTACTATACTGTGAGTTGAACTAGAGGTAAATTTTACGATGATCGTTTGATAATTAGTAATTTTGTTTAATATTAAAGGGAACAAGTTTTTTCAACACAGTTCCCTCGGAGTTCAACATACTTGCTAGAACGTTTCTCCAGGTTAGCGATTCCCTCATAGAAGTGGGTTAATTCAACACCCTCTAAATATTTGTTTATCTCCTCAAGACCTTAACTTAAATATTGTGTACAGCCAGGAAATTGAATTTCGAAAACAGATGCTTATCCAAGGGAGTCCGATCAGGTGAATAGGGTGGATGAGCATTAGAGATAATAAGATTTAAAATACTTAATCATTTATTTATCACATAATTAAAGTACTTAAGATTACTTTTCTTGGTTACAAGCAACAACAAGTTACAACCGAACGTCCACCTTTCGGGACCTTATGGAAATGTTGATCAAGACAAAGTAAAACCCCCACGGGTGGCCGTGGCCGTGGGTTCGATTCCCACCAAGATCGTCCTCTCTAACTGGGCTTTTTCCCAGATATTCCTCAGTCCGGATAAATGCAAATGCAGGGGAGGTACCCTAAACTTAGGCCTGGAACACTTCCTTCCTTAAAAATGTTCATTTCATCTCAGCTATCACTGCCACGGGTGATCGAGGTCATTAAGGCGCAGACTTATGAGCGGGAGGTCTGGGGTTCGAATCCCGCCAGGACCGTCCTTCCTGACTGAGGTTTTTTCCAGGTTTTCCTCAGTCCTCATGAATGGAAAATGCCGGGGAGGTACCCTAAACTTAGGCCGGGAACATTTCCTTCCTTTAAAAAGAAATCCTTTCCCAATATATTATTTCGTTTCGTGTATCATCAGTGTCCACCACCTGTGGTGCCTCAGTAGTTTAAACGAGCGTTAAACACTATTTAAAAAAAGATAAAGTAAATAGTTTTGAATAGTCCTGGCGAATGAGCAAAAGTGCGCAGTTGTTTCTGGACGAGTTCGTTTTCTGTTTATGTGTTTATAGGGGAAATAAGTATGTATCTTTCTTACTTCCGTACTGAACACATTGTAGGGACGGCTTATTTCACAACTGTACTGCTCTCATCTTTCTCGCTTGCAATTGTTTGTTACATTTATGCAGCTGAGAAGTTACCCACACCACGAATTTCATAGAATTGTCTCGCGCGATCGAAATAAGATCATTCGCCAGGACTATTCAAAACTACAGTTCTTCCCTCATCCTATTTCCTGGTATTCGTTTGCCCGAGTTAGCCGTGCATTCCTTTCACTAATGAAGACTCTGCTGTATAAAGAGCTTAAGTTAATAAAATTCAAAGCAGGTAAAATTCGGTTTTAAAACTTAAATATGTAATAGAAGCCAAAACAGGCAACATAAAAACTGTCGCTACCAATCCCAAATGTATGAAAACATGTTCATTTCAATCTGACTCTTAAATATATTAACCCAGATAGAAAAGGCATTTTGCACAGCCTCCTGGCTCTGCATATAAGTTTTAGGGCATTTTATTGTTGTTATACATTTAAAATTGCTCAAAATAGTAGGCATTGATTTCTTCTTCTGCACCGCCTGACCATGTTAGATGGAATACTCAACATTTTCGCGCATTTCTTGAATGGCTCCAGGTGCCACTGAAAGTTCTTGCCACAAGATCCACTGGTGTTTAATGGGGCAGAGACATGACATATTTTTATTTCAAACTCCTGCTGCTTGCGTCACTGTAAAAGCTCTGCTAGAGTATGGGGGGGGGGTTGAACTTAATAAAACTATGCATATAAAATAAACATAACCTCTAATATTTGATTTAATTTAAGCGAGATGAAAAAAGGTCTACAGAAAAAATAAAGACCGAAATGCTACAGGAGTCAAGTTCATCCAAGTGCACAGACCTGGCGGCAATTTATTTCACATCGGCCAAGGGCGCATATGCCCCTTTGGAAATTACTGCAGGTTGTCACGCAAAGGGCAAGGCTGCATGGCCGACATGCGTGTTTCGGGAACATTGTTATAATCACTAACGTCAAGTTAATGTTACACTCTTGCATTTGTTTAATTTCACCCCAAGTAGAACGCTTGATAAAAAAAACAGTGGCGTATATGATTAAAGGTAATTTTGGGGTTTATAATGTTGCGTTTAAGTATTAACATGTAGCTAGTTCCGTTATATAAGTATTTGCAGCCCCTACGCCCATTCTACGAACTAACACATTTCTAAAAGAGCTAGATCATTTCATTATACGCAACGATTCACTAAAACTACCACCGCAAATACGAAGGACCTTCGGAAACGACTTACAATAGTATTTCTTGGGCCTGGTCATAATGCAACATGGTGCAATGCAAATGGGATTTTTCAATGTGTTTCGTCGGTCCTGGTGGTGTAGTGGTAACCTTACTTGTCTTCTAAACCCAAGATCGCGGGTTCTAACCCGGCCAGGGTCGATGGATTTATTTTCGGGCGTAAAAATCCTAGGTGTGGTTTCCTTCGGAAGGGAAGTAAAGCCGTGGGTCCCATGTCGTACATTTACGGCACGATAAAGAACCTCAAGCCTGAAAGAGAGGTCTCTGAGCAAAATTTGTCGGTCGTTTCACACCCTGAATTGAATGGGACGCTGATGACCTGAGCTGTTAAAGAGCGTCCATAAATAAACCAAAACAACAAATCTACCTCCACCCTTTTAAGGTGAGTAAGCTCTTTTAATATTTATTTGAGATGAATGAGGTGGAGATATGTTAAGCATTGCACATTTTGAAATGTTGCACTTATTTAATGTTAACAGGGGATCAACAACATTCTTAAATCACTTGACTCCGTTGGAACTACAAGAAAAGAATTTATAGCTTTATCTTAATCTGCAATTCTATGTAAATCTTGGGGAGTGAAGGCCTTACTTACCTTCTTCTTTTCTTTATAATAGCGAAATCTCTATATCAACACAATTTACTAAATATTTCTGTATTATAAATATTTCCCCGTAAAAATAATATTATTATGAATATATATTTAGAATTTTAAGAGCACCAGATGTCAGCATAGCATGACAATCTAGAACTGCGCTTTCTGTTAGCGAGTATTTGAACTACTCTATCCGTGTATAGGCACTTAGAACACCTTTTTTTTATTGATTTATTTATGGACGCTCTTTAACAACTCAGGGGGTGAAACGGCCGACAAATTTTGCTCAGAGGCCTCTCTTTCAAGCTTGAGGTTCTTTATCGTGCCGTAAATGTACGACACGGGACCCCACTGCTTTACTTCCCTTCCGAAGGAAGCCGTACTTACGATTTTTACGCCCGAAAAAATCCATCGGTCCTGGCCGGGTTCGAACCCGCGATCACTTAGAACACGACTAGCAATATGCAACTGGACACACACAACGTACTTTTAAAATAAAACGATTAACAGTAAAAATGGGTTGAGAACGTTGGGTAATTCCACACGTCAATTGCTGAAATCTTTATATGGCTATATATGAAGGGTATTCAGAAATGATTTACGAATACCCCGCAGTCTATGGGCATTCATTGCAGGGCGATAGAGTGATACCAGTACGCATGCAGACTCTAGATAGCGGTTGTAAGCACAGTGTGTAGCGAAAGGACAGTGTAAGTTTGTTGTGAAGTAGAAAAAGATGTGGATTAAGATGGACTGCATGGTTTTTGTGGAAGGAAGGCGCGTCAAAACTGCAGAAATTTATAGACAAACTGCGGTGTGTGGTCAAGAAGTTCCTGTACAGAAGGCCGTTTACAACTGGGTCAGTGGGTTCGCCAGCGGCAGGAAATATCAGCACTGGTCGTCCGTCTCCCAGAAGCATTGCCATTGTGTCTGAATTGATTATAGATCATAGACTCATAACCCTACACGATTTGAGTGTGTGCGCATGTTTGACTGCATAGGACTTGAGACGGACACAAAAAGACAAAAGGTTTGAATTGTCTTCTATACGGGAAATGCACAGTCCGATTTTTTGAGAAGCAATGCAACATTCAGGGAGTCCTCGGCCAATGAATTTTCATTATTTGTGTCTTTACCTTTAATAACTCATTTTGTGCTTAATAACATTATATTATATATTTCTGCTAATTATTAATGTTATTTTTGTAATTATTTCTGTCTAAAACCTGAAATAAAATGTAACAAAAGTTTGTTTGTCACTTGTAACCGACTCTTCCATCATACGGCACGGAACCTTATTATTTTGTTAATTTTTTTTTCTTCCTGACCATTGTATTTTTGATAATGATTTGTTACACAAAATAGTTTTGCATTATAAATGTCTTCATAATTATTAAGTAAGTTAAATGCTAATAGAGATGAGCAGTTTTTTGAACATCCCGTAAATTGTATAAAATGACATAACGGTTGACATTTCCACTATTGACTTCAAGAAAATAAACCTAGATGAGATTAGAATGCCAGTGATTTTTTTCTTGCATGATTTTAGACCAAGTAGTTCACAAAATATCGTTGTGTGTAGGTTTTGGACTTTCAGGCTCTTTTTGGAGACTTCCCATTATCATTATGCAAACACCAATACATTCCCTCGATATTAGACAAAAAATAGTGCAGTACGTTTTCATTTTGTATAAAATATCAACAGTGTGTTGATACAGAAACAGAGTTTCCTCAAAAGTAAGCACTGTTGATGATCATTTTGAAGCTGAAAGCAAACAGCAAAGCTCTATGTGGAATACTCCATCAAAAAGGGTGGTTACCTCTGCTAGGAAAGTTGGACATTGCATTTTTCGATATTCAAGGAATTATTTACCAGTATGCTGCACCTGTAATTACACGGATATCCTGAAAACTCTGCAAGGCCATATCACAAACTTGAAAAAAGACTACATTTCCGTGCAACAAGCTCGGTGCTGCACCATGATAATGCACGGCCGCACATTGCAAAAGTTTTTGCTAAAAATCAATGTGACGTGTATCACTTATCCTTTTTATAGTTCAGATTAGGTTAATGTGGCATTTTCATTTTCCCCAAATCGAAAAAAAAAAAAAACATGTTCGTGGGAGGCATTTTCCATCATTAGAAGCAGAGGTGAAGACTGTGGAGGCAATTCTGAAGGACCGTCAAAAAATGGTTTCCAGAATGTCTTCCGATGGGAACTACTTTGAAAAAGATAATAAAAATTGTGAAGATGAGGAAGGGTGTAAAGTCATAAAAATTATGATTATTCTTTATTGTAAAGCCATCTAAGTTTCAATTACAAACCTATTCACACACACACACACACACACACACAAATAAAATAAGTAAAATACATTTTTAAAAATAAATTGGAAATGAATTATTTTTAAATTAAATAGAGCCAATTTATATTTAATTTTAGTTTCTCGTGTATTAATGTGGCATTTATTCAGAAGAAGAATGAAGTTGTGTTTTTCATTCTTGTGACATCATCTTAAAATTGAGCAATGAAACGAAACAAAATTTTGAATTTTGACCAATCACAGCCGGATTACGAAGTGAAATTATAGAGAAAAAATTATGAAATGCGTTTTATCACGCAGTCAGTGTAGCCAACTCTATACCTCCACTATGTAATTCCTGAATGCGTTACTGTACACTTTTGCTAGAGGCGGTGGCAAGCAATGGATAACAACAAATGAATGGACAATGGAAAATCATAACTCAAAATGGAGGGTTCTTCATAACGTTTTGGTGATGCGTCAAATGTGCAACTTGATCTTATCATTAGGAACTCCAAACCACAGAATACAAAGAAAAATAGAAACACTCTATGTTATCTTTTAGCTTTTCTCAGTTGGTATTGAAAAATCGAACGGTAGAGATTATAATAGTCGACTTCTGTCCATTTCAGTCTCACGGTTTCTGAATAATATAAATATTCATAAGTATAAGATTTTATACAAGTGTTAATATTCTGTGCCGATTTTCAAATATATATCACTTTTATTCTTATTCTATTCACGAAATAGTCCTAAATCCAACTTTTACTCTTTTCTATTGGCATTACTGACAATCGGGATTCTTCTGTCGCAAGATTACTTGAAAAGTTTGAGTGCAAATATACAATTATTATAACTTTGTAAGCTAAGTTTAGAGGAATTATATAATTCAATTCTTGTTTTATTTGTAAAATAATCCTAATAAATTTACGTTTTTGTGTTTAAGTGTAAATACTTTAAAATTCAATATATATTGCATTAATAGATATATTCGTATTGCTGTCTTATATTACACATTAATTTTACTTTCAAAATTTCTCAAATGAAAAATTAAAGCATAACGATATTCAAACATTCACTACACTTTTAGCCAACAGAGTACACAGCTTAAGAAGATGAATTTCCTGTTTATGGCATAACTCTAAACAACTGTAATACCTGTATAGACTGCACGCTCTTTCCAGTGCTGCCAATAGGAAACATATCTCTCATAGTTTCTTCATATCCCGAAAATTAAATAGGACCCTGGTAGTAAATTGCTCCCCCAAACACATTCTCTTTCTACAAAGGCGATATCACTTGGACCCGGAACATAGGCGGAGCATGGGTGTTAAGAAATAATAAATGCATGCTTAAGAAGTTTTCCCGCCTGCTTGAATGACCAATAATCGTATTTTCAGCTCCGACAAGACGAGCTTGAAGCAAGCACTGCATTATCCATTAAGTTTTAGTTCTATGAAGAATTTGAGGAGAGCTATCCGAGAGAGCTCCAAAAGTCGTGTGGTGGTCGAGCCGCCACTGATAGCACAGCAGTTTCGTTTGTTTTGGATTAATGTTTGTGTTGTGTTGCATAATACACGGTTAGCCGACCTCCATTATGTTAAGTCACGTAGTGTTTAGTTTCTATGACAACCCAAAGTGTCGCATAACTTTCATGAAGGGGAGATTAGTTCGTTTTACATGTAATGTGGAAACGCTTTACTTTTTCCTTTTCCTTTCACACTTTCATTGCTTTTTTCTAAGGCTTATATCTATGTCTTTGTCCGTTTTCTTTTCGTCTGTTCTTTTTCACACTTATCCAGTCACGTTGAGACTTTAATGATTTTCCTGTTTCCCTCCTTGTAAGTTTTATACAATATATACACTCTTTGCCAAGAGACCACAATGGAAAATAAAATTTAAACTGTTTGCTCTATGTGAAATAAAGCCAATTTAAAGCCCTTTCAACAGATTAATGATGAATTTAAAACATCGGATCCAGGCTGTACAGAGGGTGGTCAAGCACCGTCCGATAGTAACTTTACAAGATGAAGCGGTTTTGTCGGCGATGTACGTTGGTCGCCAATTATGAAGCGGTTTATCGTTAATTGATTAATTATAGCTCCAAGGTTGTTGCCCACGGTTCAAAGACAATTTCTCAGGGCGATATTCTGCTATTTTGTTGATTCGTACTCTACATGACTGGGGGAGGGCCCAGTAATATTAATAACCACGAGATGCGACATAATATATATGGTAATTTATTATTCTCAAGATCGATCGCGTCCTCTGGTGTTTTGCGTACGATGGACTTAGCTACGTCGAATAGAAACTTAGTTGACGCGAGTGGAACTTGGAAGTGAAACTTAGTCATACGTGTATCGCGGCGTATAGAACTTTAAATTGAGCGCCCGCAGAATGCAAGGCTTCAAGAGTGGTGTCGAGGCGTGTAGATCTTACACCTGAGTGCCTGCTACGGAATCAGAAAAACAAGCGTCTCTCGCCGCATGTGAAACTTACAGATGAGAGACGCGACTTGTGAAACTGAAAATTGCTTGACTGAGTGGTGTATCCAAACTGAGTACTGCTTGCCCCAGCAGAGCAAATACCTTCTTACATATTTAATTCAATTAAGTAAACGTAGGCTTGATAACGCCAAGTGAGTTCACACAAGCCAGTTCAAGTCTTGCTTCTTGCTTTAAAAACTCAAAATACAGAGGGGTGCCAAAAATATGTGCACACTTCAAGCAAAGAAAAAAACTGTGTTAACATAACAAAACTGAATTCACACAAAGAGAAAATGATGAGCTCTAATCATCATAGACTTTTACAGTTACAACAGTTGCTCAAAATCACCCTCAGTATGTGTCTACTAGTGATCTATTTAAATTCACCTGCCTACACGTGTTACCCGCTACTATTTGAAAGTTTAAAACATTGATTTACACATTGGTAGGTTTAAAGTTAATTGTACAACAACTGGAAATTTCATTCCCTTGGGGACGGAATAGCAAGCCTGCTTGCTTACTTGTAGACCTTTCTGACTATCGCAGCTGTTCCTATGTTTGTGTGTTGTATTTTTTGTTTCTTAATTCGACAGTATACATAAAGTATTTTATGCCCCAAGTGTTTACGACACAGCGTGTCTTTATGTACGATTAACATGTGTTAACTCAGTGGAGAGGAAAACATAGGACCAATTTTGTTTGAGTATATAGTTGATTCCGTTACTTATGTGAATACCATACTAATCCCTTATTCAGAGAATTAGCCGGCAGGAAACGTGATCATATATATTTTCAACAGGACTCTGCCACTGTTCACACTGTAAATAATTTCTTGACAGTAATTCAAATTATGGTTCTACAAGCCAGAGCTTTGTGACCTTCTTAGTTCCCCGATTTAACAGCCTGCAAATATTATCTCTGAGGTAAATTAAAAATGTCGTGTACAAGAAGAGCCGTAAATCATACAACTCAAAGATAATATTCGTCAGGAAATTGTATTTCTCAAAAAAGTGATGAATAATTTTCTAAAGAGACGCCAAAAATGTGTGGAGAATGAAGGCGAGCAATTTCAACAAATCATTTGATATGCAACGACCATTTTAAATTGGTTTGTCTATTGTTATATATTAAGTGTTTAATCCCCTTTTTACTACTCAGGCATCACAGGCGGTGGACACTGATGATACATGAAATGAAATGATAAATTGGGAAAGGAGTTTTTTTTAAGGAAGGAAACGTTACAGGTCTAAGTTTAGGGTACCTCCCCGTCATTTGCTAGCTATGAGGACTGAGAAAAACCTAGAAAAAACCCCAGTCAGGGAGGACAGTCCTGGCGGGATTCGAGCCCCAAACCTCCCGCTCACGAGTCCGCGCCTTAACGACCTCGGCCAACCGTCGCGGTATATATGATATGCTGAAAATCATTCCTTGAATATCAAAAATGAGATCACCATAGCTTTCGCAGCAGAAGCAATCACTTTTAAACAGACCTTGGTACAACTTTTCATTTGTCTACGTGTAGGTGCATCCAGTGAAATTTTCGGAATTTCTGAAAGTGTTCTTACTGTTATTCGACGATCCTCTCTCACAATGGCAGCAGCTGTGTTAATGTTTCCTTCGGTTAGAGCACAAACTGCAGCCCCTGGTCCAACTTCCTTTGAAACTGATTGCTCCCCCCTCTTTAATCATTTTAAATCATCTTCGAACTGTCCTACAGGGAAGAACAAACTCCCCATAGGCCCCCTGAAACATTAAGCAGACCTCAGCTGAAGATTTGTTGAGACGAAAGCAGAATTTCACAGCAGTATATTGTTCGTCGCGTGTCACCCCTATTTTACTGTAGGCGGAACTGAACACGACTTAACTTGCACACCTCCCACAGACGGAAACCGCAAGTGACATCAATGGAACTGGTATTACGTGTACATTGCGATTTGTAAAATATTAGGGGGAGAAATATTCACGTAAAAATTATGATTCTTTATTGAACAGCCCTCGTATCAAGAATTATGTTATCGACAACTCATGGAGTTTGGATACCCCTAGTGAACTACTCGTTACGGTTTTCCGCAGTTATAATCTGAATGCAGTAGCTATCACGCTCAGCACTAACAGATTTCGTGCACAAATCATCGCTAGCGTGACTTGTTTTCCCTTCTAGGCTTGTGCTTCGGTTTTATAGTAGCGTTTTTTAACTAAAGGATTTGCCAGTTTATTTGACAGACGCCCTTGAAAGCGAGCTTGCCAGACATAACGGCGTGTTGTGCCGAACTCTCAAAAATGACTTAACTGACGTGCTGATGACATAATTTCGCTGCAGAATTATGAGGGGCACGCATAGAAATCAAGCAGCGCTATGTTAAGAGCACATGTTTGTTTTAGTACGCTAGAAGTAATGGAGGCGAATAAAGAAGCATGGAGGTTTTTTGACTGCAGGAGTGTTGTGTATGTTAACGCTGCATGTGCGGGAGTGGCACAAGAGATTTAAACACATTACGACAGTCACTACGAAAGTTTTGAGACTCATTCCGACTGTTCCATCTTTCAAAGTACTGTTTACCACACTCTGAACCACTTATCAAAGCACCCCTGCCACTCATTTTCCTTAAAGATGAAAAGTTTATTTTCATATGCAGTCACAGCCTCTTCAGGTTGGGCATGTAATGTCAGGGAGCTAAGCTAGGACTGTAGGGAGAATGAGTCACGAGTCTGAACTCTATGGACTCCTGGAATTGAATGGTGATGTTAAGTATGAGCAGAGGTGTTGTCGTGGTGAATATGCCAGGAGCTCTTGAATCGCGTCAACGAAGATGGAATTTTATGAATAGGACAATCAATCACTGGTGATGGAACATGGGTCTGTGGTTTTGAAAAGAAAGCTCAAGCATCACCATGGGTTGCAGAAGCTCATCAGGTTCGACCAAACATCAAAGTGTTGTTGACGGTTTCTTCGACCCTCAGGGCTATTCATCACGAATCTCTGCCGGAGGGTCAAACTGCGAATCGCTGGTATTTTCAAGAGATCCTCTGACGTCCTCTAGAAAACATGAGAAGGAAGCGGCCAGGAATGAGGAGAGATAATTAATGGATTCTGCATTCGCAGCTCTTGCGCATAAAATAAGGTGATTTTTCTTCCCCACCCTCCATACTCTCCTGATTTAGCCCCCTAAGATTTTTTTTCTGTCCCTTAATTTTAAAATGCATCTAACTACAAAGAATTTTTTGTCAAATGGATGCTGTCGATAACTATTTTAAAGAGTATAACAAAAACTTATTTTTACATTAGGTTTAAACTTGCTAGACCAAGTGTATGGTCCTTGAAGAAGAGTGTGTTCAGAAATATGAATGTGTCTAACTTTTTTTTTACCAAAATATTTAATCTACAGGATGATCCATTTGGATATGGATAATATTAAATATTATTATAAAAGCTAATTTGATAGTAGGAGGTAATTCTTGCTGGTAATGTTTTGCTTAAAAGATGGGAGTTTCCACGCATGGCAAGAATGAAAATTAACAATGCATAATACATAATATTGATGATTGAAATGGCTGCTACAAATCAACGATGCTTTCTTTGACTTTGAGAGTGTTCAAAGAGAATTTGGATGTGAGTATGGATACATAACGTGCCTAAACGCGATTCCATAATATTGTGTATGGAACATTTGTAGAAAAGTGTTCTGTGTTAAAAAATCCGTCATACAGGAGCTGCGCATACTAAGCGAATTCCTCGCCGAGTTCAATAACTTTTATTAAAAATGAATATAGAATCCAAATTAGGCCTTATTAATCATAAGTGATGCATTACTGTGTGGTATTAAGGGAGCAACTTCAGTAATCTTCCAACCTATAAATACTACAAAAGAGAAGCCACATATTTAGAATTATCGTTATTATTTAGATTAAATCACAAAAATTAATGGTATATTATTAATTAAATGAAAATATATATGACCACCGATAGACAAAGCTATACTGTGTGTGTATTTTAAAACATTTTTAAGTGTAACCTTGTTTATGAACTGAGCCCTTGATATCATCTTTACATTTACCTAAATAGAGAAAAATAACAGAAAGTTTCGAGTTACATTCTGTATTTAAGATGATGTTCACATGTTTCAATAAAACAAAAACATGTTACTATTTAAAAACAATTACAATATATTAAGTAAATAAAAACAATCAAAAGTTACATCGATTTTCAGTGGCTTTGAAATTTAATTTAAATGTTATTAACATGTAACGTAAACGTTTTCTGAAGGTTATTACAGAGCGCTCTTACATACAAATATAATTCTCAAACACACAAATATTAGAGTAATATTTTGTTAAATATAAAACTTATGTATTGTTATAAATACGTTTTATATACTGAATTAATTTGTTCTTTTATTTTAAAACAATAGAGAGAAAATTAAACACAAAATTTCGGTTTTCAGGTATGTAATATTCCTAGTTGTTGGATTTATCTAATTTTCATAAACTATTTTTCTTATTTTATTTAAATATTATATACCAAATTTTGTGCTGAAAAAGCAAATATTAATGCAGCTAGAGCATTTGTTAATTTTTCGGTTTCAAGTAACCCCTCCTAATAGTCTGATTTCACTTATTTTCAGAATAAATTTTTCTTATTTTATTTCAATTGCATACACCGATTTTCTTTTTAAAAAATTATTAAATGCGGACGCTAGAGCGATTTTTCAATTTAGTTTTAACCCCCACTCTTTAAATTTCGGTTTTCAGGTACACACCCACTCCTAATGACCCGATTTTCTGAACTATTTTTGTTATTTTATTTACATGACATATACCGAGTTTCATTATTAAATTAAAATATACTGGTGCCTCTAGAGCAATTTTTAAATTTTCACTTTAGGTTAACCTGCATCTCCAATGGTTCAATTTTCTGGTTAAGAACTCATTGAATAGTTTGTTAATTGATTGTTATATGGCGAGTTTCATTGAGAAAAAATAAAAATTGCGACCGCTAGAAGGTTAAAGATATATATATCTAACAAGAACTTCATTAACCTTGTTACTACTTACTTGCCTGGAATTGAAAGCATCAGACCTATTTTGAAAGAACGTCACGATACTTTGTTAATGAGTCCATCTTTAAGTGATTTTTTTTTTAATTTGCACCCCGCCTTACTTTTAGACCACCCCCTGCTCTTAAAAGCCTGTTTCGTCCAAACATTTCTCCTTGGAACTTACCTCGTTCCGTTGCAGCTTTGTCAACACCCTAAACACCCTAAATGTAAAACCTGTGCGCTAATTATGCCGTGCCATTCATTCCACAGCCCTAATTTATCCAAAGAATTGAACATTTCTTCATTTGCTACCTGTTCTTCCAAGAACGTTGCATATATGTTATCTTGTAAGCTTTGCAAAGCATTTTATATTGGTTTAACTTCTACTGTTGTTTCGCTACGTATGAACAATCATAGACGTTCTGTTAAAACCAAGCATCCCTTGCCGGTTGCCCAATATGCCTTATCTCACTGTAAGGATTTTGATGATGCTTTTGATCTAACACTTACTGATGCATTACCTACTCATAACTCTGAAAGTTTCTGCGGAGATAGAGAGATGGCAGCTATATTTTATCGCAAAGCGCGTATACTACCGGGTTTAAATCTTACATGTCAATTTTTCCCCTCCCTCTCACACTCTCTTGTTGCTTGTTTTGTCTGTTACCATGCATAACATTACCTTCGATATTCAATATTTATTTTTACCACCTTTAATTGCCATCTTGCCTTAAAAGAACTCAAGAAGTTCGAAACATAGCAATTGCAAATCTGTGTATTTTTCTTAGTGTTTTATCCTTTTCTACCTTTCTAGTAATTGCTGTTTTAGTTATATTGTTAAGAGTGTTACATTATTTTTCATTGTCATTTTTGGTGCATAGTGGGTAGGATCGATGGAGATTTGAAGATTTTGTTTTTCAAAAATCGTTTCATGGGTATAGATAAATTCCCTCAGAGTTCGCTAAAAAAAAAAGTAAAATTAAGGTCACAGGTGAAACCCAGTACGAGAAGCAGCTTTGTCTAAAGCCATGACAATGAACCCTACGAAAACTTTAAGATGACTGTCAGCAGAGATGAATGCACATATACGTCCTGTCAGCGTATTGTTCAAAAGTACCTGAAACTGTATGGCTATTTACAGACGAAGCGGCAATAAAAAAATCCACGTGTACTACGAGCTTGAAAGATCAGTTCAAAGGTTAACGTGTGATGTAAGGTGAACTCATTAAAGTGTATGGAGTAGAAAAGATAGTACGCTATGGATCTTATTTGGATATGTTACAGTTGTTTCTGTTGTCACAACATGAGGAAGACAGCAATATGAACATAGTATTCCAGCAAGACGGTACACCCTCTCACTGGGCACGGGAGGTTCGTCATTTTCTAAATATCGCTCTTACTCGTATGTGGTGTGGTCATGACGGGCCAATTTCTTGGCCCCCAAACGCCCCATAACTAACTCTTCTCGACTTCCTCGTATGCGGTTTTGTTAAAGACACTGTCTATTTACAGAAGTCCAGAAGCATTGATGATATGATTGAATTTGATGATATGAAATTACTTAAGCGTTCAAAAAAAAAAAAATCTCTGATTACAACGGACATGAACTGAATTGCATCACCGTTATGAGTTGTGTAGCTTGCACAATGTGGCGTTTTGAGAAATCTCCCATTCTTTCAATGTTGTATATACAGAGTTTCAAAATATGACATTCATGTTTTACAGTGTTTTCACTTCATCTATGCCTAAACTGATCATCCTGTATATTATCATAAAATACTTGTTGATGCACTACGCTAGGGCAACACTTCAGATATCGCATCACATACACCAGTTCGACTACAAGGAATCTCCTCTCGGAACGAATCTAATTACTGCCCGTGAAAACGTGCTACATCACGAGGAATGTCACTCCATACAGCCTGACTGCCAAACTGTTTCACTTATTCACCTTGCTGGTTAAACTGTCAATGTGAACCAAAGGCATGCAAATTGGAATGCTGGTCTCTGACTCTGGTGATCTCAACGAACGCCAAGAACCTGTAGACGCTTCTGGACCCCGGCTCATGGAGGCCGTGCAAAAATAAAGATGACAGACGTTTTATCTTTTATTTCTCAACATAATCTTTCAAATCAATACAATAATTCCAGCAGCTCTCTAGTTTGTTTAGAAAACAAAATTTTCTGCTCTGGAAAATAGTTATTTGTTTCAGAGACCACCTCCTTTTCTGCTGCGAATTTCTTTCTTGCTAGTCATTTTATCATGTAGGGGAACGGGAAGTAGCCTAAATCCGGAGAGTAGGGAAATGAAGAGGGTACTTTATACCAAGTCTAATAATTCTGAGGCTGCAATTTCAGAACCTTCGCTGGACATACTCACGATGGAAGAGGACCGCTTTCTTCGATAATTGAGGATGATTCCTCTTGGTTGTGAAAATTAATTGCTGCAGTGGCATAGTTTTTGCTTTGATTTATTTACTCAGGTCCCATTCAACTCAGGGCATGAAACGGCCGACAAATTTTGCTCAGAGGTCTCTTTTTTCAGACTTGAGGTTCTCTTACCTGCTGTAAATGTACGACACGGGACCCACGGCTATACTTCCCTTCCCAAGGTAGCCATACTTAGGATTTTTACGCCTGAAAAACTCCATCGGTCCTGGTTGGGATCGAACCCGCGATCTTGGGTTTTAGGAGGGTATGGTAATCATAACATCACCAGGACCGACAGAGTAATATAGCAAAATATTCACCGGTCATGATTTTGCGCTTTAACAAAAAGTTATTTATAGCAATTCCAAAACACTGTCACCAACACGGGGGTTGTTTTTTGTCTTCTCCGGTTGGATCTCACTGTTTCCTTGGGCGTATAGTGGTGGATTTGTCTGTTTAATCAGTTCCAAATTCTGAATGACAGTAACAACTACGTTGATGGTTAATAAACGCGCCAGTCAACAACTCACCAATAGTTTCCAAAATATTACGCATCCGATCTCCAGAAATGACCACAGCTTCAGATATTTCTTCACCTTCAATTTCCTATAGCACAGCTCCATGTGGACTTTTTCAACAATTTCAGGAGTCGTTACTTAGACAGGATGTTCGGAACTATCCACAACGCTTATGCTCGTTCGGTCACATCCAAACTCACCAATTCTAGGCAAAGGTGTAGATTCGCCGTAATGTTTGTCCAATTTCATTTTAGTTTATGCAAGTGTTGCCGCTTTCAAAATTAATGTTTTATTGATACCGAAATTTATCTGCTTGCTTACAAATTTAAGGACAACAGACAAATCGTAAGATTTAATCAACCCCCAACAGTCTCCACGTTGCTTAAAAAGTCTTCCTAAATGGCGCTAACGTGTATTTCTATCATCCTCATCGAGCGGAAATACTTCCTCGTTACCATAACGAGCACTTTACATCTGCGGTAGACGACTTTATTAATTTACAGTTATCTGGTGTATAGATGGAAGTAAAACAATAGTAGCGTATAACTTCTTTTAAGTTAATATTGATTTGGTGAAATCACACAAGGAACTTGTTTATTAGAAAGTGTTAGTACCACATGGGTTGCTCTTGTATGCTTTAATTATGACACTGGATGGCATAATACCATATTTACATTCTTAAATAGCAGTAATTAAAGGAAGGGTGGATAAAGAGTATACACCGTGCAAGTTATGAAGTTAATGATGAAACTGTAGCGTGTATTAAACATTTCATACTAAAACTTGTGATTAGAGAGGACATTCTTTTTATGCAGTTTTCCTTAATCTACCATCTTATGTGACTGTGGTGGTTAGCAATGAAAGGAAAGGTCTGGGAAAAGATTGAAGTGAGTTTTAGAGCGAGATGAAGAGAATTTTAATGAATGATGTGAGCAGGATATTATGTTTCGACTCCTTTGTAAGTGAGGTTAAGACAAGACAGTATGCCCGTTTATAACTACTGCCAAAGAAGACTATATCCTTTTCCTTAAAATAGACGATTATAAATATGATGCTGTCCCAGTTTTAAGATATCCAGTTATTTGGAAGTTCGTATATTTTATAAAGAGCTGCGCTTATCTGAGAAGAAGTTTGTAAACAACTGCAGATTCTTAAAAACTATCGAAATATTCTAATGATAAACAATGCCATCTTGTAAACTTAATACTGCGTAAAAGTTTCGTATTTGCTATGGGCAGTAATAGGGCCACGTCGACCGTCATTTTTTTTTATATTGGGATCTGGTAAATATAGTTGGTCTTGATATACAAGTTCACTTAAGGGCGGACTCGTATTGAAGACGAAACGACATCGGTAGCCAACCATGATTGACACAGAGGCGAATTTGCAATTAGTTGAAGACTTAATCCGAGACAGAAGAGTAACTATAGACGTTGACTGAAGCGTCTATTTCCGACAACGATCGCTGTTTGGCTGTGGTTCCGCGATCAAATGGTCGAATTCAACAAAAGCGACATATACAAACTAGTGGTGCGATTGGACAAATACCTGAATCACTGTGGTAACTACGTGGAAAATTAATGTAAGGTACTTAGAACTATTCCTGTGTTTCGAGTTCTCTGTATGCGTATTATTTCGATAGAATAAAAATGACAAGGACTTTTCTATTTGACGCGAGTGTACCATAAAGTTTAAATAGTACATTCCTTGTTCATCTTTGCTTCTTTCCCTTCTATTGAAACACTCAGCAATTATATTGCCAAGAAAATTACTTTTGTACGTCAAGTTGGTAGAAAAATAACATACATAAAATCGTGAAATAGAAAGGAAAGGGATGGGGGAAAAAAGCCAACTAGTGCATTAATGGAAACAGAAATACATGGTATCAGAAAAGAGCACGAGATGGAAAAACTGGGCAATGCAAAAGGAACAAATTCCCCAGAACCAAACCGCCACCTACGAGAGTCCTATTCTGTTTTCCTTTGCACACTTTTTTACTAAAAAGAAAGAGAGGAAAGAATAGAAAATGATGGTACTTCAGAGCATAGAGTTAACGTTCTCGCTGCAACAGGAGGCAACATTGTCAAATCGACTTTACCTCTTTGTGTTGCAGAATAACTCCAACAAGAAACAAAAGACTGCGTCAGAGAAGTTTGGGGATAAAGAATTCGCTTGCACTGCTTTTACTTAACAGAACGGAGATAGGATATGGATGTAACTATTTCAAAAGAAACTACAAGGCAAATGAAGTCTGGAAAAGAGCTTCTCTAAAACAAAAAAATTAAAAGCATGCACATAAGTGAAACGTTCGGAAAATATATCAGATGATTTTATATACCGCAGCATAAAGAGATACAGTCGAGTATTTCGTGGGGTAGAATTCAGTGCGCGTGTCACGTATTTGGGTGTAGTTGTCCATTAAATGGTTCTACATAAATAAACATATGGAATAATTAAATAAAATAAAGAACATTTATTAATACTTTTTTAATAATTAAACATCTATCGAAACTCTAATGCACTGCCGGGCAAATAATTGCAACATTTAGAATTTCTTTGAAAATATCCTCATAATATATTTGATAATTGATATATAATTTTCAGTTGACGTAAAATATTTATTAAAGCAAACAAACAAGATGCATATATATATATTAACAGTAATAATAAAAGTGTTTTATCCTTATCTACTTTTATTATTACTGTTAATTTGTTACATTGTTAATAGTGTTCCTTTATTTTTCATTTATATTATTTTTTTCACGTATATTTTAAAGCAGTATTAACACCGTTTCTTTCATTTCCATTTAGGAAATATTTTAATGTCCAGTTGTCTCTGGTTTATTGTTAAATCTTTGCTCTTCAAGTGCAACAAACTTTAATTAGAACAGCACAGTATATCCGTAAATTATCAGTAAGGGGTGTTACCTACACGGGTGGTCGAGGTTGTTAAGGCGCGGACTTGTGAGCGGGAGGTCCGGGGTTCCATTCCCACCAGGACCGTCCTTTCTGACTTAGGTTTTTTCCAGCTTTCCTCAATCCTCATAAATGGCAAGTGTTGGGGAGGAACCCTAAACTTAGGCCTGGAACGTTTCCTTCCTTTAAAAAAAATAATAATCCTTTCCCAATATATCATTTCATCTCATGTGCCATCAGTGTCATCGCCTGTGGTGCCTCAGTAGTAAAAACAGGCGTTAAACACTAGGGGGGAAAAAGTAATTACCACCCCTGCTCATAACAGGTCGCATCCTGGCCGACAAGCTTTAAATCTCGGTATAAAGTCAAATTGCTGAAGTGTATCCCGTTGCTGAATAAGGGCTACCTGAAGATCGTCCAAAGTGTGGAAAATTCATCGACGAACGCGATGTCCGAACACATGCAACACATGTTGGATGGGATTGAGGTCCGAACTTCGAGCAGGCCATTCTAAAGCGACGATCCTTCAGGAACTGTGACACACACAGCGTTATCGTGCATTAAAAGAGTGGAGCATAGGGAATACATATGGAAGTAGCATCTCCTCGATAAATTGATGAGCTGTTAAACGTCCATTTTCAATGAATACAAGCTCAATAGTTCATCACCCCCATACCATAACTGAGCCTCCTCCTGGGGGAAACCTACAAGCAGCTTAGCGTTCTCCGTATCCTTCGCTCTTCCCTCTGGAGCCCTAAGGTTGAATTTGCACAGAGAACTTGGCTCCATTGTCCAGTCCGGGCAAAGTGAAGATGAGCTGTACAGTGTTGCTGTGTTAATAGGATATTGTGGCAGGTTTCCTTGAGTTCAGATTTGCTTCTTTGAGTCTTCTTCTGCACGTTCATTCGCTGATGTTAACATGGTGAATTTCTGGCCTCAACTGTTGTCATGTGAAGATCTCTTAAAAGTTCTAAAGTTAAAAAACGGTCATCTCTTTGCATTGTACATCTCGGACGATCTGGTCCAGGAAGCCTGT
Organism: Metallyticus violacea; assembly: GCA_030762175.1. NCBI lineage: Eukaryota > Metazoa > Arthropoda > Insecta > Mantodea > Metallyticidae > Metallyticus > Metallyticus violacea. The sequence continues at coordinate 10,751,872 of CM060832.1, read as the reverse complement.
CGTAAGTGTTGTGTTCCCGAAATCGTCTTACAGCTCGCAGAATATTTGTGGGAGTTGTTGCTAAAACTCTCGCTATGTAGCAACAGCTGCGTCATCATCAACTAATGCAACATCTTTTGCGCAATCAACAGGGCTCAAAGACATCTTTTAGAGAACCTAAAACATCGACACAATAGGAAATACTGCATGAACACTCACTGTGTATGATAACAACAATGATTTGTTTGCAATCACGATAAACTTTCAGTGTTGAACAGCAACAATGTCGAACTAGGGAGAAAGCGCGGGTTTGTTAAGCTTAACAGACGTACCGCAACAATGTTGCAAGGACCTTCAAAATGCATGAGAGGTTATCCCTTAAAAGCCAAACGTTTTCATACTCTATTTGCAAAGTGCACGTGAAAATGTTGGCATTGAACCTAAATGAACAGGCTGTGACAACACATTTCAACCTCAACGAAATGTTTTGCGAGTCCAGCAGTGTAATAATTATTACTGCTGAATGTATGTATTCGGAAATATTTAGTATTTACTCCAAAGTTTAAGTCACCGGGTTAGTGGCGGTTGGCACTACCCGCTCCTTGTGAATTACAGTTCGTGTATTATGTTCTGATAGCACAGGTTACGACTGTAATATATTTCCGGGCGTAAAAATCCTAAGTATGGCTTCCTTCGGAAGGGAAGTAAAGCCGTGAGTCCCGTGTCGTACATTTACGGCACGAAAAAGAGCCTCAAGCCTGAAGGAGAGGCCTCTGAGCAAAATTTGTCGGCCGTTTCACGCCCTGAGTTGAACGGGACGCTGATGACCTGAGCTGTTAAAGAGCGTCCATAAATAAATCAATCAAAAAAAAAAAAACCTCTGAATTACTTTGAAGGTTTCGGTTCATACTTTTTCATTATTGGAAAATCTTAAAAACACTGAAAAGTGTTCCATTAAATAATAATCTAGTCCATAAATTTGAACTTTTTTCTGTATCTGGTATGAAATATAACCATTCTATCTAAAATTGGGGTGCTGAATTGAGTGGAAAAAACGGTTTTCTTCTATCACGTCAGGTTTCCTAATACTAATATATACATGCAATACAGTATTAATGCTTTTAAATGCATCAAAACAAGTCTACCAGATGCCAAGTTTACTAACTTCTAAATATCACAAAGTTTCACCATCTCTCACAAGAAACGCAAAAGTGTCAAATTGAGGCAATAAAAACGCACAATACACAGGTTAGGCTGAGATAAATGAGATAAGAATTGCACCATACGTGTTTCAACTTATGCCACTTTTGACCTTTCCTTACTCGTAGAAAAATTCTCGGAACTGCTAGGAACTTCTAGAGCTCTAGTCCCGAGCCACTCCCGAGCAATAGCGGAGAAAAATACCCATTCCGCCTATCTCTCGTTCGGGACTGAGGAGTTCGTCTCTCCGCTGTCGCTCGGGACTGGAGCTCTAGGAGGTCTAGCAGGTCCGAGAAATTTTCTCCGGATAAGGGTAAGTCTCTTTTGAAGAACATCTTGCCATCTAGTAACTAAATATTTATAAATCCTACCACTCTTCTCATCTAGGGATTATTTTTAGAACTTCTACAACTGCAACACCTGTTTATGTTATAAAAAGAGTAGCAAACAAAAGAACAAAAAGACAAAGTAATCAAGCAAACAAAACAAATCAAAACAAAAAAGCAGAGAATAGCAAAATACTTATATCAAAACACTAGACAACTGTAACTGTTAGCACATTTTAATAGACAGATTCGGACTGTATGTACTAATTGATATATAGCATGTAAGAAGCAAAACGGCTGTTGACAAATGTAATTGATAGTAAAACTGTGATCCTTGATTTTTTATTGGTCACTTTATCACTGGGAATACCTTCAGTTACTTGGTTGGCAAACAGGTCAATAACCCCCCTAAAGTCCAGATTTTCCCCAATGTGATTTTTACATTTTTGAGACAACCTGAACAGAGACATTCGTGGCCAACGTTTGGACTGGGTAAGAGTGTGAATTATTCAGCTGTCTAAAAGTTTCGTAAGAATGAGAATGACATTCTTGGTCCTCAGTGGAATTTTGAGATATGATTTTTTTTTTTTTTTTTTTTTTTTTTGAGGGGAGAGCGTCTAACCCGTTTTCATTTGACTGCTGCTCATACAACGTGGATATTATTTCTTCATACTTTGAATGCTCCACTAGAACGTTAACATGAAGTATGTTAGTCAGTGTACTATAGTGGCCATAAAAATAAACAGCCGTTTCTTGAAAATTACCCTAACAGAGCCAGGCACTTCTGCCATAAGGGAGGTGTACTAAAAATTGTCGACCTGACTCATAGATGTGAAGATGCCCAAAATACTGTGATAATTGTTAAGTACCATCCTTTAAATAGCGGGATATAAAGTTTAGGACTAGGCAAGTGTAGTCACTTGTTTATGACGATCGTGCAAACACACTAATGTTAACCTGTTCTACAAAATGGATAAAGCTGAAATAAGAGCTGTGATAAAATACTTCATTTTGAAGGGTTTAACCCTAACAGAAATATAAAAGGAGTTAAATTCCACATCAAAGAAAGATACCCGCTTCGTTGTCGACGGTTAAAAAGTGGGCTGCAATCGACGAGATTGTGACCAAAACTCATAATGCCCTACTCAATGATCGCCGATTGAAGGCACGCAAGTTGGCTGACATTACTAAGACTTCTTTAGGCCATGTACACGACATTTTACACAAACTTTTGGGTATGAGAAAGCTTTCCGCTCGATGGGTGCCGTATTTGTTAACAATGGACCAAAACGTATTCAAATGAACATTTCGCAAGTGTTTAAACTTTATTAAACGCAATTCCGGTGAGTTCCTCCGTCGTTTCATAACAGCAGATGAAACACGGATTCATCACTACACGCCAAAATAAGGAGCAGTCCAAACAGTGGGTGGCAACAGGTGAAAGTGCACCTAGCAAGAAAAGTCATCACTACGGTTTTCTGGGACTCGCATGGTGTGGTTCTCGCAAACTACCTCCAGAAGGGCAGAACTTTCTCTGGGAAGCATTCCTTTTTAATATTGGGCCAACTGAAGGCTACTTGACCGCACCTTCCGAAAAAGAAAGTTTCTTTCATCATAATAATGCGCCTTCACATAAGTCTGGGATTTTTGCTGCAAAACTGAATGATTTTTGCTTCCATATCCGCCATATTCGCCGAATTTGGCTACCAGCGATTACTTTTTGTTCCCTAACCTGAGGAAATGGCTGGGTGGACGGAGATTTACATCAGATGATGAGGTTGAAGACAGACGTTCATGTTTCACAGTTGAACAAATCTTGTTTTACTGAGGATATTAAAAAGTTGTAAAGTCGCTGGACTGAATGTTTTGATTTACAAGGTGACCATGTTGAAAAAAAAGAGAAGACTTCTTTTAAATCTTGTGTTTTCTTGGCCATGTCGAGAACTTTCAGAACCGCCTCGTTGTGCCAACTCAATGTCAAAACATTTCTCACTTAGTTTCTGTTTAAGTGAAGACAATATTCGCTGACTGGTAAGTAAGTGCTTTGATTTAATGCATGCCCTCGCTTAAGTGCCGGACGAGGTTAATGGAAACGGACTTCTTAAAAGAAACCCCGCCTTGCGCTGTGCGGATGATCTCATCTGGGGTTCAGGAAGATTATTTTGTTTGAGCAGAGTAAAAATAATCGTTTTGACAGCAGTGATGTAACTGCTGCGGTAATTGCCTCATGGTTTGAACACGCCACTAGCCCAGCTATTGCTAGTGCTCCGTGTACTTTCAAGCGATTGGTTAGCTTATTTCTGTAGTTTGAAATCTTGCACAGGGTGATTCGTATTAAATAGCAAAACTTTGTGGTTTTTGAACTGTTTCAAGAGGATTTTGTTTCAACAACTGAGGAATTGTATTGCTTCATAAAATGGAGTTCAATACCATTTGTAGAGCCATGGACTGCTTTTAGTACTACTTTCTGGCGGTAGATGGCTGTTGTAAGCAGTCTGTAGCCAAATGACAGTGTTAGTTTGTTGTCACGTGGGCAAAAATGGACTGTGTGGTTTTTGTGGAAGAAAGACGACAAAAGTGCAGAAATTCAAAGACGTTTAACTGTGGCATGTGGTCCAGAAGCTCCTGCACAGAAGAATGTGGCACTGGTCGTCGTCAACATTCCGGTCTTCCAGGAACGTTGAGCTTGTGTCTGATTTGATTTCGACTCTGATGAGTTGGAGTGTCAGACAGGCCTGTGCTTGCCATTCATAAATGAGAATGAAATGTATCTATAGATTGACATGCATTAATTAGGTTTGAAAGTGCATTTGATTAGGTTGAAATGAATTTAGGTATGTTTACATGTATTTAATTAGGATGACATGTATTTAATTAGAATGACATGCATTTTAATTATTTTGAAATATAATTAATTAGCTCTACATACATATAATTAGGTTCATACATTTAAATAGGTTGAAATATATTTCATAAGGTTTACATGTGTTGCATTAGGTTGTCATGAATATAATTAGGTTTGAAATGTATTTAATTATGTTGAAACATTTAATTAAATTGAGTTGTATATGATTATGTTGAGGTGTATTTAATAAGGTTGAAATGTATTTAAATAGGTTTACATGTATATAACTATATTTATATGTATTTGATTATGTTGACATGCTTTTCATTAGGTCGACGTGTATATAATTAAGTTGACGTGTATTTATTTAGGTTGACAGAGATATCATTATTAAGTATAAGGTAAATATTGTAATTTTATTATTTCTAAGTGTCACCGCTGTAAGCCCTATTGCACATTGAATATATATAGTTATTCCCCAACTTTATCACCTTTTAATAAACGGAACAAGAAACAATTTTGGCGTGATTATAGGATAACTGTCTACAATGATTATTTTATAATATGATTTATTTTTTCCTTGAATTTCTACAAACGCTTTTTAGAACTAATTTAAATAACTACGATTTTAAAAGAATTTTCTGTCATAATTAGCCTAACAGAATTTAATTTCTTGTACCTATTAACGTCAAAACATTAACACAAATATGTAACGTTTTATCCCTATAAATTTCAATAGTAGTTCTAAGGCCAAAATGAAAAATAGTCCAAAATTCCAGGTTGCTGTATCTTTACAAACAACTCTTGAAGCTATTGTCTTCGGAATTAATATTAAATATGCACAATTCACTTAAAATAACTTTAACAGAAAATGTTCAGTTCTTGTCAGAGAAATAAATATTTTTCTTAGTAAAAATAAATTTTCGCGATAATAAGTGGGAAATTTATTGTTACTAATGAATCACATTTATGACAATATGTACATTTCTTGGTTCATGTCAAGTTCATTGCTAATAAAAAAAGAAAAAAAAACTCATTTCAGAAATCTTGCGGATTGCGTTTATAATTCTGAAAGTGTTGCACATTTGCCAAACAGCACCCCATGTTCTTCCTTTTAATCACAAACCGAAGCAGCGTTATGTCTTCTCCAAACATCAGCAACACACTCTTGCAACTTTTTCTTACTTTTATCCTGATTAACTCGTGTATACATTAACATTTTCAGTTGTTGTCATGGGAACGAATCTCTCACTGCAACCTCTTTGCATAAATTTTGCGCCCCAGAGTTCCACTGTTGCAGATGCAGGTGAAGTACCGCAAGTTGCATAGCTATCAGCATTATTGCTCGACGCCTATCGTGGCTATGCTGCGAGCACACAGTTTGACATCTATAGCTGTCACCATCGTTATGAAAAAGTTTCTCCAAACTTCAATATAAATGTAAACTAGTCTTTACAAAACTCTCCCTAATTCTCTTACATATATTGTTTACATGCAAATCACAACGTAAGCCAAGCAAGTAATAATAATCACTTAAATGTTACATTTTATCAAATTGTTGCACATAAGAGGACAACCAAGCGTTCTACTTTTTTAAAATTTGGGCTTGTCCACATCATTCCTTTTTGACACATCTCTCACAATGACATTTGAGCTTCTGAAAGCGTCCTTATATGCATTTATCATTCTTTCATCGTAAATTTCACCTTGGAAATAAAAAAGGTAAGCAGGCGCTAAGTCAGGAGAATATGGGGGATGGGGAAGAAGGTTTTTTCAAGGTATCAACTGTAATAGTCATCCACTTGTCAGAGAGAACATTTTTCATCATGGAAAAAGAACGTTCTTCTTTCACTGAAGTGATTGAACCTTATTTAAAACAAGCTTATTCGAAAGGACTAATACCGGATATCGTGGAAATGTTGACTAAGACATAGAGTACCTGACATATATCCTGTCATTTTGGCATCGAAAGTCTCCAACTGGACATTTTTTTCATCAGTGAAAAGGATTCTTCGATGACCATTTGCTGCGTAACGTTGAAGTAAACGTTTTGATATTAAGAGCCTCTGGCGCTTCAATTCACTTATGAGGAGATGTCCTTTCCGTCGTTTTTAAGCACAGAGTATTAGGTCACTGCTCAATATGCGTGACTCAGACATTTTAGAAACGTTCAGTTCACGAGCTATCTCACTGACTGTCCCCGTACCAGATTTCTTTGTACATATGTCACTAATTCTGCAGTGTGCATAGTGCGTCTTCCTTACTGTGGCTGTCGTTCACAGTTCCAGTCTCAAGGAAGCGCTGGGCAGTGCGGCACATGAACTTCCCGCTAATTTTCAGTTTCTTGAGAATTTTGAAAATCTCATCTCACCTGGGGATTTGCCTACCTTGTGCAAAGCTATCACAACTATATGCTTTTCGTAATCGCCCCCAATTCATCTTGAAAACTAACACAAACAACTTTCCGCTTCTGCAGCCGAACTCTTCAGTGACTCACCACTAGCACCACAACTCAGGATTGTGCAGACTGTTAGAGGAGGGAAGTACAACGAATCTCAAAAGTTGTGACAGTTTTTACAGTAAGACTAGGGCTATGTATGCAATAAATACTGTTTCCAAAGTTTTCTCTTCTTCTTCTTCTTCTTCTTCTTCTTCTTCTTCTTCTTCTTCTTCTTTACTGTGACACTTCTTTGGAGCCGAATTTTGAAATTTCAGTTATTTTTTGAACAGAACTCGTATTTCATAGTACAAAAAACTGGCTGTTGACATTAAATCTTATTTTATCAAGAAGTAAAATGAGCAGTAATACTTTATCTATCAAATTTTACTGTGAATATCACTTGACTCTGCAAATTATTTACTCAGATACTGAAATAAACTTCAGGTGCTACTATATCAAATGACGTAATAATCTAAGAATCAGAAAAATTGACTCTTCATCGTCATTCTATCCATGTCCTCAAGTGAAACTTATAGAACCTGAAAATGTTTGGACGTTGGACAACCTGGACGGTGGCAAACTTTTTCAGAAATATGGCATGTATCTAAAAATTTTGAATATCATATTTGTTTTTAATCAACAATAAATAACTATTTTCAAATCATTTTAATTGTGTTTTAAGTTTCTGACGTGACAATTGCCAGATTGTCTTCTCTCAAAACTTTTTAGTTGACCTTTTTATTTTCCATTATTCCACGTGCTTTCGTTCCCAAGATAAATTAAAGACTCAAACCTACGACGTTAATGCTCTCCCACATCTTATTTTCTTTTTTTTTTTTTCTTTTTTTTTTCCCTTGGTCCCATTTCCTCTCTCCTACCCATTATCTGGCGCGTTCCTTTTCACATCTGCAACGGCGAAGGCAGATGGACTGGCTGGCATCCAAAAGGCGGTAATTCGTCTCAAAATAATAAAAAAGCTTCTTTAAAAATGAATTCCAATCTCTGTACCTTCAAGTTATTTCAGCAGCAAACTATCTGCAAAGGATGAAACATTCACAGCTTTGTACGAATTCTTAGACCAGGATGTTTCAGCACTTGATTCCTGAACCTCCAGTTTTACCCCTCTCTTCTACAAGGTGATTTGATAAGTTCTCGGAATGATCTACTAATGGCATCAGGTGCTAATCTTATTCTTTTAAGAATGGCTGTTGCTATTCTCTGGATGGAGGGCTATAATGTGTTGAAGACTTCCCGGGCATATCAGACACCAGAGAAGCTTGTGACAGCCACTTTTTGTATAATATATGAGCGCCACTATGAAAGTTTTGACACGTCAAATTGAGAGTGGGTAGACTCATTTCGACTCTCCACCACTTTCTTATCCTCAAAAACCACTCATCAAAGCACCCTTGCCACTCTTTCCTCAAGGGTGAAAAGCTCATTTTCATATGCAATCAGTCTCTTCAAGGCTGGAAAATCTATTTCCTAGTATTCGGTATTCTATTAGCGCATGTTTTGATTGTTCAAACGGTCGTGCAGGTGAAACCAGTCTCGTGTGAAAAGAGCAGAGGCATTGGGTCCATTAAACTATCATTCACAGTGGAAAAACCACCAGTCAGAACGATCAAGGTTTGCACCAGTTTCGTCTGGTTTATCATCTGTTAAAAATGTACGTTGTCACGTGTTTTTAGAATCAACTTTATTCGCAATATTCTGAATTGCTTTTCTGAAAGGAGACAAATGACCAAGAAACTACAAACTAAATACTGTACGAGCTGATTCATATTTGTCGCAACATTTACACACGAAAATGTGCTGCTCTAGAATCAACTGCCCCATTTTGGCGAAGCTCAACTACTGCACTGCTTCGAAGCGACGTGCAAAGACAGGAGGGGAGACTTGTAGCGGAAAGAGTGGGAGCGCCGTTCCCAGCCGATGGGATTCAAAATACTGCGCGTGCGGGATAGTGTTTACTTGAAAGCTCCGTGTTTTCTTTTTCCTCTCTATGTAGAATCATGTTCTTAGCTGGCAATAGCTACACCCCTTCCACACACTATTCTGCGGTACAACACAGTTTCATAATAGGAATTATAAACATTTTACCTTGTGTTGCAAGTGTTCAAGTGTCATTTTTCTGGTGGATTATTTACATGCTTTACATACAATGGTGTTACGCCACTGCTGCCAACTACAAACTCCAAAACCATACAAACGAGACTCTAAAGGAATACCAGTGAGCTCAATATATCGCTTTCCAATGACTGCCTCGACGAAGAATTTTTCAACTCTTCCTGAAATCGCATCGCTGCGGTTGCAGTGCAGATAACAAAACCGCTTTGTTGATGATGATAGTCAACCCGCTGACGTTTAGGTCGAGATTGCTTTGTAAACATAAACTAGGTTGAGCCTTATCTATTATTATACCCAGAGAAAATTATGACTAGAACGCTGAAAATATCTCTGCACAGAGTTTAATGGATTCTTCTCTACGGTGAGAGCAGTTCATAATTATCTTATGCTTCAATTGTCTCTCCTAGAATGTCATGTTATGTTCTGTTCATTCTATGCTAGCGTACAGATGTTAAAAGAGCCAGGTAAGATATGATTACAAATCGCTGTTTTTGTAGAAATAACTTATTTTGACTTTGTTTTGCACAATACCTTCATCAATATAAGGGAACATATTTCATATTGCCGTAAATCCTGTATTGAACAGAGAGTACCATGGTTTTTTTACGATCTATTGGTTTAAATCTTACGTATTAATTTTTTTTCCCACACTCTCATTTCTAATTTCATTTGTTTCTATGCATAACGTTACCTTCGATACTCATTGTTTACTTTTATCACCGTCACTTGTCTAGCTTCTTGCTATAGAAGGACTCGAGTTCGAAATATAGCGATCTTAAGTGTGACTTTATCTTAGTGTTTATCCTTTTCTAATTTTATAATTAGTGTTAATTTATATATATATATATAACATTTTTCATTGCAATTTTTGGTGCCTAGTAGTTAGGATCTATGGAGATTTGAAGAACTTTTTCACAAATATTTTCATGGGTACAACCGCAATAACTACTTGCCTTCGGAATTCGCTAAAAACGCAATATTCCCTATTTGAGAAAAATGTTGGTACCCCTTACAAAATTTTGGAATCCTCCAACTGGAACCCCGGTTCCGCCTTCCTTTGAGGATACTTAGCACAGATTTCATGTAAAAAAGTAGATGTTTTGACTTTATGAAGAGTATGAAACTGCACATTTTGCATATTATGTCCCATGTAGTGTTCATGTGTTGGGGAATTTAAATGGATTTAAATGGACATTTAAATATGACGGCCTGGTCGCCACATTTTTTCCCCACTGTTTTCACATTTTAGGTCAAAAATTACATTTTTGGTTTTATGCTCAATATGAAAGTACATAGTTTGTGTGTTACACCCACACATAGTTTTTATTTGTTTGGGAGAATTTAAATTGTTTAAATAGCAATTTAAATATGGTTACCATGTTGCTTATATAACGCACATTCTTCTTGTTTTTTTTTTTTTTTTTTTTTTGTCATTTGCGTGAATTTGCTTACTTTTTTAACTTCAGGTGCACTTTTCAAAAAAAAAAAATGTAAGATAGAGCTATGAGTTCTTTAGTGCATGTGCAAAAGACATTATATAGCGTGCAGCCAAAACACCAAATATGTTAAACATTAATGTTTTCCGATATATAAACTAATTATAAAATAGGACCATTATTAAGGTTAGCCAAAATTTAAAAACAATTTATAATATAGAAATAATTGCTTAATAAGTGATATATATTTTTAAATTAGTTTTACAGAAAACTTACTTTGGATTCTATCGAGATTCAGCGAAAAAATTGTCATTATGCTCTACTAACTGTTCTTGAAATTAATTCCCTCTCGTCTTTAAATTTTTTTAAATCTTCCTCGGGCTGTGCTATAGAGCAAAACAAATTCCACATAGGCCTCACATTAAAATTTGTTGAGACGAAAGCAGAATTTCAGAGCACCATATTTTTCATTCTATGTCATCTCCATTTTGTTGTAGACGGAACTGAACATGTCTCAACTTAAACACCTCTCACCTGTGGGAACCTAGTACCAAATGTATATTACGCATTAAGCTTAACAAAATATTGCAAAGTTAAAAATTTAACATGAGAAATTATGCCTGTTAAAATTATGAATAGTTTTTATTAAACAGCCCTCGCATGGTACGCCATTGTTTTATCAGCATGCATGCCCCTATTCCTGCAAATTGAAGGTATTTTAATGAATCAACTGTGTCACACTATTCACTGCTTACGAGGTCGCGTTTGCCGACAAATGACGTCACTTGCTACTATGCATCCTGTCGTACACCTCCCTATACTCTATCTTGTATAGTTTAGGTTTCTCAAGCAGTTCGATGTAAAGAACGCCGCAGGTTGAAGTCACTCGTCCACCTACCAACTGGAAACAATTGCAATCTAGATCGGTCTAGAGTCTAGACTAATTATTCAAAGCATTTCCCTCAGATATCAAAGGAAAGTAGGCTGTACAGAGTAATAGCGTGACATAGTTGCCACCCTGAGGGAGAAACTTCCTGCCAGGTCGTTAGTCAAAAGCAAGGACGTCTGTGGGGATATCGACTTAGCTGCCCCCTCAGCTTTCCTCACATGTAACCTCACTTCAGTACCCTCTCAAACAGTAGAGGACATCTACATACCCTCATTTCCGGGATGGTGTAAGTCTCTCACTCTCTGCCGTGGGCATTTCAGAGGTACTCTCCGTAATCAATACATGGTTAGCGGGTATTTGAGTCTCAGACCATTGGCAATACTGAAAACTCCGTCATGCAGGCTCTACCTAAACTAAGCAGATTCCTCGGCAAGTTGAATTTATGAACGTTATTACAGAGCGCTAGAGCAGAGATTACAGAAATTGGGAGGAAGTAGCGACTCGTGTGTCTATACCAGGAGCCCACGATTCAAAACACTCGCTTTCTCTTGTAGAAGACGGGCAAAGCCAGTTAATTAGTCGCCAATATTTTTTAGAGCATATGATAATATAGCGATAGAGATTCTTTGTCTTACCGCACCAATAATATTTAGCATCAGCCAATAGTACTCTAGGATATAACAACAGACAAATTCCACGTGGATTTGGTTTTTTACGGACTCTCTTTAACATCTCAGGTCATCAGCGTCCCATTCAATTCATGGCGTGAAACGGCCGACAAACTTTGCTCAGAGGCCTCTTTTTTCAGGCTTGAGGTTCTTTATCGTGCTGTAAATCTACGACATGGGACCCACGGCTTTACTTCCCTTCCGAAGGATTTTTACGCCCGAAAAAATCCATCGGTCCTGGCCGGAATCGAACCCGCGATCTTGGGTTTAGGAGGCAAGTATGGTTACCACTACACCACCAGGACCGACCCACGAGCAGTGCAGTAGTGTAATAGCTTCAGCCAATAACAGTCTAGAATTTAACACTAGACAAACTCCACGAGGCAGCCTAAAGTCGCCAGTTTTCCTCAGAGCCTTTGAGATCATTGTTTAACGATAGAGATTCTCTGTCTTACCGCACCAATAATATTTCAGCTTCCGCCAATAGCAGTATAGGATTTAACAGCATGTAAACGTAAGTTTATTATAGTAGAGATATTGAGTAACGGTCACAAAAAATTGTCGCCTCTTTCGATAAGGAAATGGATGAATCATTTGTTAATTTATGCCAAATTTTGTGGAGAAAAAGCAACAATTGTTATATTGCTAAATTATATATATATATACATATACATACATTTTTCAATCGTCATTTTTGGTGCCTAGAAGTAGGATCAATGGAAATTTGAAGAACATTTTCAAAAATCTTTTCATGGGTACAACCGCAAAAGCTACATTCCTTCCGAATTCACTAAAAAGGTTGTGAATATTACACTCGCTGGGTCCCCACGACTTTTCATTAAACAAATTTTTACTAACGTCAAGCCAATATACTATCCGGGTCACATCGTTCCTGTCGGCGAGTTTAAGGATTAATTGCCTGCATTGTTCTTGTGGATGCGCATATTTCGGAGGCCCAACCTTCAACTCAGATATGGAACTCCAATATCAGCGCCACTCAAAAGACCTGGGGGGCCGACACAAAGAAAGTATTTGGAGGTCAATAATCGAAACTGACACTAACCATTCATTAGAGCCGCCAGTCAAAGCAAATACAATAATCAAATACGCGCTAGTTCTGATAAGTATTAACCTCACACAATAGAGACATTGTTCACACAGGGGAGAACAAAGTAAATATGCTCAAAGAGCAAGGCTAATGTCCAAAGGAAATGAATTCTTTCTATGACACAATGCACCAAAACGTATACAGTTCGTTTGTGCATGTTGTTTACCGAAGAACCCCAGGTTTGAGGTCGTCCACCTCCTTAGGGGTCGTGCTACTTGTTACAGGTGTGCTCTGCTGAAACAGCGACTTGATGGGTCATGTTACAACCACATTATCATAGGTTCTATTCTAATGCTAGAGCCGATCTTCAATTAAATAAAATGTTAAGACATTTCAACGTAGACTAAAATAGAGATAGCATTTATTTGAGTGCTTGAAGTTTTTTATCAACTCAAAATTATAACCTTTTCAATTAAAACTAAGATATATAACGCTATTAGTTACTTAATGTGTGCAGAGTATATAAAAAATATTGGGACTAACTTTAAGGACAGGTTTTCATTCCAAATCAACTCGCCACGGGTGACCGAGGTCGTTAAGGCGCGGTCTCATGAAGGGCAGGTCAAGGGTACGATTCAAACCAGGACCGTCCTCCCTGATTGAGACTTTTTCCAGGTTTTCCTCAGTCCTCATAAATGACAAACGCCAGGGAGGTACCTAAACTTAGGCCTGGAAAGTTTCCTTCCTTAAAAAAAAATCCTTTCCCAGTATTCATTTTATCTCATGTATCATCAGTGTCACCGTCTGTGGGTCCTCGATGGTAAAAACAGGCGTTAAACACGATTAAAAAAGAACGCCAAATAAGTCTATAAATATATGCCCGGAAATGCCTGGGTTTGTGACTGTTGTGAAACACAAAATTCAACGCGTTTCAAGAACATTAGTTTTTTTTTTTTAATAATAATTAAATATTTCAAACATTTGAATGATGTTATCGATGTTGATAGACATATGTCGAGTGTCCATAAAGAATGGTCTAAATTTTTACACACATAATTTCACGCGCTAAAATTTAACTTTACAATACTTTGTTAGCTTCACTCGTAATGTGCACGTGTTCTAGTTTCATTTGTCATTTTCTGTTCCTCCCTCTAAGAGGTGTGTAAATTGAAACATGTTCAGTTCCTCCTACAGCAAAACTGAGGAAACGAGGTTAACAAAATGCAGCTTTGAAATTCTGCTTTCGTTTCAACAAATCTTCAGGTGAGGCCTATGCAATGTTACATGGAACCTATAAACAGTTTTTTCTTTCCTATAGCACAGTTCGAAGACGGTTTAAAATGTTTAAAGAGGGGAGGCAATAAATTTCAAAGGAAGATGGACCCGACACTCCGATTTGTATTCTAACGGAAGAATAAATTAACACCGCTGTTGTTATTTGTGAGACAGGATCCTCGAATAACATAAAGAACACTATGTAAGGGAACATACAGATTTAATCCCGTATAATTAATTAACTCAGATCAAGAGTTAATCCTGTTTAATTAATTAAATGTTATCGAACCCAGACCTCCCGCTCACGAGTCCGAGACCTAACGACCTCGGCCACCCGTGGCGGTATATGCCATTGTAGATCTTACCAATGTCTCATAGGCGGTTTACATTAAGCCTACAGACATATCAGGGATTCTGCTACATAACCGAAGATTTCACTCGGTTTAGTCCATCTTCCGTTCATCTTAAAAGTAATGCCCAAGTATACGAAAGACTTCAAGTTGTCTAGCGTCTGTCCCGCTTACGTCGTAACAAATCCGTTCTCGAAAGTCAATGTTTTTGTCTTATACTTCGCAGTAGATCCAAAGTCTCTCTAGTGCTGTCTGTAGGCCATTAACCGCCTTAGAATATCATCCTTGTACGAAAGCGCTGACACCCGAATATTTCCTACTACTGGTGCCTCCGAAACATCGCGTCAATAATGTCATCTGTAAATAAATTAAATAGCAGGGGTGATAAAATGCACCCTTGCCTCAATTTCCACCAGTTTACTGAGATGGCGTTCCCAGACCGAGGGCTGCCGAGTCATAAAACTTTTCCTGCAGCTTTCTTACGTTGCTAAGGCAGAACATATGCATCACAAATTGCGGATCAGCAGCCGCCTGAATTCTATAGAATGTCAAAGAACTTCGAGGTACCAGCACAAGCAATTGGCACATTTCATATGACCGCAAAGAGAATACTGCAAAACGTTTTGTATGCTTATAAATATCAACGTGTTTAGCGTCTGGGACCGAAGGGATCACAAATCCTTAATTAGAGAAATGCACAATGTAGGTCGGGGACCGAGGAAGCCACAAATGCTTAATTACAAACTCGCAATGTATAGGTCGGGAATCTTTAATTAGTAACTCACAAGGGGTTAGATTGGCAATCCTTGATTAGAAAGTCATCAGGATTAGGTCGAAGACTTAGAGGATCACAAATTCTTAAATAGAAAATCGAAGGGTTTAAGACGGTAACCGAAGAGGACATAAGTCCTTAATTAGAAAGTCGTAAGAATTGTGTCGGGAATTCCTAAAGATAAAATCACTAGAGTTAAGTCGCAGACCGAGGGGGCCACAAATTCTTAAATATAAAGTCGCAAGGTTAAGATAAAAAATCCTTAATTACAAACTCACACAGGTTAGGTCGCGGACCAAAAGAGTCACGAATCCTTAATTAGTGAGTCGTACGGGTATAGGTCGGGAATCCTTAATTAGTAAGTTACAAGATGTTAAGTATGGAATCTTTAAATATAAAGTCGTTAGATTTAAGTAGAAGATCGATGCGGCCACAAATTCTGAAATATAAAGTCGCAAGGTTAAGATCAAGAGTCCTTAATTAGAAAGTCGTAAAGGTTAGGTCGAGGACCGAAGGAATTACGAATCCTTAATTAGTGAGCCGTGCGGGTATAGGTCGGGAATCCTTAATTAGTAAGTCATTAGGCGTTAAGTATGGAATCCTTAATTAGAAAGTCGTTAGAGCAGTCGAAGACCGATGGGCCACAAATCCTTAAATAGAAAGTAGCAAGGTTAAGCTCGAGAATCCTTAATTATAAGGTCGGAAAGGTTATGTCGAGGACCAAAGGAGTCACGAATCCTTAATTATTGAGTCGTAAGCGCTTAGGTCGGTTTTCCTTAAGTAGAAAATCACAAATGTTAGGGCCGAGGACCGAGATGGCCACAAATCCTTAAATAAGAGGTCACAAGGATTTAAGCCAGGTTCTGAAGGGGCACAACTCTTTAATTAGTAAGTCTAAAAGGTTAGTGCGGAACCGAGGAGGCCATAAACCCCTAAACATAAAGTTTCCAGGAATTAAGTCAGCGATGGAGAAGGCGCAAATTCTTAATCTTATAGTTGGAAGAGTGTAAGTCGGGAATATTTAATTAGAAAGTCGTCAGGGTTAGGTCGAAGAGTCGTCGGTCCTGGTGGTGTAGTGGTAACCATACCTGCCTTCTAAACCAAAGATCGCGCGTTCACCCCTGAACGAAGGATCGATGTATTTTTTCCGGCGCACTAATCCCAAGTGTGGAATCCTTCGGGAGGGAAGTAAAACCGTGGGTCCCATGTTGTACATATAAAAGAACCAAAGCCAGAAAGAAGAGGCCTCTGAGTAAAAATTATCGGACGTTTCATGTCCCGGATTGAATAGGACGCCTGACTTGAGATGTTAAAGTGTGTCCATAAATAAAACAAGTCAAATAGGTGGAAGTTTGATGGACTCACAAATCCTTAATTAGAAAGTTCACAAGAAATAAATTAAATAATACCATAAAGAAGACAAATCTATATACCCTGAAGAACTGAAACAAAACTCCGCCAGCATTACTCAATGTGACCTACAGTAATTATAAATAGTTTATTAAAAATGTGATATAAATACAGGGGCCAGTTTCAGCACCCTCTTTCAAAAATTTAATGAGTAAAACCTCTTAAAATAGTTGTATGGCTGTATCAGCGCCACTCTATGATAACCGCAGACGGTTACAAACGCCGCTCTCGCCTATAGGCGAAACACCACACGGTGGTTCATATTTCATTGGGTCACTTGTCTCCTTGCCATAGAAAAACTGAAGTAGTTCGAAATATAGCGATTACAACTCTGTGAATTTTTTTAGTGTTTTATCCTTTTCTGCTTTCCTAATTATTGTTAATTTAATTACATTGTTAAAGTGTTACATTATTTTTCATTTATATTAATATATATGAAGAAAACTGATTAAATAAGATAACTTTCATTGCAACCTTCATAAACAAGAACACAAACACAGTTGATGCAGAAATGTTAACTGCATCACTGAGGATTTTTTTTTTTTTGAGTAGTGTTTAACGCCCGTTTTTACTACTGAGGCACCACAGGCGGTGGACACTGATGATACATGAGATGAAATGATAAATTTGGAAAGGATTTTTTTTTTTAAGGAAGGAAGCGTTCCAGGCCTAAGTTAGGTACCTCCCCGGCATTTGCCAGTTATGAAGACTGAGGAAAACCTGGAAAAAAAACCCAGTTAGGGAGGACGGTCCTGGCGGGATTCGAACCGCAGACCTCCCGCTCACGAGTCCGTGCCTTAACGACCTCGGCCACCCGTGGCGGTTCCTCACTGAGGATGTCAGTCCTTATTGAAAGAGGAGTTTAGGTAGATGACGACTATGTAGCCCGGAAGCTATAACTAACACACGTGAAGCCTACAATCTCTATCGGATTTTCCTAGTATTAACTTCATGTCATAAGATATAATTATAATTGTTTCTTCCCTTATAAACGTTTTCTTCTATTTGTCTGCATTTACAATCGGACTGGGGGCATAAGCGACTTGCATACATCCTAAAATACATTCAAAACGGTGGATATATTGAGCTATCTGTGAAGCGAGGAACAATGCAAGAAGAGAACATCTGACTTCTATTGTTTCGCTTCTGCTGTACTCTCCGATACAATGCAACTCTTCCTTAACATTCATTCGAGAGGTTTGTTTTTCTTTTCCCATCCCCCATCTTTTCTTTTCATCCCGCGAATGGAAGACAAAAGAAAAGGGAGGGGTGGGGGACATCATCACTTCAAGTAAGGCATGTGTAAAGAATGTCATTCCTTATCGAATGTTGTGCAAATGTGGTTGGGGGTTTCATCTGTTGAGCAGGCGTTTATACGCTTCTGGTCTTCGGTTCATAAATTGTGAACCTCTTCAGTTTTTAAATCAGCAATTTGGAACAGTTGGCAAACACTGGTAACGATTTCTGAAACGTTTCACATTAATTACTATGGAAACAACACTTTGCCTGACAAGGGCGAAGCGTCCATTAATACTGCAAGGCAGAGCCTACCTAACGTTAGTGCATTTTTTTTTTTTCTTTCTGAATGTTGTTTAACGCACGTTTTTACTGCTGAGGCACCACAGTCGGTGAACACTGGTGATACATGAAATAATATATTAGAAAAGGATTTAGGCCTAAGTTTAGGGTACCTCTCCGGCATTTGCCATTTATGAAGACTGGAAAACCTGGAAGAAATCTCAGTCAGTAGGACGGTCGTGGCGGAATTCGAACCCCATACCGCCCGCTCACAAGTCCGCGCCTTAACGATCTCGGGCACCCGTGGCAGTACGCCACATTACTAATGTATGTTCATTTTGAAATGTCGGAACCAGTGACTTAAAAGTTATAGCCCCTCCTCACCTTAAGCACTTTAATTCAAAATAATGTTGAGTATCTAATATACAAAATTTGAATATAAAATATACTGGTATGTTAAACTATACGAGAGGTAAGTCATACGTCATAATATAACAAGTCTCTAGTTTTAACTATCTAGGTTTTAAAGTACCATACAGTAAAAATGAAGATCTGAACATAAAAGTAAGTAAATTAAACGAAAGGAACAATAAGCAGAACAACTTCAAAAGCAACACAAATGAAATTTTACAAACTAATGGCAGTGTCAATGGCAACACATGGAAGTGAAAACTGGACTATGAAAATAATAGAAACTGCAGAGCTGAGAGTTTTAAGAACAATAGCTGGAATTACTCTCTTAGACAAACAAATTATTATTGATTTATTTATTTATGGACGCTCTTTAACAGCTCAGGTCATCAGCGTCCCATTCAACTCAGGGCTTGAAACAAATTTTGCTCAGAGGCCTCTCTTTCAGGCTTGAGGTTCTTTTTCGTGCCGTAAATGTACACACGGGACCCACGGCTTTACTTCCCTTCCGAAGGAAACCATACTTAGGATTTTTACGCCCGAAAAAATCCATCGGTCCTGACCGGGTTCGAACCCGCGATCTTGGGTTTAGGAGGTAAGTATGGTAACCACTACACCACCAGGACCGACTAGACAAACAAAGAAATGAGTAAATTCGAAAACAGTTATGAGAAACGAATATCAAAATGTTACTAAATTATAAACCTAGAGGATATCTCCAAGTAGGAAGAGCAGAAACAAGATGGAGTGAAATGTTTAATTGAGGACGGAACAGGTTGACAGGCCTTGTGGAAGAATAAAAGTCATAAATCATGTTTTTTTTTTCCCTCGCTAACAAGGGCCAAAACGAAAAATCTATGATGTACGATTGAAATTGCGTGGAATGTACAGAGCTGCGTGTTCATCACGGTATGAGGCAGAAATGCACCAGAATGCTACACAGAGCAACCTGGTGCCTTGCCATGCCCTACCCGAACAATGCCCTACAAATGGGGCAGAATGTCAACTGCAGATCTGCAGCGCAGTGGCCGTCCTGTGTCCTTCCGCGAACAAGGATATACGGGTGATGGTGATGGTGCTGGAATTAGAAGAGCTGGCAAATTCCGGCATGAACAGTGTACCGTATTTTACGGGAGTGTCTACACGTGCACAAAATGCGTGTAAAGTGGGTGTCACGTTAATTAATTGAGGTATGGCAGTTAACTCGCAACGAAACATGTCGCATCAATCTGGCGAGATTTCAGGAAGGAGATGACATCATTGCAACTGATGAAACGTGAACAAGGACGTATGAACCTGCGCGGAGAAACATGTTGCTCATACTTCTTGACCTCCATTCCCGATCATTGTCGCTCGTCCACTGAGTTTCTGAGCGTCCTGAGATATGCAGCTCTGCTCACATACACCATCTGGCGGGTTAATTCTAAAGTAGATCCTATATACTTTAAATGGTATATCTTACGCATTTCGTGTTGTCCTTTGTCCATGAGGAAATAAAAAATATTTGTCATGACTCACTGTTTAGACCGCTTATTACACAACAGAAGGCTGATAAAGTGAAAAGTACTATATTTCAACATACAATACAACACATCAGAGATACTACAGCAGGTGTATAATGTCCTAAATCCAAGATCGTGAGTTCATTCCAGGCTAGGATCGATAAAATGTACATTTACTGGTATATACAGCTAGCTTGCATTTAGCCCTGACTATGTAAAAATTCACTTAAATTTCCTTCCTCGAACGTCCTTCTTGAGTTTTCAGAAGAGGAAATAGTCCCTGGGAGCTGAATCTGGGCTTTACGGTGAATGGTCGATTTCCTTGAAGCCACATTTCTTCACAGTTCCTTTGCAACAAGAGTTGTGTGCACAGGCGCGTTGTCGTGAAGAAGGCGCACACCACCACTCAGCTTTTCTCGCCTTTTCTCTTTGGTGTAAGCACGTAGTGTGTGCAGTAGGCCAGCATGGTACTCCCCATTTACTGTGGTGTTCCTCTCCTTGAAGTCAATGAAGAGTATTCCTTCACAGTCCCAAAAGACGGTGGTCATGATCTTTTTGACTGACTGAGTGACCTTGGCGGTGCTTCGCCAGATTTACGCATGCCATTCCATTGATTCTCATTTGGACAAGGAATCATAGTAGAGGACCATAGTTTCATCTCCTGTAACAATGGTTTCAGAACTTCTCCCACGTTGCCACGGCAGAGCTCCAAAAATGCCCGAACACAGATGAACTCGTTGCTGCTTTTGGACTGAAGAAAGAAGTCTAGACACCCATCTTGCACTAACTTATTCATATTAATGTTCATGAAAAATTCGAAGGACTGTTGTTTCAGAAAGGCCTAATCTTGCTGCTATTTCTGTAACTTTGATCCGCCGGTCTTCCATATCTTCTCCTTCCACAAGAGCTATGTTTTCAGAAGTGAGCACCTTCAAGGCTGAACTGCACGCTCTTTTCTTCAATGCTTTCTCGACCCATTCGAAAAAGTTTGGCCCATTCTTTTACGGTAGAATATGAGGGGGTGCTTCCCCATGTACACCGTCCAATCGCTGTTTAATTTCATTTGGAGTAAGTCCTTTTGTGAAGAACTTAATAACAACTCGATACTGCATTTTGAACATGTCACAATCTTCTTCTGTATGCAACTATATCTGAACAACTGAACACAGAGGAACAGAAATTACAGCTGCATTTATTTACTTAACAGACAAGGTATAACACCAGACAAGGGTTTTATGAAGGTGATAATCCTTATCGGCAAGGCCGGAAACTTATGGACCCACCCTCGTATGTAGAAGATTTTGATCTCTCCACTAAAGTTTGAATTTATTTGTAGACCCGAAAACGTGGGTTTAAACCCGACTAGGATGGATGAATTTTTTAGGGTGTGATTACCCTAATTATGGCTTCCTCCGTTGGTCTGCTTTCGTAGATTTACGATATATAAAATAACTTCAATCCTGATAGAAGAAGCCTTTGAGCAAAATTTAGCGGCTGTTTCATGCCCTGAATTGAATGAGAACGCTAATGAGTAAATATTTTAAAGAATGTGCTTAAATAAACGAATTAATATTAAAAATAATAGCAATAATCCAAGTTTGTCTTTTTTTCATTGACTGCAATGCAGTGAGTGAAGCGCGCTGTGCCATTAATCTCCAAAAATTTCGTCAATCAAGTACAGACTGTATGACACAATTCTTTTGATATCAACGTTCCTCCTGAAGAAAACGACATTTTAGCAACTTCACAAACTGCCTCTCCTCAGCTGACGGAAAACCTCAAATAATCCAACACATATCAGATATGATCTCAATCAGCATATAGCAATCAAGCGTCAGATCTGTTTGTGATGATGTCTAAACCGGTGCCAAACCTTTGCAACATCGTATACATTATGACTTGTAAAATGTAACCCCCCGCAGGGGCACTTAGAAAACAATGCGAACAGTTTCAGCGCTCGCGTCACTTGCAGATGTTCGTGCAACATGGCGGCGTAAGCTACCCTCCCTTCTGTTTATTGTTTGCGACCTACTCAACCAAATCTCCCTGCATACTAGAGTTGAAGAGTACTGAATGTTTACTTTGACAGATATGTTTCAAAATGTCTGATACAGACATGTGTTACCGTTTCTGGCGAGAAAACACATATTCAGAAAGTTTTCGAGTCGAAATAATGTATGAATAATCCAAACATTTTTACAAGTTTAACAGCTAGTGGTCTATTTAAAAGCTTTTAATGTTCTTCAATAAAAATCTAGAGAACTTCACTACCTCTATTTGGATAAATATTTTTCACATTTCCTTACAGTGGCACTGCCGCGTGTGGTCGAGGTTCACGGCACTGACTCATGAACGGAAGATCTGGGTTTCGATTCCCGGCAGAATCGTCCTCCTTGACAAGAGGATTTTTCCGGGTTTTCCTCAGTCCTCATAAATGGCAAGTGCCGGGGATATACCTAAATCTAGGCCTGGAAAGCTTCTTAAAATAATAAGGCTTTTCCCAGTCTATTATTTCATCTCATCTATCATCAGCATCCGCCGCCTTTAGTGTCTCAGCAATAAAAACCAACGTTAAAAACTATTAAAGAAATTATAAGGAGGTGTTTTAAACTTAAAACTATTGCGAGAACCCCTTAAAAAGCCCTCTGTAGAAGTTTATATAAAATGACACTTCATTGGTAAGAAACCTAAGGGTGTTACATGACGAGAAAGTTATCGTCGTATATCTGTTGTGCCTATATGTACTGGAAAGGTGTAGAGGAATGCAAGATTGACCCACCATTGTAAGGGACATCACGAAATATCTTAAGATATACGACGGAAAGTGTACAATGTGCTTTCGAATAATGTATGTGAGCAGAGCTGCGTGTCTCAGCACGCCCTCAAGTTCAGTTCGAAAGAGACATTGGTCAGGAATGGAGGTCACAAAAAGTGAATAGCGTGCGTGTGTAAAGATATCATTTATGCCCGCGTGAAATGCACCAGTATGCCACACAAAAGCCTCCAAATGGGGCAGAATGTTGGCTGCCGATCTGCCGCGTAGTGGGCATCCTGTGTCCGCGGACAAGCATGTGTTGGTGATGATGTGGGACAGTGCTTACGCGATGATACGCGATGGAAACTTGCACAACAAGCAGGGATTCCGGCAAAACCAGTTCACCGCATTTTACGGGGGGATCTGAACATGCGGAAAATGTGTACAATGTGTGTGGCACATCAGCTAATTGGGGTACAGAAGTGGGCTATGAAACATGTCACATCAATCTGATGAGATTTCAGAAAGAAGGGGATGTGATGTTGAATTGCATCATTGCAATTGATGAAACGCAGGCAAGGGCAGAACCCAAGCTACAGTCACCCTGGGTCATCACGCACTTGTGTGTGTGTGTGTGTGTGTGTGTGTGTGTGTGTGTGTGTATTTCGGTATGTTTTTCTTTCTATAAATTTCTTTCACGCTCATAACTAAAGAATTTATGAAACTTCATAGTTAAAGCGCTGCTGTTGATTTCCCACATGTCAACAATCGTGGACGTTCACAAAAATATTTCAAACAATGTAGCGTGGAACTCGGCTGAAACAAGATAACACTGTGCGGCAAATGGGAGACGTTTCGTCCTGGTCAGAGCTAATTAGTGCTACCAATTTGTTTTTGCCATGACACTTCATTGGCGCAAAATTTTGAAAGTTGGTAATTTTTTTGATCAGACCTCGTCATTGATATTTTTTACTGCATTTCGCACTTAGGGTGTTCATCTTGAGAAAAGACTCTACTCAGAGACCAGAGTTGATATGAGTCTTGTATCCTGGTGTAATGAAAGAGGGGAGTAAAAAGAACGACCTGTTTAATTATTTACGCTCATGAAGAGAGCACAAAAAACTCCGGTAGGAAGGGAATATTCAACCTGCATGTTGCTTAGAAACTGCATCACCAACAGTGAAATGTAGGTCAATGGTAAAAACGCAATTCTATCTTCCTTTATTCTGCTTTAGCTGCTTCATTTTTACTTGTGCATTCTTCACTCTTCTTTATTATACTCTTAATTACTTCTGTTTTAATACCCTTTCTTTTCTTTCCTTTGCTCTCTTTTCTCTTTTGCTTTCTATTCGCTTGTCATATCTTCTGTTCTGTTCATTTTCCATCTTCTTGCGAACTTCAAACACCCAATCCACTAGTTCGGGGATACAGTCAAGAACATTATGAACTTATTTTCAGTTGTACTTACTGCCACGGGTGGCCGAGGTCGTTAAGGCGCGGATTCGTCAGCGAGAGGTCTGGGGTTCGAATCCGCCAGGACCGTCCTCCCTGGCTGAGGTTTTTTTCCAGGTTTTCCACAGTCCTCATAACTGGCAAATGCCGGGGAGGTACCCTAAACTTAGGCCTGGACCGCTTCCTTCCTTAAAAATCATTTCACAATGCATCATTTCGTTCCATGTATCATCAGTGGCGCCTCTGTAGTAAAAACGGCCGTTAATCACTACTCTCAATACTTTCTCATAGTGAAAGATACATTAACTGTATTATAGCAATCTAGGCCTATAACCACTAACATAGTGCACCGAAAATTTCGCCAGTCCGATTTTGAAGGCAAAACCGTGGTCTACTTTAAGTCAAAGACGCAAGATAATAACTACTAGGTCAATGACTCCCAAAGTGTGGTTCGCGAACCCCTGGGGGTTTCCAAAATCTTGCTAGGAGTTTGCCAATTTTTTCCTCTAATGGCGTGTTATTATTATTATTATTATTATTATTATTATTATTATTATTATTATTATTATTATTATTATTATATTATCAACGTGGAATGGACCTGTTTTCAGTTCTATAAAATAAGACATATGTTTAGAAATTTAGTGACCGAGAGTAATTTCCTTAACTGTTGAAAGAAGAAGACTAACTATAGACTCGTCGGTCCTGGTGGTATAGTGGTAACCATATTTGCATCATAGACCCAAGATCCCAATATTCTGGTAAGGGTGAACCAAAGACCCGTCACCTGTGAAAGGCAAATCATGTTCGCGATTGAGATGCTGTAATACCAGACCCACTCTTTGAATTTTGTGTTGTGGAGTCAGAATGAACGGACAAACTTTGTGATGCAGGACATGCCATGGGAACAACCAACCAATATCAGCGGCTGTAGTGTTTATAGTTACCCTTCTGTTTGCTCGGATCAAGTCTTCAACTCGTTGCAAATTCGCCTCTGTGGTAATCTCCGGCCGACGCAGTGTTCGTCTTCCACCCTTCTGCACCTGTGAGTAGTGTTTAACGCCCGTTTTCACTACTGAGGCACCACAGGCGGTGGACACTGATGATACATGAGATGAAATGATAAATTGGGGAAGGTATTTTTTAAGGAAGGAAGCGTTCCAGGCCTAAGAGGTACCTCCCCGGCATTTGCCAGTTATGAAGACTGAGGAAAACCTGGAAAAACCCCCAGTCAGGGAGGACGGTCCTGGTGGGATTTGAACCCCAGACCTCCCGCTGAGTTCGCGCCCTAACGACCTCGTCCACCCGTGGCGGTTTGGTCAAATGTATGTGCCTATGAGTATACATGAGTTAACTCATATACTTTATGTTTTGTAAATTCAAACTTATATTTATATTATTGTCAACCCAGTTTCGTCATCGCTAGAATAAATAAATGAATGCAGTAACTTAGCGTGATAGGCTAAAAAACTTGTATATGAGAAATGTTACCACTACACAATGTCGCTTGGCACTGGACCGCTCTTTCAATTTCAAGGGTTCAATGTAAGCAAGTTACTACCCACTGTCATCGTAACTCGGAGCAAAGATGGGCCTTGGCGGGGGCGAGACGTTTTTATGGTGCAGTTCGGACGAGTGCGTTGGAAACGGGGTTGGGATCATCTCGCCACAGTACAGTAACCTATTTGGGTGGAATCAGCCCAAGAACTGCATAAGACGTATAGTAGGGCAGCGGTGCCCAAACTGAGCTCCTTGAAATTACTGGAACTTAAAAGTTGTGAATTTTGTGCGGCCACGAATTATGTCGGTAAAAAGTCGAGTTGAACAAACAAACTTGGTGCCGCTAGAGTGAATAATGGTTTTCAGGTAAACTCCCACTCCTAATAATTTTATTTCCCTGATTTTTAGGAACTATTTTCTTGTCTTAATTCAATAGCATATACCTAGCTTCCTTAAAAAAAAATTAAAATTGTGGCCGCTAGAGCGATTTTTAAATTTCGCTTTAACCTCCATTCTTTAAATTTCAGTTATACCTGCATTTCTACAGACCCAATTTCCCTCATTTTTAAAACTATTTATTACATTTTATTTAAATGATATATACTGAGCTTCGTCACGAAAAAAAGTTAGTGCGGCTTGAGCAATTTTTAAATTTTACGTTTCAGGTAAAGCCCTATTTCTAATATCCCAGTTTCACTGATTTTCAAAAATTATTTATATTAATTTATTTTAATGGCATATACCGAGTTTTGTTGAGAAAAAATAAAAATTGCGGCGGCTAGAGCGATTTTTAAATTTTCACTTTAGTTTAACACCCATCACCAATGGTGCAATTTTGCTGCTTAAGGAGCTCTGCGAATTGTCTGTAAATTGTTGGTTATAGGACGAGTTTCGTTGAGAAAAACAAAATTTGCGGCCGTTTTGAGCGTTTACAAATATATGTATATAAATTTTTGATTTGAAGAAACATTTCAAAGATCTTTTCATGGGTACAACCGCAATAGCTTACATTCTTTCGGAATTCTCTAAAACACTAACGCCATATGTTATCTTCCTGCACGTGATCTTTAGAGACCCAGAGACGTGTTTTATGCTCATAGGTCTAAACAAATTTGAGTGCAGCCCAAACAAGTCACATTACTGCAATCTGAAACCGGTTTCTCCCACACCATGGTGCTAATTGAAAGACTCGTTCTGCCCAAGGGGCAAAAATATAATCTCCAGACCGATTTATTTATTCAGGAAATAGCCATCGATCTTTGATGACAACCTTATTTAATATTATGACAGCAGGGTGAGCAATAAAAGACTCTACTAGCCTACCTTGTACAGGCCAGCTGCACCTTTATGTTGGTACCCTAATACATTATTCTGCCCAAATGTGCTGAATCCTGTCCTATCTTAGATGTCAAGGAAAACAGTTGCAGTAATTGCTTTTCACAAATGCAGTACCGCCACGGGTGATCGAGGTCGTTAAGGGGCGAAGGTCTGGAGTTCGAACCCTCCCTGACTAAAATGTTTTGCAGGTTTTCCTTCGTCCTCGTAAATGGTAATTCACATCCGCCTAATTCACGGGGTTTGGTTCCCAGCGATTATTTTTTGTTCCCAAACGGCAAATGGCTGTGTGGATGAATTTTTTTAGTGGTGTCTAACGCCCATTTTTACTACTGAGGCACCACGGGCGGTGACACTGATGATACATGAGATGAACTGATGTATTGGGAAAGGATTTTTTTTAAGGAAGGAAACGTTCTAGGCCTAAAGTTTAGGGTACCTCCCCGGCATTTGTCAATTATGAGGACTGAGGAAAACCTGGAAAAAACCTCAGTCAGGGAGGACGGTCGTAACGGGATTCGAACCCCAGACCTCCCGCTCACGAGTTGGCGCCTTAACGACCTCGGCCACCCGTGACGGTGTGTGTCGATGAAGATTCACATCAAACGATGAGATTAAAGCTGAGACAGGCGCTTATTTATCATATTTGGACAAATCAGATTTTATAGAGGGCATTAAAAAGTTGCAAAATCGTTGGATGAAATGGATTGAGTAACTGTACTGGGGAAAACTTCTCTTGAATCTTGAAGTTTTCTTGGCCAGGTCGAGCACTTTTAGAACGCCTCTCTTATAACTTTTGAAATATAGTTAACCGCCATTACGTTGTCAATCTTGCCACTGTTCGTTATCAAGATTTGCCCCTTTTTTATTTCTTGTCTTTATTTTGCATTACCGGCGTTGCTTGCGTCCATAAATTTGATTTTATCCGTACTTCCAGCTACTTAGCCGTTTTGCTAAGACACATCCAGAATGATACGCGTTTTCAGATGTGCAGCTGATTATGAAAAATGAATGATATTCACATGGCATGGATAAGTAGAAAAAGTTATCCTACATTCGTACTGTAGGTTAAAGAAGCATCTCCTCCACGTTCTAACTATGACATATCACTCCTTCCCTAACTTCTGTACTGCCACGGGTGGCCGAGGTCGTTAAGACGTGGACTTGAGAGCGGGAGGTTTGGGTTCCAATCCCACCACGACCGACCTCCCTGGCTGAGATTTTTTCCAGGTTTTCCTCGGTCCTGATATATGGCAAATGCCGGTAAGGTACCCTGGAACTTAAAAAAAATCCTTTCCCAATATATATTTCATCTCATGTACCGTCAGTGTCCACCGCCTTATGCTAGCTCAGTAGTAAAAAAGGGCGTTTCCCCCTAAGTTTTATATTACGTCTAGCTTTTAAACTAAAGCGTCCGAATAATTGAGAAGAAAGTGTTGCCAACTTTATATCGCGTGCACGAACTGTAAGGAGGAAACATTGCCAAAAGCCTCCTGGGTTTCAATGCACATTTAGAAAGTGGTTGCGTGCATCTGCTTAACATTCTGAACGCGAAATTCCCACCTGCTGCGATTCTTTTCCTTTGCAAGTAAGGACATTTTACTTTACTTTCCTTACTATATCATCAATGACAGCTTTGTTTTTAAAATATGCTTTTCAATATAGACAAAAAGGTTAGAATAAATTTTGTATTGAAAAAATCAACAGATGACAGATTGGCGATTATTATGAAATTAACACAAATTATAGTGCATTCTTTCCTGTACATCAGAAGTATAACAACACGTACTGTTTCTATAGTAACTATATCAGAAAGTGTGCAGTAATTCTCAACTTGGTTATTATGGAAACAGTTAATATAGTGCAGTTCTTTCCTGTACATTAGGGATATAACAACACGTACTGTTTCTATAGTAACCAGATCGGAAAGTGTGTAGTAATTCTCAACTTGGTTACCATGGAAACAGTTAATATAATGCAGTTCTTTCCTGTGCATTAGGAATATAACAACACGTACTGTTTCTATAGTAACCAGGTCGGAAAGTGTGTAGTAATTCTCAACTTGGTTACTATGGAAACAGTTAATATAGTGCAGTACTTTCCTGTACATTAGGAATATAACAACACGTACTGTTTCTATAGTAACCAGGTCGGAAAGTGTGTAGTAATTCTCAACTTGGTTACTATGGAAACAGTTAATATAGTGCAGTACTTTCCTGTACATTAGGAATATAACAACACGTACTGTTTCTATAGTAACCAGGTCGGAAAGTGTGTAGTAATTCTCAACTTGGTTACTATGGAAACAGTTAATATAGTGCAGTACTTTCCTGTACATTAGGAATATAACAGCACGTACTGTTTCTATAGTAACCACGTCGGAAAGTGTGTAGTAATTCTCTACTTTGTTACTATGGAAACAGTTAATATAGTGCAGTTCTTTCCTGTACATTAGGAATATAACAACACGTACTGTTTCTATAGTAACCAGGTCGGAAAGTGTGTAGTAATTCTCAATTAGGTTACTATGGAAACAGTTAATATAGTGCAGTACTTTCCTGTACATTAGGAATATAACAACACGTACTGTTTCTATAGTAACCAGGTCAGAAAGTGTGTAGTAATTCTCAACTTGGTTACTATGGAAACAGTTAATATAGTGCAGTACTTTCCTGTACATTAGGAATATAACAGCACGTACTGTTTCTATAGTAACCAGGTCAGAAAGTGTGTAGTAATTCTCAACTTGGTTACTATGGAAACAGTTAATATAGTGCAGTACTTTCCTGTACATTAGGAATATAACAGCACGTACTGTTTCTATAGTAACCACGTCGGAAAGTGTGTAGTAATTCTCAACTTGGTTACTATGGAAACAGTTAATATAGTGCAGTTCTTTCCTGTACATTAGGAGTATAACAACACGTACTGTTTCTATAGTAACCAGGTCGGAAAGTGTGTAGTAATTCTCAACTTGGTTACTATGGAAACAGTTAATATAGTGCAGTACTTTCCTGTACATTAGGAATATAACAGCACGTACTGTTTCTATAGTAACCAGGTCAGAAAGTGTGTAGTAATTCTCAACTTGGTTACTATGGAAACAGTTAATATAGTGCAGTTCTTTCCTGTACATTAGGAATATAACAGCACGTACTGTTTCTATAGTAACCACATCGGAAAGTGTGTAGTAATTCTCTACTTTGTTACTATGGAGACTGTTAATATAGTGCAGTTCTTTCCTGTACATTAGGAATATAACATCACGTACTGTTTCTATAGTAACCAGATCGGAAAGTGTGTAGTAATTCTCAACTTGGTTACTATGGAAACAGTTAACATAGTGCAGTACTTTCCTGTACATTAGGAATATAACAACACGCACTGTTTCTATAGTAACCAGGTCGGAAAGTGTGTAGTAATTCTCTACTTGGTTACTATGGAGACTGTTAATATAGTGCAGTACTTTCCTGTATTTAAGAACATTACATTTTCTCTTCAAAATAAGATGGAAGCGGGGATAACAAGTCTTGTTATGTGACTTGAGTAAAATAATTAGTAGTGTCATCTGTGACGGTAATAACGTGTTTAATATAACATTTTAGCTCCCTTTAAAGGTTTTGACTTTCCTAGCTCTGATTCTCGCATAAGATTTTATAATACCTCCCGACACTAAATAGCAATCTAACACATATTTATATGTAACTGTCTGGAGGGATTTGGTGTAACCCCAGGATGAGACTCCCCGTTAGCTGCTTAAAAATAAACCACAGACAGAAAGAGAACTCTTTATTCTCAGATCCAGACTTAGCAAGAGTAGCAATAACAAGATTTGGGCGCGTTCAAGAATTATCATTTTTATTCAAGTGACGAGTTCGTCTTAGACATAACATATTAAAAATGAAGGACATCTGTAAGAAGTGCAGATATTGAAGATGTTATCCTAGTTTTTCAAGCAGATTATGAAAAGACTCAGTGTGAGTTAAATTTGTATGGTTTTATTGTTAGTGCGTGTAAAGAACTAATAAAAATGCATGGATATTTTTACAGAAAGCGTTCTTTCTACGTTTTCACAAGATATAACCAAGTGAAATAGCGAAATTTATCCATAAGGATTTGTTAACAGGTCAAGTGTATTTATTTGATTCCGTAGGAAGATGTAGAGTTGCGAAACAAATTATTTATCACTTCTCTTCCCATTCGAAATCATGAATACTGCACTATTTGTGTCATTTTCTCAGTTTATATTACAGAAATACAACGAAAACTGAAACGGTGTAGTGTAGGGCACGCTGGACGCCAATTATGAAGCGATTTAGTTGCTGATCACCACACTTTGTAGTGTCGTATCGTTAATTGACTATTGGTCGCTTCATGACAACAGTATCTCAAGGTTTTGTTCTGCTGTTTTGTGAGTCGTGCCCAACAGGACTGTGAGAGGATATCAACTCTGTTAATAATCACTCGAATGCGACATACTTGTATTATTTGCAAGATCGTTCGCATCCTCTGGTGTTCTGGGTACGATACAACTTAGAACTTAGATAGAACTTAGCTACGTGGAATATAAATTTAGCTGCCGCTTGTATATCTTACAACTAAGTGTCTGGTCGCCTGACTATCTGATATGTGAACTGAACTGATGCCCTAGTGGAGCCTCTTATATATTCCATTCAAATTAACTAAACGTTAGCTTCACCATGTCAAAGGGGGTCATACAGCACGCACAAGTCTTGCGCATTGCTTTAAAAACCCAAAATATACAACTACTATTGACTGCTCAAATTCCACTGCCAATGCATGCCATCCTCTACTATTTGAAAGTTTAAAACATTTATTTTCTTTGGTTGGTTTAAAGTTAGCTGTACAAACGACTGGCGAGTTCATTTCCCTTAGCGTATTCGAAAGTCTGGACTTTATTAATTTTCACCAACAGTAGGTCCTTTAAGAAGTGACAAAACACTTGTCCCGTTCCTTTGTGGCGCTGCCCCGTTTCTAGCTCGCCTACCGTAGACAGCTACACCATAGAACTTTCTCTTTTGGCGACACACAATTAACATATTAAAGATGTACCTCATAATGCATACACACACACACACACACACACATTTACATAATATCTATATTAGTAACCAAAATGCACAAATATACTGTTTTTAATAGTGTTTAACGCCCGTTTTTACTACTGAGGCACCACAGGCAGAGGGCACTAATGATATATGAAATGAAATTATATATTGGAAAAGGATTATTTTTACAGAAGGAAACGTTCCAACCCTAAGTTAGGGCACCTCGCCGGCATTTGTCATTTATGATGATTAGGCTTGCAACATGCGAGGATAGGTCATAAGTTTCCGGCCTTGCCGATAAAGGTTATAGCCTACACAAAACCCTTATCTGGTGTCATATCTTATCTGTTAAGTAAATAATTGCAGCTGTAACTTCAGTTCCACTGTCTTAGGTTGTTCAGTTACAATTGTAAAAAGAAGGCTATGTGTGAACAACTGTGATATGTTCAAAATGTAGTATCTAGTTGTTATTAAGTTCTTCACAAAAGAAGGACTTACTCCAAATGAAATTAACAGCGATTGGACGGTGTATATGGGGAAGCATCCCCCTCATATTCTACCGTAAAAGAATGGGCCAAACATTTTCGAATGGGTGGACAAAGCATTGAAGACGAAGAGTGTGCAGGTCGGCTCTTGGAGATGCTCACTCATGAAAACTTCGCTCTTGTGCAAGGAGAAATTATGGAAGACCGGCGGCTCAAAGTTACAGAAATAGCAGCAAGGATGGGCCATTCTAAAACAACAGTCCTTCGAATTATTAATGAACATTTAAACATGAATAAGATTAGTGCAAGATGGGTTCTTACACTTCTTTCCTCAGTCCAAAAGCAACAACGAGTCATCTGTAGTAAGGCATTTTTGGAGCTCTGCCGTGACAAGAAGAGAGAAGTTCTGCAAACCATTGCTACAGGAGATGAAACTATCGTCCTCTACTATGATCCCATGTCCAAAAGAGAATCAATGGGGTTGAGCAAACCGGGAAAGCACCACCTCTAAAGGCCAAGGTCACTCAGTCAACCAAGAAGATTATGGGCCATAATCATTTGGGACTGTGAAGGAATACTCTTTATTGGCTTCAAGGTGAGGAACACCACAGTAAATGGGGAGTACTATGCTGGCCTACTTCACAGACTACGTGCTTCCATCAAAGAGAAAAGGCGTGGAAAGATGAGTGGTAGTGTGCGCCTTATTCACGACAACTCTCCTGTGCACACAGCTCTTGTTGCAAAGGAAGCTGTGCAGAAATGTGACTTTACGGAGATCGACCATCCACTCTACAGCCCAGATTTAGCTCACAGTGACTATTTCCTCTTCTCAAAAGTCAAGAAGGACCTTCGAGGAAGGAAATTTAAGTGTGTTGAAGAAGTGATGGATGCTGTTTATGCCCGTTTTGCAGACAAGACTTCTGACTATTTTGGGGCAGGGGATTGAAATGTTAATTCAAAAATGTTAGAAGTGTATCGCAATAAAGGGTAACTACATTGAAAAGTGAAATATAATTTTTGTCTTTATCATGCCTTGAAAATGTTTAGTCGGGGAACTTATGGGCCTTCCCTTGTGTGTGTGTGTGTGTGTGTGTGTGTGTGTATGTATTATATTTATACTTCAGTGGGGGTGGGCCGTGGGAAGTTTCAATAGATAATAAAACGCTAATTATCTCAGGTATTGTTGACTCTATAGCGAAATTTATTTAAATAAAAAGCCTCATAATCATGCGATATATTACAGGGATTTTAAAATGAGGTACACGTAATTATTTTGATCTGTGGTTTAAAGAAAGCATAAACATTTTGCAAATCTTCGTTACCAGTCTAATTGTGCACAATGTGCTCTCTGGCTGCGCTGTATCTCCCCACGCCGGGGCAGTTTCAAGTTCAACGGCACAACACGCCCTCAGATAAGTTTCTTTATAATGAAGAAGCCAACTAAGTTTAGCTCACGGTATAATTTTGTTAAACTGTTCACGCACGTGTGTTTGCATGCTTAGCTGTCTTGTCACTAAATTGTTGACAACCGAGCAGGATAAATCATTTGGAGGCCGGATCGGGGGACAAAGACCGCTCACAGGTGGCCACCTTTTTGTCCACAAGGAGGCGGCGTGTATGTTGAATGCTTCATGAGAACTGTATAATGGACACATAAAACTTGCGACGTCGCTCGGGCAGGATAGATATAAAGTTCACGTGCAGAACCCGATATAGCATTAAGAAGTTGAAACGTAACGACCTCCCTGCGCTTTGTGCCAGCTGCTTGGATCATATACGAAGCGTGGGCGAGGTCTGTTCAAAAAATAACCATACTTTTAACGTTTCCATAATTTGGGCTAATCTACTGGGCTTGTTCTCCCTCGAAGTAATCTCTCCCTCTATTGAGATAGCGCGAAGTTATTTGGTTTCATTTCATCAACTGAATAGCTTCTTCATCCTTTCATTGTAAATTTCAACTTAGGAAATAAAAAAGTATGAAGATGTAAGTCAGGAAAGTATGAGGGGGCGGGAAAGAACTGCAGTCCTGTTTTTCGAGCAATTGTCGCAAACAAGCAATGATGAATACGTTGATGCGTTATCGTGTTGCAGGATCCATGAATTGCTTCTACATAAGTCAGACCTCTTCCTTCTTAAGTTTGCTCTGAGACATCTGAAAGCATCTTATAATAACAGACATTTACAGTTTGACCCTCGGACAGAAATTCTTGATAAATATGATTCTTTGGAGTGGCAGGGATTTGCCAATTTTCACCACCAGTAGCAGCCTGACAACACGATCCAAGATCTTCTGGAAGATCGCTACCCGACTGTGTTTCTGTTCTGCCAACAGCCAAGGGACAAACTTCGCAGCATGTATAACAAACTTTTCTGTCAGAATTTTTATGACAAATCCTACAGAAACTCTTCAGCAATTTCCCCAACAGTCAGGTGATGTCCTTCATGCTTGATCTCGGAGCGTCTGGGACTCATCTGAATTTGCCGATAAATTCATGAATGTACAGAATAGCCAAATATGGGTTTAGGAGTATTTCATGAATAGAATGAGGATAGAAGTCCCTTACGCAGGAGCTGTGAAAACTAAGCGAATTCCTCACCGAGTGTAATAATTTTAAATTATAATGAATATAAAATCTAAATTAAGTATTCATTAATTAAAGATATGCAATAAATTATGCCATTACTATGTGGTATTTGGGAAACAAAGTTAGAATTCTTGCAATTTTTAAGTATTACAAAAGAGAAACTACATTTTTAGAATTATTATTATTATTATTATTATTATTATTATTATTATTAAACAAAAATTAATGGTATACTATTAATTAAATGAAATATATTATCTCTGATGGACTATCTATACTGTCTGGATATTTTAAACATTTTTAAATGTAACCATCTGTATGAAATGAGCCTATCTTTACATTCAATAAAATAGAGAGAAATAACAAAAAGTTTCGAGTTACATTGTGTATTTAAGATGACGATGCTCATATATTTCAATAAAACAAAAACATGTTACTGTTTAAAAACAATTATAATGCAAAAAGTAAATATACACAATGGAATGTTATGTAGATAACATTTGGGAAGGTGCTAAATCAGGGGGAATGGAGGGTGTGGAAGAACATCATTCTGTTTTTCGTGCTAAAGTCGTGAACAAGCAAAGCTTAATGAGCTAGTTATCGTGCTGCAGTATCCATGAACTTTCTCTTCACGTTATCTCGAAGACGTCTGAGGACATCTTGGTAACACCAGAAATTCACAGTTTGACTCTCCGATAGAAATTCGTGATTATTATGATTTTTTTTGGGGGGGGGGTTTCCAACCCATTGTGATGGATGATTGGACTTTAGTTTCAATAACTTAACCATAGATGGCCATGTTTCATCATCAGTTCTATGTAAAATAGTGGCATCCTCATTAATGGGATTCAAGAGTTCCTGACTGATCTCGACGCGATTGTCTTTTTGTTCTTGTGTCAACCACCGAGGGACTAACTTTGGTGCACTATGAAAGTTCTGAGATGAGGAAATGTGAATGTTGACCCACTTAAAAGAAAAGTGGCAAATGGTAACCCCATCCCGCATTCCCGTGCACAGGCAGTCAGTCATTACGATGGAGCTGAAGAGAGAGTATTTTCGCTCATGTCTACATGTTTTTAAGAGCGGTTTAAATGAGTCCCAAAGCCTTTAGCGCTTGCAACAGACTTTTGGAGACCTTGCTACATCTAGGGCAACAGTTTTCCGCTGGTTTGCGGAATTTAAAAGAGGCCGAACTTCACTGCAAGATGAGGAGAGAAGTGAGCATTCAGCAACAGCAACAACTTAGGGTCGCGGTGGTAAAAAATGGCACATGAAAACAATCACGTAGGCAGCCTTACAGATTGAACCCCAGCAATATCAAAAATCCTGCACGATCATCTTCGTGTCAGGAAGATTTCCTCCCGTTGAGTGCCCCACAATTTGACAGAGACACAAACGCGCAACAGCGTCGAATTGTGTGACGAAATGATGCAGAGATTTGACGTAGGGAACTCAAGGTGTGTTTCTGACGTCATCACGGGTGAAGATTTGCCGATATGACCGGAGACCAAACAACAATCGGCAGTTTGGATCTTTGATATCGAAAGTGAAGAGGAGCCGAAGTGTTGGGAAGAAAATGGAGGAGCAAAGGACGGTTACTGCTCAGTGGACCACATTCCGCTTACCGAAGGCTTTCTACAAGCTCCAGAACGCCGTCCAGGGACAGGACTGAGGGGCATCCTGCTTCACCACGTCAACGGCTCCGCTCCGGGAGTCCACCAAGGTCAGACTTATGACTCATCCTCCCTACAGTCCCTGATCCGACTCCATGTGAGAATTTTCTCTTTCCAGAGGTAAAAATTCTCATGCAAGGAAAGCGGTTTTCCAGTCCTGTAGAGCCTGTGGCGGCATACGAAAACGAACTTTTCAACCTTCAAGAAAATGAGTGGCAAGGGTGCTTTGATGAGAGTTTTTTGAGGATGAGAAAGTGTTTGAGTGTGATGGAGAGTACTTTTACCAGATGCAACAATCGGAGTGAGTGTATCTACTGACGCGGTGACCCTTGTACTAAGCTTTTCTGTCAGGGTTTAATGACACATTTCTACAGAATCTTCTGATCAGCCAGGCGATGCTCTTCATGCATCTGACACTCATAGCACTGAAATAATCATCTCCATAAGTTCATCTCATCATCTCAAGAGTCTCGATGGAAGTTCCACAACAAAATTAAATGTTGGTGTGCTGCTCCTGCTAGTTTGGCATCTCAGTATTCGCAGAACACTCACAGCACAGTTGCAAGGAACTAGACTGAAATAGGATAACACTCCGAGGGGAGTCTCTTCAAGATCAGAGCTATTCAGTGCTACCAACCGCCATATTGCTTCAACACTTCTTTGGTGCAGAATTTTGAAACTTCCAATATTTTGTGATAATAACTTTCAAACCATTTTATGTGTAATATTTTCAATATTACCGACCGACATGATGAGTTTAAACGACTGTCACAGTTAAATTTGACGTTTGTGGAAGTGATATGAAAGATAACTGAACTAGGCCGGTGCCCCTCTACTTTTTGAGAACGCTCGATACAAAGACAAGAATTTCTTTGCGTTGTTGCTTTTAACAGAGACCTAGGGTAGACGGCAAGTGTTTATCGGTAGCATCGGTTACTATGGCAACTGTACATTGAGACTACAGCATATAGAAATGGCTGTAACAATATCAGAAATTAACATCATACGTCTAAACTGCACTGTTGCGTGGTTTTAACTATTATTGCCGATAAAACAACATCGTCGCTTGTTTTGACATCGGTTCAAGAGAGAGCGCTAGGTTCGATATCGATTGTAGGATAGAAAAAAGGGGGGGGGGGGTGTACGTAGTGAGGCATGCGTCACCTTGCAATGCGGCAAAGATCGGCGTCGCCACGTGCTTTCCATACAGCAGCACTAATAGAGTTTTGTTTTGTGTTGTCACCCTGAAAACTTCATTATTTAAAAAGGTGGGGGGAAAGAAAGTGCAATATAAAACAATGTATTAGCCCATAAAGTCCTTTAATATGCATTCACCCCCCCCCAAGTCATTTGGAAAACTTCTACTTACTAGGAGCGTTCGGAAATGACTTAAAAAGTAGTTTTTGGTATCTTATTAGCGAATTCCGAAGGCTGTACCCATGAAGAGATTTTTGGAAAATTTCTTCAAATCTTCACCGACCCTTCATATTAGTCACCGAAAATGGCAATGAAAACACACACACACACACACACACACACACACACACACACAGCAAGTTAATGCTCTAGCGGCCGCAGTTTCTGAGCATATGCCATTAAAATAAATTAATACAAATATATTCCAAAAATCAGCGAAATCAGAATATTGGTGTGTAAGTTTATCTGAAATCCAAAATTTCAAAGTCGCTCTAGCGCCACCAATGTTTGTTTTCCACAAGAAAAATCGGCATATACTATTTAAATAAAATAATTTCTGAAAATTAGGGAAATAGAATAGGGAGATACCTGAAAACGGAAATTTAAAAAGCGTTCTTGCTTAAGGTCCTGCACTCATTTAATCCTTAAGTATTATGCAGCATTATAGTTCGTTAACTACTGTGGAGGTTCTGCGAGACCACTTCCTATTTATGTTTCTCTTGTTAGAGATGGCCTATATAACTTAAAGGTTAAAATGTTTTCCAGCAATGCAAGATTTCACTCGAGGAAATAACCGAAGTCATACAGTGCAAAGTCAGGCAATTTCCAATTCCATTTCCTCAAGTTTGCAGCTGTTCTGTGAGGAGACGCATTGTGGTGCAAAATCAACAGCCTTGAAGTTCCTGTCTTTGGATACCGCCGCCTCAGCTCTTCAAGTAAAGGATACAAAATATAAAGTGCCATAGTATTCTCCATTCATTGTCATTCCTTCTGGCATAAAGGCAGATGGTCTAATGGTCCTTCATAGTTGAAGAAAACAGTGAACATTCGCTTCCGAGAACGAAAATCTTGTCGGAGATCAACTGGTCTTGGGTCATTCTCATTTATCCAAGCACAGTTCTGAGCTTTATTTGGGGTGTTATAGTAGTAAAACCAACTTTCATCACCAGTGCATATGCCTGTCAAACGTTTAGAACTATTTGGTGGAAAATGTTCAGCAGTTTCTTTTGTACATTCTTTTCTCCTCTTCTTCTCTTCATTCGTTAGAGAATGTGGAACCTATTTTGCGCAGATTTAAATGTTCAAGGAGTGTGCTATCAACTGATACTCACTTCCACACTTAGCATTTTAACAGTAATGTGTCGATTTTCCTACACTAAGTTCCTCACTCTTTGAATTGTTCTCTCGTTCACAGCTTCCTAAGGCCGGCCAGAGCGAGGGTTTTCTTTCAAAGTCTTCCGCCCTTCTTCACGTGATCGAATTCATCTTGAAAAGATATCAAATGAATACACTTGATCACTAAGAAGGACTCCAAATCCTCGCTTTTTCACCTGCTTTTAGCGTGTGAAAATGTAGAATCTTAAGTTTACTGTAGAAATATTCATGATTTTTCACCAGCTGTTGACACAGGACTGAACTCAACAGACTGTACGACATGCAAGTTTAAACTTCCACTTGCGGAAACTTTGATAGCTTAAGGTTTATTGTTGCCAGGCGCATTGGTAGATTGTGACTTAATCCCACAATCACCAGAACGCTCCTGATGTTGGGAAGGACAAAGTTAAGGAGAGTGAGGGATTAAGTATTGGACATGGTCAATTTGGGAAACATTTCCAGAAAACGGGACTCTTCTACGGAGTGCTCATATGTAGACTTTGTGGTCAATCTCACGAGACTCCAAAGTACTCACTCCTTGAATGTGAAGTCCTGGAGAGAAGAAGAGATCACCTCTTCGGTCTACAACAATATCCCAAGATGGATGATCCCCTTGTATGAAGTAAGGTTCAGGATCTCACCAAGAGCACTATTTGGGGTGTGACACAAAAAGCCTATGGCTGAAGTGCGGGAGTTCTTCAAAACTCTCTCTAATACCTCCTCTGATACTATTACTACAACTAGATTATTGTACAACAATGGAGCAAAACATGTTGAATACCCCCGGTATAGGTAAGGACATTGGGGGTTGTAACCTGATAGCCATATGATGAAATGATGACACAAGATTTTGAAAACTGGTTCAAAAAGCGTCTGTTGGCAAAAAACTTGCGTCGTCATCATCACGATCATGGACAATGTCAGTTACCATTCGCGACTGCTAGTGAAAATTGCGACAATATACAGGGCATTGTATCGTTCATGAAATAACAGAAGCTTTCAGTATCAAACATTAGTCACTCGTGGACAAGAAGTGTTGCGTCTTCCCCTTCCGCTGCGAATAGTTCAGTTAAAACAAAACCTGTCTCTCTTCTGTAAGTGCTGGTCAACTGTTGCCGGATGGCACAGAATGAACAGACTCCCAGCTTCAATCATCGTGCGTTCGACATACATGCTTGACATAGATAACAACTAGGAGAATTTCTTGATTAGGTTTGCATTAGGTTAGTGTTATATATGAATTAATTGTGAATGCCAATATGAGCAGATTGCCGCCGTTACAATATTTTATTCGCCTAATAATCCCCATCAATTTATATTTAAAACTTACGGAGGACAACGCATAGGTTACATTATGTTTAACAAAAAATAATACATGTAACATGCGGCCACGCACAGTAGTTCGGCTCTCTCCGCCGTCACTCGGGACTTGCAGCAGGAGTTGCACTTCATTCCCGAGCTCCGTGTAAGGGCAAGTTATGATAGAGAGCTGAAGATCAGCGACTCTGTAGACGGAATGGCGTCAATGGACAAAGCATTAATTACATTATAAGAAAGCTATCATTACTCATATTACTTCAAGAAAATTAAATACTGCACTTTGCATATGGATAAACACTAACGCCGTCTGCTCAGAAGCAGCCTTTTGCAATCACCTGTTAGTACATCTTCGCTTGTTCTTATTTTTGATTGGCTAATACGTACGTTAGCGTCTTTCATTGGGAATGCCTGCATACATTAATGTGTTACGTCTTATTTTATTATGTTTACGTTTTAATTTTCATTGTGAATGGGATCTAAAGGTGTGTAGAATTAAACAGCAATGATTTACCACTCTGTGCTATTTTAGACATAAAGAAACAGTTGCCATTATGAAAGTGTATTATCAATAATTTAATTAGGAAAATGGCCGCAGTATAAAAATTGTTGCACTCATTTCTATGTAGAGTCCATGATTCAGGGAGGAAAATAATGTGGCAAACGATGGCCACCGAAGTCCATTTATGGCTTTTGAGGCAAGTATTAAAGGGAAGGGGGGGGGGGGCAAAATCACATTTTTGGTTTCTTACTATTGTAGCATTTGGTACTTACT
The DNA here is from genome assembly GCA_030762175.1 of Metallyticus violacea. NCBI lineage: Eukaryota > Metazoa > Arthropoda > Insecta > Mantodea > Metallyticidae > Metallyticus > Metallyticus violacea. The sequence goes on along the minus strand of CM060832.1, from coordinate 10,710,156 downwards.
GTTTATTCTGATATTATTTTCATTAATGTTCCTTGATCATAATTATTTTAATATATTAAGCTATATTTTTTATTTCGCGAGCACCTGTTCAGTTAAAAGTCCATATCTCATGAACTATTTTCTTTAGAATTTTATCCTTTGTTGTTTTACAATGAAAATTTTAGATTTTGTTTCTCTCAAAAAAAATTTTTGTAAAAATATATTTGGCTGCAATTATCGAAAAACTATTATTTTTGCACAAGTTTCCAAATTTTGTAGGATCTGTATAAGCTATCACTTTGAAACCTTTACCAATTAATGATGATATTATTGTGATGATGTAGACCTATTATGGTAGCGGTAGTACAAAATGTGACAAGGTAAAAAATTAAATGTTTGGGGAAAGGTTTAAAAAGTAAACTATTGAATATAATTTATAATTTGCTTCAGAGTAATGACAAAGCACTGAAAATAGATCAACAAATTTTATTTATGTGTATCTATATGCTGTAAAAGTTTCATAAAATTAGCTTTAATAGTTACTGATAAAATGGGAGCTGAAGTTGGTAAATTTAATATTACAAGGATAAATCATTCGTACTCCCCGTCGGGTTCGATCAGGACCGATGGATTTTTACGGACTTATACAACAAATCAACAAAATACTCCCTTTAAGAAAATTGTGGGTAAGCGGCTAGTGTTTGACTACAACACAAAGGCTGCCGGCTGGTGATTGAATGAACGCAGTCACTTTTTTTTTCTACCATGGAGACAAATGCTTTACATTTTCGATGCACAGGAAAACACTGCACTGTACCGCTGAAAGAGTTTAAAACTGGATCATACATTTACAATAATCATCAATCTGATGGTAGTGGATGCAGAGCCTGTGATAATAAGATCACGCACACGGCGGTCTTAAGTCGATATCGTCTGTGATGCTCTCTCCGCATTGCAGTTCGTTGTTATACCGCACTCCAGTGCGCTTCAGTTAACGTCGCGGAATGTACCCACATTTGTGTCCAAGTTTTAAATATGTGCTAATTTTATAATTGGGAAATGCTTTCAGCACTTATAGCATAGTTAACCTTTTGTTTCTCCAAAGTTATTTCTTGTATTAAAACCAAACTGTGTGTGATTACTACTGGAAGCATGCTCTATTCGACAAGTAAGATCAAATACAATTAAGTTTTTATATTTTTGTGCAAAAGTGGCCTAAATACTACTGGTGACCATATTTTTAAAACAAGAAACCGAGACATTTTAATATTTGTCTCGATTAAAAAGGGCTACAGAGGATGCTAAAATTGTTTTACCATAAATACCTAGGTCTGGATACTAATAATAAATAAATAAATACTATGTAACTTGTGATAGTACCAAACTAATCAATCCTTTAGAATTGTTGGTGGAGCATTCACGGATATTTTGCAAGTCTTTTTTATCACACAGCGTTTTGTAAAAGTTTACGCAAGGGTGAGTAGTTAACATTTTCTACAAACAGAATAAAACTGAAATACGAGCTGTTCGTTTTGAAGGGTTTAGCTCCAATAGAAATATAAACGCAGTTAGATTCCACATTAAAGGATTCTTCCTCGTCGTTTGTGGCAGTTAAAAATTGAACTGCTGAATTTAAGCGTGATCGTACATGAATTTAAGATGAGCATTCAGGGCGTCCCAAAACTGCTAGAACAAAACGAGATTGTAAACAAAAATTCACAATGTCGCACTCAATGATCGCTGATTGAAGATACGCGAGTTTTGCAGAACAATATAATAGATCGAATGAACATTGTTCAAGAGTGTTTAGATTTGTTTAAACGCAATCCCAGTGAGTTTCTCCGACGTTTCATAACAGTAGATGAAACATGGATGCCAGAGACGAAGGAGCAGTACAAACAGTGGATGGCAACAGGTGAAAGTGCACCAAAGAAAGCAAAAACGGTTCCATCTGCATGAAAAGTCATGACTACTGTTTTCTTGGATTTTCATGGTGTGGTGCTCATAAACTGCCCCCAGAGTGACAGAATCATCACCGGGGAGTATTACGCTTCACTATTGGACCAACTGAAGGATGCTATTCAGGCTAAAAATGTAGGTATACCCTGCCTAAAAGAAAGTTTTCTTTCATCACGATAATGCGCCTTCACACTGCATGATCTTTACTTCCAAGTGCTTCCACATCCGCCATATTCGCCCGATTTGGCTACCAGCGATTGTTTTTGTTCCCAAAGTTTAAGAAATGGCTGGATAGACGAAGATTCATATCAGACGATGAGGATGAAGCTGATACAGACGATTTGTTACACAGTTGGACAAATCTTATTTTACTAAGAGTACTAAAAATTAGCAAAGTCGTTGGGCTAGATGTATTGATTTCCAAGGTGATTATGTTGAGGGGAAAAATGTTTCTCTTATATCTTGTTATTTCTTGGTCATACTAAATGTTGAAATGAAATATAAAATAAGTGCTATTTTTTGGTTTCACCTTCTCATATTATATTAAAAATTCAAATTGAATGTAATTGTATGACCACCAAATGTTGTACGTAAATCTCTTGTTTATCTCCTTCACTGCTATATGAAAACCGACCGCGCGAAAGGGATGTTAATTGTTTGAAGTGTTGAATGCATGTCATTGTTTACAGAAAGTAATACTCTGCACCGCTGCCTCAACGCTGGACGGTCTTAACGACTAAAGTAAGCGTGTTTTTAATGTTGAAAACGGAACTTGTGCTGCCTTACTTCGCTAGTCCAGACGCTTCTGCGTTTCCTTGCTGTTGAAACTTCTGACAGTCTCACTGTGTAAACATCCACTCAGCTGAACCACTTGTCTTTTCCCGTTGCCAGCGAAAACACACAAAGGATGTTGATGTAGCTCTTCTTGTTAAACAGAACCCAATGTCCACGCGGCTCAGATGGTGGGGATTAGGGCCAAGGTCACTGGAGTACGGGGCATCTTCAGCTCAGACAAACTGGGAACGTTCGTTGCACTTGCGTGATTTTGTCTGATAAAAATAAACGAACTATTTTATTTTTTAAATTTTGCACCTATCTGCTTCTTACCGGAAGCAATAGAGATGGGGTACAGGGCGGTTGTTAGGTCAACTATGACGTACGGGGCAAAAAATTCGTGGTGGAAATATTCCGAGGAACACAATCAGGAGCAAACAGCTGCTACAAGTAAGGACGGGTTTACAGTAAATTGCGGAGGTCTTAAACAGTTTGGTATCTTTAACGGACGTGTAAATTTAAAAATAAGAACAATTAAGTACAGGTTAAAATACGGGGGGAGGGATATCATGCGCTTCTTCGAACAATTTGCCTGAGGGAACAAATAAGGGAAGGGTGGGATATGTGTTGAACATCAAAAATAAAGAAAGGCCTAGACAAATTTGGATTAGGGTATATTTGGTTAAGAGGACATTACGCCAATATCTGGAAAGTATTTAACAGGCGTTTACGAGACATAGATACACGAAATACTGAGACTAATTGCTCGCTTAACCTGCAGGTTCAAATAGGGGAGGGGGTATTATCAAGATGTCTGCGAGAGAGAAGAAAGAAGTGGTCTCTCATGGATCAGATTAGGGGCTTGGATAGGAAATAAAACGTAATGCTTTCGGGGAAAGACTTTTCATACTGTGCGAAGTAAGCGAAACTGGAGGCATATTCTGGCACAATGCAGGGAAACGGACATTTTAAAATGAGCATTTATCACCGCAATTTTTGGATTCTAACAGAAGTTTGAACATCTGCCTACAGGCGTTGGTGCATGAGTGGTACACACAAATCGGGAATATTTCTAGCGAAGACCCGACAAGGAAGGCAAATAGCCATAGAGAAGATAGAGGAGTTCGGGAAGTGATGAGTAAAACGTAGGGGGGCTCAAAGGAAAGGGTTCTATTCATGTTTGTATATACGCATATAAAATTATTCTTGAAAATGTGTAATGTAAGTACATCCAAGGTGCTATATATATATATATATATATATAACTACTACTCTAATATTACTGCTACCACCATTACTACTACTACTACTACTACTACTACTACTGCTACTACTACTATTACTATTACTACTATTGCTACTATTATTACTACTACTACTACTCTACTATTACTAGTACAATTACTACTACTATTACTACTACTACTACTGCTATTACTACTACTACTATTACTACTATTGCTACTATTATTACTACTACTACTCTACTATTACTAGTACAATTACTACTACTACTATTACTATTACTACTATTGCTACTATTATTACTACTACTACTCTACTATTACTAGTACAATTACTACTACTATTACTACTACTACTACTACTGCTATTACTACTACTACTACTACTACTACTACTACTATTACTACTACTACTACTACTCTACTATTACTAGTACAATTACTACTACTATTACTACTACTCTACTACTGCTATTACTACTACTACTACTGCTACTACTCTACTATTACTATTACTACTATTACTATTACTACTATTGCTACTATTATTACTACTACTACTCTACTATTACTAGTACAATTACTACTACTATTACTACTACTACTACTATTGCTATTACTACTACTGAGTTTTGTATCCCTTGAATTATTCTGCCCTTCTATTGATATACCTCTCCCAACATCGCTTGAGCTTCTGATATGCCTTTTTCGAGATTGTGCAAATTCTGTTTTTCTACTTAACTGAGTATAATCTTCGTTCTATCATCGTGGATTTCAGCTATGAAAACAGAAAAAGGTCGCAGGCGCTGAGTTGGGAGAGTGCATAGACTGGGAATGAACTCATTTTGTTTTTCGCACAAAAGTTCGGGCCTCTACCTTCGCACGTTTTCTCGGAGATTGTGAGGATATCTTTGCAATATCGAAGAAAACCGCTACCTGCACTTTGACATTTCATCTCACCTAATCAGCTTTTATGGGTTCTGGTGAAACATTTACAACTCATTGTGATAATTGATCTTTCATCTCAACATCGTAAACGTAACCCAAGAGCTGCTGACAGATCTCGACGCCGTTGTCTTTCTGTTCTTGTGTCAACAGCCGAGAGACAATCTTTGCTGCAACTGATGCATATCAAGCTTTTCTTGCCGGCACTTCATGACACGATCGCACAGAAATGTTGACAGACGATCTCATTAATTCTGGTTGACATCATTGATTAGCACACACTCAAAGTGTTCATCGCATAAGTTCGGGTTGATCTTTTTCTAGATTGACTGAGTGACCTTGGTCTTTAGAGGCGGTGCTTCGCCAGGTTTACGCCACTCCATTGATTCTCTTTGGACAAGGGATCACAGTACAGGACCATAGTTTTATCTCCTGTAACAATGATTTGCAGAACTTCTCTTTCGTTGCCACGGCAGAGCTCCAAAAATGCCTGACAACAGATGACTCGTTATTGCTTTTAACTGAAGAAAGAAATCTATGAATAATTCGGAGGACTGTTGTTATAGAAAGGCCCAACCTTGCTGCTATTTCTATAACTTTGAGCTGCCGGTCTTCCATAATTTCTCCTTCCACAAGAGCGATGTGTTCACGAGTGAACACCTCCAAGGACCGAGCTGCACGCTATTCGTCTTCAATGCTTTCTCGACCCATTCGAAAAAGTTTGGCCCATTCCTTTACGGTAGAATATGAGGGGGATGCTTCCCCATATACATCGTCCAATCGCTGTTTAATTTCATTTGGAGTAAGTCCTTCTTTTGTGAAAAACTTAATAACAACTCGATACTACATTTTGAACATGTAACAATCTTCTACACATAGCCTTCTTTATGCAATTATATCTGAACAACTGAACACAGCGGAGCGGAAGTTATAACTGCAATTATTTACTTAACAGATAAGGTATGACACCAGATAAATATTTTGTGAAGACTATTCTCCTTATCGGCGAGGCCGGAAATTTATGGATCTACCCTCTAGACTAGTAGTTTTACTGTGCTTGTTGAGATCTTGTAGCATTCCTTGAGGGTTGTCTGCTGGTATAGCGAAGTCGTCTGCGAATCTTAGATTCTTGAGTTTGTATCCATTTAAGTTAATTTTAAATCTGTTTCCCCATTTTATTTTACGGAATATTTTCTCTAATATGTTTATGAAAAATTAAGGGGAAATTGAGTGTCCTTGCCTAGAGCAGAGAAATTACATATTGAGTTTATAGAAATAGGGAGGAAGCAGTGAACTCGTGTGTCTACTACAAGGTGTCCATAGTTCAAAACTCTCATCTCTGGCCATTTCCCTTCTCACGGGCCAAGCCAGTGAAATTGTTCAACAATTTTCTTCCCCCAAAGCTTTTGATAATATAGCAATAGAGATTTTCCATCTTACCGCGCCAATAATATTTTAGCTGAAGCCAATAGCAGTCTAGGATTAACAACAGACAAACGTACAGCGTGGGAGAGTTTATCAGTGTTATTGTTGGGATATCGAGTAACATTCATATCAAAAGTTTGCTGCCTTTTTTTTATACCGGCTGAATATAAAATGAGCGTAGCAGTAATAGCATCGTTATAATAGATTAGTTAATTTATCTCTATTTTTTTAACAATAGAGAGAAAATTAAACTCTCAAACACTTTTTAAATTTCGAATTACTACTAATGATTTGATTTCTCTAATTTCAGAAACTACGTTTCTTATTGCACCTAAATTTGTTGCAAAAAATAAATATTGATGCCCTACGCGATTTTTAAATGTTGGATTTCTAATAAAACTTCCTTCTTAATAATCTGTTTCGCTTATTTTCAGAAAAAATTTGAATACTTTATTTTAATGATGTATGCCAAATTTCGTAACGAAACTCAGCATACGCCATTTAAATAAAGTAAGAAAAAATGTTTTTGAAAGTTGGGAAATCTGGCTAATAGGAGGGAGTCCCCTCCTATCTGAAAACCCAAATTTAAAGCGAAATTTAAAAATCGCTGTAGTATATACCATTTAAATAAAATAAGAAAATTTGTTTTTGAAAATTGTGGAAATCGGAACTCTATGAATAGGGATGTACCTGATAACCAAATAAAATATTCTCTAGCGTTTAATTTTCCCTCTATTGTTTTTAAAAAATGGCACAAATTAACGTAGCATATAAAATGTATTTATAACAATGTATATGTTTTATATTTAAAAAAAGCACTGTTATAAAGATAGAAAATATGAAATATTAATCTAATATGTGTTTGAGAAGTATGTTTGTATGTAAGAGCGTTCTGTAATAACCTTCAGAAAACGTTTACGTTACATGTTAATAACATTTAAATTAAATTTCAAAGCCACTGAAAATCGACGTAACTTTCGATTGTTTTTATTTGCTTAGTACATTGTAACGGTTATAAATAGTAACATGTTTTTGTTTTATTGAAACATATGAACATCATCTTAAATACACAATGTAACTCGAAACTTTCTGTTATTTCTCTCTATTTTAGTGAATGTAAAGATGATATCAAGGGCTCAGTTCATAAACATGGTTACATTTAAAAATGTTTAAAAATACCCACACAATATAGCTTTGTCTATCAGTGGTTATATATTTCAGTATGTCATTAAGCTTTGTGGTTTAATCTCAATAATAATAATAATAATAATAATAATAATAATAATATAATTCTAAAAATATGGTTTCTCTTTTGTGATAGTCATATATTGCAAGAGTTCTAATTTTGTTTCTCTAATACCATACAGAAATGTCATGACTTATTTCATTAATTAATACGGTTTAATTTGGATTTTATATTCATTTTTAATGTTATTCAACTCAGTGAGGAATTCGCTTAGTTTACGCAGCTCCTGCATGGCAGACTTTTTTAAAAGTTTATATGGCAGGTTATGACAGTGATCGATTCAAATGATGGTCAAATCTGACTGCAACATCAGCATAGACGCTAAAAGAATAATGCTTAAGGACACTTAGTAGAGACATAATGGCAATTTTTGTGTCGAATCTCAACAGAATACAAGCTCAGTTTCCTGAAAAACTATACTATTTATTCAAAATTAAAATTTAACACTTAATAAGCAATTATTTCTAAATTATAAACTGTCTTTTTAATTTTTTGGCATTCTTAATTGTGATTATCTTATAATTATTTTAATAAACCAGAAAAACACGAACTGTTAACATTTTTACTACTTTAGTGCACTTTTCACGTAAACTATTGATCTCAGTATCTTCAGATTTTAAAACGAGTTTGAAAATATTTTACTTACATTGCTGATGGAGTAATATATAATTAGAATCAAGCTCTTCTTCGAGCAGTCTGCAAGGGAAGGGTGGCATACGTCAAAAATAAAGAAAGGCTTAGACAAAATTGGATTAGGGTATATTTGGTTAAGGGGAGAGGACATTACACGAAATAGTTGAGAAATAGTTAACAGACGTTTGCGAGATAGAGATAGATAAAATATTGAGTCTCAAGGCGCAGAAAAAGTGTCGCTTAACCTGCAGGCTCAGATACTTTTGGTGTGGGTGAGGGGACATTATCCAAATATCTGTGGCAGAGAAGAAAGAAGTGGTCTCGCATGGCTCAGATAGGGGGCTTGGAAAGGAAACAAACTGTTAATGCTCTCGGGGAAAAGAATTTGCCCATTGTGCGGAGAAAGCGACACCTGGAGGTATATCTTGGCAGAATGCAGGGAAACGAAGATTTCATGAAATGAGCATTTATCCCAATTTCTGAATTACAATAGAAGTTTGAACATTTGCCGGGAAGTGTTGGTGCATGTGAGATACAAAATTTGGGAATATTTCTAGAGAAGACCCGACAAAGAAGGTTAATGGTTATAATGAAGAGGGGGGAGTTGGAGAGGGGGTGTGAGTAAATGGAAGGGGGGCTCAAGAGTAAGGTTCATTCATGTTTATTTATTTATATATAAAATTATTAATAGAAAACGTAAATATATCTGTATGTATGTATGTATGTATGTATGTATGTATGTATGTATGTATGTATGTATTCATGTATGTATGTATGTATTTATGTATTTATGTATGTATGTATGTATGTATGTATGTATGTATGTATGTATGTATTCATGTATGTATGTATGTATTTATGTATGTATGTATGTATGTATTTATGTATGTATGGCCCTTTTGATTCTTATAAGGACGACATTAGCTTGTACCCCCGTAAGGCCCATTATTTGAATGTGTTCTAAAACGTACAATAAAACGTCCATTACTACTAATTTAATTTTGGAAAATATTTCCAAATACTGTCATTTTATGCAAATTTGAAACTATATATATATTTTTTTTTTCACAACACGCATGCATGCATAAGTTAAAAGTTTTACTAGCTACATACAGTAATATGTTATGCACATGTACAAAATAACTCTTAGCTTTTATGTTTCATATCTTTTAAGAAAAGTGCTCCTAAACTTTAAAATATGCAAGTTACGACAAATGACAAATGGCGTTGTGTAACAGCATGGTGGCGAAATTTAAACTATGTTAATTCCTCAAATAAACAAAAATTATATTTGGGTATAAACTGCAGACTATAAATAAATCAGAAAACTAATTGTTGCAAATCTGAAAGACTGGAAAAAAGGGGTGGGTGGCAGCCAGATCACCATATTTTGAAATTCATTTAAATGCCGCAAACACATAAAAACTATAAATGGTCATAATCTATAGAAACTATAGAATTTCATATGTCTTTAACAACATGGATATCGTTTAACCTTTCAAACCAGCTTCCTATTGCAACGTAATAATAAATGTGTCATTTCTAGAAACACTTTTTGTATAGTTACAAATGCAACATCGTCCTAGCTGTCGCAAACCTGTTCTATACATGAAGGAAATCAAATAAAGATTTAATGTGAATAGAAAACAATTGTGTAATTAATTTTGCATTTAATACCAGGCTAAGTTTATTGGTTACCACTTTCTAACCGACAGTTCACTTTCGAATTGAGTTTATTACCCCGTTCTACGACTGTAAGGTAAAGAAAACTGGTCATTAATGGAGATACAAACAACATCGTTAATCTATAAACTGCATTTAAACGCGGCCATAAAACAAATGCAAGGAGAACAATGGCGATATAAAGGTGTTATCAGATAAAGTAAAGAGCAGGAAACTATTCCATAAAAGATGCATGGTCTGAAAACAGAAAAAGAAAGGGGGAAAAAAAAAGGACTTGGAGAGTTGATTTTTTTTTAATAGTGTTTAACGTCCGTTTTTTTACTACAGAGGCACCACAGGCGGTGGACACTGATGATACATGAAATGAAATGATATATTAGGAAAGGATTGTTTTTAAGGAAGGAAAAGTTCCTGGCCTAAGTTTAGGGTACCTCCCCGGCATTTGCCAGTTATGACTGAGGAAAATGTGGAAAAAACCTCAATCAGAGAGGACGGTCCGTGGAAATCGAACCCCAGACCTCCCGCTCACGAATCCGTGCCTTAACGACCTCGGCCATCCGTGGCAGTACATTGAATTTGCAAAAGTGAAAGACACAAGGGTGAAATTTTCTTGAATCAAAGTGCACGCTTGAAGACTTATCCAGTGTTTTCGTCTATCTTAAGGATGGATATTAACAGTGGCGAAGTGTGGTTTTTTATGTAAATTAGGTTAAGACATGGGATGCCAAAATGGATGCAAAATCTAATCTAAAAAATGAGTTTATAAGTTATAATTTTTTTTTCATGTACAGATTTACGGCATTGTGATTTTCATTAATATAATTGATCATTTAATTTTTTAAGTGTAACCTTTAGATCCAAGCTAAGGATTAAATTCGAAAAATCGCCAAACGGATGGAAGAGGTTCTTAAGGCGCGGACTCGTAAGCGGGAAGTCTGGGGTTCGAATCCTGCCTGAGGTTTTTTCCAGGTTTTCCTCAGTCCTCACAAATGGCAAATGCCGGGGAGGTACCCTAGACTTAGGCCTGGAACGTTACCTTCCTTAAAAAAGAATGCTTTCCCAATACATCATTTAATTTCATGTATGATCAGTTCACCACCTGTGGTCCTCGGTAGTAAAAACGGGCGTTAAACGCTATTAAAAAAAATAATTCGAATACTTAACCCCACAATTCTTCATAGTATTCTCTATCTCATCCCAACACAGTTGTACACGGTGTAACCACTTGTCAAAAACACTACGGTGCTCGGATTGAGGTATTGTCAATAGAGCTAATTTAGTGCTTGAGCAAGGCCCTGCACTCGTTTAAAAAGTTTTCCAGCAATGAAATTGAAATATTTCAGAATTGCATGCAAGGAGACATGGGCTGTTTATACCGTTGTAGAGTCCTGTCGGAAAGTCGCGAACCTACGTCCCCTCACAGTTAATTCACAGGTTGCAAAATATTCTGCACAAACCTACCGCAATTGTTTAGGCAAACCACACTCCTATCTTTTAATCTTGCAGGGGTTCCTCGTGAAGTAGGTCAGGTTTTTCTGAACTACAGTATTGCTTATTTTTTAATTAACATACCCCTTAGCTGTAACCAAGATTCGATTGATTGATTGATTGATTTATTTATTTATTTATTTATGGACGCTCTTTAACAGCTCAGGTCATCAGCGTCCCATTCAACTCAGGGCGTGAAACGGCCGATAAATTTTGCTCAGAGGCCTCTCTTTCAGGCTTGAGGTTCTTTTTCGTGCCGTAAATGTACGACACTGGACCCACGGCTTTACTTCCCTTCCGAAGGAAGCCATACTTAGGATTTTTACGCCCGAAAAAATCCATCGGTCCTGGCCGGGTTCGAACCCGCGATCTTGGGTTTAGGAGGCAAGTATGTTCACCACTACACCACCAGGACCTACTAACCAAGATTCGTCCGTAAATAAAATTAGACCATGATAAATTTCTCCGTCATGCACACTATTCAAAATTCATTCACAAAATCTACTCCTGAATGCAGGGTCACCCGGTTTAATTTCTTGCACTACAGAACTTTCATGGCGTTTTAACTTTAGTACCTTTGTACCCATCCGAACAGAGGGACAGGAAATTCCCGTTTTCTGAGAAAAACGCCGAGGTGATTATTTAGGGGAACGTTCCAGATCATGCCGTGTTACATAGCGTTTCTTCTGTAGTACTGTGTATGGCCAAGTAAGCTTTTTATCAAGAATATTCCCGCTTCACGCAATTTATTTACCAATCTGTGAATCAAACTTGGAAGTTGAAAATCAGGGACACTCTCTTGAAACAATTTCCGTACATCACGAGTCGATTCTATACGCACGTACGGATCGTAAGGAAATATTCTTTGGGGAACACAATATCTGAATTGAGCCATATTAACGTAATTAATTATGTCCTTTAATGAATACTAAATATATTGCCACACAACACGCAAGAACACGTCCGCACGTATCTAGAGTTGAACTTGTACTGACCTCCCCTCCGGTTTCCAAGCGCGGGAACGAGACGAGAACTATAGAGCTCGGTCAAATGCAGAAATCTGTATGTGGAATGGTCCGTGAAGGAAAAATCAGCAAGTAGAAACGGTAGCGGTATATAACTGTTGAAGAACAATATTTTGAACGAACAATAGTATAATCTATTTAAGGCGAAGATTTTGACTTAGCAGGTTGGTTTCCAATTTCAAATTGCTCTTTAAGACTCTAAATGACCGTCAATCATTGGGCATTATTATTTCTTAATGTTTTGTATTCGTTTCTAATTATTTTAATAACTTTATCATTTACAAATTTTAATAATACAGAGCAATAGAATAATCTTGATTGTTTACTATCGTCTGAAATACAAAGAGATATAAGCTAGTTGTTTCGCTAGAGTTATTAGCCTTGAAAAGAGCATTCATTATTTTTTATGGTATGATCAAATCACAAGCTGCCTGCGTTCGATGAAGCCGCACAGTTTAAAAGTCTGCAGAATATATTCATTGCGTCAAATAGTTGCAAATTGAAGGCGATATAATAACTTACACCGCCTTGCGTCTTTGAAACACTAACCTCAAATTGGGTTAGATTAGTTAAACGGCGAATTCCTCTGATGGAGAAGCATACGGCACGGGCGGACGGTGCTGTAGAAGAATAGCACAGGATGTGTTGGAACCTCGTGCACTGCGACAAAGTACCGAGTTTCTACCAGTGTTTCCCAAACTGTGGATCGCGAGGTTCCCAAAATCATGCAAGAGTGTCGCCAAAATTGTTCTCTAATGGAGGATTATTGTTGTTGTATTATTTATGCCTGGAATGTCGTATTTAGTATTTACTATTATATAAGTGGGATATTTCTTTAGTATGACATACAGAAGAAACTTAAACAACCTGTTTAAATAGCAAGTGCTGGTAGGATACCGTCCATCTTTGGACGAAAGTGCCAAGAATAAAATGTTTATGGGACTTGGAAAACTTCAGAGAATATTTCCAATAATATCTCGAAGTAAAGATGTATGCTCGAGTAGGATTGTCTGGTTGCTAATGATAAACAGAGCTTGCAATCACTAATGTTGCTATCTTACTGTTAAAAACAAAACTCGCTCATTAATAAAAGCAGAAAGCAGTAAATCACAAAGTGATCAAAGATCCTTGGACATCACTCAATCACAGTAGAAAAAGAACATTCCTCATAGAACATATGACTTGTCAAAGTGTATCTAGTAAGTTCCTTCTGCCAATTTCTGCAGAGATTCGCGCTGTTTTACTTTTGACTCTTGTTAATCAAAATGTTTCATTTAATTATCTGCTCCACAGCGATAGACACAAGCCAGCTTTAACGATATTGAACTATACAGTGAATGGGAAACTGTAATGTAACAATGTAAAACAAAGGAAATAAGTGATAAGGCAACTTTTAGCATAAAAGTTGTGATTTTTTTAACCTAACCTAACCTAAATTTGCAACGTACACGAAATAAAAGTAAAATTGAAACCTAGGCTTTGTCCTTTCTAAAATAGGTAGCATTTATCACAGTAAGAAACGTTTAGACAAACTATAAAGATTAAAAGAAAAAAGAAGTTATATCCCGAAATCAGGAATTTTGGAACACACATAAAGGAGTTTCTGGAAATGTCCATTAATTTTCAACTACAAAAAAAAATCTAAACTATTTGTCATCAGGCGGTAAATAAACCAATCAAAAAAAATTCTACGCTATTCACTTTCAAGGCAACAAGGCGTGGTTAAAGTACTTGCTAGTCAAGCATCACTCTCTGATAACTTCAGCACAACTTCAGCTTAAGTCGACCAACATTCGACATAGAAGGCACGCAGTTTCACTTAACAAGATTTGAGTTATTGCTGGCGACAGTTGTGTTCGCATCGGCAACATAAGCGACGAAGTTCACCATCAATCACTAAAACACTCCAAAGTTAATAAATTGCAATTCCATCGTATGTCGTGTCGAGTGTTCTTTCACGTCTCGTTAATTCCCGTCTGATCCCCGTTGAGCTCCAGCAAGGAAAAACAGCGATAGAGGGAGTATCCGAGAAAGCGCTGGCGATCGACGGGAAACCCTTACATCATCAACCTCAATCTCTACAAACTTTGGTTTGGTGACGGGTCACTCCAAATCAACCTAATTAATCGCCCGTCACCAACGACACTCCCTCAAACTTTGTCGTCTAACATGGGGCCATCCTAATACAGCCCAAACCTACCTCCTCAAGTGGCACGAAATTTCTTGGGCCGAAGACCCCTGGACACATCCAGAACAGGATTTTCTTCTTTGGTGAAGGTGGTGACAACATGACTCGTCATCAGAGAAATGTCCGGATCTTCATTATGCATTTCGAGTGGTCAACAACAGATTTCTATACTTTTGCCAGGTGTCAAGTCCCATCTCAATTTGCACCCACCTTTTTGTATATTCAAAGCTTCGTGAATAATGGTGTCCAAGATTGATGGCCGAGTACTGTCTGACATTCCAGCCATCAAAGGTTGTGCACCTATCAATTCAGACACAACCTGAATGTTACTGGGAGACCGCGTTGTTATGGAAGATCAATATACATTTATATTTTTGTATGCAGAGTTCCTGCCCCTTGCAAACCCATTCATCCAGTTAGGAACTTCTTGACCACATACCGTAGTTAAACGTTTGTGAATTTCCGCAGTTTTCACGCCTTCGTTCCGTCGGTCCTGGTGGTGTAGTGGTTACCAAACTTGCCTCCTAAACCCAAGATCGCGGGTTCGAACCCGGCCAGGACTGATGGATTTTTTCGGGGCGTAAAAATCCTCGGTATGGCTTCCTTCGGAAGGGAAGTAAAGCCATGGGTCCCGTGTCGTACATTTACGGCACGATAAAGAACCTCAAGCCTAAAAGAGAGGCCTCTGAGCTAAATTAGTCGGCCGTTTCACGCCCTGAGTTGAATGGGACGCTGTTGGCCTGAGATGTTAAATAGCGTCCATAAATAAATCAATCCACCATCGACGTCGATACACTTCTGAGTACGTTGAACTACTGATTGAGTAACGTTTGTGAAAGTGTCCTCAGCGATTGCAACACGTGCCATTTCAATTTCTTCCCGAAGTGCTGTCAGTGTAGCTGGTTTTCTACGGTATACAACATCTTTAAGAGTTCCTCATAGGTAGAAGTCCAATGGAGTTAGATCCAGAGAACGCGGTGGAAACTCAATCGGACCTCTTCGTCCTATCCAGTGCTTTGGAAGATTATCATCAAGGTACCCACGTATATCTCGATGGTAATATATATGAGTCACATTTGTTTACAGAACATCATATTACACATTACTGTTGTTTTTCGGTCAACTTTGAAATATATTAAATAGATATCTAATGTGAAAGTGTGTATACATTTTTTGGTACCCTCGGTATATTAACAAAACATCCGATGTGTTTCATTATATTTATTTTCTTAATTATTTAAAAAGTTTGTAGCCAGTTAGTTTTACCATGAGCACACCCAATATTTTTAAAAAGTTGTTTTGCGCAAGGCCCAATTCACTGTACTCAGAAAAGACGTACAGTGTGCGCGCACTGTCCCCGGATAACACTCGACGATCGCGTGAGACCTGTATCAACACTCGAGGGTGTGAGTAGAGTATGTTCGGAGCTCTCTAATCTCTAAGACTAATCCGCCAATTACTTCACCACATTGTAAAATCGATTCACAGCCATGACACTTTATGTGCATGTGTTGGACTTTCTCCTGGCCCAGAAAGCCGATTGTTTTCTTCTTTTTGTTCGGTTTACGTCGCGCAGGTGAGAGCAAGTGGCCTGAAGCAGCGTTTGTCTCCTGCACTGGCTGAAGGGACGTAAAATAGCTGCAGGTTTCAGACTCGTTTCGCTAAAAACTCTTCTCTGGATGACACCACTGTTCCCTAGCACGTCTGACACTTAACATTGTATGCTTTTCATGTTTTCTTTATTTGTTTCTCTAAGAGACATTAACATTATATAATGTGTGATTATCATAAAGAAAAAGTGCTCTCATATGCTATGACTAGCTGTATAAGCATCTGTATTACCTGTATGTAATACACCTCCACGGGTGGCCGCGGTCGTTAAGGCACGGACACGTGAGCGTGAGGTCTGGGGCTCGATTCCCATCAGGACCGTCCTCCGTGACTGAGTTTTTTTTTTTTCAGATTTTTCTCAGTTCTCATAAATAGAAAATGCCGGGGAGGTACCGTAAACTTAGACCTAAAACGTTTCGTTTCTTTAAGCATTTTTTTCTCTGTTTATAATTTCATCTCATGTATCATCAGTGTCCACCGCCTGTGATGTCTCAGTAGTCCAAATGGGAGTTAAACAATTAAAAAATAATATAAAATCATCAATAAGAGAAAATTTCTTGAAAAAAAAAATAAAACCTTTATTCTTCAATTTTAACAGCGCATATTATACCGTTTTTAGTGCTCATGTATCCAACTTTTGTTTATCAGACTTTCTTTTTAATAGGCAGCGGATACTGATGATACATGAGATGAAATGATAAACTAGGAAACGTTTCAGGCCTAGGTTTAGGGTACCTCCTCGAAAATTTACAATTACAAACAAGAAGAAAAGATTAAAGGGTATTGAAGATCCACGGGAATGAGCGGCGGGAGGAGATGGAGGATGGAGAAGTGGTGTCCGGAGAGGAGGAGCAGAGCGCAAGAAAGGGTGTAATCACGGGTCCAGGAGGATCAAGAGAGATGGAAGAACGTTTGGAGAGTGATATGGTGAAAGCGAGGTAATAGTGTTTAATTAGTTAAAGAGTTGGGATAAATAAATGAAATGAGTAGGAAAGATTAATGGCGAATAATGAACTTTAAATGAGGTAAGTTGTTAAAAAGAAAGTGATTAGTATGAATGAGAGAAGTTAAAAGAGACTTGAAAGATAATGTATCTAATGTTTAAATGTTGAGTGTAAATTTAAGAGAGAATCCTGTAAAAGTACCGGATGCCAGTACATACCGCTGGTAACCAGTATAATGTAACAAAGTAGGATAGAATAGTTATAGTTCTTACTGGCTCCCAGTAATTTTGTAGATTTTGGAATATTAAATTGGGAAGTAGTTTAGTAAATTTATATTTTGGTTTATTTTAATTAATTTTGAATCGTTTTTTAATATTTTACTATATTGTTTTAATCTAGTTATTACGAAAATCTGTAAAATAATGTAGTAACAGATAATTGTGTTGCATAGTTTATAATAATAAATGGAAATTTTGATATACATACCCGGTACCAGGGTGGCGAATACAGATTTTATTTGTTTATTTATTTATCTCCTCGGCATTTGCCGTTCATGAGGAGCTTCTGAGAAAAAAAAACAGCTAAGGAGGACGGTCCTGGTGGGAATCGAACGCCAGACCTGCCACTCATGAGTGCACGTCTTAACGACCTCGGCCACCCGTGGCGGTATCAGGTATTAGTATCAAAGAATGCTCATACTTATAGAGGTAAACATATACGTTTAAAACAAACCTTTCAGGGGCTTAAGCCCCGCTCTACATTGGCTGTGGTATTAGCTTCTGAACCAGACGCGTGATCGAAAACAACAAAGATAAACTTGTGAAGAGTCACACGTGCACACTTCTGACAGTCTGTTGTTGTTGTTTGTGTTTTATTTTTATTCATATGACGGGAAACAAACAACCAGAGCGCAGAACGAATATCTGCCCGGTTACCATAGAAACAAACCGCGTTATTACACTCTAGGGAATACATATTTAAATTATTGTTTAACTTGTGTCTCTCTGTATGTAAAGCTAGGTTTTTCATCATACAAACAAGTTACTGTCTAGAGCATATATTTAAGAGTCAGAGTGCATGACATCAGAGAGAGGGGGTTAGAGTTTGTGACTGCATGCCAGAAAACTACGGTTACTTACATCGGAACGCTAGGCAGAATTCAAGGTTAGCTACACTGCATGGTTGATGCAAAGGCAACTTCGCATCCACAGTATAAAACGTTTATATTTATCAGAATTGGGTTGCTGGAACTTTGTATCTTTGTCGGGTGTTTTTAAATACAGTAAACTTTCTGTTAAATATCTTTTTAACTTTACACACACACACACATAAGTGAGTGAATATACCCAGGACCCGTATCCAAGAGACACATCGACATCCAATGATGACATAGGTACAGCCAGAATTAATACATATTCATGAAAATCGACGCCTGCCTGTTCGAGAAATTGCCGAAGAGTGTAATATTTCTGTAGGATCGTGTCATGAAATTGTTTGGTATGCATTGTTACATATGAACAGTTTGTCAACCGCGTCCCGAACTTTCAGAAAGTGTTAATGAGAATGCAACTTTAATGAACTGGTGATGAAAATCGGTCACGAAGTTAAGACAAAAGTCCAATCATCAGAATGGTTGGAAAAATCTTCACCAAGATGCTAAAATCCCGTCAGGTCAGGTCAAACTTCAAAGTGTTCTTGACAGTTTTCTTCCGCATTCAGGATGTTATTTATCACGAATTTCTGCCGCAGGAGCAGATCGTGAATTGCTTGTGTTATCAAGTTGTCCTCAAACATCCGTGAGAAAACGTGAGAATAAAACAGTTTTACGTAAACTAAGCGAATTCCGCAGCAAGTTGAACTTGTGAAGGTTAATACGGAGCGCTAGAGCAGAGAAGATACATATTCAGTTTACAGAAATTGGGAGGAAGCAGTGACTCGTGCGTCTGCTACCAGGAGTCAGTCCACAAATCAAAACACTTGCCTTCTCTTGTAGAAGACATCGAGTAACGGTCATATCAAAACTTTGCCGCCTCTTTCGATACCGACTGGGTGTATTACGAACATGGTAGTAATAGATTAATATTTCACTATTGCTGTTTTCGTCATCAAGCTTTGGATAAAAATAAAACATTTGCATCGTTAAAATTATGAGTAAATGCCTCTTTAAAAAAAAATGGGAAAATTTTGAACTTTTAACTATTTAAATTTCAGTTTTCAGGTACACCCCTACTCCAAATGATCCGCTTGCCCTAATTTTCAGAAACTAATGTTTCCTATTTTATTTCAATGGTATATACCGAGTTTTGTCGTGAAAAAAAAAATTGCTGATGCTAGAGCGATTTTTAAACTTTGGGTTTCAGGTAAATCCCCGGTCCTAACAATCTGATTTTGCTTATTTTCAGAAACTATTTTTATTATTTTATTTCAAAGGTATATACCTAGTTTTGTTGAGAAAAAAAATTGCGGCCGCTAGAGCGATTTTTTAAATTTTCGTTTTAGGTTAACCCTCCATTCTTTAAATTTCAGTTTTTACATATACACCCACTCCTAATGGTTCGATTTCATTTATTTTCAGAAAGTATTTTATTTTATTTAAATGGTATATACCGAGTTGTGTTGCAAAAAAAAAAAAGGGTAACAAAAAATTTTATGCTGCTAGAGCGAATTTTAATTTTTGGGTTCCAGGTAAAACCCCACTCATAATAGTCTAATTTCTCTGTTTTTTTCAAAAAGTATTTTTCTTATTTTATTTTAATGGCATATACTGAGTTTTATTGAGAAAAAACAAAAACTCCGGTTGTTAGAGCGCTAACACACACACACACACACAGTCACTTTCGGTGCCTAATAAGTAGAATCGACGGAGATTTGAAGGAATTGTTCAAAAATCTTTTCATGGGCACAACCGCAATAGAATTCGCTAAAAGCATGGAGAGACAAATGATGGATCCTACACCACGATAACGCATCAACGCATTAGCCATTTCTTGTTTGTGACTTTTGGGTGAAAAATAATGTTACTGTTCTTCTCAAACTCCACAATACCCTGACTTAGAACCTGCGGCCTTTTTTGTTTATTTATTTATTTCCAAAGCAGCAATCTGCGATGAAAGACTCTCATTAGACTCAGTGAGGGAATAAAGTGCATTCACAGAAGAAACTTGGTGCAATCTGGAAAAACGTGTATCAGGCTGACTGCTTTCAGAAGCTCAAACGGCGTTGCGAGAGGGGAAGTTGGCAAAGCTCTGCAAGATGCAGGTAAAGTACAACCTGAAATTATAACTTAAAACGAAGAGCAAGAACAAGGTAGTTGGAACTTAAGAGTTTTGTTCGGAGAACGCATGCATCGCATTCTCCGCCACTGATGCTCTTTTCAAGAGATGTTTTTATCGACTTCTCTATGTAATTTTGTTCTTTCTGTTTCTTATACCCTCCTTTGTTTACTACGCAGCGCGCTTTGAAGTTCACGTCTCTGATCTGCGCATGCTCTGTAAAATATTTCCAGGACAAGGAAACTTTTCACTGCCTACCTTACATTGCAACGCATTAAACTGTAAGACTCAAGACACTTATGTGCAGGAATCAGTAGAGAATATTTTAATTTCGAATTCTCTGTTGTTACAACTAAGCGGGACGGCTCGGGTGATTACTGTTGGATTTTTTTTTTTAATGATTTATTTATGGACGCTCTTTAACAGCTCAGGTCAACAGCGTTCCATTCAACTCAGGGCGTGAAACGGCCGACAAATTTTGCTCAGAGGCCTCTCTTTCAGGCTTGAGGTTCTTTTTCGTGCCGTAAATGTACGACACGGGATCCACGGCTTTACTTCCCTTCCGAAGGAAACCATACTTAGGATTTTAACGCCCCGAAAAAATCCATCGGTCCTGGCCGGGTTCGAACTCGCGATCTTGGGTTTAGGAGGCAAGTATGGTAACCAGTACACCACCAGGACCGACGACTGTTGGAATGAATTGTGTTTAACGCCCCTTTTTATTACTGAGGCACCACAGGCGGTGGACACTGGTGATACATGAAATGAAATGATATATTGAGAAAGGATTTATTTTTAAGGAAGGAAACGTTTCAGGCCTAAGTTTAGGGTACCTTCCCGGCATTTGCCATTAATGAGGACTGAGGAAAACGTGAGAAAAACCTCAGTCAGGGAGGACTGTCCTGGCGGGATTCGAACCCCATACCTCCCGCTCACGAGTCTGCGCCTTAACGTATAGGAGGTTCGTGTTTAATTCTCGGGACCCGCAATAACGAACATATTCTGAACAACTACAACAACAACTAGCGGAAAACCTTCTGCCAGCTCCTTCTGGTGGGAAACAAAAATGCATCTAGTTTGCAAGAGGGTTGTTCAATAAAGACGGAGACTGTGTTTTTAAAGTACCAAAAAAGTGATCGAAAAGTGAAACACCTCTCGGCTGTTTCTTATACTACGAGGGGAGATTGGAAAGTAATGTCTCCGTGGCCACAACCATCCTATTTTCACAACTATAGTTGTATCTGAAAGCCGCACTCTCCTCCATGTATTGCATTAGTTTCCTTTGTTCCCAGATGTCGTTGATGTGACTGTGCGAAGGTAGTCTTTTAATTGAGGGCTTGTATGAATGGTTGGACGAAACAGTATCTGGCGACCCACATTAAGATAAGGTTGCGCGTCGAAGCATCATTGAGTATCTGACACTTGAGGGCTCCAGGCGTGCTTGATCAAGCCCGTAGTCGCCGTGTTGACGAAATGATCCGCGGTTACTGTCGGTTCTGAACATTTCCCAAGAAAGAGTGCACGTTATCGTGACCGAGGTCCTGGAATGTTGCAAGGTGTGTGGATGCTGACGCAGGAGGAAGCAAGTTCACCAAGACCTGCAGGCCCGTATGAGTCTGCACATTCTCATGGGCGCATCATTTAAACCCCAAGTGCAAACAACCGCCATAGCACATCGTCAAGGTAAGCCACAGTGACCACTTTTTGGGATTTCTAAAGTGTATGACTTTAAGGAACAAGGGACCATGATAAACTGCAACGCTATGTGGCAACATTGAAGAAGCTCCACGTCCGGAAGGATTCGGGATCTATTCCGCACCACGACAATGCTCGCCCACACCGACGTTGCATTTCACGGAGGTTCTATCACACCCGCCGTAAAGCCCCGATATTGCACCTTGCGGACTTTCACCTCTTCCCGAAGATGAACGAGCACCTTAAGGAGCTTCACTTTCGTTCTGAAGACGAGGTGAAAGCTGCCATTAGAGCCTGTGTGCCCGACTAGTCACGCGCTAGCGCAGAAACGGGGATGGGAACTATGGCGAAAAGGAACAGATACATGTGCGGTGGAATCCCCCGAGATCAGGGGAAAACACAGAGGTCTGTGCAGCTCGGTGGTTTTTTCCATTTAGGACGGCACCTACAGTCTGAACCGACCCGCCGTTCGGCCGTAGGCGATCTCGTCGTCCAAGCCCGCTAAGAGAACTTAGCTACCAGGTGCTCACTGATGGATAGGTCACGTCTAGTATAGACCTACTCAATTTAAGAGATGAGTACCCCGGCATTAAGGTAGCCGCACCCTCCCCACGACAAACAGTGATTCAGGATTCACCTTACCCCAAGGTACACGTCTTTGGGACACATTGCCGCCGCGGATACTCAGTGAGTTACGGGACCACTGCCACGCCGAGTCCAACCCTACCGGACAACTCCCCAACGGGAGGAACTCGAATGAGTCGCGGCCCGACTGCTTCTAGTAACGTCAGAAGTACCTGGGGTACTCAGAGTACGCAGAGCCCGCACCAGGAGCATCTGAAGAGCAACGACCAAAGTCGCGCCACCCCTCCCTTTTGAAAATGTTTAACAAATAAGAGGGTTGTAGTCATGGAGGCATTACCCTCGACTGCTACCAGGCGTTACGTTTCTCCAAGCTCAACCATTCACCGTCAGCAGTGTCTTGAACTTGGCTATAGCTCTAAAGTTTACGATGACAGAAATGCGCTACGTAATCAAGTTTTGTATTCTATTGAAGAAGACTGCTGCATTAACGCTTGAAGATCTTCGCAGAGCTTATGGTGAGTCTAGAAATGTCTCGTCCTGCATGCTTCCGTTGACATGAAGACTTTGAAGAGAGCTGTAAGCGGCAAGGAGGGGAGGAAGCCCCAATCACCATCTTTACCGAGATCGCTGTCAACATGTGGGACCGTTACGGAATTTGCAACAATGCTTGACGTATCAGTTGGAAGTGGAATTTTGAACATGTCACAAGCTGACTCCTGTTCAAAAATAAATAAATAAAGTGACACCATTCGCCAGGAAAGTGATGTTCACACGCTTCTGAAATACTACTCACCACATTCCGGCTTCAAGGATAAATCGTAAATGCCGACTCCTAGTATAACATCCTCAAGAAACTTCGTAAAGTCATTCAACGAAAGCGACCAAAAATGTGTTGCTATTGCATGACAACGCACGTCCTCATACTGCCAACAAGACAATGCAAACGCTGCGAAATTTTCAATGTGAAGTCTTTGAGCATCTTCCGTAAAGCCTCGATCTTGCTCCAAGCATCTTACTTTTGTTCTGTCCTTTTAAACATCGTCTTTCGATGATGAAGCTGTAGAAAGGGAAGTCACCGCCTGGTTCTGACAGCAGCTCAAAGGATTTTTTCCTACTGAATTTCAGGAGCTTGTGTAACCCACGGACAAGTGTCTCAATGTACAGGGAGATTGTTGAGAAATTCAGATCAATATTCTTATTAAAGTGTACAGTATGAAATACTTCAACTGCAGGCGCAGCTATAAGCTGTTCACAGAGCATGTTCTAGCGCCTATTGTGCGTATATCAGTGAACGAAAAATATTCTTCTCTGACACCTTCCGCTCTGTCAGAATTAATGAAGAGAGTAATTCAAGAAGTGTATAGTACGGGACAAGTCTTGATAGCCTTTTGCCCTGAAAGAGCGTTACTGTTTATGCTACCTTGATATGATAGGCGCTCAGGTAAACAACTTGTAACACCTGTGCAATCTCTTTCAGTATGCTATCAGAGATCGGGTCTAAAGTAAAAGTAAATTATTTATTAATTAAGACACCTCAGATATTTTAATACGAAAAACAAGCAACATTCATGATTTCTGCTTAATCTTTGATATATAAAAGTGACAAAGTGGAGAATTTTTAGTATGCCGTTGCTGTGGTTACTCTTTAGACGACAGCGATAATACTACACACTCGGAACTCGGTGGGATGGGGTGAGGTTATTAAGATTTGTACTGCACTTTACCATACCTGATAAGCAGTTAACAGTTTGTAAAATATATTTCATTAAAACCCCAAATTAAATGTTGAGTATCTTGCGTTTGGCGGCGGCACAAAATAAATCCGGGTTTTATTTGATCGAAGTTCGGATAAATGTGTAATTGTACTTTAGCTGTTTATATGTAATTATTAGATTGAACTGTCTTTAATTTGGTTGAAATGTATTTAATTAGACTGACAGACATTTAATTGTGTTTAAATATATATATAATTTGGTTGATATGAATTTCATTAGTTTGCATTGCATTTAACAAGCTGGTATGTATTTGATTTGGTCTATGTATATTTAATTAGGTTAAAATGAATAAAATTATGTTGATATGCATTTAACTAGATTGAAATTTATTTAATTTGGTTGAAATTTATGAAATTACGTTGTCAAATAATTAATTAGATTGAAATGCATTTGAATTAAGATCAAAACATTTACTCAGATTGAAATGTATTTTATAATGTCAAACATGTATTTAAACAGGCTATAGTTTATTTAATAATATTGACATATTTCATTATGTTGTATTAGATTAAAATGTGTTTAATAAGTTTGAAATTTAATAAATCATATTGAAAATCAATCGATTAGATCGAATTGTATTTAATTAGAATGAAATGTATTTCGTTATATTGGCAGATATTTAATTAGGTTTAAATGTATATAATTAGGTTGATCTGTATTTAATTAGATTAAATGCATTTAGTTCGGTTGATATGCATTTAATTTCGTTGAAATACATTAAATTAAGTTGACATGTTTTAATTATACTGAAATATGTTTTAATTAGGTTGAAAAAGTTTAATTAGATTGAAATGTATTTAATTAGGTTACATTTTTAATCAGTTTCAAATATATTTAATTAGGTTAAACGTGTATTTAATTAGATTGGCAGATATTTAATTAGGTAAACATGTACATAACTAGATTAAAATGGAGGTAATAAGTTAGCATGTATTCAATTTGATTTTAATGTATTTAGTTACTATGAAATATATTTAATCCGTTTAGAATGTGTTTAATTAGATTTTAAACAATGTTGAAAGGTATTAAGTTACGTTAATATACATTTAATTACATAAACATGTATTTAATTATGCTGATATGCATTTCATTAACTTCCAATGTATTTAATTAGATTGACATATATTTAAATAGTTTAAATGTATGTATTTAGACTGTCGTGTAATGAATTGCCTTGACAGATAGGTATTTAATTATATTTAAATGTATTATGTATGACTATAGGTAAACTGTATAAATATTGTAATTTTACTACACTGCTACAGAATGTAAGCCCAATTGCAGACAAATAAATACGTAGTACATAGATACATTCCCTCAAAAATCACTTAGACATCATTCACAACAAACAAGCATTTCTTATGACCCTGTGCTAGCTACTAAATGTTAAAATGTTTGACATGTGCTTTACAAAGAGGTGATTCTGTAAACACCTTTTTAATGGAGTCTAAATAGTGTATAGCTGAGAAATAGACCCACATTTAATATTTACTCGGTTAATATATGTGTATGCAAAATAATCGTTATTGGAGAAACCTGTCATGACGAAAAAGTTGATACAAGGTGCGCCGCCATGATAAAAAGTTATTGGGCCACTTTTGTTGTTTCTTCTGAGCTAGCACACGGGATTAAAAGTTACCTCCATATAATAAAATTAATTAATAGAAAGCGGGATTTGAATAGTGTAATAATAGAAATTGAAATGGTGTTTCAGATTGTCAGTATTTGCGCCTCCTTGGTCCCCCGAGTAATCGCTTACGACTCATTTCTAGAGTGGATACAAATCCACATATCCTGGAAGTTCTGAAACAAAATATTCACCAGGAAATAGCCTGCTTACTCGACGTGAACTATAGCAAGTGATGGATAGTTTTAGAGATGCCAAAAATATATAACAATCGCGTGGTCAGTTTCAGTGTCTGATAACATTGTTAAGTAACATCTTAAGGAAACTGTTGTATGGTTGTGTGAGCGGCCCTATAGGCAAAACACCGTATTTGGATCGCTCTGTAGATAAGGCATAAAAGGAAGTAGTAATGGGTTTTATGACCTCTTTACTAGTGTTTCAGGATAGGTTAAGTGGAGTTATTTAAACATCTTCCTGAAAACTATGACTTTAATTCCATTTCAAAAACACATAAAAACATTTTTCTCAAAATACATGGTGTATATCAACATTTCTTTATCTGCAACATATTTTACCATTTTCGTAGTTTAAACTTAACCTAACCTAAGCCCAAAACCACTGTAGGTATCAATTTAACTTCCTACAATGAGTTCTTTGCTGAAGTTGGCCATGGGGTTTTACGTGATTGGTGGGACAAGTTGGTACTGTCAGTAAGGATAAAGTTATGAAAAGTTAGTCTCAAAACACTCACCCGTCCCTGGTTATCCTGGCAGTTGAGTTCCTCCTCCGAGAGCTGCTTTTCGTCCTCGTCGTCAGGTCTGCCGAGGATGTCGGCGAGCGCGGCCTCGTCCCCATCGCGGGCCGCCTGGAGGAGGGCGGAGGAGGGCGAGGACTCGTGTTGGGACGCCGTGGGAGGCAGGGTGCCCCTGCTGTATTGCCGCGTGTCGTGTACCGCAACGCCACGGTACTGGTAACGCACTGCACCGCCCGCTCTACTGCGAAGCCAGTTCTCTACTCCCGCCACCTGCTGGTGCGCCGATCTTCCGCCTGGGGCGCCACCGACTGGCTCTAGGGGAGGTGGTTTCGGCGGCAACTCGAACCTCACGCGTCGCGGCGCCGCTCGGGGTGCCGTTCCCGTCGTGCTGCTCGTGACGGAGGCGGAGACTGTGGGGGTGGTGTCGGTGAGGCTGCGGGAGTAACGCATGGAGGGACGTCGTGGGGGGCGGGAGACGGTGGCGGTGTTGTAGATTGCCGCCCGCATAGGAGGCGCAGTGCTGGTATTGTGAAGTGCAGGCAACTCGCCCCTTCGCTGCGATATCTGCATACAACAAACCTGTCTTAGTGGAGCAGATGAGCACCTGAGTGAGCTGTGCAAATTTCCTGATCTTTAGAACTATCTTCCCACTCATGCCCTTAGTCACGTGTTCTAGATGAACAAGTTATTTGTGATTATTATAAATAAAGTAAGAACACATTATTTAACAAGTGTTCTTTTCTACCTCTTTCAAGTTATTAATTTTGTAGAACAGCACAAAAGAATAAAAATATAGAAGTAATAAATAAAATAATTAAATAAAAAATTATAGATCTTTTCCTGCACCATTCATATTATAAACTAAATATATTATTTTTCCCTAATCTTCTTTAAGGGCACTATCCTTAAAGAGAATGATGGCAAAATAATATATCTGAAATGTTTTCAGTTTTTTGATTTTTGGCCATTCAATGTAATTCAGAATTTCGTCTTTAAAATGACTCATGATTTATTTCTCTATAACATTTCAAAGTGTGTTAATTATTTATTTTAAAATATGTAATATGTATATGGGTGTGTTCCTCTTGCAGCTGTCAATGTCAAGTGTTTATTTATTTCATTTTCAAATTTCATGCTTCATATAGAGATGTTTTTAAGTGTATGTTACTTAACTGTTGTGGCTAGAGCCTGGAGATGTGTTACGCGGGATATCGTATGCTTAAGGGAACTCTGTATGTCCTGTCCTAACATGCTAAATCATTATTAAATGTTTGTTTTCTTTTTCTTAGGATATAGTGGGAGTATATCTTTTGTTTATTTTTTTGCATATATTTGCACATATTGACTTCATTTCAGCATGGGCTTTTTTGTTAAACAAATTGTTACTTTTTTTTTTTTAAAAAAAGACCCCAAATGTTTCCAATTTTTGTACAGACATTCCAATCCATATTTTTTAAAGAGATTGTTATTATTTTTTTTTGTAAATAGCCATTTTGAACTATGCAGAAATGCCAGAAGAAAAATTCTTGAAATTTTGAAAACTCTGGGTCAAGTAGAAGCTGATGAAAAGAAAGGTTTGTAAGAAAAAGTAAAGGTAGGTAATGAAACACATACTTCTAACATTGCATTCATTTTTTCTTACAAATTTTTCTTTAACATCTCTAACATCCCAGGTCACTAGCGTCCCATTAAATTTAGGGCGCGAAACAGCCGATAAATTTTGCTCAGAGGCCTCTTCTTTCAGGCTTAAGGTTCTTCTACATGACATAAATTTACGACAAGGGATCCACGGTTTTACTTCTCTTTCGAAGGAAGTCATACTTAGAAATTTTACACCCGAAAAATCCATCGATTCTTACCGGGTTTGAACCCGCGATCTTGAGTTTAGAAGACAAGTATGGCCACCACTACACCACCAGGAGCGACCTCTGCACTTCCAAACTATACTTAGTGATCATTTGGATTGAAGTCGAGATACTGGGCAGGTGTTTAAAGCTGTTGTGAGATATTCTAAATTAACCATAATTTATTAATCTCGACCTATGCACACCAATTATGTAAAGAAGGCTAAAAGATACGAAAATCATTCAATAAACAATTGTCATACTTTCTACAGGGGCTAAAATTTAACTTTACAATATTTTATTAGCTTAATGCGACATGTGTGCGTGATACTACTTTCATTGATGTCACTTCCGGTTCCCGACTGTGGGAGGCGTGCAAACTGAAGCATGTTCATCTCCGCCTACAGCAAAATGGATGTGGCACGCGACGAACAATGTGCTGCTTTCGTCTCAACAAATCTTCAGATGAGGTTTATGTAGAGTTTGTTGTTCCCTATGCCACAGCTCGAATGTGGTTTAAAAAGTTCAAAGAGGAGAGGCTTCAATTTCAAAGGAAGGTGGACCCGGCCGGATAACCAGTTTGTGCTCCTATGGGGGAAATTTTTTCTTAAATTTTCACTGTGTCCACTTAAGCGTTCGTAACTAAAAAGTTGCATATGAGACGTGTTTGTGCTCGGTGGGTTCCAACTCTGCTGACGTTCACATGCAGTGTAAGACAATGTTACATGGCGAGTTTCTTTCATAGATAATCACTGCTGATGAAACTTGGCTACATCTTTTGGATCCTGAGAGTAAACAGCAAAGCTCTTGTAGGAAATTTCCATTATCATCAACTCCGAAGATAGAAAAAAAAAATGTTTGCTTCTGCTGGGAATGTTAGAGTCATCTCATTTTTATATATTCAAGGAATAGTTTACCAGCATGAATATGTGCACACAGCTGTAATTAGGCAATACTGGAGTTCGACTCCGACCAGGTCCATCCTTCCTAACTGAGTTTTTATTTCCAGTTTTCGTCACAGTCCTCATAAATAACAAATGCTGGGGAGGAACCCTAAATTTGGCCAGGAGTACCTCTAACCTTAAAACTTTTATTTTTTGCTTTCCCAATATATCATTTCATTTCATGTATCAACAGTGTCCACCGCCTGTGGTGCCTCAGTAGTAAAAACGGGCGTAAAACACATTCAACAACAAAAGGGATGTTATCAAAATTCTACAAGGTCATATCACAGACAAAGGCCAATTTCCGTGTAACAAGCTCAATGTTGCACCACGATAATGCACGGCCGCTCAGCGCAAATGTTGATGAAAATATCACCAAAAATGTGGTGTCCCTTATCTCTCCCCAAAATAAAGAAAAATCTTCGTGGGAGGTGTTTACTATCACCAGAAGTAGTGGTGAAGGCTGCGGGGGCGATTCTGAAGGATCTGTCAAAAAATTGTTTCTATCATGTCTTTGAGGACTGGCAGAAACGCTGGGAAAAATACAGTGCTTCCAACGCGGGCTACTTTGAGAAAGATCATCAAAATTATGAACATGAATGAAAGTATATAGTTAAAAAAAAAAAAAAAAAAAAAAAAAAAAAAAAAAAAAACTTTATATCTTCGTAAAGTATGGAGCAGGGAGTTTAATTTTATCTCGAGCAATAAAAAACTTATATTTGTTATATTCTTGCTCCTGGTGTTAGCTTCTTTATTTCAGGTCAATATTCAACATTCTAATAATGTTTAATGTTTCATAGAATTCTGATAGGACTGTGGAATGTGCGAGTATTTATTGCCGTTATGAAGTAAAACTGCCTTAAGGCTTCATTTTGAAGGGCCAATAAAAAGCCTCCAGCTATTGGGCTGGTATTCCTGCTCTCCCAACTGCTTTAAAATATTTCTTATATCTGTACAGTATACCAGACTATCTACACAGTTGTTAACAGGAACTGTGAGGTACAAATTTATATCACCCACTGTAACTTTGAAATAAGCAAGTCGGTCCTGGTGGTGTAGTGGTTACCATACTTGCCTTCTAAACCCAAAATCGCGGGTTGATACCCGGCCAGGAGCGATGGATTTTTTCGGGCGTAAAAATCCTAAGTATGGCTTCCTTCGGAAGGGAAATAAAGCCGTGGGTCCCTTGTCGTACATTTACGGCACGAAAAAGAACCTCAAGTCTGAAAAAAAGAGGCCTCTAAGCAAAATTTGTCGGCTGTTTCACGCCCTGAATTGAATGGGACGCTGATGACCTGAGATGTTAAAGAGTGTGTATAAAAAAAAAAAAAAAGAGCGAATGATAAGTTCATCACGAGGGAATCTATTTTAGTCCTTTTCCATTAAATTAAATGAATTTTACGTTATTAAAACATGTAAATAAAACTAATGAAATAAGTGAAACTAATTAAATTCATTTCAATTTAATTTTACACATATTAATTTAATTTAATAAATTTCATCTAATTAAATACATATCAACTTTGTTTTACAAAGTTTAACTTAATTAAATACTTTCACTTAGCTAAAAACATGTCAATTTAGTTAAATACACATCAACCTTAAAGTAATTAAATACATGTTAACTTAATTTTGCACATATCAACTTAATATAATACGTTCATAAAAGTATTAGTTTTATATTTTGGCCTAAACACTTATCAGCTTGAATAATAATATAAACAAATTAAAGGAAGGTAGTCAATTAATTGCAATAAGAAGTTAAACAATATTTCAAGTTGTCCGAGAAAAACTTTAATTTGAACATTTATTACATTCATGTTTATTCATATCAATAAAATATTACTATAGATACAATTTTAGGTTATTTTTAAATCTTGTCAGAGGAGGTCAACCCTCATAGACAACTGCAATTAATTCACTCCTGTCATTTATTGCTTTATTTACGAAAGAGAATTTACCTTGTTGCCTGCAATTAATTTTCCTTTCCCTAGGGAAATTCTACTTCATCGAGATTAAATTTATTCTCGACTTTTACAAAAGTTTACCTTATTCTTGCAAGCATTTGTTTTAAACCGCCTAATAGGAAATATTATTAAAATGGCTTTGTAAAATCTTCATATTGGAAAAGTATTTACTTTTTCTTTAAACAACATAACAGTACGCAAATAATCTTCAATTTGAATTTATATTTAAGAAAAGATTATTAACATAAATAATAAACATAATAGCCAAGAACGCTACATGGATGCGATTCCCGATTGATTTAACTAATGCTGTTGTTTCGCTCCGTACGATCAAGCACAGAACATATCGTCCCACTGCAAGGATTTTGATGCATTTAATTTAACACTTATTCACGTCAACATAAGTTCCTCAAGTATAGTAGTTTCGCTTAAAGCGTGTACACCACCGGGTTCTACTTTGTTATTGCAAATTTTAATTTTGTTCTCTTTTTATTATATTCACAGGGTGCCAAAAATGTATGCACACTTCAAGCAAAGAAAAAACTGCGCTAACATAACAAAACTGAATTCACACAAACAAAAAATGTTGAGCACTAATCATCTTAGACTTTTACAATTACAATAGTTGCTCAAAATGTCCACCATCGGCGTCGATACACTTCCGAGTACATTGAACTACTGATTGAGCAACGTTTGAGAAAGTGTCCTCAGTGATTGCAGCACATGCAGTTTCAATTTCTTCCCGAAGTGCTGCCTGTGTAGCTGGTTTTCTACGGTATACAACATCTTTAAGAGTTCCCCATAGGTAGAAGCCCAACGGAGTTAGATCCGGAGAACGCGGTGGAAACTCAATCGGACCTCTTCGTCCTATCCAGTGCCTTGCATCCAGTGTGCGGGGCTGGTTGCTGTGCGAGGTCTCGCAGATCTGTCCTTGTGAAGAACGCATACGGTACCATGAGTCTCAAATTTGTCTCGAACGCGTGCAGTTGTAACGGTTCTGTTCTGTACACACGTCTCCATTGTCTTTGAACTTCAACAACGTTTTCGGTTTCCCAATACCACTTCAAAATTGCTTTCCGCTGTTCAAACGATAATCTTGGATCCATTTTATTGTAGCAACGCTAACGTAATGTGAGTCACATCTGTTTACAGAACATCATACGATAATCTTGGTTCATTTGTTCATTGTTGATTTACGATAATCTTGGTTCATTTGTTCATTGTTGATTTACGATAATCTTCATTTGTTCATTGTTGATTTACGATAATCTTGGTTCATTTGTTCATTGTTGATTTACGATAATCTTGACTTCATTTGTTCATTGTAGATTTACCTGTCACGTAACAACATTATCATAATGTATGTGAGTCACATCTGTTTACAGAACATCATACTACACATTACTGTTGTTTTTCGGTCGAACTTTGAAATATATTAAATAGATATCTACTGTGAAAGTATGTGTACATTTTTGGCTCCCTCGGTATATTGGTTATTTTTCCTACCCAGCCCCTTTTTCCTTCTCACTTGTTTTATCTTTTTCAATGCACTACGTTACTTTCGAGCTTCAATATTTACTTTTGCCGCCTTCACTAGAATTTGCCTTTGAAGAAGAACACAATCGATTCGAAATAATGCGATATTTCTGTTACTATTTAAGTGATTTATTATTTCTGTTTCTCTAGTTCTTTCTCTTTAAGCTACATTGTTCCAAGCGTTGCTTTATTTTTTAATTTTATTATATATATACATACATACATACATACATACATACATACATACATACATACATACATACATACATACATACATACATACATACATACATACATACATACATACATACATACATAGGGGAATAAATAATAAGTCATAGCAACTATTTTTTTTTCCCTCGCGAACAAGGGACAACATGAAAAATTTAAGATACACAGTAAAAAGTGTATTATATACACTTTCGAATGAAACTCCAGATGGTGTATCGAGCAGAGCTGCGTGTCTCAGCACGCCCCGAACTTCAGTTGGTGAGCGACAGAGGTCAGGAATGGAGGTTAGGAACAGTAAACACAGTGTGTATGTAAAAACAGCATTTCTCCGCAACAGGAATGCACGAGAATGCCACATACGCACACTTTGACTGTCAAACATCAGAATGACCATGACTTTTGTTGGTGAAGGAGTTGGGCGAAACTTGTGTTTGCGTGGTGACCGAGGGTGACGCCCTTCACTGGACTGTCGCTTGAGTTCATACGCCCTTTCCCAGTTTCATCAATTGCAATGATGCGATTAAACATGGCCTCCCCTTCTTCCTGAAATCTCGCGACATGTTTCGTAGCGAGTCCACTTCTGTATCTCACTTAATGTGGCACCCACTTTGCATACATTTTTGGCATGTTCAGGTCCTCCGTAAAATGCAGCGCGCTGTTTATGCCGGAATTCCCGAATGCTCTTTTAATTCCACAAGTATCATGACGTAAGCACTGTTCCACCACCTTCACCCGTACATCCTTTTCCGCGGACACAGGATGCCCGCGGCGCGATAAATCAGAGTTGACATTCTGCCCCTTTTGAAGGTCTTTGTTCACCTCGCCATTGATTGATAGGGCAAGGCACGCGTACCCAGTGCTTCCTGTTGCTCTGTGTGTCATTATCGCGCATTTGTGCCGCCGAGATATGCTATTTTCTCTTATGCACATTGTTCACTCTTCGGGACCTCCATTCCTAACACTGTCGTTCACCAACTGAACTTCGGGGCGTGCTGAGACATGCAGTTCCACTCACATACACAATCTGGTGGCTCCATTCGAAAGTAAATTCGATACACTTTCGTTGATATATTTTGGAATTTTCGTGTTGTCCCTTGCTCGAGAGAAAAATAAATAGTTGCCATGACTTATGACCATGACCTTATTCGTATGCATGTATGTGTATATATATACACACACATATATATACATATATACACGAAGCCACTATTCTATATTCTTAAATTAAACAATTAAACAAATTGCTGAAATTTTTCACACGAATTTCAGGAAGGGCTCTTCATAATAGCGCTATAGGTAAAACTTAAGTAGACCCTTGGGGGGTTATATTAAAATTTTCAAATGAAATGATAGTATACTTTTATATAGTTCTGAACAATTTAAGCAAACTTTATTTAAACATTTATTATAAAATTAAACCCTCAAAATATAGATTTAAAACTATGTTTTTATATAAAAGATAAATACTAAGGGGTAAGCCATTAGTTTATATCATTTTATTAAACTGCTCAAAATAATGTTCATCAACATGTAAATATTTAATAACTCTTTTTCGGAGATTTTCTGTAACTTTTTTTAACATACATGCAATGATAGTGGCACAAACTTTCCGCATTCCATGGTTCGTATTGTCTTTTGTTGAAGGTGTTTTACACATTACATTTTTTTTAACGTAGCTAAATATTGGCGTAAGGTCAGGTAAGCAGGGTGGCCATATAAAAGAACCAGCACTGCAATCCATTTATTGGAAATCACCATTTCATAATTTACGAGTACGGCCTGCTAAGTGTGGTGGTGCCCACCTTGCTGGTAGCACATTTATTTTCTTACACCTAGAGGAACATTTTCCAAGAGTGTAGGGAATTCATTCCTGATAGTTATCAGAATTTTAATATTATTATTTTTTTTTATGGTTCCTTTTCGAATTCATAAACTTATTAAGTTCTATTTCAAATACATTTTTGACTGATTCGCTGTGTATGCAGATACAGAAGCACTTTTTTCATTTATAATACGATGAAAAATAACATAATGATATATAGTAATGCAAGTGTTGATAGGCACGAAAGGCGCATCCGAGTGATAGTTTTTTTTTTTTTTGAATGGCGTTTAACGTCCGTTTTTACTACTGAGGCACCACAGGCGTGAACACTAATGATACATACATGAAATGATATGCTGGGAAAGAATTTTTTTTAAGGAAGGAAACGTTCCAGGCATAAGTTTTGGGTACCTCCCCGGCATTTGCCATTTATGAGGACTGAGGAAAACCTGGAAGAAACCTCATTCAGGGAGGATGATCCTGGTGGGAATCGAACCCCAGACCTCCCGCTCACGAGTCCGCGCCTTAACGATCTCGGCCAGCCGTGACGGTTACATCCGATCTGGTTAGTTGCAACCTGAGGATAGCAATGAGCCTTTCAACAAGTTTTTTACATCCTATTTTTACACTACAATGCCGTAATGTAACTTAAGTTTTTTTAATTTATAAGGTTATTAATAACGAGAACTAGAAATATGAAATTGTTTAGTATTTCTTCATACGACTGTATAGCTACGCGTTATAGTTGAATTTATTGAAACATTTAGTAGCTCGATGATATGACTGTTAATTGAAAGGTATAATGGAATTTGACGAAAATGATAAAGATCCCCACCGAGGAAGTTGAAGTGGCGACTAGTGTGAGGAATATTTGCTGCCTGAGAAAGCAAAAAAACAATATGAGAGTGAACGTGATTTATTCACAGTTTGGCGTAAAAAGAAAAATGTCAGATCAATTAGTGAGAATGTTATGTTGGCGTATTTTCTAGAGAAATCAAAGTAATGAAATCTTCAACATTGTGGTCTATTTGTTCCACATTAAAGTCTTCGTTATAGCTGAATCATAGTGTTGATATATTTATTTATTTACCTTGGTAAGAGTTAAGGCCATTGGGACTTCTCTTCCACTCTACCAGGTGAAGAACCAGCAAGCATACAGAGTACAATATACACATTTATATAAAATACATAAAAGTCAAATT
Organism: Metallyticus violacea; assembly: GCA_030762175.1. Taxonomy (NCBI): domain Eukaryota; kingdom Metazoa; phylum Arthropoda; class Insecta; order Mantodea; family Metallyticidae; genus Metallyticus; species Metallyticus violacea. The sequence goes on along the minus strand of CM060832.1, from coordinate 10,673,758 downwards.
AATAATGCATGCAACTAATTCATGCCTGTAAATATTACACATTTTAAGGTTCAAATAATAATTTTTCTCGGGTACAAAGGGGGAGGAAGGAGGAAGAAAGGAAGAAGAAGGAGAAGAAGAAGAAGAAGCGAGAAACTAACCGTTGTGATTGCTAGAGTTGAATACACTTTTTAATGTATGTTTAAATTGCTTTGTTGTCCGACAATCTCTAACTTTAGAAGGAAGGGAGTTCCAGAGGCTGGGAACTGACACGCTGAATGATGCTGAATATCTGTCTGTATTCGGTGACGAGAGATAGACAGCAAAGTCATAGGGAGAGATAAGACGATATACTGAGGTGTAAAGGTACAGGAGCGTAAGGTAATCAGTCGTGCGTTCTTTTAGAGGTAGCCATGACAGTTGATTGCATGGAGGAGTTACATGATCAAATTCACGAGTGTGAAGACGAAACGAACACAGGCATTATGAACGTGTTGTAATCTTATACATATCGAAGTACGGAATTTGATCGTCTTCTTAATAAGACAATCTATTGAATATGTAGCAAAAAAGCCCAGTGTTACACAAGAGAGTACATAGGTAAATTTTTGGTGGAAGCACCTGATGCAGATATAAAGGTTGGGGTAATAATGGGCGTCGCTGGCAGAAATGAACTTATGAAGAACGAACTCGACGATATAGAAGAAAAGAAATAATATACATCGTATCAGTTCCAAAAACCAAACCAGGCGAGAAGGTTCACTTGGTGAAAGCGGGTGACATTTACAGAAAGTTTGTTTGTCTGCGTTCGGAACATGTTGGGCACAATCGCTTGTTTGTTACAGAAATGAAAAGTGTTCAACATTAGAGTGTTTGGAAAGAAAGTTACAGAATTGTTGAAACTAGGCAGCCCCTATAGTTATACTGAACATGTTTTCGGAGGACTTCGGCTATATTATTTGTGCATGCTGGAAGAGATGTCCTGAAATTAAAGAAACACGATGGTTGCAGATATCGGCGGTTGCAGAGGGTTATGTGGACGACTCCTTGAATAGCAGGGACGAATAGCAATAATGATGGTGTTTTTGCAGCAGTGAGGGAGTCAGGAATCTACGAAGAATTGTTTTTTTTTTTTTTTTTGAGTAGTGTTTAACGCCCGTTTTTACTACTGAGGCACCACAGGCGGTGGACACTGATGATACATGAGATGAAATGATAAATTGGGAAAGGATTTTTTTTTTTAAAGGAAGGAAGCGTTCCAGGCCTAAGTTTAGGTACCTCCCCGGCATTTACCAGTTATGAAGACTGAGGAAACCCTGGAAAAAACCCCAGTCAGGGAGGACGGTCCTGGCGGGATTCGAACCGCAGACCTCCCGCTCACGAGTCCGTGCCTTAACGACCTCGGCCACCCGTGGCGGTGACGAAGAATTGTGCACGTCCAGTTACGAAGAGTATTGTTGTTTGAGATCGCTATTGTTAATAAAGTACCAGGTTTACCCAGTTTACCTCGTGTAATATAACTATTCATATTAACAGCAAGTAATTTGCATTGCTTGAATAATTTCGTAAAATTAAATTGTGTGATATAGTAACACTGCCTTTTTCAGTTGTAATTTATAAAATAGTGGTGCAAAGTTATTTTCCAGTACTAATCTTCAATTGTTTTATTCCAATGCAGCTAGACTGCTATTTTCAATTCTAAAATCAGGTAGGCATTAGTTACATTATGACGGTGGTATATAAAGTCTATTTTAACATGCAGTTTAACCCATTGCCCTAGAAAGACCAAGAGATTTGCATGCCTGTCAATTCTGCAACCCAACTCAGTCGCGTGAGTAGTGCTGCTAGCCTTATTTACCGCCTCGTATAATTAACAAGAGAAGAAAATTAAGCGAGATTAAAATCTCGTTTCATACCTCACAGTAAACATTACAATAATTAACCAAGCGTAAAAGACGTTAACCTACAATTTTAACCACAGTTTCTATACGGAAGTGCTTCGTATTTAATTACTCACACCATTTCCCCGGTAAATCTCTACGAGACTGTCTAAACTACCTTGTAAGCCCTAAAAAGGGGGCAATTTTAAATACTGTTTAAAACTAGAGTAAATTAATAAAGTAGAAATGTATGTTTTCTTGATACATCTGTAGACCTTCGAGAACTGTTCAGTACACAATGAAAAAAAAATTACAGTCATAATTTCCTGTGCTAAAAATTTAACGGGTTAACATTTATTAAGTGCTTTAACAAACGAACGCATTGCCTTCTGTATTAAAATTTAGGAATAGCTATAAGTAGAATATTAAATAAAACACTCCACTGACTAATTCACTTAAAGCCTGTATACAAATAATGCATGATACATGTAAATAGATTTGATTTTATATCATAATATACGAGGGATAAGTCATAAGTAATGGCAACTATTTTTTTTTCTCGAGAAGAATTGACAATAAGAAAAATCTAAGATATACGACTAAAAGTGCATGGAATGTATTTTCGAATAAAGCCAGCAGATGGTGTAGGTGAGCAGAGCTGCGTCACGAAGAGTGAACAACAAGCGTATGTGAAAATAGCATTTCTCTTAGGCAAAAACAGTGGCAAGGCGGACAGAGGCCTTCAAACGGGGCAGAATGTTGACTGCCGATCTACCGCGCAGTGGGCGTCCTATGTCCGCAGGCAAAGGATGCATGGGTGACAGTTGTGGTACTGTGTTAACATTATATTTTACGGGAGTACCTTAAATATGCGGTAAATGTGTGCAAAGTGAATGCCACATCAAGTAAGTGAGGTACAGAAGTGAACTCGCTACGAAATCTGGCGAGATTCAGGAAGAAGGGGGTACCATGTTGGAACGCATCATTGTAATTGATGAAACGTTTGCCAATGACTTTGCGAAATAGAACTCAAGCGATAGTACAGTGAACGGCGTCACCCTGGGTCACCACGCAAACACAAGTTTAGCCAAATTTCGTCACTAACGAAAGTCACGGTCATTCTAATGTATGGCAGTCAACGTGTGTTTGTTTGTTAGCCAGTGCATGTGTGGACCACGGTCATTTACCAGAGTTACAGGCATTTTTTTTTTTTTTTTGTGTTACAATTATGTCCTCATACAGTCGACAGTATCAAGTGTCTTTTACAGCGGTGGGGATGGGAAGTTCTTCCACACGCGCCAAATTTGCCCGATCTCGCCCCCAAAGTGAAGCAGCCACTCCGTGGGAAACGTTTTGCTAAAAAAGCGGACTTTTTGACAGCACTTCGACGGAAGGTGGCTCACGCTAGCAAATCACATGCAGCAGATGGTATTCAGCGCCTTCCACATCGCTGGCAACGAACCGTCGATATACTTGGAGACTACTTCGAAGGCTGCTAAATTAATTGGATTACCTGGGAGACCGTCCTGTGACGGATTTACAACCTGTGAAAGTAGTTGTGTGTAGCTTTTGTTCATGCTATAAAGCGAATGTTGTCCGGTTATCTGTCTTTTGCTTTTTCTCTACGCGGGCCGCCTACATCCAGCCTTCCGTTGGTGGCACGACTCGGAAGTAAATGTCATATACTTTCAATCGTGCTGTCCCTTGTTCACGGGGGGGGGGGGGATAGTTGCCATGATTTACGAGTTATCTCTGGTACAAATATCATTAATTAAATAGAGGGTTTTTCAAAATGATTCTCTGAGTTTTGTGCATTTATTTTGAGTAATGAATGGAACATGTGACTACTATAACTACACGAACGACTAGAGAAGCTCAAAGGTTTGCTCTTTGCTATGCGTCATTAAATAGTTACGGCTGTTGCTCCAGAAGCAAAGTTTTTTCCAGGTTTTCCTCAGTCCTCATAAATGGCAAATGCCGGGAAGGTGCCTTAAACTTAGGTCTGGAACGCTTCCTTCCTTTAAAAAAAATCTTTTCGCAATATATCATTTCATTTCATGTATCACCAGTGTTCACCGCCTATAGTGCCTCAGTAGTAAACACGGGCGTTAAACACTACTCCAAAAAAAAAGCCTCCAAGTCCGTAGTCTGAGCCACGCCAGCCGCCCTTGTCTAGTGAGTTTAGCTCTTGTTTTAATGTGAAAGACAATAAATAAATAAATAAATAAATAAGTAAAACATCGATCTAAATTGCTGGTTCTTGTAGTGTTAACTTCGCCATGTAAAAATGTATTTCTTTTTTGTGTGTGTTTAAAGTTCCTTATATCAACTAAGATCTAAAGAAATGCTTAATTAATGTTTTGTTAAAGTGATGGCGATAATTAGATCGGAATCCACAAAGCTTGAAGTTACGTAATATTCACTTTCTCGGGTTAACGAAAAACTATTGAAAAAAAATTAGCACATGCAACATGAACTTTAGGGACTCGAATGCAGGACCTCTGGATTTACAGGCAAACGTACTAACTACAATGTCACAGAGGCGATTGTAAAAATATAGAAATCAGTTTTTGGAAGTAACGGATTTCGTTCTCAAGGTGTTCCTATAAGAAAAATGGCAACATTTCCTCACACTTAAGCATCTCTTCTAAATTAATTCATCTGCTATAAATGAATTTTGACATCCAAGTTGTACCAACAAGTTGTTGATGCAGATAAACCTAATTTACGTTCGCATCAGAGGCTCTATTTGTTGACAGCATATAGTTGTCATGGTTGATTACAATGCTCGGCAAACTCGTCCTGCAGGTCTGTCGTATTAACCAGGCGATAGCTAAATGGTAGTCAACAAAACGAAACAATATCTCGTAGCCTACTTTTGTGAAGTGAACATTTATGTTGTCACTACAGATGCTGATGTACTGTGTTAGAAGAATTCAAGAGTGTTTTAGCTACTAAGCAGTACTTATTTATTATTTATTTTGTGGCAGGTGCGTAATTAATTTCTGTTTAAAGTACCCTCACTAATGTCCCGTATCACTGAATATTCAGAGAAGTTCTTAATGTTGGGGCGAACTTTGTATAAGGGATCCGCAAAAATGAATTAAGGTGGTTTCTTCACAAAGTCAGGAGGAAGAGAAAATTTTAATTATTATTTAACATTTAAGCATGTATATCTCTACTATACCCAGTGAAATACGTAAACTGCCACCGGTGGTCGAGGTCGTTCAGGCGCGGACTCGGGAGCGGAAGGTCTGGGGTTCGAATCCCGCCAAGATCGTCTCTCCCTGACTAAGGTTTAATTCAGTTGTTCCTCAGTCCTCATAAACGGCAAATGCTCGGGAAGTATGCCAAACTAAGACCTGGAACGTTTTCTTCCTTTAAAAAATCCCAGTTTATCATTTTATCTCATGTTATGTTGGTCCTGGTGGTGTAGTGGTTACCATACTTTCCTTCTAAACCCAAGATCGCGGGTTCGAACCCGGATAGGATCGATGGATTTTTTCGGGTGTAAAAATCCTAAGTATGTCTTCCTTCGGAAGGGAAGTAAAGCCGTGTGTCCCGTGTGGTACATTTACGGCACCATAAAGAACCTCAAGCCTGAAAGAAGAGGCCTCTGAGCAAAATTTGTTGGCAGTTTCACGCCCTGAATAGAATGGGACGCTGATGATCTGAAATGTTGATGAGCGTCAGTAAATAAAAAAAATAATAATAAACAAACTCATCAGTATCCGCGGCCTGTGGTGCCTCAGCAATAAAAACAGGCTTAAACATTATTTAAAAAATCTCATGTATCATCAATACACACCTGCTGTTTTTAACGCTAATTTTTACTACTGAGGCACCACAGGCGGTAGGGCACTGATGATGCATGAAATGAAATTATATATTGCGAAAGGATTTTTTAAGGAAGGAAACGTTCCAGCCCTAAGTTTGGGGTACCTTCCCGGCATTTGACATTTATGGGAACTAAGTAAAACCTGGAAAAAATCTCAGCCAGAGAGGACAGTCTTGGCGGAATTCGAACCCCAGACTTCCCGCTCACGAGTCCGCGCCTTAACAACCTCGGCCACCCGTGGCGGTGGGAAACATTTTATGAATTACTCTCATGGAATTATTTGCAGTGTGAGCAAATAATTCCATGAGTTTTTTTTTTTTTTTTTTTTTTAGGTTTTCCTCAGTCCTCATATATGACAAATGCCGGGGAGGTACCTTAATCTTATGTGTGGAACGTTTCCTTCCTTAAAAAAATCCTTTCCCAATATATCATTTCTTCTCATATATCATCAGTGTCCACCGCCTGTGGTGCCTTAGTAGTTAAAAGAGCATTAAACACAATTAAATATAATGCAATGCGTTGCTACAAGATAGAGTTATTAGTACAGATTTGTTGCCCGCTCTAATCCCGAATTTAACAGCCTGTGATTGTTATCTCTGAGATAAATTAAAAAATTACCTGTACATGACGAACCCGCACACCATACAAGAACTCAAAAATAATATTCGTCAGAAAATTGTCCGGACTTCTGAAAATGAACTATAGCCAGTGATGAACAACTTTCTAAAGAGATAAAAATGTGTGGAGAATGAAGGGGGGCAGTTTCAACACCTCATTTGATAATTTGGTAAGTAATGAGCCTTTTAAATCGGTCTGTATATTGTATGGTGGGTTTGTTTTATTGTTTCACCCTCCCGCTAATAACGGACATCCAACTGGCCAGTAACGAGCGGCGCGCTCGCCCTTAGACACAACATTCTGGGGAAACAAAACTGATCGTACGGTAGTTTAATCAAATAAACATAGAACAAGTATAAAAACCGTTCCTTTAACATTAATCACCCTATACTATTATAATTTCTTTTTCCATCTCTACGCGTACACAAAGAATCACTGGCTGACGTCACTGAAGCAGTTCATCTCTGGTGTATAAAGGCGACGTTGATGAAAACTTAAAAGAATTGAATATTGTGACATGTGTTCACACATGGGCACGCACCTGAATTGAAAGTTCAAAGGTCGGGAGGAAATTTGATGGCCCGTCAACTTAGAGACCCTGGCTCCGGATATTCCTTTATATATTGTCCCTTTTCTGTGACATGCACGGAGAGATATTGCCTTACCTGCTTTCCTCGCAATGCAGCACATTTACTTTTGCGTTTTAAATCTTTCACAAATTTGGAAGGAATATGCTCCAACTCTGGCTGTGGATAGGCGTTTCTATTCTGTAGCTCATACAGATGGTGATTCTTCATAATCACCAATTGGAACATTCCGCTTGTGTCGTTAATATTAAATATAAAAGCTATAAGTGCAAACGCGAAAATTACAGCATGCATATAATACGAGGGGCATTCAAAAAGTTTCGCAACCAGCCTATCCATTGTTGGACAATAATGTATACAAAAATGTAACTAACACAACTGGTAACAATGGAACTTAAGCTATCAAAATATGCATTAGTGAAAGTTTAAACTTGCATAGTCACTGTCGTACAGTCTGTTGAGTTCAGTCCTTGTCAATAGCAGGTGAAAAATCACGAATATCTCTAAAGAAAACTTTCCATTCTCCATTTTCACACGCTATAAACAGGTGAGAGAGCGAGGACTTGGTAGCTGTTCATGGTGATCAAATGTGATCATTCGATACCATTGCAAGATGGATTCGATCATTTGAAGAAGGGCGAGTGACTTTGAAAGACAAACCTCGCTCTGGTCGACCAGCTGTGAATGAGAGAACTATTCAAACAGTGAGGAACTTGGTGGAGAAAAGTCGATATGTAACTGTTGAAATGCTGAGTATGGAAGTGGGTATCAGTGTTGGTAGCATTGACAGGATACTCCATGAACATTTAAAGCTGCGAAAAACCTGCCCAAAATGGGTTCCACATCCCCTAACCAATGGAGACAGAAGAGGAGAAAGGAAACTGGGAGTATGTTTTCACCAAATCACCCTAAACGTTTGACAGATATATACACTGATGATGAAAGTTGGTTTTATTACTACACCACCCTAAATAAAGCTCAGAACTGCTTGTAGGTAAATGAGAATGACCCAAGCCCATTTGTTCTTCGACTAGATTTTCGTTCTCGGAAGCGAATGTTCGCTGTTTTCTTCAACTATGAAGGGCAATTAATAGTTGACTGTATGCCAGAAGAAATGACAATGAATGGAGAATACTATGATACTTATATTTGAATCCTTTATAAGAGCAGAGGTGGCGGCGTCCAAAGACAGGAACTTGAAGGCTGCTACTTTTGAACGGCAACGACAGATGTAAATTTGAGCAAACCGGAAGTCGCCAAAGTCCAGTTACATGACCAGCCATCCTACAGCTCTGACCTTGCATTATGTGCATTGCTGGAAAACTTTTTAAACGAGTGCTCAACCTTGCTCAAGCTACTAATTCAGCTCTGTTGATAATATGTCAGTCCGAGTACCGTAGTGCTTTTGACAAGTGGTTGCACCCGTCTACAAGTGTGTTGGAGAGAGATGGAGAGTACTTTGAAGCATTGTGAGGATAAGTTTTCGAATTCAGTGCTTAGATTTTAGAATGGCCCTTGTATGTGCGTACGTTACATCTGCGACGTGCGTTTGTTCGATCATATAACACCCTCCCTCGATATGCTGTCTTGGTTCCGCTTGAAAGACCCAAGAAATATTCGTTGTCTCACACTACTTTTCAAAATAATGCATACATCTCCATCTTATCATATTCTCGTTTTCAAGATGTCTTCCTCTAATAACCTTAACACAAACCCTGCACGTACTATTATTACCATTGTACCGAACATCAGTTTACTCACAGTGACCTCTGTACATCTCTGGAATGCATTGTCATGGGGTGTCAGAGATTGTCAAACTTCAGGAGCATTTCATAAGAAATTATTTATTGTTATTAGAAATAATGATTACCCTACATTTAGATTCCTATGTTTCAATATAGGTATTAATTTGTTTTGTCCTGCCGTAGAGTTGTTCATTCTCTTATTGTATTCTTGTTGTTATTAATATATAAATATTCCTAACTCGTTCATAGTATAGGTACAGTTTTCATTTTTATGTTTTACTAATATGTTTATTGCCACTTTTATGATTTACATAGTTGATATGTGTATGAATTGACATTGTCACTACTTGAATTCCATCACGCCAACCGCGTGATAGGCGATCGGCGGAGTGCCAGCATGCTAATCACATGGCGCTCTGCAATACTGCCCTCTATAAATGAAGTCGTAAGACGGAGATAGAGAATGCAGAGGTCGCCGCGGCAAACCAAGACCCACCCCGGACTAAATGCCACATGAGAAGAAGAAGAAGAAGAAGAAGAAGAAGAAGAATACTTATATTGTTGTTAATATAATGTTCTTTTTATTATTAGTCTTAAGTTAATATTTTTTCAATATTCGTTTTATCATTCATATTTATATGTTAGCATACATTTATTTACCTACTTCATGTTTTACATAGGTTTTAATTGTTATATTTTCGCTAAAACTAAGTGTAATTATTATTAGATTGGTAGAGCAGAAGTGAAGCCCTAATGGGCTTAACTGTGCCAGAATAAACAAATAAATTGCTGTCGAATATTAAATGGAATACTCCTAACATCAAAGCATTTAAATATGAGTTTGAAAAGTCTTCATTTCAGAGCTCGGTAAATCCTAGAAACAGGTGGACTCAGTAGTTTCTCGTAAATATAATTGATAGGGACCGGTAAATCACTGCAATGTTGGTAAATCTTCAGAAAAAAATCATAAACATAAATTTATAAAGCATTTTGTGCGTGGTACTATTCGCTTGAAATCCTTATTAGCTCAGTGGAAGTCGCTACCTTCGGCTCTTTCCGCCGTCGCTCGGGACTTGGCAGCAGCAAGCAACAAGAGTTGCGTTTGATTTCAGTGCTCCGTGTAAGGATAATTTCTATCATAGAGCTCTACAAACAGAGCAGCTGTGTTCTGATTGGCTGATTTCTTAAGTTTAAGTTAAACGTAGACGCAAAACCTTGGACCTTGCAAACTTCTAAATGTATGTCTAATTGTATGTTTATTTTTATGTTTATGTGATTCATTGCGAATGTTCCATTACAATACATAGCATTTAGCTTTTACGTTTAAGTTTGCGTTACGTTTAATTTTCATTTTGAATGGGGCCTTAGACTCTATTTTTATGCAGTTAGCTTTAAGAAATGTTTATGCCTACAACAATTTCAACAAAAGACAATATGAAGACAATACAGGAAATGTGTGCCACTACCATTCCATGCATATTAGAAAATGTTAGAGAAAATCTCCGAAAAATTGTTGCTAAATGTAGGCTTTGTTATTAATATTTATCTTTTTTAAAAAAATATTTTAATACTCTTATAACTTCTCAATATTTGATTTTAGATAAAAATTAAACAAAAGTAGCTTAGTGAGGACTATCTAAATAATAAATATTATACCCTATATTTATTTAAATTTGTGATTATTTTTCATTGGACTATTCCATCGCTAATTTACTTATATTGTGGTATAAGCTTGAACCGGCGCACTGCCACGATATATACGTTTTAGATCAACTGGAAATGGAACAGGGGTGGATAAATCCTTGCATTGTTAATGTTTGACTAAAGACTCTCTCAAATTATCTTTATTTTATTATGATAACAAAATATACGGCAAGTTGTTATAGCCCGAACTAGAGAAGAACGCCGTACTTTCCTGCTTATAAAATTATCATCCATAATTAAATGACGGAGAGGCGGCAAGCATTAAACAATAACAAAGAGAAATCCTACGTGCCGGAAGCTTGAGAAAAGCGAGAGCGCTGCAGGAAATTGCTTTTCAGTTTTGGAAGAGAATATTGCGTGATACAGAAGGATCATGCACTTGCCAAACTTAAACCTTTGCTGTATAGTACGTCTTAACATGTGGAAAATTTCTAGGAATTGACAGGGGACCGAATAAAATAAACATGTGATAAACTTTGATTAGTTTTTTTTTTTTTAAATAGCAATGCAATTTTTGTTGTGCTCTTATAAAGAAGTCACAAGTATTTTTTACCCTTTACAAATTGGTGCTATGTTGTGGTTAGTGTTCAAAGCCAGCATGCAGTATAAAACGTTCGCAATACCCATATATGGACTGAAGAAAATCTCCATGTAGTTTTGGGAATAGAAGACCAGCAGTTTGGCATTAATGTATGAACTAGAATAAATTGACAGGATCATTATACTGTGACTTTTTAAGATTCTTGAAATATTTTATAAAAAGAAGTTACCCATAACTTCATATGTGTGATTCATGCATGATGGGGCACTGTCTCATTTTTCTTGTACTTTTAGATTCATTCTTGATCAACAAGACCCAAATGAATGGATAGAAAGCGTAAAATTGTTTCCCTGTCCCCCCTCCTGACCTCAATAAATTAGATTTCTATACTAAGCATAAAAAAGTTATTCAAAAATCAAAACTGAGATTTTTACAATAGATGTTGATCCATCAAGTTCAACATACGAAGAAACATTTTTTCGGATGTATGGTCATTTTCAAATGTCCCGCGAAGCCATTTAAATGGCCAGTGAATATGATGGGTACACTAGAGTTTATTAATCTGCAGCGGTATTTTTTATACATATAAGGGGGGTGTTTAATTAAAATACGTAAAATATGTGCAGGGAAAGATTTAAAATAAAGTACATTAATTAGAATGGGCGTATCAAATCTCAGGGGTAAAATAATAAATTTTTCTCTCCTACAATGATTTCCGCTAACTTACTGCCCCGACTCTAGCTGGAATGTTTGTTATACGTAGATAACAGGGAAAGGGATATTACGCTGATTACACTTACGCTACACTTTCGCGGGAAACCTAGCAGAGCTGGACACTGGACCCTCTCCTTAAGAATTTAACTCAAGACTGATTTCGTTGGTCAAGCATACAGCCTTCACCCCTCAAGGCAGCGTCCGAGGGTGTATTTGTTAACAAAACAAAAGAACATGTTTTCCCGTCCTCAATTCAACCAATCTACTATCCCCTTGGTCCTGGGCTCTGGTTGCAGGCATTCCAGAGGACAACACGTTTTCCTAAAACAATTTCGTACTGCCCTCTGACCACAGGAAACACATATAAACTAGCAATTATTAATATCTAAAATAACAATAACCTTACAGCTATGAATATATATATAGTCTGAAGAACTCGCAGTAGTTCGAAATATAGCAAATTCAAGTGTGACTCTTTCTCTGTGTTTTATCTTTATCTACTTTTATTATTAGTGTTAATTTGTTACATTGTTAATAGTGTTTCTTAATTTTTATTTTTCATTAATATTGTTTGCACCTCTAGTGCTGCTTTTAACTTTGCTTATTAAGCTTTATTTGCTTTTGTGTGTTTTGCTTTTGCGTGTTTTGCTTTTGACTTCTTTACTATTTATCTATTATTCTTTTAATTTTATTTCTGTGTTTTCTAAAATAATTTATTATTTATTACATTTTATACCATGACACCTGTCCAAGGTAATGTTATCACATTTTGGTTCAACAAATGTAAGTACCATTCTAAACAATTAGCTAAATATACAGGGCACGTTGGCTTTCTTTCTTATTGCGCTATTACTGGTGTGTGTCCTAACGGAATATTAATTCAATTGCCATTGTCCGCTATAGCTCCTAGCACTCATAGCCAATTTCATTTATTTAGGCACCATATTTCCCAACATTTTCTACGGATGATCCTTAATAATTGTCAATATTTGCAGCAATTTCATTTGTCTAAATTAATTAGTTTTATTAAAATTATTCTGGCATGTTCTCCAAAATATATTACCACAGTTAATAGTATCTTGATGAGTGCTAATAAGTTATTAAGTTCCCTCAATCAGAAACATCTTCTTAAACTATCGCGGTTATATTTACAATATTTAAGAGCTGGTATTCCTATTCAGTTTAATGCAACTTTTTTCCAAAACTTTTCCCCGCCGCTCGTAGCGCCAGCTCCTGACTTGGCTTCTATGTTCAATTTACCTCGTCCATCTGCTTATCAGCAGCCCAATAGCAAATGTACCCCTTGTACTTCTCCTACTAGTAATATTGCTGTTGTTAATTTATCTTCTATTTCACTTTCTAATACTGATACTTTATTATATATATATATATATATATATATATATATATATACAGATTACTTGATAATTGTTAATTAATTTCTTATCATTTATAGCATGAACCAATTATTTCAGCTTCAAATCATGACGTATATGACGTGTTCTATTTTCACGAATCATCTTAGCAATATGTGTTTGTGCATTATTATACAAAATAAGATGCATAGGAGCGGTTAGCTCCATACCCTACTCTAGTCTTCCTTGTAGCCACCGAAATTTGCTCCATAGATTTATTAATACGTTTAAGGGGAGCGATATACCGTTTTAAGAAAAGAGATTATGATAAACTTAATGAAAAAGCTGGAAAAGATTGTATTTCAACATCTGAATAAAATATAAGCTTCCATTAACCTGGCAACAAGAGTGGGACGAATATTATGGGAGATCAAGTGCTTCTTCGAGAATTTTGTCTGAAGCGGCAAAAAAGAGAAGGGTGGGGCATGGGTTGAGCATAAAAAATAAGGAATCGCTTAGACAAAATTGGACTGGGGTATATTTGATTAAGGGGAGAGCACATTAGGCGTAATAGTTGGACGATTCTAAGAGCATTTTTGCGGGACATAGAAGCTAGGTCCATAAGTTTCCGGCCTAACCATTTTCTAGGTATGCTAAAGACAAAAACTGTATTCACTTTTCAATATAGTTACTCTTTATTGCAATACACTTCTCACATCTTTGAATTAACATTTCAAACCCCTTCCCCCCCAAAAAGTCAGAAGTTTTGTCTGCAAAATGGGATAAGCAGCATTCATCATCACTTCTCCATCGCACTTAAATTTCCTTCCTCGAAGGTCCTTCTTGAGTTTTGAGAAGAGGAAATAGTCGCTGGGAGCTAGATCTGGGCTGTAGGGTGGATGGTCGATCTCCTTGAAGCCACGTTTCTTCACATCTTCCTTTGCAACAAGAGCTGTGTGTACAGACGCGTTGTCGTAAAGAAGGCGCAAAGCACAACTCAGATTTCCTCGCCTTTTGTCTTTGATGGAAGCACGTCGTCTGTGCAGTAGGCCAGCATAGTACTCCCCATTTACTGAGGTGTTCCTCTCCTTGAAGACAATGAAGAGTATTCCTTCATTCACTGTCCCAAAAGATTGTGGCCATATTCTTGTTGATTGACTGAGTGACGTGGTGCTTCGCCAGGTTTACGACACTCCATTGATTCTCTTTTGTACAAGGATCATAGTAGAGCACCATAGTTTCATCTCATGTTACAATGGTTTGCAGAACTTCTTTCTGGTTGCTACGGCAGAGCTCCAAATATGCCTGACAACAGATGACTCGTTGCTGCCTTTGGACTGAGGAAAGAAGTCTAGGCACCCATTTGCACTGACCTTGTTCATGTTTAAATGTTGATGAATAATTCAAAGGACTGTTGTTTTAGAAAGGCCCAACCTTGCTGTTATTTCTGTAACTGTGAGCCGCAGGTCTTGCCTAATTTCTCGTTCCACAAGAGCGATGTTTTCAGGAGTGAGCACCTGCATGGGCCGACCTGCACGCTCTTCGTCTTCAATGTTTTCTGGACCCATTCGAAAAAGTTTGGTCCATTCTTTTACGGTAGAATATGAGGGGGATGTTTCCCCATATACATCGTCCAATCGCTGTTTAATTTCATTTGGAGTAAGTTCTTCTTTTGTGAAGAACTTAATTACAGCCCGATACTCCATTTTGATCATATCTGCAACTGCTATTATTTACTTAACAGATAAGGTATGACACTTTTGCAAAGGAGAAAAGCGTTATCGGCGAGGCAGGAAATTTATGGACTTATGCTCGTAGATAGGCAATATGCTGAGACACGATGCTTAGAATAGATGTCCTTTAACCTGCAGGCTCAAATAGATCAGTTGTGAGGGAGGGAGAATTTGGTAGAGAACAAAGAAGTGATCTCGCATGATTCACTCAGATTAGAGGCTTGGAAAGGAAATTAAACAGCTAATGGTTTCGGGTAAAGAATTTGCCTACTGAGCGGAGAAAGCGTTATCTCAAGACATATTCTGGCAGAATACAAGGCAACAGAACTTTTAAGAAATGAGCATTTACTATCACAATTTCTGACTTTCAACAGAAGTTTAAACATTCGCCTGGAAGTGTTGGTGCAGGAGAGATACTCACACAAATCGGGAATATTTCTAGAGGAGACTCATCAGAGAAGTTAATGGCTTTAAAGAAGAGAGAGGAGTTGGGGAGGAGGGTGATTGAAAGGAAGGAGTTTGGCGCTTCAACCCGAGATGAGCTTTGGCCTGCTGCGGCGACCGATACATTCATCTTACGACTTCATTGATTAGGGGCAGTATTGCTGGGGGGGGGGGTATGTGACCAGCATGCTGGCATCCCGTCGGTTGCCTATCACGCAGCTTCGTGATCGAAGAACGCCACCTCTCCATCAGGCAATTTCCCAATTGTCCCCACAAGGCTGGGTGAACCCCGTAACAGACCTTCCTAACAGAAAAATTCCCGGCCAGCAGTCAGCAACGCTAACCACTAAATCAAGGAGGTGGTCACGTATATGAAATTATTCATAGAGAATGTAAGTATATCGGTGTGTATGTATGTATGTATGTATGTATGTATGTATGTATGTATGTATGTATGTATGTATGTATGTATGTATGTATGTATGTATGTATTTATGTATGTATGTATGTATACAAAGTTAATTATAGGAATGTATGTTCTTTTTGGGGGGTATTGTATGTTTTGACTGTATTAGCATATATGGCGTAAGGCCCATGCGACACTTGTAATTATTTATGTGCTTGTAAACTTTTCACAATAAAAGTCTTCCTCTTCTACTGTTACTACTACTATTTAGTTGTTACTATAGCTTAAAATTATATATTGCGAAAAAAAACTGAAGAACTTTTTGATCATCTGTATATTAAGCCAAAATAAACGTCTAAAACTGGTTGGAAAACACACATTATCTCATTTTCTCGCTCAAATGGCAATTCCTCTTTCATCCACCGAATAAATTTATGACAAATACAAGAAAATAGCTGAAACACTGCCCCATTGTTTACTGCTTATAGCACCAAATATAGTTTAACCTCAGATATAACTCTGCACGGCTGTAGGGTAGTACTAAATATTTCCAATCGATACCACTCACATAAACCACTTTTCACAAAGCTATAATTAGAGCAATAGAGAAAAGTTAGCGTGTTATATGCCTGAGAATTGGCAAGTGCTAATGACAACCGCGGGTTGGTACCTGGGAATGCGCAATTGCGCTTCTTATGTCTCTATGAACATGGTTCAATATGTTACAGGCTTAGTCTTAGTTTAAAACATACATATAGGTGATATTTGTAAGTTAATTGTAAATGACAGAAAAATATAATACTAGATCAGTCAATCCATATAAAACCGGACTTCAATTAAACTTACAAATCAGTAGACTTTAAAAGTATATATACACATATATAGGGTTAAGAGATTTGTGTGAAGATCGTATTATTTCAAGTTCATTAGTTATTCTGTTATAATGCGATAAAATTGTTGTATGTACGAGGGTAATCAATAAATACTGAGATTTATATTTTTTCTCACCATACAGTATAAATACGTTGATGAAATAATACTTCTTGAGAAGAAAGATCTCACATGATTGGTGGACAGAATTTGAAGCGACAGCAAAGAGCGAGTGTTTGCCAATTTGTCAGTATGTTCGCTTTCTAACGAACAGTACCATGCTCTGAAGTTTTGCTTCCGTCTGCAGATACTCGGTATGGAAGCATATAGCGAGGATGTACTGCCACATTAATTGCACTTCGGTTGTTCAAAGAGTTTGTGGAGTTTCAACAACAGGACGGGGAGGTTTATGACTAACATAGCTGTCGGCATTGTTTGGGGAGTTCGACTAATTGCAGTGGATAGGGGTGCAGAGGTTTCTCAAGGCTGTGCGTTCATCAATCTGCACGATCCGTCTGTGCCAGGTGAGTGCCTGAACAGAAATTGAGCGAGACTTGACTTCACCATTACGATCCCGAAAGCACCTCCAGTTCCTCAACACCAAAGAAGACCAAAGTTATTTGGTCGGCATGAAAGATTAGGGCGATTTCGTTCTTCTATTACCATGGAATTGTTTGTGAACATGAAGCCCCCCCCCCCCCCAAGCAACGTTTAATAGGGAGTATTACAAGATTGCTTTGAGCATCCTAGCCGAACATATCGAACAAAATCGCTTTGAGGTGTTTCACTATGAGAAGGCATGCCCTCAAGCCGTTGCTCAACATTTGGCTAGAAAAAACATCCAGAGTGTGCCCCACTGTCTATACAACCCGGCCCTAACTCCATGTGACTTTTTTCTTTTCCCTCATTTAAAATTCATCACGGCTGCTGAGAAGAAGCGAAGGCGGTTCTGAAGAGGATTTCAATAAACAGTTTCAATATCTTCCAGAACTGGCAGACACGCTAGACAAAAAACACCATACAAACTTTTAAAAAAAAAAACTAATTCTTTATATACATAGCCGTTTTATAATTGTAAACATAATTTATTTCGAAAAGCAAAACCCGAAAGAGCTAATTGTAATGTTTTGTGTCATATCAACAGGGTATTTCAGCATGGAATAAATAATATATATATATATTTCTAAAAACTTAAATATCGGTTAATTTCTCTCTCCCTGACAAAAAGATGTCATTCAATAAAAAACTCCCATAGATATAATTTCGCTGAATTATACTTGGAACATGCGGGAACCGGCCGTGTGAGTAATCGAAATATGTGACTGGTGTACCGAGCTCCCGCATGGAGTACATGAGCCCCTCTTTATGACAGGAAAGCTGAGTTTGGTGCGCTGTTAGCACAAGGCGTATTATCGATCCTATTTTTTACCAGACAATAGATGCAGAAAGGTACAGAAGAGACAATATGCCCCCCCCCCCTTTCAGCAGCTTACAGAAGAAGAAAAAGCATGTGGATGGTTTCAACAAGATTGGACTACTGCTCATATGTATATGAAGTGCTGATGTATGTTCCTCTCGATCATTAAATTTACCCGTGTGTGATTTTTACCTCTGGGGTTGCCTGGAGGCCAGAGTTTATAAAACAAACCCTCACACGCTGGAGGAACTAAAGGAAAGTATCAGAAACATTGCAATGGCCGAACTTAAACGTGACGGCCAGAATGTGTTTTCCATATACAATCCCTGTTTAGCCAAAGAATGACGATATTCCGAGCATCTTCTATGAAGTAAGATTTTATACACAATTTTAAAAGCGAAGTTAAAGAACATTCTTGGGCGGCCGCGACACGCCCAGTCACCAAGAATAAAAATTCGCGTGTAGGATAGTTTTTACGTGAAAGCCCAGTATATACTTTATATGTAAATCCTAACCATAGTTTTGGTCCAAAAGTATAATACTAAACCAGGTAAAATAAAAAAGCTATTATTTCATGTTGGATTATTAAACTTTCGGCGCATTTATTCCCTCTGCTGTACAGTACTTAAGTTTCAAGAGTGTACAGGTTACAAAATTCCCGAAATTCCTAAACATGTGCACCAAAGTGCAATACTAAGTTAAAAACCACCCTCTGGACATTTACAGTTTTAAGCAGTTTACACAGAACGAAGATAGATGTCTGTCATTTTCATTGGCAAGTTTAGAGATACCCCTGGCGTCAAAACACTACGTCTGATTTCTTTCGAAATCGGCAGCATTTTGTTTGGTTTTGCTGGAACTCCCACTGGCGCGTTTGTTGACATGATCAAGTCGTTCTTTGATCGCGTGCTCCGTTATTTTTAACAACTTGCGCAGGAAGGAATGTACTGTTAATGTTTCTTCTGTTCTTTCACACAGTCTCTAACAAAAGTTTTGAGTATGAAAACAGTCTCTCTTGCTAAACTTCCATGACATTTATTAATTTTCAGATTTGCTACTATGTACACAGCAATTTAAAAACGGATGTCATCATAAACATGGGACGGAATTTGTTCTGGTTGCTTGACCAGTTTCTTACTCTTAATCAAAGCGGGTAGTTTTCTCTTTTAGCGAATTCCGAAAGAATATAGGTGGTTGTTAACCAAGAATAGATAAAACCCGTCCCACTGTGCAAACATATGAACAAGTACTAATTGATTCGATATTTCTATTTATTTTTAACTTTCCAAATTATAATAAATTAAAAATAAGTTACATTACGATATACTAGAATAAAAATAGTATGTAATACACTTGTTGAAAGCCTCATTGCAATCCTTGAATGAAGTTGCAACTATTCAAACTCGGATGCGCAATACGTGCCTTTCAACACTTATATTACAATAAAATATTATTTTTTATAGTATTCTTATATGCAAAAGAAAGACAAAAATAGCAGTACTTCTGGAGCAATATGTAAACGGTATATACGAGGGTAGGTCCATAAGTTTCCGTCCTCGGCGATAAGGATTATCGCCTTCACAAAACCCTTATCTGGTGTCATATCTTATCTGATAACTAAATAATGCAGCTGTAACTTATGCTCCACTGTGTTTAGATGTTCAGATATAGTTGCATAAAGAAGGCTATGTGTAGAAATTGTGACATGTTAAAAATGGAGTACGGAGCTGTTATTAAGTTCTTCACAAAAGAAGGACTTACTCCAAATGAAATTAAACAGCGATTGGACGGTGTATATGGGGAAGCGTCCCCCTCATATTCTACCGTAAAAGAATGGGCCAAACTTTTCGAATGGGTCGAAAAAGCATTAAACACGAAGAGCGTGCAGGTCGGCCCTTGGAGGTGCTCACTCCTGAAAACATCGCTCTTGTGGAAGGAAAAATCATGGAAGACCGGCGGCTCAAAATTACAGAAATAGCAGCAAGGTTGGGTATTTCTAAAACAAAAGTCCTTCGAATTATTCATGAACAATTAAACATCAATAAGGTTAGTGCAAGATGGGTACCTAGACTGCGGAAAGGAGCTAGATATCCATCTTTATTAAGGATCTGTTGTCAGTCCTTTTTGGAGCTCTGCCGTGACAACAAGAGAGAAACTCTGCAAACCATTATTTCAGCAAAAGAAACTATGATCTCTTGTCCAAAAGAGAATCAACCAAATGACATATGGTGAAGCACCGCCTCTACAGGTTAAGGTCATTCACTCAACAAGAAGATCAGGCCACAATCTTTTGGAACTGTGAAGCATTGACTCTTCATTGACTTCAAGGAGAGGAACACCACAGTAAATGGGGAGTACTGTGCTGGCCTAATGCACAGACTACGTGCTTCCATCAAAGAGAAAAGGGGAGAAAAGTGAGTGGCGGTGTGCACCTTCTTCACGACAACGCGCATGTGCACACATCTCTTGTTGCAAAGAAAGCTGTGAAGAAAGGTGGCTTCAAGGAGATCACCCATCTACCGTACAGCCCATATTTGGCTCCCAGTGACTATTTCCTCGTCTCACTACTCAAGAAGGACATTCGAGGAGGGAAATTTAAGTGTGACGAAGAAGTGATGGATGCTGTTTATGCCCGTTTTGCAGACGACCTCTCACTATTTGGGGGGGGGGGATTAAATTGCTAATTCAAAGATGCGAGGGGTGTATTGCAGCAGAGGGTAATTATATTGAAGAGTGAAATATAGTTTTTCTCTTTATCATACCTAGAAACTGGTTAGGCCGTAAACTTAAGGACCTACCCTTGTAAAGGTAAACTCCCTCATAGGACGGTCTGGTGAATGCGGCGGTTAATTTGAGATCACCTGCATTTCTTATCGAACGTGAAATGCGGGCTTGCCTAATTGTTAATCGACAGTTTTTTTTTTTTTTTTTTTTTTTTTTTTTTTTTTTTTTTTTTTTTTTTTTTTTAAAGTGTTTAACCCAGTTTTAACTGAGGCGGTGGACACTGATGATACATAAGATGAAATGATAAATTGGAAATGCTTTTTTTTTAACGGAACGAAAGGTTTTAGCCTAAGTGTAGGGTACCTCCCAGCATTTGCCTTTATGAGGAATGAGGAAAACCTGGAAGAATCCTTAGTCAGGAAGAACGATCCTGGTAGGAACTGAACACCAGATCTTCCGCTCAAGAGTCCGAGCCTTGACGACCTCGACCACTCGTGGCGTAATCCACAGGATGGAAAGACCCCCCCCCCCGGTATATTTTATAAGGCAGCATTAAGGACAAGTGGTTAGACTTCTCACTTCTCGCCGAAGCTACCCTGGTTCAACCCCAACGCCAACAAGTGAGATTTGTGGCGGACAAATTTTCTCTGGGCCTGCTATTTCCCGTCATTTATTTCTCTATTGCTTCACATCATCCATCCTCATGTTCACCTTCATCATTTAGCGTTATGTAGTCCATCAATTCTAAGTGTCAGCATTTCAAATGTACCGCTGCTGCTCTCTCCCGTTAGGGTGTGTAACTCAAATGCCTGGCGGGCAATTTAATTAGCATTAGCATTCGCTGACTAATATTTTTATAATTACTTGCCTGTGTGTTCTTAAACAGAGTTGTTATTCTGCTACGCAACTGGAAATTGATTTTACGGACGAGAAGTTAGGATAACGCCCTTGCAATCTGCTCAGGAAAGGAATGGCGCGCAGTACTACGTCTGTCCCAAAAACAATAGTAGAGCAGCGATTCTCAAACTGTGATCCCCGAAACATCTTCTAGTGCTCCGCGGAAGAAATTAGAAGAATAATGAAATGGCCAGGTCTTAAACTTGTGAATTTTGTGCGGGCATACGTCGTGTAACGGTAAAAATCGAAAATAACTGAGGTGCACACCTGACCTTCCGCAGGTAACAATTGAAGTCATCGCATGGGACTATTGTGTCGATGTGTGCACAGACGGCGCGAAAGCCATGACTAGAAGGACATCTGGTGTTATTTCAAAAATTAAACAAAAGTGAAGAAGTGCAGCACTGCGTCCTCCACGGCCAAGCCCTTGCTGTGAAGAAGATGCCACCTTCCTTATAAGGGACCTAAGAACACCAGGCTATTCAACGTGTTATGTGATGACATGGGCAGTTTATATACTTCTTTACTTCTTCATATATAAGGTGTTGTTCCTGTGGTCTAGTAGTAACCATGCCTGCCTCGTAAACCCAAGATCGCGGGTTCAATCCCGACCAGGACTGATAAAAATCCCAAGTTTGGCGTCTTTCGGATGGAAGTAAAGATGTGGGT
Organism: Metallyticus violacea; assembly: GCA_030762175.1. Taxonomy (NCBI): domain Eukaryota; kingdom Metazoa; phylum Arthropoda; class Insecta; order Mantodea; family Metallyticidae; genus Metallyticus; species Metallyticus violacea. Next base: position 10,651,637 of record CM060832.1, on the reverse strand, counting down.
TTAAGTCACGAAAAAGAATCTCAAGTCTGAAGGAAGAGACCTCCCAGCAAAATTTACTTGCTGTTTCACGCCCTGAATTGAATGGGACGCTGATGACCTGAGATGTTAAAGAACATCAACAACAGAAATGAGGTGGCTCTCTCGGGGCAAAAGTTTGACTTGACTCTTTGAAATGAGGGCTGAAGTCAGAACCTTCCTGACTGACAATGACTTCGCTTTGGGAGACAGATTATGTAACGAACGCTAGCATATAATTGATATATTTAGGTGATATATTTCAGAAAGTTAATCATTTAAACCTCCCACTTCAAGGAAAAGCAACAACAGTGTTTGACGCCAGCAAGGATTCAACAAGAAAATCAAGTTTTGGGCAGAATCGGTGAACAATGGCAATCTTGACAGTTTCCCAAGGTAAAAGCTATTTATAGAACTAGATTCAGACATATCTGACCGCCACGGGTGGCCGAGGTCGTTAAGTCGCGGACTCATGAGCGGGAGGTCTGGGTTTGAATACCCCCAGGACCGTCCTCCTTGACTGAGGTTTTTTCCAGGTTTTTCTCAGTCCTCATAAATGGCAAATGCCGGGGAGGTACCCTAAACTTAGGCCTGGAACGATTCTTTTCTTAAAAATAAAAAAACCTTTCCCAATTTATCATTTCATCTCATGTATCATCACTGCCTATCGCCTGTGGTGCCTCTGTAGCAAAAACGGGTGTTAAACACTATATTCAGACATATCTGGGAATATCTTAAAAGAGTTTCAAGTTCAAGAGTTACTAAGTTTGCTTGATAGTTTCAAGATTTATTTTCCGGAAGAACTACATGAAAAAAACGAAAGAAAACTTTTGGGTTCTAAACCCATTCTCTGCTGTGTTAGAAAAGTCAACCTCTCTGACAACGCAGCAATATGAGTGCTTGATTGCTTTCACATCAGATTTTATGATAAAAGATAATTTTTCAAATAAGAAGTCACTATCTGAATTTTGGCGTCAATTAAAATACGAATTTAAAGTTTTGTCTGATAAAGACGAAACCATTTCTTTTGCCCTTTGCAGTCACTTGTTTATGTGGTTCTCTGTTTATGCAGGTACTAAAACAAAACACAGATTTCGTCTCGATGCGGAGTTAGGTATTCGGCTACAATTGTTCCAAATTCAACCAGATATAACTAAGTTATATAAATCATCCCTGTAACTGTCTTTAACTTACGGAAAAGGCGGCGTCTTAATGTAGTCAGATATCGGCGTGTCAAAACATATTATGTGCTTCTTCTGAATGCTATCCCTATAGACGCGATCTTCTCCGAAAGTTAGACAAAATGCCTTTTCTATCAGGGTGGACATATTTAAAAGTCAGATAGAAATGAACATTACGCATTTTAGAAAGTACATAAAGAATTTCAATATATCGAAGAGAAAAAAGTTATAATAATAATAATCAAATGGCACGTTCACCTCACAAAAATATCATTGAGAAACTTGTTATTTATTTCTTTTCAAGAAGTCAAAAGCTTTTTATTCAACCCATTCACTGAAGCTCTTTAAATAGCAGAACTTTCATTAGTGAATGGAACGCACGGTTACCTCGGGCATACAAATACTAGGAAATAGAATGGATGAGAGAAGCACTGCAGTTTTGAATAGTCCTGGGGAATGACCTTGTATCGATCTGCGCAAGACAAGTCTAGGAAATTTGTGATGGGGGTAACTTCTCATCTGCGTAAATGTAACAAATAATTGCAAGCGAGGAAGATGATAGCGGCACAGCTGTGCAATAAACCATTCCTACAATGTGTTCAGTGCTAAATTAAGAGAGATGCTAACCTGATGCCCTTAACAGGAAATGAACTCGGTCAGAAACTCATCTTTTCCTCATTCGCCAGGACTATTCAAAACTGCTTTACTTTGTCTTGATTAACATTTCCATGATGTCCTGAACGTTGAATGTTCTGTTGTAACCGTTATGAGTCCTTCTGAAATAGCTTGTTTTAAATATGCTCCAATCATTTCAGTGGAAGTAGAACGTTCTTTTTCCATGTTGAAAAATATTTTTTCTGACAAGCGGCTGACTGTGACAGTTGATACCTTGAAAAACATCTTGTTGTTGCTTGTAACCAAGAAAAGTAAGCATTAGGTAATTTAATTGGTGATAAAAGAAATTACTAAGTATCTTTAAAAGCTATTTTCATTAATAATGAGTGATAATACTCTGTTTACACTTTTAATAAATACCCATTTTAATAATATTGCTGCCTATTTTCAGTATTTTAAATATTATTTTAACCAAAATAAATGCCTAAACTTCCGGATATAACACAGACCATGCAAGCCTACGCACGCAAATCTTGGTGTTGGCAAACATTTCCTCACTGAAGAACAGGAAATGGTAGTTTTAAAGTGAAAGTTACGTAACAAAAGACCGATAATTATGTTCGTACATAATGCAGTTAGCCTATATTGAAGTTGTTCCCACTGTAGTCAATAATAAAAGAGTGGAAAACTTGCCTCCCGCAGAGTCGTCGTGGTGGAAGAATGTATACCAGTGGTCCGTGACACCACCATGGCTCGTCTGCAGCCGACACTGGCCTCACGATGCAAATATTGCAATTCTCGTACCTGAAACAAAATTTTTATAAAGTAAATATTTGCTTTCGAAATATCCCGTGTCCTTTTTTGTGTATTTATACAAAATAATTGTGCAATTCAAGAAACAGTTACATCTATCTACATTGCTTAGTAGAATTTAGCAACAGATGTGATGAATGCATGAAATAGTTGTTGATTTGTACGCACTGTGCTAAGAAAGTTCTAATGGAAAATAAACGTCTACTGATTTTATTCGCCAAAGAGTGTTTATTTAAAATTCAATATATTTGTACAGAAGCCGCTTGTGCCCTCAAGGAGATGATTTCATGAGAAATTCCCGAGTTCAAGGTATAGCTGAAATAATAAATGCCTGTTTCCGGTTTACAGCTTATTCCTCCGTCTTACGGTAACAAAACTTCATCTATATTTGTTATGCCATTGTCCATCCTTCATTCCAAGCTTTTACATAGCACAAGTCACGCCAGGTTTGTCTTAGTCCATCTCTTCTTCTCCTCTCAGACGGATTCCAATCCATTGTTTTTCCTCCATATATTGAAGACCCAAGGTGGCGGACCTAAAATCTCAAGTATGGCTTCCTTCGGAAGGGAAGTAAAGCCGTGGGTCCCGTGTCTACATTTACGGCACGTAAAAGAACCTCAAGCCTGAAAGAAGAGGCCTCTGAGCAAAATTTGTCGGCCGTTTCACTCCCTGATTTGAATGGGACGCTGATGACCTGAAATGTTAAAAAGCGTCCACATATTCTTCTTTATTTCTCTTGGCCTATTGTTAGGGACTCTATCACACCTTGAAATTCTCGCTGCTCCAGCTCTGCAGCTATCAACTTCTTCTGTATCGATTCAGAGATCTACCACATCTCAAACCATATGTCGAAATGGTTTTTATAATTTTAAATTTCTTTATAATAAACGCACTCCAAAGAATGAGTTTCAAGCGCTTGTATGTTTGTTTGTCTACGAGGGTCATTTGAAAAGTTCTCGGAATGGCCCACAGATTGCAGCAACAGTTTTGAAGCAGTTTTGTTATCAAAACCGTCCTCTTCCTGAGAAAAATTTCATAAATAATACCAGGATCGGTCGAAAATCGCAGCTGATGCATTGTATGCGGGTGAAATTGCAAATTACGAATATCGTGCGGTTATTAGATAAATGGTAAATAATGCAACAGAAATTGATACAGATATGACTGACACTCTGCGCCATCATTTACAATCTTTTCCTAGCGGACCACGGAGTTTAAACGTGGAAGATGATCCATGAGCGAACGACCAAAATCCAATACCACACAAGCTGCACGACGTGGTTTTGAAGGATCGCCGATTAAAGGTGTCCGAAATTGCTGAAGCTCTGGGAATTACGGGGGAAAACATATGTCACATTCTGAAGGAAGAATTGAAAAAAATCATCGACAAGATGTGTGCCGCGACTGCTGACTCAGGATCAAAAGCGAATTAGAGTGGAAATCTCTCAGCAAAGTTTGGTACGTTTTACACCTGAAACAAAACAACAGCAGTCTAAACAATGGAAACATCATGATTCTGCACCACCAGTGTGTGAAATCTGTCAGAAAGATATCAAGGATATCATGGATGTACTGCTGAAATATTATCTTCCCACTGAAATATCTATACTGACCGTATTATACCAAGACGAGAAAAGGCCTGTTTTATGAGAGAAGAAAGTCATCTTGCACCAAGAAAATCTTTGCCCTCACAGGTGTGTCGTTGCAATTGCGAAAATCAATGAATTTGGGTACGATTTTGTGCTACATCCAGCTTATTCCCGTGATTTGGCTTCTATTTTTGTTTCCTAAATTGGGAAAAAAGCCTTGGTCGAAAGAACTTTTCTCTCAATGAAAAGCTAAAGTCATCAGTTGAGTACGTATTTTGCAGGTCTTGAGGAACCTAACACTCGTGATGGGATAAATGTTTTGGAGTATCGCTGGACAAAGTGCATTTAGTGTCAAGGAAGGTTAAGTTTAAAAAAAAAAAAAAAAAAAGAATTTCAAAAAGCTACGCCGTCATTTTGTGCTTCATTTCAATAAATTTTCAAATATCTATTTACAGATACAATATTAGTAGATTTAAGAAACTATTTCCGAGTTATGGAATTGTGCTTGTTCCATTAACTTTTTAATTTAACACCTCATATGTTTAATGATAATATATTTAAATAAACAATTAATAAATATTCAAGTATTCATGATACATATAATTAACTGGTATACTTTTAAGTTCTATAATCACTTCCCTAAAATCTACTCAAATTTTTGACCAGATCTTAAATTTTAATTTCTCCTACCTAGTCACTCATTCCACTTGTAAAGGAAACTCTCCCCTCCATAGTTTGGTCTGTTCTCGCCACACATTGGACATTTATATTTTACAGATTTCTTTCTTAACCCACAATAATTTACAACTCCGAATTTAAGCTTTCTCTTCCTAATTTTTCACAAAAGTCAATAATTTTTCTCTACCCCAGTGTTTTTTTTTTTTTAATATGTTGCATAGTTTTAGATATATTTTTATCTTTAAGACTGGCTCATAATTCCTGTTTTTCAATATACTCTACTCTAGTTTTAATTATATTCCAAAATTCTCCCCTCATTCTATGTCCCTCTTCGCCCATAACGTTCCCAAGGCAATTTTTGAAGGGTTTTCTGAATTTTATGTGTTCCAGTTTCTTTCAAGTTCTACTGTACTATTAAATCACTTTTTGTACAAAATCAACACTAGGAAATTATAAAATAAATTTAAAAATGAAACACGCAGTTGCTAAGACGAAGAAGTAACGATACTGATGGCAAAATGTTAAGCCTTCACCCCAGCTGCACATGCCGCAGCTACTTTGTTACACGTAATCACCTTAGCACTTGCGAATACACCTGATCTACAAAGTACTTACGCTGATTGCCATATTGTCGCCGGCTGCAGGTCTCCCTGACCGAATTCTCAGGCGCGCCACCCAGTGAACAGCCTGTTCTCGGCCAAGGTTCGGAACGTACTACTCTCTCCTGCCAGACAATGGAGTGCGGGGGCTCGACACGCGAACAGCCCACCTTTCCTCGCTCGATAAAGTACCTAACGATGGGGAATTCGGTAAATTGTAAAATCCTCCAGAAATAGACTACAATGGGTGGGAAACCAACCGGGAAATAGCTTATTTTTGTTGCTGACCTCGTTAATGCTACCAGCATCGCGATCTACGGCTTTGCAAAGCTATCAGTCTCAAAAGGCTCATTACTTAAATTGCTCCTTGAGCGAGAAGGGGAAGAGAGGTGCCGGAGTCCCAGCATCCACTGTGCATTGCCTGGTTCCTCAATCCCGTGCCTGCTTATGGTTCACTCTTCATAACAACTACAGCCCGGGTTCTAAGCAATATCACGTTGGTATTGGATAAATTATACGTAAAATCAAATATTAATTATTTTTTATGAAAGTTCCAATTGGTCAAAGTGAGAAATTTGTATTCGTTCTTTTTTTTAAATTAGACGCCCGCATTTATGACAAAATTCCTTTTTTGTTGCTAACCGTCAGAAATGGTCTAAGCGTATAAAAAGTATATTCTTGAACTATCAAACATTAATAAAAAGTTCAATTTAATACTTCATTGACTTTTACGTCTATTTCTAGCTTTCCTGTACTAATTATTATCATATTTTTGTCCAGGTGTTGTAAAGAATTTTTACGCTAGATTTCCTTTTATAAAGCAAATGCTCAATAGCTATGTTTTCATAGAAAATCCTTCATTAAAATGTAAAGTCGTTTAAGGCCCTGTTTCTGAAACACCAGAAACTTCGAGATGCTATCGGACGTTTCCTAAACATAAGATATCTATAACTTCATCTGATTCTGAAACGTTAAAAAGAGCATCTCAAATAGATATTCCGTGATAACTTACATAACGAAAAATTGCCAGATATTTCTTTGATATATCTGATGTGTAAGATAGCGGAAGTCATGTGTGGAATTACAGCTGAGGGCTTCCTTGGTCTAGTGCTTGACTTAGCTGACTGCTGGCCAGGAGGCCGAGGTTCGTTAAGGGGGCCTGGAACGGCATCCACTCATCCAAATAAGGAAAATTGGAAAGCAGCCCGGTGTAGAGGTGGCGTACTGATCACATGTTCCCTGCAATACTGCTCACTATCAATAAAGTCGTAAGACGGAGGTCGCTGAGGCAGGCAAGGTTCACCCCGGGCTGAGGCTCCAGTGAGTAGAAGAGTTGCAGCTAGTACATTTATATTGACGTTATACAGTGCGATCCTTTAAGCAAATTCCCACTTGTTTGCCGCGCTGTGGGCATGTAGGCTTGCTTACTTGATGATCTTGCTGACTGTCGCAGTCGTAGTGCAGCTGTTCCCGGGTGTGTGTTGTATTGTTCATGTCTTAATTATTCGACAGTGTACATAAAATGTATTATGTCTCGTATGTTTACAACGGCACAGCATGTCTTCATATGTGTTAACTCATTGGTTAAAGAATTATAAGACCAATTTTGTTTGAACATACAGTTGATTCTCTTTTTTATATGGATAACATACTAACCCCCTTTTTTTTCAGAGAATAAACGGACAGGGTGCATGATCGTGCATTTTTTCAACAGGAATCTGTTCACACTGCCAATAATTCCATGAAAGCAATTCACAATGTGTTTCCACAAGACAGAGTTATATTAGGGATTTGTGGCCCCTTCAGTTCCCTGATTTTACAGTTTGCGATTATTATTTCTGGGGTAAATTAAAAAATGCCGCGTACAAAGACGAACCCGCACACCGTACAAGAACCCAAAGGTAATATTCATCAGGAAATTGTCCGGATTTCTCAAAATGAACGCAGGAGACGTTTCGGATGGTGCATGTGCATAATGCTGCTTAGTATTAGTTGTAGATGTATTCATTTCAATAATGGTTTACCAGATAAATATTATCTACGGCAGGGGGGTAGCCAGATCGTTCGACTCCTATTTACAGTTAAACACACAAACACATAGAATTGCATGTACAATCCCTAAGTTGAGTACTAAAATGTTTAGAAATAACCCCCCTTTCCCAGCCATGAGTGCAAAATGATGAAATTAATAAAATTCTTAAATTTATCAATACAGGGCACTGAACGAGAGACATGCATAAATCAATATGTGCATAAACATATATACAAAAGAAATTAATAGAAATACATTTGAAAAAGCTAAGCACATTATATGCTATATTCTGTCTTGCTCATTTACTTAATACATTTACATGGCCCCTATCAATCAATTCTTATCCAATATCAAATTTAGACATGCTCCTTCTCTACCTCACAAAGTTTATACTACGACCTCAGCACTCTGTAGCTTCACATTCCCGTAAGGGGGGGGGCGCGGTATGACCGTTGCCCTACAGATGCTCCAGGTGCGGGCTCTGCGGACCCTGAGTGCCCGTGCTACCTCTGACGCTCTGACGTACTAGAGGGAGCCGGGCAGGACTTGATTCGAGCCCCTCCCGGAAGGGAGTTGTCCGGATTGGGTTGGACTCTGCTTGGCAGTGGACCCGTCACTCACGGGGAATTGAGCACCTACGATGGCGGCGTGTCCCAGGGGAGTGCCGCTGGGGGCCGGTGCGCCGGAATCGCCGTTGTTTGTAGGGAGGGTGGTGGGGTAATTCACCTCTTAAATACGAGGAGGTCTAAGCTAGTGACCTATCCACCAGTGAGAATCTGGAAGCTAAGGGAACTTAGCGCGCCTGGGCGACGCAATCGTCTGCAGTCGAATGGCGGGTCGGTTTAGAGTTACAAGCTACCGTCCTAATGCAAAAACCCACGGGTGGCACAGACCTCTGTGTTGCACCCCTGGACCTAGAGCCTGGTAGAACTCGCAACCACATGTAGCTTCACATTCTGCAAGAATATTTATTCAATTTTCCTTAAGACACATTCTTTCCTCTGCATCATTCATCAATTTCTGCTCTTTCCATTTCACGAGGCGCAGCCAGGTCATTGCCTGTCACGTGCTTCCTTCTCCCATGCCCTTTTTACTTCGGGTTGCAATTCCAGTGAGACATTGTTAGAACACTCAGCTTGCTCTATCTGCTTATCAGAATAAGTTGGCGAGTAGAAAATCTACGATAAATTCAGACTAATTTTCTGATAATTTTTTAAAAATATTTCAAGGAATTCGTCATTTCGGCTAAAACTAGTAGAACTTGCCTCTATCTGTAAACTGTCCTAGATAGGGTTATACTTCTTGTGCAATGAACTATATAATGAAATAGTTTCGTTGAGAAAAAATAACAATTGAGGCCGCTAGAGCTATTTGATAATTTTTTAAACATTTTCGCCCATTCTTGTTGCCATATTGGTAATAAAGAATTTTTTATTTCTTTTTTGTTTCTACCATTTTGGCCAATGATGTCTATTATTTTTAATTATTTTTAATTTAATTATTATTTAATATTTATAATTATTAATTATTTTTAATTATATTATATATTTAATTATTATTAAGCCGATAAGAGGCTGCTCCTGAGCCGGTTAAATAATAAAGTGGCCATATACCCAGGATTACTAATAGTGCTTGTAGGAGATGTGGACAATGCTCCTGCCCATCTCAATAAAACTTTCTCCTTAAAGTTCCTATAAAATGTATCTCACGTGTCTTTTCCCTTCAAACTCCTCCTCCATAATTTAATATGACTGCAAAGATACTGTTGTGATAGATTTTTATTACATTAGCTTGTATATTGAAATATCTCTGTTCAATATTGGCTAACTTAAACATAACTTTTTCTGCTTTAGTTGTTGTATTTTGATCATGTTTCTTAAAATTTAGTTTTTCATCCAAATAGATACCTAGATATTTATTTACTGTTTATCTTCTTATATTAAAATCGTTAATTTTAATAATCTAATTTCTGTTTGTTTCCTTTTAATAACATATATAATGATTTATGAGGAGCTATTTATAATTTTACTTTTATGCACCAATTGTTTGCATGATCAGATATTATATTCGATCTCTGTTCTATTTCCTTTCTATTATTATTATTATTATTATTATTATTATTAAATCATCTGCATATGCGATAATCTCTTTTATACTATCTAATCCATCTCTACTTTCTCTGTTAGAGTTTCCAAAAAGATATCCCGTAATATTGACTAAAATTGTTTTTTGCGGACATCCTTTGTAATTTCCTTTGTAGTAGTCTGGTTTGCACCTTATGCAATAATATTAACGAATTATAGACGCATTTTGGATGTTTCTTTTTCCTTAAATTTGAAAGAGTGCTGGCCACTATAAGTTATCATACACTCCACCAATATCGAAAAATATTGCTATTACATAACTTTATTAGTTATTTTTGCAGTCTCTATTGCCTCGTTAATAGCGACCTCTGTTGACTTGCCTTTTCTAAAGCCAAACTGTTTAATAATCATACCAATCAGTGGTCGATTCTTTTGGCTTGAACTTTGTCCAGAACATTTGGTAAGGAAATAGGTATATCGGACTTTGTCTGCTTATGAGCTTTATCAGTCCCTTTGTTTAAAATGATCACATTCGCTTCCTTCCGGCAATAAGGTACTTTTCCCAAGAATAGCCAGTTATGCACAGCTGACTGTTTTTTCAATAATGATTTCTTTTCTTAATTTACTGTGTTCTGGGTTGTCATTTTCTTTATTATCATTAGGCAGTAGTTTTAGAAATAGAAGATTTATAGATCTGTCTATTTTACATTCCCATTATCCAGAGTAGACATTACTTCTGAAGCTTTTACTTTCTCCATTGTAAGGTGTATCCCATGTAATGTTGGAAAGGTTTATCTCTACAAAATTTTTCTATGCAACTTTGCGATATTCTTCTATATTTTCCTTATATTTTTTCTAATTTCTCTATGTTTATTCAAGTGACTTTCTCTTTCTGAGGCAATGATAGATTTCTGATAAATTCGTGTAGCTTTTCTAACCAAAATTTTTAATTTCAACAGATTATTGTTCCAAAATGTTGGTGAAATATATTTTATTAGTTCTGGGTATGCTGCACTTCATAGTTTTTGGATGGAAACAACGGAACGAAATTGCATGAAATGGGAAAGCAAGAAATTCTTGGAAGGTAAATAACCCTCCCAGCATTCGCTTAAGGACACAAGATCAGGATGATCCGCTGCAAGGGATTTGAACGCGGGACTTGACGAATGAGAGTGCCAAGTATTACCCCCTGAGCCACTCCGCCTTAATTATTAATTTTAAGTTCTCAATACGAAGTGCCAATGTATCGCAGATGACAAGCTGCCACGTAATTTATTCTAATTTCCGTGCCAGTTCGTGATAAGAAAACTTTTATTTTGTAGGGACAGAGTTTCGCGTGACCCTGCGTGTAGCTTTCTCAAGTTTATGCCCCCTTAATCTTAGGGAAATTTTACGTTTACGCTGAAAGAGTGCTTGATGAAAATTATCGCGGACAATTCCACGCAGTCTGGTGGTCGTCTTTTGACATGCAATTTCAGAGTATGTGTCATTATATACCCTCTGATCCCCCCGGCATTTTTATGTTCAGTTCCTAACGACTTCTGGCGAATGAATGAATATAAAATGAGATCACTAACGATTCAATATCTATCATTAAAAAATAACAACTCAAAAACAAACACAACTAATATATTATTTAATTATGACTTTCAGCATTATCCTTTATGAATATAAAGCAACTGAAATCGTAATGGACCTACATCATATTAAAGAACTATCTCAAAAATATTTGAAAAGTAATATATAACAAATTTTATATCTTGAAAGCAACAACATTCTGACAAAAGAATAAGTTGGTATAGCTACAGAAAATGTAACTTATAAACTAAAAAAGAAATTGTATAATAATAATAATAATAATAATAATAATAATAATAATAATAATAATAATTTATTCACCCATACTTATACATGTTTCAGGCTTTATCACTTTCTAAATTATATAATTAGTTTTAATTTCCTAATACATGTCAGTTTTGAACCAATAATTTCTTACTGCTCAGTAAGTGAAAACAATTTAATTAATTTTTCTACAAGTATTCTATGTAACAAACAGCTACTGTTTGTTAGAATTACAAGAGATTATATCTGACAATTTCTTACAGTACACTATTTACATACATATTAAATTACAAGAATCTACAGAGCCCTCGTTTGGACGCGTGCCCGGCTTAAAGGGCATTTACTTAGCACCGGGAAGCACGCTGTTTGCCGGTGGAGTCGGATATTCATAGCCTCTTAAATTCAAGCGCAAAGATTTATACAGCATACCAAACGCCAATTTTTTGGTCATATAATGGCATTTCATGTACAAGCTACATGATCATGTAAATAAAGCCATGCTTCGTCCGTAAAAAAGTTAAATGCGGGTCAATAGAGCTAACATTAACATTATCCATTACTCAATTGCAGAAATTATCGCTGGTTGCAATTCCTGAACTAGTTATCTTATAGGGTTTTAATTTTAAAAGTTTAGTGGCATTCCAAGCCGAGGTTTGCGAAATTTCTGATTCCTGTGCAAGCTTTCTAAGAGATTTCTTTAGACTTCGTTCTAACTTTTCTCCGATGTCATCGAGTTTTTCCTCTGTAAAGAACACAACGTTTTAATTTCGGTTTCTTACTTAGAACATATCCCGTTTCCCTAGATCTATTCTCAAGTTTACGAACCGTTTCTCTATGAGGCGCACGAACAGCAGGGAATCTGTCTATAAATCGCCGTCTCACTTCTCTACAAGAGCTTGTTGTCATATAGGAAATATTAATGAAGATTGTGTGTGCTATAGTACACGGGCATTTTGGCATTATAACACACTATAACACTGAATATGTAGTCTCACAACTTTCAATTCCTGTATAGCATAAAGACTTCGCGTCAGCACACGGAGAGGCGGGAACAGAACAGGTTAGAAACAGGGCAGGTAAATCCCCGTTAAGCCGGCCACACGTTCAAATAATTAAAATAATTAATCAATTCTGTATATGCGATTGCTCAACAGATAGCCCTCTATAAGGATAGTCACGATTTTAAATTTCGCTTTAACCTCAAATCGTTTTTCAGGTATACCCCCACTTCTAATGGCTTGATTGCCCTGATTTTCGGAAACTATTTTTATCGTTTTATTTTAAAGACATATACCAAGTTTTATTGAGAAAAACAAAAATTGCGGCCACTAGATTAATTTTTAAACTGTTTATAAATTAGCGCTTTAGGTTCCCTCCCCCCCCAATGATCCAATTTTGCTGGTTAACGACCTCGATGACTTGTTTGTTAATTGATAATTATATGCCATGTGTCGTTGAGGAAAAAAATGTGTGTGTGTGTGTGTGTGTGTGTGTGTGTGTGTGTGTGTTGTTTGTTAACACTCTACTAGAGTTCGCAATTTTTGTTTTATCTCAACGAAATCCGGCGTATAAACACACATATTATTTTTGAAATTTTCAATTCTCAATCGATCCTACCTACTAGACAAATTTTATAAATAATAAATTTAATTTCATATTTTTTTATCATCGTCATTTTCGCTGCTTAGTAGCCAAGATTGACGGAGATTTGAAGAAATTTTTCAAAAATCGTTTCATGGGCACAACCGCAATAGCTATATTTATTCGAAATACGCTAAAAGTAAAAATGAATTCAACATAATATTTTTCTCAGCTTACTTGCTCAAGAAAAAGAGCAACCATCCATAATTCCCAAAGAGTGGTGTGTGCATGGAGGCAAGTGGAGAATATTTTGAGCATTTATAACGAGTTTCTGAGTTCATGGTGGGTTTATTGGGTTTGGTTTCTTGTTTTGATAAACTTTCATTAATAACTGGAAAACTAAGGATTTCCGGACACACATTAATTTTTTTTTTTTTTTTTTTTTGTGGAACACACCACAAAAGTTTATAAAAGTAATCCTGAACCAATCTGTATAAATAGTAAAATTAACCATTACAAAGGACATTTACTTTGTAAATAAGGCTAAAAACAGAAATATGCAAAATAAAACTTCAGCATATCAAAAAAGAATAAAATTTGTACCAATTCACTTTTAAATTTAAAATAAAACTAACACTTTCATTCTGCAAGTTTCATAATCACCTATCTTTTCGTCTTGAAGGCATAAAAATTGGGGATAGCACTTTAATGTTGGATTATCTTTACATTCTGTTTCTTTAGTTGCTCCATGTAGCACTGGAAAGGAAGGTTTTGCTGCTTGTGGGTATCGTGTGCACAGAAATAGAACGTTTCGTGCTACGTCAATCGTTTTCAAGATTTTTTACACTATACATGGCCACACATCATCGCAGAATTCTGTTCATGAAAGTTCTTTCCGTCCATACGTAACGAAATATTTGTTTATGTCCAGAATATATGGCACGCGTCTTCAGCGAAGTTTTTTTCGTGCTTAACTTCCGTCGGCAAGCAACAGCACAAGACAGGTACAGCTGTATAAATGGCGGAGTATAATTAAAACCACCAAACGAACGGAGCGGGGTTTCTTAAGCGGTAAGACTTGAGGCTTGCATTCCGGTGGTTCCCTGGTCACCTAGGGAAGTGTCGGTCATGGTGGTCTAGTGGTACACCCAAGATTGCGGGTTCAATCCCGGTCAGGGTCATTGCATTTTTTCGGGTGTAAAGATTCTAAGTATGGTTTTCTTCGAGGGAAGTAAACCCGTGAGTCAAGTGTCATAGATTGACGAACCTCAAGCCTGAAAGAAGAGGCCTCTGAGCAAAAATGATCGGCCGTATACGTCCTGAATTGAATGGGATGCTGATATCTGAGATGTTAAAAAGTGTCCATAAATGAATAAAATCAAAAATAAAAAAAAAAACCTCGGAAAGTATTGGGATGGATATTTACATTTCATTTATTTTCCGCTGTCTCATTCTATAATTTCATTGTTTCTAATGGTTGATTTTTCCTTCGCGGTACTGCTCCACGCGTAACGGCCGGTCGGTCGGTTTTAGCTGGTACCGCGGTGAATGGAAGTCAGAAAGTCCGCAGCTATGATTGTCACGTAAGTTATTACTAACACTTAAACACTTAAGGCACCGACTTATAAAATTAACTAATACTCTCTGCAGTTGCCCCTGAGAAATGGAAGAAATTTCTTCACGAATGTTATTTTTCAGTTCATCTAATGTGTATGATTTTGTCTTGTACACCTTTTCTTTAAATTTACCAAGGCAAAAATCCAATGGCGCTAAATAGGGGGATGGAGGGGGGCCACAAGCTGTTAGTGATGGCTGTATCGTCGAATATTTCATGAACGGTATGTCCTTGTACAGTCCTGTTGGAAAGTCGCGAACGTACTCATCAATTCACGGATAAAGGTTGCAAAATATTCTGCACATCCTATCACTACTAATTGTTTCTTTAAAAAAAAAATCTATTATTCTCTCACCGCTAATGGCGTACCACGCTCCTAATTCGTCCGAAAAGAAAATTAGACAAGGATACATTTTTCGGTCATGCACACTATCTAAAATCAATTCACAAAATTTAGTCCTGGATGCACCCGGTTTAAGTTGTTGCGTTATAGTAATTGTACATGGTTTTAAATTCAGTTGCTTTGTAAATTCCTGCTTGTTGAGAAAGATTTCGCAGTGATTTTTATAGGAGAACGTTCCAAAGCATGCCCAATGCTATCTATCGTAGCTTCTGTGAGTACTGTACATGACTGGGGATGCCTTTTATCTAGAATACTTTCCATTTCACGAAATTTACATACCAATATGTGAATCGAATATGGAAGATGAACATCAGAGAATCTCTCTTGAAACATACTTAGAAGTGTATCGACGTCAATGGTGGGCATTTTCAATTGTAAAAGTCTAAGATGATTAGTGCTCATCATTTTCTATTTGTGTGAATTCAGTTTTGTTAACACAGTTTTATTTTTCTTTGATTGAAGTGTCTATACATTTTTTGGCACCCGCTGTATGTAGAACACCATGTTGCCTTAATGTCATATTATTCCATCATTTCAGTTTTATGGCATTACCAATGCACACACAAAACTAACATATTCTTTACAAATAACTAAATAAATGCATGAACAGAAAAGTTTATCTTCTAAAGTGAAAACACATATAAATAAACATAAATTAATATCGGGTGTATGAATCATCAGCATGTATAACTGCCCTCAATCTTCGGGACTTAGATGATATCAAATTTCTACATTAATGTGGACGAGAGGCTACAACATCCCAGGCTTCTTGAATATGTGCCCTTGTCCTTCTAGCACGTACAGGAATGCGTATGCACCATATTACGTTTAGATAGAACAATATTGAAGGAAATACTCGTTTTATAATGCATATAATATGTTAAAGTTAAAGCTAGCTATATATGGGAAACAAAATTAAGAAACAATTCATCACAATATGTTACAAAGGTTTAGTTAAAAATGCTTCATGCCGGGAGGCGAACCTTCGCTCTTAACCACGGCATCACTGCACACTCTGCCACAGAGCTAACGGAACTCACATACTAGACAGTGTCTTTAGTGCATGGTATATAACACATCATAGTGGCTACACAGTCTTGCTGGATACCTTGTGAATCACTCGCTGTAACAAATTTTCCTTCAAGAAATTACTATTTATTTATTGTCAAAGGGTGTATGTACATTTCCGCGCAAACAATTAAAACAATTTCAATTACATCCCTTATGACAGGAGTTGTTGTAAAGCCTAGTCACACATTTCTGGCATCTTTTTAGAAAATTATCGTTCCAAGCGTTAGCGCATCTTTCGAAAGTGAGTCAATTTAAACTTGAAAGCACATGGGGTCATTGCTGTATATGAACTGCAGACAGGCATCCTGCTATTGCGATAAAGTTGTTATTCGATGTTAGGAACGCTAATTATAGAGTAATTAATCTACTCTTAATATCCTTTAATGATGAAGCATGGTTCTGTTTACGTGTTATGTGTATGGAAAATAACAGGCACTAGAGTGCAGAAAACCCCGACTTTATACGTTTAACCCTTTTGCAATATGAAAAAATCGGTAAGTGGTGTGACTAAATGCATACAGAATAATAGGAACTTCTTTTTCGAGAATGCTATAAATGTAAAAGGAACACAGCAATGGTATATTCCTATCAATTTTTAAAACCGACTGAAACTTAATTTTTTAGTAGTGTTTAACGCCCATTTTTACTACTGAGGCACCACAGGCGAAGGACACTGATGACACATGAGATGAAATGATATTTTGGGAAATTATATATTTTTTAAATGAAGGAAATGTTCCAGGCCTAAGTTTATGGTACCTCCCCGGTATTTTTCATTTATAAGGACTGAGGAAAACTAGGAAAAAATCTCAGTCAGAGAGGATGGTCCTGGTGGGATTCGAACTCCAGACCTGCCGCTCACGGCGGTCACTCATAATTAATGCTGACGAGTTTTCCCACAAGAATTTATATATGTGGTTGGCGAACAGTTTCTCTACCTAGAACACGATTATCAGGATATTTTCTTAGAATCGCCTACCACTTCTCTGCCAGACATAAAAACGGAAACGAAAAGAAGAAATAACCTCAAAAGAAAGCATAAATATAGTTATGAAGAAGGGGTTTTTATTTAGTAGTGGCATTACTAGTAGTAGTAATGGACGTTTTAGAAAAAAATTCAAATAAATACAACCGTCCCATGGGCCTCACTGCCGTACATGTTAATGTCGCCTTTCATCAATCAAAAGAGTCATACAATACATACAAATATCCACACACATACCTACATACATACAAATATTCATGCATTCATACAAATATACAAATACTTTGATATATTTAAATTTTCTATTAATCATTTTATATATAAATAAATAAACATGAATGGAACCTTACTCGTGAGTCCCCCTTCCATTTACTCATACCCCTCTGCAACTCCCCCCTCTTCATTATAACCATTAACCTTTTTTGTCGGGTCTTCTCTAGAAATATCCCAAATGCATGCACCAACACTTCCCGGCAAATGTTCAAACTTCTATTGTAATTCAGAAATTGCGGTGATAAACGCTCATTTCTTGAAATCTCAGTTTCCCTGCATTCTGTCAAGATATACCTCCAGGTATTTCTTTCACCGCACAATGGGCGAATTCTTTCCCCGAGAGCATTAACAGTTTTGTTTCCTTTCCAAGCCCCTAATCTGAACCATGCGAGACCACTTCTTTCTTCTCTGTCACAGATATCTAGATAATGTCCCCTCCCCCACACCGGATATATTTGAGCTTGCAGGTTAAGTGATACTTTTTTTGCGCATTGAGACTCAATATTTTATCTATATCTCGCAAATGTATGTTAAATATTTTCGAAATATTTCACATAATATCATCTCCCCTTAACGAAATACACTCCAATCCAATCTTGCCTAAGCCTTTCTTTATTTTTGATGCCCATTCGGTATCCCACCCTTCCCTTATTTGCTCCCTTAGACAAACTTCCCGAAGAAGAGTTTGATTACCCTGTATTATCCTTAACTAGTATTTAAATTCACACTTTCGTGGGACCGCCACGGGTGGCCGAGGTCGTTAAGGCACGGACTCGTGAGCGGGAGGTCTGCGGTTCGAATCCCGCCAGGACCGTCCTCCCTGACTGGGGTTTTTTTCCAGGTTTTCCTCAGTCTTCATAACTGGCAAATGCCGGGGAGGTACCTAAACTTAGGCCTGGAACGCTTCCTTCCTTAAAAAAAAAAAAAAAAAAATATCCTTTCCCAATTTATCATTTCATCTCATGTATCACCAGTGTCCACCGCCTGTGGTGCCTCAGTAGTGAAAACGGGCGTTAAACACTACTCAAAAAAAAAAAAAAAAACACTTTCGTGGCAGAAATACCAAACCCTTTAGGAACCTCACAATTTGCTGTACCCCTCCCTACATGCAGCAACCCTTTTAGAAACTGTATTTGTACCTGATTATGTTCTTCGGTGTTTTCCTAACTCCAAATTTCGACCCCGTACGTCATAATTGACTCACAACCCGTGTGCACCAACTTCATTGTATGGCATAACTAACTAGGAACAATTAGCAAATATTTTAGCTATGCTTACCTTATCCCCGTGGGAGGTTTTAAGCCATTTTCAAACATTGAAGCAATGACGTCCGATCGCCACTTTCCAGTGCCAAACGCTTTCACTTTAGCATACAGTTTCCCTGTCCAAATACATAATAAACAAACTCGTAAATGTTTTTTAGCTTTTAAAGCACTAATACATAAACATTCTGATTGTGTTCATCATACACTTAAATGACTGACATTTGCCTGAAGGTCACATACAACCGAAGAATGTTCCTAAAAGACACTTCAAATAAGAGCAACAAGGTGAAGGTCTTTCAGACAGAAAAATCACTTTATGTCTTGAGAATAGATTTTTCACCGGCAACCTGACCCTCACGATATGTCTACCTCCAGCTGGTCACCCGTTTTTTCTTAGTGCGACCTTGACACCAAAGTCTCTTCCGTTTGGCAGACGATCGAACACAGGTAAATTTGCAACCTGCTTACGGAGAAAATACGATAGGGGTTCCTGAACGTGCAGAATATTGCTAGACGTTATCTGATCAAGAAGATGGGTTACTGATGTGAAACACGCTTTGGTGCCATGGAACATCTATATCTGCCGATTTTATGTTCGTTTTTTCCTACACTTCAAATACATTTCCGTGACTTAATTCGTTAAAGACTCTTTTTGAAGTGAAAGCTACAGGTTCGAATCCTGTTAAATTAAAGTACGTCATTGAATTTGTCCTCAACGCAAAAAGACGATGTTGGATAATTTCGTCTGTGTTTTCTCAGATTGGAGCTCACTTCATTACTTAAAACAATTTATCACAGAAAACAATGGGGATGATGAAACGACAGACACTCCCTTTAATCTTACTGAGGTGTTTATTTCGGGCACACACCAAGTTGTTCAGTTTGTTTAATTATAATAGAGTCGGGATATATGGCAAAATGCATTTCTTTTATAATTGGTGAACTTAATAAAAAGCATTCAATAAAGAATGACCATAGTTTTGTTAAATGAATTGTGTGTTTAACACCCGTTTTTGTTACTGAGGCACCACAGGCGATGAACACTGATGATACATGAGATGAAATTATATATTGGGAAAATAGTTTTTTATTTTTTAAGGAAGGAATGGTTCCAGGCCTAAGTTTAGGGTACCTCCCGGCATTTTCCATTTAAGAGGACTGAGGAAAACCTCGAAAGAAACCTGTCAGGGAGCACTGTCCTGGGGGAGTTCGAACCCAAGACCTCCCGCTCACGAATCCGCGCCTTAACGACTACTGCCACTCGTGCCGATTTATAGTTTTGTTGACAAACACAGTTTTACTCATCCTCATAATTTTTATAATCTTTCTCATCTTGTCCCGTTTGATGAAATGCACCTGTTCCAGCGTTTCTTCACAGACAATGTCTTATTGACAGGTTCTTCAGAGTCGCCTCCGCAGCCTTCACCACTGCTTCTGATGATGGAAAATGCCTCACAAGAGGGTGTTTTTTTTTTTCAATTTGGGGAAAAAATCACGCGGGGCTAAATTTGGACTATAGGGGAGGTGAGGTAGACACTTCACATTACTCTTTGTGAAATATTCCGTAACATTATTTCCAATGTGCAGTCGTGCATTTTCCTGGTGTAGCATGTCCTTTTGTAAGTGTGACATGGCCTTGCAGAGTTTTCGGAACATCTCTGTAGTATTGTCTAGTTACAGCTGTGCTCTCTCTCTCTCTCTCTGAGATTTGCACACAGAGCTTTGCTCTTTCCTCTCAAGATCTAAATGATGTAATCAAGTTTAATCAGCAGTGATTAATTTGGAATGAAACTCGGCATTTTCATGTAACATCATCTTCAGCTGAATGCAAATCAGCTCGTGAACGTCTTTTCGTTCGATAATCAGCAGTCCTGGGACCCTCTAAGATCGCGGGTTCGATTCTGGCCAGGACCGATGGATTTTTTCGAGCGTAAAAATCCTAAGTATTACTTCCTTCGGAAGGGAAGTAAGGCCGTGGGTCTCGTGTCGTACATTTACGGCACGCAAAAGAACCTCAAACCTGAAAGAGAGGCCTCTGAGCAAAATTTGTCGGCCGTTTCACGCCCTGAATAGAATGGGACGCTGATGACCTGAGATGTTAAAGAGCGTCCTTAAATAAATGAATTAAAAAAAAAGAATTATCAGCTTTGTTTAGGTATTTACGTGATATACTGACTTTTCAAGCTAAGTATGACCGCAAAATAAAACTGCAAAGAAACAACACCCTAACCTTCAGTTCTTGCAAGTTGCAAATAATAAACAAAAGGAAATCTATACTGATTCTTCATTCCCACTGTCAGGTTTGCCAACACCTATATTTGCTTTACGTACTACTGGGTGAGCAATGCTTGACGCAACCGCGGGACCGGCCAGGAGCGCTATGTCGCTTTGTCGGCGGAGGCGGGGAGTATATTTTCTCTCCGCTGCGTGAGGCTTCATTGTGAGTTGAAATCTTGCGCAAGTAGCACGTGTTTGTTCGGCGACGCAATACAGTGTATTGAGTGAAAGTGTTATCAAATGAAATAAGGCAATACAAGTATTCTATTCCTCAAAGTGTATTCATGCATGATTCATACGTGCGTACAGAATCAGCGCGTGCTGTATTTCAAGAGGAGTTTCCTGATGTTCACGTACCTAATCGGAATTCGATTCATCGATTAGTAAATAAATTTCGTGAAATGGGAAGTGTTCTTGATAGGAAACATAGACAACCACGTACAGTACGCACAGAAGAAACTCTGGATAACATTGGACATGCTCTGGAAAGGTCCCCTAGAAAATCAGTTGGACGTGAGAAATGCTGGAACAACGAAGGGAGGCAGTTCCAGGATCTCCTTGCTGGAGTAATTCACTGTTATTTTTAAGTGTTTATGTTATGTATGTTAGAAATAATTTACGCGATAAACCGTACTATATTCACTGCGGAATTCCTGTCACCCGCGCCGCCGACACAGCAGCCAGCCTCGTCGGCCAGCTGCAGGCCGCGAAACCAGTTCGTCATGGATCGCTCACCGCATACTTCATTTAGCCGCTTGGAATGGCACACGCTTCTTTTCATACACATAACCTATAACATCATAAATTGGCTATATCTCGGAAATGAGATAAATAAATAGATTTAAATGATCATTTGTTTATAACATATTGAAATCAATACATAATAAGTACTTAAAGTAAAAAATCTTCATTTTTGAGTACTGCTCTTATAGAAACCATAAATAATTGAAGGCCAAACGAACATTGAAGAATAAAGCGAAGATAAGTGATATAGCCATTTCGAAATTACAGAATTTTTAAGAATAAAGTTAAGGCATAAGAAAAGGGAATTTGCTAAGCCGAGACAGTAATTATTATCCTGACTTTAAATCTCGTTGTGCACGCTATGGCCTTCCTCCGTATTAATAAAACAAAACACCACCGCTACTGTACAGAAAAGAGGCAATAAAACCGATAGCTGCAGCGGCACAGGGAGGTACTGGTTCATTTAAACTCCTCACTTGCTAATGTCCTGTTACAGTGTCTCACCTACCTTCACTTTCTTCCTTTTTAGCTTTTTCCAATTTTTTCCCCAAATTTTTCTTTTCTACTCTTTTTCCTTTCATTTTCATTTATTCTCTCACCCTTTTCTTGCCCTTCCTTTTCGTCCTCTTTACTGTTTTCTTTTTCTCTCATAACATAAGCTCATAGTGCACAACCTTACTACTACCACTCCTAATGATGAAAATAAATTGCAAGTTTCTAGAATCTTAATAAATAGAATTATCATTAATACCCTAGTGCATGAACATTCACAACAAAAAAAGTCTGTCACGTAAGAGCTGCGTAAAATAAGTGAATTCCTCACCTGGCAGAGTAACTTTAAAAAAATGCAAAATCTAAATTATAACCTTATTAATTAATGAAATACATTATGGCATTACTGTGTGGAATTAGCGGAACAAAATTAGAATTCTTGCTATCTATAAATATTACTAAAGAGAAACTACATTTTTACAATTATTATTATTATTATTATTATTATTATTATTATTATTATTGTTGTTGTTGTTGAGATGAAAACATAAAAGTAATAATATACTATTAAATAAATGACCACTGATGGACAAAGCTATACTGTGTGAATATTTCTGAGCATTTTTAAATGTAACCGTGCTTGTGAACTGAACCCTTGATATCATCTTTACATTCACTAAAATAGAGAAAAATAACAGAAAGTTTCGAGTTACATTCTGTATTTAAGATGATGATATTCATGTGTTTCAATAAAACAAAAACATGTTACATTTAAAAACAATTACATTGTACTAAGCAAATATTCACAATAAATAATAGAAAAGTATATCGATTTTCATTGGCTTTGAAATTTAATTTAAATATTATTGTAGTAAAAATTGTAACGCAAACATTTTCTGAAGGTTATTACAGAGCGCTCTTACATACAAATATAATTCTCAAACACATATCATTAATATTTCACATTTGCTATCTTCACGGCGATACTTTTGTTAAATATAAAACATATGCAAAGTTATAAATACAGTTTATATGTTGAATTAATTTGTCCTGTCATTTTAACAACATAGAGAAAGTTAAATGCAAGAGCACTTTTTAAATTTTGGTTTTCAAATATGCCCCTATTCCTAATGGTCCAATTTTCTTAATTTTGGGAAATTAATTTTCTTGTTTTATATAAATGGCATATGTCCAATTTAGTTGTAAAGAAACACATATTAGGCTGCTAGAGCGATTTTTAAATTTTGGGTTTCAGGTAAACGACCCCTACTATTAATCTGATTTCACTGATTTTCAGAAATTCTATTTTTATTGCATTTCAATACCATTATCCGCGTTTCCTTTAATTTTTTTTCCCCTCCTCTAAACCGATTTTTAAATTTTGCTTTAATCTCGACTATTTAAATTTCAGTTTTCAGGTATACCCGACTGTTACGGGTAGCCGAGGCCGTTAAGGCGCGGACTCGTGAGCGGGAGATCAGCGGTTCGAATCCTGCAAGGACCGTCCTCACTGATTGAGGTCTTTTCCAGGTTTTCCCCAGTCCTAAATGGCAAATACCGGGAAGATACCTTGAACTTAGGCCTGGAACGTTTCCTTCCTTCAAAATCCTTTCCCAATTTATCATTTCACTGGTCTACCGCCTGTGGTGCTCAGTAGTAAAGCGGGCGTTAAACACTGTTTAAAAAACAAAAGTATACCTGCACTCCCCTAATGGTCCGATTGTTCTGACTTTAAGAAATAAAATTTATCAATTTATTTTATATAAATATACAGAGTTTCATTAGTGAAAATATAAAGTGCGGCCGCTAGAGCGATTTTTTACTTTGTTTTTAAAATTTTCATTTTAGGTTAATCCCCACCTCTAATGGTCTAATTTTGCTGGTTAATAAACTCGAGGAATTCTTGGTTAGTTGATGGTTATATGCCAAGTTTCGTTGAGAAAAAACAATAATTGTGACCGCTAGAACGTTATGTGTGTGTGTGTGTATGTGCTATAAAATTAAGTCCTTTCATGTATATAATCAAAATAACCACATTATTTCGGAATTAACTACTAAGGCAACACTTTGAACAGTATAAATAAATAGTAATAACTAAACAACAAGAAAATAGAATAAAACACTTAAATTTTCACAGAATTATAGTTCCTTATGTTTCTAATTCCCTTTTTTTTGTTTATTTACGGAAGCTCTTTTAACATCTCGGGTCATCAGCATCCTATTCAATTCAGGGCGTGAGATGGCCTATAAATTTTACTCAGAGGCCTCTTCTTTTAGGCTTGAGGGTTTTTTTTCTTG
This sequence comes from Metallyticus violacea, assembly GCA_030762175.1. NCBI lineage: Eukaryota > Metazoa > Arthropoda > Insecta > Mantodea > Metallyticidae > Metallyticus > Metallyticus violacea. Next base: position 10,627,185 of record CM060832.1, on the reverse strand, counting down.
CCGTAAATCTATGGCATGGGACCCACGGCTTTACTTCCGAAGGAAGCCATACTTATTTTTACGCCCGAAAAAAAGCCATCGATCCTGGCCGGGATTAAACCCACGATCTTCGTTTATGAGGCAAGTATGTTACCACTACACCACCAGGCCCAATTCGCTCTATTTCGAACAACACTAAACTAAAGTAAAAACAATTCTTAAAGGGGAGGAGAGACAGGCGAAACAGTTTGTAACGATCTTGGCAGAATATATTTAAAATTTATATATATAAACAGTTGTGAAGATGTCATTTATTTCGAAATTTCCATACAAAAACTACGTAATATATTTCTGAGAAAATACAGAGTAGTTTAAGAAGTTAAACCCGTTGTTACTGCACTTGCCTTGCATCTCACGTATTCATCAGGCCAAGTAAGCAATTTGCATGCATCCTTTGTTTTCGATTCATCTTGCTCTAGCCGTATTCCATACAGAGGAGACCACAGGACACGATTCCAGTTTATGCAAATAACTGCATTCATACGAAATGGCTCTTTATTTTTGCATGCGTGCTCTGTGGATTTATGTGTCTGTGTTTAAAGTCTTCGCTTCTGCAAGCAACTTTTTAGAAAGAAGCTTCAAGGATCGTAGACGTGGAAATCCAGGGAGAAGAAATTGGGCTTCATGAACGATGCAACGCAAAGCATTATAGAAAAAGTTCGTTCCTCACCTATTACAATAACTTTAAAGAGAGTATAAAACTCAAATGAGGCCTTATTAATTAATGAAATGAAAAAAGTTATGACGTTACTGCGTGATATTAAGGGAACAATTGTCGGTCCTGGTGATGTAGTGGTAACCATACTTGCCTTCTAAACCCAAGGTCGCGGGTTCGAACCCGGCCAGGATCGATCGATTTTTTCGGGCGTAAAAATCCTAAGTATAGTTTCCTTCGGAAGGGAAGTAAAGCCGTGGGTCGTGGGTCCCGTGTCGTACATTTACGGCACGAAAAAGAACCAACCTCAGGCCTGAAAGAGAGGCCTCTGAGCAAAATTTGTCGGTCGTTTCACGCCCTAAATAGAATGGGACGCTGATGACCTGAGGTGTTAAAGAGCGTCCTTAAATAAACAATTCAAGAAAATAAGGGAACAAAATTGAAATTCTTGCAATCTATAAGTAGTACAATGAGAAACCGCATTTTAGAGTTATTATTATTATTATTATTATTATTATTATTATTATTATTATTATTATTATTATTATTATTATTATTATTATTATTATTATTATTGAGATTAAACAAAAATTTAATGGTATACTATTAATTAAATGAAATATATAAATACCGATAGACAAAGCTACACTGTGTGTTTTTTTAAACATTTTTAAATGTAAAAATGTTTATGAACTGAGCCCTTGATATCATCTTTACATTCACTAAAATAGAGAGAAATAACAGAAAGTTTCGAGTTACATTGTGTATTTAAGGAGACGATGTTCATATGTTTCAATAAAACAAAAACATGTTACTATTTAAAAACAATTACAATGTACTAAGTAAATAAAAACAATAGAATGTTACATCAATTTTCAGTGGCTTTGAAATTTAATTTAAATGTTTTTGAAGTAAAAACATGTAATACAAACGCTTTCTGAAGGTTATTATAGAGCTCTCTTATATACAAATATAATTCTCAAACACATATTACATTAATATTTCACATTTACTATCTTCACGACGATACTTTTGTTGAATATAAAACATATGCAACGTTATAAATACAGTGTATATGTGTAGTTAATTTGCCCTTTCATTTTAAAACAATATAGAGAAAATTAAAAGCAAGATCCCTTTTTAAATTTTGGTTTTCAAGTATACCCCCTACTTCTAATGGTCCAATTTTGCGTGTCACTCGTAACGTGTCTCCTCTCTATACCATTTTCTTTATATATTTTAACATTTTAAAACATTTTATTATTTTATTTATTTAATTTTTATTTATTGTTAAATATATATGTTTATCTAAATGTTACGAAATATCTCATGTAATATATTGTATTAAATCAAACAGATACAGTGTATTATAAAAGTACGTATTACCTTAGATCGGGTGCAGCGATTTACTCGTAGTTGAATATCGATTTCACTTAGAAGTGATAGCTCTGAAGGAAACATGGCGTTACAACCTGCAGTTAAGAGCAGACAATGAAATCTTCACTACTTTCAGTCAATCAAACTTCGGAAGATAAGATCATTGTCCATGTGACCGCTTCCTCGGTTCTTCCCACACGCGTTTAAGCAGATTAGTTTGGAATTGCAGATCACTAAGGAATTGAATTACGGATATGTCAGCGAACTTGTGAACATCTATCGATTCCTGCAGTATGATACAACGTGATAATCCAATTTGAGATATTAAAACTATAGAGTGATTTATGTAGGACTGTTCCCATTTCCTTATTTATTTATTTATTTAAAAACGAATGATGCCAGTCTCAACTTGTTATATCTCAAATGCAGAGTATCTTTGGGAGATTATTAACCTCTATAGAAAATGTTAAAAATATCCTCCCTTCTGCATAAGGCATAACGCAACACGTCTTTCAATGTGCCAAATCCTGACATATTGTCCAACAGATGGTTCACAAATGAAGCATGGGTTCAATTATGCGCCTATGTAAACTGACAGAACTCAACCTATTGGATCGTCCAAAATTCACAAGTCATTCATGAAGCATATATACATCCTGTTAAAGTGGGGGTTTGGTGTGCAATATCCGCACAGAGAATACTGAACCAATATTATTATTGTTGTTGTTGTTTTTGGTGACAGTGACTGGTGACACCGTAGAGGACCCCGGATTTTCATAGAGTTTGATGAGCAACTGTACGAAGTAGAACTGGGTCATGGTTATTTTCAACATGCCATTCATCAAATCAATCCATGTCGCTTGTTGGAAGTTTCTTTGCAGACCCAATAATCTCCAAGAGCTTGAGGTCACCGAGATCTCCTGATTGGACAACACCGGGGTTACTTAAAGGACAAGAATTTATGCCACAACCCCCCAGACATTGAAGCACAAATTACACAAAAGATTATGCACCCTGTTAAAGTGGGGGTTTGGTGTGCAATATCCGCACAGAGAATACTGAACCAATATTATTATTGTTGTTGTTGTTTTTGGTGACAGTGACTGGTGACACCGTAGAGGACCCCGGATTTTCATAGAGTTTGATGAGCAACTGTACGAAGTAGAACTGGGTCATGGATATTTTCAACATGCCATTCATCAAATCAATCCATGTCGCTTGTTGGAAATTTCTTTGAAGACCCGATAATCTCCAAGAGCTTGAGGTCACCGAGATCTCCTGATTGGACAACACCGGGGTTACTTAAAGGACAAGAATTTATGCCACAACCCCCCAGACATTGAAGCACAAATTACACAAAAGATTAATGATATTAACAACACAGCCCCCCAACCAGTGACCAATAACATGGAAATTGTTGAGCTATGTCTTACGTAGGAGGGAGGACATTTTCAACATTTAATAAATTTCCCAGAGATATAATAAGTTGGGGTTTTGAAATTGTTCATTGGTTTTGAAATAATAAAATAAAGAGATATGTTAGATCTATAGAAATCACTGATAATCTGCATGCAGATCTTAAAAATATGCTGATAAAAGCATTTGCTAATGTAGTAGGTTCAATTGTTACTTATGCTAAGTTTAAAGGGCGTTAAACATGGGGGGAAGCACTATTGGTAATGCCACCCTTTCTTTTGCACAGGTTTCTCCCCCCAAAAGTAAAATCTATAGTTCTACATGATTAACTTTTGAGTACTTCAGCTGCGGCTAGCATCAGCATAGTCCTTTATTGCATAACTTTACTACTGCTACTGTTACTGTTGAATGTAAATAGCAAACTTATGGGATATTAATAACTAGAATTAACGCTAATACCTGAGAGGCTCAAAATAGACAGTAGAAGGGTTGGTCCTGGTGATCTAGTGGTCGGTGGATTTTTTCGGGCGCAAAAATCTTAAGTGTAGCTTCCTTCGAAAGGAAAGTAAAGCTGTGGGTCTCGTGTCGTACATTTAGGGCACGTAAAAGAACCTTAAGCCTGAAAGAAGAGGCATCTGAGCAAAATTTATCGGACTTGAATTGAATGGGACGCTAATGACCAGAGATGTTAAAGAGCGTCTGCAAATAAAACAAACAAATAAATCATGTATCAGTTTTGATGACTTGGATCACACTGGTCCGTTTCGGCGTTGAAAGTAAAACGAATCTCTGGGCATGCCACAAAGTGATTAAAGAAAAATCGAAAACTGAACTGAGTATTTAAAAATGGCAAATAATATTAAAGAGAATAGGAGAACAAATAACATTTAAAATATATTAGAAAAATTGGCGAAATTAAAGAAAAATAAATAAATGAGAAAGAAGAACGAGCAAAGTGAAAAAGATAACAAGAAAAATATAATAGTAAATAAAGTTAATGAAGAAGTAAATCATAAATTATTAACAAATAAATAAAATTACATAAGAAAATCTGAAGAGAAATCTGACACTTGGCAACATCTGGTTGCTGTAAACACAGCCCGTTCCCACGAAGCATTCGTGACATATTTATGGCAAGCTCTGTTGACGCACGCGCAATGTGACATCTTTATTGAAGCGGAGGCAATAACTTTCAAGATGCTTCCATTTAGGTTGAATACGATATCAATTTACCGTAGCCATCAGAGCATTTCGTATTAATTTACTGCCTAAGGTTCCCTCATTTCAGATTAGCAGTTTCTCCAGGTAATAAACACAGTATTATAAATTATAAAACTATTATTATTATTATAGTATTAAGTACAGCGTTTTTCAATTATTTAAAGGCACAAGGATTGTACTCTACACTCCACGCTTGGTCTACTGAAATATAAAACAACACACGACTAGTTTCAGTGCTTAAAGTACTGAGTTAAGTCGTAGAAACTGTTGAAATGAAAAGGGCCAGTTCGCTAAACGATCTCGGTCTGACCAGGAAAACACAAGTTTTAAGAGATATGTTTTATATACTCTGCAAATCAATACATCTAGTTCAACGACTTCTCAATTTTTTAATACTCTCACAAAATAAGATTTAACCGTCTCTGAAACATAAACGTCAGTTCCAACCTCAACATTTGATGTGAATATTCGTCCACCCAGTCATTTTTGCAGGTTTTGGAATAAAAAGTAATCTCTGGGAGCCAAATCCGGCGAATATGGCGAATGTGGAAGCACTTGGAAGCGAAGATCATGCAGTTTTGCAGGAACTAACGGAGACGCATGTGAAGGCGCATTATCGTCATGAAAGACAACTTACTTTTTCGTAAGGTATGGATCCTTTTTTTATGATGTTTAACGCCCGTTTTTACTGCTGAGGCACCACAAGCGGTGAACACTGATGACACATGAGATGAAATGATATATTGGAAAATGTTTTTGTTTTTGATTTTTTTAAGGAAGGAAACTTCCAGGCCTAAGTTTAGGGGACCTCCCCGGCATTTGTCAGTTATGAGAACTGAGAAAACCCTGCAAAAAACTTCAGTCAGGGATGACGGTCCATTAGTGAAGCGTAATACTCCCCGGTGACGGTTCTGCCCTTCTATAGTAGTCTACGAGACCTCACCATGCGAATTCCAGAAAACCGTAGCAATGATTTATCCTGCAGATGGAATCGTTTTTTGCTTTCTTCGGCGCACTTTCATCTGTTACCACCTCTGTTTGGACTGTTCCTTCGTCTCTAGCATGTGGTGAATCCATGTTTCATCTATTGTTATGAAATGTCGGAGAAACTCACTGGAATTACTTTTAAAGAGTATAAACACTGTTGCGAAATGTTTATTCGAGTGTGTTTTGGCCCATTGTTAATAAACGCGGCATTCATCGATTTTGAACGGTGTTTAACGCCCGGTTTTACTACTGAGACACTACAGGCGGTGGACACTGATGATACATGAAATGAAATCTTAACTAGGAAAGGATATTTTTAAGGAAGGAAACGTTCCAGGCCTACGTTTAGGGTATTTCCCCGGCATTTGCCATTTATGAGGACTGAGGAAAACCTGGAAAAAACCTCGAAAAAAATTGGTTCATAGCATATTGTGTCGCTCTGCACTCATGGATATGAAAGTAAATCCCGCATTCTTTGGTAGGGTCACGAAACAGCTTTACAAAGTGGCAAAGAGGGTGGAAGTTTGCTGCAAACGATAAGCGGTTGTTCACTTTTGAATAATTTATCTTGAATCCACAATGGTATTACTTAATAATTCTTATGTATGTATCACTCTGTTAGTCTTTTTATAAATCTGATATTTGTGTGTTGAGAAGTCTGAGAGGTTTATTTTGCAATCACTAATAAATATATCGTATGTGCAACCTTAGCTTAGGATATGTCATTGCATATCACACAAATGAAATGTTGCTTCACACAAAACACAGTCAGTCGCCTTTGAGTGACCGACAGATAGGGTAAGTCTAGCAAAATTTATGCGCGAGCATGAAGGATCCCTACATCTGTGCACAATGTTATCAATCTGTCGCAATTACTTTCTGCAAGAAAAATAAGGTCGGATACATTTCAGACAGATCTCGTACGTTCAATATGCACAGGATGTCTACGTAGAAACTTCCCTAATTGTTTTTCTCCCTATATAAAATCATAAAGATAAGCAGCTATTTATTCACAAATATATGTTGTATAAAGTACAAAGTTTTGATAAAATAGAAAAAAAAAAACAATCATACCATTACCACGAGAGCCTCTGTGGTGTCTTAATTTGTACACAGTTTCCATCCAGATCCGCTCAACATGTCCAGAGTGAAGGTACCTATCGCTTCCACAATCCTACTTAAGTGGCATATACTCTCTCCTTCACGGAGCCCCAGATCTAACGATGTGATTTCAAGATAACATGGAGGCCGCTTTATGCGTTCATCTCGTTCTGGAGATGTTGTATTTTGATTTATCCGCATATCCAGCGATCAGTGAGGTGGAGCACCATCTTGCTGAAATCATAGGTTTGGTTGCAGATCTTCGACCTGGAGAAGGACGTACAATTCCAGCATGTCCAGGCAAGTAGGTCCTTTCTGCGACTGTTGTATGTGATTGTACCACATATCAAAGTGTTTTAGAAGACTTACGTGTGGTAGCTGTCAAGAAGTGCTAGTTTTCCAGGCTCATCACCAGTGATCATAGCTTTTAAGAACTCGGGGCCCTTTTTAATACACTCCAGCGTAAAATACAACTTAGGGGTGAGCGCGAAAGACAAAATGAAGGAATTTTCACAACTTATCATATGTTTAAAATAACCCAGATCCATACTGATCACCATTTCTCATCTCTTGATCTTCCCCTCTATATCTTTACACCTCTTTTTCTTATTCTTGTCTTTTGGTCATGAGCTTTCTTGAAGTCGCAGTTTGTTCATTTCAGAAAGTGCAGCCTTCATATTTGTACCTGGTGTAATACCCAGCTGTTTCCCTACCTTTATCAATGCAGCGCATTACATAAGCAAGCCTCATATTAACTTCATTGTAGGTCATAAATGCATCTGTGGCTCCACAGATTGTACAAGTTAATACCAAATTACTTGCTAAGCCTTTTCTTTTGAACTGGTTTTCACACGCTTCTACACTGTCACAACAATTTTTCTACACAATTAAAAATAATGCTACTACCTACAATGTACAAAAATTGTCTTCATTCTCAGGCTGCTGTCGGTCCTGGTGGTGTAATGATAATCATACTTGTCTCCTGAACCCAAGATTGCGGGTCCAAACCCGGCAAGGGGGGATCGATTTTTTCGGGTGTAAAAATCCTTCGGAAGGGAAGTTAAGCCGTGGGTCCCGTGATTAAGAACCTGAAGCCTGAAAGAAGAGGCCTTCGAGCAAAATTTGTTCACCGTTTCACGCCCTGAATAGAATGGGACGCTGATGACCTGAGATGTTAAAGAGCGTCCGTAAATAAATCAAATCAACAATTCACAGGCTAATTGTAAGAGATGTTTCTTTTAGAAGCACTTCCAGAATGAAAACTGTAAAATGGTGGAACAGCTTTCTGATGTGAGATTAGGCAACATATTTTTAGTAACAATACTAAATTATCATTGTTCTTATTGTTATATTTATTCCAAAATAAAACGTTCCCTTTCCAAATTACCTAATTTTAATCATTACACCAAAAAAGCAACAAAGCAAATTGAAATAACTGCAAAAAAAAAAAGTATGTTTTTATCAGAAAATACAAGCCCAAAATAAACGATTTACTGACACCACTGGTATTACTATTCGAAAGGGGCGTATTGCTTGGGACACAAATTTTAAAATACAGTTTTGAGGGCTTTAAATGCCCGGAACCTACAAACATGAAACTAACCCATAAAAAATTAAATATTTTGCGAAATAATCAGACAAAAAAATTTTTTCTCGATATTTTCAAAACTCTTGACGTTCTGGTGCCCTTAAGTTCCTTTCCATTACTATGCCCACTTTTGTCTCCTTACGTTGATTAGTTTGTCCCGAAAAAAATAAAATATTTTGAACATGCATTGTATTCAAATATTATCTATGGAGTTCCATGAATTTTACTCTATTAAATCTGAATTCAAAGAATTTACAGATCTGAATGATGCACGAGTAAATAAATAATGCTCTAGAGAGCCATCTATCAAAACAGTAAACTAAATGAGGACTCCAATTAACAACCTACTGAATATGTAACAGTTTGCCTTGCTGACTGGCGACATAACCATGTGAAGTATTTTAAGAGTGATGGATCGAAGCCAGGAAGGTTTATCGACCTTGCAATGCAAGACTCATATTTCAAACACAAGTATGCAGGTCGTATAAAACTTGCATATGTTGGCAAGTTATGCAGGGATATACAAGAACTTTGCAAAAGCAAAGAACCTCTGGTTGACAGAAGTATCGTTATTACGAGTTAAAAACAGTATCGGCTTTATGGTGGATATTATGGAAGAGCTTTTTTTTTTTTTTTTTTTTTTTCCTATTCAAAAAGTATCCGAACTTCCAAAATTGCATCAAAGAAAAGTCATGGCAAAAAGTGTTTGGTAGCAGTGTTAGCTCAATGTTTGGCGAGATGTCTCTCGAGTGTTGTGAGTGATTTGTGATTAATGAGATGGTGGGCTTGTAAGAGCAGTGCATTATAATTAAATTTTGCTGAAACTTCATAAATCCTTTACCGAGACTCATAAGATGATGGAAGAAGTTTTTGGAGATAATTGTTTAAACTGTACTATGAGTGCTATATGCAGTTTAAATGTGGTCGGGAGTCTGTAGTTGATGATCCGCGTCCCGACCGCCAACAGACGATCATGCGTCCAGAATTAACAGGATCATTCATGAAAATTAATGCCTGACTATTTGAGAACTTTCTGTAGGATAGTGTCAGAAAATTTCCTGACAGAAAAACTTGTTGTGCATCGTATTGCAGCAAAATTTCTTGACACATGAACAGAAATACGCAATCGGTCATGAGCTCTTAGATTGCATAAATGATGGTGCAACATTTATGAACAGCATGTTCACCAGTGATGAAACATAGGTCTGTGATTATGATATTTGGATGAAAGTCCAATCATCACAGTTGGCTGGTAGATCTTCACCAGGACCCAAAAAACTTTTATCAGGTCTTGTCAAACGCTGTTGACGGTTTTTTTCGACATGCAAGATGTTATTCATCACGTATCTCTGCCGGAGGGTCAAACCCATGAATCGCAGGTATTATCAAGATGCCTTAAGGTGTATCCGAGAAACCGTGAGATGAAAGAGGCCTGGACCGCGGAGAGACAAATTGTGTATTCATCGCTGCTTTTGCGCGGAAAACAAGATGGGTGTTGCTCGCTACTCCCCTGCCTTGGCATTTCAAAACGTAAACAGAAGGTTGAGAGTAGCAAACAGCGCGTATGTTTCATGCTTCCTCACAGCTGGCGCGCAGACAATACGTCAGGTCTCATTATCTATACTGTCTCTCACACCTCTCTTCTTATGAAAACAATGCACAATCGGGTTTTCCCAATCTCGAAGAGACAAGAAGCAAAGAAAGGCAGAAAACCAATTACTTCTAACAGGTGAAACATACAAATGAACTGTCAGTCTGCTATTGAACTTGTTGAGGGCAACTCGAGTGTTCGTGCTGAGTTATTTATCATGCAGAAATTAAGTTAATCGTTATGTTGTAAATTACACGGTTATGTACCCCCAAAAAATCTTTTGAAGTAGGAGAAAAAAGGTGCTACTCTGGTGTCATGCATGGAAATCTTTGAAGATGCATTAAATCAACTGCTGCAAGTACCAGGAGAGAAAGGGAAATGCGTTAAATGAGAAGTGTTAGCGTGTTATGAGTGCAACTAGAAAACTGTAATTTGAGATGTCTTGAAAAGTGAATGCTCTGTTGTAGCTGGCATGGGTCCTGACAAAATAGCTTGTTTAAGATAACCAGGAAGTGTAAATATGGCAAATAATGCAGCATAAACATTTTGCACTGTGTCTCAGAAACTTATAAAGCTATCAATATAACATTTTTATGAAATAATAAGAAGATTTAACTAAAGATGCTCTGTAAATTTTAATTCTCTAATGAATATAAAACGTTTTTAAACAAAAATAAATCTTATTTCCTATAACAAATTTTTTACATAAATTTGCATTTTTTTCAGGATTGGTTGAGAAAATTTGGACATACATAACGTAAGTAAATGTGAAGTGTGGTAACCAGAAGTATTTAAATATCAATAGCAGTTGATAGAAATCCATACCAATAAAAAATTTAAATTTTCTATTTTTTGTTGTTCAATTTTTGAAAACTAATTTCTTTTCAAGCAACTAACATAGGTATATTATTCTAGTTCCCTAGAATAGCATGTTGCCTGCAATTTAATTGAAAAAATCAGTCCATTTCCACCAATAGTCTATAGCAAAAAGACGTTATTATGTCACAGTATTTTCAGTTTTTAAGAAGATTTTATTTTGGTTTAAACTTTTTATGTGCATTAGAGAATTAAAATTTACAGAATATCTTTAGTTCAGTTTTCTTAATATTCCTCTAAAATTTCATATTAATACCTTTAAAGCTTTCTGAGATACAGTGTAAAATGTATACTGTTGCATTATTTACTAGATTTACACTTCCTGTTTACCTTAAATATGCTCCAATCACTTCAATGGAAGTAGAACGTTCTTTCTCCATGATGGAAAATGTTCTCTCTGAAAAGTGGCTATGACAGTTGATACCTTGGAAAAAAAAAAAAAAAAAAAAAAACATGTTGTTGTTGCTTGTAACCAAAAAAAGTAAGCTTAAGTATTTTAATTGTATTATAAGGAGATTATTTAGTATTTTAAATAATCAGTGACATTACTCTCTGTTTTTACTTTTAATAAATGCCTATTTTAGTTATATTACTGCCTGTTTTCGGTATTTTAAGTGCATTTTTGCCTGTCTGTTTTAACCAAAATAAAGTCCTGAATTTCCAGGCTCTGCTGATGACAAACTTAAGAAATAGGATGGGTCAGGCTGTGAGAAGGTGTCAACTGAAGGGAACGATGAACCCAAAGAAAGTTTCATTGATAATGTCATCCACTTATATGCTGTAAAAGGCCTCATTGCATTAGATTACTGAAAATCTAAATTATTGCATGCTATATAATTTTATTGTCTCTCATAATTACATTCTTAAGGAAAATTATACCGAATTAAATATCAGGGATAAAGGTTTTAGCATCTTGTTATTTCATTAGTACTATCAAAATTTTAAGTCTATGTACCCCCTTCCTATAAACTTGATATCTGCCCCCAAGGAAAACTGCTGCATTCAACATTGTTCAGACATAATGGGATTTCCTTTCAAGTAGTTACTAACGCACATGACTTAAAGGGACAAGACATGCAAAATTAGCTGTGTGTTGTGTAGAATCTGTTAAATAAGAAAAGAAGAAAGTAGATCCGCGGTAGGTAACAGACATATGTAAGTCTTTATCAAGATGCATCGTTCGCTATAAAGCCATCATTACAGGACGGTGAAGTACTTGCTACGGTATAAACATATTCAGAACAACTGTTGCATGGAGCGGGGAGGCCTTTATCATTCATCACTGTGATTTACTAGTACAACGAACAGACTTGTAATTTTATACCTGTATCTTACTGAACCTCTTTAGGTATGTCTACACGGTATGCCCAATCAGAAACGTGTTTTAACTCATACAAATAGAGAGGTAAAATACCGGGAACTGACTGACTTTGCTACTAGATACCGCAAATTTTCACGTGACATATACGAGGGCTGATTAAAAATTCTGCACCCCTTAAATAACCTTTGAAGGATGCTGTTCACTGACATGAAATTCGCTATGTGGGGTTAGCCATATGCTCAAAAACGATTAGCCGGTAGTAACACCAACTCCCTTATTTTAAATGGAATGCCAAATATACGGAGCGTGCCAAAAATGCACGTTCACAGTAGATATCTATTTAATATATTTCAAAGTTAGACCGAAAAATATAGTAATATGTAGTATGATGCTCTGTAAACAGATGTGACTCACATACATTATGATAGTGTTGCTACGTGACACGTAAATAAACAATGAACAAATGAAGCCAAGATTATCGTATGATCTGTAAACAGAAGTGACTTACATTATGTTATGCTAGCGTTGCTACAGCAAAATGGAGCCAAGATTATCGTTTGAACAGCGGCAAGCAATTTTGAAATGGCATTACAAAACCGAGAATGTTGTTGAAGTTCAAAGGTAATGGAGACGTATGTACAGAACAGAACCGCCGTTAGACTTCTAGCTATGGGAAAATCTTAAGGATGTTGTATACCGTAGAAAACCAGCTAAAATGGCAGCACTTCGTAGAGAAATTGAAACGGCACGTGCTGCAATTGCTGAGGATACTTTCGCAAACTTTGCTCAATCAGTAGTTCAAGTACTCAGAAGTGTAGCGACGCCGAAGGTGGGCATTTTGAGCAACTGTTGTAACAGTAAAAGTCTGAGATGATTAGTGATCATCATTTTATCTTTGTGTGAATTCAGTTTTGTTATGTTAACACAGTTTTTTTTCTTTGCTTGAAGTGTGTGTACATTTTTTCAGCATGCTCTGAATGTTTACATTTTCGAATAATTGTCATTAATAGATTTTCAAAAAGTACCCACACTATATAATTCTGCACAAATTTATTGTTGCTAAATCAAGAACACAAAAAGTGTAGCGAATAATAAAATGCTCCTTGCTTAACAAAAGCAAAACAAAGCTAGCTCGTCGTCTAAATTCTGTGTTCAAACTGGTAGCCCTCAGCTGCTGTACATTGTGCCAGTCGATCATATAAAACATTTAAGGAATGAATTGACCATACTTTAGGAATACCTCTCACCGCTTCCATTATTCCACACTCGAATCTTTCTCCATATACCATGACTCAAATGTCCCCACAAAAAGAAGTCCAAAGGCGACAAATCTGAGGATCTTGCTGGCCACGCTTTGTGACCTTTCCTACCAATCCATCCTTGTAGAAAAATCTGCTCTAAGTGTTGACGAACATTCTCTTCATAGTGACCTGGAGCTCCATCTTATTGGAAACAAATGCCATCTCTGGGTAAGCAATGGTAGATTGAATGTGGAAACAAATCCAAATATTTATATGCGTTTAGAGTTTCTCTAAAGAAGAAAGAACCAATGATATGACGACCATCAATAACATGGCGCGTGGTTCTACTTCATCCATTGTGGGTTTACGTCTGACCAGTATTGGCACTTGTGTCTGTTGATAAATGCATTCAGACAGAGCGTGGCTTCGTCTGAGAATACAATTTGCATCTAACAAAAACTGGATTGTTGTTAATTCACAAAACTGCATTCTTCTATTGGGATCGTCCTCTGTGTAATTTTATAAGGATGTCTTGGCCCTTTCAAGGACTTTCATCATGGAACTTTGCTTATATTTGATTCCAATGACAAATTTGTAGTAGAAACTTTTGCATTTTCTTGCACACGGTGGAGAACATCCAATGAATCATTTTTATCATTTGCACTTCTCAAGCGACCTGATCTTGGCAAGTTCTTTAAGCCTTCAGTTTGAGTGAATATCTTTACGATCCTTGTCACTGTTGTAAGTTTTACTGGATTGCGATCCGGATGCATATTATTAAATAAACTCATCGCCTTTCGATGAGATCATTGCCTGTCTCCGTAACTAACCATAATTAAAATTAGAATTATTTAACCCTCAAATAAGAGTTTCTGTGTCAATAAATCTGATCTCGTGGTTATAAACAAAGGACAGTATTACTGCCAAAACACGATGAACAAATGAAGCGATTTTTTTTTTTTTTTTTTTGATTTGGTAACAAAAATTTGCAGAGAAATGTTTAGTTTGAGTAAAACCGGAAGTAGAAGAAGTTGGTATTTTCATGTCTCAGTTCACAGTACACGGCTATCCCCACATACTGAGTTTCAGATCACTGAACCACGTGCTTCAAACGTTATTTATTTAGGTTTTCTTTTTTAAATAGCCTTTAACGCCCGTTTTAACTACCGAAAAATCACACACAGGTGGTGGATACTGATGATGCATGAGATGAAATAATAGCTTGGAAAAGGATTTTTTTTTAAAGAAGGAAGCGTTTCAGGCCTAAGTTTATGTTACTCACTTGCCATGTATGAGGACTGAGGAAAACCTCAGAAAACATTGCGGGATACATGTAAAAAAAATTGAGAAAAGAATACCAGCCAAGATTGTTAATGCCCACAAAGGAAGAAGAGACATGGAAAGCCTGAGAGAACGATGAACTAAGGGGGAGGACGGTCCTGGTGGGAATTGAACCCCAGACCTCCCGCTGTTTAAGTGATGTAGGACTCTTGTAATTAATCGCACTTACTACCTACCAATAATGACAATGAATGGGGAGATATGCACACTCCAAAAGATTAAAAAGACATCGCTTTTAACTCAAAGTTACTTACTAGTGACCTATAGCTCAAAGAAACTTCGTGTTTCTAAATTATATCCAGCACAGAAAACGCACTGACAAATTATCTTATCTGACGAAACTGTGTCACTTCAGCAGATGTTCTAAGTGACCACCGTTTGCATCACTACACTTGTGGAGACGGTGAACAAGCGAGCGTTGCACAGATTGCAGTGTTTCATATTCTCTAGTGCCGTTGGGAGCTCCTGATACACTCTTCTTATCTTTCATTGCGCCCCAGAGAAAGTAATCTAATGGCGACTAATCGGGGCTGGCTATCCACCGATTTATAAAGTAACTTCTCTGGGAACATGGATGAAGTGTGTGGGGAACCACATTGATAGACGCGTTTCCAATCCCACGTCCTGCACGAGAAGGGGTAGTAGAGTATCTTGCAAAAATAGCAGATATCGCTGTCCGTTTAAGTTCCCTGATAAAACTGGAACCTACAACGTGCTTACCAATGATACCGCACCAAACACTGTCGTTGATGAGTAACCTCGCTAATCCAGTGGGGAGTTTGCATGCACTAGTGGTGCATTCTCTTCAAATTCACATTACCATCATTTGTAAAAGAAGCTTCATCCGTAACACAACATTACTTAGGAATGTATCTGTTTCCAAATATCAATAAGAAAAGTAATTATTAGCTGAGAACAGAAAGCGTTACAGTACGTACTATATCCCTGTTTGACACTGACAGAAGTGCAGCCGACCAGATCAGGAGACACAAGCACACTGAGCAAGTCTGTTTAGTACAGCAACCCCATGCTCTGTGTACAGTGCTGCGCTCTTTCGAAAAATCGTGTTTTAGTTTGATATTACTGTTTTAAGTGTCAATCATTTTTAATACAGTGCAACATTCTAGTTTACTTAATAGTGTAGTTTGCCTTACTAGACGTTTTTTCTTTCACAATCTTGTGTGTGTGTGTGTGTGTGTGTGTGTGGTTGGGTGTGTCTTTGCTTTTTCTCAACAAAATTAGGCAGACATTATTTAAATAGGCAGAATGGTTTATGAAAATTATGGAAATCGAACAATTAGTATTAAGAATATGCCTAAATCGAAATTTAAACAACTACACTTCTTCGGAATTCGCTAGTAGTGCTTTAATTTTTTGACCATTGTTTAAAATAAAAGGACAAACTAATGCAGCATATAAACTGTATATATGTTTTATATTTAACAAAAGCATCATCGTGAAGATAGCAAATGTGAAATATTAATGTAATATGTGTGTTAGAATTATATTTGTATATAAGAGCGCTCTTCAGAAAACGTTTACGTTACATGTTAATAACATTTAAATTAAATTTCAAAGCCACTGAAAATCGATGTAACTTTCGACTGTTTTTATTTACTTAGTACATTGCAATTGTTTTTAAATAGTAACATGTTTTTATTTTATTGAAGCATACGAACATCATCTTAAATACAGAATGTAACTCGAAACTTATTGTTATAACTCTCTACTTAGGTCATAAACAAGGTTGCATTTAAAAACACAGTATAGCTTTGTTTATCAATGGTCATACATTTCATTTAATTAATAATGTACCATTAATTTTTGGGGTTTAATCTGAACATTGATAATGATGATAAGAATAATAATTCTAAAAATGTAGTTTTTATTTTGTAATACTTATAGGTTGCAAGAATTCTATTTTTGTTCTCCTTACTTTTGAAAATTAGAGTGATTTCACTTTATACATTTATTTCAAACGATTTTAATACAAACCTAGTTAAGTAATGTATTATAGTTAAATTTTCTCTTATTAGTTAGTTTTAGAGTTTGTTGTGCTAATTAGCACACATTGATGCCATAACTTATATCATTTAATTAACTGATAAGGCCATAATTTGGATTTTATATTCTTTTTACAAATTATTCAACTTTATGAGGAGTTCGCTTTTTTAGTACAGTCGTCAATATATGTTGATAGAATTATAAGTTTCCCAGTAATGTTTTGCTTTTAAATATTTTATATTTCTATTATAGAACTGATATTATCCTTTTCATACCCTCACCTACATTGGTTATAGTTCCCTAGCGACTATTTGCCTTGCAAAATGCGCAATGCTTAATAAACTTATTGTGTTATAAATAAATGGTGGTTTCCTGAGGGTGCCCGATCTG
Source organism: Metallyticus violacea (assembly GCA_030762175.1). NCBI lineage: Eukaryota > Metazoa > Arthropoda > Insecta > Mantodea > Metallyticidae > Metallyticus > Metallyticus violacea. The sequence goes on along the minus strand of CM060832.1, from coordinate 10,610,037 downwards.
TCCACGCCTAAGTTGACGCGTTAATTCTCATTACCGGCAATGCTCCACCCATACGTACCGGCCCATTATAACTCAAGCAGTGAAATCTGCATAACAAGTAAATTCTGCGAGAGCGGTAACTGCTAATTCCAGTGCTTGTAAACACGTCCACTGAAAATAAGACATTATGTATTTACAACGCCAAACCCCTGTATAAACCTTTCAGCACCTGAGGTATTCTCGAGGCTTGTGATTGCAAAATATGACGGTATATAAAATCAAACTTTTTTTCTTTTGCCACAAGCGCTAATTACGTAAACCTAAACGTATATAATGCAAAATTGGTAGGGTAAACAGTACAGTGCTTAGCCATACAGCCTTCCTATTGGCTTTGGGAAACATTTGTCATTGCTGCATCATTAATCCATCTATTTTTTATTTCCGACTTCCGTTAAGTTCATGGTATCCCCACTTATTAACTGTTACTACATTCACCTTACACTCCTTCGCTTCTCCAGAAAATCCGGATATTTATTATGCACTTCCAGTAGCCGATGACAGATTTCAAAGCTTCAACACTTTGGCCCTTGTGTGTCAGTGTCAAGTCCGGTGGAACCCACGACCTTTTTCATTTCAAATCGTTGTGAATAATGGCGTACAGAATGCGCAGTTCATCAAATATTATAGAGCTATAAGTCAAATCAATTCACACACAGCCTCAATGTTCCTGGGAAATGGTGGTGTTGATGAACGACCAGTAGTCACATTCTTGTGTGCAGATTCCCTGCCGCTGTCGAACCCATTGACTCAGTTGTAAATGTGTGCAGGAGCTTCTTGACCACACACCGCAGTAATACGTCTATAAATTTCTACAGTTTTGATGCCTTCCTTCCATAAAAACCATGCATTTCATCTTTGTCCAGTCTTTCTCTACATGACAACAAACGAACAGTGTCCTTTCGCTACACACTTTGCTTACAACTGCCATCTAGCGCCTGCATGGCCTTCATTTGGGCACGTTGCCGGTTTGCCCACCCTGTTTCCAACCGATTTTCTTCCCCACTCCACTTTCCCGTCTATCCGTGTGCTGACGCGAGGTCTTTGTGCAGTACAGGAGTTGAAATTTGAGACCACGTGCTTTCTGTGTTATAGTATGTTAGGGCTGTTATAATGCCAAGCACACAGAATCCTCATGTATGATTTCTATGCAAACCAATTCTTATAGAGAAGTAAGATGAGACGATTTATATTCCCTGCTGTTCGTGCGTCTCACAGAGAAACGGTTCGTAATCTTGTGAATAGAATTAGGTAAATTGGATCTGTTCTTGATAAGAAACTGAAATTAAAACGCCCTGTTCTTATAGAGGAAAAATTCGATGACATCAGAGAAAAGTTAGAACGAAGTCCAAAGAAATCTCTGAGAAAGCTTACACAGGAATCAGAAATTTCGCACCCCCCCCCAAAAAAAAAAAATTGTCATCACTCTTTCACGGTTTCAGCCTTTTTTCGGTGTACTTTGACTGCCATTTTGCCTCCGGGGTGTAGTGGTGGTTCCTATTTCGTCTGCAGTCACGACGTCAGAAGTCAATCGGATTATGCTACAACTTCTCCAAACACAATTTTGAAATTTTCATCCTCAAGCATTTTGGTCGGGAGTCAACAAAAGCGACACCCATCACACACTCAGCTTCTTCATATGCAGAACTTCAAGCAGGATTATGTACAGTTCATATGAAATGTCTATCATCTCAGCAATCTCATGACTTTTACTTCGACAGTGATCTATTGCAATACCATGAATTTTATCGACTATTTCTTCAGAAAAAACCTCAACCGGGCATCCGGGACGTGCAGCATCTGCAGTGCTCGTACGCCCCCGTTTAAATTCATTTATCCAGTAATAAATGGCTTTGAGTTCTGGTGTAGAATCCCCATGACCTTTCTTCAGCTGAGTATGTATCTGAGCCGCAGTCCACTTTTTTAAATAAAAATGTTTCATCACAGCACGATACCCGTCTTTATCTATTTTTACGAAACTGTTACACCAGTCACTTAAGATAGATGACAACAAAGAACTGAATCTGTTTGAAAATTTGAACAAAATCGTTAGAGAATCACGTTTACCAACAGTCATGTCGCTTAAATTTCTTCCCCAGACACCAATTTGCCCTCGTATTATAAATATACCATGAGTTTGGCTCTGTGGTATTATCACAAATAATATTATGGGAGATCTGAGATTATCGATAAATTCACGAACGTTGTCAGTAAATTTATCTGCAAAGCTCAGACTCTGGAGTGATATTTATTAGGACTATTTCACGAATAAAATAAGAATTTAAATATAATTCCTCTAAACTTGGTTTACAAAATTATAATAATTATATATTTATACTTAACCTTTCCGAGCAATCTTGTGACAGAAGAATGCCGATTGTCAGTAATGCCAATAAAGAAGACCAAATATGGGTTTAGGACTATTTCATGAGTAGAATAAATATAAAAGTGATTTATATTTGAAATTCGCGCACAGAATATTAACACTTGTACTTATGAATAGTCTATTCAGAAACCGTGAGACTGAAATGGATAAAAGTGGATCATTATAATCGCTACCGTTTGATTTTCTAATACGTACTGAGAGGAAAAAAAAAAAAAAAAAAAAAAAAAAGAAAAGAAAAGAATGAAAGAAAGATAACCTACAGTGTCTCTATTTTTCTTTGTATTCTGTGGTTTGGATTGATAAGATCAATTTGCACTTTGACGCATTACCAAAACGCTTTGAAGAGCCTTTCATTTTGCGTTATGACTATCGATTGTCCATGCTTTTGTTGCTATCAATAGCTCCCCATAGCCTCTAGTAAAAGTGGTCAGTGATGCGTGTTCATGAATTATATAGTGGAGGTATAGAGTTGGCTACACTGACAAGACAAATGCACGTCGCGTGATAAAACGGATTTGATATTTTTTTTTTTTTTTCAATAATTTCACTCCGTAATCCGGTTGTGATTGGTCAAAATCAAAATTTTGTTTCGCTTCATTAGCCGATTTTTAAGATGACGTCACTTGAGTGAAATAGTCATAAATAATTTTTATATTTGAAATAATGGCAATGTTATAATCAATAATCTAAGTGATAATTAAATTACATGCAATATTAAAAACACTCCAAGTTTCATGGTTGAACCTTAAATATGGCTGCATATAAGCTCATTTCGCGGTCCTTTTTCTGTGCATCTAGGTACACGTATCACTAACTACTTATCGCCCCTTTCTGTGTGATCCTAGTAAGATCGCGTCGTTCTGCTGAAGTTAAAAATTATGCAGAAACAGTTGTATAAGAGAATTATTAACCTATCAAGTGGGAGGCAGAATACCGCCAAGGGAGGCCGAGATCGCTAAGGCGAGGACTCGTGAGCGGGAGATCGGGATTCGATTCACGCCAGGACCTCCTCCTAGGCTCCCCCCCCCAGGCTTTCCTCAGTCCTAATAAATGGCAAATGCCGGTATGATAATGGTTTATTTACTGAAGCTCTTTAACATCTCAGGTCATCAGCGTCTCATTCAGTTCAGGGCGTGAAACGAAAGATTTTGCTCAGAGGCCTCTTCTTTCAGGCTTGAGGTTCTTTTACATGCCGTAAATCTACGGCATGGGACCCACGATTTTACTGCCCTTACAAAGGAAGCCATTTTATTATTTTTTTTTTATACGCCAGAAAAAATCCATCAATCCTGGCCGGGATTGAACCCACGATCATGGGTTTAGAAGGCAAGTATGGTTACCGCTACACTACAGGACCGACAAATGCCCAGGAGGTACCCTAAACTTAGGCCTGGACGTTTCCTTCCTTTTTTAAAAAAAAACAACAAAAAAGGATGATGTTCACCAGTGTCCACCGCCTTTGGTGCCTAGTAGTAAAAACAGGCGTTAAACACTATTAAAAAAAAAAAAAAAGCAGAATGGTTCAAGCGGCAACGCTTTGGAATCATTTTCGAGAGGTCCCGGTTCAAACCATTGGGGACGGCTATCTGGTCTTGAATTTTTGGTCGCTTAGGTGAATGCTGGGACGGATAATTATTTTTCAGGAATTTTCTGTTCTCCCGTTTCCTTGAAAACAATGCAATCATTAAGAAGTTCAAGGCCAAACTCTAAGGGCTGCGGCGCCAAATGAAAACCATCTCTGAAAACGCTAACAGCTTATTAGTTAGGTAACGAAACTAAGAACTCGCGACCAGATGACAGAACATGTTGATGACGCCTAAAACGTGAAGGAAGCAGAATTTCCATGGTCAGTATATCATTAGAACGACAAAGGTGAGGTACGCCCTACTGTGACAGGTGACAAGTTGCGAATCACCGTGGGCTTGGCACGGCAGAAATTAGTTTTCGGCTCATGCGTCCTGTGACTAACACGCGATTGGATACGTTTTACTTTCCAAGTGGCCCAGTTATTTCAATGCCCTCTCTTTTATAACAAGTTTAAGCCGATGTTTCATAACAACACGAGTACCTAACTTAATTTACTAGCCTTTTTCTGACATTAAAAGGTATAAACGTTTTAAAGTCTTGCAATCAAAGAGAAAAGTCTGGATTACCTGCATCTTAGTGAACTTTGATACCACGAATAATCTTTCCATTTACACATCTTTTTCGAGATATTGCGCGAACTTCTCATTGCGAATTTTGTTTTGTCTCTTCAACTGAGTAGCTTCTTTGTCCTTTAACCGTGAATTTCAGTTTTGAAGATAAGAGAAAGTATGGAAGTGCTAAGTCAGGAGAGTATGGAGGGTGGGAAAGTACGTCATCTTGTTTTTCGTGTAAAGGTCGTGAACAAGAAAAGATGAATGTGTTGGTGAGTTATCGTGTTGCAGGATCCATCAATTGTCTCTCTCCAGTCCAGGCCTCTTCCTTCTCACATTTTCTCAGAGACGTCTGAGGACATCTTGGATTATCAACGGCTCAAAGTTTAATCCTCCCTTCAGCATAAATTTTTTGGCGAATTTTATTGGGTCTTGAAGATTTTTAACCTATTTTGATAATTCGTCTCAACATCGTAGCTATAGATCCATATTTCATCATCAATGATTATTTTGTTGACAAAAATTGCATCCTCATTAATGCGATCCAAAAGCTGACAGATCATGACACGGTGCAAGCTTGGAAAATGAACGACCAAAATCCATCACGACATCAGAAATTATCGACAAGGTGCACGACGTGGTTCTGGAGGTTCGCTGTTAAAATGTCAGATTTCAAGGGAACGTGTATTTCACATTTTGAGCGAAGAATTGTACTTGAAAAAAATTATCGGCAAGACGTTTGCTCGATTGCAGAGTATGATCAAAAGCGAAGCAGAGTGCAAATTTCTGAGCAAAGTTTGGCCCGTTTTCAGAGACATTCCGCCGACTTTATTCGTTGATTTGTGACCAATGAAGAAACTCGAATGCACTACTGCACAGTGAAACAAAACAGCAGCCTAAACAATGAAAGAATCGCGATCCTCCACCAAGTGTGTGAAATCGGCCGGGAAGATCACGGCGTCGATTTTTTTGGGATGCCAAGAGTGTACTGGTCATTTATAATCTATCACTGGAGTGTATTATATCAACCTTCTGGGCCTATTGAAGTTAAATTTTAGCGAGAAAAAGCTAGGTTTATCAAAGAAGAAGGTCGTCTTGCAGCATGATAATGCTCGCCCTCACACGTGTCGTTACAAGACGCAATTTGCTTCCACGTCCGGCTTGTTCCCTTGACTTCGATCCGTTCTTTCAACTGAGATAATTCCTTGATGGAAAAAACATTTTTGTCCGATGAAGAATACACGTCATCAAATGGGGTGTATTTTGCATACAGAGACCTGATTTTTGTGATAGGGTAACGTTTTTGGACCATCGCTGAACAAATTGAAAACTATATTGAAAAATGGGAATACTTCAAGAAATTATGCCGTCATTTTGTGCTTTATTTCCTTCATTCCAAGAACTTTCCAAATGACGTCTATAATGAAACTTGTGGTTAAGAGAGAAGTTTAAAATATTTCAACAATATCTAAAAACAAAAGTCATTCTCAGTGTGTGGTTTAGATCAAAAATTAAAAATATGACTTTATAGATAGCGAAATATGATTAAGCATTATTAACATACCTGTTTAACTTTAGGTGTAATGTTTTAAATGAAATAAATGTATAAATATTCTGAACTTGCGTTAATTTCTGAACTTGTGTATGAAGGGATTAGCGAGTCAACATGTTTGGGAATAAATGTATTAAGAAAAATAAATATTGTACAAAGGTATACTCAAACATGTGATGTGGTAAGCATAGACTTCCTAATACAAATTATAACCCTGATGTAGAGACAATTGTAAAATATGTGCAGTACTCGAATTTGAGGAAGTCAGTTTACTACTGGAGACGTCACTGCGCCAATAACTCTTAAAAACGTCGCTTTATTTATTCAGCGCTCGACATCACACAGAACCTGGGGACGTAACTGACCAGAAATATCGTTCATAGCTTTTAGTGAATGACTGCGCGGTATGTGAGCTTGCAAAGTGCCAAAACACTTCTGTGTTCCTCTCGATAGATTTACAGCTCTGAAATAGTTAATGACTACCACAGTAGCAACAACAGCAGCAGGCTTTTACTGCTTTGTGTTGCTGACAGCGTGAGTTCATTCATATTTTAACCGGCATTCTTGAATGTGGGACAGAAATAACTGTGAGGCCGCTGTTTTAGGTGCAAACTTAAATTTAAATTATATTTCCAAGTGCTGACGTATTGGTAACAGGTCGTTGTTTTAGCATGATTCGTACACCTGTATCCTCTTGTACGATACCCAATCCTGTCAGTACGAACTTGGCTGCACTTGCGACCGGTTCCATGGCAATGGTAGACGCTAGCTTTATGCTCCGAGATAGCAAGTACAGCCGACATTGAGAATCAGACAGTGGGCAGCATCTAGGGTGGGGAAAAATGTGTCGTTGTTTGGCTGGCCCGCTACCATAGTAACTCAGAAGGATGCGCGAGTTAGCGAGCATTGCCAACTTACTAAATATAATGTTTTATTCTTTCAATAGTTACAAGAATTTTTAAAATTCACATTTACTGCTATAGCGATTTCCCACTTTATGATATAAAGGTTAAACTTGTTGGATTGTTAACGTGTTACTTTAATTGCTACTGCATTTAGCTCCGGCTATAATGTAGCGATTGTTGTGGCACTACCTTCGGTTTTGCAAGGCGCCAATCCGGCACAGTGCATTTACATAGAGTGACGTACAAACAGTGAATCTTGTGTATGTCAATATGCTTTTTCAAAAGTTCATTTTCCTATTATATATCTGCTGTAGCACTTGTAATTTTAGTATTTCCTGTTGAAATTAGTAGTTTATACTTTATCAGCCTTTTGTTGTGTAATAAGCAGCATAAAACAATGAGTAGGTATAAATGTGTGTTTTGTTTGAGAATAGGTCGCCTTATTCACTCTTTTTTTCTTTTTCCCCTCTTACCCAGAAGACATGAGGATTGCACACGAGTTTATAGGAGTGAAACTATTGGAGTAAAATCAGAGTTTACGCTCATGTAAGGGGATATTCAAAAGAGGCGCGAAATGAGTGTTTCTGGATGCAGCATCCGAACAATAATAATATGATACGTGAACTTTCATGCAGCTGTAGGTAAGCGATAAATGAGCGCGGCGATAACTAGAACTTATGTGTTCCTATAAGCAGAGCTCGGAAGTCCAGACATTTGTTTTGATTAAAATAAGCACACAAAAAGCCATTAAAATACTCAAAATAGGCGGTAATATAATTAAAACAGACACTTATTAAAAGTGAAAACAGAATAATATCACTTATTATTATTGAAAATGCTTAAGATGCTAAATAATTTCTTTACCACATAATCAAAGTACGTACTTTTCTTGGTTACAAGCAACAACAAGACGTTTTTTCAAGGTATCAGCTGTCATAGTCAGCCACTTGTCAGAGGAAACATTTTTCATCATGGAGAAAGAACGTTCTACTTCCACTGAAATGATTGCAACATATTTAAAACAAACTTTGTCGGAAGAACTCATATCAGTTACAACAGAGCATTCGTCTTTCAGGACATTATGGAAATGTTGATCAAGACAAAGTAAAATAGTTTTGAATAGTCCTGGCGAATGAACAAAAGATGAGCAGTGGTTTCTGGTCGAGTTCATTTTCTGTTTATGAGTTTATAGGGGAAACAGGTTAGTATCTCTCTTACTTCCGTACTGAACACATTGCAGGGACGGTTTATTGCACAGCTGTACCGCTCTCACCCCAAATGTTCATTGGGGTCGGCAGTCAAACAGAAATGAACATTACATGTTCATTTCATTTCTATTTGACTCTTAAATATATCCACCCAGATAGCAAAGGAATAATGCCTTTCTTCCGGGCTTTATTTATAAGGGTGGGCAGCTATCCACCACAATAGCGGTATCAATGGTTATGTGTTGTTACGCCATTGGTGCTTGCTTAGTATTGCCACATAATGAAAGTAACTTGTGTTTTAACTCTTTACCTTATATGAGGTACTGTATCCTTGGCATTATTTACAAATAAAAGATAGAAGCCGCCATTGCCGCAGGGAGTAGCCTTTTAAATGGAAAGATGGTGTCAGTTTTAGGTATTTAAATAATCCTTAATAAATTAAACACTTTTTGTTTAAAACATTTTTTTCTAAAATGAGATCTTGAGAAGTTATAGTGTGCTTGAAAGAACACTTAACACAGTTTGTAAATCCGAAAAGGAGCCACTTGAAAGAAAGGTAACTGCCAGAAATTAACTGTCTGCATACTTGGTAAAAAGTTCCTGTAAGTGTAGGGAAAAAGGTGATACTTACAAAATGGAGCGCCGGCACACTTTGCAAAACATGCGAATTAATAAGGACAAATTACGCGATAAATAGATGGATATGCTGCGTTTATTATATAGCCACCCTGCTTGACTGACCTTACACCGTTAGCTTACATATTACGGAGCTACTTTAAACAAAAAATAATGTGTACAGCCCCTTTAGCAAAAGACAGTATGAGGAAACTATCACTATTTGCAAGTTAGGAAATGTAACAGATTATCTCCAAAAAACAGTTGCTACATGCTTTTCATTGAGCTTATTTTGAGCATTTAATAAATTATGTAAAATAATGGCTTGGATTCTATATATGTATTATCTAATAAGTATATTTTAACGCTCTATAGTTTCTCTAGATTTAAATTTAGAAAATGAAATCCTTTAAACTTTTTTTTTTTTTTTTTTTTTTTGCTTAATTTATCGAGCACCAACAAAATATCTAACAATTATACCGTTGTTTTATTTAAAGTTCTTAAGTTATATTTCTCCTGGGGCCTCGTAGGTGTATGTATTCAAGTTTTACCCATGTTAATGCCCTAACTTATTGTAACCTGCCATCTCAATAATCGCAGAAACACTTAAAATTCTGTTGCAAAGAAAGTAGAGTGGAGCTCGACTAAAATAAGATAACGATGCTGTAAATGGGAAGCATCTCGTAACTAATCAGTGCTACCAATCGCTTTGGTACTTCTTTGGTGCAGAATTTTTATAAAGTTCCAATACTTTAATTAATTCAAGTTTTAAAAGCGTTGTGTGGTACATTTATTCACTGCTTTTCAATCACTGCGTAGTGTTTGTAGAAAGATTATACGAACATAGTACATGGGCCACCCACTAAGTTTTTAGCCCTGACTGTACTGTTTACTATAGGAAGAAAAGAATTTCACCAGCAGCTTGCACGGTCCTTTGTTAGTCAATAGAGAAAGTTTCAGCCTGACCGCAACCTTCATCCCTTGCCTGCAGCAGTTGGGACATTTGAGGGGTGCAAGTTAGATCATTACGCACAATGGAGCCTGCAGAGAGAAATTTTCGAGTAATGACTTTGTATGCTTTTAAAAGTGGTTTAAACGAAAGCCAATGCCTTGAAAGGCTTGCATGGGCTTTTGGGAACCTTTCTCCTTCAGTGATTCCATTTTCGGAACTTAGCAGGAGCTGGACATCCATTGAAGATGAAGAAAGAAGCGGGGGGCCCTCCACATCAGTAACCAAAGAAAAAAAAAAAAAAAACATCGTTCTGTGGAGAATATGGTGAGGGAAGACCTCTGTGTCACATATCAGGACATCGAAGTAATCTTGAAGATTGGATCGGGAAGTGTCGCAGAAATATTGCATGTTTGCCTGTGGGTCAGCAAGGTTTCATCTCGCTGGGTGCCCCACAACCTTACAGGACCAAAAGAACACCCGAGTTGAATAGTGCCAAGAAATGCTCCAGAGATTCGATAATGGTGGCTCTCGCTGTGTTTATGGAGTCATAACAGAGCATGAGACATGGATGTATCAACATGATCAAGAAACAAAACACCAGTCTTCAGAGTGGGTCTCCCCTGAAGACAATCCGCCTGTGAAGGTCAAAAGGCAAAATGTATTGGCAAGAAAATGGTGACTTTTTTGGCATAACTGGTTTTGTGACAACAATGCCTATAGACAATTAAACAACGATTACTTCACAATGGTACACCACAGTTGCACTCCCCCGATTTTTTGTTACAAATTGATGTGCAGTACTACATGTTTGAATGGGGTACTTGAGGTTGTTTGTAATGATGGCAGTCGGTGCTGTAGTAGTAACCATATTTGCCTTGTAGACCCAAGATCGCGGGTTCAATCCCGGCCAGGGTCGATGGGGATTTTTTGAAAAGTGCGGGAAAAACGACCAAGAGCTGAAGATAGGAATCTTGTTGCACCTTGACAATGTATCATGCCGGATTTTCTGCGAGCAGCCACCCTTGTTCAACAGCTGACATATCCTCTCTACAGTCTGAACCTGGCCCCCTATGCCTTCTTCTTGTTCTTGCGGTGAAGAACTAACTGCGGGGGAAGCTGTTTTCATCGCCTGAGGATGCTGTTACAGCATACGAAGAGGAGCGAAAACGGCGATGTATAATCCATTAGTTCTTAATTGTATCTTACGCAATAAGCGCATTTCCTCTCTACTGTAGTAGCGGTAGCATGAGGGTCCTCCGTTAGCGAGGGAAGTTAATGGAGCAACCCGGAAAATTTTACACTTTAAGCTTTACACCTTCATGGACCACCAAATATTAACAAGAACTTATATCTGTCTTCCTTCAAGCCTTTTTCCTGCCTATTTCTGCGTTCTCACGGGCCAGCAGGAAGTCTGCCCATGTCAGTATTCTCTCTTTTCATAGGAACCAGATGTTGAAGGGTTACTGACACCGCACATAACTGACTAGCAGTTGTTTTAGCACTTTGTTTGAAATTGGGTGTCTTCCTCGCTGTTTGTCAATTAAAAGTGGATTTTCACAGTGTTAACTGTTAAGTTATAAAAAGCAATGTATGTGGCAATGAATAAACTGAACGTTTTACTGAACACTCCCTTTTACCAACAGTTAATTTGTAGGTGAAATGATTTGGACCTGATCAACCGAAAACTATAGGACTGTACTCTTTTTCTTTTTAATGGTGTTTAACGCCCCTTTTACTGCTGAAGCACCACAGGCGGTGAACACAGATGATACATGAGATGAAATGATATATTGGGAAAGAATTTTTAAGGAATGAAACGTTCCAGGCCTAAATTTAGGGTACCTCCCCGGCATTTGCCATTTATGAGAACTGGGCAAAACCTGGAAAAAATCCCAGTCAAGGAAGACGGTTCTGGCGGGATTCGAACCCCAGACCTCCCGCTCACGAGTTCGCGCCTTAACGACCTCGGCCACCCGTGGCGATGGAGCTTACTCAGCAAGACGACGCAAAATTAAGTATTTTCATTTATTTAATATATAGTTTGGAAATACATCTTGGCTGACAGTGTATGAAGTGAGAAACACATCTATAGGAATGAGGTTGGAAAAGAAATAGAAAGGGCAGATTTCGTTTCTGTGCAGGCCGACGAGATGACAGATACTATGCATGTCACAATTTGTTGTGATATTACGATACATCAGTGGGAGATAAACCGGTTGAAGGATTCATAAAATTAATTGCTGTTTCTGAGTTTGCTGCAGAAGACTTATGGCGTACTTTAACAGCTGAATTAGAAGTGTTCCACATAAACCAGAAGATTATGGCGCTGCAGTTATGAGAGAAAGTCGGACAGGAGTATGCCTCTGGTCCACACTTCCACACGGTCCACGAGCCGCCACTGGAGCCCGTGTTTAAAGATTTCTGAGTGGCCCTGAAAATGCCTAAAGTGCTCATTCTAAGCCCCCTGGTATTCAAGGTGATACACGTGCTAAGTATGTTCGTTTCGTTACCTAAATATTGGTAATTTATGTTATATGATTCAGTGTTGAATAAAGAATGTTAATTTAGACCGGAATAAAGGCGTATTACCAGCACCTGCTATTAAAGTTTCAGAATCTTTTAGCATCTTAAAATCCGTTCCCTGATAAGTGTGATGCATTACATGGAAACACAGAAGTCCGCCGGATATTTGGCGAGAGTTTACATTGCATGACGTCGCTGTTCATTTTCTTGCAGACGTTTTCGCTTCATTATTTGGGAGTTTCTTCTGTAAGAATTTCATTTTGTGCGTTTCGTAATGGAGTTAATAACTTCCTGTAATTCATTATTGAAGTTCAGTCGTCCTTTCGGTCTCGCAATCCAAGGAGAGTTTAATTTCTTATTATGTATAACAAAACTACTGTAACTCTACCTTGTTTATTCTTTCTGTTTCAAAAAAATAATATCGTTTTTCATTCTCTTATCACCCCTGTTTACTTTGCGCAGGTTAAAGGAGTCGAAAATTGACATTTAGGTAAGGTCATAAAAAGCAGAACATGATCAACATGCGACAAATCAAATCAATTGTCCACCCCCTTCCCCAAAAACGCATTTTTTAAAAAAAAATACGCTTTAATCAATACGGCCTTTAAATGTACCTCTTAGAATGATGATGATGATGATGATGATGATGATAATAATAATAATAATAATAATAATGTTAAATAAAGAATGATTAGGGATAAGGTTAAGTGTATTCCTGTCCACGTTAAATAAATAAGTACTCGAAACATGTGTAATGTGTACCTTGTGCGGTGTTCACAAAGGCAGATCTGAGGGACATTGCACAGCAACAAGCCCCGCTCACTGGATCCAAGGCACTGGATAGGACAAGAGGTCCGATTGAGTTTCCACCGCGTTCTCCGGATGTAACTCCGTTGAACTTCTACTTATGGGGAACTCTTAAGAATGTTGTACATCGTAGAAAACCAGCTACATTGACAGCACTTCGGGAAGAAATTGAAACGACATGTGCTACAATCGCTGAGGACACTTTCGCAAACGTTGTTCAATCAGAAGTTTAGCGTATTCAGAAGTGCATCGACACCGATGATTAACATTTTGAGCAACTGTTGTAACTGTAAAAGTCTAAGATGATTAATGCTGATCATTTTTTGTTTTGTGTGAATTCAGTTTTGTTATGTTAATACAGCTTTTTCTTTGCTTGAGGTTTGTATACATTTTGGCACCCTCTGTGTATACACATATAATGGCCACGGGTGACCGAGGTCGTTAAGGCTAGGACTTGTGAGCGTGAGACCTGGGGTTCATTTCCCACCAGGACCGTCCTCCCTGGCTGAGGTTTTTCTACATAAAAGAACCTCAAATCTGAAAAAAGACACACAATTCACGGCTTTACTTTCCTTCCGAAAGAAGACATCCTTAAGACTTTTAAGCCCGAAAAAATTCATCGACACGGGCCGGAATTGAAATTGCGATCTTGGATCTACGAGGCAAGTATGGTTACTGTAGACCATCATGACTGACACTTCTCCAATGTAAATCTATTAGGTTGTCCCTAAGGAGATGTCGTTTTTAAGTTTGATGTTTCGTAATGATTTTCTTTTGTTTATAAATGTTATTTACAGAACGCCATAGTTATTATTGTTTGCAATGGTCGTTGTTAATACACAATCATTAAAATGGAGGCAACAGAAGTTTAAGATTTGAATACTTCTAAAGCACCACTGGACACAAGATTATAACGCTATTACCACTGCTCGAAGTGTATGCGAAGTGGATGGAGGGAGAAGATGTCGCTAGTGACGATGGTGCCAGCATTCAATAATGGAGAAGAAAACATTAAAGATTTAACAAGTCTTGGAAGATCTAAGGTGTGGAGCACTCACAGCTTTGGAACATAATCCGCAAAAAATTAGACTGTCAGAAGAACTTGGTGCATTAAAAGATAACATTAAGACACTTACAGAAATTATAGATCTGTGCCTCATGAATTGACACCTGAACAAAGAGCGAACATCTGCAGATCAGCTTATTGCAAATCCATGGATGATAGATTTATCAGGAGAATTGTCACATGTAATGAAAAATTGGTATATTACCGCATCTCTGACACCTCGAAATAATGACTCGATCCTCGTCATCCTGCCAAAGTCATCGTTAAAATAAATTACTTCCACCCCAAAGTAATGTTACATGTCTGGTGGAATTTTGAAAGTGTGATTCACTCGAGTTTGTTCCTAACAGACGTGTAGTAGGTACGAATCTTTATTCTCAAACTCTGAAACCAGTTTATGAAGTTTCCAGTCAGAGATGCCCAACATTAGTTAATCGAAATAGAGTTCTCTTGCAGCAGCAAAATGCCAGACCCCATACTGCTTGAACAACCGTGGTAAAAATCCAGGAATTTGAAGGTATCCATTTGCTACCAGCTTCAGTATATAGATCTGAACTTGCGCCTTATATTGTAATCTGCCATTTCCTTCTGGAAGAAATTTCAAAAACATTAAAGTCGTGGAATTCTTCGCATCAAAATCCTGAAACTTGTACCGACCCGAGATAACAAAGGTTATTCATGACTATAAAATCTAAGTGCATTTACTTTGAAAATTAATTTAATATCTTGTCAGAATACATAATAAACTTTTTCTTAAGAACGGACATTACTTGTTAGATAGCATTTTATTATTGTTTAATAAATTATTTAATAATTCTGAACCACTCTTCTCATATATTGTAAAATAACTTTCTCCGGCAATATTCCGGGGGGGGGGGGATTCATTCCAATAGTATATTTCCAAGGTCAAAACTTGTTCAGGATCAACGGGGTGGTGTCAAATTATGATATTGAGACAACCCTAATATATAGCAGTTAATAGCTGTAATTTTACCCAAAATAAAACCTTTTATCCTGCAACTACGTGAATTGTTTTTTTTTTTTGTCTAAACTCAAACAATAACTGATTAGGTTGTCAGGCAATAATAGAAAAAAAAATATAACAATTGCACTGTCTTTATATTTTAAGCATGAAGAGATACGAGGTTTACCATTTAATTTTTTTATAAACGATCGCTAAATGGCGCTATTCAGATATGTCATCACTATTTTCGTAACATTTGACATTTGTTATTGTGAAGACAGTTGCAGCTTAGAAATTGACCGGGAAGTTTGTTTACAGTGAGCGTTTAAACAAAGCAATTCTGGGGGGGGGGGGGAATGGAAATATCACATGAAGGTTTTCGTTGGATGATTTTTCACCATTTTAATAAAGGCTTAACTCAACATCAATGTATAGAATCTCTTTGTTCAACTTTTGGTAATAAAGTACCATCAGAAAAGACTGTTTACAATTGGTTTGCAGAATTTCGTCGTGTTCCTGCATCAGTGATGAATTTCGTGAAGTTGGACCAAAATCGGTTGTCATTCCAAAAGACATCGATGCTGTGCGCAACATGATTGAAGAACATCGGCATGTGAGATAGAGGCATCCTTAAGCATATCGAAGACAGCAGTACATTCGATTTTGCATGAACATTTAGTTGTAAAAAACTGCTCCGAATGGATTCCGCTCATGTTAGTTGATGGAATGGAATGCTGAAAACACTCCACCGAGAATTTGCAAAATTCGTACAAAACATCGCAACAGGAAACGAAACTTGGACATATTCTTATGAACCGGAAACTAAGCAACAATCCACTGTTTGGTGTTCCAAGAGAACTGAATCCCACAAATATTGTTCGTTCTCAAAGTACTTCCAAGAAAATGATCGATTGTTTCTTCGGTTGTACTGGACATGTCACATTCCTTTAGAGGATCCAAGAATGCTGAATGTATACAACAATTTGTTTGACAGAAATCATCGATGAAATCAGGAAAAACAACCGAAAACGAGGCATCATTCTCCATCATGACATTGCCAACTTTCACACAGCACGTCAAACGATTATTGTTTAAAGGAGAAAAACATCCAATTAATGTCTCATTGCCTATATTCCTCTGATTTATCGCCTAACGACTTTTTTGTTCTCGAATGGCATACAAAAAATGTTTGGACAGTGATTTGCATCACCTCAAGTAGCTGTTGAAGCCTTTTAAAAACTAAGTTTTTGAGATACCAACTTTACAGTGGGGAAAAAAAATGTTTCGAGAATTAGTTTGGAAGTGTATAAATCCTAAAGCCGAATATTTTGAAAAACAATGAAATAGTTCGTTTGTTTCTTTCCTAGTTTTTATAACAACTTAAATGGTAACCCTTGTATAGATGTTATTTAACATTTTAAGTCAGGGATGATTGAAGGTGAGGGAAAACCTAAAAGTAATCATTATTGGTTTCTCATTTGTATAAATTAAATTTGTGTTAAATTGGTAGTTATTCAGAGTGGCAAGTTTTAAAAAGAAAGCTCTGTATAAAAGATTAAACTAAAAATAGTTTGTTAAAGGTGATCTTAAACTTGTTCTCAACTCTGTATTTCCATTTTTCGTACTAGTCGAGAGAACGGTGGGTTGTAAAGAAAAAAGTGCCGAGCGGGCACGCGACCTAGTGTTATAAATCAATGTTCCCCACTGCTGTTTACAAAGTTGTCATTACTGCACCCAACGTGTCTGCAAGTAAAGAGAGTGCGGGAACCAAGTCTATTTCTGTACCTACTGGGTCACTAGGCAAATTTCGGCTTCGTGGTTAAGGTCATTTGCACCGAGTTTTACCGTGATGAGCAAACAGCACGCTATGGTCAGAACTAACTACCGCTCCCAGTCACGATGGGGCAGGAAGACGGAGTTGCCGCCCGCTTGCAATACTAATACATGTAATGAAAAGACCATGCGAAAATAACGAGCATTAATTCTACTGTCGAAAAAATGTAGACTGCCAGGCGAGGCACTTATAACGAACCGTATAAAGTAGGACACAGTGTTGAGAACATTGTTTTCCATTTTTATGCACTTTGAGCATCTTTTTTCATGTGTTCAATTTCAATAAATTACAGAATGCTTGCTTGCATCGACCTAGGAAGGGCAATAGGGTAGCCCTTAGCTATTGGTAATTTTCCAAAAGATAAAATTGTGCTGCTTCTTCCCCCTTATATAAGTCGGCCCTGGTGGTGTAGTGGTTACCATACTTGCCTCCTAAACCCAAGATCGCGGGTTCGAACCCGGCCAGGACCGATGGGTTTTTTCGGGGCGTAAAAATTCTAAGTATGGCTTCCTTCGGAAGGGAAGTAAAGCCGTGGGTCCCGTGTCGTAAATTTACGGCACGAAAAAGAATCAAGCCTGAAAGAGAGGCCTCTGAGCAAAATTTGTCGGCCGTTTCACGCCCTGAGTTGAATGGGACGCTGATGACCTGAGCTGTTAAAGAGCGTCCGTAAATAAATAAAAAAAAAAAACCTCCCCCTTATATTGTTTCAATCAACCAAAAAAAAAAAAAAAAAAAAATCTGTGCAAATTTTCAACCCAATCGGACAGCTATGTGGTGACCCTCACTGACCATGAAGATTTAAAATTGTAGTAATTTTTTCGCTCCGTATGAACAACCATAGACGTTCTGTTAAAACCAACTCTCCCTTGCCGGTTGCCCAACAATCCTTATCTCACTGCAAGGATTTCAATGATACATTTAATTTAACACATATTGATGGGTTACTGACTAATAGTTCTGAAAGTTTACTCATAGAGAGAGAAGGCAGTTATATTTTTGCAGAAATCGAGTAAACCACCAGCTTCTCTCTCTATTGCTTGTTTACTCTGTTTCAACGCATTACGTTACCTTCGAGAGTCAATATTTATTTTTACCGCCTTCACTTGTCTTCTGCCTTTGAAGAAGAACACGAGTTGTTCGAAATATAGCGAAAATTGTAAGACTGTTTACCTATTTCTGCTACTCTTGTGTGTGTTTTGAAAGTAGTAGCTTTTCTTATCAATATTACGAAGGTTATTTCATAATTAATGTGCAGTGCTGCAGACCGGATGATGCAACAACAAGTGAAAATTATATAAGTTGCAGTTGAAGACGCAAGCAAGTTCATAGCATACTCTGTATGTAGAACAAGGGTAGGTCTATAAATTTACCAATCCCTTCCCCCAAAATAGTCAGAAATCTTGTATGCAAAATGGGCATAAACAGCATCCATCACTTCTTCGTCACAATTAAATTTCCTTCCTCGAAGGTCCTTCTTGAGCTTTGAGAAGAGGAAATAGTCACTGGGAGCTATATAAGGGCTGTAGGGTGGATGGTCGGTTCTCTTGAAGCACATTTCTTCACAGCTTTCTTTGCAACAAAAGCTGTGTGCACAGGCAGGCGCGTTGTCGTGAAGCAGGTGCACACCACCACTCAGCTCAGCAGCAGGTATTACCGTGGTATTCTTCTCCTTGAAGTCAATGAAGATTATTCCTTCACAGTCCCTAAATATTGTGACCATGATCTTCTTAGTTGACTGAATGACTTTGGCCTTTATAGACGGTGCTTCGTCAGGTTTACGCCTGCCACTCCATTGATTTTCTTTTGAACAAGGGATCATAGTAGAAGATCACAGCTTCATCTCCTGTAACAAAGATTTGCAGAACTTCTCTCTCGTTGCCACGGTAGAGTTCCAAAAATGTCTGACAACAGATGACTCGTTGCTGCTTTTGGACTGAGGAAAGAAGTCTAGGCACCCATCTTGCACTAACCTTATTCATGTTTAAATGTTCATTAATAATTTGAAGAACTGTTGTTTTAGAAAGGCCCAACCTTGCTGCTACTTCTGTAACTTTGAGCCACCGGTCTTCCATAATTTATCTTTCCACAAAAAGGATGTTTTCAGGAGTGAGCACATCAGGAGTGTGCAAAATCAGGAAAATCGGGCTAGTAGGAGGGGGGGGGGGTAATGAATCGACATTTAAAAAGGGGGGATTAAAGGAAAATTTTTAAATCGTTCTAACGGTTGCAATTTTTTCTTTCTCTAAGCGAAACTCGGTATAGGCCATTGAAATAAACTAAGAAAAATAGTTTCTGGAAATCAGTGACATCAGATTATTAGGAGGGCGGGTTACTGAAATCCAGTATTTAAAAACCACTCTAGCGGCTGTAATTTTTGCTTTTGCTCAAGGAAACTCGGTATATGTCATTAAAATAAAATAAAAAAAAATGTTTAATGAAAATCAGTGAAATCAGATTATTAGGAAAGGGGAAAGGGCTTATTTTAGAAACGTTTTTAAATCGCTCTAGCGGCACCAATAACAAAACTGGGTATATACCATTTAAATAGTTTCTGAAACTCAGGGAAGTCCAAACATTAGGAGTGAGTGAAAACTAAAATTTAAAAAAAACTCTAACGGCATCATTATCTCTGCTCCAGCTCTCAGTAATACACTTAACAAAATCGACTTGCTGAAGAATTCGCTTAGTTGACGCACTTTCAAACGTTGCTCCTTTCAGGAGAGGGTCACTATGGTGAAACACTTGAGATGAATTGCAAATCAACTACTCGCGACGATATCATTTGGTCATTACAAAATGAGGTTAGTGGGGGATGGTGTCGGCAACGAGACGTACTTGCGGTTAACTGTGTCAGAATGAAGGACATGCTGAACAAAACACTGTCGCCAATATCATGTGCTGTGTGTCAATAGAGAGCATGCCCTTTGCATACAAACTAAACCCGTCTGTCATCACGTCGTTGCATGGAAACAGGATAAAAATATATGGGCATATACCACTTCAATATACTCTTGCTTCCAAACGCGTGTTTAGTTTAAACTGTTTATAGTACAAGTGACTTAAAAATCGTATCTAATTATTCGTGTGGTAAATGCCTATCCTCCGACTGAAACATACCTTGATGCCTCATTAATAATCCCGAATTTAATGTAATTTTTAATCCTACATATTTATGTACAAATTTTGTTGATTTGGTGTATTTACGGAAGCTCTTTAATATCTCAAGTCATGAGCGTCCCATTCAATTCGCTGTGGGCGTGAAACGGTCGATGGTTTTGGTCAGAGGCCTCTTCTTCCAAGCTTGAGGTACTTTTACGTGCCGTAATTCTACGACATGGGACCCACGGCTTTATTCCCTTCCGAAGGAAGCCATGCTTAGGATTTTAACGCCCGAAAAAAATCCATCGATCCTGGCCGGGTTTGAACTCGCGTTCATGAGTCTACAAGGCAAGTTATATTTAAACTTTTTCCATTAATAAAAATCCCCAGGACTTATGCACAAAGAAAAGGTAAACTGACGAAATATAAATGTAGGAATGTTTTCCATATATATTTACGTATTTTTACTTGTGTTGTATCGTTAAATTCAAAACACTGTAAGAGCCATGATGTATTAGCAGCAAGAAGAGGACGATCAGTGATTACGTCGGCGGATGTTCACGGACGAAGTCACATTTTATATCAGTCAACACATCTAATTGCATTATTTGGGGGGCTTAAAGTCCACACGTCGAACGAGCCAGCCCTAAAGTGAATGTGTGATGGGGAGTGATTGTGAGAAAGTCTAGATTTCAGAACGTTGTCCATAAAAAAAAAAACTCCTGGTCGATTTAACCAAAAAGTTGCTTGGAGTTTTATTTATTGTATCAGAAATTTTCTTTTTTATTTCATTTTTTTTTAACTAGGAACCGTTCGTCCTTCTTTGATGAGCAGACCGCTCGTGCTGACATTTCCCTGGATACGCTTCAGATGTTTGCACTCGTTCATTTACATCAAGATGGAATTCTGCACATTATTATCTTTCAGCAGGACGGCGCTCCGCCACATTTGTCCTTCGTGGTGCGATAACATTTAAACCAAACATTCAACAACTACAATAACGGACATGCCGAACCCATTCCTTGGCCTGCGAATAGTCTGGACTTGACGCCTACAGATTTTTTTTTTTTTTGTGGGGGTATGTCAAGTCAAAAGCATTCGCACGAAAACTACAGAATGAACCCGACCAGCGACAAAAAATTAGGGAGCCCTTGAACAGATCACTCCAAAAATGCTGCTTGTCACGTTGTGCAATATGTCCTTGTGGTTTGAGTTATGCAGAATCCGCAATGGCGGTCAGATTGATGTACATCTATCCTACATGATTACTAGGTAATAAATCTGATTACTTTCTTGTATATGGTTTTGCTTTTCTGCCATCCCAAACGGATCACTCTGTGGGTGTTTAAAATACACACTGTCAGATTAGAAAATTGTGCGTGCCAAAATGTTATACCGAATACGCCATTCTTGTATCTTTCAGCATTTATAAAAAAAAAACCTAACTAATCCCTAGCCCAACACCACCGGAGAGCCAAGGTTTACAGCACGACAACTGCGTCTTTTCGTTTGTCTTGCGACATCATGGATGAGTGCAGTATTGCATGGGGGAGGCATGTGATCAGCACACCGCACCCTGCCGGCCGCATCATTTGCCATCACGAGACTGGATGGACACCATTTAGAACACCCTAAAGTAGAAAAGTTGACACATACCAGGATTTGAACATGATACAATGCTAACCACTTGACAAATGAGGCGGTCCTTTCCAAATTTAATGTGCACACACACACACACACACAAAATAGGCCCTGTTATTAATCTGTATACATTTACTGCTCACCATACTCCAATTTTTTCTCCATGAAATGGATTACGTGTATAAAATGTGGGTTTTCTTTATTCCAATGTCTGTTATTTTGCCTCGAAACATGACCACATAAATGGAACCGCGCTTTATTAGGGCGTGAATCAGTTACTCTCTCATTAATGTTCCGTAACATCCAATTATAGAAAGGTACCCCCCCCCCTGCCTGCATTTCGTGAACAAAGTGATCTTGTATACTTTCAAATTAATTTCGGAAAATGAACCAAAGTTTGTGAATGACACACGTGCTAATTTTCATTTTATAATTACAATTGCGCGGATATTACGAGATCATTTGAAAAGTTCTCGGAATGACCCACAGATTGCAGCAGCAATTCCGAAGCAGTTTTGTTATCGACACCTAACATCTTCTATTGAAACATTTCTGCAATTATATATGGATTAGACAAGAACAGTAGTAGTTGTATAGCTGTTTGTTGCAGTGCAGCCGTCTGTACATGGAAAAATGCCATCGAGTGGTAATTAAGTACTTGGTAATGAATGCAACAGAAGGATATACAGACATAACAAACACTCTGGGGGACTCTGTACCAAAGTTTTCAACCCTTCCTAAGTGGACTACGGCAGTTAAAGCTTGGAAGATGACCCACGCAGAGGAAGACCGTCACGACATCAGAAATTATTAATGAAGTGCACCACGTGGTTCTGGAAGATCGCCGATTAATCGCTGAAGCTCTGGGCATTTCAGGTGAATGTTCATTTCACATTTTGAGGGAGGAATTGTGCTCGAAAAAATTATCAGCAGGGTGGTTACTGCAACTGCTGACTCAGGGTCAAAAGCGAGTGTAAATCTCTCAGCGAAGTCCGTTTTCAGAAGTATCTCACTTAATGCGTCAATTTGTGCTCAATGTTGAAGCATGGATGCACTCTTACACACCTGACACAAAGCAGCAGCCTAAGCAACGGAAGCATCGCCAAAGAAGGCCAAGTGTGTGAAATCGCCGCGAAGATTATGACGCCTGTTATCTGGAATACCAAGGGTGTACTGTTAAATTGTTATCTACCCATTCGCATACCTATCTATCATTACAGCGTATTATGCTAATCTTTTGCACCTATTGAAGACAAAAATACGCGAGCATCTTCCATCAAGACAATGTTCGCCCTCACATACGAGGGTAAGTCCATAAGTTTCCGGCCTCGTCGATAAGGATTATCGCCTTCACAAACACTTACCTGGTGCCATACCTTGTCTGTTAAGTAAATAATTGTAGCTGTAACTTCCGCTCCTCTGTGTTCAGTTGTTCAGACATAGTTGCCTAAAGAAGGCTATAGGTAGAAAAATGTGATGTGTTCAAAATGGAGTATCAAGCTATTAATAAGTTTTTCACAAAAGAAGGACTTTCTCCAAATGAAATTAAACAGCGATTGGACGGTGTATATGGGGAAGGATCTCCCTCATATTCTACCGTAAAAGAATCGGCCAAATTTTTTCGAATGGCTCGAGGAAGTATTGAAGACGAAGAGCGTGCACGTCGACCCTTGGAGGAGCTTACTTCTGAAAACATCGCTCTTGTGGAAGGAGAACTTATGGAAGACCGGCATTTGAAAGTTACAGAAATAGCACCAAGGTTGGGCCTTTCTAAAACATTAGTACTTCGAATTATTCATGAACATTTAAACATGAATGCAAGATGGGTGTCTAGACTTCTTTCCTCAGTCCAAACGCAGCAACGAGTCATTTGCTGTCAGGCATTTTTGGAGCTCTGCCTTGGCAACGAGAGATAAGTTGTGCAAACCATTGTTACAAGAGATGAAACTAAGGTCCTCTACTATAACTCCTTGTTCAAAAGAGAATCAATGGAGTGGCGCAAACCTGGCGAAACACCGCCCCTAAAAGGCCAAGGTCACTCAATCAACCAAGAAGATCATGGTCACAATCTTTTGGGACTATGGAGGAATACTCTTCATTGACTTCAAGGAGAGGAACACCACATAAATGGGGAGTACTATGCTGATCTACTATACAGACTACGTGCTTCCATCAAAGATAAAAGGCGAGGAAAGATGAGTGGTGATGTGCGCCTTCTTCACGACAACGTACCTGTCCACAAAGCTGTTGTTGCAAAGGAAACTGTGAAGAAATGTGACTTCAAGCAGATCGACCATCCACCCTACAACCCAGATCTAGCTCGCAGTGACTGTTTCCTTTTCTCAAAACTCAAGAAGGATCTTCGAGAAAGGAAATTTAAGTGTGACTACGAAGTGACGGATGCTGTTTATGCCCATTTTGCAGACAAGACTTCTGATTATTTTGGGGGGTGGGATTGAAATGTTAATTCAAAGATGTGATAAGTGTATTGCAATAAAGGGTAATTATTTTGAAAAGTGAAATACAGTTTTTGTCTTTATCATACATAGAAAATGGTTAGGCTGGAAACTTATGGACCTACCCTTGTATGTGTCCTTACAATGGCAAAGATAATTAAAACTGGGCTACGGTTTGCCACCATATCCGCCACATTCCCCTGACTTACATCTGTTCCTAAACTATGGAAAGAAATTTCGTCTGTGGAAGAAACTTAAAAACTCAGATCTGACTTACATGATGTGATAACGCTTTTGGAGTATCGCTGGACTAAGTTAATTAGTGTCAAGGAGACTATGTTGAGAAATAAGAATTATTTAAAATAAATTGTGCTTCATTCTGTAGCTTTTTTAAATAAACCTCATGCAGCCGTTTCGCTGGAATTAACTGCTATGACTGCCGACCTGCCAGTTACCGTGAAACGGACGCTTAACCAAGAATAACTGAATATATCACAGAATGAAAAAGCCTGTTGCTTCTTTTTAAATATCACATTTCATAAATTCCATTTTTTAAAAAAAATAACAAGTGTAAAGAACTAAAATGAGTACATTTTTGAGCTAGATAAAAATGGAAAAATTGCCAAAGTTCAACTGTTATAAGGATAATTTTTTTAGTCGAAGATGGATTTTTTTTTTTTCATTTCTTAAAAATAATTTAAACAGAAAACTGAAACTTAATATTTTGCTTTGGTATATAAAGATAATTAAATAACTTCGCGTTTGGACAACATTTGTATATATTTTTTAAATTTCACAGATGTCCTTTACCTTAAAGACTCTTGGGAATATGTATGCATGGTTTTGTATATGAAAGCATTACTCCGTCGTAAGTTTGCGCATGGAGTTTTAAGCTTACTAAAGGTTGCCTTGCACAGTTTACACAAGAGTTCGTTTCGCAACTGAAACTATGTTTATACACAGCCTGTCGTGTTTATATTTGAAACTGTTGGGGCATGGCAGAAAGAGCAAACGCCTTCCGATCGAACAAACAGCAGCAAGAATTAATGATGTTTCACGAGTTTTCAACGCGCCAGTTTTTTATTGATGATCTTGCCCTTCTCCCGGTTCAATAGCCACTGCCTGTCCTAAAAGGTTCCCGGCACTAACAGGATGCCAATATCAAACGCACAACCTCCTGTTTGATATGCTACAGTGTGTCGGGCACTATAAGAGTGTGCCAAAGGGAGGTTTATCATTATTGTTGTTGTTGCTCCTGCTGAAGAGCTCCACATTCAGAAAGTTTTTAGATATGAGTAAAATATTTACAATAATGCATAAATACAGGCTTCCAGAATATATCCTTACCGCTCGAACGAGTTTAGCTTCTCGGCAGCTGAATATGCCACAGCCGGCCTCACTTGTACTCTGACTTCGCTTCTTAAAACTAAGTATAAAATCTTATCTTATAGCAAATGATGAAAATGTCACCCTCCCTTAGCTACACAATCCAATTGACACGATTTAGTTCGACCTCAGTAATGTTAGTATGCTTCTGTTGAATTCTTCCAATGTGTGAGGATTTGTTTTGTACACCTTGTCCTTCAGGCTACTCCACAAATAAAAACCATGCTGTTAGATCTAGAAGCGAGAAGGTCATACTTCAACACAATTCACTCTAACCTCAAACCTTCCCTAATTTTACTCAGGACTCCTCTCTTGATTGAGCAATGGCGGAAGCTTGTTAAAACCACCCACAAGATTTCACTTCTTCCGTCAGTTAATTAAAAAGGGGGGGGGGTCAGAATGTCATTTCGGTACCTCTCTCCATTTACTACTGACTGCACGTAAAAAATCGGATAGATTATTCGTCTTGCACTAATCGCATCCAAACTCCCATTTCCCTATCATAAAGAGGGGCTTCGAGTATACAATTTGGTTTTCCTGAATGTTCACACAACCGTTATGGTGGAACCACGCCGTATCTGAAAAGAAAACAAGATGTAGATTAATTCTTCAGTCACTGATGAAAGAAACCACTCACAATAAGGCACACGTGGTACAGGATCATCTTCTTTAGACAATGGATAGGTATACACTTTCACAGTATGAGTTTTAATAATTTTGTTGCAGTATATGAAGAAAACACTGAAACCCCAACTTGTGCTAATTTTGGTAGTGATTTTGTTGCTGAATGTTCAAGATTTGTGTCAATATTGTGTAAATTCGTCTTCCATTAAAATTGTATGTCTTTGCGTGTGTTTCTTGTTTAGCATTGAACTAGTAGCACCATATTTATTTACAAGATGGTGAACTGCAGTTTTGTAAGAAGATAATTGCCCAGGAAACTTCGTAATAAATTCCTCAGGAATATGATCCGCTGATTCCCATTTATAATAACATTTATTTACAAAAATGTTCCCTTGCCATCTTCGCGAATAAATATAGCCTAGAGATTGCTCGGAAACCCAACGACAGGCAGGCAGGGAGTGGCGGTGAGTGGGGAGGGATAACAAACCAGACACAAAATCCCGTGCGAGGGGTGAGGACATACTCTGGAAGTTAAATTGCAATTTAAACTTGCACTGGTAGAAATTTTGATCGCTTAAGGTTTATTGTTGCCAGGTGCATTAGTTTCATTTTGTAGCATTATTGACCAACAATGGACAGGCTAGCTACAAAACTTTTTGAATGTCATTCGTATTAAAGGGATGGATAGGAAGTATCAATTTGTTACATTCTTTGGTGTCAAACAAGTGAATTAGCCCTTAGTGCCAGTCTTCAAATTCACTTTTATGGAGAGCTATAACAATAAAAAAAGTTAATAATTTGGCGCGAGAAAATGCATTCATTTGTAAAGTTAATGAACCTGGAGATAACCGCCGCCAAGTCGGCCAACGTGGAAACGCTGAAAAACAACACATTTGATTCGCTGTCACGATAAGTCTAACTGCATAATGAAACTGTATATAGTTGTGATAGCGTGACGGAAAGGATTGTCAAAACGCAAAAGAAGAAGGAACATGCTTTATATTACATGCAAGTGCATCAATGGTACAAAATGAAGGTAGTTACCTTAAGAAAATATCACGTTGCTACCGCAAGATTTTTATCTTATGCAGTGGCGGCTCGTGACACAAAATGTTGATGCAGCCCTATCTCCAAATTAGGAGTTTAATTTGAAAATAATGTTCTGTATCTACTGCAAGTTTGAATATAAAGATACTTGGAATAAAGATAGTTTGATAAAGATACTTTGAATATAAAGATACACCATTAGGTAATGTAATAACTCGCTTTATTTATTTGTATTTATTTATTTTAGCGAATTCTGAAGAAATGTAGGTATTAAGTTTGTAGCCATGAAAAGAGTTTTTAAATTTTTTCAGATCGATCCTACTTACTACGTACCAAAAATGATGATTTACACTGCCTGGTAAAAAAGGTGTAGTTTCTCCGAAAATGTCTTTTGAATTTATTTGATGAGTTGATATACAATTTTCACTGGACGTAAAATATTCATTAGAGCAAATAAACAGGTTGTATAAATGTTTCACGCATATTTTAAAGCAGTATTAACACCGTTTCTTTCATTTCCATTTAGGAAATATTTTAATGTCCAGTCGTCTCTGGTTTATTGTTTAATCTTTGCTCTTCAAGTGGAATAAACTTTAATTAGAACAACACAGTATATCCCTACATGCACAGTAAGGGGTGTTACCACCCCTGGCCGGCAAGCTTAAAATCTGGGTAGAAAAGTCAGATTGCTCAACTGTATCCCGTTGCTGAAGATCGTCTAAAGTGTGGAAAACTCGTCGACGAACGCGATGTCCGGACACATGCAACACATGCTGGATGGGACTGAGGTCCGGACTTCGAACAAGCGACGATCCTTCAGGAACTGTGACACACACAGCGTTATCGTGCATTAAAAGGAAGCGGAGCATAGGGAATCACATGTGGAAGTAGCATCTCCTCGATAAATTGATGAGCTGTTAAACATTCATTTTCAATGAATACAAGCTCAATAGTTCATCACCATAACTGAGCCTCCTCCTGGGGGAAACCTACAACAGCTTAGCGTTCTCCGTATCCCTCGCTCTTCCCTCTGGAGCCCTAAGGTTGAATTTGCACAGAGAACTTGGCTCCATTGTGCAGTCCACATGCTCTCGGGCAAAGTGAAGACGAGCTGTACAGTGTTGCTGGGTTAATAGGATATTGTGGCAGGTTTCCGTCCATTCGCTGATGTTAACATGGTGAATTTCTCGCCTCAACTGTTGTCATGTGAAGATCTCTTAAAAGTTCTAAAGTTAAAAAACGGTCATCTCTTTGCATTGTACATCTCGGACGATCTGGTCCAGGAAGCCTGACGTAAGTGTTGTGTTCCCGAAATCGTCTTACAGCTCGCAGAATATTTGTGGGAGTTCTTCCCAAAACTCTCGCTATGTAGCGACAGCTGCGTCATCATCAACTAATGCAACATCTTTTGCGCAATCAACAGGGCTCAAAGACATCTTTCAGAGAACCTAAAATATCGACACTATAGGAAATACTGCATGAACACTCACTATGTATGATAACAACAATGATTTGTTTGGAATTACGATAAACGTTCAGTGTTGAACAGCAACAATGTCGGACTAGGGAGAAAGCGCGGGTTTGTTAAGCTTAACAGACGTACCGCAACAATGTTGCAAGGACCTTCAAAATACATGAGGGGATATCTCTTATAGGCGAAAAGTTTTCATGCTCTGTTTGCAAAGTCACGTGAAAACCAGTTGTAGAATTGATCTAAATGAACAGGATGTGATAACACATTTTAACTGCAACGAAATTTTCCGTGAGTGTTAACCTTTTCTTTTTGTCCGGCGCGCGCGCGTGTGTTCGTCATCTGAGCACTGAAAATTTATAATGATTGGATACAAATGTTTCCTCTTGCAATTTTTGAGCATGTTGCACGCAGTTCTTTTTGTGTGATTTTGTCAGTTTGTTCGTGAATAAGTCGATCTGCGTCTTCAAGTTTAGTAATGGTGTTTATTTTTCTCACATCCCATTTTATTTGAGCCCACACAAGCTCAAATACATTATATTGGCAGTAGTCAGGAGAAAGGTGTGGCCCCTCTCTTTACTTAGTAAGTACATCCAGCTGACATATTTTTGAATGGAAGCACCCATTTCAATAGCTCAGTTTCATTTCTGATGTCAAAAATCAACTTTTTTTTGTAGCCGTTCCATAATTAGTCGTTTTTGTTGGCTGTATTTGAATTTTTTTTAACAAATGAATATTATGGTACTTACTGCTTAGAATACAACGGTAGGGGTATCTCTCTAAGTTTACATTCGTAATAGGTGCATTGGCGTAGTTGTACATTTAGCCGCTGGAGGGCAATCATAGCGAAAACATGGCGTTCACTGCACATAAAGCTTTCTGCGTGTTACAATTCGCTAAATGTGAGTCAGTTGTGTCGTAATAACGAGATTTCGTACAAAACATCAACAAGAACCAATTACGGCCAACACAATTTGTGTGTAGTACAAAAAGTTTGAAGCGACTGGCTGCTTGTGTGATGGACATCGAACAGTCGGCCAAGAGTGTCGTTGAGACCGTTGAGCGTGTGCGAGAAGCATTTGTCACGAGAACCAAAAAGTCGACACTTCCAGCCAGCCCGCAATTGCAATCCGCAGTCAACTGTCTGAGGTATTTTATATCAACGACTTAAAGTGAAACTATACCGGACACAGCTGTTGCAGGCGCTGAGTCCCGAGGATCACAATCGTCGTCTTCAATTCTGCGTTCATTTCCAAGAGCGGCTAGAAGAAGGCGGTTTTGTTGACAAACTGATTTTTAGTGGCGATTTCACGTTTCATGTGTCCGGCAAAATGAACTGTCACAGTATACACATTCGGGACACGGAAAAACTTAGTGTTGTAGTGGGTTCCCCTAAAGTCAATATGTTTGTGCTGTTACTTCGTGAAAAGTGTACGAACCATTTTTCTTTGCGGAGAAAACTGTTACCAGTCCAGGTACCTGAACACCCTTCAACGGTGTCTAATGCAGATAGTCAGGACTCAATCAGCAAGATGGGGCTCTATCTCATTTTCATAATGACGTCCGCGAGTACCTCGGTGTTAAAATTACTCGTCGTTGCATTGCTCGAGATGACACACCTCCTCTTGTGTGGTCTCCAGGGTCAACTGACCCAATCCGATGTGATTTTTTCTTATGGGGTTATGCCAAAGATCGTGTGTTTGAGCCACCTTTGCCACTTGATTGAGTGCAACTGCGAGAGGGGATCACACATGCAGTCGCTGATATCGACCGTCAGATGGAACGTGTGCGGCAAGAGCTTGACTACAGGGGATGCGTCACCAATGGAGGACATATGGAACATCTGTAAGGTATGTATGAAACTTGGATAGATACTCTATCCTCGGCTATGTCTGCCATGATTACTGTTATATACACACCCGAAACCAGTGAAGGGCTTTGGAATCATCCTGTATTTTGTGTAGTATTTTAATGGTTAATGATACAGTAATTCAACTTATTTCCAAAATTCTTGACTAATTTGCACACATTCTGTTCTTTCTTGTAGGTTATTCATAATTTTGAAACAAATTATTACCAAAATACAACCATTACATTAAATGCTCAGTGGTACTACATACGAGATATAGCTCAAAAAATAAAATATTCACTATACCAGTTATACTTCAAAGTTAGGTCTACTATAGAATGTGAACGACTAATGTTGCGTATTTTAAGTTTAATGGGACCAGGTCTCAGCTGAAGATTTGTTGAAACGAAAGCAGAATTTGAGAGCAGCATATTGTTCGTTGCGTATCACCTCCATTTTACTGCAGGCGGAACTGAACATGTCTCAACTTGCACACCTCTCACAGGTGGTAACCGGAAGCAGCAGCAATGAAAACTAGTACCACGTATACATTAATCTAAAATAAAACTTTAGCGAGAAAAGTTATGCCGTAAAGAAATTATAATTTTTTATTAAACAGCCCTTGTATCTGACGACATTTCGTGGCTAATATTGAGAACTTTTGTTTTGCAATATTTATGGAAAGACAAGTAAACCGTTTTGAGACTAGTCGTTCTACGTAAACGGACTAAATGAGATATTTGGCGCTATTCTATCCATGCGTCTGCATTGATCGACGTGCTTCTGGTTGAAGCCACATCTGGCATACACCTCGTTATAAAATTGGCGTTTGACGTAACGCGCCAAGCATCAGCAGCTTGTCAGTCAAAAATAGTGAACACAAGATTGAAACCTTGAGGAGCTCAATCTCACTAAGCTTGCCGCTAATGTTTCTAACTGTTTATTATGATATTCCCAGACAGCTCTATGTCTAAAGTTTTTCAAACTGTGTTTATTACCGCTATAAAAATGACCCAAGAATGCCAGCAAGCTCTGAATATAAGAAGCAGGTTAATATAAATGAAGTAATGAACAACATTTAACTCGCCTTGTCTCACATTATATGTAACGGCCAATAACTTGATACCAAATGTCTGGTCTTGACAGACACTTTTGTTGAAAAGTACATACAGAGTACATTCTAATAATTATAAACATCTGTTAATGAGCTGCAATTAAGAGCCCCTGTCTAAGCTTCAGTTCTGTGAAAGCAGCACATCAATAGCACCTTATATTTCAGAAATATTTGCGGTGCAAGTTTTAGATGATTCGCCCGGTATAATAACAAAGCCAGAAGCTTCACTCATTGTATCATATCAGCTCTGAAGTCACTCTCAAAGAATAGTATTATGAATACTTCTCTCGATTATGAAATATGTTCCATCTTCTGCGGAAACTCGGTTGATAGCAAAGGTGCTTTCGTATTATGAAAGGATGCAACACGAATAATATGTGATGTAAATAATGTCCAGAACTATTTTGAGTACTAAGCATTGTTTAACGCCAGTTTTTACTACTGAGGCACTACAGGCGGTGAACACTGATACATGAAATGAAATGATATATTGGGAAAGGATTTTTTAAGGAAGGAAGCGTTCCAGGCCTAAGTTTAGGGTACCTCCCCGGCATTTGCCAGTTATGAGGACTGAGGAAAACCTGGAAAAAACCTCAGTCATGGAGGACAGTCCTGGCGGGATTCGAACCGCAGACCTCCCGCTCACGAGTCCGCGATTTAACGACCTCGGCCATCCGTGGCGGTCTCTAACCATTGTGAATATGTACTTTTTCTTATGAACTTTTATGTTAAAAATCAAGCTCAATGTGCAAAAACATAATGTAAATACTAGTAAAGCGTGTAATATACAACTGCAAAGTATCTTCTCATCAAAGAAACGAATTTTAAACTGAAGCACCTATACAATACCAATGTTTATTTGTGCTGGCAGAGCTAAGGCCATTAGACCTTCTCTTCCGCTCTACCAGTCTAATAATAATTACACTAAGTTTTAGGGACAATATTACAATTGCAACATAAACAGTAAAGAGGACTATACTCGTATACATATAAACCAATGTAAAACATGAAACAACCCCTTTTGCCCTTCCCACTGAAATGTAAATATAATGTTGTAAGTCTAATCATCATATTTTATGCAATTTAGTTAGTAATGTACCTATTATGTATATGTACATAATAGCACTGCATATATATACATATACATTTTGGCTCTCTCTCTCTCTCTCTCTCTCTCTCTCTCTCTATATATATATATATATATATATATATGTGTGTGTGTGTGTGTGTGTGTGTGTGTATCATGAGGTATAACTTTAATGTGTTCATTGTATGTCGTCAAAAGAAACAGTTGTCTGGTGTAACTGTCTAGGGTAGCCCAGTAAAAAAAGGGGCAGAGTCAAGGAGGCAATAAACTGCTATACAAAGGGAAGGGACAAGTATATATATTTGCATTTGCGCGTGCTTGTGTCAACGTTTAGTTGATTTGATCGAATATATAAGGAGGCGTTTGTTGACGACCAACCTGTCTCCATCAACGAAACCGCTACAAAATTCGTGCTCATCGTGGGGCTACAATACACTAAACCGCTTCAAAAATGGAGTAGATAAATAAATGTATGCTATTACATACACATGAATAATGAAAAGTAATAATGAAAAATATTAACTTAATAAGAAAAAAAGAGAAAAAGAACAATAATAATACAACAAGCACTAACCATGACTAGTTAGTTATACACATATCAACCGATATATGTCATTAAATAAATATACGAGCAAACATAAAATTAAAAACTCTAACAATACTATAAAGGAGATAGAAACATTTATGACAGTAATAATAACAATAAGAAATACAATAAAAGAATGAATAATTCTACAGCAGGATAAAACAAATAAATACCTGTATTGTAACGTAAGGAATTTAAATGTAGGGTAATCCATTATTTCTGATAACGTTAAACAGTTTCTCACGAAATGCTCCTAAAGTTTGACAGTCTCTGACATTCCGTGGCAATGCATTCCAGAGACGGACAGTGGGTTACTGTGAGTAAAGTGATGTTCGGTACAATGGTAATAACAGTACGTGCAGGGTTTGTGTTAAGATTATCAGAGGGAGACATTTTGGAAAAGAGAAAATAGATAAGTTGGAGAAGATACTGTGAATAATTTTGAAAAAGTAGTGTGAGACAATGGATGTTTCTTCGGTCTTTCAAGCGGAACCAAGACAGCATATCGAGGGAGGGTGTTATATCTGTGGTCAAAGTTAGCCATAATCATCTTCCTCGTTTAACTTTGATCATTGTCGATATACGGACAAATCATGTGAAAGATTCAGGGAGGAAGATTCTTGTAAAGACCGGAAATCGTAAATTTGGCACCGAGAAATTACTGGACTTCGCCTACCCTGTCATAACCAGGTGGGGTATTTGGACAAGAGGCGAAGTTTTCTTGTGCGAAAACTTCGAACAAATCAAAAAGCTCCATGTGTTCTACATTCAACGAACGCAACAGCCATTAAGCATGCCCAAAATTGCTCAACAAAGACCTTGAGTTGGAACTTCTGGTAGTGCATCGTTCCAGGTATTTACCTGATGTGATTCAAAGTTTAGAAGAAGAAGGTATGGAGAACGAGGTACAATGGAATAAGTTAATGACTGTGAGGGGCAATATTAAACGATTTGAAACTCACACTTGAATTCATTTCAAGGAACAATCCGGGTGTGGAAGTTTTTGCAACATCCTCTGAATTCCCTTACAATATGTCTTCCATTGCTTTAAGATTTGAAGGGAGTTTCTCCCTATGTTAAAATTCTCCTGAGTTCAATGGTGTTCGAGTGGTAATCATTCTTGCCTCCTATAACCAAGAATCGCGGGTTCTATTCCGGCCAGGGTCCATGGGTTTTTTCGGGCGTAAAAATCCTAAGTATGCTTCCTTCGGAAGGGAAATAAAGCTGTGGGTCCCGTGTCGTACATTTACGGCACATTAAAGAACCTCATGCCTGAAAAAAAGAGGTCTCTGAGCAAAATTTATCGATCGTTTCACGTCCTGAATTGAATGAAACGCTGATAACCTGAGATGTTAAAGAGCGTCCGTAAATAAACCAAATCTACAACTGAATGCGCCAGCGACTTACATTCGATAAAACAGAAATGTGGTGCGTAATCCAAAGTAACACATTGGTTGAAAACCAGTAAATGTCACGTTTACTTCCTAAACATACTTTTCTCTAAATTATTTGCTGCAGATTTGAATAAAGAATGTTAATGTAATTTGTTTAGACTTGAATAAACCTTTTAGTATAAATTTTCATAACCTTTTATTCCCTTTCACAATCAGAATTTTGCACCTTAAAACCTTTCTTTGCTTTTCTTTGTTTTTTGTAATAACGAGACATTTTTGTTTGAACTTACACAGTTTTTCGTAGCGTTGTATTATTATTTTTGAATTGTTATTCTTTTGTTGGATTATTGTTTATAAAACCTAAGAATATTTGTAAATGTTACAAAAGAGCAAAACGGCAAGTATGGTTACCCTGCTTATAAGCGTCGTACGAATTGCATAGAAGCAGTTGTTCCATAAGCGATGTAGAAATGAAATAATAAAGGAACTGCAAACGAGTTGTAATGCACGGACAGCATTGCTGACAGCTGTCATAAACAGATACAGTCGCCTTTCTGTGCTAATAATCTCCATTTTAATGAATACAATGGTACAAACGATATTAACGTAATGATTGATATTTTAACCTTACAAACAGAAAATCTGGTACATTTCTTTACAGATTTGTTTCGATGATAAACATTTGCTCTTCTTCTAAAACTTCTGGAATACCTAATATCATTTTATTTTTGTATTCTGTGAACTTATTTTCGTATTATCACTAAAACTGTTTTGGCGACGTAAAAGTTAGCTAAATTCACTTAAAATGATGCAATTTGATCTGAAATCTTCCAAAAGGTGCCTGTAACACTAGATTACAAAAGTTGAACAAGTTTTTGGTTATCTAAGTTTTTATGCTGCGTAAACTAAGCGAATTCCTCACTGAGTTGAATAATTTTTAATAAAAACGAATATAAAATCCAAATTAGGTCTTATTAATTAATGAAATGAAATAAGTTATGACATTACTGTGTGGTGGTGGGGGAAAAAATTGGAATTCTTGCAATACATAAGTATAACTAAAGAGAAACAACATTTTATAGTTATTATTATTATTATTATTATTATTATTATTATTATTGTTGTTGTTGTTGAGCTTAAAACAACAATTAATAGAATACTATTAATAAAATGAAATACATGACCACAGAGAAACATGTAGGAATTTTTAAACGTAACTATGTTTATGAATTGAGTCCTTGATATCATCTTTACATTCACTAAAATAGAGAGAAATAACAGAAAGTTTCGAGTTACATTGCGTATTTAAGATGATGATGTTCATATGTTTCAATAAAACAAAAACATGTTACTATTTAAAAACAATTGCAATGTACTAAGTAAATAAAAACAATCGAAAGTTACATCGATTTTCAGTGGCTTTGAAATTTAATTTAAATGTTATTAACATGTAACGTAAACGTTTTCTGAAGGTTATTACAGAGCGCTCTTATTATACAAATATAATTCTCAAATACATACCTAGAACAATATTTCACATTTACTATCTTCACGACAATGTTTTAGATAAATATAAAACATATGCATCGTTATAATTACAGTTATATGCAGAGATAATTTTTCCTTATTTTAAAACAATAGAGAGAAAATTGAACGCAAGAAACACTTTTTAAACTTAGGTTTTCAATTGCACCCATACCCCTAATGGTCCAATTTCCCTAATTTTCAGAAACTATTTTTTTTCTTATTTTATTTAAATGGTATATACCGAGTATCGTTTAAAAAGGTTTAAAATTGCGGATGCTACAGCGATTTGTAAATTTCACTTTAATCCCCATGCTTTAAATCTGCGTTTTCAGATGTAACTAATGACCCGAATTTCGTTGCGAAAAAACAAATATTGGTGCCACTATAGCGATTTTTGGGGTTCAGCTAAACTCCCACTTCCAATAGTCTGATTTTATCGATTTTGGCAAAATATTTTTATTAATTTATTTTAATGGCACATACCAAGTTTCATTGAGAAACAACAAAAATTGCGCCCACTAGAGAGATTTTTAAATTTTCTATTAAGCTTTCACTCTAAGTTAACCCCCACCCCGAATGATTCAATTTTGCTGTTGAACGAACTTGGCAAATCTTTTTTTAATTGATGGTTATATGATGAGTTTCGTTGAGAAAAAACAAAAATCGCGACCGCTAGAGCGTTACAGACGTACATATAATAATAAAAGAATGTACGTTGTCATTTTCGGTGCCCGGTATGTAAGATCGATGGGGATTAGCAGAAATGTTTCCAAAATGTTTTCATGGGTACATTCTCAGTATGACTTTTTCTTTTATGTGCTTTTGACTCCTCTACACACACCATGCCCGATACTTAGTCTTCCATCATAAGATGGTTCCTACTTCCCTGATACCTTATTTCCGCAAAGCAGTTGCGGATTGTGTCATGAAAAGTTTACGCAGCCGTCCACCACATAAGGTATTTAATTTGAAAATAATGTTAAGCATTTATTACACATTTTAATATAAACGTACTCATGTACAGTAGAAGACTGATAAAGTAAAAAACTACTGTATTCATATATAAAATGCAACACTTCGACGGCACTATAGCAGATGTATAATAGGAAAATGAACTTTTAAAATTGTGCGTATTTATACAATGTTCGCCGATTTACGCTATTGATTTTATAGAATTTTGAGGTTTAGGGTGGGTGCAGAAGAGAATTACTGTTGGAACTGTTCCGGAAAAAACTAATGGATCTTGTCATCCAGTTTATTAGCTGTATGGGCAATTCTGATTAATGTGAGTTTTTCAGCATGAACATGATTGGCTATTTCTTAAGTGGCTAGTCTTGTAAGTGATTGATAGTTTAGGGGTGAACACCCAATATTTTATTTATGGATTTATCCGTCGCTAGAAATTCCTCAATAATGCTTCTTTAAATCTGCATCTCAGTGAAAAGTTTACGACTTCAAGTAGCGACCGACTTAAAACATGAACACATTGTTAGCACCTTTTCTTTATGAATGATATTCGCCCCAAATCATTCTTTACAACAGCTGGATTAGAAAAAATAATTACAAGAAAATATTACTTCTTATTCCCGCCACAGAAATAAGAAAATGATTACAAAAAAGGCAGATCTTAACAGCAAATTGCGGAAAAAAAAAAAAAAAACTTCCCATACTTATTAAAAACTTCGTGAATCAGGGCACCCTAGGTGTAAATCGGTGAGACATGCGGGATTTTTTAACTTGGGAAGTTTTGAGGCAGTATGGCCTATATACCATAGATTAACACTGAAATGTGTTGATTTCTGTGAGTCTCTTGCACTTCTTCCACCCACATATGCATGTTGTGCAAGTTCACGATGCCGTCTAGATACTTCTGTAACATCAGCGAAGGACCTTATCTTACGATCCATGCAGTCTTTGCGTCAATCTCTGCGCTGCTGTAATCACATTTGGAGTCGATAATTCTAATTTTTTTGTAGTTAATGCGCTATGTGATGCTTTTGTTGGGTTGGTGGAAGTTTCTTGACAACAGGTGGCACACACGCCAATCACCACACCCCAAGCGTTTTTATACTTTGAGACCCCACAGCGTCCAAACCACGCGTTTCTAGATATGGATTCCTTATTGAAAAATGATTAGTTTGCCGTCCCGCACATACCAAGTGGTGTTTTTTTTAATCACTCTATACATGCCCCCATCCTGTATGATAATACCCGGTGTCACACTGCTACTATTGTGAGGGGTTTACTAGTGGGGGTAAATGGTACTTGGACATCTTTCATGTTCACCAGAAATGAGTCCCTGCGATTCTTGCCCCAAACCAAAGAAACCGCTCAGAAGTAAACGTTTTCATACAATCCTAGTAGCAAGACGCTAATTGACTGACATCAACAAAAACAGTACTGCTAATGTACTCAAGTGTCTTCCAGAAGTATGGCAGGGGATTATATTGTATGCTGATTTTTTCAGATCTCAAATATTTTGACACACCGTAAAGCAACATCAGTTTATTAACCGTACGTAGTACAAACTTAGTCAAGTAATAGAACTAATTATTTCACATTGTTTAACCCTAAGACTACGAAGAAGGGGGTTCTTGATCTCAAACCTTTATTTATTACAAATTGTTTTTTTTAAAAAAAACTCCACAGAACTCTTTCTTATACGTGTTTGTCCCTTAATAATATGAGACGGCAGATTTTAATTTTTTATAACGATGAGTACTCGATAAAAAAATGTTGGTATGAGCTCAACGAATCCTCTCTCTTCGCAGTTCATGTCATACTTTATTTCTAGCATAATTTTGTTTCTCGCATTTACAACAGTGTAGGGAATATTTTTCTTTGGCTGATTCAATCACATTTTCAACAATAGCTTTTTTAATAATTATTTCTTCCTTTTCTAAGCGTTTATGCCGCTTGTTGATTAAATCCCTTACCTCCTATTAGACAAGGGAAAAGCGTAAAATAAGAAGTTCTTATGGTTTATTTTAAAATTCCGAAACTACTTTCTCT
This sequence comes from Metallyticus violacea, assembly GCA_030762175.1. NCBI lineage: Eukaryota > Metazoa > Arthropoda > Insecta > Mantodea > Metallyticidae > Metallyticus > Metallyticus violacea. The sequence continues at coordinate 10,570,758 of CM060832.1, read as the reverse complement.
TTAAAGAGATCTATAATAAATATACGTATATTTTGTTCTAAACTCATTTTGTAAATTATTCTTTGTTTAAACTTAAAAACTCGATCAAACAAAGAGCATAATATTTATTGTAGCTATCTGCTATTGTCATATCCCAAAATGATAATAGCTAACATTTTCATTTTTCACAAAATAAACTAAATCTCAACAACGTGCTGAATCCAGATATTTCCCCTACATTTTATGGATACCATAAGTTTCTCAAATATAACATTTGTGACAATCTTTATGAACAGAACAAGATTACTTACGTAATGAAGAATTTTCTTGCGCAACAATACAACTTAACCCTCACTCGAAAATGTTTGCAAATAGAAAGCGCGGCAGCGAGATGGAATGAGAGCGTCCTACTAAAGAGGACGAAGATTATAAAATAAACTACCGCGATGGATTAGCAACGTGCTCCCTTCAATCAACTATAATATTCGCGTAACTAAAAATAACTTCCCTTGCTGCCGAGAGAAAGAGGTTTTGTGTTTGGCGAGGAAAGAAAAAGTGACGAGCGCGACACGCTGGCCTTCTCTGCGCCTGCGTGCTCAGGTTAGACAACCATCAAAGAAAGTGGAAAGAAGAAGGATGCATGAAAGTGGAACTGTCTGGAAGGTTCGCGTGTGCGTTGGCTACCCATTTTGAGAACAACCTATTACATGAGGGTTTTTTTTTTGGGGGGGGGGCATCATAAACGTCCTCTTGCTCAATGGAAACGCCCTCTCTTTTCCTAGTCATTTGCATGGTATATCGCAAATGATGTTGCCTTCTCTTTCTTTGCAACTTGTGGCCTTCTGCAGCCTGTTAATGCCTGTAAAGAATTATGTTGTCTATATATCACGGACACCGAAAAAATCATGCAGTGGTAAATCCTAATATTGCTTTTCAATGCGAAGAACGTATAAATGGCTTAAATGACAAAATTACCGAATGTTTATTAAGAAACAGACATATTAATACATATATAATTAAAATCTTCAGATTTACTGGATTACCTTTTGAATTTGCGGTACTTTTTATATCATAAAGTTTATAAATAATACTCTTTAATACTATGTTTTTTTAACACAAAAGAATATTCTACGGTATTAAAGCACGCTTTTTGAATTGCATACTCATATTGCAGAACTTTTATGCTTGGGTATTTTTGGGCATAAAACATTAATGTTCTCCCAACTGAAGTTTGTTGTAAGGCTGGATTTGTGAGAAATCACTTGCGTGCTCTAATGGGTAAAATTCCTTTATGTAGTTGCGCAGAGAGATTGACGAAGAATTAAAATGAACCTATTTTCATTTGTCAAAAGAACATTTTTTTTTTTGTAAAGTACACAAATTTTAAATTTAGAATATATATTCCCAATACCAGTTCATCGTTTTGTGAACTGATGGTCAGAGCCTGGAAGTTCAGGCATCTGTTTTGGTTAAAATAGGCACGCAAAAAGACACTGAAGATACTGAAAATAGCAATAATATAATTGAAATAGGTATTTATTAAAAGTGAAAACAGAGAGTAATATCGCTCATTAACGTATTTAAGATACTTAATAGTTTCTTTATCACATAATTAAAGTACTTAAGCTTACTTTTCTTGATTACAAGCAATAACAAGATGTTTTTCAAGGTTTTCAAATGGTCAGACGCTTATTAGAGAGAACATTTTTCACCATGGAAAAAGAACTTTCTACGTCCAATGGTGATTGGAGCACATTTATAACAAGCTATTTCAGAAGGGCTCATATCCAGTTACAACAGAATATTCACCTTTCAAGACATCAAGAAAATGTTGATCCAGATAAAGTAAAGTAGTTTTGAATCGTTCTGATGAATGAGCAAAAGATGCGCAGTGATTTCTGCTCGAATTCATTTTCTGTTTATGTGCTTATTAGGGGAATTAAGTAGTAGTTTTTTTACACAGCTGCATCGCTCTAATCTTTCTCGCTTGCAATTGTTTGTAACATTTATGCAGTTGAGAAGCTACCCCCATCACAAATCTTCTAGAATTTCACGCGCAGATCGATACAAGGTCATTTGCCAGGACTATTCAAAACTGCAGTACTTCCCTCATCCTATTTCCTGGTATTCGTATGCTCGAGGTAACAGTGCGTTCCTTTCACTAATGAAGGCTCTGCTATTTAAAGCGCTTAAGTGAGGGAAAACAGTTTACTGTTTGAAAAGAAATAAATGAATAACAAAATTCTCAAAATCTATTTCTGTGAGGTGAACATGCATTTAATTTTTATAACTTTTTTCACTTCGATATATTGAACTTGCTTATGTGCCTTTTAAAATGCATAAATAATGGTATAATTTATAACGATCCAATACAGGCAACAAAAAAAAAAAAAAACAAAAACAAAATTAAACCTTAAAATAGGCAAAATACAAGTTGACCCTATCGATTCCAAATGTACAGAAACATGTTCATTTATATCTAACTCTTAAGTATATCCACCCAGATAGAAAAGTATTTTTATCAAACTTCCTGCCTCAGAAATTCCAGCAGATTTCTAAGGCCAGGATGCTAATAGGGTGCTGCTATATTGTCCCAGTGGAGTGATGGCGAAGGTGAGGTGGTTATGATGCACCAGGAGGATCCTTAAACCTATGAATATCTAAACATAGTCTGTGAGAAAGAGTGCAATTAATTAATGATGACTTAAATGAGCTCGGAGTTATTAGTGCCTTAAGGCTATTTAACATTCATCTTCTCAGCTTAAAGTAAAACTCCGAAAAAAAACCTTGGCCGGACAACTTGACCTAACCGGGAATCGAACCCAGAATCTCTGGATTATGAGTATACCATAGAGGTGGTCTAAGAAGAACATAAATATTGTTTTTATATTAAAGGTTATCCAAAATCTAATATAATGTATATTTCCAATATATGAGGAGTGAAATCTGCCCGGTTCTTTTGGCTCGTATACATGTATTAAAATAAATTCTAATAACATGTTTATAGAGAAACCTTATTGTTGATTTTAAAACCTCTTACTTAATTTCTTCCAGTTACTGTCACTGGGTCAATAACTGTTACGAGGCTGAAAAGAAAAATGACATTGTTGCCATTGTTAATGAATGTGGGGGGTTTTTCTATGGATACCTAGTTTCTTCCAGAAGTATGACTGCAGAAGATAAATGTGACAGGCGATTACATTGCCAGAATATAAAAGTCTCAAAGGTTCTAAATAAATGGTTTATTACTTATGAGTTCACTTTGTGAAATAACTTTGTGTCAGGAGAATATAAAGCAAGATATAAAAGTTTCATGATCTGGGAAAGCAGTAACAAAAGTATCATCATATTTTAAGAAAATTGTGTCAGATTATAGTGAAATTAAATTTTCGCATTTCATACAGTGAAGCATCACCAAGTTTCAAATCTATGGATTGTACTTCCAGTTTGATCAAAAAGTTTAATGAGGAAAAATTTACTTGTTCTAAAACAAAAGTGGAAGCAATTGCAAAACATCTGATTGCACTGTAGGCAATGACTGAAGCCTTAAAAAAAATTACAGAGCTTCATTTGCGACTGTAGTTTTTGATGCATCATTACTTCTAGTTCTTGTTCATTATATGCATGTAAATACTGATAAATCAATATCGATCAGGAATAAAATAATAGAATTTATTTGAAATCACTGGAGAAACTGCTGAAATAATATACAATACCTCATTTCAGATATCAAAGATTTTGGGCTGGAAAAGAAAGTGGTTGCTGTTTCTGCAGACAATACCAACACAAATTTTGGCATCTGAAGAGAAAAGGTGCAAACAATGCTCTGAACAAAATGATGAAATGTTTGGGCAGAAATATTCTTGATTTGGGCTGTGTTACACTTTAATACATAACTGTGCACATTCTATAATTAATTCAATCCCTTGATATTGAAGGACCTGTATTGAAAATTTTCAGCTACTTTAATATATTTTCAATAAGATGAATAACGAAAACAGTTTTGCGAGTTTGTTGCATAGTAACACAAAAACAGTAACACACAGTTTTATAATTACAGTTACAGCAATGTAAGATGGTTGTCACAAGGATCTGTGAAATATATTCTGCCTTGAAATCTTAATAGCTGAAGAAATGTCCAGTGATATTATAGAAATGTTTAATGATCCCTGCCCCTTCTTGTGGTTGAGTTTTGTTAGCTGAATTTTTCTAATGTTTCAAAATGCTACTTTAAGCTGAAGGAGGAGAAATAACTGCAGTTGAATCTGTATAATGCTTAACAATTTGATCAAAAAGCTTCAATCAAGAAAAAAATGATAAAAATCACTCCAGTCTCTTAAAAAAAGCTTTTGTCATTACTTGAAAAAGATGATTCCTGTACAGACCTTGAATTTCTCACTGTGTCCAATAAATTCTATATTGTAATTACTGAATATCTAATTGAATGGGGTTTCCACTCAATAGGTATAAATGTATGGAGTAAATCTTGCTTAGAACTCCACAGAGGGAAAGCTTTGACGAGTGTCTTCAGTATTCTTTGAGTAAAATAGAGGAGTTATTTGATGAAATTTCTTCATTGAAACAGTATGTGACCAAAGATATATTAAATAAATGGAATGAAGATGATGATTATGTGTGTTCAGGATGCAGTATTTTCATTCTTCTCTGGAAAAAAGTTTTCCATATGCTCAGCTACAAACTTTGGTTGAATTGTGTCTCTGTCTGCTAGGAAGAACTGCATCAGTGGAGAGGATGTTTTCATCCATGTATGGGATGTGGACTTCACAGAGATCCAGACTTAGAGTTGACACTATTAAAGCTATGTTAAATCATTCCATATTATCAAAATACAACTAAAAATAAAGAGCCATTATATTTTAAATTGATATTATCTGCATGCCAGTCCTTCTGTTGGGCTTCAAGTTCTACAAAAGCCCAAAAGGCAGTCATAATCAAATGTGCTCAGGCCAAGGTTAGCCTTGAGTTACAAAAAGATTCCCTTCATCTCTCCTTGACAGTGTTTTGAAAGGGTGTACAGTCGAAGGCTAAGCCTGCCTTGTGCCTTTGATAAAAAAAATGAGTCCTCACCAGATACTACAGTTCAATCAGAGAACTTCGGGGATACTCATAAACACTGTATTCACAAGCGCATGCAGCGAGTACAACTGCAGTGGGCACTTTGCCTGTAAACATAATGGTCACAATCATAAGTATTTGGGAGAGTAGAGGTGGCCGAGTGGTTTAGAAGGCATTGCTCTTCTATATAAGTTCCTGGGTTAAAATCCCACACATCACTTTTGTTTTTATTAGTGTATATGTATAATATCATGTTGCCTTAATATCAGATTATATTTTAACATAGTGTTTGAGTTTTATGACATTACCTATGACACACACAAAATAGTAATTACAAACAGAAAAATTATCTTCTACAGTGAAAACGCTTAATAATAACATAAATTGATATTCTGTCTCTCAATCTTCGGGCATAGATGATATCAGATTTCTACAGTAATGTGGACGAGAGGCTACAACATCTCAAGCTTCTTGAATATGTGCCCATAAGTTATTTTTTGACCTTCTTGCATGTTCAGGGAATGCATGTGCAGCACATTGCATTGAGATAGAACAAATACTGAAGGAAATATTATAATATTCATTATATGTTAACGTTAAAACTTGCTGCGTACATGAAACAATATAACGAAAATAATTTGTCATAATATGTTACAAAGGTTTATTAAAAAAAAGGTGCTTCATGCCGGGAGGTGAACCTGCACTCTGAACCATGCCATCACTGCACACTCTTCCACAGAGTTTACAGAAAACACAACATATAGACAGCATCTTTAGTGCATGACATATAAAACAACTGAAGTGGCTAAGACAGCTTTGCTGTGTGAACTGCACACTATAACGAGCAGGACTTAGAAAAATTTTGCATTCAAGAGATGATTAAATTTTTTTGTCAAAGGGTTATTGATCAATTATCTGCATCACAGACAGTGCACTAGTTCAAATAAGGAAACATTTTAATTCATCAATAAAAATGAATGAACTAATTTCAGGTAGGCTCAGTTTTAGAGTCTGAAAAATTCTTCACCCCTACTGGCAGTGCTGCAAGAACTAAATAAATATGGAAAGGGAAAAGAAATCACACTCACCTTATTGGTAATAAATATACTGTAACAATATTTTATTGATAATTTATGAATGGTATCAATACAGGTACTTGCATATAGATTAAGATGCACAAACAATAGTTGTCTTTGTAGTGAACTCTTTTGCAATGGTTCACAGTTTATATTTGGGTTCCAGCTTTTCATGATTTCTGTTTATAGTTAATATTTTCCACATTAGCATATTTTTGTTCTTGGCATACAATTTAAACACACAATTTATTGCTGAAAACAATAATTCATTTTAAAGTATTCTAAACAAATAGAGAGTGCCTTTTAATGAACTTGATGGAAAGTTTGGAATTGTTATGGTTATCTTGCTTCTGTGACGTGCTGTAATAGGCATGTCATTGATTACAGGATTAGATTAATATTTGGCTTAGAATTTATAATAGGAACACTAAGACTGATGCAATAGCATGTCTAGGTTAGGAGAATACCAGCTCTGTTTCTTTGAAAAAAACTATTTGCTCCAGAAAACAGCAAATTCTTCACTTCACAAATGGGAAAATTTAAGAAAATATTTTTCTAAATCAGAGTGTAATATTAATGATTTTTGATCATCTGATCCATAGTATCTAAAATTTATATGAAATTTTAAAAAATGAGAATTTTTACAGCTTTAACCTCTACCCCCTTTATATGAAATATAGCAGCCAAAATGGTAATTAAACAAATTTTTTTTTTTACCAAAAAGGTGGTATTAAAAAAAAAAAATTAAATATGAGTCATTTTGTAAAGAGAGAAACATTATAATTTAAAACTTATTTTCTTTAATATTTCAACCTTGTTTATATAACTCTGTTTGCATTAGTCATAAAAGTTTTTTGAGATCTTGGTGAAACCTGCATCTAAACAGATATAAAAAAATTCAAAGTTATACATATCTCATATTTAATTTTTAATTATTCATAGTACTAGAACTGATTAAATGAAACAAGGTTATATATAGCTCATAAATAATTTAATTTGTGAATCAGTTTATTTAGCCATATGAAGGAAACACTGCTTTTGCACTCCATAGACTGCATAATTTCATAAACAGAGAATAATCAGGTTGTACACTCCATTTAAGAATTTCTCTGTGTATGAGTGTGTGTGCGCACGCATGTGTGCAGTTTAGTTTAGTAGCATTCAAGTGTGCATGTAAGAGCTTGTTAATTACCTAAATATAGAGAATGTCTGATAAGTCATTCCTTCTTTTTAAATTGATATAATTTCTCTATTTAATTGCCAATTTTGTTAAAACTGGTGCCATCATACTCTCCATTCATTGTAGGTTTTTTTTCTTTTATTTCAGTTGAAATGCTACTTGTCTTCAATGTTGAAAAGCAGGCCAGAACAGCAGATCAATATGAGGTCTAAGGATCGGTGGATGTACAAAGGTGGTGGAGAACTGAAAGTTCTCCAATGCAACACTGGATGCAATAACAATTAAAAATTGCCATGGAAAGTTACTAACAACAGCCAGCATCAGCAATGTAAGATCAGAAGACCTACAACTTTGAGAACACCAGAGAATGTTGAAAGAGTTCATGATACGTTTACTAAAAGCCCTAATAAATCATTGCATTAAGGAGGACGTGAAAGTGGTCTTTCACATTAAGCAGATTCAACCATTCTTAAGAAAGATCTCTCTTTTAGGCCAAAGAAGCCACATTATGGGCGGCAGTAGTTTCCTGACAACTGTAACAGGCAAATGGAATTTGCAGAAATTTTCTTGGGTTGGAATGATGATTGGCCTGAACTTTTTAAGAACATTCTGTGGTCTGATGAGGCAGTGTTTCACATTGGTGGCTTTGTAAATAGGCACATCTGTCATTATTGGGTACCCGTAAACCCACATGAATGTGTTGAAAAAGCACAGGGGCATCTGAAGGTGTCATCCACAGGTGCTGGTCCTTTCTTTGTGTGGAACACAATGAATGCCGAAAAATATCTGGAAATGCTGCAAGATTGTGTGTAGCCAGTAATTTCAGATTGGAACAACCTGCTCATTGGATTGGCAGACTGGTACACATAAATGGCCTGCCCATAGCCTTGATTTTAAAACTTGTGGGTTTTTTCCTCTGGGGATGGGCTAAGGAGAAGGTGTGCAAGAGAAAACCACAGAATTTGGATGAACTCAAAGCAACAATACCAGATGTGATAAACAATGTTCTAAGAAACTGTTTGCAAGCAGGCAGTATTGAATCTACTGGTTTGCTTAAGGAAATGCGTCAAGAATGCTGGAGCTTATGAGAAAATTTAACAGGATGTCAAACAAAACCTTAAGGAGTGGTGTTTCTAATAATACTAGTTCTAAACAATTTGGTTAATAAATAAAGAAGTCATAACAATTTAAAAATAGGGATTTACTTATCAGACACCCTTTAGTAAAGAAGTTTGGAAAAATTGTTTGATTTTAATTTAAACTCAAAAAATGTAGCACAAACTAAATTATCAAATTTCTCTGCAACATGATCTAGTTCAAAATAATGTTTTGTTTAATGTTTCCCAGTTCAAGTTCAATGCTATACCTTTTATCAATATCAAAATTACTTGTAAAGTCAATTGTTAAAACAAAATAGTGAAATGTAAGACACTTTAAAAAAAGAAATCCCCTTCCATTCCCAGTCCTATTCCTAACATCCCCCTGATAAGGTGCAGCTACGTTGACCCACTGGAAATCAAATCGAGAATCCCAGCAGTAGCAGCCAGGAATGCTGACTATACCGTGGGGCTGGTTCAATCAAACTTTATAAGATGGGATGATTATTTTACAATTAAAACACTTGATTATTATTGAGGAAATCACTCAAATTTCACTAATTTTGTTCCACTTACTTGGACATGTTTCAAAAGCTGTTGCCTTCATTTTCAGCATGGTTCCACTCAGTGAAGATGAAGGCAACGGCCTTTGAAACATGTCCAAGTAAGTGGAACAAAATTAGTGAAATTTTAGTGATTTCCTCAATAATAATTTGTTATATTATACTATATTTCACTGTGAAAATTCCCGCTATTCACAACTAAAAAATGCTTGACTTCCACTGAGGCAACTTGGGTTCAATCCCAAAGGCTGTATTAATGCTGGACCTCTGTATAACTGAAATATAGAATTTTATTTATAGCTTTCAATGGAAATGAAAATTCTGTCACAGGAAAAAAAAAAAGTTCAGGAGGCATAAATCATCATGTTTTCTATAATGAATATATATGACTTTGGGAAAATTATGGCACTAATGGGAACTAGCCTAATCACTCAATTTTGTACCTATGGTATATGGCACTGTTTCAAATCATACATGGTTGCTTTTAATTTAAAATTTATAAGGATCTTCATTTCATATGAAGTCTATTAATAAAATATAAAGTTTCAAAATTCTGTGTAAAAAAAGTGTGTAGCAAAAGCTAGTTAACAACATGGCTTAGCCCTGATTTTGACAAGATGCCTTCCATTTGCTGTGCAGCATTATTCTTGTTTTCAATTGAGATAAGTAGGTACCTTATATTTTTATGACACAGCTGTACTTGAATATAAAAGACATCAGATGTATGACAATATTCAAAACCAACACTATTAATTGCAACAAATACAAACCATATAATGGAAAATTAATATAAGACAAAAAAACTAAATGCTATTTTAAAGCAATTTAAACATTATCCAAAAATTTTTAATAACTATGTAATTTCCTATTAAAAACAATACTCAAGCAATGCATTACTCTAAATTGGAGTTATGTCAATTGTTTAAAACACATTCAAACTTTGAATATTAAATACCAACTTACTTCTATAGATGATTATAAAGGATTTAGCTTGGCCATGGACATGAGCTGATATTTCTCCATTCTCTAGAACTGGCTGCGATGTACTATATATACCATTGACATACACTAATTCCATACAGCACTCCACATAAACTCACTTCATCACAGATTTGTACGTTTTCCAGTATCAAGGCATGATACTGTAAACACTTGACTTCAAGCAAGCTTTTTTCTACAGTAATGAAGGTGGTAATAAAGATTAAAATTAATAGGAAATAAACCAAACCATTCCACATTCTAAGGCAAAATAAATGCAATAGTGTCTTACATAAGGTTCATATAATGACAATATAAATGAGATAATATGTATTTGGAATGTTCTATAACATAAAAATTTTCCCTGAATCCATTGCAATAAATATTTTTCCGCTATGTGAACTTGAACAATATAAAACACAGAATAAATACAGTGTGTCCAGCAGAATCACTACCAATAAGAAATGTGAATATCTCCTCACTCAGATAAGTTAGAAATATAATTTTCATCTTATCTTATGTAGAAAATCTCCAAGTTTTGTACCAATGAAAATTACGCCTGTACATGCTATGACAACACACAGAATTAAAATGGCAAAATTCCCAGGTCAGCAGAAAGTGAAAAGTTGTTAATGGTTAGTGGAATTAAAGTTTCCAATTGCAGTGTAAAGAAGTTTCAGGCAGGAAATACTCCAGAGCATCATACCATTGTGAAATGGCATAATCACCTGTTAGAAACAAACTCCTGTGTTAAGAAAGATGGAAGCAGTAAAAAACCAATGTTAGGCAAGCATTTCAGCACAGCCAGCAGAAATCAATTCGACGGGCCAGTTCAGATCTGATATTTGAAAGTCCACTGTTCACACATTGTCCATTAAATAATGCAACTTAGAGCATACAAAATCCAAATTGTGCAGAAGCTGCAGCCAAATGAAAACTCAAATGGGCCGAGTTTGCCAATTCAATGTTAGCTCACGTTGATGATGACAATGGATTCCTCAATCATGTTGCATTCTCGTATGATAAAGTGTGCACCAACATTTTCACATTTCTTATTGGTATTACTTTTTCTTTTTCCTGGCTTCCCTTCTTTCTTAACACAGAACCTGTTTCAAACAGCTGATTATGCCATTTCACAAAACTTGACGTGTTTCATCCAAAAGCTGGTGCACTAACATCATAATTTTCAATATTATAGAACTTGGAGATTTCTATGCAAGATAAGGTGGCAATCATATTTTTAACTTAACAGTGTGAGGAGATATTCAAATTTTTTACTTGTATTCTACCAGACACATTATATAATCAATGCTATGTTCAAAATAAACTTACCAACACCTTGTTTCTATTTTTATATTATTTTATTTACAATTACAACTAAAATTAATCAGTTTGTTTAAAAAAATAGCATAGCTCAAACAGTTTAGAAAAAATGGCATTTTCTATTTTTAGGCAAAAAAATAGCATTTTGCTATTAAATTAATACATCTGTCACAAAATAATAGTCACATTTTCTCAATGGCCTTGTTCACTTTAGGAACATCATTTAGAAACAGCTATGAACAATTCATTGAACTAGAGATAGTCACAAGAGCATATGAAACATGCTTGGAATGCTGGGTAATATGTTATGGTTCTTATCTGTTTGGGTGTCGAGTTCAAAACATGATTAGGCAAGTGCAGTGACTATTTCATGACTGAAGGTTTGCTGACATATATTGCCATACTATTGTGCAGTTTAGGTGACCAGAAGAGCATAGTATTCAAATGTTGGGAAGAATGAACAACAGTGAGCCATTTCTGATCATCTGGTTCATGTCAGCAAAAATTGTGTCTTGCAAAGAGAGGCTGATAAAGGAAAACACTGAGAAATTTTCCATAGTCTCTCCAACATCAATAGATCACATTCACAGTAGATGAACTTGTTACCATTGAAGATTTTCCTCATCTTGCAATGTTTACCACTGAATGCATGAAGGTTAAGACAAAGAACAATGAAAGGGAAGTTTGCCTTTAGTTTTCTTTGCAACATCGACATTGTTATCTCTGCCTGCTATGTTGAATAACTAGTCTGAGAACACCGCTAAATATAATTATTTGTTAATAAGTATCTGTATTCTTTCATTAAATAAATACCTCTCTAAACTTTATTTTGGGACAAAGGTATTATAAATAATTATAACTTTTAGCAGTAAACTATTAAATTTAAATATCCACATAAAGGTCAATTAAGGAGAAATGGAAGTCGGTTTACATGTCCTCTTTTATCATTTTAATATATATGGGAATATATCCCATGAATTCTGATTGAGCACTCCTTGCCCTTTATGTAATTACATAGAACATAATCATTTAAAGAGTTATAATTTATCAGAATTATGTTCACGACACAATTAATACTCTTGAGCATCAACCTTAGAAATTACCAACATTTAAGAGTGAAGAAAAACGGTACGTTATTTATACAGTTTTAACTTTATTTTTTCACTGGATTCCTGCAGGGTATTAATAGAATTGAAGTGGCATATACTGAAGGAGCATGTTAATACAGCCCACTAATAATAATTTCCTAACAATTTTTATAAGAAATTTTCAGCTACTAAAAATATCCCTTTTAGACCAGAAATAAAGACTTATAGGCTCCCTGTAGAAACTACAGAACTATTTATATTAAATTATGAAGGCTGATTCAGAAGTATTGAGATGATTTTTTCTGTTCTCTACAGGTATTACGGGTGGCAATGCTGTACTGATTTTGTTGATTTGGTTTATTTAGAGACGCTCGTTAACATTCAGGTCATCAGGATCCCATTCAATTCAGGACAAGAAGCAGCCAATAAATTTTGCTCAGAGGTCTTTTCTTTCAGCATGAGGTTCCTTTACATGCTGTAAATCTACAACATGGGACCTACGACTTTACTTCCCTTCCAAAGGATTTTTACGCCTGAAAAAATTCATCAACCCTGGCCTGGATTGAACCCATGATCTTGGGTCTACGAGACACATATAGTTAATTAGACCACCAGGACCAACACTGGGTTTGTGAAGGTCATACATTGATCTATTTGAATCTGCAGTTGGACAGCTGTGGCCTTCAATTATTGGTCACAGTGAGCAAAAGCACTAACTGTAGTTTATCTTGGTGGCTGAGGAAGATGTCTCTGTATATGAATGAACTTTCTGTTAAACTTTGAAAGAGTGGCACATGTTATGGTGAACATTTGGTGAAGAAACACTTAGCCATTCTGCAGTATTTCAGTGCTTGAGACACATCAAAAAGAAGAGTGGCGAACGAAGTGCATTCTGGCAGGTCACTCACAGCAGTTATGGATGTCAATATTGCTAATGCTGCAGAGCTTTTGGACAGGAACCTTTCGAGCTATACTTAACATCTTCCTATGCACTCAATAATTTTATTTTTTTGAACAGTGTTTAATGTTCGTTTTAATACTAAGGTATCACAGGTGGTGGACACTGATGATACATGATATGAAAAAATAAACTGGGATAGAATTTTTTTTTTAAAGGAAGCATTCCAGTCCTAAGTTTAGCATACCTTCCTGGCATTTGTCATTTATGAAGAGTGAGGAAAACCTGGAAAAAAATCTGTCAGGGAGGATGGTCCCCGTAAGAATCAACCCCAGACTTCCTGTTTACTAGTCTACATCTTGATGCCCTCATCCACTATGTTAGTACAATAGGTTGTGATAAATGTTGTCTGTGCATCAGATGGGTACATAGAATCTCACAGAAGAGCAAATGTAATAATGAGTTTAGGTCTGTAAAATGTTTGCGACTATTCTGAATTTCATAACCTCAATAGTGATGCGATTCATCACTATGACCCATTATCAAAACAACAACCTAGTGTGTGTGGAAACACTGAAATTCACCTCTACCCAAAAAAATCTGTTTGTCTACCTGTACTATGCAGAAGAAAAGATGGATTTGCTCAAGAAAATGTGATTTTTACTCCAAGACAACGCCCAGTTGCATGTTGCTAAAGTGGCATTGGAAGCATTAACTATAAGAGTGTGACAGCCCTGACTTAGCATTTTCAACACTTTGAAACAATACTGTTCTAATGAAGTGAAATATGTCACATCTGCTGTGCTAAAAGGAATACCAATAGTTCAAGTGTTTGATATGTTAATAAAATGCTATAAAATGTATTGTATGTGAAGGATGCTATTTTGAAAAAGATAAAAATGTAGAGCCTGTAGTCATTTGATTTTGAATAAAAAAAATAATCTTGATACTTTTCAATCAGCCCTTATAAATGTTTACATTTAAATTATACACTTGCTACTCTGTAGTTCATTTTAAATGGGATTTCTGCTTTAAATTATTAATCAGTCATTCAGCTATTGAGATGTAGATGAACAACTTAGGCCTGTTATTTTTTTTTGACATCAGATTGTTTTTTTTTTTTTTAACTTCATTTTAACTAGAAACAAGTGTCATCTATGTTTCTACTGTAATAAAAGAACACATGTACTTCAGTATGTAAATGAATTCCTGGCCAATATGCCACTATTTCAATGATGTTAAGTGTAATTTCATTTAATAATTTGCATAATTGTCATAAACAGCAGTTAACAAAATGTGTTTCCAGTTATCTCAATTTAACCACATTCATAACTAAAAGCTGGTAATGTTGCTTGATTGATTTGTTTTATTTATGGATGCTCTTTAACAACTCAGGTAATGTGTCCTGTTCAATTCAGGGCATGAAAGGGCAGATAAATTTTAGTCAAAGGTCTCTTTCAGGTTCTTTTACATATTGTAAATTTATGACATGGTACCCATGGGCTTTACTAACTTCTGAAGGAAGTCATACTTAGGATTTTTACTCCCCCTCCCAAAAAAACCATTGACCATGACTGGGATTGAACCTGCAACCTTGGGTCCATGAAGCAAGTATGGTTACCACTAGAGTACTAGAGTACCAGGACCAACTGGTAAGGTTGGTAATGTATGTTGCATAGCGTTCCAGTTAGTTTAATTAATGCTCATTTAAAGTAATGTATGTCATTAATTTAGATCACTAATTTAAATGCCAAATTTTGAATGGAAATTGGTTAATACTAAAAGCACAAACTCTTACTTAATTGTTTGAAACAAAAGAAAATGCAGGCAGAAATTATTTTTGTTTCATTATCAAGCAAAAGGAATAGTTAAGATACTGGCCTTGGTTATGCTCAGCAAAGCATAAAAAATCATATAATCAAAATTGCATTGCACATTTTTGCATAAAAGAGTGCATTTAATTAATTTTTAACCACATATTGAAAAATATTTTCTACAATGTTTGAGCTACTGCTTTTTGTAACACTAAAAGACTTCACCTGCAAGCAAAATGTATACCCTGTTTCAACGATCTTAAACTTATTTCTGACACTGTCGGTAGAGGATGCTAAATACAAAATTTACTAATATAATGTTGTAAACAATAATAATTATAATAAATTCAAATTGAAATTACTAATCTTATTGAAATCATAAAGCAATACAGATCTCAAATTGCACTATTACATTTTGACTAGCTGCTTTAAAATAAGCTGATAAAATGCAAATGATACTTTGTCTGCATGGTTTGCAAAATACTTCCTATATAATTATGTAATTGAATGAGTATTACAGGCGAGCATCCCTAATCCAAAAATGGTAGTGGCATAATACTATAAACTGGCCTAAAGATGCATACCAAAGGTGAAAAGCTCTTTTAACTTTCTCCAGATGATAAATTAGAACACAAATCCACTAATGCACCATTTCTCAACCTATGGGTCCTGAGGGGGAATTGTTGGGTCACAAAGTCCCTCGATGGATAAGAGGTGGCTGCAGAAAATGTACACTAGTGTAGAGATGCAATACAAATGCCTTATAAATATATTTATTCAATATTTTCCTTTTAATTTTATTTCTTTACACTTCTAACTCAATTTTTAATAACTGCCTTGATTAATAATGAGCAGAGTAACATATAAGGCATTAATTATTTGTTTCTTCAACTTACACATAATGTGTCATGTGCACAACTGACTCTTTGTGCCTTGTCTTGTAGAAATACACAAATGCTATCTGGAATGGAAATATGTGTATTTAAATAATAATACTCTAATTATTTCTTATTCAATATGCAGTTGAGAATCAATTAATACAAAATCAGAATTAAATTCTATACTTCATTTGAAATTCATTTCATTAAGAATTTATATAAAATTATTTATACAACAAAACTTATGCATTAACACATTATTGATGGTTTTGTTCGATAATGAGTGAATTTTCTACCTAAAGTTTACAATGATTGATATGCGACTTAAATTGAAAACATTAAAAAGAAAAGCAAATGTGAGTGAAATGCGGAGTTCCAGAAGTGATGGGGAATCATGTGCCTGCTTCATCTTTGAGCTTAAGCAGAAATTGCAGACCTAACCATCACATTAGTTTGTCAAAGTCCCAGCAAGTGCTCTTTTTTTTTTTTTTTTAAGCGTAATAATTTAACTTAGTTCCAATGAAGTTTAATATCTTTCCAGGTGGGTCCTTGATTTGAAAAGTTGAAAACCACTCCACTAATGGTACATTTACAAGGGAAATTAATGAGGAAAAAGTATAAATGTATATGAAACATCATATCTACCTCTTTTTTTAATTTTCGTGAATGTTACAAAAAAAATAACATTTTATTTTAATGAATACTGCAAGTACTAAATTAATGGGAAGCAAGCAGTTAACTTCTATTTAAGAACAAAGACCTCAAGAATGTTTCCTTTACTAGAATTTTTGCTATAAACACTGTTGCCAACTTTTAAAAGGAACTGTACCACATATTTTGACAATCAGAATAGTTTTGCTGTCAGACACTATTAACTTCATTGTTGAGTTCAGGTACAGCATAAAGAGTACATTAATTGAGGTTTAACCACAGAATGGGGAGATTATGAAAGCCCTCATAGATTGGAAAAGCAACAGCAAGATTTTTCAGATTCTTAAAATGCTGAAAATCAGTAGGATGTTTGTGTACAGCACCATTCAGCATTTTACTGAGACTGGTAGTGTTGCTCGCTGAGATCTGGACACCTGTATTATGTGAGGATTGTAACAATGGCAGACCACGTTTGGTGGAATCCAGCTTGTAGCAGATAGTGATATTTTTTAATGGCATTTAATGCCTATTTTTACTGCTGGGGCATCAGGTGGTGGACACTGGTGATATAAGAGATGAAATGATAAATTTGGAAAGTATATTTATTTTTAAGGAAGGAAAAGTTCCAAGTCTAATTTTAGGGTATTTCCCCAGCATTTGCTATTTATGACAACTGAGGAAAACCTGAAAAAAACTTCAGTCAGGGAGGATAGTCCTGGCAGGAATCGAATCCCAGACCTCCAGTTCACAAGTCCATACCATGACAGTGCAGACAGTGATGGTTTCTAGATGACATATCCAAAGTGCTTAGACAAGACTTGGACCAAGGGATTCTTATTGCAGTAGGCAATAACTGAAGTAACAAAAGGTGCTGAGATGCAAACAATTGCTACAATCATACTAACAATGGCCACCATATTCATTTTACTGATGAGATATTCAACATTAAAGAAAGCTAAAACATCAAAATGACAGTATTCCTCAACTTCACCAGAAGCTTGTCAAAGGTTCATGGATGCCATCCTGTCTCGGTAATAATTTGGTATGAAATGAGCTATGACAGTGTCACCAAGTTACAAGTATCAAAAGGGATTGAAAACAATTGCCAAAGTGCATGAAACCTGTGGTGAAGAATCTGAGCACAACTTTGTTCATGAACATTCCAGCAAATTCACTTCAGTTGACAATTCACCCAGATTTTATTGATGCTAAAGATTAGCCCTCTAGCAGTTCCTAGCTAAACTTACAACTATAAACTATGCTCAGTACTTGACACTCTGGTTTGCATACACAAGCACCCCACCCCCCCCCCCAAAAAAAAAAAAACTCTCTAATAATGAGAGTCTGAAGCAGTCCTTGGAATTTGCAGTGGCAATTTCCCAATGGAGGTATTATGTGCTGCTGTAGATGGTTTGCCAGAAACTTTGTTCATGTATTAGGGCAAAAGAAGGTGATTTGAGAAATGACTGGTGCTGAATATTTGGATGCAAGGAAAAAGTATTAAAATATGTTTAACTAAAACCTTGTAATAGTAATTTATGGCAAGACTATGTGTATAAGATGGCTTGAAAGTTGATAAAATATCTTTTTCCTAAAGTATCACAAACAATGCTGAATGTAATATGAAGTAATACAATAAGCGTGTAAGTCAAATACATGTAATTCTATTTTAAAGTTTGTTTTTTTTTTTTCCTTTACCTTTTTTGTTGCAATTTTAGTCATTCTTGCCTTTCATCTGAGTGTATTGCCTGAGAAAAATTTTTTCAGCTTAGCTAACTGTATCAAAAACTACATATGGGTTCATAAATTCACCTTTAATAAGGTATGTAGTTATTATTAGTCATTTTGATTGATAACACTGAATGGCAGTTTTGAACAGGAATGATGATGTTTCCATTGTACTATTAAACAATCCTAACATGAAGGGAAGTTTGTCATTAAAGTAAGAGGTAACTTGCCCTCATTATGAACCACATAAGATATGTTTGCCAACATCTAACACACTGTGAAGGGTAGGAATGAATTAACTTTGTAATGTGATGCTTGTCTACCTTGTTTTAAGGTAGGCATTCTTTTTTTCATTATAGTACCAGGCAATTTTCATTAGGGATATCCAACTTGTAGTAGATAATGTGAGTGAAAAAGTACATAAAAATTTTGGCTATAAAATGAAGAAAAGAAATTGATTTTTGAAATTGGAACTAAAGTACTTAATTTTTGGGTATCTTGTACACATCAAACACAAATTAGTTTAATATTTAGAACACCTGTCCAATCCACAAGTTATCCCATTAAGTTTATGCAATTTTTCCAAAATTCAAAACACTTGAGTCCAAAACAATTTTGAGAAGTGATGCTCTGTAACACACATTCTTCACAAATGAACTAACTTATAAGAATAGTAGCTGATTTTTATTGTCATGTTACTTTTAATATTATCTGTCATTTGTAGATATATTCTGTATTTGGAATCCCATAAAAATATTATGAAAATAAAAACATTTATCAGTGGCAATAACATTTTAAGTTATTTAAAACAAACATTAACTTTTAAAACAATCACGAAACCAATACAAAAAATGTAATCTAACCATAACCAAAGAACAAATAAAATTACCACCATCATTACTGAATCTGTTTGTTATCAGAACATCTTTAATTCTCAGCTTTACTATTACAAAACTTCAGTAATTCTTACATATTTTCTCTATTTTTATTTTTATTCAAACTTGCCTGTCAGCAACTAAATTCACAAAGTGTCATGCTATACAGTTTTAAAAATATGCTTTGTTTTATTTGTTGTATAATTATTCAAAGAACAATTCTGGATTATAGGAGATTTATAATATTGCCACATGTTAGCTTTTAAACAATAAACATGATGTGCATAATCACAAAATATGTACCTGTTGTGACACAAGATCTTAGATCTAAGTCTCTGACAGAAATAAATTGGTGCTCTAACAAAAACTGAATTTGTAAAATATGCACTTCCATTTTTTTATGAAAATGTATAATTACAAATTTATATTGCATTAATTACAAACATTATTAAAACAATTTAAATTATAAATTCTAAAACATTTTATCACAATTTATTTTCTACCTAGGCACTGCAAGATTATCTGAAATGCTTTTTTGATTAAATGGGGTTAGCACAGTAAGATAGCAACAAATAATAGTGTTTCTATTGTGTGGTTAAATCGCTATATTCTTTGAAATTTAGTTTTTGTGCATCAATTTTCTTCAACCACTTCTAGATGTTTGCTCCAAACATTTTCAGTTTGAACCTCTACAATGGAAAGAGAAGTGCAGCAGTAAGAGCATTATTTAGGTGAAACTGTTAGAAGTGGTAAAGTTGTTGTTGATGAAAGAAGCAGGTTCATAAATTCTAAATTCTTTTCTAATGTTTTTCCATTTACTCTGAACAATTTCTATAAAAATGTAGATGGAAACAGCTCTCAACTTCTACAATCTACTTTAACAGCCTCAAAGAGGAAAAAAATAAGTTTAATGAGCTTTACAATCTCTTACCATCCTGATAGGTCCCTTAAGATTCCCCTTCTAGTAATCCTATTGGTCTCTATTGCTTAATATCCAATGACACTGGCTGCTACTCCCGATTTGGTGAATTCAGGCCAATGTACCACCTAAGGTTTAAGATCTGGCAAGTCCAAGGCAATGTGCCATCAATACTCATATTCAGCAAAGCCAGGGAAGTATGTCACCTTCTCCAAGTTTGGACTCTGGATCTTGGCAAGCACAAATTTTAGAATAAATGATAGAACAAAAGGGTAAGATGAAAGAGAAGCAAAAAGAGCTGGTGGAAAAAGGAGGAAAAAAACTCAAGAAACACTAGAAAATCCGACTGTGTCTATTGCAAATGCCAGATGGAGATTTGCAGTCACTCATATTCAAATGATTTACCTATCTGCAATATCAGGACACCCTCTTTTCTGCTTTACCACAAACACTCACCATGTTTTATCACAGCACTGATTAATTGTTGCTATCTAATCATTATTTTGTGTTTCTAAGAGGAAAATCAATATTAAACTGTTGTATTCAAAAAGGAATGGAATAGAAAGTTTGAAAGAGAAACAAGCTGAATGATAAAGAAAAGTTTTAGCAAATTTAAACTGAATAGACAATTATTTAACATCTTGATATTACAAAATCCCATTTTTACATTGGCAATTAGTAGGTTTGTATATAAATTTTCTAACTTGTTACGGCTATAATGACATATTTACTTGCATATGAAATCCCTCGACTTTTTCAGTGTGAGGAAACTGGCAATTAAATTAAGAGTGCAAAGCAATTACCGCATCTCATAGGAACCACTCTTCAATAACAAAAAAGCAATTTGGCAAACAATAAAATGGGTCAAAAATTTCAGGTATCTTGAATTCATATGAAACTATGGCCTTTGCATTAAAATAGTATAATTTTAATGTTAATATGTTCACAGGATATAACTCAAAATGAGCTGTTTCTGCTTCATAAATGATCAGAACACAGAATTTATAAGTAAACTATTGATACATCTTGGAGCACACTGGACAAAATCCATCCGTCATGCTGATATAGGTCAAAGAAGAAAAAGTTGTGAATTCCAAAACTTTTTCTTCAATGACAGGCTGTCTTCCTTTGCAAGGACTAGTGAATTTCTTCTTAGTAGCTTTAGTTGCAAATAATGCCAATTTCTGTTGCCACTACAAGCAAACGTTGCTCTCTGTGACGTGGAACTCTCTTCCTGCTCTTCTGTTACCATTTTATAAGCATAAAGAATTATGCTTGAGTAGCATTATAAGATGTTCTTCTCCATTTGTTCATTTCATAATTCCCTATTATTCAACCACTCTATGCAATAATAGGCCAACAATAAATGTAGCAATGCAGTAATGCATTATGAAGTAATAAATGATAAATCTGAATGAAATTATTGGCACACTACAGAACGGATTTGCACTGGAATCTAATGCGCACCACAATTTTGAATACTAAATTTGGACAAAAAGTGTGCATTAGATTTGCATAAATAGGCATTAATCTTGCAAAAATTTATTGTATAATGATAAATAACAAATACCAAATTGAACAAGTAGTAAACCAGTTTTTAAGGCACTGAATATTCTGACAGGAACATTCTGTTGTCAGAAATGTCCTTCAGCGTTCAAGAGTTTCAACCTGCAATTTTATACAAGGTCATTTCATAAATAATGAATAGTTGGCAACTGGTGAAAATTATGTCTGTTGCAGTTGAAAGGTTGAGAAATAAGCAATGCATTCAATTGGTCCATATCATAGATGTGTAGATAACAGGAGCTAGAATTGCAGCCTGCAAATTTATTGTATTCTGTGGCCATTAAAGACCAAAGGTCATACATTAAGCAAAACCTTACATGGTTAAAACCCTACAGTGCTTTGAGTAAATTTTAAGGTGGTGAGTTCACAGCTGACAGTAGTACAATTTCTCATGTTGTGTTTGTCAAGTCGGTATAGACGATAACCCTGGACCATGAAGGACGAAGACATGAACAGATGAACAAAATGTGAAACTTGAGGTGGATACTCTTCAAGAAAATTGTGCAACATATGACAATTTCAGAAGTCATGGCAATTACACCACTGTCAGTATTCCGTATTTTGACAAATGATTTACAGAAGAGAAATTTTTGTGCACGATGGGTCTCTTGCTTTTTGACAGCTGAATGGAAGCAGAAATGCAATGACATTGCAAATATGCTGAAAGAGATTTGACATTGAAGGCCAACCATTTGAACTGTCACTATTGATGAAATGTGGATTAAGACTCTGGACCAGAGCTAAAATTACAGTCAATAACAAGTGGACAGTTTAAATTCCCTCAAAAAAATGTCAACAATTGTACAATCAAATGATTATTTTTTACTTTTGATTACCAAGAATCATTATAACAGATAAGAGTCCCATGTGGAATAAGTATCACTCAATGTATTACAATGACTTTGTACAAAAAATGCACAAAAACTTCAGTTGCCCAAGACTGAGCTGTTCATCCTCCATGACAATGCTCGCCCACACACCAGGAATGCTGTGATCAATAAGCTGCATGAATATGGATGGCAAGTAAAAGTCATCTGCCCTACAGTTCTGGAATGTGTTCACAATACAAAGTTAAAAATCCCATACAGAAAGACTGCAAAAATATAGTCAAAAAAATAAATGTATAAATAAAATTGTGCATTATTTATTAAATGATCCTTGTATGTTGCCAATGGTGGAGCTTATTATCATACGTCTACATTGCTTTCTTTTAAAGGCTGCCTTCTGTTTGTCTTTGACTGCCATTTGTACCTGTTAATGTAACTCATTATAATGATCAGCAGATTTTATATTTACAGGTTCTCTCTAGATGGATAACAAAATAACGGGAAAAATGTGATCTAACATGCAAGTAAATATTAAATCTCCTTTAGTATTATCCTTTTATGGCAAGAACATTTTTAAAACATCATTGTCGTACAGACCAGAGCTTCAACAGAGCACTTCATGCACAAATAATGGCATGTAACAAGGTTTAAAAGAGAAGATAGTTTTGTCAGTTAATTATATCTTTTTGCTAATTTTCTGTGCAACCCCTAAAAGATATGTATAAATTGCCACTTACACCAAATAAATTTACAGCTCTCATACTGGAAATAATAGCAAGTGTCTGGCATTCATTTCAAACTTGGCAAAATAAAAAGTTTTACAAATATAAGCAGTGTCTAGGTACATCAATGGCAAAACTCATTACCTAAATAAAAGGATGCCTGAGATACAAAGCAGTTTCCTTTATATAATACTTCAACACACAAGACTATGACCAAGTTTCAATTACATTTACTGTGCTCTAACAAAACTAAGGATTATTGCACAAGATCTTTAAAATGAGCGCAGTGCTGACATCAATATAATATTATAGTGACTTTGTGAATATCACTACAATGCCTAGGTGTCAGTTTTGGTAGTGCTATTGCAAACTTCAATATAAATGTGCTGATATAGTTTTTTTCTTTCAAATAAATAAAATATTACTTACAGTAAATAGCTGCATACAATACATAATATACAATACTAACATAAACTACTGAACCATGTGGTTTATAACCTCTCCATTATGTTAAATTATTTAAGATCACATTTTATATGCTTTATATTAGTTACACTTTATTCAGAGATTCAACTTGTTCATGACAGAAGCTCTAGGCTAAGATCTAATAACATTTAATGATGAGGAAGTATGAAGACCATGGCTACCTCTACTAAGGTACAAAATCATTATTGTTTTCTTTATGGTCATTAAGAACCTCCAAGTCTGATTCCATTTGTTAACAGGTTACATTTCTTTGGTGACAATATACTATGTACAAGTTAATGTTTTTTTTCCCCCTTGTGGTTTTATACAAACTTGGCTAAGATTTGACATAGTAATTAGATGGGAAAAGTCTGAGATCTGCAAATTTTTTCCATTTGAGTATACATGCAAAAGTCAATTTACAAATAAATACCTGCATTTCATTGTTGTAGCACATTATTTACAAAGAGCAGAACAGGAGTTTGGAATATTTAAGAATTTTAGTTTATAATTTATTTTATAATATGCAGATATATGGTACATGTTCATTTTGGAAATAAATACTGGAAAAATTACTTACTGTAGAAATTATTACAAAACGGAGGTAAAGATGAACTGCAGTGTCTCAATATGCTATGTAATAAATTTTAACTTAGTTTTTTCTGGGTTTTAAGTACAAGACATTTTTCTTTTTAAACCTCCAAGGGGGGCCTGTGTGAAGTGGTATATCCTTCCCCTACCCTAACCACCATTACTGCTAAAGTCAATTCATCAGTTAAAGCTTAATAACAACCACAAAAAATGTCCACTACAATTGATGCTCCCTCCAAGTGCAAGTTGCATAGTGTAATTCCATTTCTATAAGCATAGGGGCATAATGCATTGGAAATTCACTGCAGAATGAGTCGTGTATATGGCCAAAGTGTTATGAGTGACGGCATGGTGTGAGAGTTATGCAGGAAATTTATAGATGGGTGAACAGATGTTCATGATGGTGGTCAGGAATGGGAGATGAACTCATGCAGTGGTTCATGAAAGGCATCGGTTCAAAATTTTTTAACTGTTCAAAGACTTTTCCAAAAATTTCAAAGTCAACCATGTACAACATTTTTATAGATCACCTTGGATATTGCCAAATTTGTGCACGATAGGCACCCACAATTGCTCCATAGCATTAGTAAGAGATTGTCAATAACATAAAGACATTGCATTACCATAAAATCAGTTTTTCAATAATCCAAGATAGTCTCGATATCGAGAAATGGGAAAAATGATGTTAGGGCAACAGTTGTTAGGGAATAAACATAATAAGAAAAAATGTTTCTACAGATTAGGAAATTTTCCAGGGAACCTACATAAATAGATTCCTGTGTTATTTTAAACTTCTAAGGGCTGGAAAAAAGCCTCAAATGGAAAAAATTTAGAGAAAGAAGGCACTCCCTAAGTTCCAAGTGGAATGAACAGAATTAATTCAATTAAGTTTCATAAGTATGCTGTTAATCATTAAAAAAAAAAAAAGTAGTGAAACTGCCTAAAAGCTATAAAATGAAACTTCCTAAATATTTTATGTGCTATCTGACATGTCAGATGACATCTTTCAGGCTGCTTTGCAATGATCCATGGTTTAATTCAAAACTGCACTGTTCTTATCTCCACTGGAGATGCCAACTGGAGAAGATGGCAAAATCGTGGACCAAGGCAAAACAATCCGGAAGTTTTAACTAGATTAATTATACACAGGCAGTAAAGCTTAAGATGTGACATCTATTATGCAACAACACAAGTGTAACAAAATACTTAAATAGTGGACTGATAGGGTCCACAGCTAAGGTGACCACTGGTTCCCAAAACATGTTCTAAATTAAATACAGTAAGTCAAGTGTATAAGAAATTTATCTGCATGGTATTAATTAATATATATCATCTTCACTGTAAACAGCTTCAAAATTAACAAATACATTTAAATACGTGTTTAGAAGTTATTTACAGTGACGCAATAATATATTCAAAATGAAATGCATACAAATTTTGACATAAAGATCACTTACAAATCTTAAAATTTTGTACATGTTTTGGAACTTTGTTTTAATCTTCAGTTGTTGACTGGCTACTTGGTAAGTTTGATACTGTTCAATGTGATCATGGTTGCTTCTTAACTGTTTCTCTATTGACATCTATGAGTTTAAGGGGACCTATGATTTTCCTAACCTCAGAAAAATGATGTTATTTTGAATATTTTTGTTTAAATAACATTTGTTATAGCACTATTTGTTCCCAAGATAATTTTTTTTGCACATTCTTGCAATACAGAAATTCACCTTTTTCCTGTTAACTTAACAACCTGTGAGCTATTATTAATGCCTTGGATATTACTCTATCATAACAATAATTGAAAGTACTTGTTAAAGCAGTCAGCAGGCTCTTTCAACTTAAGATGATTATTAAGCAATTATTTAGTGTGAAATTAGACAAACATAAAAGCTCTTTGCAAATGCTTATACAGATAGGGATAGCAACATGATTTTTTTTTTTTATTTTATTTACAGACTCTAATATCTCAGGTCATCAGTGTCCCATTAAATCAGAGCATAATATGACTGACAAATTTTGCTCAGAGGCCTCTTTTTTCAGGCTTGAGGTTCTTTATCATGCCATAAATGTACAACACAGGACCTACAGCTTTACTTTCCTTCTGAGGGAAGCCATACTTGTGATGTTTACACCCAAAAAATCCATTGATACTAGCCGGTATCGAACTTATGATCTTGGGTTTAAGGGCAAGTATGGTTACCATTACAACACCAGGACCGATAAGGCCAAATGAAAGTTTACAAATGTTCTGATGAGATACTCCTACAACACACATTATAACATGACTCCTGGATCTTCTCCCACTTCTTCTCCTCTTTGATGCTACAACCCAAGATTGGGCCATAACCTGCTTCAAGACCTCTGTGGGAAGCATTGCAGGAAGGCATGTGATCAGCATGCTGGCACCCTACTGATTGCCTATTATGTCGTTTCCTAGATCAAAGAAAACCATCTCTCCATCAGGAAGCTTCCCAATTACCCTCATGAGCCTAGGTGGACCCTGTTCCAGACTTCCCTAACTTACAAAAATTCCTAAGCAGGTACCTGGAATAGAATCCCAGCCTCCCATCCAGTACTCAGCAATGCTAACCACTAGATCAAGGAGACGATCATCTTTTTTCACTAGCTGTAGTATTTCTTCTTCCTCTGCAATGTTTCTCTGACCAGCTTCTTCTTAACATGGCATTATGCTCCTAATATCCAAAACCTGATTGACAGTTCTAGGATATGAGAATCTTTTGCTTGGGAATCTCTCTCGGTGGATCCATGCTCCTTCAGCTGGCATCGATGCATTTCATCATCAATTAATAGTATCTTTAGATATCTAGTATTTAAAAACTTATACTCTTGAGGCTATTATAGTGGAATAGTAAAATATAATATTGATACAGACAGAGTGATACTTATACTTCATTTACTTGATTTTTAATTGGGCATGCTTCCAGAACATTTGCCCCAATCATTAGCAGAGGACTATCTGGTAGAAGCATGTTCTGTAATAGTGAATGTTCCTGAATCATATCTAATTAAGAACTAAGTAAGTGAAGTGTCACCAAAATAACTCTGTATCAATATTATATATTCTGCATTACTGACTGTGCCCTCTTGAAGATTGATGCCATTTATTTCATATTTAATTATAAAAAAAGGAATTGAAAATATCTATTAAAACATACACAGTGCTAAAGTTGAAGAGCTATTCATACCTTCATCATCAGCATGGGCAACAGCCTTTGAAACATGTCCAAGTAAGTTGAACAAAATTACTGAAATATGAGTGATTTCCTCATAAAAAAATTGCAAAATTATATTAAATTTCACTGTTAAAATTTGTTATTTAAAACTATAATAATTTAATGAATTTTTATATGCCACCTCTGGGTTAATCCAGTAAATTCTTTTAATCCAACCAAATACATATGGATAGAGAAGCAATCCACTGGACAGCCTCAAATTTATCAAGTAGTCGTTAATAACTGAGAATGGGAATGAAGATTCCCAAAATATGTCCTAAATTTAACAATTTATCAGTGAAATTAGTGTCAACATTTGTAAACATTTAATTTTGAAAATATTTTCAATTGTAAGTTTCCAGGAACTTAACATTTTTATGTTGAATGTAAGGTTTGTCAATTCATGTCAAGTCATACTTTCTTATCATTAAATATACTCATATTTAAGAAAAAATATTTTTCATACTGCAATGCTACCACAGCAATATTTTGGAAAAACTTGTGACCAATACCGCAGTATGTCACATGGAGAACTCTCAGATTTTTCAAAAAACACACAAAATACATACATGAGTAAATTAAATAACGTCAAAAGTGTTTTTTTAAATATATAACCAACAATGTGTTCTCAAACAACACAATAAGCTCATTTTATGATGTAAAACAGGAGGTTTCAACATGTGGGGAATGAAAAAATCCAACAGTTTACAGATATGATAATATTGGGATGACAGAGCGAGAGATTCTTCTTATTCCAAGATTAATGTAATACATATATACAAAGCTTACAAACAGGGCAGAGGTAACAGAGAAAGAAATTAACACTTAAGGAGGCACAAAACGCCGAATGGCAAGGCAAGACCCTGATGGGTTTGATCTACACACCCATACTACCTCACCTCATTTTCCTGCTCAACTCGACGAAAAGGATTTTCTACTATTTTACAGCAACATGAATTACTTTTTCTTTCCTCTTTTTCTGTTAAAGAAACTCCTTTTGTTGCTGTTATAGATACCTTTTTTTATGAAATTTATATATAGTGTACAGTTTGGCTGTCATTTACCCCTATATATCAGCTCACAATGACAGAGCTGTACAATGGTACATTTAATTTTGGCACTAGCATATTTTGAAGATCAGATGTCTGTGAAATTAAACACCGACGTTAAATTTAAATACTCTCTTCCAAAATGCACTTTATATGGCTACTTTAAAAACTAATATTTCTTATAAATATTGTTTTTATCCCACTAATAAAAGGGAGAATTTTTATACATGTTTCTGAACAATGGTAAAAATCAGATCAACATGGATAATGGCGCACACATCTTTGGTACAGATATTATGAACAAGCTTCTATGTTGAGGGACGCCTTTCGTTAAACTGCAAAAATATCATTATGGCAAGCAGGATACGTGGTTCCATAAACTGTATGCTGACAATCTAAGTTAGACAACTCTAGCATGGCAGTGACTGGTCTGTTCCTAAACCATTCATCCACAACATCTGCCAATCCTCTCATTCTTTCAAAAGATACATAGATAATCAACAAGATAATCAGCTAACGCGACAGAAATTACAGGAATAAAGAGTGATATACACTCTTATTTCATAACAATGGTCAGGGAAATGCACATAGTTAGCCTTTGGACTGAGTATTCTTAACATGACTACCATCTCATCAACTCTATGCATGTATGATGACCAATCAGCTCAAAGACATACTAACTTTTTCAACAAGGAGCACTTGATATATGGGTTCACTCCACCATGCAAAGTGACAATCCACACC
Organism: Metallyticus violacea; assembly: GCA_030762175.1. Classification (NCBI taxonomy): domain Eukaryota; kingdom Metazoa; phylum Arthropoda; class Insecta; order Mantodea; family Metallyticidae; genus Metallyticus; species Metallyticus violacea. Next base: position 10,541,438 of record CM060832.1, on the reverse strand, counting down.
AACTGCTTCTAATCTGTAACAAAACAAAAATATTCTTAGGCATTTTCAAAAAGATGAATTATCAGATATCAAGAAAATTAGTAAGAATCTCCTGAACTCTAAATGCCTAACATGGGCTCTTCACTAAAACCTTTCTCAAGAGATTATATCCCATAATCAAAAAATTTTGAGGGTTAAGTCTTAAATGATGCACACATTTTTTAAATTTACACATTAATTTTTATGACATACTACCGGGCTTCCAGAATATGTCCCAACCACTCATGTGTGGTTTTGTATCTCAGTCAAGGCCAGTTTCCCTTCCTCCTCATAGCCACCTGCCTGCCAGTCTGCCTGTTGTTAAACTTCTGAGCAGTCATCAGTCTACATTCATTTGTAAAGACTTTAGAGCAATGTATTTTTGTTATTATAAATAGAGATCAGCTCATTGCATTTGTTAGGAATTTATTTATTAGTTTCCTGGATGATTGCCTCCTTCCAGAACTGCAGTTCACAATCTTGTAAATAATTGTGACACTACTGGTTTAGTGCAAATAGAGAAACGTGCAAGAACATATCGTTTTAATATAAGACAAATTAGGCGAAATTGGCCCAAATCTTGAATGTTTGCTACTAAAATTAGCACAAGTTGGGGTTTCAGTGTCTTCTGCACAAATGACAATAAAATTGTTAAAACTGAAACCTTACAAGTATATACATGTCCACTGTTTATGACAAGGGATCCTGTAGGTGTGCATTATTATGAGTGGTTTCTTTCATTAATGACTGGAAGGTTAATCGACCCTGAGCTTGTGTTCCTTTCAGACGAGGCATGGTTCCACCAAAATGGTCATATGAACACTCACAACATTTGCTTGTGATGTTCTGAAAATCCAAATTGTATACAAGAAACTACTCTTTATGACAGAAAAATTGGAATTTGGTGGATAAGCACAAGACACACAACCAGTGGCTGGTTGAGGCATGTCCAGCTCCTAATACATAACCCTGTGAGCAGTAAGGACCTATTCTAAAACCCTGTATGACAATATGGAAAAATAATTACTTTCAATCAGTATAAAATATGAGGATTCAAAAAGTAAGTTACATTCCTTAGCATACAGCACAATTGGAACTGCTGCAGTGCATCTAATCAAATAAAATTAATACATTGTGATGAGTCTAACTAAACAATCACGCAGCTTTACTAATTTACAATTTTAATAAAATACATTTTGTAGACCTTTGTTTATATATTCAGCTACTTGTCAAATGTCCAAAGAATTACTCCAACCTTTGGATGATGTAATGTTTGGCTCTATGAACCTGAAGTTTATATTTTCTACCCCTGGGATATTGTAGATCATTAGTCAATATTTGTGTTTGTGGATGCAGATTTTTTCCTACATGTTCGTTTATGAGGGTCCTTCTGCTGCCTTAAACAGCCATATTTTTTCCTTATATTTCAAGGTTTTCTGCCCAAAATTAAGCTGCCATACTGCAGATTTCTCTATTTGCTTATACAAGGGCTGTTCAATAAAGAATGAGCATAATTTTTTTTGACAACATACCTTTACTCATCCTCTTAATTTTTATAATCTTTCTCAAAGTATTTTCTGCCAGTCTTCAAAGACTTGTCGGAAACCATTTTTTGACAGGTGCTTCAGAATAGCCTCCACATCCCTCATTACTGCTTCTGATGATGGAAAATGCCTCCCATGAAGCTGTTTCTTCAATTCAGGGAAAATGAAGTCACATACATGTAATTTGGTCTATAAGGAGGGTGAGGGGCACACTTCATATTGATTTTTGTGAACATTTTTGTTGTGCACCCATGTATTATTATGGTGCAGCATCCAGTTTGTTGCATGGAAATATGAACTTTCAGAGTTTTCAGATCTCTGTAGTATTGCCCATTTACAGTTGTGCAAAGGTATAAACCTGCTGGTAATCCATTTCTTGGATATCAAAAAATGAGATGACCATACTTTGTCACCAGAGCAGCCCTTTTTGCTTTTTCTGGAGTTGATGAAGATTTCCACAAAAAGCTTTGCTGTTTGCTCTCAGGATCAAAATAATGTAGTTAAGTTTCATCAGAAATTCTGCATGTTCCTGTAGCATCATTTTCAATTGCATACAAACCTGCATGCAAACAGGAAATCAGCAGTCTTGCAATCCACCTTGCATAAACATGAATTTATCATAAAAATTGCACAGACTGCAATAACATCTACATTGAAAAATCAAATATTAATATAAGTACCTAATTAATAAGCAAATAAATAGAAAAACCTGCTGTATCAGATATGAAATTATATAAATGCTTTTAAATGATATGGTATTCTCATCCACAAATATATTTATATTGGGTGAATACATCTGCAGGTAAGCACTGGGCTGGTTGGCCAATACTTTACTTTTTTTTTTTTGGTGCTTCTGGATTTTCACACTGAAATATAAATTCCAGAGCAATAGCAAGAATTTGTCCCTGGAAATACACATTACCAAAAAATTACATCTTTTTTATTCAGAGCTCAGAAAAATAGTCCTTGATATCTGGCAATGGATGCAGACCTATACTGATGTCTGTTAATGAAGGGTGAGATTGGCCGCCGAACCGGGAAGTTTTCTAAGGTGGTGTGTGTTGCATTTTTCTCTTATCTACCTGAATGCAAGTCTGTTTAGAATTATTTTAATAATAATAACAACAACAACAACAACAACAACAACAACAATTTTAAAGCTCTTGGGCATACAAGTTTCTGACTTTTGTCAAAAAACTACAGTTTTACAACATATTGTGTTATAATTTTACAAATTAATAAAATCTAGGGGCCATTCATTAAAAATATTCAACTGGTGAATATTTAGGGCCAACAGTAGAAGAAAGCACAAGTTGTCCATTAACATTATGAACTAGAATTTTCCTAGATGGTTCCAAATCATGTCACAGCAGTCAACATATCTGCACTAGAAGACAGTGGCAATGGTGCTTTTGAACAGCCTGACCACAATGCTACTGGTTGATATGTCACTGTTGCTCACATTTGTGGGAGTTGAAGCATGGGTTCATTGGTATGAGCCAGGACTCAAAAGTCAAAGTATGGAGTAGAATAGTTTGGGATCACCAACAAAGAAATTCAAGACTTTATCTTCCTGGTAAAGGTGATGCTAATCATTTTTGGAACTCAAAAAGGCCTATACTGAAAGACTACCTGGAAAAAGAGTATATGATCAACAATGCAAGATAGTTATTTGCTGAACAACAATTTGAAGCCACAATTATCACCAAATGACATCTATTGTTGAAGAAAGTGTTGTTGTGCAAGACAATGCAATGCCACACACGGCCAGCCAGACATTCAAAACCATTTACCATTTGGATTTCCAAGTACTGTTACACCCTGCCTGTAGCTCAGATATTGCCCCCTTTTAAACATCATTTCTCTGGATTGCCGAGATGCTTTACAAGGTTGTACACCTTCTATGGTCAAATAAATGAAGGATATAGGCATAAATGGTTGCATAACCAACCAAAAACTTTCTTCTAGGAGGAAACATGCAAGCTTGTGGACTGCTGGACAAAGCACATCAAAAAGGAAGGAGATTATTTAAATCTACTTATCTACAAATAAATTGGAAAAATAAAGTGCAGTTGCTACTGATACTGCCATGTCACCGCTGCAGTCGCCACCACTATTATTATTATTATTATTATTATTATTATTATTATTATTATTATTATTAGCATCTGGCGATATCTATAGAGCATTTAAATAAAGAGATTGCCAGTCATAATGGAGGGTAATGGTTATGAACCTGATGCAAGCATAATATGAGCAAATACATGTGTGTTTTACTTCAGAATGTTAATAAATTAATGGAATTAACTATATATCTATCATAAAAGTATTTATACGGTAAAAGAGGCACACTTTAAACATGAATCACTTCTTCACTGATTCACAAGTAATTGCCAATGTCTGAGGCTTCAATAACTCATTTCATTTAGCAACAATATTAAAAATATAAAAATGACTTACTTTTTATTACTTATCCTCTGAAGAATCCATCACTGCACCCAGGATGCTGGTACCCAGAGAGGCTCTGTCTCTACTCTATTTACAGCTCGCACAAGCTGCTCAAAAGCAGTGGATAGATCGGCATTCTCTATAACCTCATCAAATAAATGACTGTACAAGAATTCTATTCGCGCACTACTGTGTAGCATCTCATGAAATTCATCATCCTGAAACAGATACATACAATTTAGTGCTTCTTGAAGTATTCTATATGAAGATTGTTTGTAAAGTTAAATAATGTAACACTATTAACAATGTAATTAAGTTAACAATAATTATAAAAGCAGAAAGGATAAAACATTAAGAGAAAGTCATACTTGTAATCTCTATATTTCAAACTTATACAGTTTTTCTTACTAGCTAATTAAGAATAAATTAATTGTTTCACTGCATTAGTTCCAACATGAAATTAATTTTAAATTTAGTGCATTGAATTCATTCTACAGGTTACCTCCGTTTTAAAATTGCTACTCTGAGATACTTATATTACTTTTGGCATTAAAGTTTCGATTACTTTCTTTTTGTGGTTTGCCATTAAATTTCTTTATGTTCAAATTAAAAGCAATATGTGATAATATTAATGTTTTATCTCACTTGATTTATTGTGCTAAATTTCTTCATTGTAAATGCTAAAAGAAATAATGAATTGACCACTGGATTAGTAGTTGTATTTGCAACTACTAATCCGGAGTTCCTTCGTTCAATTCCTGGATAGGTCTAACTGTCTGGGCAACATTATTTTCGGAGTTTTTCCTTACCCTGTGAAGCTGATTTCCAGATAGCTTTAAGGTGCCAATCTCTCTGAGCTCATTTATGCCATCATTAATTAATTTCATTTTATTCCATTCCATTCATAACTACATATTTACACCTACAGACATTGTGAGAAGACCAATGAAGTCAAAATGACAAAAATTAACACGTAAAAAAAATTTAAATATTGAATGCTCTTTTGGTGAGCAATGTACATCTGTCTGTCTCTTTGATAATAATAAATGTATGTTTTGTACAATTCCTCTCGTAAATGAAACTTTCTTTCTGGACTACATTTAGGGTGCCTTCCTAAGCATGTTTCCTATGACTTGCACAAGCATCAATGGGAGGATGCTGTACAATACATTGTACTAATATTAAAAAACAAAACGGAATCAATTACAAATCATATGGTAGAAAAAATATATAATGGATACACAAGAAAAGGACTAAATGTAATTAATCTACAAAAAAGAATACATAAATTACAAACAAATTGGTATGATCATACACAGAGAATGAAAACTGATATATTACCCAAAATATTGCTACATTATGAGAAGGAGGAGGAAGAGGAAGAGGAGGAGGAGGAGAAGAAGAAGAAGAAGCAGAAGAAGAAGAAGAAGAAGAAGAAGAAGAAGAAGAAGAAGAAGAAGAAGAAGAAGAAGAAGAAGAAGAAGAGTTTATAAGCATCACCAAGTAAAATTTCCAGTGCAGCTGTCGGTGTGCCACAAAATTCACCACTTATGCAAAGACAACTGAATCTTTGTAGCCTCACAAATCTATTATGCCTTTTTCCAGCACATCAGAGCTCCTTACATCATTTGTGCTCTCCGGTCATGGGCTATTTCCAGATATGCTACAACAAACCCTCCCAATGCTAGGTAATTTTAGTTCGCCAAGGTTTTCATATTGCATTCCCTTATATTTGTTAACCATAATTGACAATCAAAAGAGAAATCACACATGCAAAAAATATACCAGAAAGTCATAATACACAGGGTGAATTCACACGCTACTTACAAACTTTCTGAAGTTGTTCAGTAATGTTTTCTGAGTGTATTGATATAAGGAATCCATGGTTTCCAGTGATTCATTACTGGCTAATTTCATTGCTTTCAACTACCTTTGTGTTTGTTTACTCGGAATATGATTGTTTCCAAACAAAGCACAACCTTTCACTGCTGTAGTAGAACAAAGTAGTGCATTAATTGATATCATTGTATGATTCAGTTGAACTACACATTCTTAAAGCTTCACTTAATTTACATTTAAGTAGTAAATAGGCCTTCGAGCCGTAGGAACACTAACCAGCATTAATTCATTTTTGCAATAACTATAAGATGGAATACAAAGTAAGTGAAGTTTTAAGAGTGTGTAGTTCAATTGAATCATACAATGATATCAATTAATATGATTAGCTTCACTGTGCAAGTTCCAATTTACATTTAAGTAAAAAAGTACTGCATGTTTTCATTGCGATCCCCCAACAGGCTTTAACTCCTGCTCAGTTCAGTCTCAGGTTTTTGTTTCCTGCAGTACATTACCTTTCAGTGATATGGTACAGATAACGTTACTTATGCAGAATTAGCCGATATGTACCTCATCTACGGTTTCACTCAATGCAATGGAAGAGCAGCACAATGACTCTATGCAGAGCTGCTCCCACAGCAATGGCAACTTCATCACATCACATTTCCAGCTCCACATAGGTGACTGCAAGAAACAGGGTCCTTTGCTGGTAGTATGTATTATACTGGCCGTAAGAGCAATGTCAGAAGTCCAATCTTAAAGAGGATGGTTTAAGTGATGCAGTGTGTGACAATCATGCAAGCAGTATTTGTTGTATTGCACGAGAAATGAATGTAAGCCAAGCAACTGTTTTGATGAGGGTCTTACATGCACCTGTATCATCCACAGAGGGTCCAGACATTGCAACCAGCAGAGTTTCCACACCAAGTGCAGTTTGCTAATTGGTTCTTATCGTGATGTGCAGACAACCAACATTTTCCTGCTATGATATTGTACTCAGACAATGCAACGTTTACTAGAGACGGCATGTTCAACAGTCAGAATAGCCATATCTGGAAGTATTAAAATCCACATACTATGGTGAATTGAGCACACCAACAGGCATTCTCTGTGAATATATGGGCTGGTATTGTTAACGATTCTGTGATTGGGCCTATGTACTACCCGACAGACTGAATGGAATAGTCTACAAATGTTCCTTCATATGCCCTCCCATATTTTCTAAAAGATGTGCAGCTGATAATTTGCATGTGATTTCAACATGATGCGGTGCCAGCAGATTTTGCAGTGAATGTTACGGAATACCTTGATGAAAGTTCAGGCACAGATGGATTAGTCATGTGGTCCTGTTCCATGGCCAGCTTGATCACAGATCTGACACTGATGGACTTTTTCTTCTGGGGTCACTTGAAGAGCCTTGTGTACGTGACTCCTGTCCAAACTAATATGGACCTAACTGCTAGAATTGTAGCAGCTGCTAACGATGTGCACCAATCTTCTGGGATGATAGAGTAAGTGCAACAGTCCATGAGGCGTAGCTATGAAGTTTGCCATAGATATGGTGGCCGACATTTTAAACATCTACTTTATGAAGTGTGATTTGGGATTTTTATGTCATTTTTGGTAATGTTTGGTAGTCTATACTTAACAATAAATAATTGCAACTGTCAAGAGGTGATGAGTAGTTAACTGGTGGGGGACATTATTGTAAAACATGTTTACAGCAGTCAAATGTTGTGGAAACCAATCATATTAGGAGTAAGCAGATACAAAGGTGGCTGAGTTATTACAAAAAGAAAACAATGAAATTACCTGGTAATGAACCACTGGAGACCATGGATTCCTTATATCAAAACACTCATAAAAGATCCCTGAACAACTTGTGAAAGTTTGTCAGTATAGTTCAGACTCACACTGTATAATTTTTAGTATTTCAAAACATATTATATTGCATGGTTTAATGCTACTTAAATGCTTAATTCTTTAAAACTTGAAATGTGTACTAAAAGAAAACGCTGCCTGAAATTAAAAAATTTTTTTTTTGGAAAACAGGCATTTATGCTAGTCTTATTTATAAGGTTGTACATTCTCTCCGAGAAGAAGGTTTTAGGTTGTTTGTGCTACCATTTATGTACTGCTTCCCTCACTTCTTCATACATAGAAAATATGCAACATTGGAAAGCATTTTTGAGTGATCCAAAGAAATGTTCATTGGAAGGAGTGAGATCTGGAATGTAGGCAGGGTATTCTAGTACATTAAAACCCAAACGTTTTTCAATTATCTGGCAGACTGTTGGCCAGCAAATCACTATAGCTTGTAGTGTAGATTGTACATGTTTTTTCCAGGTAGTCTTCCAGTTTAAGCCCTTTTCAGTCCCAAAAATGGTTAGCATCACCTTTCCTGTTGAAGAATGATTCTTGAATTTCTTCTTCATTGACAATCCCAGAAGTTTACATCCATACTTTGGCATTTGGATTCTTGCTCATAGTGATGGACCCACCTTTCATCCCCTGTGACTATTCTGCTCAAAACTTCAGTATATATATTGTTCTAGCAGTTGAGTAAGCATTGGTGGATCTCATCACGATCAGGCTTTTGCTTTGTGGTAAACTCTCTTAGCATCAACCTTGCACATACATAAAAATCCAAGTTTGTTGTGGATGATTTAATAATCAACTTGTTAGTTCCCCAGTATCATCTCTTGAGCTTGCTGAATCTTTTCATTACTGGTGGAGATTGCCAGGTTTTCTACTACCTCTTCATGTGTCATGCTTGTCCAGCAATTTTTAAACCTCTTGATCTGCTCAAACATACTTTTATGTGGTAGAACACTGCCCTTGTACTGTGCAGAAAGTTTTCAATGAATTCCAGCCCAAGATATGCCTTCTACCTTGGAAATTGGATTATTGCTCTTTGTTCCTCTTTGGTACATGTTGCTACCAGTATGGCCATATTTACACTGTAACAGCAGCAAGTGAAATGATACGATCAAGGTAAAACTTTGATCACATTGACCATTGTAATACCAACTCTAAGCTTGCATGTGCAGAAAGCAGTTCGACAGACCTAAAATTTCTGACTTTCCCTTGTTAAATTTTAATTTTTGTAAAATAATGTAATTTGTAAATTGTATAATGGTGAAATACTGAGTTTACTCACATATATTTCCAACTTTTCTGGACAAAAAAGAAATCACCTTGGTATAAAAATGGATAAATTATACCAGAAATTGTTAGTTCCCATTTTTGTCTGAATTTAAAATCACACAATCTTTGTCAGCTTCACAACATCCAGTTTTTAATTGCTTGAAGAGTGACCAACCAGAGTGGAAGATAAATTTTTGAACTTGCATAGGAAAGCTCCCAATGTAACAGCAACTAAAGATAGCTACAGGACCCATGGCTTTGATGCCATTATACTTTACTGTTCTAACTGGTCAGCCAACTTTGAAAAAAATAAAATGTGGGAAAAAGTTTAATTCAGATGCAAAAATTACATAATGGTGAAAATTACATAGGTAAACACTGTAATCAATTCTAAGCTGTTAGTACAAATTTCCTTAGTTTTGCTTAAAATAATAAGTAAAAATTTCTCTCCTTTAACATGACATCACATATCAAGCTTAAAGGGTTACATTTAATAACAGCAAGAACTTGTTACTTACAGTAAATCCTCTAGAATTATTTTCATCAAATGTGGACCTGGCATATGCTGCATTTCGAGTTTCTTTTAGAACGGGGAATGGAGGCGGCTTAATATAAATTATATATGGTTTCAACTGCGGAATCCTCAACATCTTCAAAGCCTGAAAAAGAAAATACATATGTACCTAACTGTATGAATTAGTTACAAAAGACTTAAATTAGAAACTCTGTTTATTGAAAGTGATATATTTTTTAATTATATCTTGGCTATTAGGCAATAGTTAGCAGCACTGATATTTCATCTCTCCTTCAACCCCCTGTCATGTCTTTCAATGTGATTTCTGAGCCTGTTCCTTGCTGGTCCCATGGCAATATACGAAGGCTGTTCAATAAAGAATGATCATAAATTTTCTTGACAATATATTTTTACTCATGCTCATAATTTTGATGATCTTTCTTAAAGTAGTCCCCATTGGATGCTATATATCTGCCATAGCATTTCTGTCATTCTTCAAAGAATTGCTAAAAACCATTTTTGACAGGTCCTTCAGAATCACCTTCACCACTGCTTCTGATGATGGAAAATGCTTTGAAGGACACACTTCACATTGATTTTTATGAGATATTCAGCAACAACATTTGCAATATGCAACTGTGGATTATCGTAGTGTAGCATCCAGCTTGTTGCACGGAAATGTGACATTTTGCAAGTGTGTGATATGGCATTGCAGAGTTTTTAGGATATCTCTGTAATATTGCCCAGTTACAGTGTGTGCAGGTACAATATACTGGTAAACCATTCCTTGAATATCAAAAAATGAGATGAGCATAACTTTCCCAGCAGAAACTACTTTTGGGGGGGGGGATGTTGGCGAGTATGGAGATTTCCATACAGAGCTTTGCCATTTGCTCTCAGGATCGAAATGTAGTCAAAATTTATCAGTATTGATTAGCTTTGAAAGAAATTCTACGTCTTCCTGTAAAATCATCTTCAACTGTATGCAAATCTGCAGGCAAACAGGAATAAGCAGTCTTGTGCACAGTCTATGCACAAACACATCTCATGTGAAATTTTTTAAGATAACATCGTGGGGTGGGTCCCAGTGAAATTTTCAGAACTTCTGAAAACGTTCTTAATATTGTTTGATAATCCTCTCTCACAATGACAGCAGCTATGTTAATGTTTTCTTTCATTAGATTATAAACCGGAGCCTACCTTCCTTTGAAATTGATTACCTTCCCTTTTCAAACATTTTAAACCATCTTCAAGTTTTGCTATAGAAAAGAACCAACATTCCATAGGCCTCCTATAACACTGCATAGGCTTCAGCTGAATACTTATCTCTAGAGTGTGTTTGTAAATGTTATTTTAAAAAAACAATGTGTACGTGGAATTAATTCAGAACTTTTCTGTTTATTGCATCCTTCCAAAACTGCAATTAAAGATATTGTGCACAAATTTTAATTGACTGGTTCAGTCAAAAACAACTCTCATGAGCAAAAACATACAATTTTAACAATGGAAAAACTAGAAAAAATGGACAAAGCTTGAAACTTAATCAACAAACTACTCCCGAAAATAGCACAAGCGGGTTTTTGAATGTAAAGAAAAACATTAACAATGAAATCATAAACATTATAGCGGTCAAACTTATTTACGTTAATCAGAGTGTGTTTTTCTGATATTTAGCTGAGAAAGAACAATTCCAGTATATTCTATAAAGTAAGATATTTTAAAAAGCAAAGTTGAAATACAGGTGTTGCCAGCTATGGCATGCTCTGTAGCCAAGAAAAATATTGAGTTAGCTCCTGCGCTTTCACACAGAAATGTTTTACACTTTGGGTACACGCAATAAAATATATGTCAGATGAGACTTACAGGGTGTACACATGTTGCAGCTTTGACGAGGTGTTCCCAAATAATAAAGTAAAAATGACTGGATGTTTAAGTGGCACACTTTGGCATGTAAATCTTATTTTGAAGATATTACTCAAGTTGGGAAAAAATTCTGTGTGAATAACTAACAATGGTGCAATGTTCAAATTAAGCGTCTCTGCGAGCTGTGACCCTTTGTACCTAGTAATGGACAACCACTGAAGAAGGAGAAGGAACATGACATCACAATGCCATGGAACAAATGATCAGTCTTCTGCTATCAAGATTTGCTACCGCAGTACAGTTTTAAAAGATTAATTTTGCAGAACAGCACACACACGTCTTTATGATATTACTTATTTCTTTCCCCTGCTTCAATTATCGGTAATTAGTATCATATAGTAAAAGTGCTGTAAAGCATAGAAAACAAAACGTACACTTTTCGGAGACCATTCTTTTATGGCAATTATAAAACTAAGCCATGGCACCAGCTCCTTAAACTAACCTTTTTAAATCCTAGTAAAATTCAGAAATATTGTACTTTCTCAGCTGAACTTAAAGTAGGGATTTAGGGTAAAAAAATTAAGAAGTAAGTAGTAATAATAATAGTAATGATGATGATTATGATGCTTGGCCCTCATTCAGAAATCACTATTAAGCATGCAAATAAAAAAAATGCAGTAAAAACACAACTTATCCACCATCATAATTTTCTTTTGTTTCATGTCTATTTTGAAAATAACAAAATTTTCATTACAGTTAACATTTTAATTAATGAATTTATAACTTTTGTATGTAACAGCTAAAACACATTGTTAGCTGCGACAATAGCAGCAACTTCAGATGGATTTCCTGAAAAGTAAACTCAACTTGGAAAGGATTTAGGAGCAACAATATCAAGTGTCAATGCAAGCTGTCTTGGACCAAAGAACATGCCAAATTTTGTTAGAGAATTTATTTTTATAGTTGTAGGCTATCTGCAAAGCTTTGCTCATTGCACATACAAAGGGGAGAAATTCAAATTGTACAAATAAAAGTATGTTATAATATAGCAACATAGGTTTCAGTACTTACTTGATAATGAGGATTTAAAATGCAAACATATCCTGCATTAACTAGAGATTTAACACTTTCTGCTGAAGTTCCATATAAGTTGCCTTTATATTCGCCAAATTCAATAAATTTACCAGCTTCAATATCTTCTTCCATTTTCTCTCTGGTTACAAAGAAATACTCTTTTCCATTTACTTCACCATGTCTCTGTGGCCTTGAGGTGTCTGTAACACAGAATAAACAACAAATGTATATTCTGGAAATGCAATATTGGCACATATTTTGTGGAAGAGAGCAAAATGGTATCCACATAACCTTATAAGTGAATCAAAAAAGTTTCTTTTTTAATAGTATTAGAAATGAGTTTGTTATTTGTCATTTCTAATTACTGTATTTACTCATTTATAACATCTAATTTTTCCCCCTTATTTTCAACTTCAAAAATAGGGAAGGTATAATAGGTGAAATTTCACATAATACAGTTTGGGATGGCATGGTTTAAAAGCATAATAAGTAAATCTGTCTTTAAATAAACACAAATATTCAAATACATAATTTATTTATGCAAAAAGTGATAGTAATACATTCGAACAGTTGTTTTAACCTGCATTCCTGCAAGCAACTGGTCACATAACTAATGGCCATGATGTGTTTAAGGCTGTGTGACATTCATATGTTGTCATGTGGCTGGGCAGCAACTGCCTGAAATACAAAATATTTCGTTCTAGTATTGACTTTCACTAGGCTGGTCCACATCATTTTCACTCCCCTGCCTCCCCCTAATAGATCATCTTCAGCTCCATATACAAAGAAGAAATTCCTGTTTTCTTAAAACTGTTCTGGATGATGCTGGGAGTGATCAGTCCCCACGCCCTTACAATCCACTTGCAGATGCTCATTTAATCTTGCCTCCCTTTGTCATTTACCATCCAATTTGAGTAGAACCTTCTCACATTAGCTTTAAATGGCTCATTTATCGGCACATCCAACAGTTGTAACATTGATGTAAGGCCTCCTGGAATTATGGCTGGATAGGTATGTATCATGCTCATTTCACAGCATTCACTAGTTTGCTACAGAAACTGTCTAACACTAGCATAGCAGGGCCCCTGGTCAACATTTTCACACTGTCTTCAACCATTCCTTCATTAATTCAGCATCCATCCAACCTTTCTCTTGAACCCGAACAGTATGCCCCTTAGAAAGTCTTCTTTTGGCAGTGTTTTCCTTTTAAAAATGCAATGTGGGGGAAGCTTTCTGCCATTAGCTGTCATTGTTAACATTACAACACACTGTAGTTTTTCCAGTATGCTTGCAGTATTTGAGAGCATATCAAAGACCAGTGGTTTTTTAGTTGCAAATATTGTTAATTACCGTTGTTGCCAAAATTGAATGTTGCTCTCAGTTACAATGAAATCTCTTCCTTCTTGTTACCATTTTTTTCAGCATAAAGAATTATTTTACGCTTCAAAGTAGCATCATAAGATGCACTTCTCTGTTTGTCCTCCATTTCATGATTACCTACTATTCAAATGCTCTATGCAATAATAGGCCAACAATAAATTAACAAAGTCAAGAATTGCAGAAATGCATTATGATATAATAAATGATAAATATGAATGAAGTAACTATGGAATGGATCTGCAATGGAATCTTATACCCATTGAATTTAATGTGAATACTACTTTAGGACAAAAAGATATGCATTAGATTCTAGTACATACAGTATTCATGGTTCTGGGACCAAAAGAGTACTGCTGCAGATTTTTCTGTTTCTTTGTACAAAGGGTGTTCAATAAAGAGTGATTGCACATTTTTCAAAGGCATAACTTCTGGTACTAAAATTAATTTTACAATATTTTGTTAGCTTCATGTACTAGTTTCATTGTTGTAATTTCTGGTTCCCACCTGTGACAGGTGTGGAAGTTGATACATGTTCTGTTCTACCTACAGCAAAATGGAGATGATATACAATGAACAATATGCTGCCTTAAGTTCAGCTTTCAACTCAACAGATCTTCAGCTCAGACCTATGAGAGTGTTCTTTCCTATAGCACAACTTGAAGATGGTTTAAAAAGTTTAAAGAGGGGAGGCAATCAATTTCAAAAGAAGGTTTTGTTTGATTTGGTTTATTTACAGATGCTCTTTAACATCTCAGGTCATCAGCATCCCATTCTATTCAGGGCATGAAACGGCCAACAAATTTTGCTCAGAGGCCTCTTCTTTCAGGCTTGAGGTTCTTTATCATGCTGTAAATGTACGACACGGGACCTACGGCTTTACTTCCCTTCTGAAGGAAGCCATACTTAGGATTTTTATGCCCGAAAAAATTTATCGATCCTGGCCAGGTTTGAACCCATGATCTTGGGTTTAGAAGGCAAGTATGGTTATCACTACACCACCAGGACCGACTTTCCAGCACTCCGGTCTGTCCCCTAATGGGAGAAAACATAAATGCTGCTGCTGTCACTGTGAAATAATATTGTTAAATAACATTAGGAATAAGTTCAGAAATTTGAAAATTTCACTACACTACCATCAACACATTGGTAACTGAAAATTTTCCAATGAAATGTGTTCGTGCATGGTGGGTTCTAAGACTGCTGATTTCCGAACAAAAGGATGTTAGCATGCAGTTGACTGTTACAGAAGATGTAGAGTTTCTTGTTGATGAAACATGGTTAGAACATTTCAATCCTGAGAGCAAACAACAAAGCTCTGTGTGGAAATCTCCATTATCATCAACATCGTCAGTCCTGGTGGTGTAGTGGTAACCATACTTGCTTCCTAAACCCAAGATTGCAGGTTCAAACCCGGCTAGGACCAATGGATTTTTTTGGGCATAAAAATCCTAAGTATGGCTTCCTTTGGAAGAGAAGTAAAGTCATAGGTCCCACGTATTATAATTACAGAACATTAAAAAACCTCAAGCCTGAAAGAACAGGCCTTTGAGCAAAATTTGTCGGCCATTTCACATCCTGATTTGAGTGGGACGCTGATGACTGAGATGTTAAAGAGCATCCATAAAAAAATAATTAAAAAAAACCATCAAAAAAGGCAAAAGAGGTTGCTTCTAAAAGTTTGGTCAGCTATTTTTTGATATTAAAGGAACAGTTTACCAGCATGTCTTACCTGCACACACAACTGTAACTGGGTAATACTAAAGATATGTCCTGAAAACTCTATAAGGCCATATCACACACTTGTAAAAGGCCACATTTTCATGCAACAAGTTAAATGCTACACCACAATAGTGCACGATCACATATTGCAAATGTTGCTCAATATTTCACATAAATCAATGTGAATTATGTCCCTGACCCTCCCTACAGGTCGGTCCTGGTAGATTAGTGGTAACCATACTTGCCTTGTAAACCCAAGATTGCCGGTTCAATCCGACCAAGGTCAATGGATATTTTTGGGCATAAAAATTATAAGTATGGCTTCCTTATGAAGGAAAGTAAAGCCATGGGCCCATGTTGTAGATTTATGGCACAAAAAAGAACCTCAAGCCTGAAAGAAGAAGGCTCTGAGCAAAATTTACCAGCTGTTTCACTCCCTGAATTGAATGTGGGATGCTGATAACCTACGATGTACACAGTGTCCATAAATAAACTAAATGAACAACAACCCTCCCTATAGCCCTCATTTAGCCCTGTGTGGTTTATTCCTTTTATACAGAAACACAGGCATTTTACATTATTAAAAGCAGTGATAAAGGCAATTCTGAAGGATTGGTCAAAAAATGGTTTAGCATGTCTCTGAAGACTGACAGAAATGTTGAGGCAGGTGCATTGCATCCAACAGGGACTACTTTGAGAAAGATCATCAAAATTATAAGGATGAGTAAAAGTAAGTTGTCATAAAAAAACTCTCATATTTGATATTTCTGAACTGCTCCTTTATCCTTATGTCTAAATTTCATTTTGCCTGGTCAGTATATTGTTGGTTTCAATTTTATCTCTTTGTGATGTTTTTAATAACTTATTTAGACCAAATGTTCTGGGAAGCTAGGATAATGTTGTACTTTTTGAATAATTTTCTTTATTGCATGTTTGAAGAAGGTATGTGGAGTTAATAGAGCAGGTTTGCTGATACTTATACTTCAGTTACTTGGTTTTAAATGGATATGTTTCAGCACTTCCATCATCAGCAGAAAGACCAACTGGGAGAGCATACTCTGTAGGAAGCCGGAAGAACTTATTAAAAATATCCAAAGTTCATGATGCAGTTTCATTATTTTTTGACCAAGTGGGCTGTCACTGCAGATTTCTATATCTGTTTGTAACAGATATTTTTGAAATGTTCTTTGGTACAGGTTTCCACATTTCTTTTCATTTTTCTAATATAATTAATTTTCAGTTAATTTGATAGACATCCGACTTGCTATTCAGAAATCATAGGAGTTTTGCAGAATGATTTTAAGAAATGTTTAATAATGTGAGTGTTTTGAGAAGCCAAAATAATTGTGTGTTTTATATAAATGTTTTTAAATTTATGGAATGTATTGGGGTAGTATGTGAATTTGAATATGTTATTTTATCTGTAATAGGGAACTTGTGCCTTTGACATCTTTAATTCTTTTACATTTCTTAATAATTTTATCCACTAATTTTTTGTGTAAACCATTAGAGAGTGCATGTTGATAATGTATTGGTATTTTTCACTGTAGTCTTCTATACTACAATCTGTATTTGAGGCTGTTGAGTACAGCATGTTCTGGGGTTAAAACTATGATGGTATGTGAATTTTTTTAAAAACTTGATTTTCTGTAACTGTAACTGTCTCCTTGCTCAAAGTGCTGTGTCTTTTGGAGAAAGTAGCTGAGGAAGTTTGCAAGTGCATTCAAAACATGTCTACAATATAAAAATGTTAGTGAAGTTCCAATGTCAAAGATGTAACCAATTACAGTAATTGTTAGAAATATTATTGGAATTCTATTACAACAAGTCAACAATTTTACTTACATGGAATTGGAGTCTTGTACTTTTCCGGGTCGGTAGCAATGAGCCGCCGTTTGAGCTCATTGCGCCCTACACCCGGAGGTCCGATGAGTACTATGGGTCTATGAAGTCCTGGCCGAGGATAAAGCTTTGCCACTTCTTCATATGTGGCTATCTCCTCTCGGTCAAAGTCATCATTCTCGGCTGTGTCATACATAATCTTTTTAGTTTTAGGTTTAGAGGCACAGCGAGGGGACTTAGGGGAGTGACACCCAGGGAGGACTGAAACAGAGCACAAACCTACAGGGAAGTTAGCGGGTAGCAAATGTAAGTCGTGTATTGACCCTAGCTCTTCATTGCATGATCCTGAAATCCACCAAAACAAATGAAACATAACATAACCAGAAATGTTGCTAAATAAACTGCAACCAAAATGAAGCTTGCATGCATTACATAGCTATAAATAAGCTGTAACTATCTGTAGATCAGTTCATTAATAAGAAATAATTAAATTATTAACTCCACCTATCAGAAAGCCATTTTCATTCTAAGAAATATGAAATGCTAATTATCTTGCAAAACACTATTATCTTAGGCATGTGCAAGTGAAGTGCTGATGCTTTATTCTCCGAACTTTAATTGTTAAAATATAATTATCAGATTGGAACTGATGTCCCACTGATCACATACATGTGGGTTGTTTGTACAGACCATGAATTTCCATGAAATAATGCAAAAATTAAGTGTTATGTTGAATTCACCCTTAAAATAGGACTTGATGCAAACAAAAATATATTTACAAGGCATATATGAGTGTTCTCATTGGCTGATAGTTGTACTGAATGATATGTAGTTTACAAAATAGTTTGCAATTATATTCACAAAAACAGCTTAATCTCACCTTACTATTTATGCATTATTGCACAGAACTACACCAAACATACCAAATTAAGTAATGAATATTATTAAAATAGAGAATGCGTAAATATTATACACCTTCAGTTTAAGAAGCTGAAAAGGAGAAGCTCACAGCTCAGTAAAGAAACATGGTTGAACACCTGGAATATGACAAACATCATAAAAGAAAGCCTTTAAAAAGTGGTGAGAAAGTTATTATTCTGAATGTGTTTCACAAACTGTGTGCAAAATACTATACCTTAGCTACTAAGAATGTCACTAATCTAATGTCAAGCTAGTTGGTACTTTTGCGTTAAGAATTAATCCCAGCATAGCGAAAGGTTAAATGTGGGCCAGCTATTTATGTCTGGGAAATATAGGAAGCGTCAAGAGTCAGAATTAGTAATATAGTATGATGAATTTGTCAGAAGTGCAGCATATCAAAAGGTACATAATTTCTTCTATAAAAATGAGTTGCTTAGAATCAAAAAAGTACAGTGAACAGTAATCCTGACCTCACATTTAAGCAAACAACTTTTTTATAAATTGTTACCATAGATGTTTTGAGATCATGAAAAGAAATAGTACAATACAAGAAGGATGCAAGCTATATTCCCTCAATGAAATGTGAGCCAATGAGGATCATACAAATTTCAAAGTAGGGAGAGACTCCAACATTAAAAGTAAAAAGCAGGCATTTCCAGCAGGACTAAAAAACATACAGGACTGAAAAACCTGACAGGAAAAGGTAGATGCCTCACTTTGCTGCAAATAGCAATTAATATGTGTTCTTAAAGGGAGGGAAATTAATTATGGAATCTAAGGAGAGAGAGAGAAGGGAGAGAGAAAGAGGAGATTTATTATCTTTTTTTTTTTAACAGTGTTTAACACTCATTTTAACTATTGAGGCATCATAGGCAGTGGACACTGATTATACATGAGATGAAATGATAAACTGGGGAAAGGGTTTCTTTTTTTTTTTTCTTTTTCAGGGTACCTCCTTGACTTTGCCATTTAAGACTGAGGAAAATCTTGAAAAAACCTCAGGCAAAGTATTCACATTGGGATTAAAAGAGTGAAGCCCCTGCTTATACATAACAGTGTAATTATATAAAATGCATCATACATTAAGAAATTAGATTGCATTCCAAACAGGTCATAGCTAAAGAATGACATCATCACATGGGGAGAGACAAAAGGCTTATCCTATGACAGGAACTTGATTAAAGATGAGTTTATACATATTAGAATGTAATAAGGCAGGTTTTTATTGACACAATGGTAAAAGCAGCAGGACATTTAACATTAAGACTCCCTCTGTACCATTGTATCTTAAATCCCACTGAATTAGTTGGAATCAGGTTTAAGGCCCTATTGCATGGAATAACAGACATTCAATTCTCAGAAGTCAAGATATTATTGGTGAATGGTATAAAGTTGAATAGCTGTTATGTGGCATGCTTTTATTCATCCCGTAGAGGAGGAAGAGTGGAAGTTCTGGGAAGTGATTGTCTTCACAACGAGATTGTTGACTGTCTTCTCATCAAACCTGAAAATTCTGCCAGCAGCATAGAGGAGTGCTAGGACAAACAAAAATCCAATTTGGAAGGAATACAGCCTCTTTTAGAATCTGATTAGGTATGTTAGCAATTTATTTTCATCATTTTATTCATATTCTATAATGTATTGTCACTGTAAATAGTACACTTTACATAATCAGAAATAAAGACATAAGATGTGCAAAGAGGTTAGTGACAAAGAAAGCAAAAGATGACAGTTCTGAATGACATGTGATTAAGAGTGCCATCTCTCCTCCAATCAGAGTGGAAGGCAGAGTATTACATTTTGTATATAGTTTATTTCAGGTTCTATTCTAAAGTGGGTGGTTTTCTTTTCTTTTATTTTTTTAAATTTTTCTTTCTTTCTTTCTTTTTTTACATAGTGTTTAATGCTTGTTTTAACTACTGAGTCAACACAGGCCAAAGACACTGATGATACCTGAAATGATAAACTAGGAAAGGATTTTTCTCAAGGAAGGAAGTGTTCCAGACTTAAGTTTAAGGTACCTCCCTGGCATTTGCCATTTATGAGGACAGAGGAAAACCAAACCTTAGTTAGGTGGGATGATTCTGGTGGGAATCTAACCCTAGATCTCCTACTCACAAGTTTGTGCCTTAATGACCTCAGCCACCCATGGAGGTATTCTAAAGGTAAACTCAGCATATAAACCATTATTCTTGACAAAATTTCAGCCCCATGGTTAATATTTTATAATGGTCAATATCTGAATTGATCATTATTGATTAAATGTGGCTATACATGCACCCAAATTGTTGCCTGTTCTATAAGACCAATGAGGATATCACTGATCAAATTCACGGTAATATAAATGAAAGACTACTGAGTAAAAATGTATAAATAGTTGGAACTGTATGTACCTTAAATGAACTAGTCTTGAAAAATTGTATATGTGTGCACAATGGGTGCTACAATTTTTCAGTGCCCTAACACTTAATGCAAAAAGAATTTCTCAATTCAGTGTTCGATGAAGTTTCAACACAATCTGCAGGACTTATGGCTTTGATTTGTGTGTGAATCTTTGCTCCACCATTACACCCCTAAGCCAAAGCAGCAGTCAAAGCAACAAAGCATTGAAGGCAGGGGCATATTGTCAGCTGGAAAGGCATTGGTTACTGCTTTTTGAAATTCCTATGAAAAAGTCATAGGTTAGCTAGAAATGTCTAAACCAAGACAGAGGTATATTAAGCAGCATGTTGGGTATTATAAGATTAATCCTGCTTGTTTTGATACAGTGATTTAAAAAAATTAACACTGCAACACTTAGTATGTTGTGCAGGATAGCAAAAATGATCGTTTTTCAAGAGAGAACCCATGTCCAGAAAAGTATGTTTTGGGCACTGTGGGGCATCAAGTATGACAATGATTCAGATATGATTATGGAAGGCATTCCATAATTTGTCAAGAAACCTACACCAGTTAAAAAGCAGATAACATCAGTGGTACAGAGAATGATGATTGATATAATTTTAGGAGTGCACAACCATAAAAATCATCAAACAGAGCAAAATTTGGCCAAGGTAAAAGAAAGAATATTACATTACTAGTCAAACACTGATAATAAAGGACATGAACAGCATGTTGGCCATGAACACCCATAAGGTAATGAATATGGAAATGTGTGTGTGTATACACACATATGCAAGGGATAAACCATAAGCCTTGGCTACTATTTTTATTTCTTGTGAACAATGGACAATACAAAAAATCTAAAATATATAATTGAAAGTGTATAAAATATATTTTTGAATGAAATCACCAGATGGTGATGTAAGCAGAGCTGAGTGTCTCAGCATGCGTTTAAAATCAGTCAGTGAGCAAATGTGGTCAAGAAAGATATGTATGTGAAAATAGCATTTATCTGCAGCAGGAATGCAAGAGAATTCCAAAGGAAGCCCTGAATGCATGTGCTCTGTCTGTTAAAAATGGCAAGGTGGACAGAGGCCTTCAACAGGAAAGAATGTTGATTGCCAATCTGCTGCTCAGTAGGCATCCTACATTTGCAATTAAGGATGTACAGGTAATGGTGGTGGAACAATGCTTATGGAATGATAGCTGCTGGACACTAGTGGAAATCATTACATACACTTTCAATCATATATCTTAGATTTTTCATGTTGTCCCATGTTCGTGAGAAAAAACATAGTTGCCTTGACTTATGACTTATCCCTTGTATATAAATAAAAGACACGAGTATTGAGAGGAAGAAATGGAGAATTGAAGGAATATGATTCACCAAGTTCTCACCAACTTACCTCAGGAGTTCCTACTAAAGTCCCCAAAAGATTACAGAAATTGATGGACAATGCTGATGCATGTGTAAAATTTTAATACTATTACCTTTGATACTCCACAACAAACCAATTATTAAGAAATGTATTATTGATTTCCAGTTACTTTCTGTCCATTCTGTACATTTGGACTCCAGGCTTGTCTTTGCCCAAAGCTGGGTGGGTACTAGCATGGATGAACAAGATTCATATTTATTTGACCTGATATCTGATCTTCATGTAGTCCTACATTATAATAGAAAACCAGAAGTAGAAGCAATGGCTAATGAAGAAACATTTAAATACAAAGTGCGAGAAACTCTGATAATTGAATAAGTAAATTTGATGACTGTAAGAAAATGTTAACCTACTAAAAAGAAAAGAGTACAACATTACAAAATATAATTTGAAGAAAACTGCAGTTAGTTAAAAAAAACCAGTACGGAAAAAACAATTGAATATGTAAATTCACAATAAATGTAACCTATTAAAAAACAAACAGACAGTAGTCTTCTTTAAAAACCTTAACTTCCTTTTTTTACAGGCAGATAAATAAAGATGATAAGCTCAAAGGAATGAGTCACAATCTATAGTTGTTTAGTATTTCTATTTGATAGAAACAATTTTGTGATATTATTTCATAAGCTTAAGTTTATAAAGGCTAATGGTTTTAATTGAAAATTATTACATTGGAAATATAAAATGTTACGTTTTGCTTAAAATCACTGCCTTAAAATTTATAAAAAATGAACTTATTCCTTTCATATGTAAGGAAGACCTGTTTTGCAAACACCCTATACAGAATATACAATTTTTGTGTACTTTTTTTTTTCTTTCTTTCTTCCCCAGCTGTAGTATCACTTTATTTAGAAAACATGGGCATAGCATTTTAATGAGCATCTTCATGCACATGCCTATGACTCTTGCACTACACATTTCAGTTGCTGCAAAATGAACAGGGAACAATGAAAACAAAACAGGATCTTTTTAGAAAATAAAGTAAACATAACAGGAATGAAACTGCACACCTAGTGTTACAATTTAGGCGCGTTCAATTTGAGACTGAATTATAAGTTTATGTGATATGCCAATTATATTTTAAATATGCTATGAAGAACTAATTAATGGCAAAAATTATTTTTCTTTAAGATGATTTCTTGGTTTGTACATAAGACATTAGTTCATATGTGCCAAATAAAATGTAAACCTAAAAATCAATCAACTGCTAGTGATTTATAACAAATATATTGTGTCTCAAAAATTTAAAGTCTAGTCATACTCTATTAGAATTTTCCGAACGGTGATCAGCCATTTTTGTTCTATGGTATTTACGAACGCGCCTAAAAAGTGTTTGTACAGGTCGAATGATATTTTGTATCAATGAAAAATCATCATGCTATGAAATGGTACCTATAGAGCAATTCATAAAAGAACTGGTACATTCAGTAAACGAGGTAGTATAACATTTAATGTAAGTGGCAATGCTTCAACAACTCACATTTGCCATCAGGTAAGGGAGAGTAAACTATTTAATCTGGAACCAGAGATTAAATACATGCTAGATCAGTATTGTTACACAAATCACATATTACTAACATACTGATGAGTTCCCAAATTCTTGTTAGTTTCGTACTCTTAAAGGAATGATACAACAAAGTTAGTAAATATGTTATTTCAATTTCTACTCACTTGCTACTCGCTAACTTCAAAATATTAAATATAAGTAGTTGGCACACAACATTTACACAAAATTTCATTGCACATTTTTAAACATACTTTATGAACAATTTTATATATAGTAATTCTAGATAATTATTTCCTATGTCAGCATAAATATATATGTGTATAAAAACACTGTTGTCATAGAGATATGTATTAGATTTTACACATAGCTCATCAAAAGCTAAAACAAGAAACCCGTGTCTCACCTTTATCATCTTTTTCTTGTTGTGTTCGTTCATGCAATATCCTTCGTTCCTGGAGAGCTCTGCTTGGTATTAGGCCGGCTCTCATATTCCTATCTCCTTCTTTGCGTGCCTGCCACCTTTGGTAAGAAAAAATCTTGATTATATCATATGACTCTTAAAAGACATTCATCTTTTCACATAGTGAAATAGACTAGAATAAAAATTATGAATAGATTCTGGTTAAATGAAAACTAAATTGATTCTAGATGAATTTCTTATGAACTTGGATTCCGAAAACATTTTGTATAATACTTACAAACAGGACTCCTACACAGTGATTTATAAAAAACTGATTCTTTCTTAAGCATGGTGCCAACAACATTTTTCTGTACATCAAAAGCAGAGTACCTCTGGGTGATAGATAGTTAGGTTTATTTTATTTAAGGATGCTCCTAAACATCTTTGGTCATTGGCAGAGCCTGGAAGTTCAGGCATTTATTTTGTTAAAATAGGCAGGCAAAAAGGCACTTAAAATACTGAAAATAGACAGTAATATAATTAAAATAGACATTTATTAAAAGTGAAAACAGAGAGTAATATCACTCATTATTAATGAAAATAGGTATTTAAATCAATAATAAGTCCAATGTCAGCCCATGTTCTCTGAACATGTGAGCATTCCCACACTAGCATGGCAGTATTGTAGTGAACTTCTGAGCTCTGATACCTATTAGGTGCACAGTCAGGGTCTTGAAAATAAAAATAGCCAGTTCATAATGAGCGAGAGGAAATAACTTTGATTATGTCTTGAAAGACATTGATTGTTATCTTTCAATAATACCCAAATCTAAAGCATCATTAAATGTAATGTGCACTAAAATTTGAAACTTAAAACATATATTTTTTTGGCATACTGTTGTACATGTCTTACAGATAAGCACATCTGCTTCATAAAACATCAGAACATAGAATTTATAAGTGAACTATTGTTACATCTTGGAGTATGCAGGACAAAATTCGTCACTCGTGCTGTTGCCAGGACAGTTGGCGAAGGTCAAAGAAGAAAAAGTTATTTCTTATGGTGTGATTAGTCACAGGTTGCTCATTCTTCCTCCTTTCATGTATGAACTCCAAAATTTTTCCTTCAATGTCAGGATATCTTCTTTTGCAAGGACCAATGAATTTCTTCCTACTAGCTTTAGTTGTAAATAATGCCAATTTCTGTTACTGTCACAAGTGAATGTTGCTCTCAGCTACATTGAACTCTCTTCCTGCCTTTATGTTACCATTTTTTTCAGCATAAAGAATTTCTTTACGTTTGAAAGTAACATCATGTTTTTCTCTAATTGCCCTCCTTTTATGACTACATACTATTCAAATGCTTTGTGCAATAATAGGCCAACAATAAATATAACATCAAAAATTGCAACAATACATTATGGCATAATAAATTATACATTTGAATGAAGTTACAGGCAAACTATGGCACTAATTTGCACTGCAATCTATGGACATCACAATTTTGAATATTATATTTGAACAAAAAGTACACATTAGATTCATTTGAATACGGTAACTCACAAACCAGGTATTTCCAGTCAGTTATGTTTATATAACTTTTGTTTTGATGTAAGGTACTCTCTTCCTAAGTTTGTCCCAGTTTTTCATTACATTTTGGATCGTTAATGTGGAAACTACCCTCCCTTCTCTTGAAGGCAGAACTAAAACACACTGTTCCATGTTTCTGGCTGCTTGCTGCTGCATTTTATTTTAATTACCATTGATCTCACATATAATGTTCTGCTTTGAGACATCTAAAGTATATTCTCATCTTTCAAAAAAGTTCAGTATTGTCAAACCTGGAGAATTTAGTAACCAAAAGTTCTTGGAAATCATACAGTCTTCAAAGAAACATTCAATCAGCTCCGCAGATTCACATAATATAGATGCAGTCATGTTAAAAATACCCTTGATGCAGCTCTAATTTCATTCAGTTACTCAACAAGCAATGGAAATACACTGGGATCAGCAGTGTTAACACTCTCATCTGAAAAAATTAAATCAATTTTTTTCTGTGCAGATATTGCACACCAAAGCACAACTTTTGCTGGATGCATAGTTGCTTCATGAATGTTGTATGGATTACAGCAACCCAAATGCATATATAGAAATATGTATGACTTTAAGAGAGCTTTCTGTTACACTGAGTATAGGAACCCAATATTCTGTGAGATGTGCCTTAATGACTTATGAAATGATTACTCCACTCCAGCCTTGATATTCCCAGCAAGCACCGACAGCTGAATGATGCTTGTCAGTTTCACTCACATATTCAGATGTTTCCAACTTGTTTACAACTGACAATATTGTTAAATTATTATAAGAGTCGAAAAATAAATTGTGGCTTCACTTACTCTAGAGTGTGCAGTCTGATGCAATCATATAAAAATTTAATTATATGATTTGCTTCACTGTGCAGGTTTCAATTCATACTCAAATTAATAATGGCAGTATTGTGTTCATATACGGGGATTGCAAACACCAAATTCCCTCTGATATGCTGTAACTTTAATCAAACCTGCAATTTAACAATTCTCTAAAAGGATTTTTTTTTTTATTGATTTATTTATGGACGCTCTTTAACATCTCAGGTCATCAGCGTCCCATTCAACTCAGGGCGTGAAACGGCCGACAAATTTTGCTCAGAGGTCTTTCTTTCAGGCTTGAGGTTCTTTTTTGTGCTGTAAATGTATGACATGGGACCCACGGCTTTACTTCCCGCCCGAAAAAATCCCTCGCTCCTGGCTCTAAAAGGAAGAATTGTTGTATTGCACTTCAGAGCAACCAACTCAAAATGGCAGAAACAGGTGTCAACTCCTGAATCTGAATACTTGCACATCTCCTAACAATGGACTAAACTGCCAGAGCCCCCCTTCAATTTCAAAGTAAAACAGATCATTGCAGCATATTCTCATCTGAATAAATAAATAAATAAATAATGAAATGTGCAA
Source organism: Metallyticus violacea (assembly GCA_030762175.1). Taxonomy (NCBI): domain Eukaryota; kingdom Metazoa; phylum Arthropoda; class Insecta; order Mantodea; family Metallyticidae; genus Metallyticus; species Metallyticus violacea. The sequence goes on along the minus strand of CM060832.1, from coordinate 10,514,411 downwards.
GTTTTATATTAATCACATATTTATTAGCATCCATGCAGATATTTTGCCACATATTTTAAAAACATTTTTTTTAAATAGCAATTCTTGATATTTAGTTTTACAATATTTCCTGATTTCAAGTACAATCTTTTTCATTTTAGAACTTTCGAAAAATTATAAGAATTTTTTAAAAAATTCTGTTGGAACTCACACAGTGAAGCTTGTGAAATATAAATTCTATCTAATCTGTCATCTAACACATTCTTATGCATCACCTTTAAATATGGTGGGATTGGTTTCAAATAGATTTTGAAGATTGGAGTTGGTTGTCAAGTTGGTTGAAGATAGAGAGGATGTCTCTTCAAAACTGGTCCCATCGTATTTAAAAGTAGGTGAAGAATAAGAGTGTGTTAGACAACAGATTAGATAGAATTTACAATCTTTTTGTTAAATTTTGCTAAATTATGATTAACATTTCTCTATACGAGAATGGATCTGTGATTTTCTTCCCAACAAAGTCAGACCAAACATTAATTTTTTTATGGATGCTCACGTGGCTCTTCATCCATTGTGGATTTATATCCAAACAATAATGGCAATTGTCTGCTAACAAATCCATTCAGGCAGAGTAGAGCTTCATTAAAGAATAAATTTTATTTCAGAAAAGTTGCAATTTTGTCAATAAGCTCCACAAGGATCCATAAAATTTCATTTTCTCTGTCAGGATCATCTTCTGAATAGTCACTGCAAAAAGTGTACTGTATAAGGATGGTGCTTGGCATTTTTAATTACTCTCATCCAGGGACTTTGATCAAAGTTTGAGTCTAAAAGTGCATTCAGTAAAGCACTGTTAACCCCTAGCTGCAATCCATGTTGCATAATAAGCAATAAGGTCAAGATGGATCAGCAATAGACATTGTAATATGCATTGCAGTTGCAGGCTAAATGTTTTAACCCATGCCAAAGTTCATAATATGCAACATAGCAGCATTCCATCAGTTCAGTTAATGCAATATAGTACACAATGCAGCAGCCTATATCAATTTGCATTATACATTAAAGAAGTGGAAAAACATTGATGGTGTCAAACACAAATGTATGCTTGCAGAGCTGAGCATGGTGGTTCAACTTACTGGCTGACCTGGAATTTCAAACATGAAATATTTTTGTTACATAGTGTACAGTCAGTCATAAAAGAATAAAATGAGAAATTAATCTGCATTAATGCAAAAGCTGGTATAATTCATAAATAGATGAGCTATTCTGTACTGCTGACATTTATAGATTCATGCTTGGTAAGTTACAATGATCTTAAACTCCAATTTTTTAACACTTTCTATAAATAATATAAAGAAACAATTGAGGGGTATTTTCACAAAATTTATTTATCTACAAAAACAAAAATTCTCAGTATGAACTTTTTTTGCTAGGCAATTCACTTATCAAAACAGAGTACAAAACAGAATACTAACAGATAACTATTACATCAGAAATCAATGGTTTCAACAAAGACACTAATATAAATTATCTATAAATTTAATAGACAACAATTTATAAGAGAGGTTTCTACAATGAAGAACACCATGAAAAGATACAAATTCAAAAGTTTCACATATCATCCAACTTACCACAACAAATTCAATAGAATATTGAAAAAACTTGGGATAAAGTTAGCCCCAAAGAAAAAATATAATACAAAAAATTTACTACGTTCTACAGTAAAAGACACCAAACCAATAGAACAGATATCAGGAATTTACAAAATTAAACGTACAGATTGTAATAAAAATACATTGGAAAACCTAAAAAAAAAATTTAGAAATTAGGATAAACAAGTATTTTAGGAATATTCATTTTAAACAAAAATTGATAAATCAGCAGTGGTAGCTCACTTTTATACTCAAAATCACAAAATTAAACCAGAGGATAAGATGCTGAAAGAACTTCCCAATCTAATAGAGTAATTACTTTAGAAAAATTTTCATCCTGTAAAATATAAAAATCTTTATGTACTAGAAATGTTAATTTGAACATGTACAGTGAAGCTAATCATACAATTGAGATCATTGTATGACTTGAGTAGAGCTACACACTCTTATTGCTCCACTTACTTATTTATAATATATAGAATTATGTTTATATTATGTAGAAATTTGTTTATAATATGTATAAGGGTTTCATGAACTCTTTTTCCACATCATCAGCTAACTATCCACTGCTGGATAATTCGTTATGCTGTGGGAATGTGTATTCTGCTCTAGTAGAGGTGTGATGAGCTTAAAGTTTATGTTTTCATCCCCCAAAGTACAGAAGTTCATTAAACTCTCTTTGTATTTGTAAATGTAGATTTTCTTCCATTTTGCTAATTCTGTAGGTCCTTGTGCTGATTTTAATAATTTTGCTTTATTCACTATGTTGTGGTTTTTTGTCCAGAAATGAGATGCTACTGCTGATTTCTCCATTTGCTTGTATTTTATGTTCCTGAAATGTTGTTTCAACCATTTGCCTACGTTTCTCTTTGTTTTTTCAATGTAGATTTTTTCACATTCTGCATAACTTATTTTGTAAATACCTGCTTTTTTTCCCTGTGGAACATTGTCATTAACATTGTCTATCAGGAGATTTTTAACATTAAATCTGTTTACAGGTGCTAACCTGATATTAAAATCTTTTAAGAATATTCGGAAATTTTTTCATGGCCCATGGACGATATGTGAACGTTTTAAAAATTAGTATATCTTTTCCTGCTGCAAGTATTATGGTTTCTTTAATAAGTTTTTGCCTCTTGAATTTCTGTACTTTTTTGTGTATCAGTTCTTTTTAAAACTATTTTTAAGAGCAGTTCTTTCTATTATTTGTACTCTTAGTATTCTTCTTTGCTAATTTGTAGGTTAACTAGCCAGTGTGTTAAGCTGTTGATAAGTGCATATTTGTGTATTGTGGGGTTAAAACTGTCAGCTTTGATGTGATTGTCTGTGTGTGAATTCTTCCTGTATATTTCAAATTCCAGGATTCCTTGACACTTCATTATTTTCACGTCCAAGAATGGTAACTGTTATCTGTTATCTATTATAAACAAGTAAGTGGAGCAATAACAGTGTTTAGTTTGACTTAATCATACAATGATCTCAATTATAAACTTTATGTAGTTTGATGTTGCGTCCATCGATGAACTGAGCAAATCCCTATTCAAACCGCCAGAGACTGCCACAAAAACATCTTGGGATCCAGCCACCACATTCAATAGTCGATCAAGCTGATGACTTTTTCTAATGTTTTATAAGAAAGTGGAGTTAGTTTAAACATTTATAATAAGGTAAAAGATTTTAGTTTGTACATTTCCAATAAGGTAAAAGATTTCTATCCTAATCCTGTATAAGAAAGTGGAGTTAGTTTGAACATTTCTAATAAAGTAAAAGATTTCTATGATGAAGATCATATAAATAAGATTATTAAAGAAGGCAATAAAAGAATATAAAAACAAAAGAGACTTTTATTAGCTAATTTAAGGGAACTGTGCAAAGAATTTAAAAAGAGGCACACCCTCGCAAGATTGGATTTTCAAGCTTTGTATCCTTGAGGTCAAAGCACTGTATCTTGGCTGGCACATCAGATACACGTGATATTTGTTTAAGCTCAATGAGTGAGAATACAAAGCCATGTTAATGAGCTTAGAAAACATAAATGTTAGCAGTTTTGATAACTTAATCAAACGAATGGTTTGTGAAACTCCTACATCAAACTGTTATCTAAATAAATATGAGGGGTGCTCAGGTACTGAAAATGTATCTCATATATTGTTATCATGTTTAAAACAAACCTCATTGAAGAAGTAATTTACAATATATGGAAAGCTATTGATAAGGCTGAAATGACCATGCTTATATGTTCTTCTGGAAATGTTGTAAATAATTTACTTATTTGCCTTCAGAAAAACACAATACACAATTTCATAGCAAAAGTTCAAGTTATTTAAAGTAACTGAAAAATGATATCAGCCATTATTGCTGATTGGTCAGAAAGTTATAATTTTGTAGCACAGAATGGTATAAAAGATTACCACTGAAGCAATTCATGCGAGAATATACCTATTTGTAATATATTATAAAAATTTGAATGATGGCAATTTGTCACCCTTTGTACATTTGACTTATGAGTCATTACAGTGCAAGAATTCATCTTTTTCATAAAAAGCTAACGACATGTTTGTAAGAGAAATTCTTGGAAATCAAAACAATATACCATTTCAATGATGGAGCAGGAGGCAGTAAAAAACTAAAAGAATCTTATATATTTAGCAAATCATAAAATTGATTTCAGTGTCTTGCTGGAATGACATTTCTTTGCCACAAGCCATGGCAAAGGCCCTATTTATATGAAAACCAAGGATGTGAGAAATGACACTTTATGCTGGATATAATCGGCAGTCAAAGTTTTCGCTCTCCCTCCCTGCAAAGTGATGGACTGCCACATCAAGGAGAAGCCTGCGGTACTTCTCACTAATTCAACAGTAAGTTATTAGTTTTTAACAAACAGAGTTTCCAAGATTTCATTATGAAACTTGCACAACTAATAGGAAATTATACAATATAACAATAATTTAATTAACATTGAAATCTTGCATTTTTAGTTATATACTTTTAAATTTTCTTCTGCCAGTGTATTTCAACAAAAAAAAAAATATATATAAACGGTACTGATATTATATGTACATACTAATAACATGTTTATCTTCTTGCTAATGATATCTTAAAAATAAATTTGTGATTATCCATATGGCTAGAAAAAATTATAGATTATAGACAATGGTGATGCCAAGTTTCAATCCTAAATTAAAGGATGAAAAAGGATCATTATGGAAATAAAAATATTGGGTACTACAATTATTACTTATGGAGTATATTGGGTACTATAATGATTACTTATGGAAATTTGTATATTAAAATACAAACAAATTCTCACCAGCATTTGACAAAGACAGGGGTGAGGAAAACCTGGAATAAACCTCAGTTACGGAGAATGGCCCTAGTGAGATTCAAACCACAGGCCTGCCATTCATAGTAACCTTGACCACCGATTTTTTTTAAATAGTGTTTAATGCCCGTTTTAACTACCGAGGCATCAGTCAGTGACACTGGTGATACACAAAAATAAATGATAAATTGAAGAGGATTTTTTTTTAAATGAAGGAAGCGTTCCAAGCCTAAGTTTAGGGTATCTCCCCAGCACTGATCACTGATGTTGATATTAGGGTGGTGCCGAACTTTTGACTAATTTTTCAACAGATATTCTTTACTGGCATCACAATGCATCTAATATTGCAAAATTTATAATGCAACCAAATACTCACCAATAAGCATCATCCTGGCTTACTATGTGCAGTACTTCTCCTTTAACAAAATCCAGTCCAGCCTCTTTGCAGGGTATGTAAGGATCAGTAGAAGAAATGTAATCAAAATGGGCCCGGACTCTAACCTTACTTTCCCTCACGCCTACTTTACCATCTGCAGGAACCAATTTAAAAGTAATGGTTCCTTCAGAACTTTGCTGCAAACACAATAAAAAAATGGAAAACAATGAGTTGAAGAATGACTGCATATAAATTCTTCTGTATAACCACAGGTAAGTAAAAAAAATTCTTGTAACTAAAAACTAAGCACCTACATATCACCCCAAGGATATATATTAATTCTTTTATCATTATGAATGAATTTATTTCCACAACCAACATTATAATTAAACTTACATAAAATATCAAAAAATTTACAATACCAAAACTAAGGATCTTCCATACTTTTTTAATAATGTTTAATGCCTGTTTTTACTACTGAGACACCATAGGCAGTGGACACTGATGATACTGGGAAAGGATATTTTTTTTAAGGAAAGAAATGTTCTAAGCCTAAGTTTAGGGTAACTCCCAGCATTTGCCATTTATGAGAACTGGGGAAAACCTGGGGGAAAAAAAAAAAAATGACAGGGAGGACGGTCCTGGGGGGATTCGAATCCCAGACCTCCCACTCACAAGTCTGCACCCCTCACACCTCTATATATATATATATGGAAAATGAACCTCTACAATAAATCACTATTTCCACAGTAGTGCATGCCCTTAACTCTGTCCTTATAATTCTCCTCTATTTATCCCTTACTTTTCCTAAGAATTTCCCAATCTTGGATTATTTTCTCTGTCCTCATATATGCCAACATTTTAATTGCTACTATATCATGTTGTAGTTAATTCCATTTTTCATCCAGATACTATCTCTCCACCTTTTTACCATTTCACATTCTATTAGACAATGGAATGCACTATCCACTTACATCCTGCTTTAAACTTTATTCTTAATAATTTTAGAAATAATACCCCTGGACGCAACCATCCAACACCTATTCTTCTGAATTGATCTCACAATTATCTATATATTTCTCCAGTCCCCAATTTCTTTTAATTATTTTGTATAAGTCTAAAGAACTTTTATCCTCTAAGCTAGTCCAAATCTCTATATCTTCTACCCTCTGTCTGACCTCTTCCCAAAATCCATTTTTCACCCAGTAACCACACACCCACCATTTAAATCTCTTCTAATAATTTCCCTATCTCCCCAAACCAATTTTCTCTTCCCAGTACATCTCTTTGTTACGTAAGAAATTCTTTTAGTACATTGTTATTATCTAATTTTAGACACCTGTGCCAATAATTCAAGATTCTCCCTGCTTTTATACCTTTTCTTCCTAGTTCTGCCAAACTTTAATTTTATTTCAAATATTTTTGGACTGGCATTTAATAAAATGTTTAAGTCCTTCATCTTTTTTGTATTTCCTAGGATTTTACAAATTAACTTTGTTGTTGAGAACTGTGCAATAATTGGCCTTTTCCCAATATGTCTTCCTACATTATAAGCTTCCAAAATATCCAGGCTTTTTAAATACATTTCCAAGTTATCTTTCAGCATTTGTGTAATTTCTTCCACTGGCTAAATATCTCTTCTCTCTTTTATGTTTATAAAGACTAAATTAAATCTTCTTCTCCTTTGCATGTTCTTTTCATTTTGTCTACTCTCTTTTATTCCTTGGATTTCATTTCCAACTTACTCTTTTATTTCTCTAGCTATTCTATTTAAATTATTACTTATTCGTTGCTCCACACGTTTCATTTTATTGATTTTTCTACGAGATTTTCCAAAATTTTCTGTATCTCTTCTGGATTTGGGTTTTGTTGAATCCCTCTTATCACTAGGTAGCATTAATATTACACTTCCCAATAATAGTGATCAGCCTATATTGATAATTGTATGTAAGTATGTAACATGTGAACAATAAACTCTTTGCAAGAGTATAAAATATAAATATAAAATATAGTGAACTTTTGAGCCTCTTTGCAAAAGCTCAAAATATCTTCCTTTGCCAAAAAAATGCCTCCTAAAGAAGGAATCTCCATTGATTTCCTATTCTTTCTCTTTCTCCGTCACCTTGATTTAGCACCACAAGGTACATTGGTTATTGTTAATGCCTGTAATCTTAATTTTAATAAGAAGGCATTTTTCATATTTTCTAAATACCTTCTTATACACTGTGAATGGAACTCCCACCAATACACTCCCTGTTTTCTGCATAATAGTTACACTCTTTCTCATATGTGAGGGGCGTTCTTAAAAGTTCTTGGCCTGACTCATATTGTCAAGATGGCCAAATCAATAAGATAATTGTTAAGTATCATCCTTTAGATAATGTGGTGTAAAATTTCAGATGCATAAGTGTAGTTACTTGGTTTTGATGATCATGTAACAAACTAGTATTAACATTTTCTATAAAATGGATAAAACTTAAATATGAGCTGCAAGTTAGATTCTACATTAAAGGAATCTTCCCATTTATTTTTGACAGTTAAAAAGTAGGCTGCTGAATATCTCCATTCAAGGTAATGAGTGCTCAGGGTATCCCAAAAGTGCTATGACCAATAAGATTGTGACAAAAATTCACAATGCCATGCTCAATGATCGCTGATTAAAAGTATGCAAGTGGTTGATATAACAAAGACCTCGATAGGCCATGTCCACTACATTTTACACAAAGTTTTAGGTATGAGAAAGCTTTCCATTTGATGGATGCCATGTTCATTAACAATGAACAAAAAATACATTTGAATAAACACTTCACAAGAGTGTTTAGACTTGTTTAAAGGCAATTCCATTGAGTTTCTCTGACGTTTCATAACAGTAGATGAAACATGGATTTATGCCAGAGACAATGGAGCAGTCCAAACAGTGGGTGGCAGCAAGGAAAAGTGCACCAAAGAAAGTAAAAATGGTTCCACCTGCAGGAAAAGTCATGGCTACAGTTTTCTGGGATTCTCATGGTGTAGTGCTCGCACACTACCTCTGGAAGGGCAGAACCATCACCGGGGAATATTATGCTTCACTAATGGACCAACTGAAGGATGCTATTCGGGCTAAATGTCCATACCTTGCTGGGAGGGGGAGATTCTATTACCATGATAATGTGCCTTCACACATGCCTGGGATTGTTGCTGCAAAATTGCATGATCTTTGCTCACAAGTGCTTCCACCTGCATTATATTTATAACATTTGGCTCCCATAGATTACTTTTTATTCCACAGCCTGAAGAAATGGCTGGGGGTGGATGAAGATTTACATCAAATGATGAGGTTAATGCTGAGACAGACTTATTTTTTTCAGTTGGACAAATCTTATTTTACAAGGGTATTAAAAAGTTAAAAAGTTGATGCTGGAAAAAAAAATCTATTAAATCTTGGGTTTTCTTTGTCAGGCTGAGAACTTTTACAATATCCTGTGTATCTTTCACAATATTTAATAAACTTATGACTATAGTAAGAACTAGATATATAGCTATTATTTTAAAATGTTACTTTTTTAATAAGCAGTATAGTGTGCTCAACATAATTAAATAAAACCTTGGGCGACCAGTACTATGAAACATTCCCCACCTGTGGCCTTTACAGTCCTTTCATGACTTTACCACCTGAAAAAATAACTTCCTTTAACTACAAATGCGCATCATTGCCTCTTCCATTAATCTACTAGCCAGCAACTTTAAACAGAAAACCAGTATCAAATCATTTTTTGGAAATAGATACCGTAATAAGAGGGGGAATAACAAATATTTTTAATTCTGCTATACTTATGCCTAGTCTTAATGATGTGTAAATTATCTTAATGCTTGGTCATTGATAATGAAGAATTAAACAAAGGTTATTAACAGTGAAACAATACATCATTTGATCATAGCATTCAACATAGTAACACTATTATATCTCACTTACTTGTTTAAAATCCAAAACATGTTTCAGGAGCACTCACTCTCATCATCAGCTAGAGAGTGACTATTGTCCTTTGGTGACTGCAGAATGAATTTGCTTAAACAATTCAAGGTAGAATGTAGAAGTTAATGATGGAATTATTGTTTTTTATAATAAAAACCTTTTCCCAAGTTGACTACTCTGCTATTTTTAATAATTTGAACTCCTTTTTAAAGTTATGACTTTTGGCCCGTTTTTCCATTTGTTTATATTTAATATTTCTGAAATGTTCTTTTTTGTGGAATTTCAAGTTTGTTTTGGAAATATAGGAAATATTAAATATATATAGCATATATTAAATATATACAGGAAATATATATACATTATGTTGAAAAAATGCCAGTTTTCTTCTAAGGATCCTAAATTAATAAAAGTTTGTCAAGTAGGAGCCGAGTAAACTAAGCAAATTCCTCAGCAAGTACAGTAACTTAAAAAAGAATATAAAATCCAAATTATGGCCTTGTTACTTAATGAAATAAGTTATTGCAGTATTGTGTAGTATAAGTTAATTAATAAAAGAAAAACTGAACTATAATACTTTACTTTGCTAGGTTGTCTGTTGTTTCCCATCAAAATAATTTTGAAATAAATGCTAATGGTAAAATTGTTTTAATTTTAAAAAAATATACGGAACAAAATTAGAATTATTAGCAATCTATAAGTATTACAAAAGAGAAACCACATTTTTAGAATTATTTCTATTATTATTATCGAGATTACACCACAACAATTAATGGTATACTATTAATTAAATGAAATATATGACCATTGACAGATAAAGCTACGCTGTGTGGGCCTTTTTAAGCATTTTGAAATGTGCCCATGTTTATGAACTGAGCCTGGGCCTTTTTAAGCATTTTGAAATGTGACCATGTTTATGAACTGAGCCCTTGAGTCCATCTTTATATTCGCTGAAATAGAGAGAAATAACAGAAATTTTTTACTTACATTGTGTATTTAGGAAGATGTCATGTGTGCCAATAAAATAAAAACATATCACTATTTAAAACAATTAAGTATACTAAGCAAACATACAATCAACAATATACAATCAAAAGTTCCATTGATTTTCAGTGACTTTGAAATTTACTTTAAATTTTATCGTAGTAAAAATAACTAAAGCAAACATTTTCTGAAGATTATTACAAAGATCTCTTACACACAAATATAATTCTCACACACATATTAGATTAATACTTCATAGTTACTACCTTCACAACAATATTTTTGTTAAATATAAAACATATGCATAGTTATGAGTACAGTTTATGTGCTGAATTAATCCTTTTATTTTTAAACAATTGAGAAAAAGTTAAACACTAGAGCTACTCCTAATGGTATGATATCACTAATTTTCATAAACTATTTTTCTTAATTTATTAAAATGTTGGGAAAAAACAAATATTAATGCCGCTAGATTAATTTCTAAATTTTGGATTTCAAGCTAACTTCTATTGCTCAATTTTCCTAATTTTTGGAAACTATTTTTATTATTTTATTTAAATGGTATATATCAAATTTCATTGAGAAAAGAAAATATTGGTGTTGCTAGAGTGAAATTTTCACCTTAGATTAACCCCAGCCCCCAATGATCCTATTTTACTGGCTAACAACTCAATGAATCATTTATAATTGATCATTATATGCTGAATTTCTTTAAGAAAACAAAAATTGCGGGCACCAGAGAATTAATAGGTAGCATATACAAAATTTTTTTCATTGTTGTTTTTTGCACCTAGTAAGTACGATCAATGAAGATTTTAAGAAAATTTTCAAAAATCTTTTCATGAGTACAACGGCAATAGTTACTTTCCTTCAGAATTTGATAAAAACGCAAAAAATGTTGTCATCTTGGGAAAAGATTTTTCTTATAATAAAACTCCATCATGAACTTCAATATCCACCATTGGATTGTTTAAGCAAATTCATTCTACCATCCCCAGAGGAATAAGAGCAAGAGCTCTTGACACATGTTTTGGATTTTAAACAAGTAAGAGAAGTATAAGTGTTACTATGCCAACTGCTATGATAAATTTCCCATTGATGTTTAAAATGTGGAAGGAAGCATTCCTGTCTTAAAGCATGTTACAAGAATTATAAAACACCTCTCTAAATTTACCCCCATGGGTAGCCGAGGTCGTTAAGGCACGGACTCGTGAGCGGGAGGTCTGGGTTCGAATACCGCCAGGACCATCCTCCCTGACTGAGGTTTTTTCCAGGTTTTCCTCAGTCCTCATAAATGGCAAATACTGGGGAGATACCCTAAACTTAGGCCTGGAACAATTCCTTGTTTAAAAATAAATCCTTTCCCAATATATCATTTCATCTCAATTATCATCAGTGTCCAACGCCTATGGTGTCTCTGTCGCAAAAAAGGAGCGTTTAACACTATTCATTCATTCCTCTCTAAATTTACCAGATTTATGGTCTTTTATTTCAAATTCAAAATATGTAAATGATGGTTCATGAGCAAATACCATTACAGAGATCCCAAACTTAACTGAGTCAGTTAACACACATTACCAGGATTTTCAAAACATCATTTGGTGTCTTTCCCTCAACATTTATGCCGTTCACTTCGCATACTTCATCACCGACGTGAATTAGACCAGAGCGATCAGCTGCACCTCCATGCATGATGCGGGCAATCACAATTTTTCCAGTTTCTTCATCTGTCTTAATTGTTGCTCCCTAGAGGTAAAGAAACACAAATCACTGCACAGATATTATGCACAACATGAGATACTAAGCAAAACCTAGAGCAATATTTTCCAGAGCTAGATTTTTCTATTTTAAAAAGTTGATCAAAATTCTAACCAGAATGTGTTTCAATGCAGTTCTTGTGATTATTGACTCATGATTCTCACATAATCAGGTGAGCCATACATATATTGGTACTGATTCTGAACTTCTCTAAATATATAGTAAATTCTATCATATAGTATTTAAAAACTTACACAAAATTGATAAAAATGTAATTATTGCCGACTTTCAAGACAACATTAACATACTCTTAATTTTTAGAAAAACTTTTCTGTACTATTATTAAACTATTTCCTCTGTGCAAAATACATCTGAATAAAAATACAGTCAATGCAACCAATCTGAAAGAATAATTAATTTGAATAAATAAACATAGAGAGTGTATATTAAAGAGGGTTTTAATGCAAATTGTATAATGCAGGATAATTTTCTTACTACACTAATAATAAAAAACTTTTAAAGCAATGTTAAGCAAGCAAAACCAAAAATGTAATGCAAAGAAAACTGCATCACGATGTTGCTTGAGAATTTATGCAAATACAAATACACTGCTTTCTATTAAAATTGCAACAAAATATGAGGTCTATTAAGAGACTGTTCAGACATTAAGAAAATAGTAAAAGGCATTGCATAACATACTGTTTACTGGTAACTAAAAATAATTTAAATGTAACGATCGTTAAATGTGCAAAAATAATTACAGATATAAATTTTATTAGTTGCTTGAAGTTGTATCTAATTCATTTTTTGTATAATAAAAAAAACAACATTATGAACGATTCTTATATTTTTTAAAAAGTAATATTTTTTGTAAAGAAAAACCACAAAAATAAAGAACTAACTACATTAATACTATATATCATTTGCTGCACAAACTATCTTTTCAGATTATCAATATTGAAATTTTGCACTCTGTCAGACAATATAGTTTTTGGAACAACCACACCATATTGCGTGCTGTGCCGCTTTTCTGTCCTAGATTAATTTATCAGTTTCAGACAACACCACTCAATAAAATACCAGCCAATTTTCTTTCAAATGCTGATGTGCTAAAATATTTTAGCTCTCCTTGAATGATATTAAGGTCCATTGCAAAATCATAAGACCAAGTGATGAAACTTGTCATATATAGAGAAAAAATTAAATTAAACATGTGAGAAATTATATGACCTTTATCACAGAGGTTACAAACATATGTATTCACTGAACATGGGACTGCTTAGGTGGCAAAGGCCATTAAGGTGCAGACTCGTGGGCAGGGGGCCTTGGGTTTCATTTCCACCAGGACTGTCCTACTCAAATGGGTTTTTTTCCAGGTTTTCCTCAGCCCTCATAAATGGCAAATGCCAGGAAACATCCTAATCTTAGGTCTGGAAAACTTTCTTTCCTTAAAAAATATCCTTTCCCAGTTTACCATTTCATTTCTTGTATCATCATTATCCACCACCTGTGGCCCTTAGTAGTAAAAATGGGATTTAAACACTATTAAAAAAAATTAGGGCTGGTAGAAAGAAAATAACCCTGTTGCTAAATGATAAGACTAGGTTGAACACTTCATGACCTTCATATGTAAATGCTGCAAAGTGAGCAGCCTTGTGTTTGTCAAGAGTGTACGATTAAGTGTGGTCGGAAGACAGGGCTATCCAGCTTTGAACAAAATCGGGTTAAAGCCCACAAAGAAGGATATTTGTCTGAGGAAATAGCAGGAAGGCTTGGCAGGTCACCATGTGTGATAAATAACTTCCAAAAGCTAAGAAATAATTATGTAATGCAAAAGTCACCTGGAAGACCTAAGAAATTAAAGTCTCGACAAATGAGTCCAGTGACCAGGAAGTTCAGTGCTGGTGGATCATCACTGGGAAAACTTGCTCATGATTCCACTGTCAATGTTGTCCAGGCTAGTCAGACAAACATATTGAAATATAAGACAAAGAAAAAGCAACCCTAACCTGATGGTTTGACTGGGCTAAGTAACACAACACCTGGAAGGAAGAATGGATACCTATAATATTTGGCGATGAATCAAAATTCAATTTGGATGATCCTGATAGTTGGGCATACTACTGACATGAACTCAGAAAAGAAAAGGAAGTGTTTGAAAAGAGGCAGCACGGAGGAAGGTCTCTGGTGATCTGGGTTGGATTCAAGAGGCAATTTCTCTGCATGTAATATGAAAGCAACAAATCAGACACTGTTAAAGAATGTCTTTTACATGCTGCAGAGAGAATTGAAACGATAATTGGGTATTTCAGAAGAGCAATGCAACCATTCATACTACCAGATTTAAACCCTATGGAGAATGTATGGGGTATGTTATGCAGGTCAGTTTATTGCGATGGGAAGCAATATGCCAGTGTGCAACAATTAAGGACCTCTATTATATTTGCATGGAATAAACTTGAACTATCTGTGATACATGAGCTTGGAAAGGGTATGACGGATCATATGAATCATGTTGTTCTGAAAAGCGGTTCATTTATAGGATATTAATAACAAGTGGGTTTATGTTATTGCAATGTACATTTTTTTTTGATTTGGCAGTCTATGAACCGCCACAGGTGGCCGAGGTCGTTAAGGTGTAGACCGGTGAGCGGGAGGTCTGGGGTTCAAATCCTGCCAGGACCATTCTCCCTGACTGAGGTTTTTTCCAGGTTTTCCTCAGTCCTCATTAATGGCAAATTCTGGGGGGGTACCCTAAACTTAGGCCTGGAACGTTTCCTTCCTTAAAAAAATCCTTTCCTAATATATAATTTCATTTCATGTATCACCAGTGTCCACCGCCTGTGGTGCCTCAGTAGTGAAAATGGGCGTTAAAAAAAGTCTAAGAAAGGAATGCATTTGTTTATAAATAATCATATGATAAAACTTATAGCATTTGATGTAAAATACATTTGATTTCAGTTTTAGCCTTTACAAGACGAGTTTCATCAGTTGGTTTTATCATTTTGCAATGCACCTTATAATTAATTATAGATCTTTATACTTCAGTTGAAAACATACCTAAATTAAAACATTTTCATATTAATAGAAATTATAGCTCAAATTAAGTTGTGTACAAATTTAAAGTATTATATCTTCAAGTACAAGAATGAGTAAAATATAAATTGGAATTTCTATTTTACTACTTGGGACAAGACACACATATCTTTATGACTTTACGAATAGGGGTTTCAGAAAAATAGGAAACTGGATCCCCTTGAATAGGTGTTTCATTTATAAGTAGTAATATATCCAAGCAAGAGATACACTCACATTATTATTAAAGTTTTGGCACATGAAGGGATAAAACTAGCCAAAATGTTGCCGAGGTTATGAACTCGGTTAAGGAATAAGACAAGTGTATGGAATGGTACAAAAGTTTTGTAGAGGGACAAGAAACTATGGAAAATGAAAGTCACCAACATAAAACTCAGATGAGCGTAACTGAAACATTCAGGTCGATTGAGACTTTATGTGATTTATCAAATTTGAGTATTTCTGAATTTGATTCTGAATTTGGAACAAGTTAATTAAGTTATGGAAGTGTTCAATTAACAATTTCAGATGGTTTGGATTACCGAAAAGTCTCGGCAAGGTGGCTTTCTCAAATTCTTATGGAAGATCTAAAGGCTCCATGTGTAGGAATGTCAGAGGCTACTGAATGAATATGGTATAAAGGAGAAATGTTTTTGAATAGAATCACAGCCTACAATGAAGCATGGGTGCGTACATCACTATATTCCTGAATGAAAGCAAACAAGCATGAAATGGAGGAAAAGTGGAGAATCTGCTCCTATTCAAAGCAAAAACTCACCCGTGAGCCGATAAGGTTCTCTTTGAGAGTTTTCTGAAATTCCACAGGAATTTTGTTCATTGATTTTCTTAATGAATGTTGAACAGACAATGTTTTAAACTACTGCAAGTTTCTGGTTGCAAAACATGCTTAATGGCAAAACAGACTTCAATAACAGATTCGGAAGTGTTTTTTCTGCATACAGTTGCTTTGACATGGGAAAAACTTGAAGAAATCCACTGCTGAGTTTGGAACACCCTCTCTATAATTCAGACTTATTGCCTTGCAATTACCATATACTGGACCACAAAAAAAACATTTTAAGGTAGGCTATTTGGTGATATAGTGAGGAAGGCATAGAAACATTGTGTAAAACTGGCAGGAAACCCAGCTCCACTCTTTCTTTGATAATAGAACTAAGAAACCTTTTATCTGATAGGAAAAATATGTTTGTAAATTGGGAAATTAAAAAGTCTATCCCATTTTTTTCAGTTCCTTTTTAAAGACAAAAAAGTGTAAATAAAAAAAACCTATATTTGATTCACCTTCATGTTATCATTATATTACAATAAAGACTGTATTACTGCACATTTAGGTTATTTTACCAATAATTACAAAATGGAAAGGGATATATTTCTTAGCTGTTATAAATGATGAAATTATCAAATTAGCATGCATTATAATTACTACAACAAAATATTACTTTTGTGCATGTTATTGCCCTACATTAAAAGGAAAATACAAAGTTTTCAATGCATAATCTCTGAAAAATTGTATAATCTAGCTAAAGTATACAAACAAAATAAAATATGCATTAAATTGTAATTATTCATAAAATCATGAAGGAAATATGAGCAATGGGTTAAATTGAATATACATAAGCTTCAGGCTGCAGAAATAACACTGAAAAGGAAAATGAACTTTATCTACAAAGTATTCTGAATGGACCATGCTTGGAAAGGTAACATAACACTTAAGAAATGAGACATTTCAATTGAAATTTAATGAATTGAACAACTGTGCACAATGTGGGATCATTGAAAGAAAAGATTAATTACTAATATGATGACTTGATCTAATACTTTATATTTGAAAATAAAAGCTTTCAATAAGCATCTGTGAAAACCTGAAAAGTAAATTTAGAATTAAAATCAATAGAGAGCATGAATCACATAAAATTGTATAAAACTGTTTGATTAGATCTGTCATGTGTGTGTACAAAAATAGAAAGGGAATAGCATAAGAGGAAGAGCTGTAAGAAAAATATTTATGAATAACAATAATAAATAATTAAAAATTATACATATTATAATGATCCTGAGTAGGCTGTAGTTTTGATGCAATTAAAAATAGGTTCACATAAATTTACATTCAAGCATCAATCTTTTGTATCTGAACAGTACAATATACAGCAAATCCCTTGTATCAGGCCACTATGGGGCAGAGTGCAAGGTAACTGGAATACATTTATAGATTATGTAAAAAAAGACATACTATATGAACATTTTTTCCATTCAAAAATTGAGGATTTTTCATGAGGATTTTTAAAATAAAATTTTTAAATACAAACTTTATTTTCAATTTTTGAAATTTGATAAACCATGACATAGTGAATAAAGCAAAATTATTAAAATCAGTACAAGGACATACAGAGTTAGCAACATTGGAGATAATCTACATTTACAGATATAGAGACAGATTAATGAACTTCAACACTTCCAGGGATGAAAACATAAACTTTAAGTTCATCACACCTTCATCAAAGTAGAACATACATCCCCAAAGTATAACGAATTATCTAGCAGTTGACGGTTAGTTCAGGATGCAGACAATGGTCTGTGAAAGGTGTATTAAATTTAAACAAGTAAATGAAGCTAATAAGAGTGAGTAGTTTGACTCAATCATAATTCTTCTGTTGATTCATTAAAAACATCATTGCCGAATATAATGATGAATGTTAATTGGAAGTCATATGATGTCGAGATCAAAATAGCAAACATCGTAATTGATTGTATCTATGAAGATTATGATGTAGAGCACAATGACTCTTCCATTAACTGCGTTCTACTCAGAGCTCCAACTTCCGTTTTAGTGTACAAACTTTTCGCTTGCACTTCATGGAATCCATTGAAGCAGTTTAATTTACTTCAGCTACTATCCACAAGTGCAATGACATGCAATTTCCACGTTATTACATCTGCTACTGTGAAGCCACACCATGTTCATATGATGCATATATGATGCTATCAAAAGACAATAAAATTTCACAAAATGACTGGTGTCTAAAACTGCAATTTTTTCCCCTTTCTTTTTTAATGAAAAGTGCCATTTTTTGGCATTGCCAGTTATTTGGGTTCCGGATAATAAGGGTTTCACTATTACCTGCTCATTTGTTTCCAGATTATGGAGTCTTTTTGGAATCTCTGGAAATAAATTGTAGTTCTGTCATATCTTATGAATGTTCTATATGATGTCCCTTCATATAAGCTATAGCTCTGCACCTCAATTCCCATTAAAGAATAATTTTGCATAGTACACAGTGTACACTGCTGGAGAGAATGGACCAGGATACAGGAGCATATATTATTTCTTTCAATAACTTTTTGGTGATGTAATCTGATGAATCTCCTTTACATTTTTTTGCACTTGGACTCCTGTAAATAGCACTGGTAAACAGGGGTCCACTAATATAGGAGGGTCTTCCAAAAATAAGTTTCCCTATAGCAGGAAAAATATTAAAATCAATTTTTTTTAAAATAAAGTCAAATATTCTACAATTCCTAAGCATTTATCCACAGAATCATTTTTCAAAGCATTTTCAAATAGCAGCAACAATTTTTCGATACCGTGCACAACCACATGTTCATTGTGATTTCCAATTCATTTTCAAATCACTGGTCTTTGAGGTAGTTCTTGAGTTCAGGGAAAAGATCAGGAGAATAAAGCATCCCATTTGAATTTCCTAAGCAAGTCCTGGGTTCTTTCAGATGGATGTGGACAGGCATTGCCATGCAGTAGCAGAAATTTGTGAGTCAAAAGTCAGGAGCATTTCCATTTCTTGTAGCATTAAGTTGCATTAGGACCTCACAGTATCTTTTAGCTTTCATTTTGTTTCTGTAACTCAAAAATGCACTAGCAAAATACCCTGACATTTCCAAAACCGTCACTGCAACTGGTCTCCTGCTGCATGTTTTACATCTTACCCAGAACCATGTATGCCAACTTCAAACTATCTGAATTCCCATTAAACCTGCTGCATAAACACAGGCTAAATCATAGTGGATATTTGACACAGCTTTTTGCTGTGAAAACGTATGACCACAAGTAATTCACAATGAAACACACTTTGCAGTGACATCTCCAGGAGGCCTGGTTAACTACTGCCAAAGAAATTTGTGTCATTTAATGAAACTGCTTTACTGCCAACACACACTAATAGAATTTACGTGAAAATTACATATGCGTTTGTAGTACAAGCAAAAGTTTTAAACTTACCTAAAATAACAGGAGAGTGAATATAAACATTATTAAGAGAAAAAGTGAATGCATTAAAAGCTATTACATTCATTGTGTATCTAACCAGCTTACTTTGAGTAGATAACAATATCATGTATTTGGTCACCAGATTTTATTCAGAGTCTTTGATAATATAGCGATACAGAGCTTATCTATTTTATCGCACCAATAATATTTTATCTTCAGCCAATAGCAGTCCAGGATTTAGCACACAAATCTACAGCCAGAATTGCCAAATTGAGGGGTTTCCATCTGAGTGTGATGGACTTTAGATATCATTCAGGAAAATTGCAATTTGCAGTCAGAGATATTTTCAAAAGCTTTTGAAAGCCAATGCCAAGATATTTTTTTTCATTTTGTCTTTCTGATTGTAACTGCACCAATATGGCAATGCTAAATAGAATGTCTATAAGAAAATTGACCCTCTATTATTTTAGGTAAGTTAACTAAGTTTAACATTTGTGCTTGTGCAGCATACTCATTGCTGTTTATCACCGATAAAAATATGGAAAGAATTTTGGATGACCTCACATATGGTCTTTGCTAAGCCTGTAAGAAGGAATCGAACAAAACTACACCCAATAAAAGCCTTTGGGAGAAATAAGGTGCACAGCTATAGCTAGCATGAAGGAACATCACATTCTAAATGAACACTTTCTTACTGTTGACAGAATTACCCAAAAACTATGCCATATCTTAAAATGCAATGAAAATCTGCTGGCATTTAATTGAAGGGATGCTTGTTAAAGATTATATAACATTTGACATTTATCAATACGTCACTGTGCCACAAGAACAGTGGAATTTTATATTTTTAAATTTTATTATCAAGTCGAGAGGCATCAGAGTTTAATTACATCCACTTTACTCCCAAGAACTGGTACCCTATGACTTGGTATATATTAAGAGGCTGTGGATAGTGTGTGGAAGGATTATGTTTCATTTTCTTATGAATTAATAAGTGCATAGTGTCAATGAGAAATACTATGAAAAATAGTGTTTTTCAAATTATGTTTTTGGGGGGGGGGGGGGGGAGGAACAGTTAAAACCTTCCAGTATTTCGCATATGCTTTATAAAGCATGTGTTGTAGTTTCAAAGTATCAATTTCAAATATCATCTTCTGCAACTCCCTTGTGTCTTCAGGTATTGCAGTGACTTCGTTCTATCCACATCTGTTACTCTTCTCTCTTTTCATACATCGTCACTTCCCCCACTGTTTTCACTCACTTATGTCTTCCCCCATAATATGAGATCATCCTTGACCAACTTTCCGTCATCTCACATTTTGAAAACTTGCTTTGCTTTTCTGTCCTCTTCCATTCTCCTGTGTGTCCATACCATTTCATTGGCCTTTCCTCAACCACAATACTTTTTTTCTATACAGCCTCTCATCTCATAAGCTTAATGTCAGTGGCTATTATACAACTCAAATATTTATTTTGTAATGCCAAACTCTCCATTTCATACAGCACTGATGCCCTGATGGTATATTTTCCTGCAGTTTAATTTTGGTATCTATATCAGTCTTACCTGATATAATATTATTAATTTAATGACAAGCAGAGACTGTTTTTCTAGTTCCATTCAGCACCTACTGATCTACTTATGAGGAACATGTCAATACACTCATATTGAAACACACTTAAACATGTTTCCTGTGTCATCTATGTGCTATAAGATGTCCATGTTCCAAAAATGAGTTCCTGCTATAAACTGAAAGTACACTAAAATTAGTTATCAAATTCTTGAAACATATAGGGAACATAACATGGTACTGTAGAGAAGAAACTGAACAACCTTGAGGGGCGACAGTCTTTTGTCTGCTTGTGCTTAACAGGTATTACTGCCACTCACATTATATACCCAGCCAGTATCAAAAGAGGCAACAAACTTTCATAACCATTACTCGATAGCCCAACAATAGCACTGATAAATTCTCCTGCAGCTGTACATTTATCTGCTGTTAATCCTAGACTGCTATTGACTGAAGCAAAATATTATTAGTACAGTAAGACAGAGAAACTCTACCGTTAAACAATTTATCTTAAAGCTCTGAGGAAAATGTGGCAACTATAGGCTGCCATTCAACATCACTCCATGTGGAGTATGTATGTCTGTTGTTAATCCTAGACTACCAGTAGAATAAAGAATTTCTATCACTTAATTATCAATGACTCGAAAAAATTTGGCAAATTGTTACCTACTCAAAGTAAGCCAGTTCGGTATACAATAAATGCAGCAATTATAAGAATGTGAAAAAGAATGTGAAAATGACGTGATCGTTTGTTATGCATAGTGCTGAAAGAACTTGTGCTATAATAATCACTGCATGAAAACTACTTTTATTTTGCTTTCGTCCCTGTAGGACACTAACAGGGACTGTTGATTGTCCCTGCACATCCGGAACACCTGGCTGCAATTAAGGGATGTCCAATTCATATTCCTCCACTGTGTAGACTCAATATTATCCAGTTTCAATCTCGGGTGCTTACAGTTGAAAACAGCAACTCATTTTTAGCACATAGATGATACAGGAAAATTGTTGAGGTAGTTTCTATATGAGTGTACTGACATGTTTCTTGTTAGTACTGCACTGAGACCTTTTCTCTGTATTCACTGCCATTCCTTTCCTGTTAAGTTCTTCTTTCCACCAATTTCAAACATATGACATAAACACTGGTTTACAAAAAAAGATGTTTTCCTTGCTTTTTTTTTATTTTTCCAACTTGATATATGTGATATAAATGCCCTGAATTCAAAAATGTTTTTAGTTTTACTCTATCAGTTTTTAAACAAAATCACATCTAATGCAATAATGTACTTATATTTTTGATGAAATATTAAGTTTTAAGATGAAATATTAAGTTTTAAGACATATTAAGTTTTAACACAAAACTTAAAATTAAGATAATTTTATGATTAGCTTTACTGTACAAGTTCCAATTAGCATTTCAAATTAAGATAAAACCGTTTTTGTAGATTTTCTTTTAACTTAAATATTAATATATTGATAAAAGAGAGCTATATGTCAATAATTATAAATTTCCAAGATTTTTTCACTATTAGGGAGGAGAAAACTTCATTTTTTTTTTTCTAGGTTCTAATGTGTTCTTCACTAGTCTCTTTTCAAACACCAACATCAGTCATTGTTGACACACCACAATAGCCTTGATAGCCATTGTTTTAATGTCTTTATGAAAAAGCTCACCCTGTTTTTTACTCATTGCACCAATATTCGCAGGGAAGTAATCAATAAGGCTGTTGAGAAAATGCACTTTAGCATTCATTCTGCATCCTAGATTTCTAAAATGTCGTAACATTTCCTCCACAATTTCTTTATAGTTCTCAGATTTCTTGTTGCCAAAAAAGATGTCCCATTTTTATATGCCAAACATACTGACTTTCCTAAATCTTGACATCAACTGAGGAAAGGTCTCATACTGCATAAGCTCACAAATCTGGGGTCCACTGAATATAACTGCTGCTATCTTAGCTTAAGTTTTCTGTGGGAACTTTGTAACAAGAAAGTTGAAACAATCACTATCCTTATTCAGAGTAGTAAGAAACTCCTTCATCCAGCCTAACTTAATATGGAGTGGTGAAAGAAGGGCGTTAGGAGAACAAACCAATGGTTCAGACTTTTTTTTTCTCCAGGAAATAAATTGCTCCTTACTGATCTAATGTTCTGATTTAACCCTACTGTTTCATTCACAAAGTGAACCATTTATTATCTTGTTTAAATCTCTCAGGATATTTATTTTAGGCATCTGCTCAATGAACAAACAATAAAAACTGTTATTTTCTATAATCCGATTTCTGAAAAACTGTAGCCCAATGGAACAAAACTAAGGTTGGTTTGAGAGATTCCATGTGGTAAGGAATCAGAAAGTACGAACAGTTTTCATTCAGCAAAAATTGTAGAGACAAGTATGATATTACAAGGTAAATCATTAAGTAAGTTACAAATGAATACAGAACTTAAATAAGAGTACTGATTTGAAAAACATTTATTCTACACTAATGTATTGAATATGTTGACACTAATTGCACTTACATGACATTAGGACATGATTTGAAAGCACTCGTTTCCTTCATCAGCTGTTGACCATACTCAAATTGATGGCTGAATCCCAAGATGCTTCTGTGGCAGTCTCTGCTGGTTTTAATAGGAACTTGCCAAATTGATGGAAAATGAAAATTTATTAAGTTTGTCTTATTTTTTGAGATCAAAATCTTTTTCCCAGTGGATAGCTCTATTGGGCTGTGAAGTTCTTTTAGCAGGTTAGCCTCTGGGTTAATTTCGTGATTTTTGGTCCAAAAGTGAACTGCTATTGCTGATTTATCAACCTGCTTAAAATGAATATTCCTAAAGTGTTCTTTTCTCTGAATTTCCAAATTTCTCTTTTGTTTCCCCCGTGTATCTCTGATCACAATCTGCACATTTGATTTCATAAATTTCTGTTTTCTGTTATCAAAACAAATTTAAGAGGGTATTCAAAGAACATGGCATAATGTTAGCTCCAGAGAAAAAATATAATACCAAAAATTTATTAGACAGCACAGTGAAAGACACCACGCAATCAGAGATACACTGGAAAAAAAAAAAAAAGAAATTTAGAGAAAAGAACACTTTAGGAATATTCGTTTTAATAGCACCTCCCTTTTGAACCAAAAATCATGAAATTAAACTGGAGGCTAAGCTGCTGAAAGAACTCCAAAGCCCAATGGAGCTATTCACTTCGGAAAAGCGGAAAAGATTTTCATTTTAAAAAATAAGAAAAACTTAATGAATTTTGATTTTACATCCATGGACAAACTCAGCAAGTTCCTACCAGAACCATCAGAGACCACCATAGAAGCAACTTGGAATCCAGTGAGTAGTCAGCAAAACAGCTGATATTGGAAGTGCTTCTGAAACATATATTGGTGTTATGTAAGTATGTGCAGTTAGTGAAACATGAATACATTAGTGTAGGATATATTGCCATTCCATTATCTACAGCTTTGTAAGTATAATTTATTTATTTAACATTTTTATTTTTCAACATAAACTCCCTGTACATTGAGGTACTTGTCCCATCATTTCACAAGCCCCTAAAATCCAGCAGCATAAAATTTTTTGGGCTGCTGTCGGAACCAGGTGATGACTTCCTTTTCTACAGCTTCATCTTTGAGAAAATGTCATCCAAAAGATGTTCAAGAGGGCTAAACAAGTGGAAGTTGCTTGGAGCAAGGTTGGGGCTATACAGAGTAACATGCATGTCAGAAAGAGCAACAGGCCTTTGGTGAGGAGTCCTGGTCACTTCCATTGGATGGTCTTAGGAAATTTCCTGAGGATGTTACATAACAGCCGGCCTTTATGATATGTCCTTGGGGCTGGAATAGGGTGAGCAGAATGCCTTCATAATCTGCGAAGACTGTGTCCATCACTTTTCCAGTAGATGGTATCCATTTAAACTTTTTTTTTTGCAGGAGACACAAGATATTTCCACTGCATTGATGCACACTTTGTCTTGGGCTGGTAATGGTCAGCCCAAGACTCATCACTGTGACAATTCTGAGTATCATATTGTGTCCTTCATCATTGTAGTGAATGAGATGTAATTCTTTGCATTTTGTGTTGCAGGGTCAGCATGTTTTGCACTCATCTCTGCACAGACTTTTGAAAACCTACTGTCATGCATTATAAATGGGTCATGCTATGTATACAACCAATAACAGCAACTAGTGTCTATAGTTACCCTTCCTTCTGCCTACTCAGATTAAGTCTTCAATTTGTTGCATATTCACCACTGTGGTAATCTCTGTTGGCTGGCAGATGAAGTGTCCAACTTCATTACATGCCCATCCTTCAGAAAACTTCTGCACCCAATTGTAAACAGTTTGATGTAACAGGCACTTCTCACTGCAGATGGGTAGCATTTCTTTATGAAAATTCTTTGATTCCATACCTTTTGCCCACAAAAATCGCAGAACAGAGCACTGCTCAAGGGTTGTATACTCACTCATAGGCACCACTATTTTGCAACTGATGTATATCTATTGTATAAACATTCATTGTCTCGTGTCAAATATCACAAATTCCCACTGGACAGTAAGTCCTGGTGGTGTAGTGGTTGCCATACTTGCCTCCTACACCCAAAATGCGGGTTCGTACCTGGCCAGGATCGATGGATTTTTTCCGGGCGTAAAAATTCTAAGTATGGCTTCCTTCGGAAGGGAAGTAAAGCCATGGGTCCCGTGTCGTACATTTACGGCAATCAAATCCCACTGGATTACTGCTGTCACTAGTGGCAATAGTCCCAGATGCCTCATTCAAACATGTAGTACTCCACATCAATTTATAATTTATTTAAAGACTTAATCCCTGCAAATTTCCTGATAGTGTTAAGAGGATTAAACAGTATAGAAAACAACATATACATATGTATGTATGTGTGTGTGTGTCTGTGTGTATATATATCGACAGTTCAGAATAATACTATTGCAAAATATTCAAATTAAATTAATTAAATTAAGGCAAATTATGGTGATGCATCACAAAAAGTTGGCCTATTTTATATTTACAACATTTGGCATCCACATTCCTCAGTAAAAGCAGTGCATATTATTTTATTGTGCGAGGGTAATGTGCAGTTGGAGGAGAGGAAGGCATCATACTTTTATTTTTCACAAAAGTAGCAGTTATGACAGTATTGCTCTGAACCCCCGATCATTTTGTAATTTTTTCACTCATTTCATTAAATCCATTTTTGCTAAGAACTATAGGATTAAAGCAAATAAAAGCAATCAGGTAATTGCAAAATAGCACAAAATGTCTATAGTGAAATCTTCCTGCAGAACATATGGTTAGAAGAATTATAAAGGATGAAGGTATTATCCTTCTAACCTACTGAATCTCTAATACTACTTTAGCACAATTATTCCTACATGCACAATAAATGTGCTTTCAACTGTGCTGCACTACTACAAGGTGGGAAACATAAAGCAAAAAATGTGATAAATATTATAAAAATTAAATCTGGCATTTGAAAATCATTTATGCATTAGTATACAATATACACTGCTGGGCAAAAAAACATAACACTTACAGTTTCTTAAAATAAGTGAGCTTAATGAATTAAAACAGAATTTTGCTTGCAATATATTGAAACATAGTTTCAATTCAGTACTCACTGCAATTTTTTATTTGGAGAAATGCACAATTTTTTGTATACTACTTTACTTTAGAATAAGAAGTACAATATTGACACAAGTAGTGAGGTCATTAAGGCATAGACTCTCAGGTAGGAGGACTGGGGTTTGATTTCAGTCAGGACTGTCCTTCTTGACTGAGATGTTTTCTTCAGTATTCATAAATGGTAAATGCTCATGATGTATCCTAAAATTAGGTCTGGAATACTTCATTAAAATAAAGTCCACTGCCTGTGATACTGAGTATTACAATTCAAGGTAAATTCTACTATAAGACACTAATCTTAATGCTCAATGCACAACCAAAAAGTCACACAGTAATGTTATTAACAGAAGAACCCTATTTATCCAAAATAAAGAGGACAAGCAATTTCAGATAAGCTTTTCCAAACAATACAAGGGCTAATCAATATAGACTGAGAATAACATTTTTACTTACTAAGTATACTAGGCAGGGTCAAGATTGGTGGTCTTTTTGGAAATAATCCCCATTGAGTTGTATGCACTTGGTCAACATGACTGCCAGTCCTGGCTGACATACTGGAAACCCTTTTTTTATACTATCTTCAGAAGGCTGTCTGCTTATTAAGACAGCCCTTGATGAACCAAAATGCTGACCGGCTGCTCATTTTTCAGATGAGGGAATAGAAAAAATAACATGGAGTAGGTCTTGGCCGTATGGAGGATGGGGCATGCTTTCAATATTTTTTCTACTGAATGCTGAGCAACAACATTGCAAATGAAGTGTGCATGTGACAACCAAACGATGCAGCTAGGATATGTTTGGCCAGGATGCTCATTAACTGTTGTTTGCACAGAGCTTCATGTTGATAAACCATTACATGACAATCAAAGATTGAAATCACCATAATCCTTGCTGACCAAATAACTTTGGCCTTGTAAACTTAATAGAAGTTAGAAACAGTGAAGTGATCGATTATACAGATAAAGAAGTCGGTATTAGGTGACTCTGTGCTTCACTAACTGATTAATTTATCAGAATATATTTCAAGAGGTTTCGTTCTCATCTTCAGCTGGGGACTGACCAATGCTGGCAGGTGAAGATGTGACCTCTGGTGGATGATGGTTCTTGTGGAATTCAAACTATAAACCTCCTGTACACAAGTCCCTGCCACCCATGTCAGTATTAAATGTTTACTAAATATTAACACCAGATTGGATGAATAACTACAGTTTGCATCAAAGAAAGCTAGGAAAGTTCATTGTTGCAGCTGGGCACTTTCTAGAAATCACAAAAACAATACTTCACATGAACAGAAGCTGAGCATTATGCAGCAGAATGAGTGGTAATGCACTTATAGAACTGATTTCAGTCAGTGCAATGGTGAAAAGTGTGTTGTAGAATATTTTGAATACATGCAACAAATATGAAGTAATATTCATTATGAGAAAATGGAAAGTTTTAAATTGGCTATGCAAAGAAAATATAACTATTGCACCTAGGTTTGTAGCATAATTAGATTTTTTATGCTTTTAAAATAATTTGCCTCAAACTTTTTGCCTGTTTATGTTATTTTTAGTAGTAGCATAGACATTTATTTTCTTCCAAAACAGAATAGAATAAATTTTACAAAATTTATTGGAATGGTTACTCATTAAAAGCAATTATTATTATTATTATTATTATTATTATTATTGTTGTTGTTGTTGTTGTTGTTGTTTACTTCTACTCTTTAATTAATATGTAGAAAAAATATTTGCAATTTTACTGAACAAAAGAAAACCAAAAGTTATTAGCACTTCTCTATAATGGCCAGATTCAGATACCAAATACTAAAAAAAAAAAAAAAAAAAATCCAGTGCTCTTAAAGGTGCTAACTAATGTAATAAATTAATAAACATGTAAATAGTTGTTTGCATACAAAGGAGTCTGCCCTGTAACTCAAGTTTCTATGTTGCATAAAACAAAATTGTAGGCCTGTTTCGCACACATTGAGCTAAATGCATAAGTAATACCAAATGAAAATTTCTACTAGGGATGGCAAATTTTGTGGACTTGAAAGGAATAGGATGTTACTGTGAAACTATTTTAAAATGATTCAGTAACTTTTCTAGCTAAGAAAAATATATTCTTAGGTAGACACCATATCTAGATCCAAATTACATTTTATGTTTAGTTTTTATTTTGAATATTAATTCAATTTGGAATTGACACAGTGAAGCACATTAATAATCTCTTTTGAGCCAATATATTTAGAACACTCTAGTTAAATCATAAAGAGTGTTCCAAATATATTGACTCAGAAGAGAATAGTTTTTATTTGTTTTATAAAAATGTTTTGACATGGTGTAGCTTTTAAATTAGGAAATTACTTTAGATTAGGCTTTCTTCCTTCATAAGACACTTGAAAGTTTTATGTTAATGATTATTACAGAATTCTAATGCATGTAGGGTTAACTCATACTCACGTACTTCATATGATACCATCTTCTTTCCCTTTCATTATGGTAGAAAATGTTTACACTAAATTCTATTTGCCGAATATGGTAAAATGTATTCTCATAATGATGAGCCCATGATAAAGGAAAAGAAAACAACATCCAAGAAGAAGAGACAGAGAAAAAGATGTTTAAACTTTTTTATTCTGCTTAGTAAGTTCTATTGCCAGCTTTATTTCTGACAAGAGTTCCCTTTTGCCTGTTAATGGAACTCAAAACCATAATATGATATTTAATGTATAAACACTTCCTCTCATATACTGATTTCAGAATCAAAATATCTAACCACATTAAAGCCCAGCATGCATTTTGAAAGTGTTCTAGACAGATACTGATTAAAAAAACCAAGTATACAAATAATTTTTTACAAAATACTAATTAAATATGATTTTTTAAAATGTTTCACAGCACAGAACTCATTAAATTTTCCTTTTAAGTCCACAAAATATAAGAAGAAAAGGTTTCAAGCTTAAAGACAGAATCAAGAGAGATTATTCAAGTATTAAACCTCCCATTGATGGATAAAACTTACCACAATGGGCTCAACACTTTGGGCACCGCTCTGAGCAAGCAAGTTATAAAAAGAATAGATATTGATAGTTATAAAAGCCTTTGAAAGCTAAGTATGTTATAATGAAAAAATGTTCTAATCTAAATATACTGATATTTACAATCATAGCTACAAAAATACAATTATTTACACTGACAACAATAGCTCTGTTTGTATTAACAATGACAGATTGAAAAAAGTGTGTAAATTACAGTTATGTAAAATGTAGCTGTCTGTAAAGTGAGAGAGAGGTCAATATATTTCACTAGCTGGCAGAAGAAGATAGTTCACAAAGAAGTATCTTTAAGTCTACTACTAATCACTTGTGGAATTCTACATTTAGCAGCAATTAATTTTTAAAGGTTGATGGTAGGAAAGAACAATAAAGCAAACTAGCATTAGGGAAAATTAAAATTTTTTTATATAATGTTTTCTAAATAGTGAACAGAATAAAATTAATTATTGACGGTGCAAATTATATATGAATATTTGGCACCTAACATAGGCCTTTGAGTAAAAGAATAAATTCTAGGGAAAATGTTTCACCCATGAAAATGCCACAGCAGTAAACAGCGAATGCAGCTTCAATAAAACTACCCTCTCCATGATATGCCATCTGATTGCAAGCAACTTCAGAGATATTTCTTTACAGGGTATTAACACCAAAATGTCATATATAAGCAATTTGAGATAAGTAATGTATGGTCCACAACTAAACATAATGTAGTTATAGGTTTTTAACATTTTTTATCAGATGCTGATGAGTTCGTGTTAAAGCCAAGTCAGGTGAAAAATTGGTGTAGTACATCTTTAAAACTGCTTGGGAGCATAGAAATATAAATTTTTTGCAGTTCATTATCAGTATTTTCAACATTCAGTGCCATAAAAATCCCTCAAATCTCGAACTAATCATTTAACAGTACAACACTGAACATCTACTAACTGTCTTCTTGCATTATGTACCTACTCTAGAGGGAGCTCTTTAACTGCTTGTGTCATGTAATGCATAATGCAAAAGCTGATGTACTGCAGGCAGTGAGTTGAATTCTTGTCATGCCACTGAATTTTTTTTTTTTAATATGAAGTGCTGTGATACACATACTAAAGAATTATGAATGAAATTAACTTAATGCTTTCAAGTTTATTTTCTTTCTCAACAATGAATGTATTACCAGCATGCAGTGGCTAATTAGCTTTTTACTAACATGATGCCTAAAGCTTAATTTATGTAACACATACTTAACTGTCCTGAATTATGCTATATAAGGAACTCTTTAACTATTTGTGAGGCATAATGCATTAGGCAAAAGCTAATGTTCAGCATGCTACATGTTCAATTCTTGCCATGCCATTAATTTTTTATTTAATATGAAGTGCTGAGATATGCATACTAAAAATTATGAATGAAACTTAGGTAATCTTTGAATATACGACACCCAATCATTAAGATTGCCTTTAATCCTACCATTTTTAAGCAAGGGTTGTAATTATATGAATTGATATGTTAAAATATTATAAATTGAAACATCATCTTTAAACATAGACTAAAAGCAGTATTATTAGGTCTTAGTAAGAAAATGGGGGGGAGACGTGATGAATGAGACTCAAACTCAAAATCAAATGACTACCTCTTACTTGAAAGCTAATGTCATAACCGTACTCTCTTCATTATCATGTATTATGCTTTTGAGGGGCATCTTCATTAGCCATAGCTTCCAAATGTGAATGATAAGCCATACATTTTGTATCTCAAATTGCTCATATATATATATATATGATATCCATAAACTCCGAAATTATTTCAGTATAGTTCATTACTAGTTTGATATATAAATTAATCCCTATATAGTTGGAGATTATAAGCCTTTG
Organism: Metallyticus violacea; assembly: GCA_030762175.1. Classification (NCBI taxonomy): domain Eukaryota; kingdom Metazoa; phylum Arthropoda; class Insecta; order Mantodea; family Metallyticidae; genus Metallyticus; species Metallyticus violacea. The sequence continues at coordinate 10,482,966 of CM060832.1, read as the reverse complement.
TGAAAACTACATCTAGCATTACAAGTATTTATTCTTGTATTTAGTTATTCTTAAGAAATAAATCTCTTATAGTGGAGAAAACCTCTGGGAATCAGATGAGAGAGTTTGGTGGATCCATACTTGGGAGGACATGGTAGCTCAGTTGGTTAGAGCACTGACACAGAAGGTAAAAAATCTGTGGTTCAAATCCTAGCCATAACCCAAATTTTCAAAGTATGATTCTTTCTTTTCAACTACAGAGATAAATATTACATTTGCTATGAACTACATAAAATTTATAACCATAATATTAATTATTCATTACTATATAAATGCCACACGAATGGCCAAGGTTGTTAAGGCAAGGTTGTGAGCACAAGGTCTGGGTTTCCCAGCAGGACTATCCACTCTGGCTAAAGTTTTTTTTACTCAGTCCCCATAAATGGCAAAATGCTGGAGAGATACCCTAAAATTAAGCCTGGAATACTTCCTTCTTTTTTACAAAAAATCCTTTATCAGTTTATCATTTCATCTCATGTATCATCAGGTCCACCATCTGTGATGCCTCAGTAGTTAAAACAAGCATATATATACATAAGGTGTTAATGAAATACACTGAAACAATTTCAGAGAGTGTAGAGATGTTGAATATAAGCAATTTGGGATAGTAAACATGTTGCCTATTTGTTCAAACTTTGAGGCTATGGCTATAAGTTTCTAAAGTACCAATACACCACTGACTACTGAAGATGCTCTTCAAAAGTATAACACACAATAACAAATGAAGGTTTCTAAACATATCACTCTGGTGTCAAAGTTATGACATTAGCTTTGTATTAAGAGATGGTCATTTGTTTTCAAGTTCAACTCTCAGCTCATCACCATTTTTTATTTTGTTTGTTTTCTGACTGGCCTAATAAAGCAGCTTTTAGCTTACATTTTAAGTTGATGTTTCAATTTATACGCTTAAATCTTAACATACAATTCATATAATTACTAACTTTGTAATTGTTACTATACTTACCAATCAGAATCATCCTGAGTTGTGTAAATTAAGTTTTAGGCATCATATTAATAGTAAGCTTATTAGCCATTGTATATTGGTAATACATTTATTGTTGAGGAAGAGAATAAAACTTTAAAGCATTAAGTAAATTTCATTCATAGATCTTTAGTATGCATATTGCAACATTTCATATTTAATAAAAAAGAATTGAACCTGTGGTTTGCTGAACATCACTTTTTGTGTCATGCATTAAGCCACACAAGCAAAGAGCTCCTTCTAGAGTAGGCACATAATGCAAGGAAGCAGTTAATAGATGGTCAGTATCATATTGTCATGATTAGTTTGAGATTTGAGGGATTTTTATGACATTAAATCTTGAAAACGCTGATAACCAGGTGAGGAAAATCAATATTCCCATGCTTGCAAGGCAGTTTTAAAGATGTAAACTAATTTTTCACCTGGCTTTGCTTAAATACCAACTTATTAGCATCTGATTCCAAAATTTTTAACACCATATAACTGCATGGATCATATATTGCCTATCTGAAATTGCTTATATAGGTATACGACAACTCTACATACTCTGAAAATATTTCGGTGTACTTCATTAACACACTGTGTATGTATATATAAACCAGAGAGAGAGAGTAGTGTTTGGAAATAATCATAAGAAAATTAAAATTCCAATTATATATGAATTTTGGAGATACAAGAGTCTCAATAACTTGATGTTCCATGTAATCCAAACCCAAGGAAAAGAAGCCCAAATGCTAAGAAATGATATCCTGTTTCAGTGTGCCTTACAATGGTGGATAGTTTGTAATTTAAATTGCATTTCATTTTTCCTTACTGCCATAGAATTATTCAATTGAGTTCTGTTTATATTGAAGGATGATTACTAAACAGTTTGCTCTTATACAATAACAAAGATCACAGGCCATCTGACAACTTAGAAGCTAAAATTATATAAGAAGAAGAAGAAAAAGAAGAAGAAGAAGAAGAAGGAGGAGGAGGAGGAGGAGGAGGAGGAGGAGGAGGAGGAGGAGGAGGAGGAGGAGGAGGAGGAGGAGGAGGAAAAAAAAGGATTGCTGTAGAATTGGCATGGGTGAAGTTACAATAGGAGACTGGCATCAAAATAGAACAGTTCCACTCATGAAATGGCACATAAGACATAACCATATTCAGAAACAAAAAACATTTATAATTTTTTTTTAAAAATGCTATTATGTATGTAAAAAAAATTAAAATAATTGAGAAACTGCCAGAAACAATGACTGATTCGGAAAACATCAAAAGCATTTGCTGCATTAAAGCGATTTTTCAAGTAACTGTCAGGTAGAGATGAAGGAGGTATTTCATGGAAAATTTCATTACTATGTAAAGCTAACCTTGGGCTCAACACAGTTGCTTAGCCTGCACTCTTCTGGGATTTTGTAGAACCTGAAGTCATTCTATATACATTTGGATGATATCATTTTACTTTAGAATAAATGTCACTATGGCCTATTATTTTTTAAAACCCATTATCTTTAACTCCCTCATTCAGATTTTTGTTTAAGGGGAACCGCAGATTGTATGATAGGTTGATAAACGTTTGTTTATAGCTGTTTTCCCTCTATTTCTTAGTAATTGTGACTGTAGTGGAATGGTCCTTATCTTACTAGATTACACAGAAAGTGATGTTAAAAATTCATTTCAAGAATAACTAATGTGCATATAGAAAAGGACAGGAGGATTCGCCTTATATACAAACAGATTTAAGGGCAAGTAATGAAAAGTGAACAATATTGCACATCATTAATTTAATTATAGCATATAGGCACTGGCTACATTGGGGGGGGGGGGGTGTCAGGGCAGAGGGAGAAAAATTTTCTGTCTATTACAAAAGGATGTATTTTTTATACTTTCAGCTAGAAAAAAAGCATTACATTAAGTGATAATTTCCTATTATAGTTTTACAGTGTTATTATGATAGATGACAATATCAAAGAAGACATTGCACATTTTACATGTGGCAGTTCTGTTATAATACAAGCTGCAGAAAGCTGAGTATGCTGTCAAAAATGTCTGGCACATGTTCCATTTTTTATGCCTGTGGCTACAGGCATAGGAAATAACTCATCTGGAAATGCAGATATGTAAATATAGTATGATCCGTTTGGTAAAGATAAAATGAAAATAATATAAAACATTTACTATTCAGCTTTATATTTTCAAACTTTGAATATACAACATTCAAAGATGGGAGATCTCAGAATGCTACATGGCCCCCATTGCACACTCTGCACAACTCATAATGGTGATGCAATTCAACCCATGCAAGTCGGTTCTGGTGGTGTAGTGGTAAGGCAAGGTATTTGCCTTCTAAACCCAAGGTCACGTGAAAAGATATCCACACACATAATTATATAAAAAATAACAGCCACAATCCAAAACAACATAAATTAGTCATAATCAACAGCCTCACATTCAGATTAATAAACCTACCAATAAGCAAGATAGAATACAAATTAAAGTACCAAAAAATCATAGATATTGCACAGAAAAATAGCTACACAATAGGCCTTGTCTAAAAGAAAATAGATAAGTTCAGAAAGAAAAAACAAACAAAGGACATCACCACACTAAAAGACTACAAAGGAGATCATATATATAAAAAATTCACATTCCACCCATGGGCACACCAAAAATTCCAGAAGATTTTTAAAGAAGCAAACATCATTTTGGCCCCATTAAATAAATTTAGTTTAAAAAAACACTTAAACACCAACACAAAAGACCAAATTCCACCAGGAAAGCAATTGGGCATTTACAAAATCGGTTGCAAAGACTGTGACATGAAATACATAGGCAAAACAAAAAGAAATATTACCATACATTTTTAAGGAACAAATGAGAAATGCAAAATATAAACACACAGAAAAATCAGCAGTAGCAGACCATTTTTGGCAAAATAACCACGAATTCCAAAAGGAACAAAAACCACTAAAAGCTCTTCAAAAACCCATAGATTTAACAGTATGGGAAAATATACTTATAAACAAAAACAAAGAATTTTTGGTTAACTTTGATCTCCCAAACAAGTTACCTCATCAATTAATTCATTAAAGCCACAGAGCAACATCTTAATACCACACTGGGAAGCAGCCAGTGGAACCAAGTTGAAGATGGAGGCAAACGCCTTTGAAACATGTCCAAGTAAGTGGAACAAAATTAGTAAAATTTGAGTGATTTCGTAAGAATAATTTGTCATATTATACTATATTTCATTGTGAAAATCCCAGATACAAAAAACTACTTACAAATTAATGAATTTGGGCACTTGAGGGATGAAAACAAACTTCAAGTTCATCACATCTCCACCAAAGCAGAATATACATCCACAAAGCACAATGAATTATCAAGGAATTGACAGTTAGCTGATGATGCAGATAAAGGCTTGTGAAACATGTACTAATTTTAAACAAGTACATGGAGCCAATAAGAGTGTGCAATTCGACTCAATCATACAATGATATTAATACTGTTGTCTCTAAACATTCTGTCTATCGATCATGGAGAGAAATTGAATACACATTAACCTCATATACCATGTGAGAGACTTTACAAATAATGCACATAAGATCTAAATTCTGTGAACAGGAGACTCACTATGCAGTTTGTAATATAACGGAACTGACATATGTAAAACGTGTTATGCCTTCTTAGATCTTGTTGCCTAATCTCTGTCAACAGCAGAACTCACTGGTACTTCTATGTGAACAATCTTCTTCCGGCAATTGACATGCTCTGCCACAGATATCTATTGCTATATGTGTGTGTTTCAGAAGCACCAAAAAAAAAAAAAGTGTGCATTAATATGAATAGTTTTGTTGTTCTCTCAGTTACAGCTGTTCCAGTGCTAAATCATTAATATAATTAGATACTATGCAGGAATTATATGCATATAACTGCAAGTGCTTATGACTTTTTAACTTTACAGGCAAGGGCACAAAAATGTAACTCAAACTGCAAACTCATGTCAAATTTTTACAATGATAGTAGTTTGAATCTCCAAAATGAAACAGCAATTATGCAAAGCATGTTAGTAATAATTTATTAGCTATAAAACAATTATATACCCACCAGTGGCTCATTGCTCTTTACAAGCTGAACAATCTTAATGGTTTCCTCATCTTCATCAACTTCCAAAGGGATCTCAGGCAGTTGTGGGAAATAATCCTTTTGTGCAACAGCATCATGGGCGCAAAGCAAACCCTGCATAAAAATTCAAAGGGAATTACATGCAATGGAAAATGGAAAATATATATAATATAAAAGAAAAATAAAGTAACACTATTAACAAGTAACAAATTAACAGTAATGGTTAAAGCAGAAAAGGATAAAACACTAAGATGAAGTCACACTTGTAATCCCTATATTTCAAACTACTAGAGTTCTTCTATGGCAAGAAGACATATATAATATAAAAGAAAAAAAAAAAAAATAAATAAATAAAAAAAAAAAATAAAAAAAAAAAAATAAAGTAACACTATTAACAATGTAACAAATTAACAGTAATTATAACAGCAGAAATGGATAAAACACTAAGAAAAAGTCACACCTGAGATCGCTATATTTCGGACTCATGGAGTCCTTCCTTCTATGGCAAGAAGACAAGTGACCAAGTGACCATTGTTTTTCTGCATATATATGCAGAAAAACAATGCAGAAAATTGTACAGTAGAAAGGCAATGCCAAACTACTAAGAATTTTGAGGATAGGAACAAGGGGTTGCAATTTTTTTTTTTACTATGCTACATGCATCAACATTAAATTATTGATGTTAGAGTCTCAGATTGTGAAACCTGTTTATGGCATGTCAGGTGTAAATAAAATTCACTCTAGAATAGTACTGGTCACTGTTGCTAGATTTGTCTGATGTTCATTGCAGCATTTTTGTTTTGAGGCCTACTGGATGGTACAGTAATACCAAATGTTTGCCTTGAAATTAGGCATAACTTATGGTTCCAACATGATGGAGCACCTGCATCCTTTTCATTTGCAGCCCTAAATCACCTAAACAAAGCATTTGGTGACAGGTGAATTGGGCGCAACGTGGAGGTCTCCACAATATATCAATTAAATATATCATGTAATATTTGGTTTCTCATTGTATATCAGTGTCGATTAGTCGAGACAGTATGTATACACTTGTTGTGTGAGTTACATTTCATTTTGATTGGCAAATGAAGATTTTTCATAACGTCAGTTATGATCATGCAATGCTCGTTATACTCCACTTGCAATCTCAAGGGCCTAATCCCAAAATGCTTAGTTTAGTACTGCCTCTATACTATACAATTTTCTGCACATTGTTTTTTCACACCCTGTATATATGGGCTGCTCAATATGGAGTGATCATAATTTTTTACAGATAATTTCTTGCATTAAAATTTAATACTATTTTTTTTAGCTTAAAGCATAATGTACACATAGTACTAGTTTCATTGCTGTCACTTCCGGCTCGCAAATGTGAGAGCTGTGCAAAATAAGATATGTTCAGTTCTACATACAGCAAAATGGAGTTGACATGTGACAAACAATATGCTGCTCAGAAATTCTGCTTTCGGCTCAACATATCTTCATCTGAGACCTTTGTAATGTTACAGAGATCTATGAAGAGTTTGTACTTCCCTATAGCACAGCTCAAAGATGGTTTAAAATGTTTAAAGAGGGGAAGCAATCAATTTCAAAGGAAGGTGGACCCAGCACTCCAATTTATGCTAAGAGCACTCTCAGAAACTCTTCAGTGGGTGCCACCCACATGTCGATAACTGAAAAGTTGCACTTGAGATATAGTGCATGGTGGGTACCAAGACTGCTGTGTGCAGGTTTGCATTCAGTTGAAGATGATGTTACAGCAGAAAGATGTACAGCTTCTTTCCAATGTAATCACTGCTGAAGAAACTTGGCTACATAATTTTGATCCTGAGAGCAAACAGCAAAGCTCTCATTGAAGAAGAAGAGGAGGAGGAGGAGGAGGAGGAGGAGGAGGAGGAGGAGGAGGAGGAGGAGGAGGAGGAGTGGTTGATTCTACTCAAAAAGTTATGGTCATTTCATTTTTAGATATTCAAGAAATGGCTTACTGCATATCCCACCTATACACAATACTGTACTGGGAAATACTAAAGAGATGTCCTGAAAACTGCAAGCCATATCACACACTTACAAAAGGCCATATTTCCATGCAAGAAGCTGGATGCTACACCATGATAATGCACAGTCAGACATTGCAAATGTTGCTAAATATCTCACAAAAATCAATGTGAAGTGTGTCTCTCCCTTCCTTTAGCCCAGATTAAGCCTCAGGCCGCTTTTTCCTTCTCCCAAAATTGAAGAAACACTTCGTGGGGGGCATTTTCCATAATCAGAAGCATTAGTGAAGACTGCAGAGGTGATTCTGAAGAACCTACCAATAAATGGTTTCCCGCGTATCTTTGAAAGACTGGTAGAAATGGTGGCAGAGGTGCATTGCATCCAACCAGAAATCTTTGAGAAAGATCATAAAAATTGTAAAGATCATGTAAATAAAGGTATGCTGTAAAAAATTATGATCATTCTTTATTGAACAGAAATGTTAAAATCTCATAGGTACAAGTTACAAAAAGGAAGATATTTCATGATTTTTTTTTTAAAAAATTGCATTTTAACTGTGATTGACATGGTGATTTTCCTCCATCAAATGACTCAGTTTGAGAATTGTTCTCTTTTTCACAGCTTCCCAACTAACGAGAATGAGGGTCATTCCTCAAATGATTGAATCTATATTGCTACAGTAGTATGAACACCTTTCATCATCATCATCATCATCATAAACTGCTACCAAGTTTTTAAGAATATTTCTCATTCTTTAACCAATTTGAAACACAACTAAACTCAATATGTTCTACTATGAACATTTTTTTAAAAATTTATTGTTTTCTAACAATGTATAGGCTGGTTGCAAAATTTTCTGAATACCTATCATACAGTGAAGTCTTGACTATAATGTGGTACATATGAAATGATGAAAACTAACTACTTTGCCCCCATTTTTAATGCAATGTCTTAATTACAATATTTGAAATTCATGAAATTCTCTTTTACACATTCTAGTAATTTAATTTTCTTAATCTTTTATAATGGTATGTGGTGAATAAGGATTGAAACAAACAAACATGCTGGTTTAAATGGAAGAAAATCATACTCAAATGTGATTCTTGTCCTTATATTTACTGTTTGAGAACAGGTTTCTTTGCTCTTTTCCTTTTCCCCCCCTTCTAACTGGACTGTACATTCTGAAAAGCTAGTAACCGCATTTATATGTGCGATATGTTGATTCTTTCTTCACTATGCAAAGTTATCTTAATCAAAGCCTCTACAAGACTAAGTGATCATGATCAACAAAAGTGTAAAATTAGGCTAAAACTATGAAAGAACAGCTTAATTTTACATTACCTGAATATGTGGTTTTTGAAGTAAAAAGAAAAGGTCCTTAAATTCTTCTCTCATGCCAATTCTTGGTCCAATCAAGTCCAATACTTCTATTGCTATTTGCATTGAATTTGAGAGCATTGGATGAAATTTTTCATCCTTTCCATTGCTGATAATCTTATTATGGACCTTAACCAAGGCATGCAGTTCCTTTGACTGCAGTAAGTCACTTAAGAAACCAAAGTCCTCCTCTGAGCTTGGAAGAGCTTGCCTTGACTCCTCTAACGATACTAAGAGACGAGACAGTGCTAAAAAACAAACAAATGAAACATTAATTAGCTCACATGTGTACCAAGACTGCAGCAAATTTCAAATGCAATTTTATGTTTTAAAAAATGTTGGTTTCAGATGACTGATTTAAATTTTTTTAATGATAGCACTAGATGCAATGGTTAGACCATCCAGCTTCTACTAATACCAGTAACATAAATGGCAGACAAAACCATATTTATAGTATAAATTTTCTGAATGCACTAGTAAGTTAGAATACAAAATTTAATGCTGAATCAAATTCCCCTGAATAATTCTGACCAAATTACCCTAAAAGTTCTAAGTTCTGCCTTTTCACTACCGGAAAATGTTTAAAAACATTGTACAGTGTTCCACCAAATAACAATAATTATACTAAAATAAAATAAGCAAGAAATTGCTAATTCCTAATTGCTAATTCTAGTTTTTAAATTAACTACTCAATAAATGATGGAATATTTTCAGACTTGCTTAAAATAAGTATAGTTAGCCCAAACTTCAAAAAAGGTTATGAACTAGACCTGGCAAATTATATGCCTATTATATTTATCTCAATATTTGAAAAACTTAATGAAAAAGTGCTTTTAACTAGAATATATAATTTTTTTAAACAGTAATAAGATTTTAATATGTTGGGAACATGGTTTTAGGAAAAGATATTGCACTTCCACCGTAATAAGTGAACTTATTAAGTTTTAGATAAAACGGACCAAAGTAAAAACATAGTAAAGGTCTATTTCTATACCTAATTAAAATATTTTACTTATTTGTTAAATTGAAATATTATGGTTTACGAGGTAAAGTAAACCAAATTCTTCAGCCATATCTAAGAAACTGTTTACAGTGCTGTGAAAAGTATTGTGAATCTGGTAACTATATAACAATACTCTGATTATAAAGAAATATATAAGGGTGTTCCTCAAGGATCAGTCTTAGGACCACTGCTAGTTTATAACTTTACAGAAAGAAATGAATAAAAAGTAATATCTTATGCTGATGATATGTCACTTACAAGCAGCAGTAGTAGTCTCATTACATTAGAAGACAATATAAGCCAGAACTAAAAGCAAATCTTACCATTTCTACAAAAAAATGAGTCAGAATATATTCTATTTCAATGGTAAAATAGGAGTCCATAATCTAAACATAGATATTATAAGTAAATAGAGCAAGTCACTAACTACAACTTTCTAGGAATTCTCATTGATTGTAATCTATCTTTTGAAAAAAATATTCATGAAATATGCAATAATATAAGCAAAAATTTATATTTAATAAAGTACTTTTCTAAATACTTAAAACCAGAATTTTTAAAATTTTTTTATTATGACATAATCTACCCGCATTTGGGTTATTTAGTGTGATTCAGGAGAAGACCCACTAGAAGGACAAGCAGGATGTATTGGGTGGCACAGCGTCAAATGGCTGACCAGCCAAGAACAGGCATTGGCTGAAGAAGAAGCATTTGGGTAATGGGGATTACAGTCTGGGGGCATTATGGAATAGCAAAATTGAAAAGACTTCTCCTGCTCTAAAAATGATGCATAAGGTGCATATACCATCTAAAGAGTACAGAATCCTGCACATTATCATTCAATAACAATAGCATCCTTACAGTCATAGCTATTTTATACATATAAACAGTACAATTAGTAAAAAAGAAATCACTGTTCATTAATAAAGACCTATATTCTTATCACACCTGAGCAAACTATCACAGTATAACTAAAACAGCAACAGATAAAGAACCATATACAGGGCTTTCATGTAAAAATTATCCTGCATGCATGGTGTTTTGAAGTGACATGCCCAGCTGCCGAGAATGAAACACAGCATGTGCAGGATAGATTTTTTTTTACATGAAAACTCTGTATAATGGGATCTGTTCTTTATAACAAATTGTCAAATTATATTAAAATTTCAAAAGACAAACTTTTAATAAAGTCTTAAAAATGTATTTAATTGACTAATGCCCTTATAGGTTGAAAGATTTAAGAAACAGATTATTAATTATTTTACTGTACAGTTTGATAAGAGGAAATGTCTAGAATTACTGAAAGTAGTATTGTAAATGAATTGTATTTTTAATCTCGAAGTGTACATATACGATAGTTTTAGATTATATTGACAAGGCTTAATGTTTGTATTAATGAGTCTACAGTCAATAAAACAAATTCAAACTCTTAGCTAGTATTATTTTAGGTTATGTTTGGCTGGTCTTATGTGGTAAAATGCTGCCAAGAAAATGAATACAGAAAATTTTTGCTTAAAAGTAGTATTTATGCAATGAGTTTTTCTCTTTGAAATATTGTTTATTTTATATAGTAATTTTTCAGAACAGCAACCAAATTTCTTAATGATATTCCTCCTCCTTTTCCCATTTTAATTATTGAGTAATATGTGTTTTATAGTAAAACTACTGTCAAGCCCATAAAACACAACAAATGGTTATCAGCTATTTACAGCAATTGTAAAACTAAGCCATTTGCCAGATCTTTGACATAAGTTTTACATATCCTGGTAAAATGTTGCACATTTACTTAACATAAAGTAGGGATTTAGGGAAAATATAAAGTTGTAGTACTACTACTACAACAACAACTAATAATTATGATGATGCATAAAATGCTTGATTCACCATTCAGAAATCACCAATAAACATGCATAACTAAAAACAGATTAAACCAACAGAATTTACTGATCTTAATTATCTATATTGATGCCTTTTATATAAGTACCAAACATAAAGCACATTTTCATTAGAGTTAATGTTTTAATTAATGAATCTATAACTTCTATGCTGTTACACACACACACATGCTAGTTGCAGCAATAGCAATAACATTGGATGGATTCATTGAGAAGTAAACCAAACTCAAAGTGGATTTAGAAGCAAGAACATCACAGATGATGAAAGCTGTTCAACACTGTGTCTAGAGTATCACTGTACTGTCATACATTATGCATAAAGACCAGTAGCCAAAAGATAATTTCTTACTTCACTTCCAATCTGATTTCCAAAAATGTACATTTTCATTTTTATGCAGGACAGCACATAGGTAATTTGACATGGCGTATTACAAAGTTCTTGTTAAGGGAATAAGCTGGTCCTTTTTACCTCAGCTAGGCACATCCCCTGAACTTAACTGAATTGAAAATATTAGGAAAATGGATAAAAAGAAAATTATATATCATGGCATCATTTTTCAACATAATTTCCCATCACTTCAAGTGTTACTCATTTCTCATATTTCAAACTCCCTTTTAAGTCTATCATGAGAATTCCTCTGCAGTTCCAAACAATTATAGCCATGATATCCTTCATAGCATGAATTTGGCCATTCTATGGGGTTCTTCATTTTTCTTCTTGATTCTCTTTTTGAAAGAGGGCTATAGTACAGACCATAGTTTTATCCCTATGTGATGGGGATTCCAATATTGCCCTCTCATTACTATGGCAAAGGTTCAAAAACTTCTAATGAAATTCCTGCACAGTTGCATTTGAACTGCTGTAAGAATATTGGGCAGTAATCTTGCACTGATCTTATGATTTGCAAATGTTGAGAAGCACAGTTGTTTTAGAAAACCTTAACGTTGCAGCTATTTGTTTTGGCTTCAGATGTCTGTCAATCAGTACTTCCTTCTCCACAGGGGAGATGTTTCCTTGTACCAATACATCCACCTGCATAGCCCACATAATCACTTTCAATGCTCTTTCTGCCCAAACAAATAGTTATGAGCAACTCTTCATATTGCAATATGGAAGTGAAGCTTCACCATACATACTGTCAAGTTATTTAATATCACTGAGTGAAAGTATTTTTATTTATTTATTTATCCTGGCAAGAGTTAAGGCCATTGGGCCTTCTTTTCCACTCTACCAGAGGAGCCAAATTAAAAATATACATTGCATGTAAATATTACATATTTTTATAATTAGAAAGTTGATAAAGATAGTGTTAAAAGTTCCACTTGCTATTCATTTTTTTTCTCAAGTACAAGGGGGAGGAAGGAGAAGAGGAATTTTTATTGTTTAAAGGGTGCAAAACTACTAAGGTCATTAGCGAGAGAAGAGGAAGAAAAAGCAAAAAAATAACTGTAGTGATTCCTAGAGCTAAGATGACAGTTTAATCTACATTTAAATTACTTATACTGTCAAACAATTTGTGACTTCAGAATGAAGGGAGTTCCAGATTCTGGGAACTGAAGCGCTGAATGAGGTTGAATAGAAATGTGTTTGATGACAAGGAATAGGCATTAAAGTCATATTCAAAGTTCAAGGTAGAGACAGGTATACGAAGTGAGAGGCAATTTACTGCGGGATGGAGGTATGGAGGATTTTGAACAGGAACATAAGGGAATTAATGATCAAATTTACGAGTGTTGAAGAGAAAATGAAAATAAGAATTATGAGTGCATTTTAATTTGTCAATCTGCCCAATATTCAGATTAGAGTACAAGACATCACAAAAATCTAAGTGAGGCATAACAAGCACTTGAATGAGATTCTTTTTGAGATTGAGAGGTAGATTTTTTGCTATATGTTTTAATCTGTGAATCAAAGAAAATATTTCATTGCATATATGAATTACCTGGCTGTACTCCTTTAGTTAAAATTTAATCACTACATTTAATCATTACCCTGAATTCAATTTTGCACACCAAGCTGTATAATGCAATACATTCCACTTAAATGAACTTCTCCAAACAAAAGAATGCCTTGGCCAAAAATGAAATATAGTGTTTACATTCCTGAAACATGCAATTATAAGAGATCATGAATATTTCAACAATAAATCATGGCCTTCTATGTTGGGCTTGAAACTAATTTCAGGACACAAAATGGCTCTTTAGTTATAGGCCACATAAGGATCAAAGGATTATGCAGTATGCACCTATGCACACATTCAAATTGCATCATGGAACAGCAAAAGAATGTAATACTTTTGTGAGATTAGAAGGAGCAAAATCTTTTGAAATCTACAGCAGAATGAAGATTCAATATGAAGAGAGTTGTTTGACTTCAGAAGAGCGTATGAATGGGTAGAAAGTTGTAAAAATGGAAAATAAAATGTCAGTGATGAACATCAAAGTGGGAGACCAATTTGTATTGCAACTGAGGCAATGAAATAGCACATCAAATAGGAAAACCACGACTAAGGTGAGCCACTTTTGATGAAATCACTAAGAATTTAACACTAGTCATTTCTCTGCATATAACAGTGTACACTATTATACATGTTGACCTCAGATACAGGAAAGTGTGCAGAAGATGGGTTCCAAGGCAACAACAACCATTTGTCAACTGGATTGTGGTGCTTGTGAATGAATTTTTTTTCCCATCGAATTGTGATGGAGAGTTCATAATGAATCAGGCATTAAGAGTCAATGCAGTGGAAACATCTACCACTTCTGGTATTAAAATTTGAAGACAAGGTTCTTTACTTAGATAGTAATGCTGATGATTTTGGGATAACTATTTATTTTTACTAACAGTTTTAATAACCTTAACCATTTGGAAGTAAGAAACAATATTTCCTAGCCCCTTCCTTGATGTGACTAGTGCAAAATGCAAACAAAAGAAGTAACTAGGTATAAGAGGGAGGGGAAAAAAGTGTTCCATTTACATTACAGAAAATATTATTTGGATCTTTTGTCAGATTTTTATATAATCAAAATACAGCAGAGAGTACTAAAAGTAAGGAATTGTTTAATTAATTATGCAACGTACACCATGTTCAGCAATTAGCATTCAATATTTGGATTACATGTAAACTTAAATATAATTTTTAAATAAATTGTTGAAAATGGTTTTTGTTCATTTCGATGCAGGCTTCAATTCTTTTATGCATTTATCAAAATATTTTTTAACATTTACTCTGAAAGGAATTTATGTTTGTTGAATACTATTTTTCAGTTCTTCCAATGTTTTTGGATGCTTAATATACACATTTGTTTTGCAGTAATCGCATAGGAAATAATACAAATGACTCAAATCTGGGGACCTTGGGGACCATAGCTCTAAGCTTATTAACCTGTTGTCATTGCATTCTTCCAAGAATGCTATTATAGTATCTGCAGTAGCACCATCTTGTTGGAAATCCTTTTGCAACTCACCATCATGGACATCTAGGAATTTGTTCAGAATTTCTTTTGGTAGACACTTTGATCTCTGAGTATATATAACTGGCTGCTTGGACTGAAGTAATATGAATTTGTCAAGACATCATTGCATTCACTGAAAATTGGAGTCTGGGCTGCCATGTCACAAAATAGGATCATAGGATCAATATTTTAAGATCAAACTGTATTGAACTACCAATAAATTGTTTAATATCTGTTTCTTCTTCCCAAACTAGGAACTGAGGAAAAAATCTATGGATTCAATTGTTACTAGTGGGAGCTTACGCTTTGACAGGAGTTAAAAGCACATTATAATAATGAATGTCCTTTGGAAGTCATTGATTTGTTGTTAACTGTGTTTGGGTGATGCATTTTATTTTTAGTTGCAGCATAGTTCTTTTTAAGTGCAGCATTTCATAAGTCTATAACAATTTCATATAAATATCTGGTAAAGAGGCAAATTTTTTAAAAACTGGTCAATAATGTGTTCTTAATGAATTTTTTCTTTAGGATATATTCCTGTTCTGGATATTTAAGTGCTTCAATGCATCTTATAAGATTAAGATGCATTGAAGCTTTAAATATGCAGGACAGGAATATATCCTTCACACTTGAGACAGAGACAGAAGGAATGTTGCCATTTTTGGATGTGAAAATTAAAAAGAATCATGAGAATTTGGAATATATAGGAAGAATACTCAAGCGAACAACTAATTATATTAAATCTAATGGTTTTAATCCTATTACTCACAAACATGCAATTTTTAATAGCTTAACATATAGGCTGATGAATTTACCAATTAGTAAGGAGGAGTACAAATTGGAATATGAAAGAATTCAGGAGATTGCTGAAATAAATGGTTTTAATAAAAATTTAGTAAATAAAAAGCATAATAAATTCCTAAAGAAAAAATTGATTGTGAACACCACCACATTATTGTATGAAAAAAATAGATCGGTTTTTAAAAAATTTACCTATCATCCAGTAGCTATGAATAAATTTCAAAACATTTTTGAGGATTTTAACATCTTATTGGCACCTGTCAACAGATACACTCTATAAAATAAAAAATGTTCTGGGGGACAACACTTTTAGTAATATCCCAAAAGAAAAAAAGTCAGCCATCTATAAAGTATCATGCAAAGAATGTGATAAAATATATGTTGGAAGAACTAAAAGGAGCTTGGAAACATGTTTAAAGAAACATCTCAGAAACATTAAGTGCAAACAAATAGTAGGTATGCAGTAGCGCACCACTTTTGGATAGATAAGCATGATATAAAAAAGGAAATAAAGTTGCTTAAAGAAGCACATGGACGTACAGAGTTAGATATATGGGAGAGGATTTACAAACACAAAGATTGTCTTATGAACTTTGACATTCGTGGGGAATGCAATACAAATTTTCCGTTCATAAAAGAACCACTAGGATAGAGCTGCAAGTCCTCTTAGAAGATAGTTTCTCCAACCAGTCATCAAGTTCGTCAAGGATGGAGAGGATTCTTTCGAAACCAGTCCCACTATATTTTAAAAGTAAGTGAAGCACTAGAGTGTATGAGACGACAGTATTGGATAGTCATTTATATTTTACCTAGCTTCACTGTGTTGGTTCCAACAGAATTTTAAAAAAATTGTTATAAATCCATATACTGTTTGAATGCTCAGGAACTAATGAATGGAGAAAGGAACCAACTAAAGAAAAAGGGCTTAGAATGTGAAAAGTAGTGGCTTATAGGAAAAAAAAAATTTGGATGATGACCAGACTAGGAAATTAGGTGAATTTCTGTTTAGAGTTAAATGAAAGTGGGTGTGGACAGTAAAAACTATAAAAAAGAGAAGAATTGAGACAGTGAAAGTATGGTAGTGTTATAATTACAAAACACAATGTTTTTGTTATATTAATAATAAGTTCTTTTGTACCTGTTCTTTCCTTTTTGTCTTAATTGATTTGTAGGGATGTGCTATGGAAATAATGACTAGGGTTACATCTGTAGACATCCATAACTTTGTAATCAATTACATATACCACTGCCACCAATAACTCAAATCCACCATCATCACAACAATAATAACAATAATATAATACAAATCAATCCTAGACAAGAAATTATCATAATTATTCTGTGACCCCTCCCTCCTTCTTGCAAATAACCCTATGGGTGCACTTATGGTGAGGGATCGGACAGGTATATACAAAGTGAGGCATCCAGGGACATATAATTGATATTATAGTATGATTTAGTTAAACTATACACTCTTAATGCTTCACTTACTTGTCATAATATATAGAACTGGTTTTGAGAACATTTCGTTCTCATTATCAGCTCTAAAAGTCAACTGTCGGAAAATTTGTTAAGCTGTGGGAATGTGTATATTCTGCTCTGGTGGCAGAAGTTAAACTTGTAGTTTATGTTTTCATCCCTGGCAGTGTCAAAGTTCATTAGACTTACTTTGTATTTGTGTAAGAGTGTGTAGTTCAACTAATCATACAATAATATCAATTATATGATTGGCTTTACTCTGCAAGTTCCAATTAACATTTTAATTCAGTGACATGTTTATTGATGCATGTTTCCACTCAAGGAATGAACAAACAAATTTCATGAGCTGAGCTCAATGTGAGTAATGGATTGGGTAAGATCCATTAACTGTCATTCCTAACAGAGGAAGAGCTATAAGATGTAGTGACTGAAATTTTTACAAAGGCACAGAATAAGAAAAGCAAGAGAGGATTGCAGATAAAAAGCAAGAGAGGAAAATAAATACATAATTTTCCCCCTTTTCTAATTGGTTTTATTGCTCTGGTTCTTTTCTTTTAATGGATTTGGACAATGGCAGTATTTCAAAAGCTACTGTTTTAGAATGTCAGAAATATTTCAACAGAAACTGCATTAAAAAGAGGAAGGAAGGAATATAACATTAACTTATACAGAGGAATAACCGCAAATTATAAATAACTTTTATCACTGTACTATTTTCTTGTTGTTTTGAGAGGAATTTATTATATGCATCTAAAAATGGGGTTTTCTAGAACAAACAGATCTGAAATTGATTGCATTCAAACCGACTGATTTCCATCAATGCTCATATACCAGTATCAGCTATTCCTGGTTCTCATATCAGGAAAATTAGTGGCCTGGTTCAGCACAAGGTAGTACAAAGTTTAACAATGGTTAAAATTTTAACGTGATGTTAACAAACATGTTAGTGTATTTTTAACATCTGTTGATGAAACTGGCCTTTAGAATGGAACATATAACACACTTAAATGCGCTTTCCTGCCATCAAAAAGGTGTTTACTACTAATGCATTTTACTATAAAACACTCTTCCCGCTAGCCTAAAAGCCTTAATAGTAACTATAGTAAATTCTTCAAATTTGCTCTTAGAAAATACCTGTACAAAAAGGCCTATTATTCTGTAAACAAATATATGAGTAAAAAATTTTTATACTGATTTAAAAACAATGTAATGATTTTATATCATTGTATATGCAAATATGTATATAGTAGTAAAATTTGTGTGATTAAGTAATTTGTCTACATCTGCTTCTCTGGTTTTTTGTTGTTTTGGCCAAGTTGTTCTACGTGTTGCATTTTCATTTTTATGGTAACTCTTTATGTAGATGTGTATGATATTTTCTGTAAATGTCAAAGGTGAACTAATGTAATATAATTGTAAATGACAAATTCTATGTTTGTAAGTCTCTGGGACTGCTTTGAGAACTCACGGAATACTCCAGGAACTGAACTATTACTGAACTAATTTATTTTTTCCACTTTTAAATATTAGTGTTTTATACTTCTTTTTATAATGTTTATGATAAATTAATAAAAATTAAAAGTTCACTTAATCACATCTATTATTAAATTAATGCAACAACTATTAAATAATGGAGGTGATGAGGATATAACACTTGGAAGCTATATGTCCAACACTTTGATAATTTTCAATTAAAGAAAAGAAAAAACAAAAAAAGGAATTAGTTTTGAATCAAAAACTGCTAAAATTGAATTTTACATCAACAAATGTGTTGCAAACGTGTATTTCATGCACATTATATACTTATAATGTTTACATTTTAAAGATATCATTTGTGCAACTCTGAAAACATACCATTACAAGTTTAAGTATTAGTAATGGAAGTATAAGAAAATACGTGTATTCGGACTTTATGGAGCTTCTAACAACAAATACCCGTGATTGCGATCTAACACATATCCTCAAATTAGTACATACCTGGATCCCAATTCCCATTGGCCATCACTGCTGTCATTCTATGAATGAATTAATCCTTCATCTCTACCTAAAACTGGAGAAAATCGAAATTAACAAAGATATGGATTTCCAATAATCGAAATTCTACATTATCTGCAAGTAAAATTTCAAAACAAGGAAATTGGGAAAAACTTGTTTCAAGCACAATTTTGGCATAATTAGCACCACGCTTATCTTTACGCACTTTTGCAGAATGAACTGTAAAAGAATATTTTAGCAGTTGCAAATACCAGCCCATTATAAAATGCAATTACCATTTACATTGTTTCTTCCATGAGGATGTAGCTTGGACGCGTTTCGACATCTTATCGAATTAACCACAACATAAACAACAATGCTTAACGAAACTTAATTTATATTTATGTTAGCCGACATTAGAAAGACGAATGTTTTTTGTAATAGAAATACATTTCACACATAGCGTAGCGCCATGTTGTTTTGGACAACTGCCAATCACCAATCCCAGACTAGAATTTCAAAGAGGCATTAAATAATTAAAGCATGTAATTGATTTCAAATACAGCTTTTTTATAGATGCAATTTGGATGTGAAAATGTGACTTTGCTATTCTGCATTTTGCCATTTTTGACTGTATTATTTATGCCACGCCTTACACACATGACAGCCAACATAAATTGGATTTTTGTTCATGGCATTCCTTCATTTGTTAATACTGAGGTTAAGGGACATTTTGGGACAACGACAAAAAAATGGTAATCAAGCACTTGTTAAAGATATCATTTAGGAAAGTTTCTTAGTATTTAATGTGGCATCTACATTTATCATTGAGAGATATCTCAGAATTGTAATAAATATTTTTAATATTTTAATTGGCATCTAAAATTGGGGAGTATGTTGGCATCCCTGACCACGATGCAATACATTTGACTCCCTCAATCGTGTGACTAGTGATATGGAGATATTTTGTACATTTTTTGTGGATTTTTGAAGGAAGAACAAACTATTTTTTTATTTAAATAAAGTTTTTATATAAACCATAAATTTTATCGGGTAAGTCAGATGCTTTCTGAGGTGATTGTCTGCTAATGTTTGTGTATACGCGGGTTGTTATACCTCATGCTTTGTGACTAGTTTTAAGTTTTAGGAACTTTGCTTTCCGCAACCAAACATTTTAAATAAGAAACTGTGCAGAAGAACTAAAAAGAGTGCTTCCTGAAAGCACCGTGTGCCTAGAAAGTACGCTAATTTGTAAGGATAGTAGATGAAATTGGGGAGCTACAAAACAAAACAACAACAACCTGCTGGATTGGTGGCAGTCCGTAACTCACATGTCCGCATTAGTTGATGGCCGGGCATCAGTTGCGTGATTACATGAAGTGTGTTTTCAGCAAATATTTGAGAATTATGGAAGCGAAATGAATGAGTAAAGTAAGGAGCTTGTGCATTGTTCGAAGGTTATGGCATTCCCCAATAATGCTTTGCGAAATAAATGCAAACGAAATATTATGCATGGTGTTATTTATTTTTAATACTGCTCTTAACTTAAAATATATTATATATGCTATGGTTAAAAAAATAAACTGAACATCATGAAAACAAAATGTAAAAATTGATTTTTTTTTTTGGCCTGATCATATTAAATAAGACTGAGGGTTTTTTGATAATTTGCTCTTCAACTTTTAGCTACAAAGAGTTCAAAAGTTAGTTTATAACAGGAATTTGCTGTTCTATCATATCTTGACATAATTGCTAAATAGAAATTGTAAATGTTAGTTCTGTGTTATTAATAAGAGACTCGTTGCCTTACTATATTTCTTGTTTTCTGTAATACTTATATGTAGTAAATATATTATTTAATTTTTTTTTGTTTTTTTTTTTTTGTTTGCAGAACAAAGTAACCACCAGTTAAAACATACAAGAGGAAAAAGAAGAAACAGTTGCATTTTTTCATATCAAGCTTTTTTGGTAAGCCGAGTGACTGAATGGTTTTTATTATCATTGGGTGTAGTGTAACATTTTCTTCTTTACCATTTTAAGTTCTTACACTAGAAAATTAGAGTATTGAATATATGTACAGTATTTAAAAAAGAACTTAAAATACATAATGGGCTCTTAACTGTAGAGTATACTCTTATCATTAAAAAAGTTATGATGAAGAAATTCAAATCAGACATTTGACACTTAAAACGTGTACAACAAGTCAACAATTAAAAAATATAGTAATAGTTTCTGATTAAATTAAATAATTATTTTGCAATAGATTTTGTCACATTCTGATATAATGGAAAATGAATAGATAGCAAAAAGAAATGGTGCTGTTTTCTATAGCCTGTTAAGAAACTAGTTTTGAATATGTAAGTTATAATGATATAAATAATATCAACAGACAGCGTTCAAGGAAAGAAATGGGAGTAAATGTTAATAGATAACTAAAGCAGTAACAGATGTGATAGTAAAATTAGATGTGTTAAATTCAGATTAACAATATGAATGTGGTAAAATATCCTCCTAAGATGATGGTTGGTTGGTTTGTTTCTAATGGCAGACACTAAAGATTGGATCTTATGGCACCTCAATGTAGCAATGCTGCTGTTATTATTATTACTATTACTATTATTATTATTATTATTATTATTATTATTATTATTATTATTATTATTATTATTCGAATGTGGTAAAATAGCCTAAGATGATGTTTGGTTGGTTTCCAAAGGCACACACTAAAGATTTGATCTTCTGGCACCCCAATGCAGCAATATTGTTGTTGTTGTTGTTGTTGTTGTTGTTGTTGTTGTTGTTGTTGTTGTTATTATTATTATTATTATTATTATTATTATTATTATTATTATTATTATTATTATTATTATTCAGTTTTTCACATTCCAGTAGATGGTACTTGTTCATAATTGCATTTAGCTGGTTGCATATTACAGTGTTTACTTTTGTAAATTTTTATCTTGTTAGGTGGGCTGCAAGGCAATTCTGGCCAGTATTTAGTTGAAAGATTAATGTTGATTTTTTCTTGGCTTACTTTTATTTTTGTGCAGGAAACTTGTATGTTTTTCCATGTTTAAATTATTTATGAACAGTGTTTGAGGAATTGTTCTTTAGTTTTGTTTAATTACTTTCTTTTTTAATGTAAGTTCATCATTGTTTTGTGGGGTTGGATATTTGTTCCTTTTTTGGCTAGGGAATTTGCTATTCAATTTCCGGTTAGACCAACATGTTAGGGGTACATATTGAAAGTGGATAGTTTTGTTTAATTTGATTAATGTTTTGATCATTGATTCAGTTTTATTGATTGTTGAGAATAGGGGACTTTTATTGGATGATATTGCCTCTAATGCTGATGTAGAATCGGTGGTCGATAAATCATTTTAGTGCAGTGTAGATGGCTTTCATATTCCCATTGCAGTTTGTCTTGTTTTCATGGACTGCACTATAGTGAAAAAACAATGAATATACCCCAGCATCTGCTCTTCTATTAGATTTAGTGAGCTATCTGTGTAGATTCTCAGCCATTCATCTGGTGGATATCTTTCT
The DNA here is from genome assembly GCA_030762175.1 of Metallyticus violacea. Taxonomy (NCBI): domain Eukaryota; kingdom Metazoa; phylum Arthropoda; class Insecta; order Mantodea; family Metallyticidae; genus Metallyticus; species Metallyticus violacea. The sequence continues at coordinate 10,460,312 of CM060832.1, read as the reverse complement.
ACTAATGTAGCTAGAGCTGTTTGAGCAATTTCTTGTTTATCAACTTTTTCTATCAATGTTGTATTTTTAGTAATTTAATAGGCTTAGTGTTTTGCTCATTGGTTCTTTTTGAGATGGGAATTGTAGTTGGCCATTTAGTTTAGTTCCTAGAGCATTCAGTGAATTTGCGAAGCAGTCACAGAGATCTACGAACATAGAACATATCATTTGCAATAACCTAAGTAGCACACAATCTACATTTACAAAAAATATTGTGTATATCTGCATAAATAGTTAAAATAAAAATGCAAAAGCAACACCTAGAACAACTCAACCAAACAACAAAAACCAAAAAAGCAGAAACAGACAAATCAGTCAATCACACAAATTTACTACATACATGTTTACATATGCATTGATATAAAATTATTGCAATGTTTTTAATTCAGCATAATATATTTTCACTCATATATTCCTTTATAGAATAATATGCCTTTTCACATTGGTATTTTCTAAAAGTAGATTTAAAGAATTTATCATTGTTTATTAAGGCTTTTAGAATAGAGGAAAGAGCATTTTGAACTAAATAATAAACTCCTTTTTGATGGCGGGAAAGTGTTGAAGCCAGTGTATGCAGATTTGCTTTTTGTCTAGTATTTTTGTCATGTATATTTTGATTTTGAACAAATTTTTCTTTATTATATAAAAGTTCATGAGGGATAATACACATTCACATGGAAGAGTTAAAATTTCAAATTGCTTAAAGAGGTTTCTGCATGAATGTCTGCTATGTATACCAGCAGATAAGGGTATTTGGATTTTAAGGGTAGATAGATCAATGATTTGCTTTTGTTATACTAAGTATTGCAAAATAAAGACTACATTTTTAGAATTATTATTATTATTATTATTATTATTATTATTGTTGTTGTTGCGATTAAATCATAAAAAGTAATAGTATACTATTAAGTGAAATATATGACCACTGACAGATAAAGCTATACTGTGTGGTTATTTTGAAACATTTTTAAATGTAACCATGTTTATGAACTGATATTTATATTCACTAAAATATAGAAATAACAACAACGTTTTGAGTTACATTGTGTATTTAAGAAGAAAGTTTCATATGCTTCAATGAAACAAATAAATACATGTTTACGGAATTTGGGAATCCACACAGTGAAACTTTTGTTAATCTTATTTTGATTTAAAGTAAAACACTAAAAATCATGTCGTCACATTAAAACTCTCTTTAAGTTTCACAAACACACTTATAAAAGTAATTTTGGTACATGTTTCGTGAGGTACATTCCTCACATTGTCAACCAAAACGACGACGAGTTTAAATCAAAATAAGATTAAATAAATACATATTATTATTTAAAAACAATGAAAATGCACTAAGCAAATATACACAGTCAACAGTATACAACTGAAAATTCCATCAATTTTCATTGGTTTTGAAATTAATTTAAATGTTATCATAGTAAAAACATGGAACAAAAGCATTTTCTGAAGGTTATTACAGAGCGCTCTTATATACAAATATAATTCTCAAACACATATTAGATTAGTATTTCACTTTGCTATCTTCATGATGATGCTTTTGTTAAATGTAAAATATATACAATATTGTAAATAGTTTACATGCTAAATTAATTTGACCTTTTATTTTGATACAATAGAGTGAAAATTAATGCAAGAGCACTTTAAATTTTGGTTTTCAAGCATATTCCTACTCCTAAAGGTCTGATTTCCCTCATTTTCAGAAACTGTTTTTCTTAATCTTATTTTGGTTTTACTTTAAATCAAAATAAGATTAATGAGAGTTTCACTGTGTGGATTTTGACATTCTGTTTTTCTTATATTATTTAAATGGTATACACCAAATTTTGTTTGGAAAAATAAAATATTCATGCTGCTAGAGCAATAGTTAAATTTTGGGCATGAGGTAAACTCGCACTCCTATTTTATTTTAATGGCATATATCATGGTTTTTTTTGAGGAAAAACAAACATTATGGCCGCTAGAGCAATTTTTAAATGTTTGCCGTATGTTAACCCCCACCCCAATTGTCCAATTTAGCTGGTTAACAAACTTGATGAATCAACTGTTAGTTGATGGCTATATGTCGAGTTTCATTGAGAAAAAACAAAAATTGCAGCCACTAGAGCATTAACGGACACACACATATATAACTTTTTTTATTATCTTTTTACCTTCTTAATTCATGGACACATGTTACTCAACACCCAAAATGACTTTAATAATATTCCTAGCAGTCTTGTAGGATGAGGGTTATGACATACCAATTTTCCATTGCATGTGCACAATTTTCTTGATGTATTTATCATCTATAGGATGATTTATTTGTTTTCTATACACAATAAAGTATTTAATAAAGCCAAGAAGAAATATTTCTCACAAGTAATAGATAAGTCCAATGATAAATGTAAAGCTGTTTGGAATATAATCAAATGCTAATGTGTTAAACACTTATTTTTTAACATTTAACTTATTTTATTTTATAGTTTCATCTATTTTTTAACTGCTAAGAAATATATGACCACTGTAATATAAGGAATAATGTAAATGTAGATGTTTTAGTTTTTCTTAAAAAGAGCACAGTCAAAATTACATTCTACATTTAAATTAAACCCTACCACTCTTTCAGAAATTGAAAAAAATATGAATAGCTTAAAGCAAAAACTTCCTTTTGGTAGAATGAAGTAATCAGCAAATTATTAAAATAATTAGCTAATCATAAAAGAAACCACTCTTTTGCAGCAAGTATTTTCACTGAAAGACTGAAGCAAGTGGAAGGATAGAGCATGCTCAATTAAATGTACTTATGAAGCTGTTGACACTGGAGTGGTATATATATATAAACAATGTAATAAAATTTTGTTCACACTAACTCCATTCACTTATTTATCGGGAGTGATCCCTCCCATCTTCAGCCTGTAGACAAACTGTTGTTAGACGTGGTGGTTGGGTCTCTTGATGTTCTTGTGAATGGAGTTAATGTGAACAAAATTTTATTACATTGCTTATATGTTAGAGCATGGTTTCACAATATAGACCTAGTTCACTTTTAACCTCTTTCTCAAAGGTCTTTGAAAAAGAAATATATGACCATATTAAAAATTATCTTAACTCAAATAATGTCCAAATGCCATTTCAGTTTTGCTTAAGAAAAGGAGTGTCAGATGTCAATGCTACATCTAAACTTGCCTCTCAAATATTAATTGTTCTAAATAATAGGGAACTAACATTTGGGATTTTGTGATTTGTCCAAAAAACATGCAATATTGGTACAAAAATTAATTTCTGTACACTAAATAAACTTTTATCAAATTAGTTTGCCTCATATAATAACAAATAGAACTCTTAATTAACTGCCATGAAATAATATCAGGAAGGACCCTTCCATAAAAGTGGACAATTCGGTAGGTGACAGGGGCAACTTCAGTAATTGTGAAACTAGGCTTAAAAATCCTAAGTATAGCTTCCTTTGGAAGAGAAGTAAAGTCATGAGTCTTGTATTATATATTTATGGCATGCAAATGAACCTCAAGCCTGAAAGAAGAGGCCTCTGAACAAATTTTATTAGCCGTTTCATCCTGAATTGAATGGGATGCTGATGACCTAATATTTTGACATATTTGTTTTATGAAACATAATATTGTGACATAAATAGTTACAAATAATATATTTGTAAAATTGTCATAGCATTTGTCGCATGATGTGCAAAATATGTGATATACATAAGTGCTTGTGAAATAATAAGCTTCTTTTTTTAAATAAATAGTGTTTAACACCTTTTACTGCTGAGGTATCATAGGCAGTGAACAATGATGATACATGAGATGAAGTGATAAAATGGAAAGGATTTTTTTTTAAAGGAGGGAAGCATTCCAGGCATTTAGGGTACTTCCTTAGTATTTGCCATTTATGAGGACTGGAAAAACTGGAATAAAACTTAAGAAAGGATGGCCCTGATGAGAAGCAAATCTCAGACTCACTAGCGGCACCTTAATGACCTAAGCCACCTTTGGCAGTTATAACCGTACAAGAAGTTGATTAAATTGTACTTAGAAAGCTTTGGACAATGGAGTGGTAATGTGTCGTATTAGAATGTATTAAATATGTTCACACTAACTCTACTTGCTATACAACATAAGTGAAGTTAGTGCCAACATATTTAATACATTCTAATAGGATATTTAATAAGATTTTGTTTTATTTTGTTATTTATTTTTAATTTTTTTCCAAAATTTACATTAGAAGGAAGGGATTATTATGTTTTCTTCAATTCTCCCATAGCTTATGTGACATTTATTTTGTAGCTGAGCTAAATTTGCTTTGAATTTGGTAATACTTAATATGATTTTTTTTGTTAAAATGTTTTAATTATTCATTTTTTTTACAAAACATAAAGGAATTAAAAACAATACAAAAAAAATATAAACTAACACTGAAGCAATCCAAAAGAATTAAAAAAATCATTTCCATACAGCCGTGGTTAACTTACCATTTGTGTTGTTTGTTATGTTTATTATAAAATATATGGTAAGGCGTTTTAATATAGATTGTTACAGATGATAATAATATGCTAATGGTGCTAATTTCATTATTTGTTAAGTGTTATTAAATACATTGCATTTCATCAGATTTAATTTCCATTATGATATAATTTATTATATTTGTTACCATGTCAACCCAAAGAAAATAAATATTAATGCTTAGTAAATAGCAAAGAGTTGAACAAATACGGCTAATACTTCTGAGATGATAGCAACAATTTGTTTTTACTTAATTGTCAGCTTTATGAAGCAGCAATTTGCTCTGAAACATGATGCAGTTTTATACCTGTCATATGTGGCATATTTGTAAGTTATATGAAACAACTAATTGTCATAATATACTGAAAAATTTATCAAATTGCCAACTTTTATGAAATAGGGCACAAGTTTCTAAACATAGAGTTTCACAGGAATCAATATTGGGTCTCTCTATTCCTGATTTTCATTAATACTTACCTTCAATTTTACCAAGGACCCCAAAGCAATATTTTTTGCAGATGATACTAGTAGTTTGCTTATATCTGGGAAAATGTCCAAGCATTTGTCAAGTAAAGGCATTAAGATATTTAACTACTAAATGCATAGTTAAGCTAACAAAATAATGCTAAATTATGATAAAACAAAATTTACCTGAATATCAGTCAAGTTTTTTTTCTTTTTCTTGTTTCTTTTTCTTTCTTTCTTTTTTTTTTTTTTTTTCTTTTTTTCCCCCATTCAATTTTACGTTTTGAAAACTGGGGGATATCTTAAATTTGCATATTAAAAGTGAAATATAAGTCCAGGTTTTCATGTTGTATTTGTACAATTACTCAACATGATGCATCCGTTGCCATTGTGAGGTCATAGTAGCAAAAAACCAAGAAAATACGAGAATGCTGGTTGGCCAACAGGGGAATCACTAAATAACTTTTGCAGAGATTATTGATCGAAATCAATTTTATATATTGGTATCAGAATAGTGTAACTAATCAAGAGTTTTGCAGCAAGTTTATTTGTGACATTTATTAGGTGTTTCTATTCCTCATGATACAGCAATGCTCATTTGTTCCACTTTGATGTAATTTATTGGCCCCTGAACTAGGAACAATAATAACACATTTCCATAGTGCTCACTTGCTCACAATTCGCTGGACTTAAAACAATACTTCTGCAACATCATACTAAGTCATAGCTCTGATCACAGATGTATCCGATGCACAACGATATATGCTTTGAGCTCTTTCTCTCTTCTTGTAACTGCAGGGCTTATGTAGATTACCTAACAATCTATATACACTCCTACAGAAGTCATTGGAAAATTAGGGGTTGTGTCCTATTGAGGTACATATGGTATGCAGCTCAGAAATAGAAACAGAAGTGTTCCAAAATTAAGTATTAAATATTTCAGTAGTTAATTCAGTAGACTACTTCACACAGACTAATGATTGATGATGAAATCAGTTGCATGAAATATAGTTCCAAAACTGAATTCATTAAATGATCTTATGCATCTTAAAATGCTGACAACAGTATACATTGTGTATTTTCACTCCATTATGAGATAAGGAATACTTTTCTGGGAAATTTCAGCACACAGTCCTAGCATTTTCTTCCTCAAGAGCACTAGAATTTTTAGCAAAGCTGGAACTCGGCATTTTTGCAGATCCTTATTTAAGAATTTTCGAGTAACGGCAGTTCAGTAAGCACCTAAAGATGGGAGAGATTCTCTCAAAATGCGTCTTACTTTTATGTTAGTAAATGGAGTTTAGTGTAAAAAAATGAATACCTAAGTTTAGAACATATTGCCTGTTTAGATATTGTCTCACATATAGGAGGAAATATGCTGATTTACAGTATCCAGGTGCTCGGTTCAGTGGTAGCCTCAAACATAAATGCAATTATCTCGTAAATGATTTGTTTGCACACCCATATTTGCTGTAATTTTTTTGTTTCTTTTGACTTGTACTTCTCATCTTCTCAAATTTTTACCAGCATTTTTGAAACACCTTGTATAAGCTAAAAGTCCTGCACTGGCATGTGATTCAATAACATGAAACTTGGTGTGTGGGATAGCCATATAATCAGAACTCAAATTTGATATCAATTTTTTATACTCATTTTGTATCACCTGGCTGATATTTTTGATAGCTTCAAGGCTAATGATCGTGATATTAGACAGAATTTATTTATATAGACCAATAAGCTCATGAAAACTTTTCCACAGCAGTGTTATTTTGTTATTTTTCTGCAGCACAGGTATATAGTAGCCTTCCTGCTTATTTAAAAATGCCAGATGGCAGAACTACTGCCTTTAAAATCTATATAAAGATTTTTTTTTTTAATGATACCAAATATTACTTTAATATCAGTTCAAAATAAACTTTAACACATGTTCTTATTACATAGTTGCTAGTATATAATTTTCTGACTGATATTTGCAATTCATTCAATACTCAGTAACGAATTTCCAAACACTAAAAATTGCTAAGGTAGTTTCCATACCAGAAAATCAGTTTGATATTAATAATTGCACATCTTTAGCTATTATACCTGTAAAAAAAAAGCATTATCTATTATTGAACAGCCACATTAGGGTGGGCCTTATTTTTCAACTTTCTAAAAGTTTATCTCCCACCCCTCTAAAAAAAAAAACCTGTGCAAATTTTTACTCAATCTGACAACTGCTTGGTGACCCTCAAATGTTTGAAGTTGTAACACAGTATATGAAACAATTAATTCCATAGTAGAAAAATGGTATACTCATCCCTATCTTAACCATTTTTCTTTTTCTTCTTAGAGAAATTTATGTTGGCATCCAGGTAACCTTAGTAAAGCTTGCAACTTCTAAAAAAAAATCTTTTTTTACAACAATTGTTAGTGTGTATAAGGTCCAAAGGTATAAGTAAGGATAGAAATTTAGCCGAATGGGTTTAATTAAAAAAAGGAGGAAGGTTTAGTATTGTATGACGTATAATTTAATATTATATTAAATGTGTTAATTATTTTTAGTGTTCTGTTTTTTCCTTTTGGTTGGATCAGAGCCTGGAGCCCTGGATATTCCATTAGGTAGCTGCTGATGAACAAGGGACTGAGGGGCTTAGCTAATCAAATTGGAATAAATTTAATTGGAGTCATTGCCTTCTGGAAATGCCGAAAGTACTATTCCTGTTTGTTATATTTAAAATTAACGTATTTTTTTTTTCTTTTGTTCATTTTATTATAAAATTTTGTATGTTGATGCTTGAAATGTAAAAATTAAAATACGACAATTTTTATAGAATCAAAATATTATGTGAACAAACGAACACTGAACATTATTGAAATCATTGTATGAATGTGTTGAACGAAACACTCTTATTGCTCCACTTATGTATAAATGAGTCAATGTTCTAGTTGACGATGCAGACAAGGGTTCATGAAACTGGTTCTACATTTATAGACAAGTAAGTGAAGCAATAAGAGTGTTTAGTTTGACTTATACAATGATTTCAATTATATGATTGACTTCACTGTACAAATTCTAATTCATATTTCTAGTTATTGAACATTATATTTCCTAAGAGAGAATTTAGTAGTAGTTGGGTATTTTTTACGGTCTCTGGCAATGATCTGTAAAACAAATTGTTTCTCAAGTTCATATTTTGTGAGAATGTTATTGTAATCCTGAATGAGTTTAACTCTTCTTTCTGCAATGTTCATTCACACCTTCTCATGTTTTCAATTACATTTTTGTAACCAGGATCAATCTTCCAAGTTGAAGGGTCTTTGTTCAGGAAATAGGTGCTGATAGAAAATTTTCATACCAGGAGTTACAAAAGTTGAAAACTTGATGTTTGCAAAGGAAGAAAATTATTTTGGAGCAAAATGAACTTTTTCAGTTGATTTTTCTTCTTCCTCTTGTTCACTTTGTCTGCTTCCAGTATAACTTGAGCCATATTTGCCTTAACCACTGTTGAAACATTCTGATCAAATAAGGATAGAGCTACAGTTTTGGGAACTAAGTATCAGAGGGGGTTGGAAATTTTTTTTGCAGCAGCGTCGCTGATTTCTGGATCAGTATCCTAATAATTTATGACTAATACTGTAGGCAAGGAAAAAGGAAAAAGATATAATATTTTAGAACTTTTGGACGATCTCTTTGACATATGTCATTCAGATGCTTTTGCAAAGATGACAGGAATTTTCACTGTCGTCACCATCATCACTGCTGTGGCTGCTTGATGTTGAATCATCAGTTTTTAATGTAGCAAGTTGATGACTAGCAAAATGTTCCATTTCTTTATAAGTCCATTTTTCTTCTGGCAGTTTCCATTGCAGTGCGCTTCAGTGCTCTTTCTTCCTTGTGTTTTAGTTTTTGACATACACCAACCTTGCAACCTGGTCGTCCTTTTTGGTGCTAAGGCATTAAAAATTCTTATCCTCTTCATGTTTTATCTGTCCGAAAGCATCTGAATGAGATATTTCTGTAAACCTTTCCATTCATCACAGAGTTTAAATAACTTATCAATGCAGTGGTCAGTTCTAATAGGAATACATGCTTTTTGCCAAATATTAGAAACTTTTTGAAACACCAATGCTGTACTTTCCTTTTGTTGTAAGACTTACAACTCTTACATTGTAGGAAAAAAATGCTTAAAACCTTCCATTTGAAGGTTATTTTAAGTTCTGAGATTTGATTAGAGATGTAGCCAACTACAAGACATAAAATTTTTTCTTGTGTGACAAACTACCTGAAGAAGTTGATGCCATTTTACAAGTCTAGGAAAAACACCATGCGAAAGTCACTTTATCCCCAGCACAGGCAGTAGGACAAACAGCAGTTTTGAAACAATAACTAAAAAAAATCATTCATCAAAAGCCATCATCATATTAATTTATGAAATAAAATAATGAAGCACATATAATAATAATAATAATAATAATAATAATAATAATAATAATAATATATTTATCTAGTAATATTAGAAAAAATTGCTTTTCGAGCTAAAATTTCAAACGTTCATGGTTGATGAGGGTCTTGCACCGATTGAGCTGAAAATTTGCACAGAATCTTTCTTTTTTTTTCTGTTATGTATATAAAACAAAATAAAGGGGTGCAAGCAGCACAATTTCAACTTCAGAAAACTATCTATATGTAAGGGCCATCCCTAAGCTTCATGGATACATGAAAGATGTATATTCTTGCTGATCAAATTTCCATGGTAAACTCTACAAAATACAGGTAAAAGGTATATTACATAATGCAGCCAAAACCTATGACAACTTTCATTTAGTTAATAAAAAGTCTTTAAATTTGAACCAAATCTAAATGAAATTATTCAATCCAGATATACACAATTCAAATTCCTAATTGAGTAATCTACACCAGCTGCTATTAAGATTTAAGTTTATATTTCTAATGGTCAATTGTTTAACTGTCCTAATGCCTTTGTAAAGGACAGCCCCTTCTTAGAGCTGTCAATTCATTTGAACTTTAAATAAATAAATATAGTAAAAACTCTTGACATACAAAATTACATCACAACAGCTATCCTGGTGGATTCATTATGAGACCTTTTCCTTTTGAAATCATAACGATTTTAATAGGTTTTTAAGGGTGAAAGAGAGTATATTTTTAATATAAAAAGCATTTCAAATTAGAGTAAATATCAGTGCATTTAACAATTTTGATATGATATTCCATAAGTCATATCATTTATGTATATTTTTGTTTTGTATTGTTATAGGTGCTAATTTTGGTAACAGAGCCTTTGGAAATCCTAGTTTTTGAATGCAAACCTTACACAACGTGTCTACAATTACCGCTGGTAAGTGGCTGGTACTTTGCCTGTTAAATAGCTCACAAACAGGCTCCCACTACTATGATTTTCACCTTCTGAGTGTTACTACAGGTATTACTAGTGTAACCACCATTTATTTAACTGGTGTTTTGCATAGTCTCAATAATGCTTTTTTAAGGCTGTTAGAAGGCAGGGAGCACTTGTTGCTCTAACACCTATTTTTGCACTTCATACTTCAACAGTAACTGAGATCACTCCGCTTATTTTAGGCATGCATTTGTTCGCTTCAATAAGTTTACAGTTATGTACTGTGTGCTTTCTGGGAAATATGTAACAATTTTACATTTTGTAAAGAATAAAAACACAACATAGAATGAAAGTTAAAGAAAAATTCACCCTTTCCACACCCTGTGCTTAATGACCCATTGCAAAGCATAGAGATAAATGTCAATCAAGCCCAAACAGATAGCAAAAATCCAGTGGGGGGAGGGGGGTTAGTACTGTAACATTAAAATGTGTACTTGCTAATTACTCATTTAAAGCTTTAGAGATAAAGGGGTAAGTGCCAATCAGCTTAAATAAATTAGCACAAATGCATAACAGAAAGAGAAATTGTCCTAGTTTGGCCAAGGGGTGTCCAGCTTCCAGATTCAGGGGTGTTCCAACGTAGAGGATATACTGAGAATGTTTAAACTTAGAAATGCATCCAATTCTAAGAAAAATGTGCACTATAATTAGGTGTCTAACATACAGGGGTATCCAAATACAGAAGTTACTGTACAATGCTTTCAAATAGACATTCATCTGTGAGAGCCTAGCCCATGTAACAGCTTGAAGCATGCCATCTGTCATCTGAGTGTGATATACATAACATCTAAATTCAACCATATAGATCTCTTATGTATATTATAATTACAATAACCAGTTACCTTAGTCATAGATGTTGGAGATGATGTCCTTGTTCTACTGTACATCTCTCCCACACCTCTTATGAAAGTTTGCACTTATGCGCATAATTCTCCTTATATTGTCTTTTAGTTCTTACAATAAATTGTGCTATTCCGATACTCTTTGTTTTCAAGTTCTCCTATGAATAGAAATAGCATATGGTGAGAGATCTTTGGATTATGCTGGCCATTATGTTATACTGATGATCCTATTCTCAAAAGTATTTAAAGCATAAGAAACTCTGGATCAGCTGTTCATGTCTCTTTCATCATTGCCAGGAGGCAAAGGAAAAGAAAGAAAGAAAGAAAGAAACTTTGTTGTATTTGTTCAGTACCAAGAAAGTGTCAAGTAAATAATGTTTTAACTTTGACAAATTCCTGACTTTTTAATAAATCTTGTATCATTTGCTTATAGTCTTCTTTATCAAAAATAATGATTTTGATATACTTATCAACCTTTATGTAAGTCATGTTTTTATTATTCAGAGCTTTTGTTACTTTTAGATAAGATAATGGGCCAAAATTATCATTTTTAATTTTCTGTTGTATATTTTCCGATGTTTTTCTAATGAAACCTTTTGTATTATGTTTAAATTTTCTATTTTCCCACATTTTTAAGGTTTGCCATAAATATGTAAACAATGTATTTGCGTTATAAACAAAAAAGTAGCACTAACACTTTTAAACCTGTAAGAGCCTACAATTAAGTTCACCATCGAAACAGAAAAAGATAATATGTTACCATTTTTAGATAATAAAATGTAATAATAAACTTCAATTTGGCATCTACAGAAAGGACACGCACACAGACAGTTATATCAAAGCCCATGGTTTCAATCCAAAATCGCATAAAGAAGCAGCATTCAACAGCATGGCATACAAAGACAAAGAAGAATGCAAGAACAAATATCTGCATATAATGGAACCCGCTAAATCAAACGGGTTCAGCCAACAATTGATTAACAAAAAAATTTTAAAAATTGCAAAAACAAAAAAAGAATTAAACAAATTGCAACTTTGAGTGATTTAGCAGGGAAAAAACATTTACAAAGTTTACTTACCTCCATCAGCCAATAAGAAATTTCAAAAAAATTTCAAGCTGTACAATATCTTCTTAGCACCTCAAAACTGATACAGTGTTAAAAAGTTATTGACATTAAACAAAACTGATTTCAGGCCCAAAGAGAAAAAATCTGGTATTTATCATTAAGTGTAACAATTTTGATACATAGGAAAAACAACAGGAAAAATAGGCATTAGGTTGAAGGAATGTTGGGGAAGCATCCGTAACAAGCAAATAGAAAAATCAGCTGTGGCAGCATGTTTTTGGAATGAAAACTGTGAAATAGAAAAAGATATCGAGTTATTAAAAACTGTTCAACAACCAAAAGAACTAAACACATGGAAAAGGATTTATGTAAAAAACATGAGCAAAACTTAATGAATTTTGACATCCCAAAAGCAGACAGCTCTTTATTCAAGTTTATCACAAAACCACCGGAGTCAATGCAGATACCTACCTACCCAATTTTTACAAATGATGCAACAACCTTTCAACAGCTGAGGATGTGGACAAATATTCCATGAAGCATGTCTTGAGTAAATCTCGTGTAAGTGAAACCATAAAGAGATTTTTAAGTGTTTGACTCAGAAGAGATTATTAATGCATGTTTCACTGTGTTAGATCCCAAATGGAATCAATATTAAAATTTGTAGTAATTTGGAAGCTCTTTATTGGGAAGCTAGGGAAATATGAGCATCTCCAGTGGCCACTAGCAACCAACCACTAATTATACTATATAAAATTTGTCTCCAGAAGAGTCAGTCCAAGTGATCTTATGGTAACCATACTTGTCTGATAGACCCAAGACCGCAGGTTCTATCCTGCCAGGGTCAGTGGATTTTTCTGGTGGAAAAATCTTAAGTATGGCTTCCTTTGGAAGGGATGTAAAGCCATGGGTTCCATGTTTTACATTTATGGCACATAAAAGAACCTCAAGCCTGAAACAAGAGGCCCCGAAGCAAAGTTTATCAGTCGCTTCATTTCCTGAATTGAATGGAACGCTGATGAACTGAGATGTTAATCGGCATTATAAATTAATGCAATCAGTCATGTAACAGGAAGTATAATAGAGGAGATAAAGAGTTAATTTATTATTTGTAACCAAAAATTGTGAATTTATTGTTTGAGTGCTAAATATACCAGGTTTTACTTCTTTACTTCTGTGAACAGATTGACAATATAACTAAGAAAGGGAATATGAAGAACAACATAATAAGAAGACTAGTAGGCATCAAATAGGGAAGATCTATAGGTCTGCTTAGTGACACATACAAAAGATACATGAAGCGCAATCTGCTCTATGAAAGTGAGATAATATCCACAATAAACAACCATTGTAAAACTAAATTGGATACAATACAATCTAGGTCATTAAGAGTAATAACAGGAACCATAAAAACAACAACAATTTCTGCAATGCAGAGCATAACTGGCAATTAAAACAGTGCTAGATATTTTTATGGCATACTGGGACAAGAATTAAAAACAATTGACACAGGAATAAATGGGTTCTTATTCCTAACAGCACACAACGATTAAAAACACAACGGACTTTCAAAAATTACATACAAAAAGAAACTTTAAAAACACAACGGACTTTCAAAAATTACATACAAAAAGAAACTTTAGACACCTTTTTAAAAATTAATACTGAATCTGCCATTATACCAACTGATCCTTTACAATATGTAGATATCAGAGAGACAGTAAATCTGTATAGACCTAATATAAATAAAAGAATTGTTATCATTAGTGAATCTAAGGCAGCACTACAAAGTATAATGAATTACAGTTACCCATCAACATTCACTGTAAAGGAAATAACTATATCATACATTCCAGATCAGAAATGCAGAAATAGTTTTACAATGGACCCTGAGCCATGTGCAATTAAACGGGAATAAGATTGTGGATACTTTAGCAAAGAAAGGAGCCATTGTAAAATTAAAAAAAACATCTTTTGAACTAGAACTTCCCCCTAAATTGAAACTCATAAAAAGATAAATAACTGAACAAGTACAACAAAATATTCAACAAAAAATTAAAAGTAAACCATGTGAAGATCTAAATACTTTCAAATATCTTTTATTGAAACCAAGAAAAATTGGAGTTGCCCAATTCTGCTTAATTGTTGGGCACAATTACCTGCCAGAACAACTATTCAGGATGTAATTAGTCAAGAATAGCTACTGCCCATTGTGTAAGGATGTACTATCCTAAACAAAGAAAATCTACTGAAATGCAGCCAACTTGATAGAAAAATACAAATGAAAAATGATTTGGAAGCTCTGTATTGAAAGCTAGGGAAAAATGATAAATATCAGCATCCACAGGGCCACTAGCAACCAACCAAGCAGCCATATAACATATTTTATAACTAAATGCAGGTCATTAATAGTATATTAACTTCTCTATTCAAAAACAATGCAGATAATTTTAGCATGCCTGATTTTGAAATAAAAAGTATGAATAGAAGCAGCTGTATTTAATTATATTCCGCAGCTGCCATAACAAGCAAAACAAACAAACTGCTGTGGCTTGTAGGAAGAGCAAGTTGCCCATATACTTTGCTGTCATTCTTATCTGATATATTTCTAAAGTTTCTATATCCTAGTTTATGCTCTACAACTTACAAGGAAAGTGTTTGATAGTTTGTGACATTCCATCTGCAGGTCAGCACATACTAACATCACATGTGCGGGTAAGTGTTATTTTTCTGCACAACTGTGCAATCATTCACTAGAGGTCATTGTAGAAAGAACATGTAATGCAGATATCTTAACTATAAATGCAAGTGAGGACTTTCAATAAAATGCTAAAAGCAGTAAGGCTGCCTATGAAATGCACAGTTAAAAAAACAAATTAATTACATGGCATAATTTTATTAGTGCTTAGCGCCTCGTTGATAGCACTTTTGAAGCTATCCATAGGACCACCACTATTATAGCCAGCTGTCTGCCAGGTGTAACAAGCATTGGTCTGTAAATATCTGCAGATAATAATTAAATGACAGAATGTAATTTCAGGATTAAGAATGTTATGTAATTTTGGCTACAGGTTACTGAAACTAATTTAATAAAGTCACTTGGCTTAATTTTATACTGCCTGAAGAAATACACGTCCATAGATTATGTACATATTTGGCATTTTTATGGTGAGATGATTTTTAGGACCAGAGTTAGCTTGACATAGACAGAGGCCTCAAATGGATGAGTGCAGAAATTTGCATATAAACAAATAGCACCAGTATATTAATGGGCTCCAAAAGACCCCAGTGTCATTTTGGTGCAAATGTGTTTGTTAGACCGAAAATATTTTCCTTGTTAGACATAGATGTAAACCCATGGAAATCATTAGTAAGATGTAAAAATTTATCAGCAAATTTTCATATCAATGGCTATCTGTATTTCTGTTGCAGCACACTACAAGCATACACACACACTGCCTGCACTAATTTCTGGGCTTCCATTGGTGACTTCCAAGACTTGCTGGTTGCCTTCAAATGTAAGTCAAATCGTTTTATATATAACATATAGTGATTCTTTTTATCCCCAAACTGAAATGAAGTTGAATAATCAAGCCCTGCATATCAATAGTGGAAATAATGAAGGACAATATTCAAAACAGGATCACTTTAGGATTGAAATAAAACTACAGTTTTCAAATTTGCCCTTTAGGCCATTAGGACATGTTTTGTTGATTAAATAATTTGCATTTGTGTGTGAAAATTAAAAATATCTGTAGTTGAGCATTATTGTATTGAAAGTGTGCATTGAAAAATAGAAATGTGTTCACATACTGTATAATTGCAGTAATAACATCTTTGTATGTAATAGAGATATTTAAAACTGGTAGATGTCATAAACATTAATATAATGTTGGTATACAATTCAAGCTTAATGATGTTTGAGATGTGCACTCATGGCAGTAGCAAATAATAGTCATTTTCATTGTTTCATACAGTCAATATTTCTTGGCACTTGTTAAGAGATAAGGATATAGAAGAAACTGAATATGTGCAAATAAAAATCATATTTCTATACTGTTTGCATTTAATGGTTTGTTAACCTCTTCTTTAACTTCTGAATGACTCAAAATAATAAAAGTCTGTTTTATTACTAAATTAACATACTTTATACTATAGACTGCAACATAAAGTATGCTTTATGTTAATTATGTAATATTATAGATTACTAGTCCTAATATTGTGTAGTTTATTGCCCCTATATGAAAATAGAAATGAATTCTTGTCATTCTATGTAGTGTTTTATGATAGTCTCACATTGTCCTGGGTTTGGACAATAAGATATAACAGCATATAACAAACATAAAAGTGTTTACGGAATGTCGGAATTCACACAGGTTGTGAAACTTAATGAGATTTTTAATGTGACGACATGATTTTTAGTGTTAAACATAAAAGTGCCTGCTGAAACAAGAATGTTGGCCTGTTTTGTGATTGCATTCAATTTGCTTCTTGTGCTTTAAGTAGTTTTATAGAATTTTGTTTAGAAATTTTATAGTTATAGCAAGATAAAATTCCTAGGCATTATGACTGAAAATAATCTAAAATGGGACAGATATATACATACTTGATTAAAAAGTAAAATGTCATTTATTTCAACTTTAGACAACTTGTACAAAATGTAAATCAGCAACTTTTGGAGTACAATATTTTACATATGCAAACTCCATACTGAGATAAGTGCATGGGGTAACTCTTCCCCCTGAAAACATTTATTCATAACGTAGAAAAGACTAATACAAATAATGACTAAGTTACGTACAAGAACATCCTGCAAACCACTGTTTAAAAACCTTAAAATTCTTCCTCTTGGTTGCATATATGTCTGTGAGACATTAGGGCTATTTAAAAAATTATCCCTCAAGCAGGTTAAAAGCAAATGACACAGTACACAATCATAACAGAAATAGATATACATATTATAAGAACCAACACAACAGCTTTCAAAACAGTGCAACACATATGAATTATACAATAAATTACCAAATTACCTAAAAACAATGGACAAGAAAACAAAATTTGAAACAGCACTGATACCTTTTCTGCTTTGTCATTGCTTCTATGGTGTAGGTGAATATTTGAAATGGGACTAATGAGAATAAGGGTATGAGTGTGTATGTAAGTATGTATAGAGAACCACATATGTATACATAAACTGAAAATAGCTTTCAGTTTATTTTTGTCATTGATGTGTCCTATATCATACATATATGTGTAAACAATAATTTAGAGGATCAATAAATTATCTATTTTAAAAATAATTTTATATATCTCTCAGCAAGGCCAATGTAAGAGATTTTTCAACAGGAAATAATATCAAAATTATTAGATAATGTTCAGTGTCTAATTTCTTTAAAAGTTAAGCAAGTGAAGAAAACTGGAAAAATATCATTTTTTCTAAATGCCACACTATGGGTTCAGTAGCATTAAAAACATGTGTTTTCTTATATACCTGTTTGTGCTTGTTTTCATTTTTGCTAATAGTGTATGGGCTGTTAATTAATTAAAATTAACTTTCTTTTGAAAAGAGTGTAGATTTGGCAATGATGCATTTTAACATGAATGAATTCAATTGATATCATTGTATAATTTAGATGAACTACACACTCTTAAAGCTTCACTTACTTTTCATAAATGTATGGAAGCGGTTTCGAGAGCATTTAGTTCTCGTCTTCAGCCAGGCTAAAGTTCACCTGAGTTGAACTGAAGATGAACTAAAGATGAAGATGGGAACTAAATGTTCTGGAAACCAGTTCCATACATTTATGAAAAGTAAGTGAAGCTTTAATAGTGTGTAGTTCAACTGAATCATACAATGATATCAATTAATATGATTGTCTTCACTGTGCAAGTTGCAATTTACATTTTAATTAGTAAATAATTAATGAATGAATTTATTTTCAAACAAATGCAAACAAATTACAATTAAAATTTACATATTTCCATTATTTCACAAATAACCAAATACTATTATTAATTTTGAACTCTAGTTCCCTGTTCGTCAGTAGTAGCTTACTATAAGATTCAAGGAACTAGGTTCCAATGCTAACCAACATTATTTATTCAGAATTACCACAGTAGAAGAGAATGATATTGTTAAAGAATGTTTTAGTATGTAGGAGAAAAGTGGAAAGAATAATGGTATTTCAAAGTACAGGAAATTTTACAACAGATAGGTTTAGGAAAAGTATGAATAAATAGGGAATACCAAAACAGAGGATTTATATAATAAATCTAATATTGGAAGACATTGAGAGACAAGAAATATTTGGTAGTATGAGAGAAAAAAGTTCATTAAGACTTTATAGGAAAATAAAAATAGTATGGGGTAGAGAAAAATATATAGAACAATGTGATAATGTAGTTATATAGATGGTTTTACTTGGACCAGAACTAGTTAGAATTTAAAAGGATTAGGATATTGTTTAGAGTGTGGAGAAACCACTAGAGATTTTCATTGTTATATTGTAATCAAACAAAGTTATGGCAAGAAAGGGTTTGGAATAAAAAATGGGAAAATTTAGATGGGGTAATATAAAAGGAAAGAAGAATATAAAATGACAGAGAACTATTTACTAAAGTTAGAAAGAATGACAAAGAGAAGATGGAAGGAAACGTAGAAAGAAATGTAAATTTAGAAATATAATAATTTATTATTTGCAATATATGTAGGGAAGGTGAGGGAGAAATGATAAAGAATGGTCAGATAGTCAATGATTGATAAATTGAATAGGGGAGGGAATGGAGTAAACTAACATTAGAAACAGGATTATTATACACCAATAACCTGGGTGTAAGTGTGTATATAGTCCTAAGGAAATAAGTAACTCACAAGTATAGGATAATAGTTGGATGAAGTGTATAGAATTAAAATATTGTAATAGAGTTATAATGATATGTGTTTATTTTATATTTTCAGTTAGTATTATGGAATTAATGAAAACATAGATCTTATTGTAAAATTTAAAATTGTATGTTGATGTAACGAGAAATAAATTCATATTCAAATATTTAGTTATTTAGATCATTTATCATTTACGTAATAGGTAATATAGCCCCAGCATCTTACAACTCAGATCGGTAACCACACTTGCCTCCTAAACCCAAGATCGTGGGTTCAAACCCGGCCAGGATTGATGCATTTTTTGGGGCATAAAAATTCGAAATGTGGCTTCCATCGGAAAGGAAGTAAAGCTGGGGTTCTGTCTCTTACATTTACGGCATGAAAAAGAACCTCTAGCCTTAAAGAAGAGGCCTTTGAGCAAAATTTGTTGGCCATTTCATGCCCTGAATTGAATGGTAAATAAACCAAATAAACGCCTGTAAATAAACCAAATCAATCTTACAACCTACTTAAAAATTACCTACCAGTTTCTAGTCCCAATTCATCACAACGGAGTTGTCATTGTAATATAATTGGCTGTTGTGCAACTATATATGAGGGTCATTTTATAAATAATATATACATTTTTTCCAAGTTTATTTTTTGAACAGTATATATTTTTACAGTCCTTTATTGGCCATGACATTCCTGGATGCAGGTAAGTGTTGTCATGAAGAATGAGTGGCCTAACCTTGTGCACCTGAGGTCAGGGTTTTTTTGGGTTCTGCTGTGACATTTATTCCACACAGAACCCTTTATCCCTGGTGATGAATAACAAAAATCACTCTCAAATATTTTTGGCTTTGGGGAAAGGAAACTTCTCCACTTGTTGGACTATAATTTCTACTCTGACTCAAACTATCTAATCCAGATTTCACCAATAGCAACAATTTGACTCAAGCATGTTTGACCTATAGTGTCAAATCTTTGTTTCAGCAAGTTGCAATGTCCTTGCATTTATGTTTTTGTTCAGCATTCAAGAAGTGGAAGACCTATTGCACACAAATTTTTCTGTTCTGTACATCATTTGTCAAAATATGAATATTGACTTTGACAAGATCCTCGCCACTTTTGAAAGTTCTTCATATGTCACACTATGATTTTGATTAGCATCCACAAGTTTCACATTTTGTTCACTTTTTGATGTCTTTGACCTAACGCTCTTGAATCATCATCTAGGCTAACATGACTAATATGAAAACGATTAGCCCAATGAGAAGTTGTACTATGGTCCACTGTGAACTAAACTCAAAGTACTCTGGATTTCTGTGGATTTTTTACAATTTAAATTTTCAATCTTAATGTACTACCTGGGTGTTCACTATCACAATACCGTACATACCTGCAGGCTCCATTTCTAGCTCCTGTTTTCTACATAGAGTATGCTGTGAACAAAATGAACATGCATGCTTCTTTCTCAAACCTTCATCTGTAACTGATACAATTTTCACTAGAGTTTGTCATCCAATCTGCAATACTCAGCTGTGCTTTATTAATGGGATCTGTGCATGTTTTGCCTTGAATGGCATTTTTATAGTTTTTTGCTTAATATTTAAAGAGTACATAAGATCTAGATATGCATATGGCATATATACTGAGAAAAGTGTGTCATTAATTTTTTAATTTGTAATAGTGTTTAATGCTTATTTTTACTGCCGAGGTATCACAAGTAATAGACTGGTGATAAATAAAATGATAAATTTGGAAAAGATATTTTTTAAGGAAGGAAGCATTGCAAGCCTAAGTTTAGGTATCTCCCTGGCATTTGACATTTATGAGAACTGAGGAAAACCTGGAAAGAATCTCAGTCGGGGGGAGCAGTCATGATAGAAATCAAACCCTGGACCTACTACCCACACATCTTAACAACCTTGGCCACCCATCTCAGTGTGCCATTAATGTTCTCTATCTGAAAGGTTTCTTCGTAAATAGATATTATCTCAGAGTTGATATAGATATAACAAACATTAAGAATAGATGCATAAGTAACATACCTATAGATGTCATTATCTTCTGGTTTTGTACTGGATTGTTCAGGCATATATATTTATATTTCCTATGTTATTATACTATTAGGTGATTTTCATGTTTTTAAATTATTCACATAATTGAAATGGCATTTTTGATGAAATCTTTAATTTTGGGGTTTTGGCTTCGCATGCAAGGTCAGTCTTCCTGCATTTAAAGTAATGCATATGTATTTGAATAAAGTGGGGATAGTGCATATATTAGACCTTTTCTTATATTTATCTCCAGAAAAAAATTAATTGCCTCTAATGACAAGAACCTTCATTTTTTTGTTCCAAAGAAAGGATGTATTATTCACTGTATCATTATATGTAACACAACTGACTATTAAGAGTATCTACTTGTGAATATAAATAAGTGTTGACTATCAAAATAAAACTTTAAGACTTATATGTCAGAAATGAAGCAAATACAGTTTTAACAATTGATGATTAACTCTAATTAAGTATATTTTTTTAGTGGAACAAGTTGTTATGATTGATACAAGCAATACAAACAAGCTGAGGTTGTAAGTGAATGGGAGATCTCGGTTTGATTCCTGCTAGGACTGATCTTTCTGAAAAGAGGTTTTTTTTCCAGGGTTCTGCCAATTTCAGAATGGCAAATTTCTGAAGGTTCCTTAAAGTTATACTTGAGGTGCTCAAAAAATTCTTTTCCCAATTTATCATTTCATCTGTCATAGCATCAGCTTCTACCCTGTGACCTCTCAGTAATGCTATATAGCTGTACTTCACAGCCTCAGTTGTGAAGTATAAACCTCTAAACATAAAACAGAAGTATCTAATACAGCAGCCATACTTCATATTATCTCAAGATACAATATAAAATTTTTCCTGATTTTTAATTTTTTCTAATTTTTAATTTTGTAATTCACATCATCAAAGCAGCCACCTCTCCAATGCTTTCATAATCTTCACTGATGTTGGTTCTGGTGGTGTAGTGGTAACCATACTTCTAAACCCAAGATCACGGATTCGATCCCGGCAGGACCAATGGAATTTTTCGGGCGTAAAAATCCTAAGTATGGCTTCCTTTGAAAGGAAGTAAAGTAACCCGTGGGTTCTATGTCGTACATTTATGGCACGATAAAGAACCTCAACCCTGAAAAATTTATCGGCCATTTCACGCCCTGATTAGAATGAGATGCTGATTATCTGAGATGTTAAAGAGCATTCACAAAAAAACCAAATCAAAAAAAAATCCTCACTGATTTTGAACAATGATTAAAAAGTTACTAAATTTAATATTATTTGT
This sequence comes from Metallyticus violacea, assembly GCA_030762175.1. Classification (NCBI taxonomy): domain Eukaryota; kingdom Metazoa; phylum Arthropoda; class Insecta; order Mantodea; family Metallyticidae; genus Metallyticus; species Metallyticus violacea. The sequence continues at coordinate 10,437,785 of CM060832.1, read as the reverse complement.
TAAAATCTTACAGCATTTAGAACTAGAACAATTTTTTATATATAATATTTTTAGCTTATTTTATTGGTAATGCAAATTAAAATAGCATAAGTTGATGTTCAGAGATCTTAATACATTTTATAACATTATATGCATTGCAATTTTCATTTTGTTTTAATCATCATGAAAGTTAATTCAACTGACCTTGTCACTTAGGGCTGGTAAAGTTAAAAACTGCAGGCTGCAAGAGCAAACTGAAAGTTATAGAAGGATCTCAAGTTCATTTTGCTCTATGACAATGAACATTGTTAAGTTAGTTTTTATTGTTGATTTGCTGAATGAAGATTCAAATTACTGTCTTCAATTAATCAGAATGCAGTATTTTTATTTTGACTGTTTAGCTGCTGAAGTCAATTAACTAACTATCCTGCTTTATTAAAGAAATCTAGCCACATCCCTTTATTATTGACAGTAAATTTCTTTCAATTGGATAACAGTTTAATAATAATAACTAAAATTGTATGCACCCATGTCGATCACAATGTCCAGAAAGTGGCTTTAGTGTTAATCTCAGACTGTTTCTTTTTAATATTTCTTGTGAAGCATGAATTTCTTCACCCAAGCCATGTGTCTCATTTGCCACTTAAGCAAATTTTGAAATCTAATGGGGAAAACATGCCTTTTACAAATTGAATATCTTTTAGAGTATTTGCCTTATTAAATTATTTTAATTTGAACATGCAATATTTCTGTACTATGTTAACCAGTGCTAAACATATTCCATTTGCCGTGATGGAAAATAACAGCAAATAATGTAATTGACATTCATTATTGCTATGGATATAATTGAATTAAGCCACAAGTGCCTTACGCTCAAGGATGTGCTTGCTATGCCATGTAAATAAATGCATAGCTTCCCTGTCTACCATATATTTTGTATAACTTTTGGGGGCATTACTTTATCACTTGACAACAAAAGTAGTAATTTCATGTACTAACAGCATGACCAGGGCCCTGTTCCACAAAAGTATGGTTAAATACATTATAAGTGTATGGACTTGTAACTTGTGGTTATTAGTAAAATTCTGTTCCACAAAGGTTTCTGCTACACTTGTACTTTACATCTCCATACTTACAAATGTACAAGTGATTTTTCATTGTTCTGTACCACAGGAGTATTAATATTAATCGAGCGCTGGTAATTTGTATAAATTTCTGTACAAGTGTAGGAATATTGGTAACTTCAAATACTAGCACAAAATTTATTATCTATTTAATGATTTTGGTAGTCAGTTGTCCCAAATGTGCTAAGTATTAGTAAAACTAATGAATAGGAATATGTATAAAGAAAGAATAAATAAGTATTTGTGTACAATGATGAAGTTAGTTTAAGTGCCAATAAAGTGCAGGTTAGGATTGATATTTCAAATGCATATTTCAGACCAGCATTTTAGTGAATGTATTTTTAAGATTCTTGCTACATGCCACGAAAATATTTTTTTTTTTTTCTTCATTCTCTTTTAAAATAGTCTGATCTGGCACAATTTTCCAATTTTCTGCATATGAAGAACATGATTGTAAGCAATATAAACAAATAAATAAACATAAAGGATCAAATGGATGAATAAAATAAATGCCAATCGGAAAGCTCTTTTCTTCTGCCATCTCTGGACGACTGAAATTGATGCCGCCAAATGTCGCTGTAAGGGACCGTCGTGCCAAAGTGGATTTTTACGCTTAAATATGGATAAATGCATAATGAAGTATTTAAATTAGCATTATATCTGAGAAAAAATACAACACCCATTTTGCAGGAATGACAATAATCCTCTCTGTAAATAAAAATCACTAAGGAGTGGACATAACGTATTTCAAATATAGCGACGTAAAGTAAACAGCTGTTCCTCCATCTTGCTATTATATGACGTCACTTTTTTTTATACTAGTGTTGCATTTCTTTCGTGGAACAGAAAGTTACAAGCGCGTGCTTTACAGAACGTGCCCAATTCAGATTAGTACTTGATTGTAGAATAGCATATGCAAATAAGAAATGCCATTCGGTTGAATGTAGATTGGTGTAGTTAAGCAGTTAGCTGGTGTAACATTTAAGTCAACAGCTCTTCTGTTATAATTAAAAAAGCGCACCTCTACATTATGACTATGTTTGCCTTAATTCTTTTTTAACAATAGGAACATTTCTTGCCTACAGTATTGTTTTCTTATGTGGAATAGCAGCCATATTTGCAGAATAGGTTAGCATATTTAAATCCCGGAAGATACAGATAAAAGAAAACTAAGAAAAGGAAAAACAACGATCAAACAACGTTACATGAGATTAATAAAGTACAAAATCAAATCCATGATTAAGCAACGAAACTTGCCAAAAGCCTCCAAAATCGCACAAAACTTTGCTAACCAAACCTACTAATTACCTCTTTCAAGCGTGTTCGATTTTAGGATAAATATGTTACAACGTAACAAGTTTGCGCTTGGGCAATGGAAAAAAGATGATCACTCAAGTGTTTAACTTCTTGTTTTCATGAGACACGATCGAACTGTAGCCTAACAGATTAAAATAGTAGATTATACATACAGAGGAAGGAAATGAATAAATGTCAGTATTTTCCAAGATAATAATGTTAAAGCAGATAACAGGCACCAATCTGCGACCCGTTGTTTTAAGAAATTCAGGATATTTAACAACTTTCATACTGTAGCGAAAGAATTATGTATAATAATAGATAACCGCAGAAGACCAAGTTCAAATCACAACCTATCACTCCGCCGAAGCAGGTGGTGAAAAATGCGTACAAATTCCTTTTAACATAGTAACCTAAGATATGTTTAGTTATGGTTAATAAAGTTATCTGTCCATCGTAATGATCGTAACTTTATAGTAAATATCATTCCACGTTTCCCGCTTTGCCTGTCCCGTTTTTGCCATCGGCCCTAGAAGTTAACTCCACACTAAACGCCTTTAAATTCGGCCGTTATTCTTTCATAAAAACATTAGTTATTGACAGCAACAAAAACCAAAATACCTTATGTACAGAGGGTGCCAAAAAATAGAAAAAAAACTCTGTTAACATAACCAACTTGAATTCACACAAACAGAAATTGATGAGCACTAATCATATTAGGCTTTTACAGTTACAACATCGATATTGATACGCTTCTGAGTACGTTGAACTGCTGATTGAGCAACGTTTGCGAAAGTTTTCCCAGCGATTGCAGCACATGCCGTTTCAATTTCTTCCCGAAGTGCTGCCAGTGTAGCTGGTTTTCTACGGTATACAACGTCCTTAAGAGTCCCCCATAGGTTGAAGTCCAACGGAGTTAGATTCGGAGAAGGCGGTGGAAACTCAATCGGACCTATCCAGTGCCTTGGAAGATTGTCATCAAGGTACGCAAGTACATCTCGGTGATAAAGTGGTGATCTGCTATATCTTCCCTTGTAAACATCGCATACGGTACCACGAGACTCAAATTTGTCTCGAATTCGTGCAATTGTTACTCGCTTGGCTATTCTGTTCTGTACACACGTCTCCATTGCCTTTGAACTTCAGCAACATTCTCGGTTTTCCAATACCACTTCACAATTGGTTTCCGCTGTCCAGACGATAATCTTGACTCCATTTTGTTGTAACAACGGTAGCATAACCTAACGTGAGTCACGTATATTTACAGAACATCATACGATAATCTTGGCTCCATTTTCTTGTAGCGACGCTAGCATAACGTAATGTGAGTCACATCTATTTACAGAACATCATTCGATGAACTTGACTTCAATTGTTCATTGTTGATTTACGATAATCTTGGCTTCATTTGTTCATTGTTGATTTACCGGTCACTTAGCAATGCTATCATAATGTATGTGAGTCTCATCTATTTACAGATCATCATACTACATATTACTGTTGTTTTTCGATCCAAATTTGAAATATATTAAATAGATATCTACTGTGAAAGTGTGTATACATTTTTTGGCACCCTCAGTATAATAAAATGATTCCTTCGCTCTATAAATAACAAATTGAAAGGGAAAGGGGTATAAATAACTGAGTATATTCATTTAATGTGCGGTACTACTTCTTTGGGAGTAAAAAGGTTGATCGGCTAATCAAATTAATTTCCGCCACATGCTTTTACTGACATGCACTATAAACTCATGATGGATGGACCAAATGGCATAATGTTATATCACACACTTCTGGTCATTAATTTATTATTCTTACATGAATAATTAGCAAATGTCATTTATCACAGCTTGAAACAGAATCCACTTCCTCCATGTCTATTCTCTGTTTCTGAACGATCAAAATTTGCCAAAAAAAAAAAAAAAAAAGTATTACAAAGTTTTTAATAATCACAGCCTTTTCGTCAGTGCTCAACGGCTTTCCACTTTCTTTTCTCTCTCTTATAACTCTTGATGGTTACAACAAAACATGAGGAGACGGCCTCCGTGATCTAATGGAACCGTAAGCGACTACTAGTTTAGAGGTTCTGGGTTCGAATCCCTGTTAAATTCGGTTTTTTTCGGAGTTTTTTCGTTTGTTAATATGTATTATTGTGGAGATGTCAAATTTAAATGGTTTATATTAAAGTTCTTATTATTGCTTATTTAGCCCGAGAAGGTGAATGCCAGTAGTTTTAAAGCGCCAAGGACTCTGAGCTAATTTGCGTCACCACTAATTACTTTCATTTCATTCATCCCTACAGACTTACGCCTACAGTACTCAGTCCACAATCAGGTGGTGTAAAATAACATTAAGCAACATTTAACTGTACAAACAACATTGTCAATACTTTTGTTCCTTTCTTTAAAAATGTATGATTAAAATAAAATGTAAACATTTTGCTAGAACTATATTTTATAGGAAAAAAAGACACTACTAAAATGATAAAGTATTGGAAGCGTTCAATTTAGATCTCAAGAACACGTACGTCACACTTTCTTCCGCTTCATCTCGTGTCCTACTTTAAAACACACAACTTGAGATGAGTTAAAAGAGTGTAAAAGGCGTTAAGGAGGGCGGTTTGATATTAAAGAGAACAAGCTCAGTCTTGCAAAGCACTTTCTTGTATCGACATAGTCCCCTCGAAGTTCAGCGCACTTGCTCCAGTGTTTCTCCCGGTTCGTGATTTCATCCTAGAAGTGGGGTTTCTTGGAGGCACACTCGCTTACCTCTTCACGTGAACAGATGGTAATCCGAGAGAACAAGATTAGGCGAATCGGGTGGATGAGGAAGCATTTCAAACCGTAGCTGCCCAAGGTGGCGCATTGTCATGGTGAAACAACACTTTTTTCTTGGCCATTCATGGACATTTGGACATTTTTCCCGCCTCTGCTTCTTCGGTCTCTCCAAAAGTAATGCATAGTATTCTCCAGTAATGGTTTTTCCCTTCTCCAAGTAGTCCATCCTTTGCACCCCAAAAACTGAAGTCATCACTTTTGCTAGGGATGGGACACATTTCCCCCTTTTCGAAGTCGGTTTGCCTCTTGCGGTTCGTTTCCAGTGTTTAGTAATGAAACCATATTTTGTCCAAGTCACAAAACGTCTTAAAAATTGTTTGGATTCTTCTGAAACATTTCTAAACTGTCGGCCGTTGTTCGCATGGAATTTCGCTTTTGCTCCGGAGTAAGCAGATGCCACACCAATCTTTTTATGTGTAATTCATTATGCAAAATAAAGTGTATCTCTCATTTGAGATGCCCGTAGTGTGTGCTAGCTCGCGCACGTTTACTAATCTGTCAGTCAAAGCAATATCTGGACTGTATTGATCATTTCTGGCCTCACAACTGATTTTGGAGCTCCAGGATGTGGTGTGTCTTCGATGCTTGTTCTCCTACGCTGAACCCTTTTACCTAAAGTCGAACGGGTTCACAGAAAGGGCATGCGTCACACGGTGTAGGTAAAATCCTCTCATAAATTTCCTTTGCTTCTTTCCCTTCACGAATTCCAATTTTATCCATTTTTTCACTCTTACTTCAAACGCTTGTGTTTAAACAACGTATACTGTTGCCCTCTGTTAGTTTGCAAATCAAGTTACTTATTAAACCAACCTCGTATATTAATACATTTAAATTCTTTCTGTTTGATGCCATGCTTCATGACGGGGATTTTGATTTCTGTGATTTAAGAATAACATACACACAATCGTGCAGAGTTTCTGTAATTCCCCCATATTGTGCACGATGCATGATTAACGAAATGTGTGAGAGAGAGGCGTGAAGTATGAACTGACCTGATAATACATGAACTGCAGAATGCTACACATGTGCTTTTGCCTAAGCGCGCATTTTCACGCCAACCGGCTTGAATGCATGTGATGTTATAACTTCATCCTATTGATGTGTAAATGGGAAGTTACAATTTGAAATGTTTAGATCCTGGGCTAGAGCTGAGTATCTGAGAACAGAATGTGTTACGTTTACTGTAAGTACTGCAATTGAAGGTTATCTTTTATGCTTTTTGGCGCTTGCATACAACAGTTTAAATGACAGAAATAATTGAAAGATAAGCGTTGCGCCTGCTTTGTTTTTTAATATGAATCTGTAAAAGCGAATTAAAATTACTACGCATTTGTGCATCTCTTGTGATACCGTATAGAGACATAATTAGCAGCGGCGAAGAACGGGCACCGCGTTCGTAAATTGAATTGTCCAATGAGTCATATATGACGGGCGCCATGCTTAGTCATAATTTGTGGACCATTGGGTTGGGTCTAATCAGCATGTCTCAATTCATATGTGCTTACATGATATATTACATTAATTTCATCCCAGAGTCGATTTACATATTGCGGCATTAGTTTTTAAACGTCGGGGACACACGCCCTTGAAACTCTTTCAGGCTCCGTTCCCGTGCGGGCAGGTGAACAGCGCATTGCATTCTAGGCGCGTTCGCGATTTTCATCACCTTTCTTCCCAGTTCATCAGACACAACGGCATTGCAGAAAAATTGAGTGTTATTGAGCGTTCTCTTAGTTTTGAAAGGGCAGTATCTGGTTTTTTTTTTTTTTTTTTTTTTTTTATGTATCCTTTTTCTGTATGTGGTATGGATTTTAATACATAAGGAATATACACTATATAAGTACCTTTATTATTCACAAATATTCTCTTTATACAAAACTATTGATCATCCAAAGGTCGCTATTTCATTTTTGGGATTTGTAAAAACTGAGAGGTGTATGTTTCCTATTGGCAGCACTGGAAGGAGCGTGTCTTACTAGTAACGATAGCGGAAGTTAGCGCGGCACCCATTGTAGCAGCTGCAATGTTAATTGTTGTCATGCACTCGTTGTGTAGTGTTCTGGAGATGGAGGTGACTCGTGCAAAACTTTTTGCTTGACTGAAAGATGCGACACACATGGGATGTCCAGCAGCAGTAGTCGAAAATGTAAACATCGCTCGTGTAGAAACCATAGTGAAGAACGATCCGCGATTGATTTCCAGAGAAATTTATAAATGTTCATTCGCGGCAGCCATCAGAATTTTTACACAAATATTTTCATGGGAGGAAACCTCATAATAACCTTACAGTATAACAAAAAAGTTCGTCACGCAGGAGCTGCGTAAACTAAGCGAATTCCTCAACAAGTAGAATAACTTTAAAAAAGAATATAAAATACAAATTATGACCTTATTAATCAATGAAATAAGTTGTGGCATTACTGTATGGTATTAGCATGACTAACTTTAAAGCTAACTAATAAAAGAAAAATAATACATTACTTAATTAGATTTGTCTGTTTTTCCCCCCCTTCAGAATCGCTTGAAAATAAATATCTATATTTAAATTACTCTAATTTTCACGTAAATATTAAAAGGAACAAAATTAGAATTCTTGCAAGCTATTAGTATTATAAAAGAGAAATAACATTTATGGAATTATTATTGTTGAGATTTATTATTATTATTATTATAGTTATTGTTGAGATTAAACCACAAACATTAACTTATTAAATAACATATATTACCACAGATGGACAAAACTATACAGTGTAGGTATTTTTAATTGTACCCATGTTTATGAACTGACCCCTTGGTATGTTTACATTTATTAAAATAGAAAAATAATAGAAAATTTCCAGTTGTATATTTAAAAAGATGTTCATATGTTTCAAAAAACAAAAACATATTACAATTTAAAAGCAATTACAATGTACTAAGCAAATATACAGAATCTACAATGCACAATACAAATTTTTTCTAATTTCACTGTCTTTCATTTTTAATTTAAATATTATTGTAATAAAATATGTAATGCACCCTTTTTCTGAATGTTATTACTGACCGCTGTTACATTCAATATAATTTTCCCACACATATTAGATTAATAGTTCACAGCTTGTATCTTTACGGCAATGCTGTTGTTAAATATGAAATATTTGTATCGTTATTAATTCATTTTATATGTTGAATTAATTTGTTCTTTTATTTTAAAACAATTGAGAAAAATTAAACCCCAGAACGCTCTTTAAACTTTAGTTTTTTCTTAACTGTCAGAATCTATTTTATTTATGTTTTAATGTCATATGTGGAATTTTGTTGCAAAACACAAATATTAGTGCCGCTAGAGCGATTTTTAAATTTTGGGGTTCAGGTAAACCCCCACTTCTAGTAAATTAATTTCACTAATTTTCAAAAACTATTTTTTCTCATATTATTTCAATGGCCTATACCGAGTTTCATTAAGAAAAAACAAAACAAAAAAAATTGGCGCCGCTAGACCTGTTTTTAAATTCGCTTTAAATTTCCGTTTTGAAACTTGATTGGTAGCATTTGGCGATAGTTGTTTTTAACACTGATGCACCACAGGCGGCGGTGGACATTGATGATACATGAATAAAATGGTAAAGTGGGTTTTTGTGTGTGTGTGTGTGTGTGTGTGTGTGTGTGTGTGTGTGTAAGGGAGGACGCGTTCCAGGCCTAAATTTACCTCCCCGGCATTTGCCATTTATAAGGATCTTATTTTATTTAAATGGAATATACGAACTTCGTTATATATATATTTGATGCTACTAGAGCTGTTGTTAAATTTTGAGTTTCAGGTAAATCCCCCCTTTAATACTCTAATTTTCAGAAATTATTTTTATCTTTTGATTTCATTGACATATGTTGAGTTTCGTTGAGAAAAATAAAACAATTGCTCCTGAGAGTGATTTTTTTAAATTTTAACTTTAGTTTAAACCTCACCCCTAATGGCTTAATTTTGGTGATTAACAAACTCAATGAATCGTTTTTAATTGATGCTTATATACCGAGTTTACTTTAGAAAGAAACAAAAATTGCGCCCGCTAGAGCGTTAACAAACACATATTCATATATACAAACAATAACACATTCACTGTCGTTTTCGGTGCCTAGTAGGTGGGATCAATGGATATTTGAAGAAACGTTTAAAAAATAGTTTCATGGCTTCAACCGCAATAGCTGCCATACCTTCTTAATTCACTAAAACAACGTAGTATTAACCGTTATTTGGTGGAACACTTTTCACCGTTTTTAACATTTTCCGGTATTGAAAAAGTATCAATTTTGAACTTCTAGGATGTGCATCCAGATAATTTGCACAGGCTTTAATTCACAGGAGCGGGTAGTGCCAACATAATCGTCAATCATTACCAAACCGGTGGCTTAAACTTAGGCGTAATTACATTCAGGAATAATTATTACAGTTTCGAGGGCATACATGTGCCTGTTAGCGGTTTAATTTAATAAAAAATCATAAATATTTTCAGTTTGTATTCAATTATACCATCCTTTAATTATACAGAGCCATCTGAAGGAGAAATCCGTGACACGCGCAATCCAAATTCGGTCCTACGAATTACCCAAGCTGTTCCTGTTGTATGCACTGTGAGTAAAACTATCACTGCTGCGCGGCATCAAAAAGTTTATAGCTGTACAAAATGGCGGGTAAATATGTAATTGTTGTAGACGTTAGTTCATATCTCAATTGATGCAGAACAAGCGATATATTCAAGCAGAATTTCGAAACATTTTAGATTGTAATTATGGGATTTTAATGTTTGGGTTCAAATCTGACTTTTTGACATCTCTAATACTTTATACCATCATTAATAGTCGATAAAAAACGTTACATTTAGTTGATGCATGGCTCACTTGTGTTACATTATCGGTGGCCATGACTTGCGCGTTTTTTTCTCTCTCTCTCTATTCCCCTCTCCATTCTTTGCGAAATTTTCCGTTCTTAAGGAACGAAATGTTGTACGTAGCAGTTAAAGATCGCGCGTTTGTTCGTTTTAACTGGTGACGATGGCCGTGTTGCCGCTACCTTCGTCCCATCTGCGATTTCTCACTGTACGTTTCCTCTCTGACATTGTGGTTCGATGAACAATGGCCAGCATTCTCCTCTCCTCCCCGCATGCTCTATCTCTTGATTGGTAATTGTGTGTTAAATTCTGGACTATGAGTAGAGGGGGCGGTAGGAAGGAGAGAAGTGAGGGGAGAGTCAAGAGTTGCTAGGCCACTGGACTGGATCAATATTTTAACTTCCATAGATAACAACACAAACAGAACTAATATTTAGTTTGCATGAGTCACGCCCACAGAGGCGTACGTTGGCAAAGGAGGGAGACAGACACTGACAAAGTGTTCAACGTTACTCTTGCAAATTTGCAGAGGAAAGTGTCTCAAGACTGCCCTTTAAACTTTCACTTATTTCTTTGTTTTAAAAGCGGAGTCGTTCGATCAGCAGCGAAACTTCTGCCTTTCTAGTAATGTTAATGCATTAGTAGAAATAGTGGATTTTATCGGCGGGTAGTCTTTAAGTGCCAACTTTTACCTTCAGTAGCGTTTTTAACTGAGAATAGTTAACAGACGTATGAAGTAGAAATAATATGAAAAATCAAAACACAGTTAACCATATAGGAAGGCATTTCAGATATATTCAGCATTGTAACAAACAATTCAATCATTTCGTTAATAACTATGTCATTTTTTCGATAAAGCGCTTAGCGGAAATGCGTCAATTGTAACATCAATCTAATGTCGCAATCATGGCTGACATTACTGACAGTAAGATACAGAAAATGTGGAAGTAACGTCTTTCAGTTAGCAATCAATGGATCCGGTTTTTCTCACAAAGGTGTCAAAATATTGTCTTGCTGTGCCCTTTTACGATGGTACCTTTTAAGTTCTTATAGAAACCTAGAAAAGAAACAAACTGCTTTTCAAGGCTTCAACAGCTTCTTGAGGTGATGAAAATCGCTGTACGTGCATTTTTGTTTGACATTCGGGAACAAAAAGAAGGCGTTAGGTGATAAGTCAGGTGAATACGAGCAATGAGACATTAATTCGGTGTTTTTCTCTTCAAATAATCAATTGTTTGACGTGCTGTGTGGCAGCTGACATTGTCATGAGGAATGGTGCGACCATTTCGGCTGTTTTTCCTGATTTCGTCGATGACTTCAGCAAACAAATTAGTGTATACCATTCAGCATTAACTGCTCTTCAATCCTCTAAAGGAATGGTTGCGACATGTCCAGTACAACCGAAGAAACAAACGATCATCTTCTTGAAAGTGCTTGGTGAACGAACTACATTTTCGGGATTCGGTTCATCTTGGAACGCCCAAACAATGAATTGTTGCTTAGTTTCCGGTTCATGTGAATATATCGAAGTTTTATTGCCCGTTACGATGTTGTATACGGATTTTGCAGTTCCTCAGTGGAATTTTTAAGCATTTCATTTCACCGATTAAAACGACCGTTTTTTGAGCTGCTGTCAAATTATGCGGAATGTATCGGGAACAGATCTTTTTCACAGCTAAATGTTCATGTATAAATCGCATGTGCTGCAATCTTCTATAAGCTTAAGGATGCCTCTATTTCTCATTCCGAACTTCTTCAGTCATGTTGCACATAGCATCGATGTTTTTTTGAAATGACAGTGGATTTTGGTGGACCTTCATCAAATTCATAACTGACGGACGCACGACCAAGACCAATTGTATACAGTCTCTCCGCCGGTGCTTCATTACCAAAAGTTGAACGAAGCAATTTTATGCATTGTTGTTGAGCTAGGTCTATATTAAAATTGTAAAAAATCATCCAAGGAAACCTTCATGTGAAATTTCCTATTTTTTTTTTTTCACAAAATTGGTTTGTTTAAACATTCAAAGTAAACAAACTACTCGGTCAATTTCTATAGCGCAGCTGTTTTCACAATAACGTGTGTGATTTGTTCGAAAGTGGTAATGACATGTCTTAATAGCGCCACCTAGTGGTCGTTTGTAACAATTAAAAAAAGCAACCCTCGTAGTACTGCATTCCTTTTGCTGTGGATGCACAACCGGATTTGGATCAACAAAGTTATGAGTCACAGCAAAAAGCTCGAAACGTATTTCATTCAACTCTTCAGGGTTATTACCTTTCCCTTTACTTTCACCGCGTTCTGGTACCTTCATAATATTCCTTACGATAATATCACCAATGTGTATTTCCTTTAGAACATTTCTTCTTAGAGCTCAAAACGCCACACATTTACAAAGGTTTAACGCTTTCTGCACTTGGACTACGAAAACGCCAAGTTAAAACTGCTCTATTTGCAAAGCCAGCCTTTAAGACCAAACCAGTTTAATTAAAATAACCTTCGCGTAGTACAAAATTATATAAAATATGTTATAATGCCCTATGGCGGAAACATATGGTGACCGAGGTCGTTAAGATATGAATTCGAGACGGGAGGTCTGGTTTCCATTCCCACCAGGACAATGTGTTTATCCCATTCTAATTATGCATACGCAATTTTTTGTTCTTTAACGACACAATAATTTGTTCAGTTTCATACCGTTCTCCTTGATTTTTTTTTTTTCCCTCAGTCATCATAAATGACATATGCCGAGGAAGACTTCAGCTTACCCCTGAAAAATTACTTTACTGATTTATAATTTCATCTCATCTCATCCTTCGGAAGGCAAGTAAAGCCGTGGGTCCCGTGTCGTACATTTACGGCACGAAAAAGAACCTCAAGCCTGAATGAGAGGCCTCTGAGCAAAATTTGTCGGCCGTTTCATGCCCTGAGTTGAATGGGACGCTGATGACCTGAGCTGTTAAAGAGCGTCCATAAATAAATCAATCAATCTGATCTCATTATCGTCACAATCTGTGCGATAAACAAAGACGATGTTGTTTTTCACCCCCATACTGTCCTGACTTAGCACCTGCTGTATTTTTTGGCTTTCAAAAGTTAAAATCCACGATGAAAAGACAAATGTTGCACTCAAGTATTTGAGGAAGTAACATTCGCAGCAAGAACTCGCTCAATCTCGAAAAACGTTATCATGACTGCTTTCAGAAGCTCAAATGCTGTGGGTATAGGTATATCAACAGAGGGGTAGATAAACTCCAGTAATGTATAGGTAAACTCATGGAATAGTCACACATTTTTCACTACTGAGCTTTATGGTGTACCAATGTCTGTTTTTCTTAGCACGCGTGGGATGTGCGATTTTTTTAAAGGGAATTTTAGAGATGACACTCTAGGTTTGTGTCTAACCAAACATCGCTTACGCCCGCTAGAATGAAACATACTAGGACTATTAATAAAAGCTTTTCTCTTTCTCATCACCCAGTGGAGATTCGGCAATTTTTCATGAGAAAATTGGATCTCACATAATTGGTGGCAACAATTGGAAGCGCATGCGTCTTAGCAAAGGACACCAACAAAGAGCGAGTGGTGGCTGCATAAAATGGAGTTGCTTTATAACAAGCAGTGCACTGCTCAGAAATTTTGCTTCCATCTGCAGAAATCCGGTATGGAAGCGTACGGTACTGTCACAATCAACCGCATTTCGGTGGTTCAAAGAGTAAAGCGAGCCGTATTTCACCACCAAAACCGTGCGGTGCAGGTGTTGCAACCACTGCAGTGAACGAGAACATAATTAACACAGCTGCCGTCGTTGCCTGTTCGGGAAGATCGAGGAATAACAGTGGATAGACTTGCAGACATGTTGCAGATTTCCCAAGTCTCTGCCAGATGGGTCGGTAATAAACGTTATGGTGATTTCGTTCTTCGACTGTCGTGGAAAGTTATCAACATGAAGTCCCCCCTTAAACAAGGATTAATGGGGAGTATTACAAGACTGTTTTGAGAGTCCTGGCCGATCACATGCGACGAAAACACCCAAGTGCATCCATTTGATTGGCGCCTTCACCATGATAGTACAACTCCTCACTTTGCAACGTTGTTGCTCAATACTTGAGAGAAAACCAGAGTATGTCTCGCCCTCCATACAGCCCGAACCTAGCTCCGTTTCTCTCATCTCAAAAATGAGCTTTAGTCAATCTTGCTTCCGTTCATTTTAATAAATGAGCAATTTGTAAGCAAAACTATCTCAAATATATTAGGAAAAAGCTAATATGTAGTAATTTTTTTTCGAGAAATTTTATTGGACGAAAATTATATTTACCCCCATTACCGAAAACATCGTTAGGATGTGAATTGAAACACGTGAGATCATTTTCGGCCGTTGAGAAACCGCGACAATTAAAGGATAGGAGTAACATTTCTTCCTGGCACTTTATCCGGTTTTAAACGAAATAGAACGGTCCGCGAAGAAGGCGTAATTTTTTGTTTATGCGTTATCTACTTCGGTGCACGGAATTGGTTGCTTTGTTTGCAGCGATTTCTCTGAGATTTGGACCCATCTGTTAACATTTACTAGGTCTATCGACAGCTGTCGACTAGCAAGTAGTTGCTGTATCACGTACTGCCGGCTGGCGAGTTAACTGTTGAACGTGGGGGGTTTTTACTGATGGGCTGCGAACTATCATTGTCTTGCAGCTGCCATACATTTGATTTCCGAACTCTTTAAAAATTGAAACTTTGCGAAATATTTGAGACAAAGCACCTACTACGAAAAGTAATGAAATTTATAGTAAATTTTGTGGAAATATGAGGTTGCTATGTAATTTTCGGGATTTGAAGAAACTATTAGGGATATATATTCCCTATTGGCAGCATTGGGAAGAGCGTGTCTGTGTGATTAGTAATCACAGCGCGGCACCTATTGTTGCAGCAGTAAAATGTTATTTGTGGTTGTATATTTGCTGTGTGATCATTTTTACGATTATTGGTGCGTCTGAGCCAACAAGAATGCCTTAAAAATTACAGAGAGCTTTTTCCGGGCTGTGTTTCTTCTTGAAAGACGAGGGAGATGACGGAGCAACTAGCAAGAAGAGTCACATGTGGAAATATTGCTCCTGTATAAGTCACAGTGAAGAATAATTCGTGACTATCAGGGAAATACAGGAGTCTCTAAATGTTCATTCGGTACAGGTGTTGGAAATATTGCATAAATATCTTTGTGTGAGGAAGTTGGTTGATAGTACTCTGGGTCTTCCCAAATTACTTGTCGATTTTGTTTATTTATGGACGCTCTTTAACATCTCAGGTCATCAGCGCCCCATTCAATTCAGGGCAGATAAATTTCATTCCGAGATCTCGGGCTTGAGAATCTTTTACATGCGGTAAATCTACTACTTGGGTTCCACGACTTTACTTCCCGTCCGAAGGAAGCCACACTTAGGATTTTTACTTCCGAAAGAAACCATGGACCCTGGCCGGGATTGAAACCGCGATCTTGGGTCTACGAGGCAAGTATGGTTAGCACTAGACCACTAATTCCCTGTTTCACGTAGCTCTTGATCTAGTATAGTATTCTCTATTCTAGTATTACTTATTTATTTAACAAGTGTGCATCTCTGATCGAAATTTATTAGTGACTAGTATGACAGACTTATATTATCATCGTGCGATTTGGTTTTATCAGTGTTCTGTTTCACGAAATATTTGGTCCTGTAACATTGCGAATTGTTAACTAATGGAATTCTACCCGTGAATCTCGAATGGTGAATTTACACACCTAGTTCATATTTTAGGTTAGGTATTGATTCTATCAATTACGCTCGATGCATTTTAGTTATAAAACCTATTAAAGGTTATTTATGCAATATGTGGTCTCTATTCATCGCTCATTCCTGTGCTTATTGAATTATTAAATTATTAATAATATTTACAATGAAATTACTTTTAAAACATTAACTAAAAACGTGCATCTTGAACTTCAAAGACAAATTATTGCATTTAATTTTGTAATGCATTATTGTCATGTATTAATAGCATTGTCGAGATTAACTTATTTTTAGAAGCACACTTAATTTTGTAATACCATTGTTGTCAGTCACGTTCAACGCTATTTTTCTCAAATGACTCTGGAACAGACGTCTTCTGTTTCTTTATTGTTACTCACGTTATGTTAAAGAAAATTGTCGGATGTAATTCTTATTTAGAAGCAAACTGAAGGCATTCGGTTCATTAACAGCTACAGCAAGATGCCAAAAGTAAAAGTTTCTAAAAGTTGATTGACTAGACTGTAGATCGGCAACGAACCCAATTGTATTTTGCCAGGTCTGCCAAAAGCAAGTGAGCTGTAATCAAAAATAACATTTTCTGCAGCAGTCAAGTCAACAGCATTGAAAGGAAAAAGGGGATCCAGTTCCAACCACAAATTTCAGTTTTTTCTGCCTCTTCAGAACACAATTTTAATCCACGTTTATGTGAGGCGCTAATATCTGCAAATGTGCCATAGCATGCGCTATAATAATTTTCTTCAAGACATCAGTGACCGAAAGATGCGAGATGAATGAACCTTAAGGAAAAAAATATTTGCACCAACTATACGAGAAAAAGGTTGAATTCATCAGAACAGAACTACAGGACTGTAACATGTGACTTTCAGTAGATGAGACCGCCGATAGTTGTCACTTCTTTGATAGCGTCGTGGTGGATAAGTTAGAACCTCCCTCCTTATACAAGATACTGGACAAAACGAACAACACCATAGCCTGCATCATCAGAGATGCTTTACTCATCCTACGGCCATCAGAAAACCTGATGAGAAATTTCTACTGCTTGTGACCGACAGTGTGGCCTACATGATCAAGGCGGGAGAGACATTCACAATTCTCTACCCTAACATGCTGCATATCACCTGCCTTGCTCACGGCTTTACTGATTGGCTGAAGAGGTTAGAAACAATTTCCCAGGAGCGAACAACATTATTTCATTCATTAAGAAAGACTTTGTGAAAGCTTCCAGTCGCATTCAGATTTTCAAAGAAATGTTACCACATATTCCTCTGCCATCAGAACCCATCATCACCTGAGAGGGTGCTTGGCTGCATGTAACCGTGTACTATGCCAACTATTTTGAATAAGTAACATGCATAGCAAAGGCTAAAATAGTTTTTCACAATAAGAACAACATCACTTCACCTGCATTTTATTTCAATTTGTATATTTTACTTGGGCTAAGGTAAACTTGAAAAAAAATTACCCTAAATTTGTTAAAAAAAACACTAATTCAGGATGTATAAAATCTAAAAATCCGGGTCCTACTTATGAGATTACTTTAAAATATTAGGGGGAAAAATTACAATGCTTGCAACCTATAAGTACACAAAAGAGAAACCACATATTTAGAATTATTATTATTATTGAGATTAAACCTCAAAAATTAATGGTATACTATTAATTAAATAAAATATATGACCACTGATATACAAAGCTATACTGTGTGAGCAGTTTTAAATATAACCATGCTTATTAAGTGCCTCTTGGTATCTTTACATTAACTAAAATAGAGAGAAATAACAAAGTTTCGAGTTACATTGTGTATTTAAGATGATGTTCATATGTTTCAATAAAACAAAAACATGTCACTACTCAGAAACAATTACAATTTACAAAAGAAATAAAAGCAATCGAAAATTACATCGAGTTTCATTGGATTTGAAATTTAATTTAAATATTATTGTAGTAGAAACATGTAACATGGAAATCTGAAGGTTATTACAAAAGGTTCTTACATACAAATATAATTCTAAAAACAAATATTAGATTAATATTTCACTTTTGCTGCCTTAACGACGATGTTTTTGTTAAATATAAAACATATACGCATCGTTATATATACAGTTTATATGCTGAATTAATTTGTCCTTTTGTTTTAAAACAATATAGAGAAAATTAAACGAAAGAGTGCTTTTTAATTTCGGTTTTCAAGTATACTCCTAATGGCAGGATCTCCCCGATTTTCAGAAACTATTTTTCTTACTTTATTTAAATAGTATATACGGAGTTGAGTTGCGAAAAAAATATATGAATTCCGCTAGAGCGATTTTTAAATTTTGGTTTCAAGTAAGCCTCCCCCTCCAAATAGTCAGATTTCATTTGATTTTCAGAAACTGTTTTTTCTTGTTTTATTTCAATGGCATATATGCAGTTTCCGTATAAAATTAAAAAGTACGGCCTCGGGAGCGGTTTTTAAATTTTTCTTCAACCCCCACTCCTAATGGTCTGATTGCCCTAATTTTCTGATACTACTTTTATCAATTTATTTTAAAGAAATTTACTGAGTATCGTTGAGAAAAAACAAAAATTGCGACCGCTATAGCGTTAACGTCGGGGGGGGGGGGGGGCGGTGGTTTATGGATACAACCGCAATAGCGTACATTACTTCGGAATTCGCGTAAACAGTTCACGAAGTTGTGAATATCCCCCAAACAGCCTTCTCGACGCTCGGATACAGTCGCTACACTAGTAATTTTGACAAGTGACTAATGACAAAATGTTACAATTCTACCATTGTGGACAGCGGGTCTTTGCCTGGCTACTGCGCAGGGAGAAACAGCTAGCTATAAGTTTTACTGAGGTGCCAAACCTCCTCCTGAGAGCATGTTATTTGATTGACTGAGAAAGGAAAGAAACCATACCTATAAAGAGAAAGTAGTATTATCAGGATACAGAATGCTTACAAATTGTTTACAACCTATCGCTGTCACTATCTTCGTCTTCGGACTTTTATTCATTAATGCTTACGACGACCAGTTCAATCACGCTATCTGTTATCGAATCTCGCTGAAAATCCTCAACTTGCGGTCTTTCTGTATGTCTGACACAGTTTTCCCACACTGCCAGTAGATCTACTTCAGCAATTTTGAAAGTTTTATTGTTGATTTGGGTTATTTATGGACGCTCTTTAACATCTCAGGTCATGAACGTCCCATTCTATTCAGGGCGTGAGACGACCGACAAATTTTGCTCAGAGGCCTCTTCTATCAGGCTTGAAATTCCTTATCGTGCCGTAAATGTACGACACGGGACCCACGGCTTTTTGAACTTAGGAGGCAGATATGGCTACCACTACATCACCAGGACCTACTAAAAGTTTTATTGTTGTCGGCAACATAAGTTACACTCTTGACCAAATGAGCTCGATGACATTATAATGACAGTGTTAAGGCGGAAGTCTCATTACCAGATGACCATGGTTCCTGACGATAATGTCAATGTCGCTTGACTTGTTCATTTTTAGCAGTTGCAACAATTCTGTGCTACAGAATGGGGAATGTTGCTTGGTGTCCTCATTCCTGGTGTTTGTACAAGATGCTTTAGCTAATTAAAAGGAATGGATGTTGTCCATAACAATGACAGAATTAGCGGCAAAGGGGGCAATAATTGTTCCTCAAACCATTTTCTAGGTATGATAAAGACAAACACTATATTTCACTTTTCAGTATAGTTACCCTTTATTGCATTACACTTCTCACATTTTTAATTAACATTTCAACCTCCCCCCCTCAATAGTCAGAAGTCTTGTGTGCAAAATGGGCATAAACAGCATCCATCAATCCTTCGTCACACATAAATTGCCTAAAATAATCTGTTTTGGAAGGACACATTACCAGTTACAACAGAACATTCACCTTTCAGGACATCGTGGATATGTTGATCAAAACAAAGTAAAGTATTTTGAATAGTCCTGGCGAATGAAGAAAGATGCGCAGTGGTTTCTGGTTGAGTTTATTTTATGTTTATGCGTTTATAGGTGAATCAGGTTTGTATCTCTCTTACCTCCGCATTGAAGACATTGTAGGGACGGTTTATTGCACAGCTGTACCGCTCTCATCTTTCTCGCTTGCAGTTGAGTAGTTACCCCCATCACAAATTTCCTAGAATTTTTCTGCGCAGATCGATAAAAGATCATTCGCAGGAAACTACTACTATTCAAAACTACAGTACTTCCCTCATATTCGTATACAATATGCCTGAGTTAACCCTCCTTTCCTTTCACAAATGAAGGTTCTGCTATTTAAAAAGCTTAGGTGAATAGGCTGAAGAGAGTCTTTGACTGGTTGAAAAGAAATAGATGTAGAACAAGATTTCTAATAGATGTTTTTTTTCCAGCTGGACATGCCATTTAATTTTTATAGCTTTTTTTCACTTCGATATATTGAAATTCTTTATGTGCTTTTTAAAATGCGTAAATAATCGCAAAACAATCCATAACGATTCAAAACAAGCAAAGCGAGGTTTTAAACCTAGGTTTGTTATATATATCCACCCAGATAGAAAGGGCATTTTGCCTGATTTCTGGACTCTGATAATGAGAAATAAAAAAATAACTTATAGGTTAAAGAGTTTAAGGTACTTACCTCATATATCAGCACTTATCCGTGCATGCCTGATAATGCCCTCAATGTGTTCGTTTCTATGCCGAAGGAATATTATGAAACGAAACAAGTCTTCGGTAGCACGTTTGCAAGTTCGAAGCCATACTCTTTCCCATATTTTCCGAAATATGTCATCCAGAAACGCGATAATATAAATGCAGCAGTCAGAAATATTTTTCAAGACGCCAGTGGACGTGGCAGGTTTTGACGTAGTCGCCCATTAAAACAGGGAATGCCGGTACAAAGTGATTAATGTTTATAGCCACTAGGAAATTTGGCATATTTTTGCAACTCGAGTTTACTGGAATTGAAATGCGTTGAAAAATGTCTCACATCCTTCATGAAAACGAAACTTGGAACGCAAATAAAAAAAAAAAAAATCGCAAGCCGAAATATTTCACGGGTTGCCGAGACCCTCGGCGATGCTGCTCACCCCTTCCCCCTACTACTGTACCAATATAATGGAAACTGTAGCGAGAGGGTTAAAATCTAATTTTAGAAAAAAATCTCCATTTGAGTATGTTGCCACTGTGAGAGGAGAGGTTGACCAGCTAGAATTGGCCGGCCTCTCGTTGAAGCAAATCGATGAAAGGTTTGTGTGTTTGGCATTTATTGCCTTGCCGTACCCCCACTTGATAATATTCTCCATCTCCCTCTGCACTTAAATGCCTCCATGCTCTCGTGGGTTGCGCGGGTATTAGTTCTATGTACAGTGCTCTAACATTTTATTGCTCCATCTGGGTAGTGCGGATAGGAGAGGTTTCTGCACATCACCCAGTTATAATATTATTAAGGGGGATGCAATGGAAGAGTCTATTTTATTCAACAGGCGAAGGGATGATACTGCTTTAGGGTGGTTGTCTTTTGTATCTCCAGAGGAACTGCTGTTGAAGCTGACAACACCAGCTTTGTCAGTCTGTCAGGCTTCTTTCTCAAAATCAATGTAGAGAGTTTTGTATCAAATTCGAAAAAGAGCCAAAAATAAGACCAGGAGAGTAAGCAATATAACGAACCTTTAAAGGGAAAAAAAGAAAAAAGAAAAAGAAAGAAAACCTACCAAAAATTTTAATTATTGCACATTTTTTCTGGAAAATTCTGTGGAAAATGTCCCATTCAACGACACCCAGAAATAACGTAGCCCTGCGGAGTTTAGCTAAGTAAAGAATAAATACATAGTTATCATAAAGCCCAGAAGTTAGGCAAAATGCCTTTTATCTGAGTGGATATATTTAAGAGTCAGACAGTAATGAACATGTTTCCGCACATTTAAGGTCTCGGAATGGCCAATTTTTATTTGGCTTTTTTTTTTTTTTGGCATATTTTGACTTCTGTAGCCTATTTTAAGGAATAAAACTTTTTTTTTTGCCTTGTTTTTGAATCTTTGTTAATTTTTTCGGCGATTATTTACGTATTTTAAAAAGCACATAAAGAATTTCAATATAAAATTAAATGGCATGCTCATCTCACAAAAAAATATATATTGAGAATTTTGTTATACATTTATTTCTTTCCAGCAGTGGAAAACTTTCTCCTCAACCCATTCATTTAAGCTCTTTAAAGAGCAGAATCCTCATTAGTGAAAGGAACGCACGGTTACCTCTGGAATACGAATATGAGGGAAGCACTGTAGGTTTGAATAGTCCTGGCGAACGATCTGCGCAGAACAATTATAGGAAATCTGTGGTGGGGCTAACTTCTCAGCTGCATAAATGTAACAACATTACATTACGCAAGCGAGAAAGATGAGAACGGTATAGCTGTACAATAATCCGTCCCTACAATATGTTCAATATGGAGGTAAGAGAACCACTAACCTGATTTCCCCATAAACTATAAGCGGAAATTGAACTGGACCGGAAACCACTGCGCTTCTATTGTTTATTCGCCAGGACTATTCATAACTACTTTACTTTGTTTTGATCAACATTTCCATGATATCCTGAAAGGCGAATGTTCTGTTGTTGCTGGTATGAGTTCTTCCGAAATAGCTTCTTTTAAATATGGCGCAATCATTTCAGTGGAAGTAGAACGTTCTTTTTCCACGATGAAAGATGTTCTCTCTGACAAGCGGCTGACTATGACAATTGATACCTTGAAAAAAGCATCTTGCTGTTGCTTGTGAAGTAAGCTTAAGTATTTTAATTACGTGATAAAGAAGTTATTAAGTATATTAAATATCTATTTTATTAATATTGAGAGATATTACTCTGTTTTCAATTTTAATAAATGTTTATTTTAATTATATTACGGCTTATTTTTAGTATTTAGTGCCGTTTTGCCTGCCTATTTTAATCAAAATAAATGCCTGAACTTGCGACCTCTGGTTGTCATACTGTTTGCTGGAGATGAAAAGAACTTTGTTACACACGTGTAATTCATAAATCACATTATAAATTTATTTCATTGTCACAACTTACCAAAGAAAGCAATAATTACTACTGTAAATTAATTTCACATGTTGATGTTTCTCCCGAGTGAAAGAAAAGAGTTGCAGCATCAATAGGTCCGATCTCCTTCCGAGCCTGTTGTTACAATGGAAAGGGGACTGCATATAAACAACCAGGTTAAAGCATAAGACCGCTTGTTTCCAGAAATTTCCATGCACGCAAGCAAAGGACGATTTCACTTAACGGACGATTTCCCCCCAATTATTATAAGACAATATACACACACACACACACTACATACGAGAACATATTGCGAGGATTATTTAAAATAGTTTTCGAAGTAACCCAAAGATTGCAGCAGCAGTTCCGAAGCAATATTGATATCAAAGCCCGCCATCTTGCATAGAAACATCTGTGCAATAATACACCCATTCGTCAAGAATCTAGTAGCTATAGCTGTTTGTTGCAGTGCAGACGTGTGGCAAATATCGAATATGGTGTACTTGGTAATACAACAGAAAGTCATACAGATGTGACAAACACTGTTTTGAACGATTCCAATTTAATCACGGAGTTTAAATGCGGCTGTGAAAGCTTGGGAGGTGACACAAACAGTGGATGACTGAAATCTATCACATCAGAAATTATTGATAGGGTGCACTACGTGGCGCTGAATGATCTCCGATTAAAGGTGTCCGGAATTGCAGAAGCTGCGGGAAATTCAGGGAAACGCATATTTCACATTTTCAGGAAAGAATTGAGTTTGAAAAATTATCGGCTAGATGAAGATGAAGTAAATATTTCAGCCAAGTTTCGGAGAAAACTTACCTAAAGAAAACAGCGGTTTAAACAATGGGAGTATCGCTAAAGAAGGTCAGGTGTGTGAAATCGGCCGGGAAGACAATGCCTCCTGTTTGCGGGGATGTCAAGGCTTTACTGCTAGTTGATTATTTTCCAACTGAAACATATCAGCGGAGTTTATTATGGATATCTTTTTGGATGTTATTAAGGCAAAAATACGTCAGAAAAGGCGGAATTCTTGCATCAAAACTGTACTCGCGAGTTGTTGCCATGGTCAGGAACAATAAATTGAGGTAAAATTTCCTGTCACATTCGCCTAAAAATGAAGGAAGTGAAGAGCTAGGGAGACATGTACTAGATCAAGTAAAAAAAATATTTTCAGTTGTAGGAAATCACTTCAGTGCAAGAAGGGCGTTAGGAACTGATGACCGTTCCTTCTCAGTATTTGGCTCCATTGGACTTCCATATGTACCCTAAATTGAGAAAAGTCCTTGATGTAAAGAAAAGTTCGACTCAAGGAGAGCTTACATCATCAGTTGAGCTTCGCTAGACAAAGTGCATTAGTGTCAAATGTTGATTTACATACGCTCTTTAACATCTCAGGTCATCAGCGTCCCATTCAATTCAGGGTGTGAAACGGCCGATAAATTTTGCTCAGAGACCTCTTCTTTCAGGCTTGAGGTTCTTTTTCGTGCCGTAAATGTACGACACGGGACCCACGGCTTTACTTCCCTTCCGAAGGAAGCCATACTTAGAATTTTTACGCCCGAAAACATCCATCGATCCTGGCCGGGTTTGAACCCCGATCTTGGGTATAGGAGGCAAGTATGGCTACCACTACACCACCAGGTGTAGTGTCAACAGAGAATATATTGAAAAATAAGAATGATTTAAAAAAAAAAAGTTATGCTACCATTGCCGAGAAGTTTTCACATTATCTGGTCTCGTAGTAAGTTCTTAGCCTAACACCGAAAACGGAATTGTTTTTCAATGTCGGCAGAAACAAGTGTATAAATATATGTTCTTGTTTCATTTGTGCTTAGCAGCTGTTTTCAATGTTGAGTGACTTCAAAAGAGTATCTCCCCCCCCCCCCCCCCAGGCCCTTTTATAGGCAGCAGGTAACAAAATTCTAAACACCCTGTTATTTTCTGTTAAATAATCTGCTCTAACTTTTAAGTGCATTCATGGCTGTGTGATGAAAGTGTGTAAATTTATGTTTTTTCGAAATATTAATAAAAAAATCGCCGGTATGTGAAAACACGCTCTAGGAAAGTTATATTTTCTGATTCGATAAACGTTAATTTTTTAAAAATATTCGATATTATGTGCATAACTATCCTAGTGCTATTCGTGAAGCAGTTGATAGTGATATTATCTGTACTATAATTACGAAATATACTGTGAAAGAGAGTAATAATACCCAAGAAGAAAGTTCGTCTATTACGGCAGAACTCTGCCGGAAGCAAGTGAAGGAATAGTATTTTATCTTATCATAGTAAATAAACGTGTAGTGCGTGATACAGTTGAGAATTTTGTGTAACGCTGAGCTTGACGGGTGAGGAGGAGAAGTGGAAACTTTGTGGAAGCAGGTACACGACCTGACTGACGAATTGCAAAAGTTTTAACGAACTATAATAACCTTAATTAGGGCGTATTTGTGCGTGTTCGAAAACTGATTAGCAAGGTAGAGTGCAAGCATCAATTTTCATCCTCACGTGAACTCTGTGCTTTTTCTCTTTCCTTTTTATTTCTATCCTTATTTATGTATTTCTTAATATTTTCTGACCTCGCTGTTTTCTTTCTTTACTAATTAGTCCCCTGTTTCTATCTCACGTGAACACATTTCCTGGAGTATTTTCAGAATATTGTAGTTCCCATTGTGTGTGGACATTTTACGAGGCCCATCTAACAACTGAATGCACATTTTGAAATAAAGTCGTTCATATTCTACAACTATTTAATTATTTCCCCTCATGCTTTTTCAATTATTTTCATTATCCTAGCACCACTTTTTCAATTCCTAATCAGTAGAGCCAGAATTTTCTGTAATATCAATTTGAGGTGATTTCCAAATGCCGGGGAGGTACCCTAAACTTAATCCTGGAATGCTTCCTTCCTTAAAAAAAAAATCCTTTTCCAATATATCACTTCATCTCATTTATCATCAGCACCCACTGCCTGTGGTGCCTCAGTAGTTAAAACGGGCGTTAAACACTATTAAAAAATATATTGGGAAATATGTACATAAAATGTGATGTAGTGATTACATGTAAAATCAAATATTTAATTTCTTTGCTAGAAAATAGCCCGATGCGGCTTTCAAACTAGGCATTAGGACAGAAATCTCTCCACTGAGCAAATTCCACCGCTGCACGCCGCACACCGCCAACCCGCTTCGCCTGTCGTTTCAAATCAAATTAAGATTGCATTAATCCGTTCACTTCTGCTACACATATTAAATTACAATTAATTTTAAAACATCGGAATGGATGCAAAAGTACTGAAATGCAAGTGTCCCCCATTTAAGATTTTAAGTTACATTGAAGAAATACAAGATCGCGGGTTAAAACTCGGCCAGGGTCGACAGAAATTTTAGGGCGGGAAATCCAAGTATGTCTTCCTTCGGAAGGGAAGTAACGCCGTGGATCCCATGTCGTAGATTTACAGTTTATGAAGTTTAGTAACACAATAGAAGTAAAAATAAAGCAAGAATAATTATCTATAAGTATCACAAAGAGAAACCATGTTTTTAGAATTATTATTATTATTATTATTATTATTATTATTATTATTATTATTATTATTATTGAGACTAAACCATAAAATTAATAGTATACTGTTAATTAAATGAAATGTATGACCACTGATAGGCAAAGCTATTCTGTGTGGGTATTTTTATGCAATCATGTTTATGAACTAAGCCCTTGATATCATCTTTATATTCACTAAAATAGAGAGAAATAACAGAAAGTTTCGAGTTACATTGCGAATTTAAGATGATGATGTTCATATGTTTCAATAAAACAAAAACATGTCACTATTTAAAAACAATTACAAAGTACTAAGCAAATATACGCAATCAACAATATACAATCCATAGATTCATCGATTTTATTGACTTTGAATTTTAATTTAAATCTTATTGCATTAAAAGCATGTAACGCAAACGTTTTCTGAAGGTTATTACAGAACTCTCTTACATACAAATATAATTCTCACACACACACACATTACATTAATATTTCATATTTGCTATCTTCACCACGATGCGTTTATTAAATATAAAACATATGCATCGTTATAAATACAGTTTATATGCTGAGTTAATTTGTCCTTTTGTTTTAAAATAACTGAGAGAAAATTAAATGCAAGATATTTTTTTTTTTTTTTTAAATTTCGGTTTTCATATATACCGCTATTCCTAATAGTCGAAGTTTGAGAAAATATTTTTATTGTTTTAATTAGATGGTATATACCGAATTTTGTTGTGAAAAAACGAATATTGGTGCGCTAGAGCGATTTTTAAATGTTTGGTTTCAGATAAACCCCGAACTCTTAATAGTTTGATTTCATTGATTTTCCGAAACCGTTTTTCTTATTTTATTCAATAACGTATACCAAGTTTACTTTAAAAAAAATTGAAATTGTGGCCGTTTGAACGATTTTTAAATTTCGCTTAACCCCCCCACTCATTTGTCAGGTACACACGGCTCCTAAAGACCCAATTGCTATAATTTTCGGAAACCACTTTTATCAATGTATTTTAAAAAAATGTACGTAGTTTCGTTGAGAAAAAAAAATTGCGACCGCTAGAGTGTTAACCCAGACCTCCCGCTCACTCGAAAGATGTTTAAAAGGGCTGAATAAATGGAAGTCGCTTGTAGCAAATTCGGGGCTATACGCAGGATGCTGCATTTGAAATCAATTATGTTGTTGGCAGTATAAGGCCGCGCGTTGTCATACAAGAGCAGTTCTGGTCCTTTCGTTGAGGCTGGAATGGGGGAGCAGTTTGCCTGCGTGTTCACAGAAGACTGTTCCCGGTGGATGGTATTTCCAGTATGTTTCCATTGCATTGACACACGTGTAATGGTGAACCCAAGAATCATCACATCACCTGTGGCAATTCGGGCTTGCATATCGTGGTAGCGATTGAGATGCTGTAATGTGAGGCCCAAGCTTTGAATTTTGTGTTGTTGGGTCACGACAATCTCCGTGCCGGCCGACGTGGTGTTCGTCTTCGATACGTGTCTACCCTTCAGAGAAACAGCTTGACATGACAGACACTTCTCACCGTAGATGGGAAACATTTGTTTATTAATATTCTCTGATTCATGCCTTTTGACCACGACGGAGCGCTGCTCGAGGGCTGTACAGGCGCCGCAAACTGCTGTTTCAGTATTGTGGCTTGTCTCGTGTGTCACCAATTGCCATCGACTGATGCTGCCTCGTTCAAATTTGTAGCTCCCCACATCAATTTGTAACTTGCTTAATCATTTCAACATTCTTGTGCCGTGAAGTAAAGTAGATGAACTTGATGGAGCATACAAACCATCCCTTCTTTGTGATCATTTTTGAAACCAGTTATTTCGTCACCAAGCCGATGATCACAGCTGAATTTTGGATGTTGAGTGAAAGGATACTTACTATTGGGTGCCAGTTTTCACTGTTTAAGCTTTTGACATTTTAAATGTTTGCTAGCGAGGGTTTATTGCGATTGTGTAGAAAAACTCGTGATGGCGGAACATACTGTAGCGCAGTGAAATGCTGGCAGGTATTATTGCTGTTCAAGTACCGGTGTTGTATCCCAGTTTACTGAACGTGGGGTATAAGAGGCCGAACGTTTTTGACGCAACCGATACGCTCATAAGATATATAGACACTTTACACGATTAGTATTTTTTGAAATGTCATTACTTACTAAAGTGGCGCCCTCGCGGAAGGTTGTTTAGCGTTTGAAGTATTTGACTCCAGAAGTCAAGTATACTGCCGGGTTGAGAGCGAAGGGGTGTGTGATTTTTTTGTTTTTTTTCCGCCTCCCGCAGAAGCGAGTATTGCAAATTAGAAGTTATAAACGAACCCGTTTATTCATTATATCTACGAGATTATTGTGTCGATGAGTCCTGTAGTCCTCGGTTCAACATTTGGATACACCGCAAGGACATCTTTTTTACAATGTCCAGGTGAAATTGAAAGGAATTTAAAATAATTGATCTCATTTTTTATATTTCTGCAACATATAAAGAGAAATGTTCTGGTGAAATATGGTATTCCTAAAGTATTGTAAATGTGCGGTGTTTTATTAAACTTCTCATTTTTGTAAAGACATGGTCTGTAACCCTTTAAAAAGAAACATGAAGAATTTTAATTCTTTGTAGACTTAGTAATGATGATATTTAATTTATAAAATTCAATTAAATTTTACCACAATGTGCAGCATTACCATTTTAACATTCTATAGGACAAAAAGCATGCTAAAACGAATAATAATTAAAAAAAATATTCGTTTTAAAGACTAACGTTTCTTATATAAATTTAAAAAATTTATCACAGTTCACTCTTCAAATTCATTTAAAATATCTTTCTATACAATTTTTGTATGGGATTCAAAGCTGCAATTGCAAAAATGCCAATAAATTTCTGTCAATGCATGAGCCGCGTGGGACAATTTCACTATTTGTCATATTTACGCAATAAAATTTATGAAATAATTTATAGCTCGCAAACTATTCATCCTATTTGAATGAAATTTGGTATACATATTAATTTAACAGCCGTGTATTGCAAAAGTTTAAAAGGAAAATCCGTACAAAAATTTGGAAATTTGAAAATTTGAAAATTCACTCCCAGCGTCCTTTAAGGCCGTAAAGATGATCCCATTCAAATTGTTTGGTTTGGTTAGCATTGACGAATTAAAATATTATCGTATTTAAGCTGTCTTCGACATAGAAAGCCAATCACCAATAACTCAATGGTGATTTTCCAAGTCACTGTCAGTTTAAGAAGGGTTCCTTCATGGAATATTCGTTACTGTGTAGACTAGCCTCATCACAGCCCAGTTTATTACGTCTGCTCTCTTGTGATATTTCATCATTAGGACCGAATACAAACGATATCAATTACAAATATCCGTCATGCAGGAGCTGCGTAAACTAAGCGAATTCCTCAGCAAGTTGAATAACTTAAAAAAAGAACATAAATTCCAAATTGTGCACTTATTAATTAATGAAATAAGTTATCCCATTACTGTGTGGGGTATTGGCATGACAAACTCTAAAGCTAACCAATAAAAGAAAAACTCAACTATAATACACTATTTAACTACGGGTGTCTGTTTTTTCCTTTCAAAATCACTTGAAAATAAATGTCTGTAGTCAAATTACTCTGATTTTCAAAAGTAAGTGGAATAAAACGAGAATTCTTGCTGTCTATAGGTATAACAAATGAATCACACTTTTAAAAACTTCTCTTATTGTTGTTATTATTATTATTATTATTATTATTATTTTATTTTTATTATTATCATTGTTATTGTTGTTTCAATTACTGTTGAGATTAAACCACAAAAATTGGTGTACTATTAATTAAATGAAATATATGATCACTGTAAGACAAAACTATAATGTGTGAGTATTTTTAAACATGTTTAATGTAACCATGTTTATGCACTTAGAGCCCTTGATATCGTCTTTACATTCACTCAAATAGAGAGAAATAACAGAAAGTTTCGAGTTACATTGTGTATTTAAGATGATGTTCATATGTTTCAATAAAACAAAAACATGACACTATTTAAAAACAATTACAATGTACTAAAAAAATAAAAACATGTAAGGCAAACCTTTTCTGAATGTTATTACAGGCGCTCTTACATACAAATATAATTCTCACATATATATTATATTAATATTTCACATTTGCTATCTTCACGACAGTGTTTTTGTTAAATATAAAACATATGCATTGTTGTAAATACATTTCATATGCAGAGTTAATTTGCCCTTTTATTTGGAAAAACTTGAGAGAAAATTAAATGCTAGAACCCTTTTTAAATGTAGGTTTTCCGATATACCTCTGCTCCTAATGGTCCAATTTCCCTAATTTTTAGAAACTTTTGTTTTTCCTTTTTATTTTGTTTAAATGGTATATGCGGAATTTTGTTGTGAAGAAACAAATATTGGCACTTTTTTTTTTTCTGAGTAGAGTTTAACGCCCTTTTTTACTACTGAGGTACCACAGGCGGTGGACGCTGATGAATTTGAGATGAAATGATATTGGGAAAGGATTTTTTTTTTAAGGAAGGAAACGTTCCAGGCTTAAGTTTAGGGTACCTCCCCGGCATTTGCCAGCTATGAGGACTGAGGGGGGAAAAACAGTCAGGGAGGACGGTTCTGGAAGGAATCGAACCCCATACCTCCCGCTCACGAATCCGCGCCTGAACGACCTCAGCCACCCGTAGCGTTGTGTATATATTGGTGCCGCCAGAGCAGTTTTAAATTTTGGGTTTTAGGCAAACCCTCACTCCTAATGGTCCAATTTTCCTGTTTTCGGAAACTATTTTTATTGTTTTATTTAAATGGTATGTATTGGGTTTCGCTTTGAAAAAACAAATATTTGTATCGCTAGAGCAATTTTTATACCTTGGGCTCAAGGTAAACCATCGTTCCTAATAGTCTGTTTACACTGATTTACAGGAACTCTTTTTCTTATTTTATTTGTATATACTGAGTTTCCTTAAAGGAATTAAAAATTGCGGTCGCTAGAGCGATTTTTAAATTTACTTTAACCCCCACTTTAAATTTATTTTTCAGATACACTCCCATTTCTAATCATCCGATTTCCCTAATTTTGGAAACTATTTTTTTTTATTTCATTTAAATGGTAAATACCGAGTTTCGTTACGAAAAAATGAATATTGGTTCTGTTGCAGCCACTTTTAGCTTTTGGGTTTCATGTAAACCCCCACTGCCAATAGTCTGATTTAATTTATTTTCATGGCATATACCGAGTTTCGTTAAGAAAAAATTCAAATTGCATCCACTAGAGCTATTTTTATATTTTCATTTTAAGAACCCCCAATTGTCTAAATTTGCTGGTTAATGAACTCGATGAATCGTTTGTAAATTGGTTATATGCTGAGTTTCGTTGAGAAAAAACAAAAATTTCCGTCACTACAACTTTAACGGACATGTATACATATATAAAAATATCGTTATTTTCCTGCCTATTAGGCAAGATCGATGGAGATTTAAAGATAATTTTAAAAAAATTCTTTTATGGGTGCAACCGCAATGGCTGCTCGCTAATAAATGCTTTCGCCTATATTGATAGATAAGTTGGTTGGGTTTTTGTCATCAGTACAGCACTGCTTTGCTACGACGCATCTGTCATTTGTTATTTGGAGCACTTTGTTTGTAAATGCACCTTGACTTTTGCAGATTTGATGAAAGTTTGCACCTTTGCGAGCTAAAAAACTGGAGTATCAGTGAATAAAAAGAACACTTCTTACGCATTCTTCTTTTGAGTTTAAAGACACCAGAGGCGGCTCGAAACATTTGTGTTGTCTACGGGGAGAATGTCATTAGAAATAACCACGGCAAGGAAACGGTGCTGTCGTTTCAAAGAGAGTCACTTTGACGTCATGTTCAGGAAGATCATCGGGCTTTGATGAAGATCTTCTGAACATCTTAATACATTATTATCCACGTCAAATAACCCAAGAATTAGCAGCGGAGATTGCTTTGGGAGAGAGATACAGATAATGGAAGAGAATATATCGCTGATTAATTTCTGTATGCTATTACTTTTATCATAGTCAAACAACGTTACCAATTGATGCATTAATCTTATAATAATATGAAGTTATGCATATATTTTATTTTAACAGTAAATGACATTTTTAAAACTCGTTCATAAACTCCCTTAGTTATAATTTAATTTATGCAAGACCGTGGACTCTATGATAGATTGGTAAATCTTCATTTATAACCGTTTTCCCTGTAGTCGCTTGGTCGCGTACGTTTTCCAAATATAATTTAACGAAAC
Source organism: Metallyticus violacea (assembly GCA_030762175.1). NCBI lineage: Eukaryota > Metazoa > Arthropoda > Insecta > Mantodea > Metallyticidae > Metallyticus > Metallyticus violacea. Next base: position 10,405,029 of record CM060832.1, on the reverse strand, counting down.
TATTTTATGATAAGACTTTTTAATGGAACGTCAAAATAATATATATTTTTTTTTTTTCACATTGTCACATTTTATCCTAGCTCTCTCTCTGTCTCTGTCTGTCTCTCTCTCTCGTGTGTGTGTGTGTTTAACTCCCGTTTTTACTACTGAGGCACCACTGGTGAACCCTGGTGATACACGAGATGAAATGATATATTAGGAAAGGATTTTTTTTAAGGAAGCAAACGTTCCCGAAGTTTAGGGTACCTACCCGGTATTTGCCATTTATGGGGACTGAGGAAAACCTGAAAAAAAGAGTCAGGAAGGACGGTCCTGGCGGGGTTTGAATCCCAGACCTCCCGCTCGCCAGTCCGCGCCTTAACGACCTCATCTCATGTATCATCAGCGTACGCCGCCTGTGGTGCCTCATTAGTAAAAACGGGTGTTAAACAGTATTAAAAAAAATAGCATTTTAGAGCAAATATTTCCTGAGATATAGAAAGTGAGCAAGTGCTAGCGGGAGGGCAGAGAGAAAGAGACAGACAGACAAAAAAGGTTTGTGCAATGACATAATTAAACTTTTGCTAAAATACGTATAACCAAGGAATAAATGAAAATTATATAACAATAAACGAAACATTCCAAATATTAAAATGATAGAAAAAACATTAATATAATTTTGACCCACGTCCCCTTTAATACTCCCCTTAAGAAAAACGTTTTTTACACAATCCTATATCTTAATACCTTCTTTATTATAATTATTTTCAAGATAAGCTAAATTTAGAAGGTTCCTTGATGTTTGATTTTGTATGAGCCGGTGTAGGAAATGAAAATATTGTCACCGTAATCTAGATATTTAATTGTATATAAATGTGGCATAAGTCTAAAATCATTCCCACAACTTTATTGTAAATCTAGAGCAGGTTTCTCTGGACATGCCGACTTGCCCGCATGGAGAAGTTCATCTCGGCGCCTGGAATGAAATTTGCAAGTGGACTGAAGCAGTTTAGGGAATGAAATTAATTTTAGTGGTACTGCGGGGGTGCGGAGCTTGCGTTAATTTTCAGACCTTGTTAACACACCATGATGAGTACTGTCTGCAGCAAGAAGATTCTCCACGACGGCTTAACTGTGTTGCAACCCTGTTTTCTTCCGACGACGTGGAAGCTACGAGAAATTTTCTTGCTGCTGGGGTTAAATTCAAAGACGTGTATATTCCAATGTTGTATATATTTAGTCCTCGTAAGAGTATAGAAACGCTGTTTGATTGAGAATCCAATTATTGCTTAATAAAAACAATTACATCTGTCCCGCCGCTGCAGTTGCCTTGCTAGTTCCTAGTTCGGCATGCTGACATGCAAGTTTCGTTTATTTCCGTGTCTTTTCGCCAGACGAGCGAAGTAGAGGATGAGACTCATAATTATTCAGGAAATTGCCTGGTTTCATTCGTCTCGCTGCCTAGGAGTTTTTGAACAGTTACTGAAGTACCAAATTATATTGTAGGCCAATAACATCTTCAATATTATTTTAAAATGTGCCCCCGAGATTTAGGAGAATTGTTTTATAGAATTGTGAGTTCAAAAGTGGATGGATTAATTTGATTTATTTACGGACGATCTCAGGTCATCAGCGTCCCATTCTATTCAGGGCGTGAAACGGACGACAAATTTTGCTCAGAGGCCTCTTCTTTCAGGCTTGAGGTTCTTTTACGTGCCGTAAATCTACGACACGGGACCCACAGCTTTACTTCCCTTCCAAAGGAAGCCATACTTAGGATTTTTACACCCGAAAAAATCCGTCGATCCTGGCCGGTTTGAACCTGCGATCTTGGGTTTAGAAAACAAGTATGGTTACCACTACACCACGAGGACCGACTTTAAAAGCGGAGTCATAAACAGAATTTTGACAAAATATGAAATTCTTTATTTTATTTGCAATGGGTTTACATGGTAGTGGAGAAATAGTGAAATTACATTATTTACAGCATATATTTACAATTGAATGTTAAACTAATTAAATAAACGCCAGCCTAATTAGATATATTTCAGCATAATTTACTACATTTAAATCTACTTATATCTCGTCTACCTAATTAAATACATGTCCACGCAAAGCTAATGCATGAACTGCAAATACTTATCTATGTTTCTATTAAATTTATTAACTGGTAGAGATAGTCCTCAAACTTATATGCATTGTCTTGATGAATAATTCATGTTTTTTCTTCTGCAAAATTATTTTTTTCATTTAGCTGATTTATATTATTGCAATTCTCTTTTCTGATTATGGTTTTTATCTTTCCGAAGATAACAAAATACAGTAATCTCTCATATCCGACATTTATGGGGCGAAACAAATGCTGGATAATTGGGGGGGGGGATGTTGTGTAAAGACATACTCTATGAACATTGATAATAATTTTTCATATTACTTTTTAAAATTGATACTTTGAGTTGCCAATTTTATTTTTAGTATGTATCACTGTATTTACATCTATTAATTCATTATTAAAAAAAAACAGTGCTAAACTTCTAAACTTGATTAATTAGTGGCCATTTAGGGTAGCCGGACTCTGCCGCAACTGTCCTCTCACTTAAAAGTGATATAAGATAGTTTCTTTTTGCTAACTGCAATGCCATAGTGTACAAGTTCCTTCTTGTTAGCCTAAAGAAGTAATTGACCTTCCATTTCAGGAGGTACCACTTGCTTTTGGCCCTATTTTTAGTTGGGTTGCCCCACTTGCTGACATTTTGTTTAATTTGTCAACCTAAACAGCATGTCTTTGTCCCTATTAAATATTTGTGATGCTTTAAGAACGCGCAGCTGTATTTCTCTTATACATGTCATTGCTTTCTGAATCGCATGCAATCTCTGCAGGGCGATTACTAAAATTTCATACTAGTGACTCTGCACCTTCGAAATTCTTAGCTCAAAACATGCGGAAATGCGCATAATGACAACGATGTCTGATATGTGTACATGATATATAATCCACTTCGATAAAATAAATAATATTACGAAGGTTACTACGAACGTTTTGAAGCACATCAAACTAGGGATGGGTAGACTCGCCCCGACTGTTGTTGCATCTTTTCAGAGTACTCTCCACCACACTCTATGCACTTTCTCATCCTCATTTTCATTTGCAGCCACAATCTCTTCAAGGAAAAGAAAATAATCTCATGGAACCAGGCCAGGACTGTAGCGAGGATGAATCTCTGTGGACCACAGAGCAAACATTTGCATGTTGAAGAAGGATGCCCCTCAGTTCTTACTGGACGACTCTCGGAGCTTGTCGAAAAGTTTGGGCAGGCAGCTTGGTGTACCACTTTGCTCCTCCAGAGGAATTGTGGCTACTCTTCTTCTCAACACTTCGGTTGGTGGATCGTCATCTGCAAAGATCCAAATTGCTGACTGTCGTTTGGTCTGCGGTCATGTTTTATCACCCGTGATGACATCAAAAACACGCCTTGAGCTCCCTCCGTCGAAATTCTGTAGCATTTCTTCACGCCGTTTAACGCGGGTGCGCTTTTGTGTCTGTTGTGGGGCACGCAGGATTTTTTATACTGCTGGCGATCCAATCTGGAAGGCTACCTCGATGTCCTTATATGTTACGCGATTGTTTTCGCATACCATTTTTTCCACCTTGGCACAGTTTTATTCAGACACTCCTGTTGCCCATTTCTCTCCCCATGTTGCAGTGAAGTTCAGTCCCTTTTAAATTCCGCAAACCAGCGGACAACTGTTGTCCTAGATGGAACAAGGTCCCCAAAAGCCTGTTGCAGGCGCCCAAAGATTTGGGACTCATTTAAACCACTCAACGCGAAAATGCTCTCTCCAGCTCCATCGTAACGACTGACTGCCTTTGCACGGGAGGTAGCGTTTTACTCGTAAAGGATGGGGCTACCATATGTCCCATTCACTTTTCCTGATCTCAAAATTTTCCTAGTGACCCTCGTATACCGCAATACCTATTTACTCTCAAACATTCTATTTTCTTTAAGAAAATAAAATTATTTCGTTAAGTTTGGCTTCCAGTACCAAAATAACGGCTTGTAATGGCCGGGATTCACGCTGTTAACCATCTCGCTTGACCTCCTCCGAATGCAGCACCTACGGACCAGAAACCTCGGAATTCCATGTTAGCACTCCTGTTTCATGTTTCATGTTTGTTCTCTTTCCTCTAATGGGATCTGTTAAAAGTCGAGTTGATTAAGCTTCAAGAAATAGCCGCCACTGCACTGCATCTAACTGTAGTATATCTTTATCAAGTGATGGGAACAGAGAGTTTTTTTTTAAATTTTATTTTATTATGGAAGGGGCCCAAGTGTTGGAGAGAAAGTTAATTTACTTTATCTGCTGAGTGTAAAACGAAAGTACACAAGTGTAGGAGAACGCTCGATAAACGGCAGGAAGAGAGAGAAAGTATTGTTATTTCCCCACACGCTTTTGGGTTTGGTTTTCAATTGTTACGCCAATGGATGAGCTAAGGGGAGAGGTGACGACGTGGTTTAAAAAACAGAAATGTAAAACAAATATGTTCGAATTAGTTGCACGCCGGTACAATAGCTGCTAGCCTGGCCTAAAGGACATAGAAAAAATAAAAAGGTGAGAAAGACAAAGAGAAAGTGACGAAGGACGAAACAAAGATACTGTAATTTTTTCTTTCTTTTAAAACAACGCAATGAGATATAAAAAGATGTATCATAAAGAGGAAGCGAGGCGTAGCAGAGGATAACAAAAGGAAAAAGTGAAAAGAAACACGATGTTATCTCTTGTAATACAAAACACATCGATCGTCCTGAAGTGGATGTAGTGCAGGAATTTTAAACCAGTGCTTTTCAAGCCTCCCTAATAATTAGGCAAACGTTTTACAGTAAATAAATAAACATATATACATGCACACAGGGTGATCCATATAAAGTGCTACCAGGCAATTCATCGTAAAATAGTTGGCCCAATTATTTGGAAAGGGGGAAGGGGGGCTTAAGAATTTTGAATGAAATGATGCATTAATTTTTATATATTTAGGTAGTCCACAATGAATTAACCAACTTTTGTTTAAAACGTGCTTTCTGAAAAGTAAATCTTGATAAGTAACGCATAAATAATTTTTTCTTGCGATATTATTATAGCTGAACGGTGAAATTTTGCAGAGGTGTAGTGTGAAGTTCGCGTTAGAGATGTCATAAGCTCCTGTCTCAATATGTGAAGAGCAGATGTGTCGCTCGTTTCGTGTGGGCCAAGTGGACAAGTTCCGAGCGAAATACGCAGGTAAATGTATGGACGTGTATGGAGGAAGACTGTTTCATCATCTCTGGGTTGTGCGCATTATTTGAGGGGGCCGTGCAAACCTTGTTGACTCCGGATGACCAGTTACAGCTGTTAACTCAACGGAATGTCACAGCTATTGAGAACGACCGGCGGATCCATCTATGGACCTTGTCAAAGCTGTTCAACATTTCTTTCTATCGTGCATGAAGTACTGAATTCGTAAAGTAAGCGCCCGAAGAACCTGACAAACAGCCAGAAAGATGAGTGAATGAGGACATGCTGGAACCACTTAACGGCGTTATGCTGCAGAAGGGCATGCCATGGGCATATCACTACACATCTCAATGACGTAGAAACATCGCGCAGCAAAGAAGAAATTCAAAGTGACGCAACATGCGAAAAAAGTTCTAGTGACCGTGTTCTGGAATATGCACGGCGTTCTTTGGTGTAATTTCTTGCTCGTATATGAATGCTGCCTGCATCGTAAGAAAGAACAGTGGTGGCCCTTCGTGACAAAAGTAACATTGCAAATGTCAGAGTGCTCGCCCCCATGTTGCGGCATCTGTCCATGCCAAAATTGTGAAATTTGGTTGGGAGGTGCTCCAGCAACACCCCGGACCTTGCACCCTGCCACTCTCATCTGTTTAGTCCAATGAAGAAATTCCTAGGCGGTCATCGCTTCAATTCCGATGAAGTGTGATCGGCTGTTCTCCCAAAAGACGGAGTTCTATGAACTGGGCACATTGAAGATTGTGCCACGATGGAAAAAAGGTGTTGAGAGACTTGGCTCCTTTGTTAAAAAATGTTCATTGTGTATGAATTGTTTGTCTTAACTATTGTTTTTTTGTGCGTTAATAATCCACATTTGTATAATAAAGATCTTCTGCAACTATTAGGAAAATCTTTCTCAATATATAGGAAAAAATATGATACCTGCAAGATGGAGCACCGCCACACTTCAACTCTGTTAGTAACGATGGCATAACTATAAATATAATAAAGTATGTGGTTTATACTATTATTGCACCTCACATATTTGTTCAGTTTGTTTATTATTTCAAGTGAATCATTTCCTGATATATACATTTTTTTAATATATTTATTTTATTTACGAACGATTTTTAATATCTCAGGTCGTCAGCTTTCAATTCAATGCAGGACATGAAATGGCACATGCATTTTACTCAAGAGTCCTTTTCTTTGAGCCCTAAGGCTGTTTTACGTGCCGTAAATATACGACACGGGACCAACGGCTTTACTTCCCTTTCGAGGGAAGCCATAGTTAGGATTTTTACGCCCGAAAAAATTCATCGACCCTGGCCGGGGTTGAACCCGCAATCTTTGTTCTACGAGTCAAGCATAGTATCCACCAGACCACCAGAACCAACTGCTGATGTATTAAAAACTTGGATTTGATTGTGGCAATCTTAAAAAAAGTAATTCTGGTGATGTGAGCAACCATTTAATTTATTTGAAGTTAGAAAAACTGTTATTTCATAAGATTACTAATTATTTAAATAAGAATGATAATCATTTTGGTTTACTGCAGGTAAATCAACCAAAGATGCGTGCGTTACATTTTTTGATTTTGTACTTAGCTGCCTTGACAATTTACACGCTGTGGGTATATTCTTTGAACTAAGCAGTGAGTTTGATTCTATAAATATGATTTTTGAAAGTTGAATTAAATCTATTAGGTGTAATAGATCTATGCAAGCAAATGATATTATCCTTTGGTAAATATAGACGATACAATGAGAAAATAATGAACAATGCGTCCATTTTTTTATTTTCATTTGATTTTGATTATGGAGTCCATAAGATACGTTTTAATGTTTGTATGTTGATAATACAAAGGTCACTTGAAAAGTTCTCGGAATGAAGCATAAATGACGGCGTATCATTTTGTAATGCACTTGGTCCAACGATGCTCCAAATCCTTTATCCCATCACGAAAATTAGATTCCTCTAGGCCCGCAAAATACGCTCCAACTGATGATTTAAGCTCTTCATTTCTTTCCAATTTAGAGAACATATTGAAGCCAAGTCAAGGTATTAATACAATGTGGCAGCGAATCGTAACCCATTTCATTGATTTTGCAACTACACGTGTGTGGGCGAGCATTGTCTTGATCTTCTTTGATAAACCCGGCCATTTCTCGCGTATTTTTGTAGTCAGTAGGTTCAAAAAGTTAGTGGGAAGATAATGTCTTGTTCCCAGAAAACCGACGCCAGGATGTTCCCGACTGATTTCACACACTTAATGGAGAATCGTGATGCTTTCATTGTTTAGACTTGTTATTTTGTGTCAGGTGTGTAGTAGTACATCTATGTTTCATTATTGGTCACAGGCATAAAGACGGCGACAACTCTCTGAAAACGGCTCAAACTTCGGTGAGATATTTGCACTCGATTAGCAATCGCGATAGCCATCTTTTTCAAGCACAATTCTTCTCTCAAAATGTTGCTCTGAAATGCCCACAGCTTCAACAATTTCGGACACCTTTAATAAGCAATCTCCCAGAAGCACCCTGCAACTTTGATGATAGTTTATAATGTCGTGATGGATTTTAGTCGTCCCCTTGGGTGGATTCAAATTTTCAAGGCTGAATTTAAACTCAGTGATCCACTTGAAAACGGTTGAAAATCATGGCGCAAAGTCCTCTAGAGTGTTTGTCGTATCTGTATGGATTTATCATTTTCCCCGAATAAACACGTCAGCACTGCAGCAGACCGCTATAGCTAGCGCGATTCTTGACAAATTCATGTATTATTGCAGAAATGTTTCCATAGAAGCTGCTGCTGCTATCTGTGGATAATTCCGAAAACTTTGTAAATGACTCTCGTAAAGAGGCTGGTAGTTGCGTAACTAATGATTAGCAAATAGTGCACTTTTTCCATTCAATGAAAGCACCGAGTTAAATACAAAGCCTCCCTGAAACTAACTACAAGCTGCTACCTGCAAATGCTAAAGAATTTATATGGAATCGTATGCTAATTAATATGATGTTCATGGCGGATATAAATGATTATTTCACTTATGTGTCGTCATCTTAAAATCGACCAATGAAACGAAACAAAATTTTGAATTTTGACCAATATCAGCTGAATTGCGGAGTGAAATTATCGAGAAAAAATTATCAAATCCGTTTTATCACGCGACGTGCATTTATCTTGTGGTTAGTGTAGCCAGCTCTATACCTCCACAATATAATTCCTGAACACGCGCAACTGATCACTTTTGCTAGGGTCGGTCCTGGTGGTGTAGTGGTAACCATACTTGCCTCCTAAACCCAAGGACCAGGACCGATGAATTTTTTCGGGCGTAAAATTCTAAGTATGGTCTCCTTCGGAAGGGAAGTAAAGCCGTGGGTCCCGTGTCGTACATTTACGGCACGATAAAGAACCTCAAGCCTGGAAGAAGAGGCCTCTGAGCAAAATTGTTGGCAGTTTCACGCCCTGAATTGAATGGGATGCCGATGACCTGAGATGTTAAAGAGCGTTCGTAAATAAACCAAATCAACAACTTTTGCTAGAGGCGGTTGGGAGCTACTGATAGCAACAAAAATATGGACAGTCGACATTCATAACGCAAAGTTCTTTAAAGCGTCAAATGTGCAAATTGATCTTATCATTAGGGAATGCATACCACAAAATACAAAGAAAAATGGAGACTATGTTATCTTTTTTTTTTTTTTTTTTTTTTTTTTTTTTTTTCCCTCAGTTGTATTAGAAAATCGAAGAGTAAGATTGTAATAGTCGACTTTTGTCTATTTCATTCTCACAGTTTCTTAGTAGAATTTATTCATAAGTATAACATTTTATACGTGTGTTAATATTCTGTGCGAATTTCAAATATATATCACTTGTATTATTATTCTATTCATGAAATAGTCCTAAACCTGTATTTGGTCTTCTCTATTGGCATTACTGACAATGAGCGTTCTTCTGTCGCAAGATTACTTCAAAAGATTAAGTACAAATGTCAATTATTACAATATTGTAAGCCAAAATTAAAGGAATTATATTTGAATTCTTATTTTATTCGTGAAATAGTCCTAATAATTATCACTCCAGGGTCTGAGCTCGTTACGTTCGCGAATTAATCGGTAATCTCATACCCCTCTAGTGATAATACTTGTGAGAATTTTTATGAAAATATTCACATTCTTTTAATTTCAAATTCATCGTGGCGGTTTCAAAGCCAGGATAATGCATTTATATAATAACTATTACCACATTTCTAAGAATTTTTCGCATAATTAAACAAATTAATACCCCTGTATTCATGTCAGGATGGAAGAAAATCAACACTAGCTTATGCTTTAGCTCATCCTATTATAGTTTCTTTCAGCGCGAGAAAATTCTCTTTTAAACAGCAATTTAAATATAAAAAGAAAAAATTAAATTTAAATTTAAAATTTTAAGTTTATTTTTATCATAACCAAATATGTTTAAAACCACTAATTAGCACAGTTGCGATATTGGTAAAACATCCAGAGATTTAGTTGTTTCTTCCAAGCACCTGCTAGTGAGAAATGTGCCAACTATTTCCTTGAAACAAGGAACAATGAGGAATGATTGAAATATTGAGACTATTCAATAAATACAACTTCTTGACAACTCGTCCTCATAATTTTGATAATCTTTCTGAAAGTAGCCCCCGATGAATGCAATGCACCTTTCCCAGAGTTTCTGTTAGTCTTCAAAGACATGCAAAAAACAATTTTTTGACCTGCCCTTTAGAATCGCCTCCGCAGCTTTCACCGCTGCTTCTGGTGATAGTATTTGTGTGAGATATTCAGCAACAACATTTGCGATGTGCATTATTGTTGGTGCAACATCCAGCTTGGTGCACGGAAATATGAACTTTAGCAAGTGTGTGATATGGTCTTGCAAAGTTTTCAGCATATCTCTGTAGTATTGACCACTTACAGTTTTGTGTGATATGACCTTGTAGAGTTTTCAGGGCGTCTCTGTAGTATTGCCCACTTACAGTTTTGTGTGATATGATCTTGTAGAGTTTTCAGGACGTCTCTGTAGTATTGCCCACTTACAGTTTTGTGTGATATGACCTTGTAGAGTTTTCAGGACGTCTCGGTAGTATTGCCCAGTTACAGTTATGTGTGATATGACATTGTAGAGTTTTCAGGACGTCTCTGTAGTATTGCCCACTTACAGTTTTGTGTGATATGACCTTGTAGAGTTTTCAGGACGTCTCTGTAGTATTGCCCACTTACAGTTTTGTGTGATATGACCTTGTAGAGTTTTCAGGACGTCTCTGTAGTATTGCCCACTTACAGTTTTGTGTGATATGACCTTGTAGAGTTTTCAGGACGTCTCTGTAGCATTACCCAGTTACAGTTATGTGTGATATGACATTGTACAGTTTTCAGGACGTCTCGGTAGTATTGCCCAGTTACAGTTTTGTGTGATATGACCTTATAGAGTTTTCAGCACGTCTCAGTAGCATTGCCCAGTTACAGTTATGTGTGATATGACATTGTAGAGTTTTCAGGACGTCTCTGTAGTATTGCCCACTTACAGTTTTGTGTGATATGACCTTGTAGAGTTTTCAGGACGTCTCGGTAGTATTGCCCAATTACAGTTGTATTTGTAGGTACCTGGTAAACCATTCCTTGAATATCGAAAAATCAATGACCATAACTTTCCCAGCGGAAGCAATCACTTTTGCTTCGTTTAGGGATAGTGATATTTTAAATAGTGTTTAACTCTCGTTTTTAATGCTGAAGCATCACAGGTATTATGAGATGAAATGAATTTGGAAAGGGGGTTTTCCATGTTTAATTTTAGAGTACTTCCCCGGCATTTGCCATTTGTAAAGACAGGAGAATCAAAAGAAAAAAAACTCACTTAGGAAAGACGGTGCTGGCGGGAATCAAATCCCAAACCTCCCGCCCTCACAAGTCCGCGCCTTAGTAATCTCGGCCACCCGTGGCAGTTGGTGTTGATGGTGATGAGTTATGCATACATCAGGGGTGTTGGGTGTTTTCTTCCCTTTATTTATAGGAAAAACAAAACGCTGCTTAGGCTTCGGCCGAAAATTTGATACAAAAGCAGGCGGAACTGGCCACGTCTCAACTTGCGCACCACTAACAGAATCGGAGGTGACATCAATGAAACTAACACCAGTGCCCTGTTTCACTAAACTCGTGATCTAGTAAAACTAGTCTCCAGTCTAGTATTACTTGTTTATTTTGCAAAGTTTCTAGAACTTACGAACATAAACTACTAGTTACTAGTGTGGCAGACTGATATTATCAGTGTGCGATTTGGTTTTATCAGCGTTCGGTCTCACGAAAAATTTATTCTTGTAATATTGCGTATTGCTCACCTAGTGGAATTCTATCCGTGAATCTAGAATAGTAAATTTGCGTAGTAAATACATATTTTAGGTTTGGTATTGATTCTATCAATTAAGCTCGACGCATTTTAATTATAAAATTCATTAAAGGTTCATTTATGCAATAAGTGGTCTCAAATCCACCACCCATATCCGTACTTTTGAATTATCTATTTTCGCCTGAAAAATACCATAGAAATGAATAATAATATGAATATGTAAAATAAAATCACTTACTATTGTAACTTTTATGAATGTTTGGCCAATATGTGTCTCTCACGCCTTTTTGGTCTATTGTTAACAAACGCTTTCACAGTTTGCATTATTATTTTCCACATTTCGGCTTTGTCTTTCTATCGGAGAATTGCCCAAATAGTACTGCTTTAAGCTCACTAATTAAATGCAATACTGTTAATTTATTCTGAATACTAGAGCTTCTTTTCGATGTGGTAGACATAATGATGCTTCTTGGCTTGAATATACGATTTAATATATATATATATATATATATATATATATATATATGCCGCGTAAACAAAATCGCATTAACAAACAGTTCATAAAGTAATAAATCTCTGAACAGCCGTCCTCGGATACAGTTGACACACTAGTAATTTTAACAAGTGACTAATGACAAAATTTTACGATTCCACCATTGTGGAATAAATGTTCGTGAAACTGGCTTTATTAGAACTGGTGGAAATACGGCTAGACTAGTAAACTAGTAGATCAGTTGTTTCGAGAAACAGGGCCCTGTTGTAAGCTACTCATTAAGCTAACGAAACATTATTATTTTAGCGCGAGAAACTATGTTGTAAAATATTTTTTTTATAATTTTTATTGAATAGTCTTCGTATTTTACTATGATATTAAAAAAAAAAAAAAAAAAACCAATCTGTACTGCTAAGACATTTATAGGAATGTACAAACAACACTAGCACTAGCCGCCACTGCTATGGCGCTTCATTTGATAAAGAAATACAATGTGGAGGTGCGCATGTATTGGAGGCGATCCTGTGCTCCATGCAGGTGCTAGTTATTTATACAGACACTCCAAAATTTATGTCGTCTCTTCTCTTTCCCTCCCTCTGTCTTCCTCTTTACACCTCTAGAATAGGTCTCTTCGCATGCACACACACTGCTGTAAACGCCGTGTTTCATCGACCCAACGGGGCGTTAAAACGAGGTTGGAGGGGCGAAGAGGAGGGTCACGATTTTCGTCGAGTCGTTATCTTTTAGGAAATGAATAGGCTTTATATATTATAGTATATTCTTGTGCAGGGGAGAAATCATCGCGCTCTCACACCAGCCCGCGCAGTGCTTCACACACGTGTTATAAATAGACGATGTATCGGAGAAGCGGAGAGTTTTTGCACTTCTGATGGGCACTTGGTGAAGAGAAAGTAGGGGAATTGAAGGCAGTATCTTTGTACGCAAGTTTTCAACCTCTTTCGCTTTTAGAATAAAACACTCGTTGCTTTGTAGCGTTCCCCAGCTGACCTCGTTGACCTTCTAGAGGTTGAGGGCGAAGTGGAACAACTTTTCAGGAAGGGGCATCGCCTAAAGGCACAACAAGACTAAATGTCCGATTTCTTTAAATTTCTGAATCGTAAACGCTCTGCTTTAGGCCTACGAGGGCTGTTGGATAGGTGAAAAAATAAAGAAGACAACTTGTTATTGAGAAAAATTGTTTTATTCTTCAACCTAGTCTCCTTTCAAATCTCTCTCTTCCCCCATCTCTCTCTCTCTCTTCCCCCATCTCTCTCTCTTTTATTATTAACAGTAATAATAAAAATAGATAAGGATAAACACTTAAAGTCACCCTTGAAATTACTATATTTCGAACTACTGGAGTTCTTCTATAACAAGAAGCTAATCTAAGGAATGTGTAAGGAAACTGCTGAGTATGTTTCTACAAAATGGTTCTAAATCTTTGACAGATATGCGCACTGGTGATGAAATTTGTTTTCATTTTTATACTACCCTAAATAAAACTCAGAACTGCGTGTGGGTAAATGAGAATGACCGAAGACCAGTTGTTCTTCGACTAGATTTTCGTTCTCAGAAACGAATGTTCGCTGTTTTCTTTAACTATGAAGAACCATTAGTGGTTGCCTGTACGCCAGAAGGAATGGCAATGAATGGAGAATACTATGACACATATTTTGTAGTCTTTATTTAAAGCGCAGAGGCGGCGGCGTCCAAAGACAGGAATCCAGACTGTTGCTTTTGCAGGACAATGCGTCTCTTCAGAGACAACTGCAAATTTGGGGAAACCGGAAGTCACCAAAGTCCAGTTGCTTAAACATCCACACTACATCCCTGACCTTGCACCGTGCGACTTCTGATTGTTCCTCGAGTGAAATCTTGCTTTGCTGGAAAACTTTTAAACGAGTGCAGGACCTTGCTCAACTATAAATTCAGCCCTGTTGACAATATCTCAGTCCCAGTACCGTAGTGTTTTTGATAGGCGGTTGTACCCTCTACAAGCGTGTGTGGAGAGAGATGGAGAATACTTTGAAGGCTTGTGAGGGTAAGTTTTCGAATTTAGTACTTAGCTTGGACTTAAGGTGACACTTGCAAAACTTTTAATGACCCCTATACCATGGAAACAGTTGATTCTAAGACATTTCTTATCGTCATCTTCAATAAGTATATCAAATGATAGGTAACTTTCTGTTACAAGCTGATATAAATTGTTTCTCTTTTAAGAGTTCGCGCCAAAGGAAGAATTTGAAACATTATAACATCAGCGTCGTTTTAATGATGTTTCAAAGTCTCGGGCTAGGGTTCCAATCTATGTTCCGCAGTTACTGCCCATGCATCCTGGCCGTGTCTCCCGCACCCCATCCTTTCCTCCTGCAATGCACTCATTGCGGGCGTAAGCACAAAGATGCTGCCTTAAGCAAGACTGAAATACCGAAATTATCTGCCACAAATAGATCCAGCCAATCCCTCTTCTACCTGCGACCATTCTGGGTGAAGGTGCATAACGGAACTGCCTTTCAAAACGTCACTGGTGACATGCTGAGGCGTGTGTTGGAAGAAATAAACTGTTGTGTTGATATCGGCAGGGCGCACATATTGAGCTGTATAATGTTCATATTTCTATCCCAATGTACAATGACAGCCGTTTTGAAAGCGGACATTGCGACATATTGGTAATATTTAATTTTTTTTATTACATACTGACCTAATTATTTTAATTAAACTGTTACTTTACGTAATGTATGTTTAGCAATACTGAACTGACAATCACGCATTGGTGTTCTGAAATGTACGCGATAATCGACCTTGCGGTTATCACACATGCTTCCGCACCTGGATGCAGTTTCCAGTTGAGGTCATTTCTACCATCGCCTGTGCAATATCTGAAGGACTGAGGCAATTTCGAACACTGCTGTGTGGTGTTTATTTTGCCACTTACCCCAAGTACAGAAGGCTGTATTCCTGCATAATGACACTTTCTCGTTACAAGTATTCCAGCAAATGAGACAGGTGTTAAACCGCATCACACTGACCTGCAGTGAGTAGGACTGTTAACTTCCAGCCTTCGCCATTTGACCGACCGGAAACAAAGTGCGACATGACGCAATGAAATAGAAATTATCTGCAATAATACAAGTGGAAGTTTCTAAGTAAATTACAAGTAGATATATAACTTAAACAAATAAGAGTACTGAATTGAAAATTACTTTTATTTCTCAACATAGCTCGATTCCCCGAAGTGACGCCTATTATCCTAATATAACATCCCTTCGAACAGCGCATAAAACAGAAGAACATCACTAAGTTGTAGGTCAGTTGACGTACTTAACAGCATGCACTTCGTTTAATAACATCTGGTGGCATTCGGCAGGCGGTATTACAGGATCCTGCACCATCATTTTCAAGTTTCCAAATGGAATGCGGAGTTTACGCGCGCTGGAAGGTGGTCCATGCAGTGGACGACCAAATGCGTCATGTCAGAAATAATCATTATAAGTGCTAAATTGTTGAAGCTCTGGGGATATCAGCAGAACGCGTATTTTAAATTTTAAGGAGAGAATTGTGTTTGAAAGCATTATCAGCAAGATGGACACAGCAACTCAGGATCAAAAGCGAGTGCAAATCTCTCAGCAAAGTTTGGGCCGTTTTCAATGCTTCGATTTGTGACCAACGATAAACAATGTGCACTACTTACAAGCATAACGATTCGCCATTGCCAAAGAAGGCCAAGTGTGTGTCACTTTCTGAGATGCCAAGGAAAAATACTGCTTATTGGAACATCTATCACTGAAGTGTGTCACGCTAACCTCTTGGACCTATAGAAGACAAAAATACGGAGAAAAGGCCCGGTTTGTCAAAGAAGAAAGTAATCTTGCATCAAGACAATGCACTTATGTCGTAGTAATGGCGAACATCAATGAACTGGGGTACGATTGCTGACACATCCGCCTTATTTCCCTAATTTGGCTCCACTGAACTTCTATCTATTTCGTAAACTGAAAAAAATTCCTTGTTGGAAAGAATTTTTTTGTCCAATTAAGAGCTTAAAACAACAGTGATGGCATATTTTCCAAACTTGAAGGAACCATGGGATAACGACTTTGGAGCATCGCTGGACAAAGTGCATTAGTGCCAATATGAGCTATTTCAAAAAGCTTTACAAGTTATTTCCCAAAAATCAACAATGTACACACTGATAAAAATAAGATTTAGTAAATTATTTTAAGATATTACGATAAATCAAAGATAACAGAAACATTCTTACATAGAATTGTTGTTATATGTGTATAAAGATTGCAAGATTTAACAAAATTATATTTAATGAACTTTTTTCTAAAAAGGTACAAATAGAAAAAAAATGTTGATAAAGCATTTCCAAATTCCATAAAGCTGTAATAAAGGTACCGTACTTTAATTGAAATCTCTCCATTATAAACTTTTTGTAGATAAAGTTTTAAGTGAATGCAGAGTATGCTGAAAAGTACTTGTATTAATGGACACAGACTCTCTCCCATGTGTTTGTACTAATCATCCAATTCCGTTACAGCCACCGCTTTTATCGTATCTCCAAACTTGCACAAGCAGATTCACACATACCGAGAAAGGTATTTTATTTTCTTCCTGCCCTCTTCGTTACAATGCCTATCAATGCATGAAACTTCAAGGGGGTTTTTCAGAACATTCTTGTAGCAATCGCAGGAGTGCAAACAGTTCGTTACAACAGCTGCAGGATCGCCGTCATTTGTCTCTGCAAACACTTGTTTTTTCCGTCGCCGCGCCATTTTAATTTTGCAAACGAATGGAAGCAAGCCACATTAGTTAGACGTCACTATCGCCGTGACGTCACGTGCCTCCCTCTCTCCCTCTCGAAACTAATTAAATGCCGTCCCGAATATGTAAGGCACTCGCGTTTATTTTGCAAATTATTTCACCTTATGGCGCTGCAGTTGTAAGGAACTGCACCCATTCTTCATCATCTTCTTCCACCCTCTCGCTTTATTCGTCCAGTTCCCCTCCGTGTAAACAAAGAGGAAAATAGAGAGGAATTTATACATTAAAAAGATATGAGGACTGTGGGATTAGACGGTCAGAAAAAAAAAAAAATACGACGTAACCAGAAATAAATTAAACGCCAAAAGAAAAAAAAAATAAACTTCTCTGTTATCTTGTATACAAATATTTGCTTCTAGACCAGAGTTTCAAGATCATTGTACTGTTAAAATAAATTTCTTTTATGCGGTCTGGAAGAAGGGGAGATTTATATTAAATTATTGCGGAGAAATGGAGAAGAGAGGAAGGAACATTTCCAAACACCAGCTCGCTCGCAGTATATCGGCAGTAGCCACACTGAACATTCGTTTTACAAACCCAATGTATTTTCTAGTTTAGGTCCTAGATATTTTCAAAACAGCAGTCCATAAAATGAATAAATTTATGTCTACAACGCTTTCACGGAGGTAAAGTGCCCGAATAACGTTGCATTAACATTTAAATTATCATAGATCTGCAAAGATGGCATACAAAAAACAAGACAATTATGATAAACCTTTATCAGATTGACTGTAGACACTAGTACACAGTGTAGAAAGTGTGTCAGTTGCAGAAGAGGGTTTGGGAAAGGAACACGTTCGTTCATTTTGGCAATAGCGTTCTCTCACTAGATAACAAGAGTTAGAAATGGAGCCTGCAGGTATGTCCGGTACTGTGACTGTTGAAAATCAAGATTGAAACTTGACGTGTTAAAAACCCTTCAGAAATCCACAGTACTTTCAGGAAAATTAGTACAATATCTCCTTCGGCTAGTCGTTTTCATTTTCGTCGTGTCAACATAGACCATGGCCCAAGACCAGGAAGGCCAAAGACATCAATAGATGAATTAAGTGTGAAACTTTGGTGAAAGCTCTTCAAGAAGACGTGTGAGGAGCTTACGGAAGCCATGGGAATTTCATTTTGAAGAATAGAAAAAAAATTTGTGCGCGAAGAACTCGTAGTAACTTCTTTACTGTTAACCAGAAACAGAAACGCACGGAATTTCCAAACTTGCTTAAACAAAGGTTTGA
Source organism: Metallyticus violacea (assembly GCA_030762175.1). NCBI lineage: Eukaryota > Metazoa > Arthropoda > Insecta > Mantodea > Metallyticidae > Metallyticus > Metallyticus violacea. The sequence continues at coordinate 10,386,861 of CM060832.1, read as the reverse complement.
CGTTAAAAGTCAAGCATTCATCGAGTAGAGCGATTTATATTCCCCTCGAGCCAAAATTCGCAATCGAAGGTCAAGCAAGAAAGCATTGCATTATAGCAGTGTAAGGGGGTCACTGGGAAAGTTTTGAGATGAGGAAAAGTGATTGTTGACTCACTTAAAAACGGTACCAGATAGTGACCCCAGAGTGTGAGGATAAACAGCCCCCATGTACAGGCAGCTAGTCGTTACGATGGGGCTGAAGAGAGTATTTTCGCTATATGGTTCTGTATAATTTCAAGAATGTCTAGTTTAAGTTAATTCCTAAATCTTGAGCGCTTTCAACAAGCTTTTGGGGACTTTGCTCCATCTGGCAACACTTTTCCGCTGGTTTGCGGAATTTAAAAGAGCCGCCTTCATAGCAAAATGAGAGAAGTGGGCATCCAGCAACAAGTGACTGTGGAAAAATGGTACGCGAAAACAATCGTGTACGATGATCTTCGTGTCAAAAAGGTTTCCTTCCGGTGGGTGTCCCACAATTCGACAGAGGTAATAAAGCGCACCAGTATCGAATGGTGTGAAGAAATGCTGCAGATGTTGAACGAAGGGAGCTCATGGTGTGTTTCTCATGTGTGATGAAACTTGCATTTAACAATTTGACCATGAGACCAACAGACTGTCGGCAGTTTGGATCTTTCCAGGTGACAATCCACTAGCGAAAGTGAAGAGGGGCCGAAGTGTTAGGAAGAAACACATATTTTTCCCAAAAGTGACCATATGGCCATAATTCCTCTAGAGGAGCAAAGGAGGCTTACTGCTTAGTGAGAAACCACAGTCTGGCTGCCAAAGTTTTTGACAAGCTCCGATAACGCCGTTCAAGGACAGGACTGAGGGACATCCTGCTTCACCACGACAACGCACGCTCACATGGCTAATTAACATCATCCAGTTCCTGGAGGTCAGACTTGAGACCTATTACCTCTACAGTCCTGCTGCACTATTTTACTTTGAGAAATTGACCTAAACAGCTATGCAATAATCTGTTCATGGCAATGCAGACATGTATACATATAAGTGAAAAAAAGTAAGTATCGAACATCATGAAGTTATTAATTACTTGGTAAAGAAGGGAATGGTTGCAACAGAAATTCATACAGATATGACAAACACTAGGGAACTCTGATCCACTATTTTCAACCGCATCATAGGCCAGAAATGCATGGCAGGCTGGGTTAGAAACCAGCCTGCATGCAGTTGCCATGCCCACCTTGCTTGGACGGAAAGGACCTGACATCCTGCGTGAAGCAATTTATGTGCATGTAATGATAATTTTGAACTGGTTATCAGCAAGTCCATAATGCTAGTTATTTTAATTTGTTATTCTGTAATTTGTGATATTTAGAAATAAATTCCTATTGCTTGCTTAATTGTTATGTTCTCTAAGGTGTCCGCAAGCTAGGCGTGGCACCTTAAATTTCGGCTTTTTCGACTGTTGTAGTTGCCTAGAGCACGGGCGAGAGCACTCTCGTGAAAGGTCAATTTGGCGTAAAAATGTTTGGCCCGCGTCTAATGTCTTTCTGCAGTTAAGGGAGGTAGGAGGTTTCATCGGTAAGTCTAGCTGGAAATCCACTGTAAACAGACCTCTATTCTGCACCCTTTGGGGTTCTATCTGCAACCATGCCCCAGAATTCACATGCATATGCATGATGTGGATTACCAGAGCCTTAAAAAGTATAACTTTAAGTGAACAGGCATCGCCGTTGAGCTGAACACAGCGAACAATTGAGTAATTGCTCCTTGAATTCTGTCAGCAGTTTTGTGTCTCCTAACGGTTAGACCCTTATCAAGCTACACACCTAAGTATGTGATTGAATTTTCCTACTGCATCCTTTGCTGGTAATATGCGAGTGTTGGGGAGTTTGCGGGTTCGCGACGTTTGGTGAACATTGTGCCGTAGCTTTTCGTTGGGTTTATAGACATTCGCCAAACGCTTGCACCACTTTTCGATTAGGTGTAACAATCTTTGAATGGCATTTATAGTTCTGGTTGTGCTTCTGTCTGTTTTGTATATCAGCACGTCATCTGCACATTGATTAAGGTTGGCGTCTGGGGCATGTTCAACCGTATCCAAGTGGACTATGGAATTTAAACGCAACCTTGAACGCTTGAAAGATGACCAAAATCCGTCACATCAAAAATTATCGATAAGGTGCACGACGTGGTTCTGGAGGTTCGTCGATTAAAGGTGTCCGAAATTACTGAAGCTCTATGCATTTCAGAGGGACGCCTATTACACATTTTGAAAAAGTTGTGCTTAAAAAAAATAATTATCGGCAAGATGAAATGCGGAGACGGCTAACTGAGAATCAAAAGCGAATCAAAGTGCAAATATCTCAGCAAAAATTGGCACGTTTTCAAAGAGATCTCGCCGACTTGTGACCAATGATGAAACATGGGTGTACTACTACACACCTGAAATAAAACAGCAGAACCAATGGAAGCATCACGATTTTCCTCCGTCAAAGAAGGCCAAGTGTGTGAAATCGACTCGGAAGATCAAGGTGTCGGTTTTCTGGGATGACAAAGGTTTATTGCTTATTGGTTACCCACTGGAACGTATATTGCTAAAGTGTAATATGCTAGTCTTTTGGACCTATTGAAGACAAACATACTCGAGAAAAGACCGGACTTATTAAAGATGAACAAAATCTTGCATCAAACAATGCTTGCTGTCACACGTGTCGTAAAGGCGAGGAGAAAAAAAAAAAACGGATCAAGGTATGATTTGTTGCCACATCCGCCTTATTCTCTGTCTCTACTCCATCAGATTTCCATCTGTTCACTAAACTGAGAAAACTCCTTAGTGGAAAGAAATTTTCGTCACATGAAGAGCTTAAATCATAAGTTGAGGCATATTTTGTTGCCCACTTTCTTGATGAGAAGAAACTTTGGAGTATCGCTGGGCAAATTATCAGGGACATATGTTGAAAAAAGAAGAAGAATTTGTAAGGTCTATGCCGTCATTTTGGGCTTCATCACAAGAACTTTACAAATGACTCTCGTACAATGAACTTGTCGAAATTCTAGAGGAAAATGTGAAAGCAGAACGTCGCCATTTGTTGCCATTAATCGATACTGCTCACGGATTTGTGAGAAAACAGATTTGACAACACCGAGAAGACAAATCCATGTCCATTATGGTAACATGATGGTGCATATATATATGATAAATTTACAGCGATATGGGACTGTGATTGGTTGAAATTCAAACTTTCTTAACATTTCATTGTTAGAAAATATGATTATGTTACATAATTGAAATGGGTAATACAAAATTTGAAAGCACACGTTACGACAGAAACTTAAAAATGTGTTTTTAGGGCGATACTGCACTTTTGAAGACTACATTATCAAACCAGCGCGTGACGTCTATAGGAAACTCAATTCAGTGCACTCTTTTACTAGACACCACATGTGTTTCCAATTTATAACGGTCGGATGGGAAGTAGGGGGGAAAAATATTCACTTTAATGAAATACAGGCATTCAAGCGTTGTATGAACAGTGTAGCGCCGAGGGGGGAGTATAGTTTCGACTTCCGGTCCCCAGCTATTTCACCTATTGTATTCAAGAACCATGTTACTAAATATATAAAGTGTACAAGCCTATATAATGAATAAGAAGATTGTGGGAGTTAAATTAAGAATGAAGATATAACAAGTTTAATTTAAAGAGACAACTTCTATCTTCCTGCCTTTCAGATTGAGCAGGAAAACGTTAAATACATAATTTCCAGTCGCAGATTGATATAATTTAGTAGCATTAGGCTGATTTTTCTTAACACTAAAAACAGTGTTTTCCAAACTGTGGCTCGCATACCCCTGGAGGTTCCCGATATCTTGCACTAGGTTTGCCAAAATGTTTCTTTAATGATGCATTTGGAGTTTCTCTTTCATAATTCTCAACACTGGGGTAATTTCTTGATTCCACGTATGAAGAAATCTGCTGATTTGCAGCTGAAGAAATCGTCAAGCTAGGTTTGTAAAGCAGTGACCTCGAAGATTGTTGGCTGGAAAATGGAAAAAGTGAAAGTCTGAGAGCGCAAGATTGGGGGAATATGGGGGATGTGGAATCACCTCCCAACCAAGCTCCTGGATAGCTTTCCTCGTGTTAGCAGTGTGTGTGCGTGCTTGCAGTACTTGATGCCTGAGCTGTTGAAACTAAATTTCAGTTACATTCCTGGAAAGCAATTTCAATAATGACACCAGACGCATAATATAATCTTCTGTAATGAACATAAACTTTTTGTTATCACTCAGGAATTACATTTTTTATGTTGATACTATTATTCGTCACGAGTAATAATCTTAGATAAGAATGGTCGATGTGTTCACCAGCGAGTAGAGATGCACCCGATGATTTGACTGCATTACATCTGCTAATTCTGGAGTTGATTGACGGGAATAATAAGAATTAAAGGGTTTAGAAGATCTTCATAATAGTCCAATGGTCTTCTTCAACATGGCGAATTGCTCAGTCAAAATTATGAACCGTTTACTAGCCGTGTGCTTTCTCCAATGACATTCTCTCTGTAAACAGTTCAAATGCTTCGTGCTGACACCGCTATCTTTGTTCTTATTTTAAACTCAAAAAGAAGTATACCGCTGCAAAATGTTATTGCATCACGTAAGATTTTGTGCATTTTAACACTTACCTTACTTAACGTCTACAATGGTTTAGGTTTGTTTTGTATATGAGTGTTTGCGCATTGTTATGTGCAACAGAACATCTAAATATTTCCTATTGTTGTGATATTACTGTCTTTATTGTTGATTTTAATGTAGTAGTCAGTAAAGTGTGTTAATAACAGCTGCACAAAATGGGTAAAGGAACTCCTCGCAAAAAGAGCGTAATTGTTGCATTAGATTCTGAGGGCTTTCTATTCGACATATCGCATTAATTCAGTGCACTGAGTCAGGATTATTGGCTAAATATAAGAAAATTGGGAATTTGGAAAGAATTAAAAGAAGAGATAGAATAAGATATATTTGTTTTTTCATGCACTTTATTCCCAAGACAGTTTCTAGAGATTTTTATTCCCCGAACTGAAATACGTGGATTTGTGGGAAGAAATGTTTAAGTGAGAAGTCATCAAGGTCAGCAATAACTTTTTTTTTTCTTCCAGAGCTTGACAGGGATCCCACACTGATTATTGAGCTTCTCTTTTATTTTTTCACGATATATCGTGCCTTAAGTGGTTAAAAATTGATGTTTGAAAGAAGCACCTTAAGCTATTGCCACTACATGGCAACGTTGGTCCCGTTGCGATTGATGACAAGAGACAATTTACAATAGCGACACCTATGAGTGTCCAGCGCTCCGTTGTGGGCAAAAGATATGGAATTAAAAATATTGATAAAGAAATGCCTCCCCATCTACGGTTCATTTGTTTTATTTACGGACGCTCTATAACATCTCAAGTCATCAGCGTCCCATTCTATTCAGGGCGTGGAACGTCCGATAAATTTTGCTCAGTGGCCTCTTCTTTCAGGTTTGAGGTTCTTATACGTGACGTATGTGGGACCCATAGCTGCATTTCCCTTCCCAAGGAAGCCATAACTTAGAATTTACGCCCTAGAAATCCATTGTTCCTGGCCGGGATCGAACCCGCGATCTTGGGTTTAGAGGCTCATTAGTTTCCCACCGGGATCATCCTCCCTGACTGATTTTTTCCCAGGTTTTTCATGTTCCCATGAGATCTGGAAAGTTTCATTACTTTAAATAAAAAAAAGCGTATCGTTTATCTCATGTATCATCGCTTGTGAGCGCCACAGGTAGACGATGTCGTTCAGGCGCGGACTCATGAGCAGGAGGCCTGGGGTTCGAATCCCGCCAGGGCTGTCCTCCCTGACAGGTTTTTTTCCAGGTTTTCCTCAGTCCTCATAAATGGCAAATGCCGGGAAGGTACCCTAAACTTAGGCCAGGAACGATTCCTTCCTTAAAAATAAATCCTTTCTCAATTTATCATTTCAACTCATGTATCATCAATGTCTACTGCCTGTGGTGCCTCTGTAGTAAAAACAGCGTTAAACACTATTGAAAAAAAAGTATGCAAGACGCGTTTGCAAGAGTTGAACACTTGATCAGAAGAGATAGAATGGTATCTACAGACACTATACCTGCTGCTATTGGTATGACATACTTCACAATGCATGATAGGATGAGTCGCGCATACTGACCGCACAACACAAGAGACGTTGTTAATATTTGCATAGCATTGCTCATGACACGACGTAACTGCATTTACAGTGCTCATCTTGCTCTTTGTTAAACAACTTTTAACATAAAAGTATTTAAACTATAATCAGTTGTATGTTGATATGTCGGTCCTGGGGGTGTAGTGGTAACCGTACTTGGCTTCTAAACCCAAGATCGCAGGTTCGAACCTGGCCAGGATCGATGAATTTTTCGGGCGTAAAAATTCTAAGTATGGCTTCCTTCGGAAGAGAAGCAGTGGGTCCCGTGTCGTACATTTACGGCAGGATAAAGAACCTCAAGCCTGGAAGAGAGGCCTCTGAGCAAAATTTGTCGACCGTTTCACGCCCTGAGTTGAATGGGACGCTGATGGCCTGAGATGTTAAAAGAACATCCGTAAATAAATGAAATCAAGTATATTGATATCCTCCGTTGTAAAGTAACAATTGCTTGCCCTTGATAGTTTTGGTTAACTGCATCCACAGTAAAACAGCATAGCTCAAAAATGTATCTATCACGACAGACTTACTAAGATGGACAAACAAGACCTGCTGCTTGGTAGCATCAAGGAGAGGGTTTTCTACCTCTACGCACTCTTACTTGTCTCTCGACTTTCAGGTCTATTCAAAAGTGATTTCCCACAACTCGGGTCCTCCAGTATGGTACTAAATTCGGTCTCCGGGCATATAGTTGGGAAAGCGAATTTTAGAAGGGAATAAGAAGAAAGTATGAAAAACAGAAAGAAAGGAATAGAACACAACCTTTCATGGAGAACGAGATTCTAACCACCAACCTCTTCTTAAATCGTTCATAGAGAGGCCTGCATTTACTCAGCTGTAGAAAGTTGTTTACCGCGAAACAGTCGGTATTGCTTTAAATATTTTTGAAGTAGCCCTTCTGACTTGCACACTTCCGCACCGCCTCTCTCTCTCTCCATCTCTGTCGCACGCACGTGTCCTATTTATAATTCCTTTTCGCTTCCCAGAACTGAATACAACCTCTTATTTCCATGGAGAAGTATTTATATTTATCTTTGGTGAAACAAGACATATGTTAAGATATTTGAATTTACTCTCCAAACATCCGGCCGGCACGGATTGCAATATCTAATACAGCCTTCTTGGTTCCTGCGGCACAAAGAAGGGTCTTACATCTCGCGTTTCACTTTATAATTATACAGTAAGCGTGAAGTAGTGTAAAATCTTGCATAAAAATTCTCTCGTTCCTATAATACTAATACGATAAAGCGTATACGGTTGAAAATACGTTTCTAACCGCCCAAGTAAATATTTACTAACTGTGAAATGTACGACACGGGACCCACGGCTTTACTTCCCTTCCGAAGGAAGCCATGCTTAGGATTTTTCCGCCCGAAAAAATCCATCGGTCCTGGCCGCGATCTTGGGTGTAGGAGGCAAGTATGGTAACCACTACACCAATCTGTATCACAAAAGAGAAATCGCATTATTATTATTATCATCATCATCATCGTTGTTCAGATTAAATCACAAAAGTTAATGGTATAATATTAATTAAATAAAATGTATGACCACTGATGGACAAGGCTATACTGTGTGGGTATTTTTAAACATTTTTAAATGTAACCATGTTTATGAACTGAGCGCTTGATACCATCTTTACATTCATTAAAATAGAGAAAAATAACAGAAAGTTTCGAGTTACATTGTGTATTTAAGAAGATGTTCGTATGTTTCTATAGAATAAAAACATGTTATATTCAGAAAAAAATTACAATGTACAAAGTAAATATACAGAATCAACAATAAACAATCGAAAGTTTCATATATTTTCATTGGCTTTGAAATTTAATTTAAATGTTATTGTAGTAAAAACATGTTACGCAAACGTGTTCTGAATGTTATTGCAGAGCGCTCTTACATACAAATATAATTCTCAAACACACATTAGATTAATATTTCACATTTACTATCTTCATGTAGATGCTTTTGTTAAATATAAAACACATGCAACGTTATAAATACAGTTTATGATTTGAGTTCATTTATCCTTTTATTTTGACACCCAAAGAAATAATTCAACCTACAGCGCTCTTTAAATTTTGAGTTTCATTTAATCCCCCATTCCTAATAATCTGATTTCGCTTATTTTCATAAACTTTTTATTAATTTATTTTAATATATACTTAGTTTCCTGACAAAAAATTAAAATTGCGGCCGCTATAGCGATTTTTAAATTTTTGGTTTAGGTTAAACCCCGCCCCCAATGATCCCATTTTACTGGTTAACGAACTCATTGAATTGGTTGTTAATGATAGTATGCCGAGTTTCATTGAGAAATAAAAAAACGTTGAGACCGCTGAAGCGTTAACAAACATGTGTAATATGTATATCGAGAGTGCCAATATATATCTACACTTTCACAATAGATATCTATTTAATACATTTCAAAGTTGGACAGAAAACTACTGTAATGTGTAGTATGATGTTCTGTAAACAGATGTAACCCACATATATTATGATGGCTTTGCTACGTGACAGATAAATCAACAATGAACAAATGAAGCCAAAATTATCGTATGCTGTTGTTATATTACGTTATGCTAGCGTTGCTACAGCAAAATGGAGCCAAGATTATCGTTTGAACAGCGAAAAACAATTTTGAAGTGATATTGGAAAACCGAGAATGTTGTTGGAAGTTCCAAAGACAATGAAGACGTATGTCCAGAACAGAACCGCCAACGCGAGCAACAATTCCGTCTTACCCGACATTCATACACTCCGTGGAAATGAATTCTATTTCCAACAGGATGGTGCACCAACACATTACCACCGAGATGTACAATGTGTACATTGATGACAATCTTCCAATGCACTGTATAGGACGAAGAGGTCCGATTGAGTTTCCACCGCGTTCTCCGGATCTAAATCCGTTGGACTTCTACCTATGAGGAACTCTTAAGGATGTTGTATACCGTAGAAAACCAGCTACACTGACAGCACTTCGGGAAGAAATTGAAACGGCATGAGCTGCCATCGCTGCTTTCTGCTTTCGCAAACGTTGCTCAATCAGTAGTTTAACCTACTCAGAAGTGTATCGATGCCGATGTTGTAATTGTGAAAGTCTAAGATCATTAGTGCTCACCATTTTCTGTTTGTGTGAATTCAGTTTTGTTATGCTAACATAGTTTTTTCTTTGCTTGAAGTGTGTATATATATTTTTGGCACCCTCTGTATATATATTATTGTTATTTTCGGTTCCTAGTAAATAGGCTAGATGGAGATTTGAAGACATTTTACAAAAAAATTTTCATAGGTACAACTGCAGTAGTTTCATTCCTTCGGAATTCGCTAAAAGAAACCAGTTAATTTGATTAAATACATGCCAACCTACAATTTAAAAAATCAATCTAATTTAAAAATAAGTCAAATTAATTTTACACATATTTACATGCCACTTAACTTAATTAAATACATTTCACCTAATTAAAACATGTCAATCTAGTTAGATACACATCCTAGTTAAATACGTTAAGCTAATTAAATACTTAACTTTACACATATTAACTTAATTAATTACATTTATAAAAGTATTTGCTTTATCAAATATAATTCAGAATATTTAGGCCTAAACACTTAAAAGCACTTGAATAATAATATAAAGCAAAGCATAGCTGTTCAGTTAAATACAATGAGCTAATATTTCAAGTAGTCCGGAAAAAACTTAAATTTGAATACTAGTTACATTCAGCCTACATGTATAAATGAAATATTTCTACACATACATTTTTAGGTCCTTTTGAGAAGTACAGCTCTCATAGGCAAATTGCAGGTGATTCATTGCAATCATTTATGGATTTATTTAAAGATAATTTACCTACACTCGTTCTTGGTTGACCCAAATTGCAGGTAATTCATTGCAGTCATTTATGTATTTATTTAAAGATAATTTACCTACACTCGTTTTTGGTTGACTACAATTACTTTTAAAACTATGATCGTTCCTACCATAGCATGTTGGTTTTTCTAAGCCACCTGTGATATCCCTCCATGTAATTTGTACTGTATACATTTTGTATAATGACCTCGCTTTATTACGTCTCTCTGCTAGTGATTCCCAACCTAATGCTGTAACAGTTTGTAGAATATTAGTGACTTTATTTCGAACTAAAAGTGAATTTAATCATTTTCTTGCAACAGGAGATGACTCTCGAATTTACATATTACAGCCGAGATGCGTCTTAAACTCTGCGACATTTGCAATTTAGGCCGAGGAAAAACCGTAACATCACACACGGAACCGAAACCAATGCATTCAATGCTATCGACCGGACAGTAAACCCCGAATATTGACGAAATTATATTTTCAGAATGCAAACTGATAGGTGAATGTAGTTAACGCCTAAAATGAGAAACCTTGTGCTCAGTATTGTATACTAGTCCAGAGAGAATATTCTCTGGGGAGAAGAATAGCACCGGCTAATTATTATCAATTCATTTAGCCTTTATTTAAAATGGCGTTTTTAAAATACACCTGAACAGATGTATTATAATCAAACCGTATTATGACCTCCCTTTGGGATTTGACAAATTTAATTAAAATGCATCACCTTTCACTGGCCACAAACATTATACAGAGATTAATTAAAACTTTATGACCTCTGATTAACAACAAACACCGTACAAAATTATGCAGTGCGTGCACTTCCTGACGTGAACAGGACACTGCAACCTTTTCATAATCGCGTTTTCTGTTACAACGAAATAACAATCGTAGTTCACTTTTCAACATTAATATGCAAAGTTTCGCGATCACTTCATCATTAATTGAGTAATTCGAGAGTAGTTTGATAACTTCTCGAAATGACCCACAGATTACAGCAGCGGTGCCATCGAGCAGCTGATAATTTCTGGAAGCAATATAGGCGGGCTGCTTTAAGATTAAAAACCCAGGTTACACAATATCACACGCCGAAGCACTCTTGACCGAGTATAACATTGATCCAGGGGAGCGCCAATGCTTCCGAAACCCAAATTGTACTCCGAAAAACAACTGCCACCGTTTTCAATTAGTATCCCTGGGATTGATAAACCCAAGACAGATATAGCTCCACAACTCCTGAAAGCGGCAGCGCTCGAAATGATAGCTACGTTATATCCTGCACCAGAGTGGCTCATGTTTATACAGATGGCTCAGCTATTGATGAACGCAGGGCGTAGGGTTTTTCTCATCTCTTGGCAGGGGAAGAATGAGAACTAATTTTGATGGTGAAGTAGCAGCCATAAGTGAAGCGGTCAATACACGGATTTCTCTGAATATCAAACGAAAGTAGTCTTCCTGTCTGATTCCACCTCGGCACTCCAGAGCAGCAACAAGAAGACGATTTAGTAATTCAATGTAAAGAAAGACTACTGAGACTGCAAGCATTTAACTGAGATCCACTTACAATGGGTCCCTGGTCACTTTGGCATCAACGGAAACGAAGAAGCTGGCAGATTGGCAAAGGAAGCATGCACAATGAATCAACCGTCACCACCTTCTACCTACGCCATTATGTGCAACGTATTTTTCAAACAGTATAAAGAAAGTGGAGGGCAGCAACAATTGGTAAAAGATGGGAACCAATTATATCAAAACCTATCCCAACATTCTGGCCGCGACCTTCAGCATGGCCACTGACCACGACTACCTACAAAAACATTTGCACAGAATGGGCGTAGTCGACTCTCCGACCTGCCCCCTCTGCTCAAAAGAGGAGAGTGTGCAGCACTTCAGAGTGACTCAAAAAGAAGACTTATTAGAAGGACGAGCACGGATGTACTTACTGGGTGGCACGGCGTCAAATGGTTGACCAACCAAGAACGGGCGTTGGCTGAAGGAGGAGGAGAAGAAGATGATGAAGAAGAAGAAGAAGAAGAAGAAGAAGAAGAAGAACAAGAAGCATGCAGCAGTAGTTTCAAAGCAATTTTGTCAAATCCCGACATCTTCCACAACACAAACATTGTGCAACAATACCTGAATTGGTCGAGAAACATAGTAGCTGTTTGTTGCAGTTACAGACAGGGAAAAATGACAAATATGGAACATCGTACGGTTATTAAGTACTTGTAAAGAATGCAACAGAAATTCATGTATACATGACACCCGCGGCACCATCCTTTTCAACCGTTTACAAGTTTACCATGGAGTTTAAACGCGGCCGTGAAAGCTTGACCCAGGACCGCAACAACCAAAATCCGTAATGGCATCGTAAATGGTCGCTACATTGCGCGACACGATTGTGGAGAATCGCCGATTAAAGGTGTCCGAAATTGATGAAGCTCAGGGCATTTCAGGGGAACGCGTATTTCGCATTTTGAGGGAAGAATTGTTCTTAGTGCAAATCTCTCAGCAAAGTTTGGCCCGTTTTCAGAGATCCCGCGGAATTTGTATGTCGATTTGTGACCAACGACGAAACAGGTGCACTACTACACACCTGAAACAAAACAGCAGTCTAAACAATGGAAACATCTGGGATACCAACTGTGCACTGCTAATTAATTATCTTTCCGCTGGAACATATTTCACTGGAGCGTATTATGCTAACCTTTTGGATCTATTTAAGACAAAAATACAAGAATTTTCCGGGTTTATCATTGAAGAAAATAATCTCGCATCAAGACAATGCCTCATACATTGTTGATTTATTTATACATTATTTACGGACGCTTCTTAATATCTCAGGTCGTCAGCGTCCCGTTATAATCAGGGCGTGAAACGGCCGATAATTTTTGTTTAGAGGTCTCTTCTTTCAGACTTGAGATGATTTTACGTGCCGTAAATCTTCTGTGAGTACTGTACGTGGTTGTGTACGCTTTTTATCAAGAATATTCCCGTTTTACGAAATTTATTTACCAATCTGTGAATGGAAGTTAAATATTAGGGAATCTCTCTTGAAACTACCGCCGTACATCACCAGTCGCGTATATACACAAATCCTCTTTGGGGAATAGAATACCTTAAAAATAGTAATATTAATGTAATTAATTCGCGGTTTCACAAAGAACACTTCCATACTAACCTCCCCTCGGGCTCCCAGGCCGGCTTTCAAACGTGGGAACCAGAGAAGAATTGCAGATCTTAGTCAACTAGAGGGGGAGCGGGGCCCCACGAAGGAAAAATTACTCAGTAATAAAAAATAACAAAGTAAATGTAAAATCCATTCGATATCTTGGCACCCAGTAATCTTTTTGCCGTTACGTAATTTTTAAGATAAAATTATAAGCATTTAAAGGCGCAAGTTTGACCTAATTGTAGCGAACAGCTCTCCCTGCGCATATATGACGATATGTTTTGATAAAATGTATGCGAAAATATATATGACACTGTGGCACTCGGCGAAACAAGTATAAAAACACAATTTTGATTTATGAATGCGAGCGAAGGATGTTCCTTTATCTACAAGTGCATAAAACATTTCCGTAGACGAACAGCGCATTCCCTGATTGTTCTTGGCGCCCGCACTGGAATATATACCGGTCATTCAATTGTTCCATTATGTCATGTTGGTTCAGCATACATCCGAAACTAATTACGCAGTTACGGGCTATTAGTTGCGAACAACAGTCTTTAAAATCGCTATCATATAAAGTTAATAACATATTTTACGAGAAACGAAATTGCAGCCAAAGAATAATTACAAAATTTTCGTGATCCACCGAGTCATTAAAATGAGAGAGCCATGATGAAAAACTGTAACAGCGCTGCGATGTAGTGGAAAATAAAGTTATCGGAATATAATTTATAAAAGTCTTTTCACCGTGCATTAAGAAAAACATGCATTTAAAGCAGTCAAATAGAAAGTGACTCCGATATATACGAAACCTGTTTAGCGCCCTTTAATTATGTATTATTATTTGTGACATTCGTTTATAATATTATATTTAGTGCATGAGCAAACGTTTAAGAAAAGAGAAGCAAATTTAATTTTTTCGACTGCAATAATTATAAACATTATAAAGGAATTTTGTATACTACGAGGACTAGCCAAAAAAGACGGAGATTATTTTTTTTTTATACGCATTGAATACGCTAGTCTCAGTTCAGATTGGTGTGGTCTTTTTCAAAGTATTCTCCGTTGAGTTGAATACACTTTCCCCAACGCGCCTGCCAGTCCGGAAACACATGTTGGAAGTTATCTTTTGACATCTTTCTCAAATCCGCCTCAGCCTTTTTCACGATGGCCTCGTAAGTACCAAAACGCCCCTCCTTAGCTTTTTTTCAGACAGGGAAAAGATATAAAAGTCACAGGGGACCAGGTATGGGGAGTATAGAGGATGGGGAACATATCCGAAGCTCCCTATACACTTCCACTCGCACCATCATCTGTCAGTATCTTGGAAACCACCTCGTACAAACACGTCTCATGTTCAAGTGATCATGCAGAATGGAAAATGTACTGCCATGGGAAGTGTGTAACATGTCTGCATGACTGTCAATTGTTATTCGTCGGTCTTCACGAACAATGACGCATGGTTTGTTTACTGTTGTTGCTGGAGCACCTGAACCGTCTTGCTTTGTTGCTGAAACACGGCCCTCCTTAAATTCCTTGATCATCGAAGTGCTGTGGATTGCGGCCGATCATCATCACCATATGCCTGCTGTAAGCTTCCATGCCGAATTTCTGCAAACGAAAGCAAAACTTGGACGCAGTGTATTGGTCTTCACGAATCAATTCCATTTTGTATGTAGGCGACTGGCGAACTCACGTAGTTTTTGTTCGCCAATCAGGACTGATCCGTTTACATTGTTTGAACAATGTTTCTTTGCTGTGCGCAATAAAAAAAAAAAAAAATAATAATAATAATAATAAATAAATTCTCAGTCTTTTTTGACTAGCTCTCGTATTTTTGTGTATCAGAATTATAAAACAAAAGTAATACACATTAATGAGTTACTCTGAAGCAAATGCCATCTTATATTGCATTTGTGACGTCGAAATTATTTAGTTAATTTTATATGAGGGGCCTTCGGAATTTATTTACAGTAGTAGTTTTTGTGCCATATTTATATTGCAACATGGTTCAATGCACATGGGATCTCTCAATATACTCCCCACCAACATCAATGCACTGTTGTCATCTTCCTGGTAACTATATTATGGCGTTGCGAAACCGTTGTTTGGGAGTTCTACCCACCACACGTGCATGATTGCCTGAATTTCCTCGTTGCCGAATTTTTTTATCTACTACAATGAACCCCAGGGATGCCAACTTTGCGGTCGTAGTATTGCCACGCATTGTCATATTGGAGGAACATTCCTGTCAACCATCTCCCCTTTCGCTGCATCGAAGCCGTGTAAGGATATCGCTGTTGAACTGAGGAAGCCAGTTCATTAGCAATAGACCAGAAGTGTCCTAAAAGACGATGGGTATCTGACTTTTTTGTACCTCGGACTCCTCCATGTCTCCATTGCTTGCATTGGACTTTGTTCTCTGATGTCCACACACCAGACACCACGCCTCGTCAATCTCCAGTTTCACCATTAAAATCCGCATCTTCATTATGTATTTCCAGTAATCGACAACAGACTTCAATCCTTTTGTCACATTCAATGTGCACACGCCTTTTTTCATGTTCAAATCGTCGTGAATAATGACGTGTCGTATTATGCGCCTGTCGGACATGATCAATTCAGACACAACCTCGAAGTTTTTGGGAGATCGCAATTTAGACGGACGGCCAGTAGTCACATTCTCCCTGCTGTTGGTAAACCCATTGACCCAATTGTGAGCGGTCTTCGGTCTAGCAGCTTCTTGACCACATACGCATTTAAAAATCTATAAATTTCTGCAGTTTTCACGCTTTCCATCCATCTTATCCATGTCTTTCTCTACTTGACAACAACGAACACTGTCCTCACGATACATCTCTTCTTACCACTGCCATCTAAAGTCTGCATGGCGTACTAGTGTCTATCCATAGCGATTGGACGTGCTCACAGATTGCGCAGTATTTCTGAAACACCGCTATTGTAAATAATTTCCCATCGTCCCTCGTATTTTTCAGAACAGAAATAGAGCATTCATCGTTCAATGTGGTAGTCTACAGGATTTATATTTTCACGAATCATGCTCACACTTACATTGTTTCTAGGTCCGCTTTGCCAGAAGCTACTTATTAAATTTATTTGTTCAGTTAGGTATTTAAATGCTCCATTTCTTCCGCATGATGTCAAATTGTGAACTGAAATCTAACTGCAAGGCATTTACTAAACAGCTTACTTTTCTTCTCATCTGTTGTTGGGTCTAACAAAAGATGCCGCCGGAAATTCCTCGATAATGCTTTAAATCGGCATCTCAGAGAAAATTTACGACTTGATTTTAAACATATTGTTACCGCATTTGCTTTAGAGAGTGAGCAATGCTTGACGCAACCGCGGTACCGCTCGGCCGAGCTATGTCGGCGGAGACGGGAAGTATACTTCCCTTGAGTGTGAGTTGAAATCTTGCGCAAGTAATACCGCTGACACAGCAGCCAGCCTCTCCAGCCGGCCAAACCCCGCAAAACTGGTTGCGTGAAGGATTGTTCATCCTGAAAAGTTAAGAAAATAATTACATAAAAAGACAGTAAAGGACGAAAAACAAAAGAAAAACTTGCCATAATGTTAGATACTTCAATAATTGCATTCCCTTACACTTTGAATTTTTGTGAAGGTTACCCTCCGCCCCTCCTAAAGTTGCCACCAATTCGGACTCAATTAAGGCTTTAAAATGAGCAAGTGTTCTTTATAAATACTGTTTAACGCCCGTTTTAACGATGGAAGTACCACAGGCGGTGAACACTGATGATACACGAAATGAAATGATAGATTGGGAAAGGATATTTTTAAGGAAGGAAACATTTCAGGCCTAAGTTCAGGGTACCTCCCTGGCATTTCCCATTTATGAGGACTCAGAAAAACCTGGAAAAAAAATTTCAGACAGGGAGTACGGTCCTGGTGGGATTCGAACCCTAAACCTCCCGCTTACGAGTCCTATTCCTTGATTACCCGTGGGGGTAATTTTTTATTTTGAGGAGTTCTAAAATGCGTCTATAAAACGACAATTTTAATAAAGTACGTGTGTTTGCCAAATAGGCTTAGGGATGATTAATAATAATAATAATAATAATAATAATAATAATAATAATAATAATAATAATATGTTTATTTCACCTGGCAAAGTTAAGATAGTAAAGTCCTTTCTTCCACTCCACTAGGACAATTACGAATACAATAAATATATTAATATTTATATATTGTAATAAAGAAATATATTTATACTTTAATTGTGAGATTAAGTTTTAATTTTATTTTTCATTTGAAATAAGTCCTCACACGGCTTTCTTTAATACATTAAGTAGATTTCTCCGTTGTTTATAGCCAGAGCTTTAACGCTCTTCTTGATGAAATAAGAAAAAATAATGTATCACTAACCATGATGTGACAGATCAATATCAGTTCTGTATAAAAGTGTTTTTAGACACCAAACTAATATACCCTTTCAGTATCACCTGTATATTCTTCACATTAGAATATGTTGCGAGAGAGAAAATGAGAATGCCGGTCTCATGAGAGAAGAAAAATACATAACGTAACTTTCTCTCTTCAGCTGTTCACTTTTGTTCACGTTTTATTTCGCTACGCGCCCAAAAACTCCAGTGTTAAAGCTGTACTCTACATTATTTAATGCAGAACAGGTATAAACGGCGTCGCTTGCCATTGTGTATCAGCGCGTATTTTTGTGGCGTGTAAGGGTTCTTTTGTCATCTGTTATAGAATCTGCAAAGAATTATGTATTCTACTGCCGGTTTATTTGTTTCTAAGTTTTTACTTTATTGGAATAACGTATTCGACAACGCAAGGCTTGATCCAGGTTCAGTTATATCTGCTAATGGAGTTTGTGGAAACATCCCAAGATTATGGTATGCTTAAAGGTATTTATTTTCGTTCCATAAATCCTGTGCCTTGCCAAAAACCGTTGGTCCAATGTGACTGTTTTTAAAAACCTAGAATGGATGATTTTTCCTTCGCGGGACCGCTGCGGTCGGTCGGCTGTTCAAGCTGGTACCCATGGTGAACAGGAATCAGAACGTCCGCAGCTTTGATTGTCGCGTAGGTTATCACTAACATTTAAAATACTTATAAGATACATTTGCTAACCATTATCAAGCAATAAGATGCTGGAACTGCCTGCCTTCATTTCCCATACATTTCTGACACTGGCTTATGAAATTAACCAATAATCTCTGCAGTTACCTCTGAGATATGGAAGGAATTTCTTCACGATGTTATTTTTCAGTTCATCTAATGTGTATCTTGTACATTTTTTCCTTTAATGCCCCCCCACCCGGGGGTAAAAAAAAAAAAAACGCAGGGCATTAAATGGGAGGACGGAGTGGGTCCATATGTCTCTTGTCGAATATTTCATGAATTGCATGCACGGAGACATGGGCTGTAAGTGCCTTTGCAGAGTACTGTTGGAAAAAGGCTGCAAACAATTCTGCACTTATCTATCACTATTGTTTCTTTAAATAAAAACCAAGGCATATTATTCTTTCGCCGCTAATGACGCACGATACTCCTATCTTTTGATCATGTAGGGGTTCCTCGTGCAGCAGGTTAGCTTTTTTCTGAACTGCAGCAAAGGTTGTTTTGTGAAATAACATACACTGCCAAGGTTGGTAGAGTATATATACTACCGCTTAAGATTTGTGCATCGCTCCTTATCACTCCAGCATTCCCTGGAATTCGGCTGTTTTCCACTGCCGTTCGGTACTGAAGCCGCAGAAGAGCTGCTGTCTGTAAGGGTAAGTTCGATATGCGTACATGCGCATGCGCAGACTATTCCTCCCCATACTCTTTTTACATGACACCAACGGACTTAGTGCTTAGCGGGAATATCGAATTGTTAACACTAAACCTAACAATTTCCCCATATGCCACATCACCTCCTGGTCTCACCTTAATCGACGTCTTCAGCGATTACAAAACATCGCTTTTTCAGGTATATTTCTTAATTTATTTATTTTTAAATGGTATATATGTACCGAGTTTCGTAGCATTTTTTTTTTTTTATTTTAATTTTTGGTTTCAAGTAAACCTCCGCTCAAAATAATCCGATTTCGCTGATTTTCAGAAACTTTTTCTTATTTTATTACAATAGCATATTTCGAGTTTAGTTTTAAAAAAAATGCGCCGCAGCGATATTTAAATTCGCTTTAGGTTAACCCTACATTTCCAAATGATCCAGTTTTGCTGGCTAACGAACTCGATGAATTGTTTGTTAATTTATTGCTATATCATGAGTTTCATTGAGAAAAAAACAAAAATTGCGGCCGCTAGATGGTTAACAGGCATATACAATTTTTTTTTCATCGTCATTTTTGGTACCTAAAAAGTAGGATCGATGAAGATTGAAAAACATTTTTCACTAATTTTTTCATGGGTACAAGAGCAATGGCTATATTCCTTCGAAATTCGCTAAAAACACTACTGGTAAACGTGGACATAATTAAATACAAACAAGAAATGCAGACTCAGAAGGGAGTAGTGTTTTTCTGGTTCGATATACATGTGGACATGATGCAGAAAGATCTAACGTTTAGTTCACAATACAGTTGCAATTGTACTCTTTATTTTGTTTTGAAAAGTGTGCTGATGTTGTTCTTCTTTTGTATGATGTTTCATCTCACTTCCTAAGAAGACACCAACAGTAGTTGCCCATCATCGAAGGGCTCCAGTGCCCTGTTCCACAGTAAGGATGTCTTGGTGAAAGCGCTCACCCTGCTCATCGCTTACTGCGTCCACATTTTCCGGAAAGAAGTCAAGGTGTTAATGTAGAAAGTGAATTTTAAGCACATTTTACATCCTGTCCTTGTAGTTCTCCAACAGATCGTTAACTAAGGAAACATAGTTATCATATTTTCTGTTGCCCAGAAAGCCATTAGCAAGCAGTTAATTGGAGATTTGTGAGTTTAATATCAAAGAGTGCATCTCTCAATGGTTATTTGCGATCCAACAAATAGGCCTTGCACCAGTCCTCCCATGGAAGTGATTAATTTTAGAATATCTATGACTAAAATACTTCTTTATATTATAAAACGGGTGCCAAACAAAAGAAGGAAAAGTCCGTCACGCAAGAGCTGCGTAAACTAAGCGAATTCCGCAGCAAGTCGAATACTTTAAAAAAAGAATATAAAATGCAAATTATGACCAATAAGTTATTGAAATGAAATAATTATTGCATTACTGTGTGGTATTAGGGGAACAATATTAGAATTATTGCAATCTATAAGTATTACAAAAGAGAAACCGCATGTTTAGAATTATTATTATTATTATTATTATTATTATTATTATTATTATTATTATTATTATTATTATTATTGTGTTGTTGAGATTATACCATAAATATTAATGGGATACTATTATTTAAATAAAATATATGATCACTGATAGACAAAGTTATTATTGTGTGGGTATTTTTAAACATTTTTAAATGTAACCATGTTTATGAACTGAGCCCTTGATATCGTCTTTACATTCACTAAAATAGAGAGAAATAACAGAAAGTTTCGAGTTACATCCTGTATTTAAGATGATGATGTTCACATGTTTCAATAAAACAAAAACATGTTATATTCAGAAAAAAGTACAATGTACTAAGCAAATACACAGAATCGACAATAAACAATCGAAGTTTCATATATTTTCATTGGCTTTGAAATTTAATTTAAATGTTATTGTAGTAAAAACATGTAACGTAAACGTTTTCTGAAGGTTATTACAGAGCGCTCTTACATACAAATATAATTCTCAAACACATATTACATTAATATTTCACATTTGTTATCTCCACGACGATGCTTTTGTTAAATATAAAACATATGCATGGCTATGAATATTCTGAGTTAATTTCTTCTTTTATTTTAAAACAATAAAGAGAAAATTAAACGCAAGAGCGCTATTACATTTGATTTTCTAGTAAAGAACTACTCCCAATGGTCCAATTTCTCTCATTTTCAGAAATTATTTTTCTTATTTTATTTAAATGATGAAAGAAAAAGTAATTGGTGTCCCTAAAACGGTTTTTAAATTTTGAGTCTCAGGCAATGCCCTTCTCCTAATCGATTTCGTTTATTTTCGGAAACCATTTTTTTTAAAATTTATATTAATGACATATATTGAATTTCGTTGAGAAAAAACAAAAAAATTGCGAAGAAGAAGCAGGAAAATAATAAAACACTTTAATAGTCACAGACATTCTTTCGTTCTGCTTCTTTAGTTATTGTTATTTTAGTTAATTTGTTCAAACTTTTACTTTATTTTCATTTTATATTGTATATAAATTTTGTCATTGTAATTTTCGATGCCTAGTAGGTGGAACTGATGGAGATTTGAAGAAATGTTTCAAAAATCTTTTTTTCATTTGCACAAACGCAATAATTACTAAAAGACAAATAAATGTAAACGAAATAACAGAGAATAGCGAAAGACTTAAAATAAAACTTTAAAATACTCAAAACATCTTACGTGCAGGCACATTTTAATAGGCTGATTCGGATTGTATACACAAAACTACATACTAATTGATATATAACATGTTAGATGTAGGTTAGGTTAGTGATAATCATACTTGCCTTGTAAATCCAAGATCATGTGTTCAATCCTGGCCATGATTGGATGGATGGATTTTTTTTGGGCGTCAAAATACTAAATATGGATTCGTTTGGAAGAGAAGTAAAGCCATTGATCCCGTGTCGTAGATTTGCAGCACGAAAAAGAACCTCAAGCCTGAAAGAAGAGGCCTCTGAGCAAAATTTATCGGCCATTTCACGCCCGGAATTGAATGGGACGCTGATGACTGAGATGTTAAAGAGCGTCCGTAATTAGACTAAATCAACAATTGACTGGTGTAATTATTTCAAGAAAATGCGCGCTCTCTCTCTCTCTCTCTCTCTCTCTCGCAGAAAATGGTGTCGAACACACAGACAGTTGTTCCTTAGCCGACAATAAAATGCACTATAGTAACAGTGTGCCATTCATGGAGGGTATTTCAGTTTTTGACTCGTTCATCTCAGTGTGTGTCAGTCTGCACAGCTGTTGATTACTGTTCCTGGTTTGAGAATAAAGATATCCCTACCAGTTGAGATGCCCGACAGATGTAATAGCACAGACCTCCGGAAAGGTAGAATGAAGTCGGTAGATGTTGCTCATCACGGCATATCAGCAGAGATTGTGTCAGAAGAGCAGTTTTTGAAATTGCAATTTAGTTGCAATTAAATATTAAAACACTTCGACATAACGGATGCCTTGCAATTAGAAAGCCGGACAGTGTCCAAAGCAAAGAGCTAGAGGCCGACTGTGTATGCCTCCCTCTCTTTTTGCTCTCGGAGCGCACAAATAATTGATTCCTTAATTTTTGTAGAATCCCCAAAAGGCATTTGCTCATCTGAAGCAATAAATGCAGCACCTTCTGCGTTAAAGACTCCTCTGTCACGAGCAATTCCGCTGTGGGATTAAAGGTGTGCGACAACTGTTAAGCTGTTTCTTTTGCTACCGGTAGATATAGGATTTGTTCAAATACAGCAACATCTTTGAGCGCATGCGCGGACTAATGGCTTCTCAGCTGTACGGGATTATCTCTGATGAATTCCCTATAAAATGAACAGTGAGGGTTTTAGAGTTTCACTAACACGGAAAAAGGACTTTTTATGTTTAGTACAAGGTAACGTATTCGGCGCTTTTATATTTTCTTAGTGCATTAGTCATGCCTGGTACAAAAGGGCTCACCTTTGGGCAGATATCACATGGCCTACCTTCCTTACTACAAGAACATCAACGACGTCTTTCTTCCTTCTACCGCTTTCTATATTTGATAGAAAATAGATAATATAATCATTTCCAAAGCCATCACCATGTCATTATCCACATATACGAGAGTGTTTAAAAATTAAGAGAAATTGCTTGTATTACACTAAGTGAACACTCCGACATTTCAAACCTCCCCCGAAGGGAAGTAAACCCTTTGAGAGTGATCGCCATATTCTACGTGTCGATCAGAGAACTTCGGATGCTCGTAAACGCTGTATTCACAAGCGCATGCAGCGAGTGCACACTGCACTGGGTGCTTTGCCTGTAAACGTAATGGCCACAATCATAAACATCTGGAAAGAGAACGTTAGGGTAGAGTAGCGGTGGCCGAGCGGTTTTCTTTTACATTCAAATTTGGGTTCAAATCTCACACCTTTTTATTTTTGTATAATTTGTTTCATAAGTGTGTGCTGCCTTAATATCATATTATATTTTAAAGTATGGCATTACCCATGTGCACACAAAAACGTAATCACAAACTAACGCATTCTTTACTAATCACGAAATAAATACATGAACATAAACATCTTTTAAAGTGAAAACACAAATTGATATCGGGTGTATGAACCCTCAGCAAGTATAACCGCCCTCAATCTTCGGGACATAGATGATATCAAATTTCTGTAGTAGTGTGGACGAGAGGCTACAACATCCCAGGTTTCTTGAATTTGTGTCCATAAGCCGTTTTTTGTCCATCATGGACGTACAAGGAATGCCTGTACAGAATTTTGTATTTATATAAAAGAAATACCGAAGAAAACATTGTAATGTTAATACATCATATAATGTGTTAACGCTAAAGAGCTTGCTGTGTATGGGAAACAATCATACAAAAATAATTTGTTGTGTGTTACAAAGATTTATTAAAAGGGAAGGTGAACTGCTCTCTTAATCACGGCATCACTGCTCACTGTCACAGAACTAATAGAACACACGTAATACACAGCGTCTTTAGTGCATGCTATACAACGCCACTGCTGCAATGGTTACACAGCCTTGATAGTTATCTTGTGAACCGCGCGTTATCTTGACTAGGATATATTAAGAATCTTGCGTTCAAGAGATCACACATATTTTGGGGGGGGGGGGGTCAAAGGTTGTACATACTTTGAGAAGGTGCTGACATTTGTCAACAGATGATATAACCTGCTGAATGAAGGACAGTTGAAACAAATTAGCGGCGCCTTTACGAGGGGCATTCAAAAAGTTTTGTGTCACCTGAAAGTCCAAGCTAAGGACTGAATTCGAAAACTTATCCTCACAATGCTTCAAAGTACTCTCCATCTCTCTCCACACACAGTTGTAGACGGTACAACCGCTTGTCAAAAGCACTGACTGAGATATTGTCAACAGAGCTGAATTTATAGCTTGAGCAAGGTCCTGCATTAGTTTAAAAGGTTTTCCAGCAATGCAAGATTTCATTCCAGGAAACAAACAGAAGTAGCACGGTGGAAGGCCAGGGCTGTAGGGTTGATGGTCATGCAATTGGACTTTGGCGATTTCCAGTTTCCTCAAATTTGCAGCTGTTCTGTGAGGAGACGCATTGTCGTGCAAAAGCATCAGCCTTGAAGTTCCTGTCTTTGGATGCCGCCGCCTCAGCTCTTCAAATAAAGCATACAAAATATAAGTGTCGTAGTATTCTCAATTCATTGTCATTCCTTCTGGCATACAGTTAACCACTACATAGTCGAAGAAAACAGCGAACATTCGCTTACGAGAACGAAAATCTTGTCGAAGAACAACCGGTCTTGCATCATTCTTATTTACCCACACATTAGGGACATTTGCTGGAAACATGCTCAGCAGTTTCCTTGTACATTTCTTTCTTCTCTTCATTGGTTAGAGAATGTGGAACCCATTTTGCTCAGATTTTTCGTTGCTTTAAATGTTCATGGAGTAAACTGTAAATGCTGCCAACACTGATAAACTTTTAATACTTAACATTTCAACAGTAATATGTCGATCCTAGAGCAAGTTCCTCACTCTTTGAATTGTTCTCTCATTCTCAGCTTCCCAAGGTCCGTAAGAGCGAAGGGTGTCTTTTAAAATCTCTCGCTTTTCTTCAAATGATCGAATGGTCCAAATGAACATACTTGATCACCATGAACAGCTACCAAGTCCTCGCTCTTTCACCTGCTTATAGCCTGTGAAAATGTAGAATGCAGTTTTCTTTACAATTATTCACGATTTTTCATCAGCTGTTGACACAGAACTGAACTCAACAGACTGTACGACAGTGACTATGCTAGTTTAAACTTGCACTTGTGCATATTTTGATAACTTAAGGTCCATTATTGCCAACTGATTAGTTACATTGTTGTAGATATTAATCTCCAACAATGGATAAGCTGGTTGCAAAACTTTTTGAAATCTCCTCGAGCGAGGGCACGGTAGAATAGCAACGAGCCGTTAAAGATTCTTGTGGTCACATGCCGCAAACTTTCGGTAAAATCAGATAAGGATATTGGAATGAATTAGCGGGAGAAGAGAAGAGTGTAGGAGTGGATTGTTGCATTTCAAAGAGGAAGTACGTCACTCATTGATGAACAAGCTCGTCCCAGTATGAGAATGTGGGACGCGCTGACGCCATGATTCGAGAAACTGACGTATTTCTTTAGAAGTTTTAGCCCTGGCAATGAGTAACGCTTAACCTTGCAAGTAGAAGTTCTTCAGTCCCGAGGAGCGGCTGTCTTAGTTTCGTATGGAAGCGTTGTTGTAATATAACTTTTTATGTACTTTTTGAACTTTTTGGTTTTTGCTAAACTGAACTAACGGAAGAAATATTCCATTAAGAATAGTGCAGAAAAATTGTTCTATTTTTTTTTTAAACTTGAACTAACCTAACGTAACATGGAGTAATATTATTTTTTAAAAAGTAACATTTATTGCGAGAGAAAAAAGAAAGTAAGAAAAAACATACCCATGGGTATTCAAACCCAACACCTTCACATCTGTAGCACGAAACTGTAACCTACTGAGCTACCGGGGTTTCATGCATGGGGTGGTAATTATTTTCTGGAAGTAAAAGCCTCAAACGGAAATCGGAAGCAGTCGGCAGACTCCGCTGTCGCTCGGGACTGCAGGTAACATGTAAGGTTAAGTTTAAGTATCGGATCCGCTCATATCATTGTTAGGAAGTTCTCAGGTAAGCGGAAGTCAAGGATGCTCACTAATGGACACACGCTCATTTATGTGCACATTGTCACGTCCCAAGGAGGCGGAAGTGTGCACAGTGCATCATTATGAGCCGGAAAGCAAAAGACACTCGTTTTCCTCGGTAGGAAAAGTTCAATTCTCAACCCTCAGCGGAAAGATCCTTTTCACTTCTGGGATGTGAGCACTATCAGGAAAGGGTGGAATAGTGAATAGCGTAATGCTGGAGAGAACAATCTCAAGCCGTCACAGAGGACTTGTCTAGAGGCGTTCTTATCTTTCACGATAACGCACGTCCCCATACCGCCGCTGCAACTCTGGACGTTATTCGGAGATTGAGGTTTCAGATCTCACAGCGTTCTCCATACACCCCTGTTCTTGCTCTTTCGGATTACAACGTGTTTTGGACCCCAGAAGGAAACCTTGATTGGACGATGAAGCGAAAGAAGCGGTGCATTCTTGGTTGAAGGCAACTAAAAACATTTTTTTCTAATTGAATAAAAAAGTTGGTGCTAACGTGTAAGAAATGTATTGGAAAAAAAGACTATTATTTTTATTTTTTTTTTTTTTTTTGAGTAGTGTTTAACGCCCGTTTTTACTACTGAGGCACCACAGGCAGTGGACACTGATGATACATGAGATGAAATGATAAATTAGGAAAGGATATTTTTTTTTAAGGAAGGAAGCGTTCCAGGCCTAAATTTAGGTACCTCCCCGGCATTTGCCAGTTATGAAGACTGAGGAAAACCTGGAAAAAACCCCAGTCAGGGAGGACGGTCCTGGCGGGATTCGAACCGCAGACCTCCCGCTCACGAGTCCGTGCCTTAACGACCTCGGCCACCCGTGGCGGTACTATTATATCGAAAAACGAATTATTTGTATCTCTATTTAAATATATATATGAAAAAAATACGTTTGCCTATCATTTTTGAAACACTCTGGTACAAAATTCTTCTCTGCAGCTGCAATAGTGTCGGTCCTGGTGGTGTGATAACCGTACTTGCTTTGCAGACCTAAGATCGCGGATTCAATCCCGGCCAGGGCCAATGAATTCATTCGGGCGTAAAAATCCTAAGTATGGCTTCCTTCGGAAGGGAAGTAAAGCCGTGGGTCCCGTGTCGTACATTTACGGCAGGTAAAAAGCTTCAGGCCTGAAAGAAGAGGCATCTGAGCAAAATTAATAGGCTGCTATACGCCCTGAATTGAATTGGACGCGATGGCCTGAGATGTTACAGAGCATCGGTACATAAAACAAATAATTCTTCTTAATTTACTGAATGCCGAGCAGTGGTAAAGAATTGCAGCTTTGGAAGTGAGAGGGAGTCATATCTGGAAGTAGAAACCTTTTATAATTCAGATCTCTCATTTTTTCCATTACTAAAACACTTTTATGAGCAGGAGCATGGCTTTTTCTTCTGTAATTATGTCTTTTTTCACTTATTTAAAAAAAAACAACATAGTAATTTGACCATCTCCACATCTCTGAGTCAGACCCAGAACTTTTAGAATACCCATCATACATTACAAATATGTGGGCTTGTAACGTGTAGTTATTAGTGGAATTTTGTTGCACAAAGGTGGTATTTTACAACTCCATGCTTACAAGTGTTACAATATTGTGTTGTTTTGTTCTACAGAAGTATTAGTTGTGCATTTGTACTTGTGTAGATTTCTCGAAGAAATGTTGGCAACTACAAATACTAATGCATTTTAATATTTTTGGATCAGTTAACGTAAATATGCGAAGTAGTGGTCAAAGTGATAATAATGAAAGTAGGAATATGTGTAAACCAAAAATAATTCAGCACTTGAGTATAAAGAAGAAGGTTAATTGCAATTAATTTACGATTTATGACTGATATTGGCCTTTCACGTTTCAAATGCATATTTCCGACCAGCATCTTTGATTGGTATTTTTTAAGGTTCTTGCTACATGACTCGAAAATAAATTTTCTTTCCTTTCTTCTTCAAATATGAAAACAATCTTCGAACTCATTTTCTTATAATGAAATCGTGATTGCCGAACAATATAAACAAATGTATATAAATAATCAAATGGACTAATAAAATAAGAAGACCTAGCGCTAAAGGGAAACTCCATTCTTCCACCATCCCTTTGACGACTGAAATCTACCTTGCTATGTACGTCCGTCGTCTCAAAGTTGATTATTGCGCTTGAATGCATAATAAAGCATTTAAATTATCATTGTTTCTGAGAGGGGAGCAACATGGTCCACTATTTAGCAGGAACGACAATAATCCACTCTGTGCATTAAAAAATTCGAATTTAATACTAAGGAGTAGACATAACCTAATTCAAGGGGACAAACAGTTGTTCCTACATCTTGTTGTTATTTGACGCCATATGTAGCTTTTTACTAATACTTTACAAATGTTGTACTTTGAAAGTTATAAGATCATGTGTACAATGATGCACTTGTATTAGATCCTACTTTTGTGCAATAGGGCACATTTGTCATTACTAGTTCGGGTGGATCGCGTCCAAACCTACCTAATTTCCAAATAAATTCCTGGGATCTGCCGGCTAGCTGTGAGTAACCCTAACCTTTAGAGGCTCTACACTCAAGATGCTCGTTTTACAAAAGTCCGTCAACTAAACGAATTCCTCTGTAAGTCGAGTTAGTGGAGGGTATTACAGAGCGCTAGAGCAGAGATTTTACTCCTGATAGAACGCGTTTTAAATTTCGGTTTTCAGATGTACCCCTACTTCAAATGCCCCGATTTCTCTGATTTTCAGAAACTATTTTCCTTATATTATTTAAAGGATATATATATGAGTTTCATTGCGAAAAAACAAATATTGGTGCCGGTAGACCGATTTTTGAATTTTGGGTTCCAGGTAAACCCCCGCTCCTAATAGTCTGAATTTCGGAAACTATTTTTACTACTTTATATTCAATGGTATATAACGAGTTTTTTTTGAGAAAAAAAAAACAAAAAAGTACGGCCACTAGATATATTTTGCAATTTTTGCTTTACGTTAATCTCCATCTCCAATGGTCAAATTTTCCTGACTAAAGTGCGCGTAGCGAGAAGCAATTTATTTTCTACTTAGAACGTAATAACACATAAATAATATGTAAGTTGTATTCACGTATTTATAAATATAATACTTCCCATTTAAACATGTATTTATTTATTATTGGTTTATATTTTTGTTATTTTTTGTTTTTTTCTAATTCTGTATCCTATTTAAGTATGTACAGTTGACGACGCATATATAAAATAGATTTGTAATGTGTATATAGAATTTCATAATAAAGGTACATTACTACTGCTACTGCTGTTGCTGCTACCGAATGAAATTGCTCTGGGGTCTAGTTCATCTTAGAACACCAGCCAGCAAGCGTACAAGCTCAATTAACATTTTGCCCCAAGGCAACTAAAAGATGAACTGGTGCGTGTGAATGACAATTTTCTAAAAATATATTAGAAATGTATGAACCTAACAGGACAACATTTCCAACCTCTCCTGTAATAACACAAGTGGTAATTTTCTTTGTGTTTATAATTGCGAGAACTTGAATCAGTTATGCATCAACTTCATCGGGAGTTACCGCCAGAAACACCACCACGGGTGACCGAGGTCGTTAAGGCGCAGACTCGTGAGCTAGATTTCGAATCGCACCAGGACCATCCTCCCTGACTGGGTTTTTTTCCAGGTTTTCTTCGGTCCTCATAAATGGCAAATGCCGGGTTTTTTTTCATGTATTTATTTATGGACGCTCTTTAACATCTCAGGTCATCAGTGTCCCATTCAACTCAGAGACAAATTTTGCTCAGAGGCCTCTCTTTCAGGCTTGAGGTTCTTTTACGTGCCGTAAATGTACGGCAAATGCCGGGGAGGTACCCTAAACCTAGGCCTGGAATGTTTGCTTCCTTAAAAAAATATCCTTTTCCAATATATCTTTTCATCTCATATATCATCAGTGTCCATCGCCTGTGGTGCCTCAGTAGTAAAACGGGCGTTAAACACTACCCAAAAAAAAAAAAAAAAAAAAAAAAAATACCGCCCGAAACTAAGAAAACTATGAAACTCCCGAAATTTCTCTGAATTGCCCAATCCTTTGTTATTGGTCTCAGTTAACACTGTTGAGGAATAAAACTGAAATTGAGAAATAATCATAAACTTTTTACTATATTTTTGAATCGACCGTCATACTTAATTACGTGTTAACGGGTAGCTGCATTGAACAAAGGCCACCTTCGCGTGCTGTAAACACTTCATATCCGGCAAATGTAAGAATGACAAGTTGATGTCTCAAGTTCTGTAACAGCGTTCGCTCGTCTTGACAGGTGCGCGTGTCAGCCACGAGGAGCGGTTTTGGATCATTTAAAATGTCTTCATCCCTTGGACGCTCTCTCGCGGGATTAGATGACCAAGGAAAGCAGTCTACAAAGAAGGGACTTCGTGGCTGCCTTTTTTCACTCGAAATGACACGCCAGTTTGGCTCAATTATTTACCAAGCTGCCACTTTATATTCCTTTTTTGTTCCCCTTTTCCGCGAGACTACAGATTAACTTAAATATTACAGGAAACACCGGAATTTTGCAAATTGGCGGAAATGGAATGGCATTTAGAGTCGGTTGACTGCCGTTGCCAACGTCGTGATAACTAGACCGAACATCGTATGCAGTGGAACCAACACTAGGGAATTATCCCTAGATTTGAGAATAATGCCTGTTCAATTTGTTTACCAAGAAGTGAGTTTGGAAGTAATTTCGGAATTTCTGAATATTGTACAGGTGCTCGAAACAAACTAGTGGTTGTGTTTCAAACTATCTCTAACATAATCAACGAGGACTTTCAATAAAGATTTATTAAACTTTTTATGGCATTATTTCTCGTGCTAACGTTTAACTTTATAATATTTTCTTTCCTTAATGCGTAATATACACGTGATTGTCGTAACTATCAGTTCCCGCCTGTGAGGTATGCAAGTTGAGGCATGTTCAGTTCCGTTGATCTGAAATTCTGTTTTCGTCTCAAAAATCTTCAGCTAAGACTTATATAAGTCACAGGCAGTCTATGGCGAGTTTGTGCTCTAACAGAAGAAAACATTAACACCACTGCTGTCATTGTGAGAGATAACATTAAGAACACTTTTGCAAATTCTGAAAGTTTCACTGTGTGCCACACACTGGTTCCTAACTGAAAAATCCCACACTAAACGTTGGGTTTCATGAGTTCTGCGTGCAGGTTTGTATGCGTTTGAAAATGTTGCAGGAAGTTTCAACTGATCCTGAGAGCAAGTGGCAAAGCTCTGTGTGGAATTCTCCATCATCACCAGCAATAAAACAAGGAAAAGTTGTCACTTCTGCTGGGAAAGTTGTACTCATCTCATTTTGCGATCTTGAAGCAACATGTCGTTCCTACACACACAACTGCACCTGGGCAATGTACTACAGAGATGTCCTGAAAACTCATAAATGCCAAATGCGGGGGAGTTACCCAAAACTTAGACCTGAAACGCTTACTTCCTTAAAAAAATCTTTTCCCAATATATAATTTCATCTCATGTATCATCAGTGTTCACCGCCTGTGGTGCCTCAGTAGTAAACACTAATCATGCCATACTTTGGGTGACACGGTGATGTATTACTGTGCTAAACCGTTCCTCACATCTTTTACCATAGGGTCAATGAGACAAAATATTTAAAAACAAATAACAATATTCAACACTGTGAATAACTAAAGAGCTTCTCATAAGGAGTCTGCAAGACACTTGTAGCTTAAAATTCCCCCATACCGTCATAAGAATCACTCTCAGACAGCAGACCGAAGATATCTTAAAGGAAAGATAGTATGCACATGCGCAGAAAACTCGTATGGCTCCTACTGTCCTCTCTCTGCGTCTCTCCCGGGCCAGGAAGTCAGACAACAGGATTTAAGGACTGTCCTTTCTTATTGAGGATATTTAAATAACTGTTGCATTATGGTTATTTTGACCAGAGCAGCGCAACAAAGACTATTGTGATTTAATAGATGTGACATTGTTGAAGTCAGTCCTGGTGGTAACTATACTTGCCTCGTAAACCCAAGATTGCGGGTTCAATCCTGGTCAGGATCGATGGATTTTTTCGGGCGTAAAAATCCCAAGTAATGGCTTCCTTCGGAAGGGAAGTAAAGCCGTGGGTCCCGTGTCGTACATTTATAACACGAAAAAGAACCTCAAGCCTGAAAGAAGAGGCCTCTGGGCAAAATTTGTCGGCGTTTCACGCCCTGAATTGAATGTGACGCTGATGACCTGAGATGTTAAAGAGCGTCCATAAATAAACCAAATCACATTGTTGATACATGCGCCCCTTGAATTATTATTTAGCAGCGAAATGAATAGAGGGGTCGCCAATAGTTTCATTCTCGAAATGGGAAAGTGCGTGCAAGAAGTTTGGGAACCGCTGATATATGTTAGAAAAGTTTATGGGAACGCATATCTTTCATTTTCAACGATTAAAGAATTGAGCTGTGAATTTACACATAGTCATACCAACGCTGAAGTTGGTCATACGTGAAGCACATCTAATAAATACATCAGAAGGCATTGAACAAATGCAGGAAATGTATAAGATAATCGTTGAGTTGATATGCGTGAAGTACACGCTTTTAGGTTATATTTTACTTGATAAAACACTTCATACTAAATGGGCTCCGCGCTTGCTAAAAGTAGATCATAAGCGCCATGTTTTGAAAATGTCGCAAGTGTTTAGAGCTCTCTAACAGCAGGAGAACTGTTTGTGTGTCGACTTGTTACTGTGGTGATATTTGGGTCCACCATCACACACCATTATCAAGACAACAGTCAAAACAGTCGACAGAATCCGGTTGTACAGTGTTACAGAAACAAATTCGGTGTCATCTGCAGGAAAGTTTACAGCATTAGTCTTTTTGCGCCAGTTAAACTCGGATATTTTATTTACATTTTTTCATGTTGAGATTCCCTTTCTGCACCACAAATTGTGTTATTCTGATATCTACGGGCTTGGACAACGCAATTTCAATTGTACGGGGTGAACAATCCTTCCCGCAACCGGTTGCGCGGCGTGCGGTCGGCCGGCGAGACTGCTATGTCGACGATGCATGTGTCAGTAAGTCCGCAGTAAATATTGTACGGCTTGTCGCGTAAGTTATTTCTAACAAACATAACATAAACACTGAAAAAGATAAGTAAATTATTCAGTTATATTTAGCACGGAGATACTGGAACTGCCCCCCTTAGTGGTTCAAGCATTTCTCACACGTGCTTAGGAAATTGCTCGTTACACTCTGCAGTTCCCTTTGAGAAATGGCAGCAGTTTGTTTACGAATGTTAGTTTTAAGTTCATCTACAGTGTGTGGATTTGTTTTGTGCACTTTTCTTTTAATGCCCCCCAGAGATAAAAATTGCAGGGGATTAAATCGGGGGAATCAGGAAATTCCTCTTGAAACAATATCCTTACAGCAAGCGCTGATTCTGTACGCACGTATGAATCATACATGATACTCTTTAGGGAATAGAGTACTTGTATTGCCCCATTTCACTTTATACTCTTACACTCAATAATTGTATTGCATCCCTTAACAAACACGTGCTACTTGCGCAAGATTTCAACTCATACTGATGCCTCGCGCGGCGGAGGGGAAATATATTCCCCGCCTACGCTGACGTAGCGCGGTTGCGTTAAGCATTTCTCACCCAGCAGAAGACTGCGCCGTAGAACAGGAAGAGGGTGTTAGCCCATTCCTTCTGGCAAACTTTCCAAAGACCCTCAATCGTGGTGAGATGTGCAGAAGAAAGACGCTGTTTCAGCAGCTCAAATCCACAAAAATCAATTACTGAGGCATCTGGTTACTTTACAGGGATCACATTTGCACCCTTTTCCATAACTTTCCGGTGGTAGTAAACCTGCGATGGTCGAGATGTGGTTGAGTGCTTTATCAATGTGGATCCAAACATTTGGGGCATCCTCGCCATTTAACCGGGGATTATCTTCTTAACAAATTGGGTCCAAAACATTGCTATCTAGTAGGCTGTACTAATTTTTACGTTTTTGGCAGCTCTGTGATAAGTTTCCCCCGAGCGCAGTAACCTGGGGCGCCCCTTTTGGTCCATTTGATGGTAATAAATAGCACGGGGTTTGTTTGTGTCATCTAGATAAACCCATTGCTACTTTTCACCGGCCAGGTGGTGTTCATACAGTTTTCTTGCACTGGTAAAGCATTCTGTTCTTTCAAGATGTGTGTACGTGCTTTATGGCGCCGTTTTACGCCCAAAATGTTGATGGGTTATCATATAAACAGTCCCTTTAGACTTTCCATTGCGGCTGTCAATTCTTCTTTGTGTGAAGGGTTTTCTTGTGTCACTGCTGCCCTCACCATGGCTACTAGCCCTTTATATCGTACTAATTGCTGTATTTTTAATGAAAATTGGGTCTCAGATGGGAATGCATTTTTGTACAGTTGTGTTGTACGGCGCGCGCGCGCACACACAAAACTTACTTATGGTAAGTCCTTTCTCTTGATGCCTTTCTACTACCATCGAAAGGCTGTAACCGGTTTCAAAAAGCCCAGCCACAAATCAGCAGGTTTTGAAGCCATTACAGATTAATATTTGCGTCAGATTATACCAGCAGACCGCATGCACATACTGATAAACTGACGTGATAACACACGTAAGCATGTCCCACTTGGAGTTGGAGAGCAATTCAAAATTGTCCGAGCTTAACTGGGGCAAACCTCCGTAGATGCTAAAAGAAGTTACTTGTCGATTGTCTTCAGAAGGTGAACAAAACCGAAGAGTGATATCACAGTCTTTTAATCCAACAAGATGAAAGACTTCTTGCGAAATAACCTAATTTACAGAAGAAAATTAATTTTTTATAAACACCAAAAGTATTTAGCGGTGATAAATTGAGAGATTTGAAGTTTAAAATATAGGCGCATCCTACCTACTCCCCAAATTTGGCGCGTTGTGACTTCCATCTGTTCTTTCATCTCAAACTAATCCTCGCTGATGAGCGTTTTTCATCAAATCAAGAAGCGAAGATGGGCGGGTGATGTCATCGTTAAATCTACCAGTTCTCCGTTTTTATTTTATTTTCTTTGTTTGTTGACGTATATCTTCCTTAAGCCGTATGTTTAAATCGTGCTTTATATGAAAGCAATCACTCATATATTGCAAACCCTTAGGTACTTTTGGAATGTGTGTTGGCAACGCTTACTCCGAAGGAAAATCGGCCGTATTCTGACGATATATTTTTAGCCGCCGCCCGTGCTGCCCTCTCTGATCAAACCATAAACTATACAAGTGAGGGCATCCACATTTCAATCGTATACCGTGCGGGCTTTTCGATGGTGAAATATAGGATGTTAACGATGCTAGATCCGGGATGAAATTTAATTTGTTTGAGTTTTTTTTCCTAGTATATACAAGAGGAATATTTTGTTTGAAGCATTTATTTGTTCAGTGAGTCATGTTGATGCGCCTGGTTGGTTGGAGGAGTTTTGGCAGGGTAGGTGCAACGGCGCCAGCCGCACCGTGGGGCGGTTTTATGTGGACGGAGTGGCGGGGGTTTCAGTTAGAAAGTTGGTATCTCTCACACTCCTCTACCCCCTTTTGTTATTGCAATATACATCCATTATTCATCGGTAGGGGAGACCTGGGGCATAATCAAAACAAATCGCATGTCGAGAGACTGTTGTTTCCACTCCTTGCGCATGCGCGTCGTCGTCTGCCAAGTAGACAATATGGCAGTCCAAGTGTCGAGTTTCGTACAGCGAAATCAGGTGAAGACAGTGAAATTACATTCACGCTGTTTTCAACTCTTAACATTTCACTCAGTAAACTGAAATTAATTTGCTTTGAAATATATAGCAGGTTGACAAATTGTACATACAAGTTTATTGGTCAATCTTATGGGAAAAAATTAAATACTATTTATAGGAGGTTCACTCTAAAAGTTTTAAGAATGGACGCAGTAAAATTTCAAAAATTTATATCTGATCATTGCATCTTTTCAATGTATTCCCAATTGCATTCTATACAACGTTTCATCGGTTCAATCATTTTGTAAATGCTGAACGCCGCGCTTCTTTGGATGGGGTGCAAATACATTCTTCATATGCAGCTACTGTGGCTTCATGTGATTCAAATCAATTTTTCTTTTATTTTGATGAATAGAAAAAAGGCACATAGGGCCAGATCTGGACTGTAGGAAGGATGGGACAAATATTTAACTCCTGCAAATGTTCTAGAGCAGTGTGGGCAGAGGCATTGTCGTGATGCCAACAAGATTCCACGCAGACCATTCTTAGGACGCTTCGTTCTCAGTCCTTTGAAGACTTGAGGCAGGTATTTTGTGATGTATCATCTGGCATCATCATCTGTTTTGTCCCTCAAGTGGAATTGTCACAATATGAGCACTAGCTGAGAAGAGAGAACAGATCATTTTCTTGCCAACACTTCTCGCTCGCCTCACTTTTGTTGAAGGATCTCTGCTGAGAAGACCCAGATTGACGATTTCTGCTTCATACTGTTATATCCAGCTTTCGTCACCTGTTATCCATATATTTTTGGATCTTACACCATAAAGTTTTTGTATAATTTCCTGGTACCAATGCACGCACACGTGCTTTTTTCGCTCATTTTTGAGGTGGCGGGAGATCCGACGAAAGCAAAGCTTCCTGACAAGTTTTTCTTTCAGGACTGTTTACACTGCTGCCGATCAAATGTTTAGAGCTTCTTGATAATATGTGAAACGACGATCTTTCCGCAACACACTCTCTGCTTTCATCACATTTTCTATAACATTTAATCTCTGCACTGTATTCAGTTTGGAACATTACAAGTGTCGGACCTTAATCATCTTCTACAAGCAAATAAATGACATTTTCCGTTAAATAAATGCAGAGTTTACACTCTGGTAACAACATAGTGAATAATATTTAATTACAAAAGTAAAACTTTATTTCTTAAAATAATCTACTTTGAATTCAATACGTTCGGTTCAGTGAAAGTACAGTTGTTTATTACCTGAGTTTCTTTCGAACTGTGCATAATATTTGTTTACAGCACAGAAAACCTTTTCGTTCAACGAAAATTTCTTTCCCACAATCCAAATTTTGTAGTTAGGAAAGAGAAATAATTCACACGGAGCCAAATCTGGGCAATTAGGTGGATGGGGAACTATTCCAAATTCCAGCTCGTTCACGTAATTCTATGGTACGAAGAAAACTTGCATATTAGTAATTGCGAACATTCCTCATTTCAATAATGTGCACATAATAAATCAATAAATTTACCCACCTGCTTATTACAATATTTACATATGTTTTTCCTATCAGTATTTCATTGCTAACCACACCATCACGTAGATTAGAGAAATTTGCTGGAAAAATGACCTCCCTAACCACAAAGTTTGGTTACGATACGTTAAATGCACATAACAGTTTCATCATTAAGTTCAAAATCTGCACGGTGTATATTCTTTATCCACTCCTCCTTTATTACTGCTATTTAGGAAATGTAAATATGGTATTATGGAGTGCATTGCTATAGTGAAGACACACAAGAGCAATCTATGTAGTACTAAACACTTTCTATTACACAAGTTCCTGGTGTGATTTCATTAAATATTAATTTAATAAAAAATGAAATAATACGCTACTGTCGGTTTACTTCCAACTATAAACCACTGTAATAAACCAGATAACTGCAATTTAACACATGGACCATATATTCCACCATTTTGTCGAGCTGTAGCTGCATTGGGGTTGGTTAATATAGTAAGTGTTGCGCCTACAATATTCAATGCTCAATCTACAGATACCAAGACTGTCATCACTGACTGAGGTTTTTCCAGGTTTCCAGTTCAGGTCTCACAAATGGCAAATGCCGGAGAGGTACCCTAAACTTAGGCCTAAAACCTTTAAAAAAATACTTCTTTCCCAGTTTATCATTTCATCTCACCTATCATCTTGTCCACCTCCTATGGTACGCCGGTAGTAAAAACGGGTTAAACACTCAGACCAATGCAGACAAAGTTACTGAAAATAAAACATTAACAAAATAATAAAACATATGTAGTAGTGTTAATGATAACGAGACTGCAACATGGAAAAATGTACTCTTGTTAGAAAAACGGAACATTTTTAGATTTGTTAACTAACATTTTCTTGCTTTGTTGTGTCCTTTTTATTTCTCTTCGTTGTGCCTCACATACTTTGTTGCTTTGTGCAAAGTTTCCCACTTCTACCTTTATCCTTCTTCTGCCTTTCTCGGCTTCCTATGTAATGGGTTTCCTCTTCCATTTTGTGCATCTTTCATCCATTCTCTCCCTTTTATGCTGTTGTTTTGCTTGTCCTCCGTTTTACAGTCAACCATTGTGTCCTTTTCTCTTATTCTTTCGCAGATGTGCAATGGAGGGCTTCCTTTAGTATATATCTCTCTGTGAACCATGTCAAAAAGCAGCTTACATTATATACAGCACTCTTCCCCTCCAAGCGCGGCGCGTATGCGGGAGCGAAAGCCATATGGCCAAGGATTAGCCCTCTCTTGGAACTGGTCGCTGTCAAAGCCCTCATAGGCACCTCCAGGAACAAAATTCAAAATTTATTACAATATTCAGTAGTCCCTTTTTTGCCTTACTTCAGGAAGTTGCATTCTACATAACTTTTTGGACAACTGCGCACTATTTTTTTTTTTAAAAAGTTTGTGAATTTGTTTGTAAGAACACACAAAACACAATCACTGCTCGAATAAGTCCGTGTAACAATAAAGGAAACAAATTGGCGGGAGGGAATTTTTTACACCACAGGGAAAATTTATTGCATTATCTGTAGATTTTGTCTATTGTTACACTTGTGTTAATTAATGTCAACAATAGGTTCACTATTTCAGTTGTATAAGTGTTGTATGAACAAAACTTCTAAACATTTTCCATTGTTCTGGTACATTGTCTTTATTGTTGGTTTTAATGTAGTAGTCAGTGATGTGTTTAATAACAGCTGATGGGCAAAGGAAATGAATTAACTCCTCTCAAACAGAGCGTAATGAACGCATTCGATTCTGAGGACCTTTCTACTCAACACATTTCATGAAAGATAGGATTTAACCAGTTCATCATGTCAAGATTATTGACTAAAAACCGGGCATTTGGAAAGAATTAAAGAAAGAGGCAGAAAAAGGTCTTCTGTTGCTGCTAATGACCGCGTTTTGAAGTGGATATGTCTGGAAAAAACCGGCATATGATATGGTGAAGTTGAAAAGAGAATGGGAAGATGTGGTGTGGTGGCTTGCAACCGAACCATCAGACACAGACTTTCGGAAATGGATCTACCTGCTAGGCGGCCACGGAAGTAACCTCATTTGACAGATAAAATGCAGAAAGCTCGGCTAGAATGGCCTAAGGGACATGATAATTAGACTGAAGAGACGTGGAGTAAAGTCATCTCAGATAAGTCAAAATTTAATGACAGAAGAAACGATGCAGAAATATTTATCCGTCGTCGTAGCGGTGAAGAATTTCTGTCAGAATGTTAGAACGCAACAGTGAAGTTCCCAGAAAGTGTGACGGTCTGGGGTTGTATTTCCAGCACAGGAGCGAGTGTATTACTTTTGTTGAGGGTACAGGTGCATACATAATGATTTTAACAGAAAGTTTAATATAAACAATTGTAGAGCAGTTTGCATCACTAGAAAAGTCCACGTTCCAGGATGACTCCGCACCATGTCAAGGGCAAGAAAAGTGAGTACCTCGCTTAAACACTATTAATATACCAAAGTCGTGTTACATCCACATAATTTAAAAAAAATCAACCCTACTAAAATTGATGGAAGATGTTGGCATTGCCACAGGAGAGGGGAGGGGGATAGAAAGAAAGAAATAAGAATGACCTGATTAAAGCCATCCATAGGGTGTGGTTTAATGAGATTTCGTCTGACCAGTTAAAAAATTGAATACTTTCAATGCCCAGACGATGTGATACTGTAATAAAAACTCGGGGAGGCAACACAAAGTATTGATTCAGCATTTTTACAATGAGAATGACTTATTTTATAATTATTAAACAAGAGCTCATCAGGTTTATGCAATTTTAATTACAACTTTCTTTCTATTTAGTTATAAAATTTGGTATTTTGTTCTGTTTTACTTTTTACTTGTTCTTTTAACAGGTGCAAAATGATTAGAACGAAATGCTCTCATTTTTATACTTAACTTTCAAAATACCGATATTCCTAGATGAATATAAATGGGGAAAAACGTAAATATTTTATGCGTGGTGATATAAATATTTCCAATGGTCTATTAATTAACATGATCTTTGAAATCTTTTCACTTTTTCCATAGAATTTTTAAATTTTTTATTCTTATTCATAAAACACGATTTCTTCAGCTCTGTAAAATACTTATTTGTTTCTGCAATATATTGTTTTATTTGATGGTAACCATTTCTTAGTGTTGGGGAACGAGAAATAGTCCATGGGAGCCTAATCCAAAGGTGGGGGGAAGGAAGTATTTAATGCCTTAAGCCCAATAATATTGACGTCACATTCGTAGATTTGCACGCTGGCACGTTATCGTAATGCAACAGGAACTATTTCTTCTCCAAATGAGGACTATATTTCCTGATAGCGTAATTTAATTTCCCCTGCAGCACCTGTAATAGTGCTCACAGAACAGCTGGAAACTGGAAGTCGCCAAAATTCAGTTGCTTGACCATCCACTCTACAGCCCTAACCTTGCATCGCGAGATTTCTGTTTGTTTCCTTGAGTGAAATCTTGCATTGCTAGGGGAAAAAACTTTTAAACGAGTGCAGGACCTTGCTCAAGCTATATATTCAGTTCTAATGACAATATCTCAGTCCGAGTACCGTAGTGCTTTTGACAAGTGGTTGCACCGTCTACAACTCTGCGTGTGTGTGTGTGAAGAGAGAAATGGAGAAGTAATTTGAAGAATTGTGAGAATAATGTTCCCAATTTAGTCATTAGTTTGGACTTTAAGGCGACACTTGAAAAACTTCTTTAATACCCCTCGTACCAATGCTCAAGGGTTTCTTATGGAAAATTAGGGATGTTGCCATAAAAGTTACCTTGTTCACGAGTTTCGACCTGTTGACTTTGGCGAAAATTCAGTACTCTCATTCATTTCAACAACATATTCATTTGGGATGTGTAATGTGAACCAGCATATATTAAAATAATTTAATAATCGTAATTTGAACTGTGGTGTTGCATATTCAATTTCGTCACTTCCTGTTAGCCTCGAGTATGCTCAGTATTATCATTTACTTCTTCTAGTAGTAATTTTGACAAGTACATAAATAATTATAACCTAACGGCCGTACATATTAATATCATCCATAGAACAAACAAAATATCCTGTTCTTAACAACGCAATATATTTTTTTATTATTATCTTCATCATCGCACGTTTACTACACATAAGTACCTATGGAAGTCGTACACTTAAGTCCCCAAACTCATCCTCCACCCACCCCCCCAACTCCCCTCTGTTCTCCGTAACCTTCTTTGTCGGGTGTGCGACAGTAATATGCAAGTATTAGTGTGAGTAATTTCCAGATATATTTTAAATATTTTAAACCAGTAACCTTCTTATATGTGTTCAGTTCAACTGTTGTCTTTATGAACTATTTAAATATTTCATTATTTTATATGCTGATGTTTGAACTCAATGGATAGTCCAGACTTGTTGATTTGTTTATGTTGTTACTTTTTTCGTGACTAGTGCACATCCCTTTTTATATTTATTAAGTCATTTTTCAGATGTACTAATTAAATATCTTAAGCGTGTTTCTACTTTGCCCTGGATAAGCATTTCAGCTCAATCACACCATGTACGGGGGATAAGTCTTAAGTTTTGGCAACTATTTTTTTTTCTCTCGCTAACAAAACAACACGACAAATCCAAGGTATTAAATGTACTTTCAAAGTGTGTGAGAACTGTGCGTCTGAGCATGCCCCGCAGTTCAGTTGGTGAGCGACAGAGGTCAGCAATGGAGGTTACGAAAAGTGAACGATGTACTTATATGAAAATAGCATTTCTCCGCGTCAGGAATGCACGAGAATTCCACACAGAGCTGCGAGAAGCATTGGGTGTGCGTACCCTGCCCCATCGGAGAAGTGGACAGAGGCCTTATAACGAGGCAGAATGTCGACGGCCGATCTGCCGCGCAGTAGGCGTCCTGTGTCCGTCCGCGGACAAGGTTGTACGGGTGATGATGATGGAACAGTGCTTACGCGATGATGTCCGGCTATTTCCAAAGGCGTTTTGAGTGGCAAGGATTTTACATGAGTGAGCTATTAGCCCACCATGGAGGAGGCGATTTGTAATCGAGGTTTTCTTCCTCTGGCCTTTGGCGAGTGTACAAGCCACAGCCGTTTATCTTTTGGGGCATTTAAGTTCCTCAAGGTGGTAATAATCATCTAAGTGTTCTTCCGTTTTCAAAAGAAATCGTTGACAGACAGATTGATTGATTGTTTGATTTATTTACGGACGCTCTTTAACATCTCATGTCATCAGCCTCCCATTCAAATCTGGGCGTGAACGGCCGACAAATTTTGCTCAGAGGGCTCTCTTTCAGGCTTGAGGTTCTTTTTCGTGCCGTAAATGTACGACACGGACCCATGGCTTTACTTCCCTTCCGAAGGAAGCCATCCATACTTAGGATTTTTACGCCCGAAAATAATCCATCGATCCTGGCCGGGTTTGAACCCGCGATCTTGGGTCTAGGAGGCAAGTATGGTTACCACTACACCGCCAGGACCGACAAATAAAACACAAACTGGACTACCTGTGCCTTCATTCACTCGATTGGTTATTTGCA
Source organism: Metallyticus violacea (assembly GCA_030762175.1). Taxonomy (NCBI): domain Eukaryota; kingdom Metazoa; phylum Arthropoda; class Insecta; order Mantodea; family Metallyticidae; genus Metallyticus; species Metallyticus violacea. Next base: position 10,343,761 of record CM060832.1, on the reverse strand, counting down.
ACTTTAAGACGTTGGACGATCCCTGCTTTTGGACACTTGTGGAATTAGAAGAGAAAACAGGAATTCCGGCAAAAACAGTGCACCATATTTCACGGGAAGACCCGAACCTGCGGAAAATAGTGCAAAGTTGGTGTCACGCCTATTAAGTGAGGTACATAAATAGTTTCGCTACGAAACATGTCGCGTCAATCTGGCGAGATTTCACAAAGAATGGGATGCCATGTTGAATCGCATCATTGCATTGATGGAAAGGTGTCACCCTTCGTCACCACGCAAACACTGGTTTCGCCAAACTCCTTCACCAGCAAAATTCATGATCACTGGCGTATGACAGTCAAGGTGTGCTCGTGTGTCATCCATGGCTGAGGGAACCACTGTGTGCAGTACGCACCAAATGGCCAGAACTTTTGAACAGCAGAACTTCCAGAGCACTGTCGCTCACCAGCTGAACTTCGGGCGTGGTGAGACATGCACATCTGCAGACTATTCAGAAATACACTTTCAATCGTATATCTTCTATTTTTTGTGTTGTCCCTTGCTCGTGACAAAAAAGAAGTAGTTGCCATGACTTATGAATTATCCCTCGTGTTAATTGCTCTCTTTCTTTGGTTTTTATTTCTTCTGCCAAAGGTTTCATTTGGCGAATTTGTTAAGGCTTGTTTAAGATTATTCCATTCCATGTTAATTCGAGAGCTGTTCAATAAAGTTCAATATTTTTCAAAGTGGTGCCCATTGAATGCAATGAACTTGTCCCAGGCTTTCTGCCACTCTTCAAAGACATGCTGGAAACTATTTTTTGACAGGTACTTCAGAATCGCCTCCGCAGCCTTCATGCTTCTGATGATGGAAAATTCCAGCACGAAGGTTTTTCTTCAATTTGGGGAAAAGGAAAATATCACTATAGAGAGAGTGAGGGGCACAGTTCAGATGGCTTTTTGCGAGGTATTCAGCGACAACATTGGCAATGTGCGGCAGTCACGGGCAGTTCATCAAATGAAGCGTCACTTCGCCTGTGCTCTAACTAGATAGTTCCGAACATAATTTTGGTTGCTGTTTTTAATATTTTTATTTTCATACTATTCGTATTGCAATAATGTTTTGGAACCACTATGTGGAGAGTGAAAATCGTTAGTGCTGAAGAATTTATCGTGACAGAAGCAGAAAAAAGATGAAACATTCCTCTGTCAAGACGTAGAGCCGCTTGTCCAAATGAAGGCTGATACAGCTCTCTGATGTTCAGCTGCATGTCATACCTGGTTGCCGTGACAACCAAACAACACTTGGCCTGTATCGTGTTGTCATACTACCGGTGAAGTTATCTCCCTGAATTTTTGAGGAGAAAGGTCCCTTCTAGAGGATATTCAGTGGTTTATTGACACTCTTAAAACCTTTTTCAAACATCGAAAACTTCCCCTCTCCTTCGGTATTGGGGTGCTTTTTGTCTTCTTAACATCACTTTTGGTCACTTCCGTTCATTGTTTGAAAACAGTTTGTGTAGAAGGGTTTATTAAGTTGGCTGCTGTTAGTTGTGTGGATTGAAGACAATCGCCAATAATTTAATGCTTATAGACTTACTAAATCCGTAAAAATGCCACAGTGTGTAGTGTGCCATAAATACTATTTTCACAGCTGACTGAAGGCCATAAAAGGATTGTGTTACTAACGGGGAATCCAAAGCCATTTCTTAATGAGTCTGCGCCAAAAGTGGAAACGGAAATGCGTGCTGCAATTAAAATAACTCGAGAAAGAGTGGAATATCATTGAAATAGTTGTGCGTGTTATATGTCCTTGCAGAGCTTCCAGGACATCTCTGTAGTATTGTCCAGTTACAGTTTTGTGTGCAGGTGGTGCATGCTGGTAAATCATTCCTTGAATATCGAAAAATGAGTTAACTATCACTTTCTCAGCAAGTGGTGATGGTGGAAATTTCAAGACAGTGTTTTCTGTTTTCATTTATGTAGCCGAGTTTCCTCAACACTGATTGCCTTTGAAATCTTCATTAACCCCATCCTGAACTGCATGCAAGCCAGCATGAAAAATCCTTTTTAGCGCGAATCAGTGGCTTGGGAACCCACCAAGCACAAACACTTCTCATGAACAACTTTTCAGGTACCAACGTGTGGGTGTCACCTTGCTTTGAATTGATTGTCTTTAAATATTTTAAACCATCCACGAACTGTGTTATAAGGAAGAGCAAACTCTTCATAGACCCCCTGCAACCTTGCATAGACCTCAGCGGAAGATTGTTGGGACTAAAGCAGAATTCCAGAGTAGCATATTGTTCGTCTATCCTTATTTTAATGTAAACTGAACTGAACATGTCTCTACTTGCACAACTCTCACAGGTGGGAAAAGTAAGTGACAACAATGTGTACAATATGCATTAAGCTAACAAAATATTATGAAATTATTTGAGCGCTAGAAATTATCTTTGTAATATAAGTAATTAATCGGCCGTAGTTTATTAAATACTACTACCAAAGAAGCAAAATGACCGGAAGGGCTTTAGCGCACCTGTGCGAAAATGCTCTGTCTTCACTACAAAATGCGACAGTTTCCGGAGCGTATTTTATTCTCTCTCACACACACACAGTACATGTTTACTATGACTGCAAAGCTACTGCAAATTCACTGTGGAGAACGGTTGGATGTGTAGTAGCACCGTGCGATCAGTTTGTTTTCCCCCGAAATGTTTTGCCTATGGTCGATCGCTCCACTCATTGACCAACCGGGTCTTGGTGATTAGTGGAAGAGTAAAACAATAAAACACACAAACCAATTTAAAAGGCTCATCACTTACCAAATTATCCATTAAGAAACGAACAACACAACACACACCCGGGAACAGCTGCGTTACGACTGCGACAGTCAGCAAAGTCAACAAGTACCCTTATTACGCTGGGGCAAAGGAGTGGGTGCTCGCTAATAGGAGAAAAAAAAACTCTTATCGTGGAGGAAAACATGGCAGATGAAGGAATAGGGAAAAGTATATTGATAATAGTACAAGTATTGAAGTCTGTACTAGTAAAATGAAACAAACCAGCCGTTATTCACTTGACTGTTACAAATAAATTGTGACAATGTCATTTTTATATCTACTTCCATATGATTCTCTAATATCCGGTTGGTACTCTGTCTACAGTAATTGGAGGAGTAAGACACTTGGAAAGGTGAGGAATATGAGGCATAGGTCAGAAACTAGCTGATGAGAACAGACTGCACCCAGCTGTCACAGTCCTGATGATGCTTGACACTAATGGCACATAATATTGATAAAGTTGTTCTCTGACACAGTCACTCACTCAAAAGGGGCGTTGGGGCTACAGTGAATTGCTAAACACGCTTCATCAGACCTCACTGGTTGCTTTCCACCCTTATATAGTATCTGTTGTCATCATCAGAATTTATCCACATTTTGAGCCATATATATTTGATATCAAGTAAAGGTTTAAAATGATACTCTAAACTTCTGTCCTCAATTGTTTGAACATTTACGAATATTTCCTAATATGCCTTAAAAGTAATGAATAAGCTTACAGGGAGAGGCCTTTTAGCAGGGGGTGGAAAGGTAATTTGAATCGTTTTCGAAATGAAGCACAAAATGACGACGTATATTTTTAAAAGTATTCCTATTTTTCAGCATAGTCTTCATTGATTTGAATGCACTTTGTCCAGCAATGCTCCTTTATCCCATCACGAAAGTCAGAATCCTCCAGGCCAGCAAAATACCCTCAACTGATGATTTAAGTTCTTCATCGGACATACATTTCCCCTCCCCCCATCAATTTTTTTTCCCAGTTTAGGGAACAGCTGGAAATCTAATTCAGGGGAATAAGGCGGATGGGATAGCAAATAGTACCCCAGTTTTATTGATATTCGCCATTGTAACGACTTATGTGTGAAGGGGAGCTTTGCCTTGACTGAAGATGATTTTTTTTCTTAGACAAAGCGAATTTTTCTTGCGTATTTTTATCTTCAACGGGTCCGAAAGTTAGGCACAATGCATTTTCTATCTGGGTGGATAGTTTTAAGAGTCAGATGGAAATACATTTGGGATCGGAAGAGACAGTTTTTATTTTGACTTCTGTTGCCTATTGTTAAGGTTTAAAAAAATGTTTTCTGTAATGCATCGCTATAGATTTTTCTGCGATTGACAATGCATTTTAAAAAAGGACATTCAGTTTTAATTAATCGAAGTTAAAAAAAAGCTATACAAATTAAATGACATGTTCACCTCATAAAATATCTATTGAGAATCTTCTTATAAATTTGTTTATTTTTATGCAGTGAAATATTTTCACTTAAGCTCTTTAAATAGCAGAACCTTCATTAGTGAAAGGTACGCATGGTTACCTCGGACATACGAATACCAGGAAATAGAAACGATGAGGGAAGTACTGTAGTTTTGAATAATTCTGGCGAATGACCTTGTATGGATCTGCGCGACAATTCTAGGAAATTTATGGTGGGGATAACTTCTCAGCTGCTTAAACAATAGCAAGCGAGAAAGATGAGAGCGGAATGGCTGTGCAAGTCCCTGCAATGTGTTCAGTACAGAAGTAAGAGGGATACTAATCTAATTCCGCTATAAAAGCATACAACAGAAAATGAGCTCGACCAGAAACCACTGCGCATCTCTTGCTCATTCGCCAGGACTATTCAGATTACTTTAATTTGTCTTGATCCACATTTCCATGCTATGTTGCAACTGGTATGAATTGTGCCGAAATAGCTCGTTTTAAATATGCTCCAATCACTTCAGTAGAAGTAGAACGTTTTCTTTTTCCACGATGAAAAATGTTCTGCCTGACAAGCAGTCGCTGTGAAAGTTGATACCTTGAAAAAAATCTTGTTTTTGCGTGTAGCCAGTAAGGTGAAGTGCTTTAATTACGTGATAAAGAAACTTGAGTATCTTAAATTTCTTATTTTCATTAATAATGAGTGATATTGCTCCATGTTTTCACTTTTAATAAATGTCTGTTTTAATTATATTACTGCCTATTTGCAATATTTGAAGTGGTTTTTTGACTGCCTATTTTAACCAAAATAAATGCATGAACTTCCGGTCCCTGCGGTTGATGTTTTAATGGGAAGATAATCAAGTACACACTTGGCATTCCAGAAAACCAAGGAAATTATCTTGGCCTTCTTTGGCGGTGGAGAAGGCAATGCTTCAACTGTTTAGACTGCTGTTTTGTTTCCGGTGTGTAGAGTACATCCATGTTTCATTACTGGTCACCTAGCGACCCATGTATTCTGTGGAATCTCTCTGAAAACGAGTCAAACTTTGCTGAGAGATTTGCACGTGATTCCCTTTTGATCCTGAGTCAGCAGTCGCGGCACCCATCCGACATTTGTATGCGAAAGAACACGGCCGACGCACCCTTGCTCATTTCCGGCATGGACCAAAACAAATTTTGATTCGCGAGCAAAGTTGCTGCTTGATGGTATCCCCGCACGTTTTAGTCACTGTATGACATACATTCACCCATGAGTCATGTGTAATAAACAACTGATTTCCCCTGGGCCCTACACTCTTTGCCTTCTTTTAGATATTTATGTCGTCTTTTTCATAAGTATGCACTTGTTGCCACTTCTTTCGTATTCGAATCCCAAATCATGTAGAAATCGGTCCAAAGTGGTCCTTTGAGAAATTTGGTAAGATATCATGACGTTTAATATCGCCAAAATTATATTCAACGCTTTGCACCATTTCATCTTATTACATTAGCATAGCGGGTTTTCCCCCCCCCCCTCCTATTTCCCGTTCCTTTCCTGTCCTTTTATGATTTCTTTTTTGATGGCGTTCTCAAACTCCTATCTTTCGTTCGGTTACACTACTGTTTCAGAACACCCGGTAGTCTTACTGCTGTCTTACTAACGCTAATTTTTCTTGAAAAATAATCAAACACATTAATTATTAATTTAAATTCCGTACTCAATTTGCCAACCCTTCGCCTCTTCCTGTCGTAGCTAAATATTTACGCAAACTGTTAAATAAATAACATACATCATTTCACGTTCTAAACGTACACTAACTCCTTACAAAGTTACAGTGTTAAACCTCTAGCCTGTCAGGTTGGCGCCTGCTAGCGCAATAAATGGGCCACCTTTGTTTTTCAATAAACAATGAAAACAATAAGTTACAGGACTCCGGTTTCTTTTAAAAACCCTCCTCAACAATTTTTCTCCCTTAGTCCCCGTTGTAAATTCAATTACAATTTTTTTTTTCTTGCTGCCTAACTTTTCTCCTGCACAGTTTTGGAATTTACCGAAAATATTTCATTAAAAAAATTATAACACTCATCTTGTTAAATACAGAAAATTCAAAAGAAGCAGGTATCAACCCAGAAAAAATTAATGTGTTCTGATTGTTAGTTTATTAGGCACTGCTGATTAGCATACAACCAATAAATATCGGATTTTTACTGAAAACACGTTCTCTTTAGAAATTTGAGCGTTCAAAAACTGAATAATTATATGAGGGGTGATCAACAAAAAATGAGACTGATTTTTTTTCACAGATGTTTATTACTCCAATTCAATGTTTACATGATCTTTTTCAAAGTAGTCCCCTCCTACTTCAATGCACTTTTTATAGCGTCTCTGCCAGTCCTTGAACACGTGCTGCAGACCATTCTTTGTCAGGTCCTTGAGAATCGCCTCACTTTTCTTGAGCACTGCTTCAGAGTTCCCAAATCGAATACCCCTAAGTTTTGCCTTTAGTGATGGGAATAAAAAAAAGTCACGGGGTGCAAGATCGGGGCTATAAGGTGGATGTGGTACACAGGTAATGTTGAATCGAGCCAGAAACTGCATGACTTGATTTGCGACGTGAGGCCGTGCATTGTCATGATGAAGTCGCCACCCAGTCCGAGAAAGCTCTGGTCGTTTCTTTGCAATGTGCTTCCTCAGTGTAGCCAATACTGACGTGTAGTATGCTGCTGTAACAGTAGAGTGAGGGGGAACTGCATGCTGGTAAATCATTCCATTACAGTCAAAAAATGTGATCACCATCACTTTCCCTGCAGATGGAACAACTTTTCCCTTTTTTGGTGTTGGAGAACCTGGCGATTTCCACACTGTGCTGACTTGTTTTCTTTCAGGATCATAATGATGCAGCCATGACTCATCACCGGTGATAATCGATTTAAAAAATGCATCCCCTCCATCAGCAAAGAGACGCAGCACCTCACGGCTTGTCTCCATTCGCACAGCCTTTTGTTCGGGAGTGAACAGACGTGGCACCCAACGAGCACAAACTCGGGTCATATGGAGATGGTAATTGTAAACACACTGCCATATGAAATTCTCAACACTTCACTGAGGTTACGTAATGTTATACGCCGATCCTCTCGGACAATCACAGCAGCTGTGTTGATGTTGACTTCAGTCACAGCAGAAGCCGAAACACCAGGCCCACCTTGCTTAACACTGACAAGTCGGCCTTCTTTGAAGTCCTTGAACCACCTAAACATGTTGCACGAGGTAGTGCATCTTCACTGTACGCTTGCTTCAGCTTTTCATAAGTTTCGGTGGCTGTATGCTTTAAACGAAAACAGAATTTGATTGCGCTGTACTGCTCCTCTCGCGTCACCTCCATTGTCTGGTATGCGAAATGCACATAGGGTCTACAAAATAGAGCATTACTACCAACCTACCAATACGAGAGTGCTGCCGCCTACCAGCATTATACATAAAAATCCGCTCTTTTCAAATATTTATGTTATAGATACGAAACTATCACGGAAGCTACAGGAAAAAATCAGTCTAAGTCTTTGTTGATCAGCCCTCGTATAATATGACAGAGGAAAATAATCCACATAAGATAATGTACTCAGAACTAAATATTATAATAGCTCAACATTTACACTGTATTATTAGCAACTTTTGGGACAGTGTGAGAGCAGAAAAGGGCGGAACTAATGGCAAAATGTATGCGTTAGAGAAAGATCAAGATAGACAATTCACTTCCAAGTTGTCATTTAAAATTGAGACGATCTATAAACTCTTGTAACAACAGAGTGATTTGTATAGAGCTAATGCATTTATATCTTTCTTTCTTTCAAAACGGATTATGCCAACTATAACAACATGGCGTTCATTGTGCACAATCCTGGCAAATTGTCCGTCACATGACTCACAGATGAAGCATGATTCCGTTTCAGCGGCTATGCGAACTTAACAGAACTCGCGCTATTGGATCGTCCAAAATCCATATGTCATTCATGAAGCACCCATGCATTCAATTAAAGTCGGGTTTGGTGTGCATTATCCGCACAATGAATAGTGGAGCAAATTTTTTGACCAGACTGTGGATAGTGCAGAGTACCGCCGAATTTTCATGGAAGTTGTTGAGCAGCTGAACGAAGTAGAGCTGTGTCAAGGATATTTTCAACAAGATGGCGCTACATGCCGTACATCAAACCAATCCATGGCGCCAGTTGAAAGTTTCTTTGATGACGGAATAATATTCAAGAACCTGTGACCACTGAGATTTCCTGATTTGACAACACTGAACTTCCTCCTGTGGGGTTACCTAAAAGACAAGAGTTTACACCACACGCCCCCAGACATTGGACGATCTGAAGTACAACATTACACAGGAGATTAATGATATTGACAACACAGTTTTCCATTCAGCGACTAGTAACATGGAACGTGTTGAGTTATGTAGGAGGGAGGATATTTTCAATATTTTCTATAGAGGTTAATAATCTACTCTACATTTGAGGTATAATAAATTGTGACTAGCATCATTCGTTTTGAAATAAATAAAGAAATTTATTGGTTGTATATAAGTGACTGTGTATTTATGGTATGGAATAAATGTTTCATAATTGGAATGAAACGTAGCTTTTATGTGTGCAAGGCAGTAATTATCAGTTTACACAAACGGAGAGCGCATTTTACAGTGCTGTTCGAAAAAAGCGGTCTGGTTAGTTTTATCAGAGATTTTTCTTAAACAATAATTGAACAATTCTCCCTGGCTCAAACATCGTGAATATTCTTCGTTCTTCAGAAACAGCAATCCATTGTAATGTAGATCTGAATAGTGGAAAACTGCGTCCAGTTCTCACTTCCAGGCGGCTGCCTTCCATAACACCAGCTGCGTGCAAGCGGTTGCGTCATGCGGATGTTAAGACAGTTTCACCCCTGATGTAAATTGCTAGTTGTAAATATTTTACTCTGTAATACCTGAACAGCTGCAATTACAGACTGAATTAAGATGGAAAAAATAAACACAGCGTAAGGGTTGGGAGCAGAGAATTCCAATTTTGTTGCTTTTACGGTGGGCAAAGTTGACATTTTAGGTGTTTCGCATGAAACTCCCATTTCCCCATTTTTATTTCACCAACTCTGTTCACTTCCATTTCCTCTTGCACATTTCATCTCATTGCTCTAAATATTTATTTAATACATTTTATTGACAACACACCTTTACTCGTCATCACATTTTGTTATGTCTCTCAAAACAGTTCCCGTTGGATGTAAAGCACCTGTCTCGGCGTTTGTGCCAGTCTTCGAAGACAGGTCCTTTAGAGTAACCTCCGCGGCCTTCACCACTGCTCCTGATAATGGAAAATGCCTCCCTCGAAGGTATTTCTTCAATATGGGGAAAAGAAAAAAGCCACGCGGGTTAAACTTGGACTGTAGGGAGGTTAAGGGACACACTTCACATGGATTTTTGTGAGATGTTCTGCAACAACATTTGCGATGTGCGGTCGTGCATTATCATGGTGCAGCACCCAGTTTGTTGCACAAAATGTGTCCTTTTGCAATTATGTGAGATGACCTTGCAGACTTTTCAACATATCTCCGTAGTATTGGTCAGTTACAAATGTGTTTGCAGATAGGACATGTTTGCTAAACCATTCCTGGAATATCGACAGCTGAGATGGCAATAACTTTCCCAGCAGAAGCAACCAATTTAGTGTGAGAGCTTTGCTGTTTGCTTTCAGGGTCGAAATGATGTGGCCAACTTTCATCAGCAGTGATCTTCCTGCAGGAAAACCTGCACTCGAACGTCCTTATGTTCGGGAGTCAACAGTCTTGGAACGCACCGTGCACAAACGCATCTCAAGTGCCACTTTTCAGTTAAGATACCAACATGACGCAGTGAAATGTTCAGAATATCTGAAAGTATTCTTAATATTATTCCACGATCCTCTCTCTAGATGTTTTCTTCCGTTACACCACCTTGCTTTGAAATAGATTGCCCCCCCCCCCATTTAAATATTTTAAATCGTCTTCGAGCTGAGCTATAAATTCTCCATAAGCCTCCTGTAACTCGCATAGACCTCAGCTAAAGATTTATTGAGACGAAAGCACATTTTCAGAGCAGCATGTTGTTCCTCGCATGTTACTTCCATTTTGCTGTAGGCGGAACTGAACTTGTCTGAACTTGCATAGCTCTCACAGGCGGAAACCGGAACAACGTAGTGATTGGGTTGTATAATTGCTTTAAGGTACTGGGAAACCCATTCCAGGTTCATATCTTTTCATAGATTTTTTTTCGTGAATATCGAACAAACATTGCAGCTTAGGTTACTGCCAGGTTTTGTTAGAGAGGAAAAGTGCATATCGGCAAAATGACGGCAATAGCCGATTATTAAAATTTCTCCAAGACAACGCTTGAACTAGTACGGCTGCTTTGAAAAAGTAAAATCTCAGGAAAATTCACTGGACATAATTGGAACGCCCTCCCTGTAATGTTTAATCGCCTTGTGATTATCGATGTGTGCACGAGTCGGTGAGTTTATAGCGACAAAAGCATGAGAACATTCGTGCGCAACTGACTGGAAGCCCATCCCCACTCTTTCTTCGATAACAGGATTAAAAAGCATCATATCGGCTAAGAAAATTGTAGCGGTAATTAAATGTGTGTTTCGAGTTCACTACTACTGCCACCACGCGAACAGTTTTCAGATTGATACTTCTGGGGTGAAAGGAGTGTGCACTTAAGTATATCAAAATTCACACAAGTATCGTAATCTACGAAGTTATTTATGTCTTGTCATTAACGTACAACTGTACACTTCTCTGATAAAATCAGCTCTGAGAATATTAGATGTAGGCTGAATAGGAGACAGACGTGACGTAATTTATATTTCTCTTCCAACAAATTGCATTAGTGGTAATGTTCATCCTGGTTGGTAATAGCGACAATAATCTGTTTGATTTTGTTCAATACTCCATGCAAATTCTCTCTTTATTATTAAAAGATATTTAACATGCCTTATTTTATCTTTGTCCTGTATAAATTATATAATATTTTCCTACACGGATACTAATTCGAATCGTGACTCTTAGTAATCACCACGACTGATAATTTGTAACTTCTTCCCACGAAAAGTATATCGCAACTTCTCCCTGTGTAATATAAATGCAACTTCTCTTTACGGAGTACGAATCATAGCTCTATTCTCACGGAATACAGAACACAACTGACTAAACTTTTTAAAATATAAACCATCACTTATTACAATGGATTGTAATAATACTATTCATTACAATGAATAGTTTTCAACATAAGTGTAACTAAACGAATAAAATTCGTTAATTTCTAGTGAATCTCAACAAAGCTGTCTGTCTCGTGTTTCATTCTTGATACACATTATTAACGTTGTTACGTTTGCCATCGGTTGACTTTCTTAATATTGCAGTTTTCTTTATTTGTAATGAATTTACTCATATTCTTGGCTGTATGTATTTCCTTTGAACCACATTTATATTAATGAGTATTATCATAGAGGTCAATAAACAAACATTAAGTCATACATTGTAATATATCTTATGTGATACACGAAAGCCATACAAATAAACTTATTAGATTTATACTATTTAAAACATATTGCCATTGAATATTTGTTATTTGAATTGAAAATTAAAGCACTTACCTAACATTAAAACATGTGCAAATAAACTTATTAATTTTATATGATTAAAACATATTATTAATGAATATTTGATGCTTTCAATAAAATATAGCCTTTATCTTACGTAATAACATATGCAAATGAACTTCTTAAATTAACATAGCTAAATAAATATTACCATGAAGCGTTCGGAGCTTTATATTGAACATGATAACCTTTACCTCATATAAAAATATATGAAAATTAACTTATTAAATTTATATAACTAAACAACTGCTAACAACAATTGTTTAGGACCTTAAATCGGATATTTTCCTCCTCAAAATGTATTTTTAAATCGGGAAATAATGTAGAAAATAGGGTGTGTCTCATTTTTATTTGTTTTTTTTTTTTTTTAATTTCTTTTCAATAAATTATTTTAAATTTATGTTATTTACTCTCGTAAAATTGCTGTAATTTGTGGACTTTCTTCCGTACATGCAGTGCGAATTTTTCTTCGTGGCCTTTCACATACGTGAGATGAAAATTATGAGGGAACATACTGTGCTACTGTATACGTATAACAGTTACAGTAGTAAACATTATCTTATCTGCAGAGCCTATGAATGGCAACTCACCCACACACCCTCTCTGTTTCTTTATGTGAATGACTTCTCGAGACCAATGTGCAACTTGACACCGGCCACGAAGAAAAAATATGTGTATATAATAGTGAACAAAAACTATTTGTGGGTAAATCGTAAGAGTCTGTTTTAAGCTTTTGAGTAAAAATCCTACGTATGGCTTCCTTCGGTAGGGAAATAATACTGTGGGCTCCGTGTCGTAAGCTTACGGCATGTAAAAAAAAACCTCAAACCCGAAAGAAAGGCCTCTGAGCAAAATTCATCGACTGTTTCTCACCCTGAATTAAATGGGACGCTGATGATCTGAGATATGAAGGAGCTTCCCTAAATATACAAAATTGTACTTTTGGTAACTTTTCCGACCTTTGAAATTTCTTTTGCTGGATTGGTAGTGCCTATAGTGTATGCACGCTGTAGGTTTAAAATGAAATAAGAAGAAAAAAAAAGTGGATTGGAATCCAGGTCTGTTTTACTCATTCGAAGTTCCAAGGAATCGCATGGTAAACAGTCGCACTGAAGCCCCAAGCTGGCGTGCAAATGAATTTGTGGGTCAAAGCGATAAGCCTGCCTCCCCTCCCGCACAACGAGTGCTAACTGGGCGTCACTAATTGGGGTCTTGTACCGTCCTTCTTTCCTTTTTTACCCTCGCACCGCCGATCAACAAGTGATTCCGCTCTCAGATGCACTTTTTTTTTCTCTCTTTCTCTCTTGCTCCGCCTTTTCCCCTCGACATCTTTTCTTTCTAAAGACCTCTATCCTCCCCCTTTCCGCCTTTTTTTCGCTCTCGTCACGTGTCTTAATCCTCTTTCCGCAACCTCCCCGCCGCACTCGCGTTTCTTGTTGCGGCAGGATGTCAACGCGGTTTGTTCTTTCAGAAAGTAGGGGAAACGTTTCCACCATGTGTCTCTTTTCCCCTCGAACGATTAATAAAACGCCTGTAACAAGTCACTGAGGCGTCTGAACACGGAACGTCTTTGCGTTCCGAAACGTTGCAAGATATTTCAGTGGCGGCGGCGGTTAAGGGCGGTCATGGGATATTCTCGGGGCCGTTTGCATAAAAATCACTAACTGTGGTTCAGTTTTAATCGAAGTACAGAAATGAACCTAGTTAATTACCTATTCAATCGTACATTACTCGAATTTCGTTTAGTGCTGACCGAAGATTATCGAAATAGTATGATAACAGTGCCTAGTATGGGAGAAAAGCATAAAAATATTGCACCGAATGTAAATTGTCTATGCTATTAGATTTTGCTCTCGGTCACTGTTACGTACTGTATAAACAAAATGGATGGTGCAGGAGAGATAGATCTTAACAACATTTTTTAAAAAAAAAAAAAAAGGAGGAGGGAGAGACATCTTAATCAATCTTGTTCTCAAACAGAAATCAGTAATTGAGCATCAGAAAACTAGGCACAAGTTGCGATTAGTACATTGACTAGTCCGCGTTTACATTAGTACATATGCCGCTTTTTGCACCCTTCTCCAGTGCACGCGTGTATCAAAATGGGCAACATAACTGGGACCTAGTGAAATTTTAGGGGCTAGCTCGGAAAAAATTGAATTTGCCATTATTTCATATATACACTAACCTTAACCTAACTCTGATAAATCACCGCCACGGGTGGACGAGGTCAAGGCGCGGACTCGTGAGGGGAGGTTTGGGGTTCTATTCCCATCAGGACAGTTCTCCCTGACTGAGGGTTTTTTCCTAGTTTTCCTCAGTCGCAAATACCGGGTAGGTACTCTAAACATGGTACGCTTTCTTCCTTTAAAGGATAATCTCATTTTATCCCATTTTATAATTTCATCTCGTGTATCTTCAATGTCCACCGCCTGTGATGCATCGGTAGCTAAAACGGATGTTAAACACTATACAACAAATCGGGCAAATCATAGAAACCAGTGGACCCAGTGGTTTGTTGCGGCTCGCTATGGCCTTACGGCCTGTGCTCGCCTGCTTTTCGTAAATGTAAATTGAGAGTGGATTGTGTGCTACTTTGCTAGAGCGTAATTCGTTATAATGGTGGCAATATTCTTTAACTCCAGTAGAACCTATAGTGTCATCTAGCGGCAGAAATCATAAGCAACCAGGCAAGATAAACGATATAAATGAATGCAACAAGAACCTATGTGCTGGATGAACTATTGTGAGTGTTCACTGAAAACGAATGACATCACTTCTAAGCGGAAAGAAATTGCCACCGGATGTAAATCCAAAATTTTAATTTCAAGAGATTAAAAGTGTTTTAGATTGTGCTACGAAAATACAAAAAAGCGAGTTAAAATAGCAAGTGCACATGATAATGTTTGAAATGCACAAAACAAGAGTGTGTGTGAGCCCCCTTTATTGAATAAAAGCGACAACAAGCTAATAGAGGCGCCACAATTTCTTTCAGGGTATTATTCCAGATCTGGACAGCAATGCAGAAATAATCTACATGACCCACAGGTTTTTTATATATATAACTACTGAGGCATCACAGGTGGTGGACACTGGTGATACATGAGATGAAATGATAAACTGGGAAAGGATTTTTTTAAGGAAGAAAACGTTCCAGGCCTAAGTTTAGGGCACCACCGCGGGATTTGCCATTTATAGGAAAACCTGGGAAAACCCTTAGTTAGGGAGAACGGTCCTGGTGGCAGTCAAACCACAGACCTCCCTCTCACCATTTCGCTCCTTAACGATCACGGCCACCCGTGGAGGTCCCCACAGAGTATGAGAAAAGTGGAGAAGCAGAGAAGGCTGACATCTGCAATTCTCCAGGTACATCGAGAACTTTACTACCTAGAAGAAAGATATTGGAGAAGATTTTATAAGAGGATTTTTTATTTATTTTTTATTTACGGACGCTCTTTAACATCTTCTACACATAGTCTTCTTATACAACTATATCTGAACAACTGAACACAGCGGAGCGGAAGTTATTTACTTAACATATAAGGTATGGCACCAGATAAGGGTTTTATAAAGGCACTAAACCTAATCGGCGAGGGCGAAAACTTATGGACTTACCCTCGTTACACTCCTGGTCATTATGCAACAACACTTTGAAAATGAAGTTTTGAATCGCAGATACCTTGGTCATTGAGAGTAAACCAACCTTGGCGGTTTCTGTAAAGTTCAGAATTATTCATTATTATTCATTCATTATTATTATTATTATTCATCATTATTCAGAATAATTATTCAGAATTATTAATATGATAGGGATGTGTGTACAATCTATTTCACCTAGAACTCAGGGGAAATTAAATGTGTCATAAAAAAGGCTCCAAATACTCAATGTCCGAGGATCTTTCAGTATTGCCACACTTTTTCTTATGCCGCACAAATAGAATTACCCATATAAAGGGCCAGTTTTTATTTTGCCCTCCGCCTATTTTAAGTTTAAAACATTTTTGCTTGTTTTGGACCGTTATGGATATTTTGCGATTGTTTACGCATTTTAAAAAACAGACAGATCATTTCCATATATCAAAGCGAAAAAAGTTATAAAAGTTAAAAATGGCGTGTTCACCTCACAAAATTATCTATTGAGACTCTTGTTAGGTATACGTTTATTTCTTTTCAAGTATTCCAAAACTTTCTGTTCAACCTATTCACTTAAGCTCTTTAAATAACAGAATCTTCATTAGTGAAAGAACACACCGTTTCCTCGGGCATACGAATACCAGGAAGTAGAGGGGGTGAGGGAAGTACTGTAGTTTTGAATAATGTTGGTGAATGACCTTGTATTGATCTGCGAGAGACAATTCCAAGTAATTTATGTTGGGGGTAACTTCTCAGCTGCATAAATGTAGCAAACAGTTGCAAGCGAGAAAGATGAGAGCGTTACAGCTGTGCAATAAACCGTCCCTACAATGTGCTCATTACGGAAGTAAGAGAGACACTAACCTGATTCCCCTATAAACACATAAACAGAAAATGAACTCGACCAGCATCTTTGCTCAAGCTAGGACTATTTGTAATATTTGTAAATACACACGTCAGCAATATTAACCACAACACAAAGTTTGTAAATGTTCACCCCGTTTGTAATTAGAAATGAAATCTCTATGAATGGTATGCATTAATAAGCAGACAAATTAATATGAAGTAACAAGTTTGTCATATTTAGTGATCTGGAAAGAAGTATATGAATTTGTTCAATTATATTTTATTTAGTTAGGAAATGTTAAGCATATGAACTTCAGCCTGTAAGTGACCGATGTTTTCTAAATGCATCATAGCACAAGCACAGACTCTGTGTTATCAGAACATTCCTCTGACTAGCCGTCTTACCAACTGCCGACGGCACTGAACGCTCATTCTGAAATTAGGCGAAACTTATGATGCCAACACAACGGCGCCCCTGCACATTTTTTTACTTGCAGCTCTAAATTACCCAATCAGAACATTTGTTGACTAATGGATCGGACGAGGTGGACCTGCGCGGTGGCTTCCACAGTACATCAATAAAGTACACAAATGTAATATTTAGTTTATCATTATGTACCAGTACATATACAGTGAGTTACACTTGATTTTGATTGGAAAATGAAGATGTTTCAAAACATCAGAAACTTTCATGCAACTTGCGTGTTATTATTCCGCATCTGCGACCCCATATTCCTAACCTTAATTTTGTACTGCCTATTCACTCTAAAAATTTCTGCACATTTTTTTCCGCACCCTGTATAGTAGATCAATATCTATGCGAAACTATGCACTAACACTAACTAAACCATGAAATGCAAAACGTACAAATGTCACTATTAATATAAAGCACTTATTAATGTTATGGTGTTCAGGAACAGAATCGACAGCTCGTAAATATTTGAAAAGGTGTTGCACATGCAAGCGTTTGTTTGTGTGTAATGTTCTGCCAACTCTCTCGCCACACTCTTCGCTAGCCATCTCTCCAGCTTCCAGCTATCTTTCCGCATTATTTCAACTGCGCTGTAGTCTTACTGTTGGCAACGACAGCCACCTTCACCACTCAAACCTGCTCTAAATTATGTCGCTTCATGTAGGACCTCTTTCACCTTTCCCTGACAACGACTTGAAAAATCACTGCTCATTCTTGGGGTAGGGTTAATAGCTTCCGAAGAGCTCACACATTTTATTGATGACTTCTGGTAAAATTTTATGTGCGTTCCGTTTACATTTTAATACTATTGAGCGATTACAGGTCTTTTAATGAAACATGTGAAGTAAATATCAAAAGTGCAAATTTGCTAACACTTTACATATTTTAAACAAAGATTTTATAATTATGCAAGTGAATTATGGAACACAATAAAATTAAAAGAGTCGTTATATTCATTCAGTGAAGCTTTGATTGGCTAATATATTTGCTCCTGCAAGTGTCTTTTGTTTTAATAAGTTTACTGTGTCTTCATCGTGTAGTAACTGAAGTCTCTTATTTAGTTACTCTGCCCTGTGGGAATCCAAGTCTGCTACTGTGTGATGTAAAGAAACCTGCTCCCGGTAAAGAATGTTGTAAATCTCATGATTCCCCGGAACACATTGATTACGCTTCCGAGGAAGCTCTTTTCTTATTATTATACATATACACAGACTGCATAATTTTTCTCCCCTCGTCCACATTCAGATGTCGACTGTTATATATTCCGCCCACTTTGGAGCTACATACAGAGTGAGGCAAAACTCAGTTAACACAAGAATATACTCACCGTATGGTGCCTCTAATTTTTATTCAATTCAAATATAATTACTACAATAACTGTAAAAATATTCTCCATTGTTCTCGAGACAAAACGCGCTTTGTTATTTTTCACCTGCGGAAACTTCGCGGATCATTGTCTTCGTAGCAGTCTTTTGTTTTCTCATGACATATAGCGTTAGAACCGCCTCCTTAGCAAACTTGGTTTGGGCATCCGTTCAAAGACAGATGTTTGTGCATAGGTTTCAATCCTGTATATATGCATTTATTAACAGAGAAATACTTAAAAAAAAAAAAAAACAGTTAATTTAATAACTACATGCGAACCTAGAATTAAATAAATACATGTCGAATTGATCTTTGCACATATTTACATGCCAGTTAACTTAATTAAATACATTTCATTTAACTAAAACATTTCATTCTACTAAATACGCATAGAACATATAAACTTAATTAAATACATTTCACCTAGCTAAAAACATGTCAGTCTAGTTAAATACACATCAACTTTGTTAAATATGCCAAACAAATAATTTAATTGTACATATATTAACATATTTAAATACGTTTCATCGAGCTAAAACATGTAAATCTAATTAAATAATCATCAACCTGGTGCATATTAACTTAATTAAATATATTTCACCTAACTAAAAACCTGTCAATATAGTTAAATACACATTAAGCTAGTTAAATACGTCAAACTAACAACTTGATTGTACACATAGTAACTTAATTAAATACCTTTCACACAAACAAAAACATATCAATCTAGTTAAACTAGCAATTTGATTGAACACATATTAACTTAATTAAAAACATTTCACCTAGCTAAAAACGTCAATCTATTTAAATCCATATCAACCTAGTTAAATATGTCAAACTATTAAATACATGTCAACTTAATTAAATTAAATATATTTTACCTAACTAAATACATGTCAGTGTAGTTTTTATGTACAACAATCTAATTAAATATGTCTAAAGAATTAAATACATGCCAATTTAATTTTACTCATATTAACTTAATTAAATAGATTTATAAATTTATTAGTTTTATCAAAATGTTAGGTTTATAAACTTCTCAGTTTGAATAAAACAATTTAAGCAAAGTTATTCAATTAAAAACAACGAGCAAATATTTGAAGTAGTCCGGGAAAAAACTTAAATTTGAACACTAATTACATTAATACCATTTCTACACATATAATTTTCGGTTACTTTTAAATCTTGCCAAATAAAGACAACTTGCGGGTGATTCATTGCAGAAAGAGGATTTACCTACGCTCGCCCTCTGTTACCTACAATTGCTTTTAAAACTCTGATCGTTCCTACCATAGCACGTGGGTTTTTCTAAGCCAACTGTAATTTGTTGTGTATACATTTTGTATAATGACGTTATCATCGCCTTTTTACGTCTCTCTGCTAGTGATTCCCAACCTAATGCTTAATATTTTCGTTCCCATGTTCAATTTGATCGATGTATCGTGCAAGTGTTAATACTTGTCCACCATCCCGACCCATTTGCAGGTTTTTTGTCGTTTTTAAACATGCTCACATTCAAGGCTGCTTATTTTCTTCTACTGATTACAGTTTCCTGAAGAAGCATTGTGCAAAGGGTCTTAGTACCGAAAGTATACCAAGTGTGCTTTATTTAATTTTTATCGTAAGCAGTTAAAAAGTACTGTATAAAGAAACGCGGAAAACGTTTTTGCTTGACGTGGAAATTACATTGTGAAAGTCAAACAACATTTCGTTGCTAAGTTTCCAAAGTGAAAACTACAATATCGAGGTACTGTGCGTGATTTAATTCGCGTATTTCGGGAGATGTGCAAGATGCTGCGAGGAGTGGTAGACCGAGCGTCTTAGCGGACGAAAAACTGCCATGTAAACCTTAATTACATTGAAAATACATTAATGGGTCTTTAAGAAAATGGTAACATTTTCCACATTACTTTAAAGAAGTGAGTTTCATAATCCCCTTGCATGAATAGCACACTTGAAGCCAACAGATTTTCAACTAGCGGAGCAATATAACCTTACGATCGGGACCTCCAGAGAACCTTCGTTACACGACAGATGCGACCGGCACGGTGGCCGAGGTCGTTAAGACGCGGACTTGTGAGCCGCAGATCTGGGGTTCGATATCTACTAGGAATTTCTTCCTCCTCAGTCCTCATAAATGACAAATGCCGGGGAGGTACGCACATTCTTTCCCAGTTTATAATTTTTTCTCATGTACCACCGCCTGTGATGCTTCAGTAATAAACACGGGCGTTAAACACTATTCAAAAAGCAAAAATATCATTCATTTTTGTGAACACTGAACGGAGTATTTGAAATAGCACTTTGTCATATAACTGAGAACTTGATTCAGATTGTCTTTTTCGAATTAAAAATATGTCCATGATAAAATTTAAATGAAGAAACATAGACACGTTATTTCCCGCTCACACGTGTATAAACTTTATTTATTACTAAGCGGGAAGAGTAAACAAATTACGAAACATTGTTGCGGTGTTCTGTTTCATTCGAATTAAGCTGAGCATTGTTACAGATGTTAACATTTCACTGGTAAGATCTGTCTCGAAATAAATTGTACTTCGTTGCCAATAAAAATTAATGTGTCATAAAGATGGTATATAATTTATTATTAACACTGAAAATGAACAACATGTTCAGACGATACTAAGCTGGAAGAGTAAACGAAATGCGAAGCATTGTTGCAGGTGTTCTCTTTCATTCGTTATCGCGAGGCAGAAAAATTAAACTGAGCTTTGTTGCAGGTGTTAACGTAAAGTCTGTCTCAAAATAAAATTATATATCTACCATATGAAAGATTTGAGTGCGTTGTGGTGATTTTCTGGTGGCATAAAATTTCTTTTTTCATTTCCAAAATTGTATGACACTCCACGAGGCGGTGCGACACACCATTTGGGAATCTCTTTATCTAATCCATGCTCTTAAATAGCCCCTTTTTTTTTTTAATACAGTTGTAAGTATTTACTTCTCTAGGAAAGGTACAGCATTGTTTGTGTATTTATTATTGTGTTCAGTTTTCTAAAAGATGCTAATGCTTTTGACATCCAGCAGACCCTGTATAAACATCTCCCTTTGGCTTTCGAGCAAAAGAATGCTGCAAATCCCATTACCTCTTGCAGTGCATTACCACATATACATATCCAGTAGATTTTTGCTTCTTCTTATTATTATACATATGCCTTGGCCGCATAATTTTTCTCCTCTTAGAATGCACGTTTACATCTGAATGCCTTCGATGTTGGGTATTCTATATGCCGCCCACTAGGAAATTACATATTGAATAAGTTTGAGGCGGCCATTTCGCTTAGGAACGTTGGTACTACCGTCCAGAAGTCGGCATAACAGAGAGCAATTATTTCGGCTCCACCCTCTCCCCAATTATATAAAGTACAACTTATGATAAGCCTGCGTGATTCCCAGACATTTTCCACCACCTCATCACAATAAGAATGTATGGGCGGGTGCATCTATCATAGGAGCAAGCCCCAAGGTAACATGAGCGATGCAAATTACAATAACCCAGCTGTAATTACGCTTTTGGAAAAATATTATACGGGGAGAGAGTTGGATTGAGATGAACGACTTGATATTATAATAATCAGCAATGAGCCTGTACTGAATCATTGGCTTGACCTTGTAGAATCTCTTCACTTTTCCTTTGTGGCCAGCATTATTATAATAATAATATACATTCTGTTGGCCGAGGGAATGCTTGCGACGTAGTCGGGCGGTTCATTGACTTATTAATGGCCCTTATGTGGTTTTTACACAATATCTCTTTATTTATTATACCGAACCGTTTCCTTAAAATGTTGCTGTCAATAAATCTCGAGATTATAGTTATTGTAAAAAAGATGTATAGATAGTTACGGTTTGTCTGTAGATTACTGGACAAATACATGTGAAATACGCCCCAACTGAAACTGGCTGGCTTCTCGACAACACATGACGGAACCATACGCATGCAACATTTAGCGAAGCGCGCGGGCGGGTATACATGTATGGGAGACAAACAGAAATTTGTAGAGAAAGCATTTCTTAGTGCAACTTGAGACAATCCTGAGCAACTATTTCGTCGAATGTGACTGAAACAGGAACAGCTGTATTTCAATATGACTAAAATTAACGATACTTCCGAGCATTTTACAAAACGACCTTAATAATATTTCCAATTGGGAAATTAAATATAGGAAGATAATAATGATTCTAAAAATAAGCTAATAACATTTTTAAAAATTCCATGGTGCAGGATCTGTCTAAACAAGGGAATTCCTTACCCAGTTGAATAACTTTAAAAATAAATGTCAAACCCAAATAATGGCTTAATAATTAATGAAATAAAATAAGTTATGACATTATGTGTGGTGTTAGGGAAACAAAGTTAGAATTGCAATTTATAAGTGTCACAAAAGAAAATAAAAATATTTTATAATATTAAATGAAACATGTGCCCACTGAAAAAGAAAGCTATACTGTGTGAATATTTTTAAACATTTTTAAATGTAACCATGTTTATGAACTGAGCCCTTGATATCATCTTTACATTCACTAAAATACAGAGAAATAACAGAAAGTTTCGAGTTACATTCTGTATTTAAGATGATGATGTTCACATGTTTCAATAAAACAAAAACATGTTACCATTCAAAAACAATCCAAAGTACGCAAATAAAAACAATCGAACGTTTCATCCATTTTCAATGGCTTTGAAATTTAATTTAAATGTTATTATATTAAAAAAATGTAAACGCAAACGCTTTCTGAAGGTTATTACAGATCGCTCTTACATGCAAATATAATTCTCATATACATAATAGATTAATATTTCACATTTGTTATCTTCACGACGATACTTTTGTTAAATATAAAACATGTGCATTGTTATACATACAGTTTATATGGTGATTTAGTTTGTCCTTTTATTTTAAACAATAAAGAGAAAATTAAACGGAAGCGCGGTTTTAACATTTCGGTTTTCAAGTATACCGCTGCTCCAAATGGTCCGATTTTCCTAATTTTTCAGAAACTACTTTTCTTATTTTGTGTTTACCGAATTTTGTTGAGAAGAAACAAATATTTGTGCAGCTAGAACAATTTTTAAATTTTGGGTTTCAGGTAAACCACCACGTCTAATGACCCCGATTTTCCTAATTTTCAGAAACTATTTTTCTTATTTGATTTAAATGGTATATACCGAGTTTCGTTGGGGGAAAAAGCAAATTTTAGTGCCGGTAGAGTAATTTTTAAATGTGTGGTTTCAGGTAAACCCCCAATCCTAATAATCTGATTTCACTGATTTTCAGAAACTATTTTTCCAATTTTATTTCGATGGCCGAGTTTCATCGAGAAAAAAAAATTATAATTCGGCAACTATAGCATTAGCGCGCGCGCACACACACACACACACACACACACGTTCCTTTTTTTTTTTTTTTTTTTTTTTGGGGTAGGATCGAAGGAGATTTTAAGAACTTTTTCTCAAAAATCGTTTCATGAATATAACAGTAATTCATTCCTCCGGAATTCTTAAAAAAAAAAAAAGGTCAAAATGGAAGGAAATAACTTATTTATTTCGGCCCTTAGTGGAATATGGACAAGTTGTTGGGATCCATACAGGATATATCAAATAAATATCCTAGAAAAATCCAACCAGCAAAATTCGTAAATGACTAAAAAGAACACTGGGACGAAATTGTTTAAGCATTAGGTTGAGAATCACTAGCAGAGAGACGTAATCTCATACAAAGCGTATACAGAACAAAATGCATGGACGTATATCACAACTAGTTTAGAGAAACCAACATACTGTGGTGGGAACGATCATAGTTTTAAATCAGTTGTAATCAAGAGGTAAATTCTCTTTCATAAATAAATCCATAAATAACTGGAATGAATTATCTTCAGTTGTCTTTGAGGGTTGTCCTTCTTTAACAAGATTTTAAAATTGACCTAAAATATGTGTAGAAATATTTCACTTATATAAGTACATAATTTTTTTCCCCCGGACTACTTGAAATATTAACTCATTGTATTTAATTTACGTATTTGCTTCACTTGTTTATATTATTCAAACTGATAAATGATCTGAATGATATTTTATAAATATTGGACATGTATTTAAATTGGATTATGAGACACTAATGCTCTGTCATCAATCCCAAACCCGCTTATAAATAATATATAGATATAGTTTGCACATGTACTTAAGAACATCTGGCACACTGCAAATAAATGGGGAAATAGGGGCTAGCATTGTACCCTGTTTGGGTCTCTTTTTAATGTTACTTCAGGTCAACTAGAACTACCGGATATTGAACAAAACGCGATCCCAGGAATTTGGAAAGGAGCAAGTGTTCTTTGTTAGCATTGTCGAAAAGACTCATACGATAACTAAAGGAAATTGTGAAATGATAAACTCATAACATTTCCAATACGACTTTATCTTATAGTCTAGTTATTCAGATCAGTACTAAGAAATAAGATCTAAGAATCGATCGTGGGAGGACCCTGTTCAAACCTCAGATAAATAGCCAATTAAATTGAAAAAGTATAAACTTGCATAAAATCACACCAATAGGAAGATAGGTATAGGAAAATCATCACGTGGCATTTAGAAAGTTATGTTGAAGGTGTTTATAGCACAGAAGACCGGCCGACGGTCGAATTAATAAAAGCAGTTGTACTGGACTGTAGAATACTTGTTTGTTATTTGGAGCTAAAATGAGTAGGAGTGTAAGAAAGGAATTTGAAGAGTTACAAGTTACGCTGATGACACGGGAATTTGACTGCTACACAATTTACATAAGTTATAGAAGTCAGTCAGTCATTCAGTTAAGTCAGGTCAGAGTTGATGAGAAAATAAAATCATGTGAAGGAACTCTCAGTTAGTTCGATGAGCGGAAACGTTTTTCAAGATTCTGTCGTGACCTGATAGTAACTATCTCGTATTTATGACATTGTATTAATAAATGATGCAAACTGGAACTACAAGTGTTATTTTATTATTGCTGGTTTACCGTCGCCTTTCCCTGTGATTGTGTATCACAAAAACGCTCAGCTAATAAACTGAGGTCAAAACATTACAAGATGGTAGTACGGAATGAAGGTTGGACCAGTCACTCCTGAGATACCAATCCATTTATAAAATTTGATAACCTCCTTATCCACAACGAAAAAAATAAATAAATAAATTACAAATACCGCCGCAATTGATTTATCTGTGTAATTGTATGTTGGCATTTATTTAATTAAGTTAACTGAAGTGTTTTGCTGTGTGTAAATAATCATTGTATTTTCATCATTCTTGATTGTCATTGGGTGTAAGCCCATAGCATAATAAATACATACAAAAATGAGCTTTTACTATAGAAAAGTTCTTGATGTAGGAGATTTATTAAAATACGGAATTTTTCATATTAAAAAAATGTATTACCTGGATCTTACTGACTTTTATCTCCTTGGAGGTAATTTCCCGTATATTGAAACACCTCTCCCAATGTTGTTAGAGGTTTCGAAAGAAGATGCGCTAAATTCTGTGTTGAACTTTTCTTTTATTGCCTCAACTAAGGTGAACCCCAAGCTAAAAAAACATCTTCGTGGGAGGCATTTTCAATAATCAGAAACAGTGGTGAAGGCTGTAGAGGCGATTTGAAGGGCTTGTCAAAAATTGGTGTCCAGCATGTATTTGAAGACTACTGCATTCCATCCATCGGGGACTGCTTTAAAAAAGATCATTAAAATTGTGAGAGGAGTAAAAGATATGCTGAAAACAATATGATAATTTTTATTGAACAGCCGACACAAAAAAGGTTTCGTTGGTAACACTGTCGCAGTGCTTTCTCTGCGCTCAGTGGGAAGAAGGCTCAATGATATCTGTCTGCATCACGTAGCGCTCAGGCTGCTGCAACCTTTGTTCTGAAGAGACAATTATGTCCATCACGACCGGCGGAGCACAATATTTATTTCCTGTACTTTAAGATTGGATACGGTATATCTCTGCATTCAGACTTGCGCTGCTTTAATTCTCCCGCTGTACCCTACACATGAACAAGTAAAGCTGAAGAAATGAAAATAAAATGTTTAATGTTCATCTGAGCTTGTGCTCACCTTTTCAGAACGATGGGTTGCTAATTATTAGGTTTAGGTTTAAAATTTGTAACGATTGCTTTTAGCATGGCAACATTGTTGCAAATTAAACAGCTTCCCCTTTCCTTTTTTACCACAATCTCCATCGATCCTACCTACACGGCACCGAAAATGACAATGAAAAAACTATTTTATGCAAATTTCAAACCATATTTTTTTTCAAAACTCTAATGCATACATAAGTTAAAATCTTTCACCAGATATATAAAACAATGTGTTTTGCACGTACACAAATGAATTCATAGTTCTATATTACATATTTTTAAGAAAATTGCACCTAAAATTAAAGATACGGAAAATGACAAAAAATTGTTGTAAACAGCATTGTGGCCATATTTAAACAATTTAAATTCATCAAACAATAAAAAATTATCTTAATTGTTTTCACAATTCATATCCGTTTAATATATTTCAAAATTGAACCGAAAAACAACAGTAATGTGTGTATGATGTTCTGTAAACAGATGTGACTCACATACATTTAGATAGCGTTGCTAAGTGACAGATAAACCAACAATGAACAAATGAAGCGAAGATTATCGCAAATGGACAAAACCAAGATTATCGTACGATGTTCTGTAAACAGATGAGACTCACATTACGTTATGCTAGCGTTGCTAAAACAAAATGAAGCCAAGATTATCGTTTCCACAGCGGAAAGCAATTTTGAAGTGATATTGGAAAACCGAGAATGTTGAAGTTCAAAGGCAATGGAGACGTGTGCACAGAACAGAACCGCACGCATTCGAGACAAATTTGAGATGGTACCATATCCGATGTTCACAAGGGCAAATCTGGGACACCTCGCACAGCAACAAGCTCCGCGTCCTCTGTTATGGTTTTGGAACGTTTTGAGCACTCACCGCAGAAATTTACAAAGCAATGTGCACGTGAGACTGGGATTAGCAAAACCAGCGTACATCGTATTATTAAAACAACAAAATTGAAATTTCAACCCAAGCCTTTTACATGCATTAAATGAAGATAACCCTGATAGAAGAATGCAGTACTGTGAGTGGTTTCGGAACATGGTGCAAGAGGATGAGGTCTTTGCAGGGAAAGTTGTTTGGTCCGATGAGGCGCAACTTAAGTTGTACAGATCTATTAACCGGCGTAACTGTATCTACTGGTGTGCAAACAATCCACGTGTTGTTTTGGAAAAGGCTGTTAATTTATCTGGAATTAATGTTTGATGTGGGTTGTCATCCAGGGGTCTAATTGGACCATTCATTTTTGAAAGAACAGTAACTGGCTCAGTGTATCTGAACATGATTCGCTCAGCCATCTTACCCACCATACACTCTATGAAAATGAGAATTTTACTTCCAATAAGATGGTGCACCACCACATTACCACCGAGATGTACGTGCGTACCTTGATGACAATCTTCCAAGGCACTGGATAGCACGAAGAAGTCCGAATTGAGTTTCCACCGCGTTCTCCGGATCTAACGCCGTTGAACTTCAACCTATGGGGAACTCTTAAGGATGTTGTATACCGTAGAAAACCAGCTACACTGACAGCACTTCGGGAAGAAATTGAAACGACATGTGCTGCAGTCGCTGAGGACACTTTCGCAAACGTTACTCAATCAGTAGTTCAACGTACTCAGAAGTGTATCGGACATTCTGAGCAACGTTGTAACTGTAAAAGTGTAAGATGAATAGTGTTCATTATTTTCTATTTCAGTGAATTCGGTTTTGTTAGTTAACACAGTTTTTTTCTTTGTTTGAAGCGTGTATACATTTTGACACCCCCCCCTCTGTGTGTGTGTGTGTGTGTGTGATCTGCAAAATATATATTTTCATATTGTGCATAAAACATGTTTAACCCAAAAAATATAGAAGCAGAAAAAAAAGGGTGTGGCAGCCAGGCCGCCATACTTAAACTTTCATTTAAATGGTATCAAGGAACAAAACCTATACATGGTATAATCTGCAAAGTACTTAGTTTCATATATGCATATAACAAATAATCGACTTTTGACCCATAATCTCTACCAAGCGTTCTTAAAAAATGGCAATTTTGAAATGTCACAAATTACCAAAACCTTTATCTCTAACGTTGTTAAAGCTTTTGCCTATTGAAGGAATGACACAATTTTTGTAACATATGATTATAAAAGTGATTTGCGTCAATTAGGAAAAGGCCAGCGTTTGACACATTACTGCAGACATAATAGTACTACATCTAAACAAATCATTATTCCATGCATTTAGAGAAACGTTTTATTGCATGAACTAGTTAAGTAAATTAATGATGGTTAATATGTCATCTCGAAATGCTAAAAATTACCTGCTGTGTACAGACTGATGCAGGGACATTTGCCCAAGGGCTGTCAAGAACAAAAGCCTGTAAAACGCCACAAGATTCCAAAGCCCTCTAGAACTTAGTCACATTTGGTGGTTTGCCTCAGGTGCAATATTCATTTTGTCTGCGAAAACGCATGTTTAATGAAAAGTCCATTGTCATTGCCCCTGGCTTCGAACCCGGGGCTCTGCCTAAGTGATTGAGCTGCTGGTTCCCTCTATATTAATGACGTCATTAATTTTCCTGCGCAATGCCTTCGGAAGCTTCCATTCTCACAGACTCTCAGGAGAATTGTGTGGATCATGTTTGTGCCATTCATTAATCACGTCACGCTGAGAGGTGGGGTGGGAGGAAGGTGCGTGTTGAGGGTGAGAAGGGTTAAGTTCTAAAATGGCGTCCAGATCGATATATCATCATCATCATCATCATCATCATCATCAGGCCGAATGCTTATTGCGAGTTACCACGGAAACCTGTAGAGCAAGTGTACAGGTCTTCGTGGCTCGATGACCTGTTTACTCTATCTTCAAGAAGGGAGAGAAAATGGAATTGGGCAAGTGGATTGGTCAAGAAACATACGTTATATGGCCGTCCAGAACTAAATCTTCAAAAGAATGTAAATTTGCTTTTTATTATAATTAGCTAATACGAACCAAATATTTCATTACAATAAGCTATTTTTAATTACCAAATACTCGTTTTAAATAACACGTAACCGAAAAAGTTTATAACATGTGTGCACAACGCTTAGCAATCGTACAAATGTTTTCACCTTTATGTACATGATCCTAGGGATCTTTTTTTTTTTTTTTTTTTTTTTGATTGATTTATTTAAGGACGCTCTTTAACATCTCAGGTCATCAGCGTCCCATTCAACTCAGGACGTGAAACGGCCGACAAATTTTGCTCAGAGGCCTCTCTTTCATGCTTGAGGTTCTTTTTCGTGCCGTAAATGTACGACACGGGACCCACGGCTTTACTTCCCTTCCGAAGGAAGCCATACTTGCGATTTTTACGCCCGAAAAAATCCATCGGTCCTGGCCGGGTTCGAACCCGCGATCTCCTAGGGATCATAGCACCACACTATTCCCCTGGTACACTGTGCGGAACTGTTTCGATGTTTTTGCGAACTTCTAGACTTCGTGGCATGGGTATGAAGCGAGGACCTCTTTAAGGATACGAGAGACTTTCCCCCCCCAAATTTCACCTTAAAATTCAAACTAAGGAATGAATTCGTAAACTTATCCTCACAGTCCTTGAAAATACTGTTCACCACTCTCCAAACACAGTTTTAGATGGTGCAACAACCTGTCAAAAGCACTCTGACCGAGATATTATCAACAAATATGAATTTATAGCTTGAGCAAGGTCCTGTACTCGTTTAAAATGTTTTCCTGCAGTGCAAGAATGTAATGTGGATGGTCAAGCACCTGGAAGTTGGCGACTTTCAGTTCAACTGTTCTGTGAGGAGACGCATTGTCGTACAAAAGCAACAGTCTTGAAGTTGCTGTCTTTGGACACCGCCGCCTCAGCTCTTCAAGCATAAGTATCATAGTATTCTTCATTCATTGTCACTCCTTCTGGCATACCGCCAACTACTAACAGTGAACATTCGCTTCCGAGAACGCAAATCTTGTCTTCTCATTTACCTACACGCAGTTCTGAGCTTTGTTTTAATAATAAAACCAATCACCAGTGCATAAAACGTTTAGGAACATTTGGTGGAAACATGCTCAGCAGTTTCCTTGTACATTCCTCTCTCCTCCTCTTCTCTTCATTGGTTAAGGAATGTGGAACCATTTTGCACAGATTTTTTGCAGCTTTAAATGTTCATGGAGTATACTGTCAATGCTGCCAACACTGATACCCACCTCCATACTTAGCATTTCAGTAATATGTCCATCTTCCCCCATTAAGTTCCTCACTCTTCCAGCTATTGTCGTTCACAGCTTCTCGATACCGGCCAGAGCGAGGGTTGTCTTTCAAAGTCTCTCGCCCCTCTTCAAATGATCGAACCCATAGTGCAACGGTAGCAAATGAACACATTTGATCACCATGAACAGCTACCAAGTTCTCGCTCTTTCACCTGTTTATAGCATGTGAGAATGTAGAATGTAAAGTTTTCATGGAAATATTTACCAATTAAGAAAACAAGCATTTTGTTTATTGATATGGCACTTAGGGGCATTACCACCCGCATTTTTGGAGATATTCTGATACACATTGAAGAAACACGCGGTACTCTGGCATTTCCAGCTCATGGAATAATGTTTCTTTGTAAGAATTGTTTTGCATATGATATACGGCTACCTTTATTTGGGTCATTCAATATTTGTGTGCTTGAGATATTTTACTGTGTGTTATTAATAAAATTAAAATTTTAAATGTTATATTTTTTGTTCGATATTTTCATAGTTTAGATAAGAGGTGGGATTAGGTTATTATGTAGACCCTGGATCACAGGTACAATCCAGGCCTTACTTATGACTTTTTTGGGTGCAAAAATGCTACGTTTGACTTCTTTCGGAAGGGAATTAAAGCCGTAGGTCTCCTGTCGTATATTTACGACACGTAAAGGAACCTCAAACCTGAAAGAAGAGGCCTCTGAGCAAAAAATTTCGGCTGTTTCTCGCCCTGAATTGAATGTAACGCTGATGGCCTGAGATATTGAAGAGCGTCCTTAAATGAACCAAATCAACAAAGCATATAAGCTGCAGTGCAGCGGAGAGAAGTTATTTGAAATCTAAGGTAAAATAAAATGTTGACAGTTGGAAGGGAAGTGAGAAGTAGCCTTATGGGTGAATGTTTAGGAAGAGTATGAGAAAAATGGATTTGTAAAAATAAGACGGAAAAGGGAAGGATTTAAGCGAAAAAATGGCCTAAAAACATGTTGACAACCACGGAGCCATGACATGTTGAGGGTTGAAGAGGAAGAAAACTGTGTCAGTCTCAAAATTAAAGAATTGTAAATAAATTGTAGTTTGTAGTTGTATTTGAATGATACATAAATCTCAAATTATTTTCTAACACAGAAAACACGTCTTTTGTATTTATTTCCCCTTTTCATTGTGTCCAAATGAACAATCCACAGAAGTGCCAACTGTTAGGAGTTCTTAACTATCGCTGTTTTTCCCCTCTAATGCGCAATTAAGATCAAACAGAAAGTAACTATGGAAAAGGAGGGGAGGGGGAATCGTAGAGAAAAATATCAGCGCTTTTCTATGCATAGCACCTGGCAACTAGGCGGACGAAATCATCACTTCCATCTAGAAACACTGGTGGAGATTTTCTGTTTATTCCACAGAGATGTTTCGTATTATTTTATTGAAAGATGCCCAAACTTGATGGAAAATAAACTTGATAAACTTAAAGAGGAATTAGCAACTTAACAACGTAATACTTTTCCTAAAAAAACATTATGGATTTATAATTGATGAAAATTGCAGCAAAGGTTCAGTGCCCTCACGACCAAAATGTTGGACGAGCGCAAACAAAGGTGAAGCAAATGATCTTTTCTTTTGTTCATCAAGGTGTCATTATGAGGAACAAGCATAACAGTAGTGTATTATCATGACTATGCATAAAACACACAAAACCAAGCTCAGTTGCTAGAGGCTGGGTCACTCATTCTACGCGATAACGCTCTCCAACATACAGGAAATGCTGTCACCAATAAGCTGCGCCAATATGAATGAAAACTATTACCTCATCCTCCCTACCGTCCGAACATGAGTGTAGCAGACCTTCATTTATTTCCAATGTTGAAAAAATAGGTGACTGGATATAGTTTTCCTTCTCTAGAAGCGCTTTCTGATGCCCATTCTACAAATGAACAGAACTAGTGCTTTGAAAGGAATAGTACAAATTGCCAAACGTTGTGACTGGGTAATTGAGGAGCAGGGAGACTGATGACCCTTGTAGTCTTTTATTAAGTTACTTTTTTAACTTCCACAGGGAAAATTTCTATACGATAATATGGTTGTGAGATACAAAAATAACCTGCCCCGATGTCTGTATATGTCTTTGCTTATCTGCTGTGTACTCTGTAGATTCCCAGTGGATACTTTTCACAGTAATTTCCCGTAGCAAGTAGACATTATTAATGGGACTTGATAATATTAAGTAAAAATGTATCGTTTTCTTTCTTTCCAGAATTCCTTATCAGTCTTGGAACTACTTTTGCTACACTGGAAAATATTTACAAGAAGATAAACATTAAAAAGCTTCATATTTTAATGGTAAGTGTATTTTCGTATATAGCTGGTAATTTGGACATTCACTGAATAAACCCATTTTCACAAACATTTTCTTACAACGGGGCACATATCTTTTATTTGTATTTTATTTATTTTGAGCTAAACATTTTGGATACATATATTCATAAACTTGCAAATGATTTAAAGAAATAAAAATTACTTGTTTTCGAAGTTTGAATCCTGCAGTGGTCGCACTCATTATTCTAATATATAGGACGTTCTCTCGCCCTGATCAAGAAAACACATTATTTAAGAGATTATTATTTTTTTTAACATAGTTACCTTGTAAATCAATACATTTAGTCCAACGACTTTCCAAAAATTTTAATACCGTCAGTAAAATAAGATTTGTTCTATTGTAAAAAATAAGCATCTGTCTCAGCTTGAGCCTTATCATTTGATGTGAATCTTCGTCCACCCATCCATTTCTTCAGGTTTAGAACAAAAAAAGTAATCGCTGAGAGCCAATTCTCGGGGAATATGGCGAATGTAAAAGCACTTTGAAGCAAAGGCTTGCAGCAACAATCCCAGAGTGTGTGGAGGCGCATTGTCGTGATGAAAGGGAGCTTTCTTTTTCGCAAGGTGTGAACGTTTAGCCTGAATAGCTTCCTTCAGCTGAGCCACTAGTGAAACCAGCAATGGTTCAGCCCTTCTGGAGC
The DNA here is from genome assembly GCA_030762175.1 of Metallyticus violacea. NCBI lineage: Eukaryota > Metazoa > Arthropoda > Insecta > Mantodea > Metallyticidae > Metallyticus > Metallyticus violacea. The sequence continues at coordinate 10,310,172 of CM060832.1, read as the reverse complement.
CCCACACCATGAGAATCCCAGAAAACGTAGACTTTTCCTGCAGATGGAGCCGTTTTTGCTTTCTTCGGTGCACTTTCACCTGTTGCCACCCACTGTTTGAACTGCTCCTTCCTCTCTGGCGTGTAGTAAAGAACCCATTTTTTATATAATATTATGAAACTCGGAGAATCTCGCTCGATATGCGTTTAAATAAGAATCAGCACTATTGCGAAATGTCCATTCCAATACATTTTTGATCCATTGTTAACAGACGCGGCGAAAAGCTTTCTCATAACCAAAAGTTTATGTAAAATGACCTATTGAGGTCAGCTGAATACGACATTGCGTATTTTTGTCACAATCTCGTGGGTCGTAACAGTTTTAGGACGCCCTGAGGGCTCAACATTTTGAATGATGTATAACCTCACTTAAATTCAGCAACGCACTTTTTAAACGAAGGTGAAGAACTCTTTAATGGTAATCTTAACTTCTTTCGTATTTCTGTTAGTGTAAAACTCATCAAAACGAATTACTTTCTTTATCACAATGTGTGTATTTCAGTTTCATGCAGTTTGTAGAAAATGTTATCGCTATTTTGTTTACACGATCGTCACAGACAAGTGACTACACTTCAGCGTCTGAAACTTCACGGCGTGCCATCTATCATAGTAATTAGGCCATCGTCAGGGCTTCACTTAGTCAAGCGGAGAACTTTTAGACCACCCCTGATATATTTAACATAAATTAGATTTCTTAATTACTTTGACATCTCGTGTCACAGACTTTCCTTTAAAAAAGACGCGCTTTACCATTGATTTTAGAGGATCGACGAATTGGATTGAAAGACATAGCAGAAACTTTCGAACATCGCACATCACGATTTGGGCATGAGAAAAATCACTTAGGTAAAAAATAAATATAAAAGCCATCCGTTTACATAATTTTATTAAATTCATGAAAATATGCTCGATCAATGTCTAAACACAGCATCTTTTTCCGATATTTTCTCTAACGATGAAGGGATAGTGCATCATGTTTCCCGTATTCGATGTTTCATATTTTCTTTTGTTGAAGGCGTTGTAAACTTATTTTTTGTTTATTGTAGACCCAATAAAAGTAATGTAAGGGGGTAAGAGCAGGTGACCATACATCACGTCCAGCACGTCCTATTCATTTATGGTGGAATGTTATTTTATAGTTGATGTGTGCGTCTCGCAAAGTGTAGTGGTGCTCCATCTTGCTGTAACGAGGAACATTTTCCAAAGTTGCAGAGTTACTAGAATTTTGGTATTATTCTGTCTTTACAATGTTTGAAAAATACTATACATTTAAAATTTTAAGTTACCTCCCGCTTGCTAACTTTTGCCCATAGAGCTATTATGAAGGCCTCGTCCTGTGGTGACAAAAGAATGTAAATTAGTGACAAAAGGCGACTTGAGACCTAAGCATAATCAAAGTTTCATTGTCAACCATTGTAGGAACACGTGAGGACAAACCATTATTGTCATTATCACAGCTTCTGATCCTACCTCTATATAGATAGCATCGCCCACTACTTGTTATTAACGACACGTGTTCATCATTGTCTTCTTTATCTACTTCCTCTTCTATATCTGTTAGCTACTCCCGCCCTGATTGGAGTAATTTGATGCTTTTGACATATCACTAAAGAAATAGTCACAAACTACGAATAGTGCAACTAGTGTCATTATTACGACTAATGCCGCTTGCGAGAGGCATGCAAGTTGAGACAGGTTCAGTTCCGCCTACAGCAAAATGGAGGTGACATGCGATGAGCAATATGCTGCTCTGAAATTCTTCAATCAATTTCAAAGGAAGGTGTACACTACGGTCCAGTTTGTGCTCTAACGGAAGAAAATATTAACACTGCTGATGTCATTGTGAGAGAGGATCGTCAAATAACATTAAGATTACTTTTCAGAAATTCTGAAAATTACACTAGGTGACCTCCACATGTTGGTAACTTTGAGACGCGTTTATGCACGGTGGGTTCCAAGACTGCTGCTTATTCCCGAACAAAAGAAGTTCACGAGCAGGTTTGCTTGCAATTGAATATGATATGGTGTTTCTTTCAATTGTAATCGTTCTTGAGAGCAGACAACGAATGTGTTTGCTTCTGATGGGAAAGTTATGATCATCTCATTTTTCGATATTCAAAGAATGGTTTACCAGCACACACAACTGTAACTAGACAATACTGCAGTAATGCCCTGAAAACTGTGCAAGGTCATATTTCCATGCAACAAGCTGGCTGCTGCACCATGATAATGCTTGGCCGCACATGTTGCTAAAATCAACGTGAAGTGTGTGCCGCACTAAAGTCCAGGTTGGGCATTGTGTGACTTTTTGCTATCTCTTAATTGGAGAAACACCTTGGGAGGCATTATCCAGCATCAGAAGCAATGGTGAAAAGACATGTCAAAAAGTGTTTTCAACAGCATTTGGTGATTCTTTGTGATTGATTATCAAAGTTATGAGGATAAGTAAAAGGCGGGTTGTTAAAAAAATTGTGATCAATCTTTATTGAACATCCTTTGTATATTAGGGTTATAGATAATCTTGGACATCAATATTTGGGAATTGAGCGTGCAAGCAAGTTCATAAATAAAAATTTTAGTAAGTTTTAAGAAGTTGTAAATATTGAGCAAAAAATTTAATAAACAATCTTAACTTATAGACCAAGCTATTACAGGGCAAGCTTTTATGACATTTTTTACTGCAACAGAAATTACAGTTATAATTTACTTGTTGATATGAATCAAGTTCGCTCAGGAGAGTGTGTGCAGAACAGAACCGCCACACGAGTAACAATTCCGTCTTACCCGTCATTCATACACTTAATGGAAATGAGGAATTTGACTTCCAACAGGAGGATGCACCACCACATTACCATCGAGATGTACGTGCGTACCTTGATGACAATCTTCCAAGGCACTGGATAGGACGAAGAGGTCCAATTGAGTTTCCACCGCGTTCTCCGGATCTAACTCCGTTGGACTTCTACCTATGGGGAACTCTTAAGGATGTTGCATACCGTAGAAAACCAGCTACACTGACAGCACTTCGGGAAGAAATTGAAACGGCATATCGCTGAGGATACTTTCGCAAACGTTGCTCAATCAGTAGTTCAACGTACTCAGAAGTATATAGACGCCTATGGTGGGCATTTTAAGCAACTGTTGTAACTGTAAACATCTAAGATGATTAGTGCTCATCATTTTCTGTTAGTGTGAATTCAGTTTTGTTATGTTAACGCAGTTTTTTCTTTGCTTGAAGTGTGAATACATTTTTGGCACCCTGTGTATTTAGTATACTAACAGAGATAGGTGTAGAAGTGAGGATAAATACTTTTAGGTTTATTGTTTATTTATTATCTAAGGCATCCTCAGACATTTTTAATATTATGAGAAATTGAGATTAATCATAGCTTCTGTTCAATCTTTAATGCACGGAAGTAAAGTAGCAACGCTGCTGAATTACAAGATATTTCGTACTTAGACGAAAATGACCAATATGTACACCCTTTGGGAAAAAACAGTCATCCCCAGATTCTACGTGTCAGTCAGAGAGTTTCGGGGACGCTCGTTAACGCTCGTTCACAACGCGCATGCAGCGACTGGCACATTGTAATGTTCGTTTTGCCTGTAGACGTAATGATCATAATCACAAGCATCTGGAAAGAGAACATTAAGGAAAAGTAGTGGTGGCTGAGCGGCTTAGAATACATTACTCTGCGTAAGCTCCTGGGTTCAAATCCCACACAACGCTTTTGCGTTATATATTTTTTTTTTTTTTTTTTTTTTTAAGGGAACGTTTCACTTTAGTTTTGTGCTAAGCACACACAAAAAACGTAATGACAAACTAACATATTCCTTACAAATAACTAAATAAATACATGAACAGAAACCTTTATCTTCTCAAGTGAAAACACACAGAAATAATCGCAAATTAATATCGGGTGTATGAATCCTCAGCATGTATAACTGCACTCAATCTTCGGGACATAAATGATATGAGATATCTACAGTAGTGTGGACGAGAGGCTACAACATCCCAGGCTTCTTGAATTTGTGCCCATTTGTCCTTTGTGCATGTATAGGTAATGCAGCATTTAGATAGAGAAAATACTGAAGGAAATACTATAATATTCATTATAATGTGTTAACGTTAAAACTTGCCATGTATGGGAAATAATTACACTGGGCAACAATGAAAATGTTTCGGGCTTAAAAATAGTGAATTTACATCTATTTCCATCTGCCGAATTCAAAAATCACCATAAAAATGATAGATTAGCTCTTGTTTTGAAGATAAAGCGACATTTCATTTTTTAGAGTGAAGATTTTAAATTTGGGGGATTTTTTTTTGGGGGGGGGGAGTTAGCACACCTGTCAAATAACAAAACCCAAATGCTCTTCAGCTGTTTGTAAGTCATAAACATAGATACTGTTGCTGTGACTGTGAATTACATGTAGTTTCTACTCAAATTAATGCAAAATTTCTGGTTCGCGAGTGCTTTTCTAGTGTAAATTTTGTAAAAATGCCACGAAAATGTGTAAATATGGTGAATAACTTTTGTTATATTTGTGGTGAAATAACATTTTCCTCACAGAAACGCAATCTGACGCCTCTTGTAAAGACTGCCAAGCCTCTTGTGGACCCAAAAGACGTTCTTCTTCCACCCCTGCATATCAAGCTGGGTTTGATGAAAAACTTTGTCAAAGCTATGAACCGAGAAGGACGGGCCTTTAAGTACATCAGAGAGAAATTTTCGAAATTAAGTGATGCAAAAGTTAAGGAAGGCATTTTTGTCGGACCACAAATAAGAGAACTTGTAAAGGATCCTGCATTTGACCAAGTTTTGGAGGGGAAAGAAAAGGAAGCTTGGGAAGCCTTCAAGGGTGTTGTTCATGGATTTTTAGGCAACAAAAGAGATGATAACTACAAGCATTTGGTGACAGTGGTCCTGCAAAATTACCGTAACCTTGGATGCAACATGTCCCTTAAGATCCATTTTCTCCACTCCCACCTAGACTTTTTCCCTCCTAGTTGTGGAACTGTTAGTGATGAACATGGGGAGAGATGCCATCAAGGCATTTCTGTTATGGAACAAAGATATCAGGGCCGTTGGAATGAAGTAATTAATGCTTGCGGATTACTGTTGGTCTTTGTATAGGGATTCTGCGGAACTCCATCACAAGAGGCAAGAGACGACGAAGTCAATAGACCACCACATGATTCTCTTCAGACACGACTATCTGCGAAGTATTTTTCCAGCAATTTAGAACTCTTAGCATGTAATTTACCAGTTAAAAAAATCAAATGCACTTTCATTGTTGTTAGCATGTACCTATGTAATTAAAATGTATCCTTTTCTCTCAATCCGTTAATATGTAATACTTCCACCTTGTGTATATTATAGAAACTAGAGCTAATAAAAATTTTTCATTGTCATATTTGTTTTTCTCAATCCAAAATTAGTAGGAATTGCCTCATGAAGTGCTCGAAACATTCAAAAATTATTTTTTGTTGCCCAGTGTTATGAAACTAATTTGTCATAATATTACAATGGTTAGTTTAAAAAATAAGTGCTTCATGCTGACCGAGAGGCGAACCTGCGCTCTCAATCACGGCATCACTGCACACTGTGTGCCACGGAGCTAACGGACCACGCTCACTAGTGCTTGTCATATAACAGAACTGCTGCAGTGGATACACAGCTTTCTTGGTTAAGTCTTAAGAAATTTGTGTTCAAGAGATGACTCAATTTTTATTCAAAGGGTCTGGATTCGGAACTCGGTGGGGTGGGACAAGGTTATTACAGTGTGCCGCACCGTAGCTGGTATTAGCTTTCAGTATGAATGCAGTTGTTCACTTAGAAAGCTATAGAACATTATGTGTCAGCTGGTTCTGGTTTACCATCTTTTGAAGGCAGGTGTTGAGTATAATACTTATGCGTAAGTAGTAAACTTTTTTTTTATACAAAGTATGGGTAATAGTAAATTATTACCTTCTCCATGTTCTCTAAGTTCATCCTTCCCTCATATCGAACTGTCTGTTGTAAAAAGTCTCATTCGTAGACAGCTGTTATAACGAGGTCTTTACTCTGCAGGTGCACCCAAAATCCTAGCGGACAAAACCTCCTAGCAGCAAAACCCTCGTACGTGCAGTTTTACAGGTATGTATTCTAGGTATACCGCACTTAGTTGCTATGGGAACCGTGGATATAAACTACTTTCCGCTACTCTAAGAACAAATGTTGCTTCTATGGAACGAGGGCGAATACTGTGACCTTCACGCTTTTCAGAGAATAACTTGGCGGCGTGTATCAGAAAAAATGTTAAACAATAGTTACACAAATTGTATGTTTCTCATAAGTACATACACAGTTAAGAATAATTTCTGTATCAAACTTTTACCTGTTTCAGAGTGACGTCACATTTTCTACCAATGAAATGCAACGAAAATTTAATTACAATCAAACACAGATGCATATCACTGTAAATTTATCGTAATTTTGTCGCATGCATATGCGATTGTCTTGTGAATATTGCCGATTCTTTTTTCCTAAAAATCGATGAACAACAATCAATATTCATTCAGTTTTATAATTATCTTTTTAATAATTGTACATTTAATTAATGTGTGTACAACTAATTATTTTAAAGTGTGTAATTGTTCGGTCATGCCACTAAATAAATAGCATTCTTAAATGTATATATATATATTTTTTTTTTGTATCAATTGGAATTCTTCCTCTATCCCAGACTCATGATTTCTGAATAGAAGCATGTTCGTAAGCATCAGTTTAAAAAGTGTATATTTCATAAGCTAGATTTAACAATATATTATTTTTATTCGTGAAATATTCCTAATAAATACTAGAGACGGTCATAAAATTTGTATTATCGGAGAAATAATCTCACGATTTGCATTATACCTAGGTTAGAGCGATTACGCGTTCCTATAGTGTTCGCCACTTAAATTTTACCGCGCTGTTGTCACGCAGAACGCTGCTAGAGTGTAAAATCCAAGATGCCACTCTCTCTCGAGGGGACCGAAGCTCGTACGGTAATTTGTTTCCTGTTTATGAAACAAAAAAGTGGCAAGAAAATTCATGCTGAGCTGGTTGTCGTGTGTGGAAACACTGCCCTAAAGTTAAGTAGCCCATGTGTTTCTAATGTGGACAAAGGAGCCTGGAAAATCGGCCAAAAATGGTCACCCAGCCCTGAGCGAGGAACCGGGAATTGCGGCGCAAGTGGAGTCCCGGGTGCTTGAAGACCGTCGCTTATCTGTCAGGGTATTAGTGGACAAGGTGCACATTAGTATAGTTCATCGATAAACATCATTCACAACGTTTTGCATATGACGAAGGTCGTCACCCGGTGGATACCGCGTTTGCTCAAACCTGAGCAAAAACAGCGCCGAAGGGAAGCTGCAATCGAAATGTTGCAGCTTTGACAGGCTGATCACCAAGGATGAATGTTGGGTGTATCATTATGACCCCAAGACGAAGCAGCAGAGCAGGCAGATTCACCATCACCAAAAAGTGTAGACACAGACGTCATCAGAAGTATTTTTTGGGATTCTTATGATGTGCTGTTGAGGATTATGCCTGTAAGGACCAGACGAATGGAAAATATTACCAGGACCTCCTGACGGCATCATTAAAAAGCGCCGCAGGAGAAAGTTCGTTTATTGCACTACAACTCGTCAGCGCAATCAGACGTGGTATATGATATTTTACCTCATCCTCCATATTCATCCAACCTAGCACCTAGTGCCTTCTTCCTCTTTCCTCGCATCAAGACCAACTAATTTGTTTAAAATATGCAACTTCTTAACCTTTCTTCAGAAATGAATTCTTCTTTTATAAAGTTGTTCATTACCGCGCAATGCTCAGTTTTCAGCATTACAAGGGTCACTAAAGGTTTTGAGAATGGAAAACGAGGAATTTTGGCAAATCAGTGCAGGTTTTCCTAGCTTTAGATTCACCAACATTTGAGAGTCTCAGCGCGCTCCAATACAGAACTCCTATGTACGTGTACGCGGGTGTTTCTTCACCAGGTGCTAGAATGTACATAAAAATGAGAACATTTCCGCCTTATGCTTTACTACGACTTGTAAGTCCGTTTAGGGGATAGACAATGCCATATAAGATTGCATCATGTATTTGGGGATTTTTGCTCTTAGCAATCCACTATTTATCGGATTTTAGGAGAGGAAGGGACTCTCTCGAAGACGGAGATTTCGCAGAACGGACCGCTGCAGAACAACGGATGAAAACGTGATGAAAGCGAAGCGTGTGTTGCTGAAGATCATCGCTGTACATATCATTCGATTCAAAAAACTCAAATTCTTGAAGGAAAACTTGATGTCAGGAAGCTCTGTGGTGTTGGATCCCCCATCACCTCACAAATGTGCTCAAAAGGGCACGTGTACCAGGAAGATCAAGCAACATATTTACAATGTAAATGGCGACGAAAGCTGCCTTGACCCTTGACCCTTAAGGTCAAAAATAAGGCACAATAATGATCCTAGTCCTCCCAGGAAAGAACCCTCAACAGAGGTGAGCGAGAAGTGTTGGCAAGAAGATAAGTTGTTAGTTCTCAGCTAGTGGTCACAATGTGACAGTTCTACTTGAGGGACAAAAGACTGTCACTGTCAGATGGTACACCACAAAATGCTTGTCTCAAGTCTTCAATGTACTGAGAAGGAAGCGTTGTAAGACTGCTCTGCGTGGAATCCAATTGCACACAACAATGCCACTGTCCACAATGAGCTAGAAACGAATACATTTCTGCAGGAGCCAAGTATTTCACCCATCCTCCAGATATCCATGCAGTTTCTATTCCTTAAGATAAAAAGTAAAAATTCATGATTTCATTTTTCGATATTCAAGAAATGTTTTATCAGCAGTCGTAACTATACACACAGCTGTGAAAGATGTCATGAAAACACTGCAAGCTTGTATCACTCAATTGCTAAAGGTCACGTTTCCGTGCAATGAGCTGGATGCTGCACCACGATAATGCACGGAAGCAGACCGCGAAAGTTGCTGAAAATCTCAAAAATATCATTGAAACGATATCCCTCATGCTCCGTATAGTCCAGATTTAGCTCCGTGTTAATTAGAACTAATTTTCCCTCATCAGAAGCAATGGTAGAGGCTAAGGCAATGGCCATTCTAAGGAATCAGCCATTGAAGACTAGTAGAAAAGCTGGGATAGGCGCATATCATCCAGCGGGGACTGCTTAAGATAGACCGTAAAAATTATATTTAAAAATAAAAGTTTAAAATATGAAGATTCCATTGTTCATTTGTAATAAAAAAAAACTTTTATGAGGGGAAAAACGGAAGTCTGTTTGAAATCAGCGGTACTGAAATTAGAATCACATTCAAAAACAAAAGGCAATAAAATGTTTCAATTTGTAGACCTGTGTAATTAATATATAGTGTTGTATTTCGTTTCCTTAATATTTTTGTCTTGGTCGCTTGTTTTATGCGCGGTATTTTAGTGTGGATGATGTACTTATTTTTATTATTGGTACCGTTTTAGAGTGTTTGGGCCCTAATATTTCGCTACTGACCAGTCTTATCGGTGCATTGATAACCATATCCATGGATTTACACTGCAAACGCATCTATACTCTAGGCTCACATTTATAGATTGTTAATGTTGAATAAATATATGTTAATGGCATGAATTAAATCATCAAAGTTGCAAGTTTCCTTATGTCATAACTCCTGTTTATCTAAATTAGACCGAAGCTCGTTCATACCTAAAGAAGAAAATTCGTAAACAAAATTTGAAGTCCTAAACACCCTGCAGGTGTTAAGAACTATGGTATAAATCCCTAACATTTCGCTTCCGGTAATTACTCTAGTCTCGATTTGTGAGAAGCAGGCTGCGTTTGCTTCCCCTAATGCCGACTTCTCCAGGGCAAGCAGGCAAAGAGATGTGGGGAATTATGGCAGCAGAGTGGGGTTCGGCATAGGTACACATTAGCTCGATTTGTTAGCACCTGTACTCTGGAGGGAAGGGGAGGCAGTGCCACTGTAAACACACGGGACATCAGTGGCGGAATGGTAAAGAGCATTTCCCTACGCAAACGAGGATGTTGTTAATAGCTTTTTTGCCACCCACAGAAACCTAACAATACGCTCCGAGCTAAAATGTGCTTAAAAATTACATGCTTTAATTTTATATCAAAACACAACACTAGTCTGCATTAGATGACTGGACTTAGAGAAAAAAAAACCAATATTAATAAACATTTGCTTAGGAGGTTGTTCAATAAAAAATTATCACACTTCTTTCTGGCGACATACTTTCCCTCATCCTCATAATTTTGATGATATTTCTCAAAGTAGTCCTTGTAGGGTACAATGCACCTGTCCCAGCGTTTCTGTCAGTCTTCAAAGATGTCCTGAATTTTTTTTTTTATATATATATATTCTTCAGAATCGCCTCCGCAGCCTTCACCACTGCTTTTGATGATGGAAAATGTCTACCACCTTCAATTTGGAGAAAAGGAACAGGTCACACGGTGCTAAATCTGGACTGGGGGGGGGGAGATTTCACTGACCACATTTGTGATGTTCGGCCATGCATTATCATGATACAATATTCAGCTCGTTGAACGAATTTGACTTATAGCCTTGCAGAGCTTGCAGAACATCTCTGTAGCATTGTCCAGTTATGATTGTGTGTGCAGTTACGAAATCTGGTAAATCACTCCTTGAATATCGAAAAAGTAGATGATCATAACTTTTCCAGCAGAAGCATCCACTTCCCCCCCCCCCCCGTTACTATGGAGATTTCCACGTAGAAACGACGTAAACAAGTTATATCAGCAGTGATTACCTTTTTGAGGGAAACTCAGCACCTTCCTATAGCATTATCTTCAACTGCACGTAACCTGCACGAAACTGCTTTGGAACTCACCGTGCACAAACACGTCTCATATGCAACTTCTCTGTTACCAGCTTGTGGATGTCACGCAGTGAATATTTCACAATTTCCGAAAGTGTACTTAATGTTATTCGACGATCCTCTCTGACAGTGACAGCGGCGGTGTTTTTGTTTTCTTCCTTTAGAGCACAAGCTATAGCGCCGGATCCACCTTCTTTTATATTTGATTGCTTCTCATCTTTAAACATCTTAAGCCATCTTTGAGCTGTGTTGAAACAACAAACTCTCCCTAGGACTCCTGTAATATGCACAGAAATTCTTGAAGATTTCTTAAAACGATAGCCGAATGTAGAATGTATATATTTTGTCTCGTTATCTCCATTGTGCTATAGGCGGAACTGAACGTGTATAGGCGGAAACCGGAAGCGACTACATTGAAACGCATGTATGCCTTACGCATTAAGTTAACAAAGTATAGTAAAATTTTAGCTGTAGTAGTAATGCCTGTAAATAAACGATCCTTCTTTATTCAACCGTCCTGGTATGACAATCGTAAGAAAGTGTTTTAATAAACATTTAACTGCTTTATGCTGCGTATCAGGAAGAGCCAAAATTATGATATATAAAATGGATTTATGGCGGAAGAAATCTTTTACATGCCAAATAGAGATGTGCCTATTATCTTTGTTTTGGTAATGCTACGATCTGACGCTTGGTTGCACTTGTGTGTATGAGCATTTTCTTATTGAATAAGAAAATATATTTCTTGAATTAAAAAATTAAAATAATTAAAGATTTACCCCTAGATATGACCTTTCCATACAAACCGTACAATCGTTGTCTTAAACGCGTAAGTCGCAAGTTACATGCCAAAGTTGTTTTGGGATACCTGTGAAAGTGAAATAAAAATCTTACATATCTTTGTATATGTAAACATGTTATGATTCCTGCACTACTTGTACAAGCTGAGAAAATATTTACAATAATAATTCAAAATGTCGTACCCCAGCTTGGATGCAGACGTGACAACTTCGCAGTAAGTTATGTTTTATCCTGAAATCAATCTAACGATTTCACAAGCGGCTAGAGATGTTCAATATCGCCAGGTTTTTCATAGGCTGCACAAGAAAAAAGCGAGGTCAGGTCAAATGAACAATCAGAACACTCTCTTCCTATGTAAATTTCAGGGAGTATCTGATTAAGGTGTGCACAGGCATCGTGTGAAAAGGAGCTGTGGCCTCATCGGGCTGAACAAATGGAAAATGTTCCAATAAAGTTTAAAACTCAACAAGCCATCTGCACTTATTGCACTTTCTTTCCCAACCCCAGGATGTCATATTTTCCTGGATACCTCCCACAACCTAAGAAACACATCATTGGCTTATAACTTGCGATTGAGGCTTTTCCGGACCGAAGCTTCCTATCTGATACATTGGCCCTTCTCCATCATCTCTGACAGTTTATATCATCATTACGAAAACACCCGGTATGACCCAAAAAGTTGCAAGAATCCTTTTCAAAACAGTAATAATCGTGTTTAATGCTCCTTTTTACTTTTGAGGCATCATAGGCGGTGGTCACTGATGGTGCATCAGATGAAGTGATAAATTCGTGGCGAACGAAGAAAAGGTTTCAGGCTTGACTTTTAGGGTACCTCCCCGGCATTTTCCGTTTATGAGGACTGAAGAGACCCCCATACCTCCCGCTCACGATCCCAGTCACTCGTGACGGCATTGTTCAAAAGGATGACCAATCGACGTAATATTTTTCACTCTGGACCCTTACGAAAGTGAATATAACTCAATATCCCGGGTTCCAATAAAGTAAAATAAAGCTATCAGCATTCAGGCATTTTGGGATCAGCAACGACTTTCCGCATACCGAAAACATGATGTACGATATTGAAGACGCGCTCATAAGAATTTTTCAAAGTATCTGCCCACATTTCAGCCAATTCGTCCTCATTCGTAGTGAATACAGAACACGTTGTTCTTCCTTTCTTAAAACCCGCAACCCATTTTTTTTTTGTGGTGGCTTACAAAGGACAATAATCCTTCAATGCTTCCACTGTGCCTGCATAAATTTCCTAACCGTTCATAAATAATGCCTTATTACACCAAAATCAAAATTCAAAATTTTCTCTGTGATTACTTTAATAATTCACTTGCATCTACTATCACCAAAATTGGAGAAAATATTTTTAAACTACATACTTGTGGCCATGCTTTCACTCTGTTGATGGGAAAGGTCAGTCCAATACCCCCCTCCCCCTCGTATATCAATTGACTAGGATTAGTGGAGAAACGTAAAATCAGAGAGGCTGTATTGATTGTTCATATAACGTCTCATGCGCTGTGTATACAGGCAACATTTCAATCTCAAGGGCCATGACTGCAGTTTTATTTGGTGCATTTCTTGCAGTTGATACTACTGTGAAATCAGCACACTACGTCGCCATTTTCTCATTCTTGCTCTGATTTAAGTTATACATGTCAACGGGGTAGTGGGTGTGTTAATTGCTTTCAATACATTCCAATAATCTTTCTACTGGTGTTGCATGCTAATGACGGAACTGTACCGATTTTTAATGAAAGGTATGTGGTATTTTCCTGATTTAGTTGTGTGCCAAATGAGGGCAGTTTGATACGTTTGGTTAAAAAAAAAAAAATAATTTTTAACACAATCATCTTTGAGCTCAATACATTTGGTCCAATGAGATTCCAATTTTTTTATTCCCTTAGGGGAAAAAAAATATCTCCTACTGTGCATAATACTTAATTACAGCACTTATAAACTTCTTCATCGACAAAAAGTTCTTCCCCCCCCCAAGCCAATTTTTGAGGTTAAGTAAGATCAAAAAGTCACTTGGGGCCAAGTTTGGGGAATTGGACAGGTGGGGAACTATTTAGAAGTGCTATGTGGACAGGCGTATTGCCCTGTTGAACGAGCACGTTTTTGAGCGCCAATCTTGGTCGTTTCTGCTTCAATTCACTATGCAAACAGTCCAATACGTTGCGTTGTACAGCTTTATACGTTTACAAATAGTCAGTCATGATATACATGCACTTTCACCTTCGCCAACCCACTGTTTTGAGTGCCGCTTTGTCTCCGGGGTGTAGTGGTGGATCCAGTTTCGTGTACCTTCACAAAAGACGCCAGAAGTCATTCGTATTATGCTGCAACCTTTCCAAACACGATTTTAAAATATCCTTACTCGTGCGTTTTTGGTGTGGAGTCAACAAACGCGGCACCCATCCCGCACTCAGCTTCTTCATGCAGGATATTAGGCATCCGTTCATTTGAGAATTCTACCATCTCAGCAATCTCACGTGTCGGTCCTGGTGGTGTAGTCGCCTTCTAAACCCAAGATCACGGGTTCAAAACCGACCAGGACCGATGGATTTTTTCGGGCGTAAAAATCCGAAGTATGGCTTCCTTCGGAAGGGAAGTAAAGCGGTGGGTCCCCTGTCGTACATTTACGGCACGATAAAGAACCTCAAGTTTGAAAAAAGAGCCCTCTGAGCAAAATTTATCGGCCGTTTCACGCCCTGATTTGAATGGGAATCTCTTGACCTGAGCAGTTAAAGAGCGTGTCCATAAATAAATTAACATCTGCAATCTCACGAATCTTAATGCGAAGGTCTTCTGTCACGGTACCATGACTTTTATCCATCGTTTCTTAAGAAGAAACCTCGATCGATTGTTCGGATCGTACAGCATCTGCAGTGAACGTACGACCACGTTTGAATTCATTTTTACATTTATAAATGGCCTTGTGTTGGTGATGAGTACCTATAATTCATTAATCTCAATTTGTATCCGGACTACAATCCACTTTTTAAAAAATAAACATGTTTTATAATTATGCAATATTCGTCTTTATTACTCGTGATTTCTACGAAACTGTTACACCGATCGCTTAGGATAACTGACAGCAAAGAACTGCGCATTGCATCTGTTTGAACATTTGAAGATACTCCCAGTCATGTCGCTTAACAAAAGTTCCTGTCATTTCGTTGAAATGTACCAGCTTTTTTAATCTACGCTCATTTTTTGGGAAACTTGTATCTTATATTCCAAGGAAAACATCTCGTTCATGAAGTGGGAAAATGCAGGTTATTTTTTTATAATCACTTGTAAAGAATGTGACGTTTATGCGCTGCTGTTTAAACTCTAAAACGTTTGCTCAGCGCTGTGCTACGCAACGGTTTGTGCGACACCTAGGTCTTATAGTCACCGGGCAGAATAAACTTCCTTTTACCTGGAAATTCGCCGAGTGACGCAGCCTGGGATCGAACGGGGATGAGAAGCCAGTGTGTACACAGGTACTGCGGAGCTTGCATAAATTGCTGCAGGCTGCACACGATTTTCACAGTTGAGAACGCTTATTGAAACCACCCCACTTGGTACTGCCTTAAAGTGGATGGCAACTTGCAGCTGAGGGTAGCTGCCACATTGTCACGCATTGCTGCTGTGTATTTTTAAAATGTTGTGCTAAAAGTCAAGCAAGCACCTGAACAAATCATTTTCCAAAGCAATCTTCAAAAAGAGTTCGGTTGTTTGATTGCTGTGCTGACCGTAGAAGATTTTCCTATCATTAATTTCTAAGGCATAATTTCTCGCACTTAAATATAAATTTACAATATTTTGTTAAGACAACGTGTAATGTACACGTGTTACTGGTTTCATTGTTGCCACTTTCTGTTCCCGCCTGTGAAGGTGTGTAAGTTGAAACGTGTTCAGTTCCGCAAAATGGAAGTGATAAATGACGAAAAGTATGCTGCTCTAAAATTCTGCTTTTGTGTAAACAAATGCTCAGTTGAGGCCTATATAATGTTAGTGGAAGTCATGGAGAATTTGTTCTTCCCTATAGCACAGCTCAAAGATACTGGGTGCCATCCACACATTCATAACTGAAGAATTGTACATGGGACGTGTGTGATTCCTGAACAAGAGGACGTTTGCATGCAGCTGAAGATGCCGAGTTTCTTTCAAAGGTAATCACTGCTAATGAAACTTGGCTACATCATGAACGGCAAAACTCTGTGAGGAAATCACCAACACCAAACAAAGAAAAAGAGGTTGCTTATTCTGGGAAAGTTATGATCATCTCATTTTTCCATATTCAAGAAATTATTTACCAGCATAACGCACCCGCACACAACTGTAACTGGGCAATACGATACTTTTTTTTTTTTTATTCTGCAATACTTACATCCTGATATCTTGCTTCTACATCAGGAGACAGACAATGCTCCAGATTTAATTCATTTATTCCTCTTATATCTATCAATACAATTTAATTTACAATTTAAATTCTACAGATTTTAAAATCTACACTACTAATACTATAACTAAACAAAATTAAGACTTCAAAAAACTAAACCGGTACTGGAATCCAGCACTACGGCTATTTACTATGACTTATAATTACATCTACAATTGCAACTGGTACCCAGTAGCAATGATTACATTTAAACTTAATTGATTTACAATTTTTATCCAATTTACTCTATGCGTCTTCATTTCTGCTAACGCTCGGTATCCGGGCTGCTCCCCACTGGAATTCCTGGCATTTGGACCTGGACATCAATGGAATCAATGACAATACAATACTACAGAGATGTCCTGAAAACTGTGCAAAGTCATGTCACACACTTGCAAAAGGACGCAAGCTGGATTCTGCAACATGATAATGCATGTCCTGAATTATGTCAATGAATATCTCACAAAAATCAATGTGAATTGCGTCCCTCAACCTCCAAACACTCCAGATGTAGCCTCGTGTGATATTTCCTTTTTCCAGTAATGAAGATACACCTTAGTGGGAGGCATTTCTCATCATGAGAGGCAGGGCTGAAGGTTGCATAGGCTACTCTGAAGGACATATCTGCCTTTGAAGACTGACAGAAACGCTGGGAAAGGTTCATTGCATCCAACGGGAAGATATTTTAAATATGTTCATGATTATTCTTTGCCTTCGAGGTATGTTCCATCATGTTCTAACATAGTTTAGAAAAATTGCAGCAGAAGAACAAAAAACTCTACAGTATCAATCGTGCAAGGTGAAACGAAGAAAATGCTGTTAAAATTTGGGAAAAAATTCTAATAATTTGCATTGACTACTGATAATAGTAATTATGCAAATACCGAGGGTGCCAAAAAATGTATACACACATTCACAGTAGATATCTATTTAATATATTTCAAAGTTGTTGTACACATTACAACAATAATGTGTAGTGTGATGTTCTGTAAACAGATGTGACTCACATACATTATGGTAGCGTTGGTACAACAAAATGGAGCCAAGATTATCGTTTGAACAGCGGAAAGCAATTTTGAAGTGGTATTGGAAAACCGAGAATGTTGTTGAAGGCAATGGAGACGTGTGTACAGAACAGAACGCCAACGCGAGTAACAATTGCACGCATTCGAGACAACTTTGAGACTCATGGTACCGTATGCGATGTTCACAAGGGCAGACCTGGACAAACAAACTACACTGGCAGCACTTCGGTAAGAAATTGAAACGGCGTGTGCTGCAATCGCTGAGGACACTTTCTTAAAAAAGGTTGCTCAATCAGTAGTTTAACGTGCTCAAAAGTATATCAGCGACGATGGTGGGCATTTTGAGCTGTAACTGTAAAAGTCTAAGATGATTAGTGCTCATCATTTACTGTTTGTGTGAATTCAGTTTTGTTATGTTACAGTTTTTTCTTTGCTTGAAGTGTGTATACTTTTTTGGCAGCCTCTGTATAGTGAAACTTAAAATTTCTAACAAGGTAGCATTTCCTTTTTTCATTTATCATTACTAGAGGCTCATGCCAACAGAAGGGAAGCAAATTTCTCTGTTGTTGGTGATAAAATTGTCTTTGTTGAGCATTCTCTGAGAAAATTGTACTTGTTTTACATCTGGCAATGCCTTTACAGTGGTTATGTAACGAAAGAGGTTGCCAAATTTCTGAACCGTTCATTATTTAATCATCAAGGTTGTTCCTGTAATCTTAAACGCAAAAACGCACAAAAAACAACTCTCCGTTTATCAGTAAATGTGTACGGAATTTTTGATTCAGTTATATTACTATGTTGTAAAAATTTGTAAAACAATAAAAAGTGTTTTAAAATATTTGGGTAGCACAGAGTTTCACAACATTTTGATTTGTGTTAGTGCCCGTTTCCTATCTTTTTGTATTTTTTTTTTTTTTTTGAGTAGTGTTTAACGCCCGTTTTTACTACTGAGGCACCACAGGCGGTCTTTTTTGTAATTAATCAGTTCATGAACAAAGGGAAGTTTATCACTTTAGTTTCACGAGGGGCGTTCGAAAAATATTTATGATAGCGATGCTTTGCGAATACCAAGTAATTCGTAGGGTGATGGATGGTACTATTACGTAAGCACAGCATATAGCGAAGTACAGTGTTCGTTTGTCATCAAGTAGAACAAGACGTGGACAAGATGCACTGCATGGTTTTTGTGGAAACTGCAGAAATTCATAGACGTTCCACTGTGGTGTGTTTTCAACTGGGTTAATGGTTTCGCGAGGGAAACTGCACAAAAGAATGTGGGTATTGTCCATCTCTCATCATCGCGATTTTGGAGGTAAATTGAGATTATATCTGAATTGATTATTGCTGATAGGCGCAGAACCTTTTAATGAACTGGAATGTATGACAGACCTCGGCCACGCAACCCTGTACAACATTATTCACGACGGTTTGAGTATGAAAAAAAACTTGCATATAGTTTTAAGGGTGTTGACACAGACACAAAAAGACAAACTGGTATAATCCTTCGTCGTCTAATGGCTAATGAAAATGCGGATTTTTTGGAGAAGCTGGTGACTAGTGATGATGTCACTAGCACACCAGAAAGGAAATTCCAGTTCGTGCAATGGAAACATCGAGGAATCCTCCGCCCAAGTATCAAGCAGATGGTAACGTTCTTTGGAAAAGGCTTACTGCTAATGCACTGGATTCTTCAAGGAACGACTGTCAACAGCGAGGTGTACTGCGAGACCCCTACGTTGCGTAGGCAGTTTTCTCCAACATGAAAATGCGCGGCCCCATACCAGCAACACTGCGACCGTGAAGTTGACATCGATGTAGCTCAATGTTGAGCCGCACCTACCATGTTTACCTAATATCACAAGGAAATCATGGCAGCTCTCCACGAGTGGTTTCGCAGCACTCGCAAACATTCGCTGCGCCATAATGGACTATGGTGCATTGAAATTTGTGGGGAGCATATTGAGCATTGAACCATATCACTTAATAAATAAGGTGCAAAATAAATCATTTCATATCGCCCTTCGTATGGTGAACACCCAACAGAAAAATGTATCTACTAAACAGTTTGAAACGGTGAAAACATACTTACAAATCCACACATAACTGTATATTTCTTGATTGTAACTCTAAATAGTTTCTGCAACAAGGTACTTCAGTTTTACATTTTCAAGGAAATTGTTTCTTTGGATTCTAACTGACCTGTTGATCAAATTTGTTAAACTGTTTTCTGTTCAGTTTGTTGCTACATCGATTTCCCGTTTCACATTAAAAAAGTGGAACTTTCAGTAAAAGCCAGAGCATTTGTGCTCAACGGGCATTGTATAACTCTATTAGGTCCTTTTCTCAATTTTTTTTTGAGTATTTTAGAGCAATTTTAGGTCATTAAAATCCAGCAGTGATATTGAATTCTCGTTGTATGCATCCGGCAATCAGAAGCGTATATTTATATTCCATGTAACGAAAAACCCCAATTAAATGCTGCACACACATTAATCAATTGAACTGATGGGTTTTTAAAAACAAGACGAAACGTAAAGTAAAATATAACAGCGAAACGTTTGGTCAACGGAGTCTTCTGCGCCGAGTTTCAGATTTCCGGTAGATGACACGCAGCCACTCGTGTCCGCGGAGGGCTCTCCAAGTTCCCGCGCTCTTGGTCGTATTTAACGCTACAAATCCAACGTCATTTACCACCCAATGTTTATTAAAACATGCAAAGAACAACTCAAAAAATTCCTATACCTTGTTGATTAATTAGTACATATTATGCCATTCATTGCTGCCGATACATGAGGGTAAGTCCCTAAGTTTTTGGCCTAACCATTTTCTAGGTATCATAAAGACAGAATATTTCACTTTTCAATATAATTACCCTTTATTGTAATACACTTTTCAAGTCAATGAAATAGCATTTCAACCCCCCCACCAAAATAGTCAGAAGTCATGTCTGTAAAATGGGCATAAACAGCACCCATCACTACTTCGTCACACTTAAATTTCCTTCCTCGAAGGTTCTTCTTGAGTTTTGAGAAGAAGAAATAATCACTGGGGGCTAGATCTGGACTGTAGAGTGCATGGTCAATATCCTTGAAACCATATTTCTTCACAGCTTCCTTTGCAACAAGCGCTGTGTGCACAGGCGCATTGTGTTGAAGAAGGTGCAAACCATCACTCAGCTTTCCTCGCCTTTTCTTTTTGATGGAAGCACGCAGTCTGTGCAGTAGGCCAGCATAGTGCTCCCCTTTTACTGAGCGGTTCCTCCCCTTGAAGCCAATGAAGAGTATTCCTTTAAAGTCCCAAAAGATTGTGGCCATGATCTTCTTGGTTGACTGAGTGACGTTAAAGGCGGTGCTTCGCCAAGTTTACGCCACTCCATTGATTCTCTTTTGGACAAGGGATCATAGTAGAGAGCCATAGTTTCATCTACTGTAACAATGGTTTGCAGAACTTCTCTCTCATTGCCACGACAGAGCTCCAAAAATGCCTGACAACAGATGACTTGTTGCTGCTTTTGGACTGAGGAAAGAAGTCTAGGCCCCCATCTTGCACTCACCTTATTCATGTTTAAATGTTCATAATAATTCGTAGGACTGTTGTTTTAGAAAGGTCCAACCTTGCTGTTATTCTTCCATAATTTCTCCTTCCACAAGAGCGATGCTTTCAGCAGTGAGCACCTCCTAGGTCCGATCTGTACGCTCTTCGTCTTCAATGCTTTCTCGACCCATTCGAAAAAGTTTGGCCCATTCTTTTACGGTAGAATATGAGGGGGATGCTTCCCCATATGCACCGTCCAATCGCTGTTTAATTTCATCTTTATTAAATCTTTCTTTTGTGAAGAACTTAATAACAACTGGATACTCCATTTTGAACATGTCACAATCTTCCACACATAGCCGTCTTTAAGTAAGTATATCTGAAAACTGAACACAGCGGAGCGGAAGTTACAGCTGAAATTGTTTGCTTAACAGATAAGGGTTTTGTAAAGGCGAAAACTTACGAACCTACTACTCCTGTATCAGGGTTTTACAAATGGAACGGCTGAAACTGTAAAACATCTCTTCTTTGACAGAAAAAGCATTGTATTTATCTTTGTTACAATTTACATGGATTGTATTTCTAAGCATGTTTCCCTAATCTACGATTAATGCCTTGAAATTTTTGAAGTTCAAGACAAGAAGCAAAATTACGACCATTATCTCGAAAATATTTTGGGTATAGCGAAATCTTACTTTGGTGCTAACATTGACAAGCTAACATGGAAAAACAATGCAAAAAATTCTGATTAACGTGTGAAAGAATGAGTATTTTGCTCTTTTGTTTGTAATAGTAAATTGTTAATTTACTATTACATTATGTTTTATTTCATCCAATGTTGAGTATTTTATTCTTAAAAAATGTGCAAGCAACGGCAAGAAACTCTGCGAGCCTGCGGGCCATGCATTGAAGACCCTGTATAGCACACTTTTTATCCTACACGTTTGATTAAAAGGTTTTATATCTTTTTAATCACATCACAATTATAAACCATTATCGATTAGCGCTTTCACTATTTTGTTTAGTTTCAAATTCTTGATGAGATTATATGGGTGCAATTATCTTTATTTATGATATTAACCTTACATTTACTGTGCTGCTCTTGTACAATAGGCGTGTATAAGATTGCCATACACATTGAGATTAAGTATCGGTAGTTCTGGTTTTATGAGTAAATAAAAAATGAAAGGTCGACGTTCAGAAGACTCTATTACCTACCATTATTACAGTAGATTAGAAACATTCAGTATAAATAATGCGCAGTTCGCTGTATATTTATGGTAGTTCCCAGAAAGATGCACATTGCGTTAAGGAAAGGAGGAATAGGTAATGTTTACGCTAGTATTTGATTCACCAATGAGAAAAACATGTACAGCCGAGTCCAGTACTTCACGGAAGGTCTGCAGTTCTAATCCCTCCAAATTCGTCCGCTCCTGGCAACAGTTTTATCCAGCTTTTCCTCTGTCGTCAATGGCAAATCAGTAGTAGTTTTATGTATATTATTTATTATGCAACATGGTTCAAAGCATATTGGATCTCTCAGTCTACTCCTCACGGACGTCAGTGCAAGGTTGCTACCTTCCTGGTAAAACTACATTAGGCGTCGTGAAAACCACTGTTTGGGACAGTTGCCTGCATTTCTATGTTGTTTAGAAATTGTTTATCTCGCAGCGAGTTCGAATTGGGCATAATCAGACGGAGTGAGGTCCGGTGAATGTGCGGCATAACACTGAAGCCCAACTTGAGCAATTTTGCGGACGTAGCGTTGCTGCAGTGGGACCGTGCATTATCTTGGAGAAACACTCCTATCGACTGTTTCCCTTCGTTGTGCTGAATCCAGCGCCTAAGCCGCGCAAGGGTCTCGCCGTTGACAATCTATTAGCAGTATGCCTGCCTGAAGTACACGAAAAGACGGCGATCATGGGACAGCACGAAATTTTGCGCGGGAGACTCCCTGGATGTTTCCATTGCATGAACTGGACTTTTCTTCTCTGGTTTGTGTAATGACACATTGACCCGTCATCTGTCACCAGCTTGAAGAAATTCCGGTCTTCGTTATGCAGTTCAGGTAGCCGACGATAGACATCAACCCTTTTGTCCTTCTGTGCCTGCGTCAAGTCTCCTGAAACTTTTTTCATATTCCTAAATAATGGTATGTAGGGCTATGCGCCTATGAACCATAATAAATTCAGACAGAACCTCAATGCTTCTTGGAGACCGCGATGTTGGTACTCGCAAACTTGTATGCAGATTGCCTGCCCCCCAGCGAACCCATTCACCCTTGTAAACGGTCTTCTTGACCACATTCCGCAGTTAAATGTCTATGAATTTCTGCAGTTTTTTAAATTACTCTTTAACGCCCCCTTTTACTACTGACGCACCACAGGCAATGGACACTGATGATACACGAAATGAAATGATATATTCGGAAAGAATTTATTTTTAAGGAAGGAATCGTCCCAGGCCTAAGTTTAGGGTACCTCCCCTGCATTTGCCATTTATGAGAACTGAGGAAAACCTGTCAGGGAGGACGGTCCGGGCGGGATTCGAACCGCAGACTTGCCACTCATGAGTGCGCGTCTTACCGATCTTGGCCACCCGTGGCGGTTTCTGCAGTTTTGATGCCTTCTTTCTACAAAAACCATGCAGTACATCTTTGTCGATGATAGTAACCTTTAATTTTGTTCCACGTCTTTCTCTACTTGATAACAAACGAACACTGTCTTTTCGTTACACACTCTACTTACAAGCACCATCTAGCATTTGCATGGCGTACTAGTATCGATTCATCGGTTTACGAATGTAATGCCTAGATTGTACTGTTGTAAACCATTTGCTAACGTCTCTAATATTTTATGTATTATTGTATCATTTTGGAGGAGAATCCGAGGATAGACTTATTTACCGTAACTTTAGATTAATTTACGTGTGTTAAATATTTTGTAAAATAATAAAGAAGTCGCTTATTTTAGTCCTTATGGAGAGGGATT
This sequence comes from Metallyticus violacea, assembly GCA_030762175.1. Taxonomy (NCBI): domain Eukaryota; kingdom Metazoa; phylum Arthropoda; class Insecta; order Mantodea; family Metallyticidae; genus Metallyticus; species Metallyticus violacea. Next base: position 10,286,441 of record CM060832.1, on the reverse strand, counting down.
CGCGAGTTGGAAAAGTTGGGGAACTACTGTTCTGGAAAACAAGTTACTATAAACCTCCTTACCACAGTATGAACAAAATCCATAAAAGGCTTTTAAGAACCGGGATTACAATGCATTTGCTTACACTACCAACTGTCATGTTTAGAGAGTACACAAACAAAATTGTTGACGCATCCACCTTACAGTCTCCACGGTTTTCCAGCTCTAGCGGAAATATTGTTGAAACTGGCATCATTAACTCCATATGATTGTCTTATTATTTTTTAACAATCATTGCATTTGTATCTCTAAGTGGAAATAGAAGACTGCTTTAAATAAATAAATAGGAGCGGGTAGGTTTTTAAAAAGTACTTCATACAGAAGCTGCATAAACTGAGCTAATTCTTGAGCAAGTCGAATTTTTGAAGGTTATTGCAGAGCGCTGGAACAGAGATATTGGTGCCGCTGGAGCGCTTTTTAAGTTTCATATATTTTAACTCATAATGGTCGGATCTCTTTTCTTTTCGGAAAGTAGTTTTGCTAATTTAATTAAATGGTCCTTACCGAGTTTCGTTGGAAAAAACAAACGTTGATGCCGTTAGAGAGGTTTTTAAATGTTGGGTTTTAGGTAAACCCCTCCATGTCTGATTTCGCTGATTTTCAGAAGAGGAACTTTTCTTATTTTATTTCATAAACACATAATGAGTTTAGTTGAGAAAAATAAAAAATTGTGGTCACTTGTAAATTTTCGTATTAAGTTAACTCCATTCTTCAATAGTCCAATTTTTCTGGTTTTTGAACTCGATGAATCGTTTGTTAATTGATCGTTATATGCCGAATTCCATTCAGAAAAAAACAAAAATTGGGGCCACTAGATTTTAAATGTTCGCCTTTGGTTATCACCCATTCTTTAAATTTGTATTTCAGGTATACTCCTAACCCTAATGATTCGATTTCTGTTTTTAATGCAGTATCTTCTTCTTTTATTTAAATGGTATATACCGTTTTTCTATTCCGAAAAAGAAATGTTGGTTCTGCTAGAGCGATTTTTAAATTTTTGTTTTTCAGCAAAACGCTTACTCTGATTTCGCTGATTTTCAAATTCTGTTTTTTCCTATTTTATTTAAATTGCATATACCAAATTAGGTAGAAAATAGTTTTCGGCTGCTAGAGTCATTTTTAAATTTTCGCTTTAGGTTATTTTATTTCCTACTCAAATTTAGATTTTCAGGTATACCCTTACTCTTAAAGGTCCGATTTCCCTTCTTTTCATATAATGTTTTTCTTATTTTATTTAAGTGGTATATAGCGAGGTTGGTTGCGAAAAAACAAATATTGGTGCCGTTAGAAGGATTTTTAAATGTTGGGTTTAGGTAAACCACCTCTCATAATAATCTAATTTGGCTGATTTTCGGAAACTATTTTTCTAATTTTATTTCAATGTCATGTACCGAGTTTCGTTTAGAGTAGGCAAAAATTCCGGCCTCTAGAGCGATTTTTAAGTTTTCTCTTTAGTTTCACCCTTTTCCCTGAATAGTTCAATTTTGCTGGTTTTGGAACTCAATGAATCGTTTATTAATTGATGTGTAAGTGCCGAGAAAATACAAAAATTGCGGCCGCTAGAGCGTTAATGGTAATATATATATATATATATATATATATATATATATATATTTATATATTTGTTTGTCATTTTTGGTGTCTGGTATGTAGAATTGATGGATATTTGAAGAATTTTTTTCAAAAATCTGATCATGGTTATCACCGCAATAGCTTCTACATTTCTTCGAAATTCGCTAAAGAAAGTAGCAAACGAAATTGTGTTGAAAACTCTGGCGTTACGAGAAAGCAACGAACCTTTGCTACCGTTTTATTTAATAGCGATCTTACTCTGCGAACTTGTGCACCTGCGATCAAGCATCGATTTTACTCGGCTACTTTGCGTTGCGATTGTCGCTACGGTTTCTAGTTCCCTTTTCCAGCGCCACCACTGTATGTCCTTCCCCCCAAAAAAGAAACTTTAGGCGCAGCTTTCAAGCGAAAAATACGATTTGACATGCACATCTGTCGTCATTAAATTTTTGTTAAAATATCAATATGTTAGAGTGCATTTTAAATTTTGTTTGCCTCAGCTCATAAAAGTTTTGTCATCCGAATTAGAGCGAATTATGGAACAGAAAGTAACGAAATTTTAATTATAGCCTGTAATGAACTTTTTTTGTGAGGCAAAATTTAAAAAATATTAATGTATATTTCAGCGATATGTTATTTTCGTGTCTTGTGACGCTGTGGGTACAGCGTGGACTTTTTTTCCCCTGATAATCGCGTTATTTGATCAGTCTCGAACCAAAGCTGTACTCGGTGCGCGCAATTCAATTATTGCTCGTAACATTTTTTTTATTCGTTCATTATTTTTACAAAGCGCAAACCATGTTTGATCTACACTACTTTGGCTATGAAATTAATATCTCAGAAGATATGCATTTTTCGCCGGTTATTCTAGCGCGGTGTCCGTGGATCTTTGAGTTTATTGAGGGTAACACAGCAAAGAAAAGAATCAAAAGGTGACTGTGAGGGAATACACAAGGAAGAAAAATGAATCGTTTATTTCACATAGCAGTCAAGCGCCAAGTTCGTCAATTTCGGGTGGATATTAGCATGAGACTAAACGTTTTAATATAAGTACATGGTATATATTTTTTAACTTTGCTGTAAAGAAACTAAAACACTTTAACTAGTGGCGCAAACGTTTTTATGGCATAATTCTCGATTTTTTGAGGATTTTATCATAAAACTCATACTTGTGGAAAATGAAAATATTTGTAATTATGTTTACAACACAGTTTGCCTGTAGGTCATTGTAACATGCTGTGATAAAAGTGTTCATATCCCACCAGGCAAGGCAGTAGGGGCGTTTAAATCTTACGTCTTCTTGATATTGATGGGGACCTAAAACAATAACGAAGAAATTCAGGGCTCAAACGGAAACACGAATGAAGAGTGTCCAATAATACTTATGCTAAAATATAATATTTTAGACTTTTTATAAACTTTTGAATGAAAGAATATTGTTACATGTAGTATAAGTAATAATTTGATAAATACGTATGCGTATTTATAACCTTACTATTCTTGAAGGGCAGGCCATCTCGGTAAGTAAGCACCATCCGTTTTCAGCAGAGTGAAAGTTATTTTCATCAATACGTGGCTTTAGTATCATTTTTCCAGGTATGTTCTTGTAACAAAACTGTATGTCGATATCTTGAAACTTTCCTTTTGGTCTTTTGGCACGCCTTTACCAGAGAATTAGAATGAACAGGTCCGCCATGCTTTGAAACTTCTTTGAAATATCTTGGTAAGTAATATTGTGAACATTAAAATCGTTTGTTTTACTGGATTTTAATATAAGTTCCACATATTACTCTGGAGTGTAAATTCGATCAACTTATTTCAGCAAACAAAAAATTTAACAACTGTGTGATTCTTGTTTTGTCCTGATGGACAGCCACTATAAAGAATCAGTTATTTTTACCATATTGAGTATCTCCGTCTCTATGTAATTCAATAAAAAAACTATACATCTCATCTGGACTTATTACCTTCACCCTCACGATAAAGGGACTTACATGAACACTAAAACTGCCCCAGGTAAAAAACATTCCTTCGAGAGTTGCAAACTCTGTATATAATCATCGTCAATGCTTCTGGCATACTACAGCAATGTCATTAATTTTGGACACTTTAGAGAATTTTGTTAAATATTAATTTTAGTTTAAATTTATGCCTCTATTGAAGTCGAATTTTCAGGAAAAATAAACAAACATTACTTAATGTTCATTGTTTCAAAAATGAGAAAACTAATTTATTACTTATCAAAACAACAGTTGTAAATGGTACAGTTTTGGCACATTCATAGGATTGATATCCTTTTGATTTGATTACTGCTTGGATTCCGCCAAACTTTGGAGATATTCTGGTGTTATCACTCTATCACGATTGGATGATGGTCTCTAGCAGCTCTCTCTTGTTACTGGGTTCCGACGTGACACCAAAACTTTCAGCCTTTACCACAAGTTTTCAGTTAGGTTGACATCAGGACCGTTCCCTGGTCAAGGGAGGACAGTAAATGACGGTCCCTGAACCATTTCTGATTGATTCGAGCGGTGTGACTCTTTGCACCATCCTACTGGAAGATGCGCCGCTGACTGTCACCCACAAACAAATCACAAATAGTAGACAGCAGTTTTCAATCCAAGACGTCTTCTTGGTATTTTTTGGCATTAATGTTTGTCCTCTAACACTGCTAGGCTTATACCTTACCATGCTTCCCCATACCATGACGCTGCATAGTGGCGGTGTGCACTCAGGTACATGTCCTCATCTGTTCGACGATGCCTTCGCTTCCAAATGACTTTGCCCCAGGTTTCTTGCGTCCAATCGCTGTGTGCTAAAGTCTTCTCCACATCTTTGGTTGAGATAAGGCTTCTTTCTTGGGATCCTCGTTCATAGACCATTTTCGCAAAGTTTTTATCTGTTCGGTCAGAGACTTGTAGCCCAGAAGTCCTCAAGATGACATTTATATGCCGTACTTGTGCTGCAGTCCTGAGCACTGTCCTTGTGTTGCCAGTTACTTCGTACAGCTTGCAAACTTTCCTAAAGCGTGTTTTTGTAGCACCCACCACCACTCAACCTTTCCGCTATTTCTTCATAGGAACATCTTCACTAAGTGTTGCTGCCTTACTCCTATTATTTGCTGACCAATCAGCACGTTTTGTCCTAGGAGCCACCCTTTCTGAATCACTTTCTAACTCACTCTGAAAACTGTTCACTTCCCAAAAGTTAGTTGCCAACTACTACACAACAACGATGATCACACTTGGCCTATAACAACATCGAACACAGGAGCTCTCTTGGTTGAAAATACAATAATTATGTTTCTGCTGCACTACGATAGAATTGTTGAAGTTACTGAATGATGTTAATTAAACTTGTTTCTAATATCTATACAGAATGTAGCACTTTTACCCTTTAAAGATAGTAGATATCGTATAGACAAAACGAAAACACCTGCTGTTGATTTAGCACAACACAATCTTTGTATTTCTTGTAAGATATAAAAAGGGTAAATTTTTACGAAAAGTATCCAGAATTAATGCCACAACTGTAATATTTGTTTTTGGCGTTCCTCTTGTGTGCAATAAACTCTTGTTACTGTAGTAGGTTTAGCATTATCATTTGATCCCAAATTTTGATTTTAGGCTTTCACATTGACTACATAATCAACTGTGGTCGTTTGCAGGAGTACTTTCATGAAATAAGAGCTTGACAACATCTTTCAATTCAAGGTTGTCATTAATAAACATCTCAAGTACCAGCATCCAAATATTTTTTGTTTTCCGCCATAATGGGTCTCTTTAACTTCAAATTGTGCATGTTGTCAGAAACAGTTCTGTCCCCTCATGTTTTTAGGGGTACTATTCTGATAACAGGCAAGTTCTCCCAAATCTGATAAACACATTCCTGCAGGTACGCCATCAATTATTAAATTATAACCGTAAAAATGAATTGCTTTCTTCATTATCATTTCCATTGCCTCTGTAATCTTGTTTGTTACATTTACGCTTAACAGCTTTAGTAACCTCAACCAAATTTTGAATGTAGATATCTTGAAAGTTTAATAAAAACTCCTCCATGTTCCATGTATTATTTCCTCACTAATGTTTAAATAACATTTCGCATTGCACTTACAAGTTAATGTCGTGAATAACAAACACAGTCTTTTCCTTTTACTCTTGCATTGCAAAGGTTTTTTCGTTTAAAACTCCTCGTTTCCTTTTAGGTAGAAGTTCATCTCTGAACTTTCAGACATTCCACTACTATATAAGTACACTGTAACACTGCGCTAACAACAAAACACTTTTTCGATCAATTGTTCTAATGCAAAACAAATAAACAATAAGCACAACCGATGACAATAAAAACAGCTGAACTGCTGACTGTTCTGGATTCAGAGCAGCGGTGCCACTAAAACACAAAATGAAACCAGTGTCGCTTGACTGGTTTCTGACCTAAACACGAAATTCAACATACAGGAGGACCTTGTTTGACTGATCTGTGCATAAAATGTAAACATATTCCGACACGCGCTGCGCTTGACTTGTTTCTGAAATAAATGATTTAGTTATTGTGTGCAAATAGAAAGAGCTGTGGTTAATACAGGGCTTTCATTTCAAAAGTTGCCAGTCTCAATAGCAACTCCATTTATAAATGTAATTTAAATAAAAAGTGCCTGTTTAGATATTGAGAGGGAAGTATGAAATAAATATTGATTACCTTTTACAATACAATTCCCGCTCTCCTAGCCACCCTACCTTATGGTACATACATTTAGACAGTTACTTTACCAAAACCAGTGAAGCGCTCTGTTCGTGTTATTATTTTCAAACTTTACAGGAGAAACAAAAAATTAATTTTTAATTTAATGTGTGGCAGTTAACAGCACATGAATATATTCCAGTATAAATTAATATTTTTGGCCTTCTTATAAAGAAAACATACTCAAAAATAAGTTTATTGAATAAGTTATTGAATAAATACATTTTAAATTGCGTCAGCCTTCTTGGACACAGCTGGTAGTCACTCTTTGCTTTCTGGCGGTTTTCTTCAGTGTTCGAGGCTTCTTCTTGAGGAACAATATTCTTCATAACATTTACAATGAACACATGGAGACCACAAGGACTTTGCAATCTTGTTTTCATGTGTGGAGTCACCAAGTTGTAGAAGGAAACGTTTTCTAGAATCTAAGCAATTTTTTTTTCTGAAGCATTATATCAGGCTTTATCTCCAATTTTCATGTCATGATGTTCTATACTTATCGAAAAACAGCTTTTCTTTTCTTTGGAACATATACCATCGTTATTTCATTGTTGAAACAAAAGTGAGGTTTTCAAGAGTCGGGAAGCATTTCTTCTCGATATGTCTGACTTGTTTTGTCTTATCGTTCCACATAATATCAAGTTCTTTTGCGAAGTGAAAATGTTGTCAGTAGTCACTTCATGGCCTTCTCGAAGAGAGTCTGTCAAATTCACCACCACTGTCCTCCTCGATTCTTTCTATTCCCAGAGTGTGCTTGTGGGTTCAAAGTATGTGAAGTTTTGACATCTAACATAATCTTAAGTTTTAATCCCATACTTGGCAGGCTTGCACTTTATATACACACGGACCGCCACGGGTGGCCGAGGTCGTTAAGGCGCAGACTCGTGAGTGGGAGGTCTGGAGTACGAATCCCGCCAGGACTGTCCTCCCTGACTGAGGCTTTTTCCAAGTTTTCCTCATAAATGGCGAATGCCGTAGAGGTGGCCTAAACGTAGGTAGGCCTGGAACGTTTCCTTCCTTAAGAATCCTTTCCCAATTTATCATTTCATCTCGTGTATCATCAGTGTTCACCGCCTGTGGTGCCTCATTGGTAAACACTATATATATACATCGCGATCTCAAGTGTGACTTTTTCGTAGTGTTTTATCCTTTTGTACTATTATAATTACTGTTAATTTGTTAATAGTGTTACTTTATTTTTATTTTATATTATATATATAATATAAAATAAAAATAAAGTATATATATATATATATATATATATATATATATATAAACTTAATTCAAATCATATGCCTCTCTCCTTCTCTTCGACACTTTTCTGTCCGACGACACAGCTGTGTGCACAACTATTTGTTTAAAGACTAAGAGCAAGACTGACGTCTTTTGTTTTCAAAGACTGTAAGCAAACTTTGAACTCAACAGTGCATACGAAATATTGTTTGAGAAATACTTGACGCTTCTGGGAACTTCCTTGTGAACAAGTCGGAAAGAATTCCCTAGTTCTCTATCTGGATCAGTTGGCGTGACTTGCTTTAGACTTGCTACGGGTCATGACTTAGAATTGAACTGACTGAAACAGATGCATGCCCTCTTTGCGACCACGACTGAAGAGCACCTCGGCATTGGCCCTGCTGTTCCCAACTGTTTCTGTTGACAATGCCTTTGGTGATTATTTTTATCGCTCTGCTTTGTAGTGGACTGCTCGTCGACTTCTGATCGAGAGGTCGGAGACGGGCATAGGATTAAAAAACGAGAGAGACAACATTGGGCACACAATAAACCAGAATAATGCACTTATGTATTACCAACTTCGAAAAATGTTTATGTAACACCAAAGATTATGAAGAGTCTAAGTGGACCCCAACACTACTAAGATGGCTCGTATATTTTCAAATTCTGTTTTGTAATCCTGAACTGTAATATATTTAAGACACATTAAAAATTGGCATCTCCTAAATATTTTTTTTCATGTATGTTTAATTAAAAATTGATACTGGGGTGCAGATGAACCCTGCTTAGCATTAAGACCGTGATATCTTTTTCGGTTCCAAAGAAATAAACCAAAGACGAACCTCCCAGGAAGTTATAAGACAATAGCCGGTATTTAGCTGAATATACTTCGACATACACACCGTATTATTATGTATGTACATGTAATTTCAAATTACAGAAAATATTAACGCAGGTAATTAAAATCGACTGATTAAATTGATTAAATATAGACACAACTCTAACAGCCTTGGGCTCTGCAGTAATATATTCGTATGGAAAAGTTACCGTTGTCGTCCCATCATAAAAACGAGCTTTGTGTGGAGCTGGGAAATTAATGCACCAGGAAGATAATTTATTAAATGTTTTATCGAATCTAGCGGCGGACTAACGCGATAAGGTTTGTTGTTTCTCGCAAAGCATCGTCAGTTCTGCGGATAAAATTGTCTGCAAGCGTTATACAATTGGTTTTAATAAATATTTTGTAGTTGGCACACTTTTGAAACGACTGTAAATCTTTTAAACAGATTTCGGAATATACTACACAAGAGGAAATTAAATATAGCTGCGCAAGGCTCCCTTTCAGATGTTTTGGCTTCTGTTGTCATGGCATCACGTTCTTTCAATGCTGTTTGTATTTAGTCATGATATGAATTAAATTGCATTTTGTTTAATTTTAATTTTCTAAGTTTAATAGATGTTATACATATTAATATTTAAAAAAACTTGCCCTAGCCAAGAAATCACAAGATTTGGGTGAGTTTTTTCCCTCGACATAGCTTGTGAATCAATACATTTAGTACCATGACTTTCCAACTTTTTAATTCCCTCAGTAAAATCTGATTTGTCCAACTGTGAAAAATAAGCGTCTCTCTCACCCCAACCTCATCTTTTGATGAGAATTTTCGTCCACCCAGCCATTTCTTCAGGTTTAGAAACAAAAAATAATCGCTGATAGGCAAATCCGGCGAATATGGCAGATGTTCAAACGAAGGTCATATAGTTTTGCAGCTATAATCCCAGCCGTGTGCGAAGGCGCAACATCGTGATGAAAGAGAACTTTCTTTTTCGCAAGAAAAAGCCTGATTAGCTTCCTTCAGTTGGTCCAGTGATGAAGCGTAACCTCCCCGGTACCTTCCCTTCCATGTGCTTCCACATCCGCCATATTCGCCGGATTTGACTCCCAGAGATTACTTTTTGTTCCCAAACCTAAATATAGCTGATTGGACAAAGATTCAAAATATTAGGTAGAAGCTGAGACAGATGTTTATTTTTCACAATTGGACAAATCCTACTTTACTGAGAGCATTAAAAAGTTGGGAAGTCGTTGAACTAAATTTAAAAGATGACTATGTTAAAAAATAAAAAGAAACTTTCTTTTAAATCTTGTATTTTCTTGGTCATGTCGAAAAGTTGTAAAACGCCCCTCGTACATGGTCATACTTCCTTTCCAAGCTCTTTTTGTGCCTAGGTAGAATCTTTTGGATAACTTAGAAGTGAATCACTGTACCAATGGCGCTTTTAGCTTTCCGCTGTCGTCAAAATTTGAAAAAGAATCGTTTCTTGAAGTGGAAATTACTGCTTGCAAAGTCTATATCTCCGGTTCTAAATGACAATCTTCAGCTATGATTGTAGTTCCAGGCTGCATAAAACCCAAAAGAAGGACACCTTTTTGGTCCCAGAAAAAATGTGGTCAAAATCTTCCTTGCTTGAATTGTATGAATGAGAAAGTACATTACGCTGAATGGTGTAGGTGAAGATGGGGATAAGACGATGTTGTAGCAATGGCCACAGCGCCACCTAGAGATGCTGCACTTTAAAAATGCTTTTAATTATATTTATATATATTTTTTAAAAGTTGGCGATTTTTCATAATTTTAAAAATCTGCGCTGCTGATAAATATATTTTGTAAACAAATTTAAAATCAGGAAAATTTCATAAGAAGTTTTGTTTCACTTGCACGTGACAAATAACGGTTAAATTTTGTTAGCGAGTGTATTTAACTTTCAGTTGTATAAAATGCATTTTTTTTTTTTCGTACGAAGTGTGTGCTCTTGAAGTGGTTTAGGACAACAGTTTCCTTGCGGCCCTACCGCGGCGATGCTCTTCAAGTTGTTTCCTCCAATCGACCTCCCACGGAGCACACAGATGCAGCAACAAAAATGCATGTCGGGGAGGCACCCCGTTTTCGGCCATCTGTCCTATCACCAGGTCTAATTACTTGCGAAGAGTGGCATAATCTCGTTACCAGCACGAACACTTCAAAGTTTCGTATCGTTTTCTGCAGGAGGCAAACTTTGCAGTAGTTACTTTTAAAATTATATGCACCTGTTAGTTGTAAAACTCGAGTAGTGAATTGGTTTCCGTCAGTCGCAGTAGGTCCCAAGTTCCCCCTCGTGATTCAGTTTTATCTTTTATTTCCTGCTGGAATTAATGCACCCCAAAGCTTCATAAAAACCTCTTGACTTTGTGTATAGTTTTGAAATATATTTGAGCATTTCTTTGAACTGGTTGCAGCTCAAGGGTTAATGATTATTATCCTTTATAAAGACTTCACTCCCGCCGTGAGGCTGGTCCAACCCTCTAAGCTATTATATATATTTGGCTACCATTTGTATAGTTTAAATGCACTCCAGATGAACTACTTGGGTTGCCCTGCGTTACAGAGACATATAACGGCTTAAACAAATAATAGCACTGATTTAAAAATGCTTTTATTTTCAACACAATCTCCCTGTGCATCGAGGCACTTGTCCCCTCGTTCCAGTAGCACTAACTTATTGGGACTGCTGTCGAACCAGGCGGTGACTTCTATATCTATGTCTTAAATCAGGAAAGTATTCACCCGAAAGATGATGTTAAAGGGTCTAACAAATTAAAATCGCTTGGAGCACGGTCGGGGCCATATGGAATTGCAACTTGAAATTTCGCAGCACCTCATTTGTCTTGTTGGCAGTATGAGGACGCGCGTTGTCATACAAGTAATAAGCTTTCAGCGAAGAGTCCTGGTTGTTTCCGTTAAATGGTCTTACGTAATTTTCTGAGGATGTTACAGTAGCAGTCCTTGAGGCTGGAAAGCAGCAAGCAGTGTGTCCTCTTGATCCCAAAATACTGTGAACATCACATTCCCGACGAATGCTGTTACTTTAAACGCCCGCCTCCGCAGGCGACGCACGCTTTGTCTCGTGCTGCTAACGTAAACCTAAGAAATATCACCCGTGGCAATTCGGGCTAGCATATTGTGTCCTCCATCGTGGTAGCAATTGAGATGCTGTATGCCCATTCTTTGCATTTCGTACTGTGGGGTCAGTGTGAACAGACTTTGTGTGCCTAATCCGTGTGAACAACCAATAGCAGCTGCAATAGTGTCCATAGCTATCCTTCTGTCTGCTCGGATTAAGCCTTCACCTCGTTACAAATTCGCCACTGTGGCTCTCCGATTGTGTCCGGCTTTCAGACAACTTCTGCACCCAGTTATGAAGAGTTTGAGGTGATAGACACTTCTCACCTTAGATGGGAAGCATTTCTTTGGTTCCATACAAAAATATCGCACAATGGAGTGCTGTTCGAGTGGAGCCATCTTGCAACTGCTGTTTTGCTATTGTAAACATCGGTTGTTTCTCTTCGAATGTCACCAATTGCCACCGGACTAATTCTGCTATCTAGTGACATCAGTCTCAGGTACCTCATTCAGAGATAATTGAGATATATCTTCCTACATAATTACATTTTTCCAAGAGGATGGATACGAAGATTGTTGGTTCCATTATGGAAGAAACAATGGGGTTTAAGTTTCCAGTCAGTTGCGCACAAGTGCTCCTTACCGTCCGAATCCCGATCTCCTAATATTTCTTTCAAAAATGGGAAGATGTTCTAATGATATCCAGTTTATTTATTAAACTGTGTAATAAATAATTTTTTCTCTCAAATTTTTTATTTGTTTCTGGTTCAGTTATTTTCACTGATTTCAAATCTGTAATTACTTTTCTTACCATGTTTTTTTATATTGTAGCTTTTGAAGCTAAAGCATGACTCACAGGGGTAGTTTGCAGGGCTGTTTCTGTTAACGTCTGCGGTTATCGGAGTAAAGTAAAAGAAGCGCCATATAAATACCTCCTTATGCATTAACTTCGTAGCGTTTTTGGTCCGTCATCACAACAATGCGGTGCTTCCCGTAGGTCATTTCTCGTTCGTATTTGGAGCGTTGTGCTTGAATTTTGGAGATTTTTTTTAAAAAAAAAGTTTTGTATTTTTGGGCAAAGAAATTAAGAGTAAAGTAGAAAAAACAAACAAACAAAAAACGAACACTTCTGACATATTCTCTCTTTTGAAGCTTACTAGAAAAACAAAGATAGCGGAGGCAGGGAAAAACTATTGCAATAAAATGGGTCTGTCATTTCAAAGAGGGCCATTTTGACGTGAGCGATTAGCCACGTTCAGGAGGACCATCCGGACTTTGATGAAGACCTTCAGAGCTCTTTAATCCATGTCGATCAACCCAAGAATTAGCAGATATGATTTGTGACCAGTCAACTATCGAGCGACATTTGCATTCCATGTACAAGGCTAAAAAATACAGTGTATGGGTACCGCACGCTTTAAGTGAGAAGAACCAAAAACAGGGTTGCCATTTTTGCATCTCTGATTGCGCCTCATGTGTTAGCTCGTGGACAACTTCGAGCATTCCTATTCAAGATTACGGCTTGTTATGTGTCTGTGTCAGCATCAAAAAAGGAAAGGAACGGCTGAGAGTTTCTGTCTATGTCGTGTACTACGAATTGCTTCCCAGGAATGTAACCATAACTGCTGAAATTTGTCAACAACTCAGACGCCTTGTGTCCGGATTGAATAAACAAGACCGAACATTTTGCATCAAGTTTTGGATGGATTCCATTACCGCCCTTTCGTTACCATGACAAAGGTTCAAAAACTTCTTTCCACGCGCACTTGTATTTGAACTGCTGAAAGAATTTGGAACGATCACTTTCACTGATCTTATTTCCTGTGCAAGTATTAATGAAGGATTCTAAGCACAATTGTTTTAGAAAACCCCAATCCTGCAGCTATTTCTTTTATCTTCAGGCGCCTGTCATTCAGAACTTGCTAAATGTTTTCTTGTGTCAACACATTTACCTGCCTAGTATCACAGGGTTCATTTTCAAGGCTCTCTCTGCCCAAAGGAAATAATTTTGATCACTCCTCAGCGGAAGCTCCTTAATACACACCATCAAGGCGTTTTTATTTTACTGGGTGAAGGTCTTTTTATATACAATATTAATCACTGCACTATATCTGAGTTAAATGAGCGGCGCGGCCAAAAGGAAATTCAGCGTTCATATTGCTGAAACATATTAAATGGCATGAACACCGCAACTGTCTCTTGTCAAGCCGGAAACGTGTGGACGGTATGGCTCAATTCTTGCACCGATTGATTGTTGCTTCTTTGGGGAAAGATAGTTTTAAAAATGCGTATTAAAGTAATTGTGGATTGATTTTATTGAAAAATGACAGAATTAATGTACGATGATTCAACTGATACTTCAGCATTGGTCGTTGCATCGCTAGTATCGCTCTGTCTAAGCCAGAGGTTGCACCGTTTCGTTGCGCAACGATCATCATCCGTTTTGCAATCCAAGAAGCAGTCAAACCGACAGAGCTTTCATCCAAACTCTGGAACTCAGTTTGGAGAAGCGACTGTTTCACGAACCCAAGTGTTTGACTGCCACAAGAAGTTCGGCAGTGGAAAATGAAGCTAAGGACAAGCGTACCCAGGACAACATTCAGGTCTTCTGTGACGCTGGTCGTTTAAATATGCTCAAAATCGCTTCGGAGGTGGGTATAAGCTGTGAAAGAACTAAGAAATCGGCAAGTGTCGGCGAGATAGATCCCATGTATCTCACTAATGAACCGACAGTTTTTCGAAAGGATATCAGTCACAACTTTCTGGATAAGTTGACGATGAAATGAGCAGTTTTTGATACGAATTGTGACTGTGATGAGACGTGGGCACATTACTACACCTCCCAAAACAAGAAGACGAGTATGGAGTAGAGGAACGGTCATCTGTCAACTGGAAAATTTCTTTCGACCGTGTTTTGGAACTCCAAAGGCGTTGCTCATTGATTTCTTTCACGAACCAATGCGCAAACTGTAGGACGGCATGGGAGCAGCATAAAGATCCATTCACGATGTCCTGCTTCTGCGTGGCAACAGCCATAAACGAGGATCAATTACTGGATACCTCCCTAGAACACTCTCCTTACAATGCGGATTTATCTCGGGGCATTGAAGGGAAAAGATTCAGGGACGACAGGGGTTAAGCACTTTTGGGCGCAACTTGCTGTTGATACATTGATGACAATAAAGAACCACCCATGCATTTCTGTTGAAGGGAACTGTGTATATAATTGTAACGCCAACTACGGTCTCATTGGTACCTTATTCAGCAATCAGATCGATACTTTTAAAGCATGGTGCTCAAAAACTAATAACAATCATCTCTGACCCGGTTTGATATCTCAAGCCTCCCAAAAGCAGTTGTCATCACAACACGAAATATAAGAAAATTGATGCAAATAAAGTAGTAAATATAATTGTTATAATAATGCTCAGTTCTATTTAGATCTCCACTGGAATAAAAGCTAACAAAATTAGAGTGTGTTTTCAGAACGATCAAACAGGTAAACCAAATCACTTCATTGATGATGCCATTAAAAAAAATTATAAAATAAAAAAATCGTTCTCGCATTGCAGTTATATTACCGAATTCCCCTGTTGCTTATCAGTTAGATAACTTAATTGAACTTTCAAACTCATGGTTGATGTTAGATAATTATTTTGGGAATTGTCACAAGTAATATCGCATGAGGGTCTGAGATTGCCAATAAATTCACGAACGTAGTGAGAAAGCTCAAACCCTCGAGTGACATTCAGAACTGTTTCACGAATAAAATAAGAATATAATTTCCGTAAACTTGGCCTACAATATTGTAATAATTATATATTGTGTTATGAATACTTAACCTTTTCAAGCCATCTAGCGACACACGAATGTCGATTTTCAGTAATGTTTATAGAGAAGAGCTAAATACGAGGTTAGGACTATTTCGTGAATAGAATAAGAGTAAAAGTAATATATATTTCAAAAATGGACATGGATTGTTAATATTTATATAAAATGTTATACTTATTTATGAACCTATTCAGAAACCGTGAGAATGAAATAGACGAAAGTCTGACTACTACAATCGTTAGATTTACTAATATCAATTAAGAAAAACAAAACAGAGAAAGCATTTTATCTTCTGAACAAAGTGTTTATTAAAATTTATGGTTGTTAGGCAGATATTATTACATAATTTACGAATGGATTAATGACTTTGGCCGAATATGAAAAACCAATTGCTTGAGTGAATACACATTAAGTTCAATTTATAATTACTGAAAACACAGAAAGGTGGTCATTGATGCGTGCTCAGGAATTATATAGTGGAGGTATAGAGTTGGCTACACTGGCCACAAGACCAATGAATGTCGCGTGATAAAACGGATTAGATAATTTTTTTCGGTAATTTCTCTCCGATATCCGGCTATGATTGGTGAAAATTCAAAATATTATTTCGTTTCATTGGTCAGTTTTAAGATGACGTCACATGAGTGAAATAGTCATAACAAACATTCGTTAACCTCAATTAAATTACCGAAAAGCACTCGTGGAATGACTGAAGAAAGTAATATAAATAGTTTTGTAATTGTATGTGATAAGAATTAATGTATTTGTAAAATATTCGGTTTATATTTGAATGACGTTCGTATTTCCGCTTTAGCTCTGGCCAATTTTATAACCTAACATTGTATGTACGTGATGCAAATTATTTCAGTAAAATGTACACAAAACAGAGAGTGGAATTAATTGGGAGCAAAGGTTTTGTGTGGCAGAGAAAGGTGGAGACGAACATGAGAGGAGGTAACGCCAATAACAAAACAAGTACAAAAAATGGGGAAAACAAAATAAAAAGTGCTGCTCACGAAACGTCGATGTTCATATTCCGTTGGTAATCGCTAGTTGGTGGTGAACCGTACCCAGTGATTTTCCAGTAGCCAGAGCCCTGCCCATAACCTCGAGAAATTGTGTACTGTAAGTAGTCGGTTGAGAAAACATGGTGGACTAACATTATTATAATGTAGATGTTGCAGAGGGGGACGAACGCGATAACTGAGGCAGAAGCAATGGACGAATCACGAAGAGGCACCTCCCAAAGATGCTCACAAAACTACATATTCCTCTGCATATTAAAACTTTTAACTGCCGCAAACCTAACACCTACAATTTTGGTGAGTGCAATGGGATTATTATTTTTGTTCGGCATTATCTGTAACCCCCCGCCAGAGCCGAACCCTTTCAGCCTGTAGTCAGCATTCAAATGATCCGCGACTCCGCTTACATGCTCTCTCTTTCTCACCCATCGGTTACAGATTCAGTTCTAATTTGATTGAAGTCACCTGCCAGAAACATACATAACCCCGGATGATGTCAGTAAATCCGTTTGAAAGTAAAGTAAAAGGTTGGACGAAATCTGTCGAATGTTTGAAATGAAAGCTAAATGGATTTACTCTCTCTCGTCAATTTGTTGTTTAAACCGCATCCATAGAAAGCAGAAGAGAGAGAGAGAGAGAAAAAAAAGTAAAAAAGGAATATGCCTCGGGTATCATGTAAGTGAACTAAAATTTTTACATCCCCTACCACACATCGAATGATGGAATACAAACTGATAATGCTTCGATATTGAATGACGAAACATTTGGCCAGATATAGAAGAAGTTTCAAGCTATGTAACACATTTTTGTTCCCTGTGTTTTAACTGCTTTGCTGTTGGACAGTAAAGGAACCTTTTCAAATTGAAGTATTGAGCATTGCGTTGCAAGCTCGTGAAAAAGTGCATCATCGTTTGTGAACCAAATCAATGGATAACGAACCCCATGGTCCTATCACTCAATCTGTATACGGAACCAAAAGAATGAGGGTTTTTTTTTTTGTGCCCTATTATTGATATTGACACTTGAGTGATGGCGAATTATCGGAAATTCGAGATATTTCCAAATAACACTTTATTAATTTTCCAGATACAAATTCTAAACAGAGCAGTGGTTTAACAACCATATCTTGGCGTATTGCAAGACTGTATACTGAATGAGGCATTTCTATATGGGTGAATCTAGAGCACAATTCTCATAGTGCCCTTGACCGTGAACCCCCAGGGGATGCTGGTTGTCAATACCCTAGAACAGTTCAACGTTTACTTTCCTATAACTACTGCTTGAAGCGTTTTTCTAGTTTAAGAAAAACACTGTCTTTGTATTTGCGATTATTATATAAAGGGAAATATCTCTGTAAGCTTTTGAAATATTTTGACCGGAGAGATAAGAGGAAGCAATAGGAGGAACCTCTTGCCCATAAGCGCCATTGTGTGCACGAACTACCTGAAACGACATCACTAGTCACTTGCCCCGTGGTTTAGGAGGTCGATATAACAGTAAACCATGAAAGACATAGTGGCAACACTTACAGATGTTCCACATGTCCTCTGTTGATGATGCAACAGACATCAATTCTATAATCAAGCTCTTGTCACACACATCCCAACATCTGACGATCGATATCAGCTATTGTGTGATCCACTTGTGAGCATGGGGTCAGAAGGTGACTTTGAGGCCACAGAAGAAGAAGAGAGTCATCTCAGGCAGAACGTTCAATTCAACGAAGAGGAATTTTAGCATCGAGATACTCACAGACGTCATGATGAAAATGAGGTGAAGCCATGTCTTGCTGCTAAACAAAGTCCTGGCTATGTGCATGTAATTGTGGCATTAGTCACCGTTGAAACATGTCCAGATACATTGGACCGGTAACAGTTTTCTCCGCAAAGACAAATGGGCCGTACACCGTGACAAAGAAACAGCACAATACACATTGACTGTAGGGGAATCGGGGAATCACGGACAGATCACTAGATATTTTATTGCTTCAAATTGTGGCGTTTAACTCTGCCGAACACATGAAACGCGTCCTCATCACTAAAAATCAGTTTCTCAACAAAACTGCCTTCTTCTAGCCGCTCTTGAAAATGAACACAGAATTGAAAACGACAATTGTGATCATCGGGACTCAGCGCCTGCAACAGCTGTGTCCGGAATGGTTTCACTTTAAGGCGTTGAAGTAAAAATGTACGCCAGACAGTTCAGAATCTGCAATTCCTGGTTCCCGTGACATGTCGACTGTTTAGGGCTCCTGACAAATGCTAAACGGTCTCAACCGACACTCTTGGCCGGGCTGTCACAGCGGGTTTACATTTAGCGAATTGTAACACTCAGAAAGTTTTATGTGCACAAGTGAACGCCGTTTTTTTCGCTGTGACTGTTGTCCAGCGACTAAATCTACAACAACGCCATGGTGCCGTATTACAATGCAAACTTGGAGAGATGCTCTTTCCATTGATACAAGCGTTTCTGCTATGTCTTCCATGGTTTCTGTTCTATCGACCCCCGAAACCAGGAAAGGACTTTAGATTCATTCTGTACGCATGCACCAAAGAAGAAATATCTCTCCAAACTCTCCATTTGCATGTCCGAGGCCTAAAACTGTCTTATAGTTCTGTGGTAGCAAAGGGAACGATTCATTAGTTTGATTCAGCATCCTCTGTATTCACCTAATTTGAATCCATTTTATGTGTGCCACTTTGTATAACTCAGCAAGCAGCCATTTTTAAATTTATGGCAGCCGATATCAGAGGTGGCTTCAAGCTTTTCAGCCTCTCTTGAAGAGAGAAGATCTAATACAACGTTTCTTAATGCTTCCTTTTATTTACCGAACCTTTGTGTGATCAGTTGCCGACAGTAGTTTCAAAAAGAATGTACTGTTTTGATAGCAGTGTCCTCTACCCTTAGTATCACATCGTTTCAATTGAATCTACACGTACATCGACCGGTAATTCAAACAAATGTAACATCCGTGCACGCCGCTCGAAAATGCTATTTATTTATTTTCACATGTACACAAACGGATATTAGCTTCGGAAATGAAGTCCCCATGATTACTCAAAGGTTAAACACGGGCCTCCACTCATCCGACCGGGAGTTCGATCACCGCCATTGGCAAACATGTTAACACGACCTTTCTCTCATGGGCGTGTGAAGCGAACCGCATAGCGCCGCTAGATGGACAACAAACTACAAATTTGGGTAAAGGGTGTCTTACTCTTAAAAAATGTTTACTAACGCATGTTTAGCGCGGTAAACACCAGCAAAAATCTGAAGTGTTTACAGTGTGAGCTTTTAGAAGTATAGTGGGCAATAATAATACTGACATTAATCAAATAAATATACACTTGTTTTAATAATAACACTAGTCAACACATTTCAGCTTTTTTAACAAATTCCGAAGGAATGTTGTACTCAGGTTTTTTTGAATCCCCATCGCTCATACGTAATATATATCACTAGCGGTCGTGTGTAGTGGTTACCATACTTGCCTCCTAAACCTAAGATCGCGGGTTCGAACCCGGCCAGGACCGATGGATTTTTTCGGGCGTAAAAATCCTAAGTATGGCTTCCTTCGGAAGGGAAGTAAAGCCGTGGGTCCCGTGTCGTACATTTACGGCAGAAAAAGAACCTCGAGCCTGAAAGAGAGGCCTCTGAGCAAAATTTGTTGGCCGTTTCACGCCCTGAGTTGAATGGGACGCTGATGACCTGAGATGTTAAAGAGCGTCCATAAATAAATCAATCAATCAAAACTAGCGGTCGCAATTTTTGTTGAAATACATAAATAGTTTCCGAAAATCAGCGGCGAAACATTTAGAAGTGGGGTTTCTCTGAAACCGAACATTTAAAAATCGCCCTAGCAACATTAATACTTTGTTTTTTCAACGAAATTCCATATACGAATACCAATTAAATGCAACAAGAAAAATAGTTTCTGGAAATCAGGGAAAATGGAGCATGATGAATAGAGACGCTTGAAAACCGAAATTTAAAAAGCGCTCTTGCGTTTAATTTTCTCTATGTTGTTTAAAAACAAAAGGACAAGTTAGCTCAGCATATAAACTGTATTTATAACGTTACATATGTTTTATATTTAACAAAAGACTTGTCCTGAAGATATCAAAAATGAAATATTAATCTAATATATGTTTTAGAATTACATTTGTATGTAAGAACGTTGTGTAATAACCTTCAGAAAACATTTGCGTTATATACAGTAACATTTAAATTAAATTTCAAAGCCAATGAAAATGTATGTGACTTTCGATTGTTTTTTGCTGATTATATATATTTACTTAGTACATCGAAATTGTTTTCAAATAGTAACATGTTTTTGTTTTATTGAAACATTAAACATCTTAAATATACAACGTAACAGGACATTTTCTGCTATTTCTATTTTAGTGAATGTAAACATAATATCAAGGGCTCAGTTCATAAACATGATTACATTTAAAATTGTTTAAAAATACCCACGTAGAAATCTGTCAATGGTCGGATATTTCATTTAATTAATAGTATACCATTAATTTTAGTAGTTTAATATCAATAATAATAAGACGGAGAAAAAGAATTCTAAAAATTTGGTTTCTCTTTTATAATGCTTGTAGAGTGTAAGAATTCTAATTTTGTTCTCCTTGCTTTTGAAAAATTGACAACTGCACAATATTAATTTATTTTCAAGTGATTTTCAAGGGAAAGAATAACCATAGTAAAGTAATGTATTATAGTTCCGTTTTTCTTTTATAAGTTTGCTTTAGAGTTTGTGATGGTTATTAAACATACTAATCCTGACTTATTTCGTAAATTAAAGACCATAATTTGAATATTATATTCTATTTTAAAGTTATTCTACTTGCTGAGGAATTCACTTAGTTTTCGCAGTTCCTACATGTCGGATTTTTTGTTTTTATTGTATCTGTTTTGGAATTCAGGGTGGGTCATTGTAAGCTGGCGATTTAACATACAAAATTAACAATATAAAGTACATGTTAACTTTTAATACAATAGATTATTGAATGCCATTTGGAAACGTGACCTCAATTTCTAAATGGCACATCTTTTAAATGCCCCTCTCTCACTTAAGATGCATTTTTGTAATCTGCACATTTTGTATCGCAAAATTTGTCGGCCGTTTCACGCCCTGATTTGGATGGGACGCTGATGACCTGAGATGTTAAATAGCGTCAATAAACAAACCTAATCAACACCACCTTGTGAAGTCCCTGAGAGGTGTCATATTGTTTACTGTTTGGCATCTAGCGGTGACACTGAAGTTCTCCTAATGACAGCCTATGTGATGAGTCATCTTGGGCTGAAGGTTCGTCTCTCTATCCTATGCATACAAGACGGAGCGTTTGCACATGCTTATTAATTCCGTTATAAAAACAATACTATTACCCCAAAATACACATGCAGCTATTTATAGATATAATTGTTCTAGTATTATCCATTAGCTCTTGCTTACCAAAACGATACTTAAAAATCAACTAAAGGTTCCGTTATCTTAATCAGGCATTGCAGCTAGTTATAATATTTTAGTGGATTATTTAGAAGTGTCTCTATGTGCATTATGCTTAAAATGAAATGCTCGTAGTGTGGTAGAATTTGTAATAACACTTTGAAGTAGAAAATTCTTTTAAAATTACTATTTTTATTACAAATAATTTAATACACCAAGTTTGTATTGTATGAAGATAAATGATTTCGTTTCTTATATATTAACTTTCAAAGCTAACTCAACGTTTGAATTGTTTGTTCAAACTGGTAGCTCTCAGCTGCTTGACATTGTGCCAGTCGATAAACACTTAATCAGTCTTTGGGCATGTCTTGCATCACTTGCATTATTTAATACTCTAAATCTTGTGAGAATTTGGGTTTAAAAATATACTACTGACTTCAAATAGGCTCACAAAGCGACAAATCTGCAGATCATTGCGAGTCACTCGTGTGGCTCTCCTAGCAATTGATCGCTGTGGGAAAACCTGGTCTAAGTGTTGACGAACATTGGAAATATCCCTGGGTAGCCACTGGTTGTGGAAACAAATTTGCGATAGCCGGTACTGCATGATTTCGAAGCAAATGTTATGATCAAATACCAGCTCAAACATTGAGTTTTTGTGGATACTGTATGCGGTTCTCCATCCATTATGAATTACTTTGTCCAGTACCGACAGGTGTGCCTGTTGACAAATTCATTCAAGCAGAATACAGCTTTATCGGGGAATATAATTTGTCTAAGGAAAACGTATTCTTGTTAATGCTTCACAACACTGCATTCTTCTACCCTTCTGAAAGTTTCTGCAAATGTTGAAGTTTATAAGAATGTTGCTAGGCGCTTTTTAAGCATTTTCATCACAGAACTATGCTTATATTTGATTCTAACGAGTATTTGTTTGCACACGAAGGAGAGCATCCTATTAAGTATCAGTTGCATTTTTCGGGCGACCTGATGTTGTTAAGTCTTTTACTCTTCCAGTTTGAGTAAATTTCTTTACGATTCTTGTCGCTGTTGTACAAGAGTAGGTTCATAAGTTTTCGGCCTACCATTTTCTGGGTATGATAAAAACAAAAACTATATTTCATTTTTCAATATAGCTACCCATTATTGCAATATACTTCTCACATCTTTGAATTAACATTTCAACACCCCCCCCCCCCCAAATAGTCGGAAGTCTTGTGTGCAAAATGGGCATACACAACATGCATTACTTCTTCGTCACACTTAAATTTCCTACCTCGAAACTCCTTCTTGAGATTTGAAAAGAGGAAATAGTCACTGGGAGCTAGATCTGGTCTGTAGGGTGGATGGTCGATCTCCTTGAAGCCACATTTCTTCACAGCTTCCTTTGCAACAAGAGCTGTGTGCACAGGCGCGCTGTCGCGAAGAAGGCGCATACCACCACTCAGCTTGCCTCGCCTTTTCTCTTTGATGGAAGCACGTAGTCTGTTCAGTAGGCCAGAGGAACACTGTGGTGTTCCTCTCCTTGAAGTCAATGAAGAGTATTCCTTCACAGTCCCAAAAGATTGTGGCCATGATCTTTTTAGTTGACTGTTTGACCTCGGCCTTAGAAGCGGTGCTTCGCCAGCTTTATGCCACTCCATTGATTCTCTTTTGGACATAGGATCATAGTTTCATCTCCAGTAACAATGGTTTTCAGAATTTTTCTCTCTATCGTCACGGCAGAGCTCCAAAAATTCCTGACAACAGATGACTCGTTGCAACTTTTGGACTGAGGAAAGAAGTCTAGGCACCCATCTTGCACTAACCTTATTAATATTTAAATGTTCATGGATAAAAAGGACTGTTGTTTTATAAAGGCCCAACCTGGCTACCATTTTTGTAACTTTGAACCGCCGGTCCTCCATAATTTCTCCTTGCACAAGAGCGATGTTTTCAGGAATGAGCACCTCTAAGGGCCGACCTGCACGCCCTTCGTCTTCAATGCGTTTTCGACCCATTCGAAAAAGTTTGACTCATTCTTTTACGGTAGAATATGAGGGTAATGTTTCCCCATATACTGTGCTGTCCAATCGCTGTTTAATATCATTGTATTGGCTTTTCTATTTAACATAAGATGTAACCGGAAGTATAAAAGGTTCATAATATAATTTTGAAGTCTCGGTGTACGGTTATCATCACCCACCAAGTTTCATGTCAGTGAACCACACGCTTCAAAATGAGCTTTATCACGATTTTTGTGTGAGCACACAATATGTCACAAAATTATTTATTTGTGTTTAATTACTGACTGATTACAGGGTGGGCACTGATGATTAAAGCATTCATCTCGCAAGTATCTCGGCGGTCTGAGTTAATCCTCTTTGTAGCATGGAAGGAATGGCATGCATGAGCTGGATAGAGCAGTTTGCCAACAGTAGCTGAAGAGAAGGCATTTGTCACGAAAACTACTCAAAGTTCAGCCACTAATAAGAAAAGTTATTTAGGACTCTCTTTAACATCTCAAATCATCAGCGTCCCGATCAGTGAAGTAGCCGGTAAATTCTATTTAGAGGTCTTTCCTATGACACGGTTTTACTTTCCTTCCGAAGGAAACCATATTGAAGATTTTTACGCCCGATCTACCCTGACCGGGATTGAACCCGCGATCTTAGATCTATGAGACAAGTAGATCATCATTGCCGACAAATAAGTGAAGTGCCCATGTTGATATGTACATAGTCTTCCTAGCTGCATCTAAACGGCATTATGCACAGTACAAAATTATATGTTTTAGTCGCTGAATTGGTGAGTAGCCTCGTTTTCGAGACGCCGCTCCCGAGATATGAGATTCTCGTAGTAGCACTTGCGCACAGCTGCTGTGGCACATCAGAACAAGAGAATAACCGCCTTTATTGAAGCATTCCGGGGCTAAGCCACCTCCCCGGCATTTGCCATTTATGACGGAAACCTGGAAAAATTCAGGACCAGGAAATGAACCCCAGAACTCCGGCTAACGATACTAGCTTTCTTTCTTTCTTCTCCCCCCTCCCCCCGTGGAGAACCGGAAACGCCTCATGCGTGTCTTGTCTAACTCTGTCGAAATACCGCTTGCCACGTGGGGAATCTTAACAAAAGTTGTGTACTTTGTTTAAAAATAGAAGTGACAATGGTTTTTATACCGTCACGGGTGGCCGAGGCTGTTAAGGCGCGGACTTGTGAGCGGGAGGTCTGGGATTCGAATCCCGCCAGGACCGTCCGTCTCCGCATGGGTTTTTTCGCAGATTTTCCTCAGTCCTCATTACTGGCAAATGCCGGAGAGATATCCTATACTTATGTCTGGAACGTTTCCTTCCTTAACAAAAATAATCCTTTCCCAATACATCATTTCATCTCATGTATCATCAGTGTCCATCGCCTGTGGTGCCTCAGTAGTAAAAATGGGCATTAAACACTATTTAAAAATAATGGTGTTTTTATGTTTTCAAACAATTTTTTCCCCTTCCAATAATTGTTCAGTTAAAGTAAGAAATTTTGCTTCTTTTACGCTACTCTGCAGATTTTCTTTCTCGTGACCTCCGTCTTTTATTCAAAAAAGAAAAGCTTATCGCTTAATGTTTTTTCTGTTGATTTTGATAATATATCAGAGAAAATTGCCCCACCTCTTGGGCCCTAAGGCTTCAAATCGGTGAGGTCATGTGGCGGTCGATACTGGCAATACTTTTTTTTTATTTTTGTAACAGTTTTAGCTCTTATTTTTGAATTTGTATCCAGGAGTTTCTCGACCCACTGGAGAACAAGCGGTCAGCTAGACCCCAGTCAAAGCCTTCATTTGTTTATGTAATAAGGCATTTCTGTGTTACACGTCCAGTGCTCATGTCCTAATGAAATGTGCAAAGAACGCTTGCACAAGAAGCAAAGTATATGGCGGCGATATTTCTTTCCGTGTCGGAATAAAATGCGGCGCGGGCGTCAGTGGGTCACCCCCGCGGGAACGTTTGGTGTTAATGAGTTCACAGCAACCCTCTCCACCACCACCCTGTGTAAGCTAATGGCCCTGAGTTGATTAGCGGAGATGAAAACAAACACTGACGCCACCGAGATTTGAAACCACATTCCCAAACATTTTCACGGCTAGCCCTCCTCTTTTATTTTGAATCGCTTTTTAATGCGTTGCGCATTTGATGTGGCGTGTTTGGTTTCATTGATTGACTGTTATCATTTGATAGGCGGAATGTGTCGCACGCGACCAACATTGCAGGAAAGCAAATGTTACCCTAAACAGCGTATTTATTGCCAATTTCAAAATCCTATAGCTCAGATATTCCAAATTTAAACCGTAAATGATGTTCCTCTTTTGAGTTGGGGTAAAGTATTTGAATGGGTCGTTTGTAAGATCTTGTCATGGAGAATACAAGCTGCAATTCGTCGTTGGAATTATTGTATATCTACATTGAATTCTGTTCATTTGAAAAGTTCTCGGAAATTACGGCATAGATTTTATTCTTATTTTTCAACATAGTCTTCCTTGACACTAATGCACTTTGCCCAGCGATGCTTCAACACATTTACTGCATTACTAAGGTCAGATTCCTTCCAGGCTTGCAAGTCGGTCCTGGTGGTGTAGTGGTAACCATACTTGCCTTCTAAACCCAAGATCGCGGGTGCAATCCCGGCCAAGGTGGATGGATTGTTTCGGACATCCTAAGTATGGCTTCCTTTGGAAGGGAAGTAAAGCCGTGGGTCCCGTGTCGTACATTTACGGCACGATAAAGAACCTCAAGCCTGAAAGAAGAGGCCTCTGAGCAAAATTTGTCTGCCGTTTCACACCCTGAATTGAATGGGGACGCTGATGACCTGACAAGTTAAAGAGCGTCGTAAATAAACCAAATCAACCAAATCAACAGGCCTGCCAAATACGCATCAACTGATGAATTAAACTCTTTGTTGGACGCATATTTCAGTTTAAGGCACAGATGAAGCTAAGCCAGGGAAATAAGACAGATATAGCAGCAAATCATTCCCCATTTCATTGTGTTTTGCCATGCAACGGCACATGTTTGAGGGCCAACATTGTCTTGATACAGGATGTTTTTCTGTCTTCAATAGATCCAGAATGTTTGCACAAAAGATGAAGATAATCAATTAGCAATACTCATTTGGCACCCCAGAAAACACTCTTGGTGAAGAATCGTGATGCTTCCATTGTTTCAGATGTGCAGTAGTGCATTCGCGTCACAAATCGACGGCATATCTGTGAAAACGGGCCAAACTTTACTGAGAGATTTTTGCACTCTGACTCGCTTTTGTTCCTGAGTGAGCAATCGCGGCCGATAAAATTTCAAGCGCAATTCTCCCTCGAAATGTGAAATGAAGTTCCTCTGAAATGCTCAGAGCTTCAGCAATTTTGGACACCTTTCCTCTAAAACCATGTCATGTATCTTATCGATATTTTCTGACGTGATTGATTTTGGGTCATCTTCCAAGCGTTCACGGCTGCGTTTAAACTTCTTGGTTCACATGGAAACTGTTGAAAATGATGGTGCCTAGTCCCCCAGAATTTCCGTTGCATCATTTACCAAGTACCCCACGATGTCAGCACTGCAACAAACAGCTATAGCTACTATCCCTGTATTATTGCGGAAATGTTTCTAAGAAGATGGCGGGTTTTGATAACAAAACTGCTTCGGAACTGCTGCTGCATTCTTTGGGGTATTCCGGGAACTTTTCAAATAACTCTCGTAATCTCTTCTGTAACAGCTGGTGATATTTATTTATTATGAGGTTTGTTTGAAATATTTTCATGTTTTACATCACATTGCTGAAGTGCGTGTAATTAATGCATTTCCACTTTTTAATATGCAGCAGCCCTGCATTTGAAACTACCTTTCAATTTTGTTGAATTATTTCCCCTTTCTCCGTATTTTACGTCACATTTTAACGGGTTTACAAAGTAGTTTGATAACCTTGGTTTGATATTAAAGAAAACAAGTTCAGTCCTCTAATGTACTTTATTTTTCGACATAGTCCTTTCGGAAGTCGGTGTATTTGCTCTAACGTCTCTCCAGGTTGCGATTCTCTTGTGAAAGTGGACCTCGAAATACTTAACACTACATTTGACTTAAATTAGGGAAGTTTAGAGTTTCAAGAACAGATGGTATTCAGAGGAAGCGAGATCAAGTAAAATAGGGTGCATGTGGAAGTATTTCAGTTTGTAGTTCCGTCATTTTGTCCTGAGCGACGAGGCTTGAATGCACTGTCATATTGTTATAGTGAAACACACACACACACACACACACACACACACACACACACACACATATATATATATATATATATGAATGGCAATATATATATATATTGCCATTCCGGGACATTTCTTCCTTCTTTTCAAAAAAGTGTTTCGTGGTATTCTCCAATAATGGTTTCCTTTATCCAAGTAGTCAATCAAGAATTCGTTTTGGATACCAAACAAATCAACCTTGACATCGGAGTCTATCTTTATAGAAGTCGGTTCACCACGTGCTGTCCACTGTTTAGACTGGTATTTAGTTTTTGTATTTAATAATGAATTCCTGTTTCGTTCACAGTCACGAAACGCCTTAGAAACGCTTGAGTTCTTCTTAAACAGTTGGCCGATGTTCACTTACAATAATGTTTTTGTTGCGGAGTGAACAGACGCGGCTCCCATGAGTAGCTCATTATGGTAAATGAATTGAACACATTTAGTTGAGATACCCGTGGACTTACTAACTCGTGCACTTTCGTTCGTCTGTCACACAGACAATATCCTGGACTTTATCGATGATATTTGGCCTCATTGCTGATTTTGGAACTCCAGGGCGTGGTGCGTCTTCGATGTTTGTTCTGCCACACTTGAACTCATTTACTCAAAGCTGAACGATTTCACTCAATATAGGCAAAATCCTCTCATGAGTTTCTTTTGCTGTTTCCTCATCCAGAAATAATAGTTATTCACACCCCAAATTCCAATAATATCCATTTTTAGCACTCGAAACGCTTATTTTTAAACGACTGCCAAATAATTAATTAACATCCGAATGATTTGTGATCATAGAATATTGATACATAGAAAGCAAATTTTATGACAATATATACTATTTCCTTCTATTAGTATCTGAACAAACTTACTTACCAAACCGCTCTCGTATTATTTAAAAGCAGAGGGTGTCTGTTTGTTTAAACTGGATTTTTTTAAATATATTTTACCATGTAATTAAAGCTACCCTGGTCAAGGTGCACAGAATTAACGTTTAAGTGTTAAAGAAGATTTTTATAATAACTTTTAATGATTGATTGAGATCGTATGAACTGTTTCCCAAAGAAGTGCCGTTTTCCCCTTGCGATTTTGTAACCCAGAAGCTTCGGCTGTTTCCGTGATTGATGCATCCACGTCACTTGTCGGTCTGGAAACGTTATCAAGAAAGCTTACACCTGTCAAACGCTTGCCGTCTAGTTTTGTTTATATACATTGTTCAAAAGCAGCCTCCGCAAAGTATTAATCAACAACGAATTTTTTTCCACGGCCCTTCATACATCACATCCATCCGTGGAATCGTCAATCTAGCAAAAGGCTGGCTCACATGTCACCGACAGAGCACAGCGTCGCGGCGACGAAGAGGGCAGTAGCATCCCTCCACCTCCCCCCCCCCTACCCGGTCGTCGGAATGAAAATTGCTCGTAGATGTGCACGGGGGCGAAATAGTCAATTACAAAAACAAGAGCGTGCATTT
The DNA here is from genome assembly GCA_030762175.1 of Metallyticus violacea. Classification (NCBI taxonomy): domain Eukaryota; kingdom Metazoa; phylum Arthropoda; class Insecta; order Mantodea; family Metallyticidae; genus Metallyticus; species Metallyticus violacea. Next base: position 10,256,863 of record CM060832.1, on the reverse strand, counting down.
TGTATTGCAAGCGTATTGCATGATGGGTATATAAAATTACGCCAACCGCGATTCCGGTTTCCTCCGGCCGCCGCCAACCGCCACCACTGCTACTTTTGATTATGAAAAATTGAGGGGTGGCGAGTTTTTGTTTGTTGTGCGTTTGTACGGGTGGCTAACGCGAGCTTCCGATGCACCTACCGCTGCGGTCGGTTTGGAAATTTTGGCGGCCCGCGTCGGCCGCGGTGATAAAACATATAATAAAGGTGGTATGGGGTACCACATTCACTGCAATCTCTTGCCCCACCTAACCAGCCCTTTTTTTTTTTCCGGCACTAAAACTATCAAATTTCGTTATGAATTTTAACGCGTCGATGAATGGGTGCGATGAGACATATATAATGAGTGTACTACACCCTGTTAAAAAATATGTGCTGCTTTCTCAGTTGGGGTGCAGTGCATTTTTTTATACTGCTATAATATTAAACATTTTTGTATCAATTATGACAACTTTCTCATTATATGTCCTAAGTTCTTTTTATAGATTCAGTGTATTTTAAATAAAATACTGTACAATAATCGAGTTTAAAGCTCATCAGTCGAGCATAATGCTTATTAAAACATAGTCATCAATTTACAGGTTAGAAGAGAATCAGTTTTGTGCATATTTAAACGATTTCCCCGCAGAACAATCAAATATAAAATTTTGGTAAATTATTAATACAAATATAACTTTCAGTCTTGTGCTCTATGACAAACGAGCATATCTAGAAAGTAGGGTCTCATATCCGTTTTGAACGCAGCCAGCAGTATAAGGTGGCTTCACGTTTGTCCCCGCTAGTATGTGTATACGTGTAGTTCAGTGCGATCAGTGATTTCCTCCGCGGCGCGGAGTTTGTCCTATAAGGGAGCCCCCACTTATTGTCGCAGTCGTAGCGCAGCTGTCCCGGTTGTGTGTTGTTCGTTTCTTAATTCGACAGTGTACACACTTATGCTTGTGTGTTTATAACGGTACAGCGTGTCTTTACGTACCATTCATATATGTTAACGCAGTCAAGTTACAAAAATATTTCAAGATGTCTGGGTATAGACGCTCCAGATCGCAAAACAGTCCACAGCCTGTATAACAAAGTTCAGGAAACTGGAAGTGCCCAGCCTAAGAAACGAAAAAAGCGTCATAGGGTTCTCACCGAAGAAAAATTAAACGATATTGACAATTCTTTAGAAAATTCCACTGGAAACCTCTTCGTTTACTTCCACACATGGAAATTTCATGTGGGTCTACAAAATTGTTGCACTTCAAACCGTTTAAAGCAGCTGTGGCGCATGCTCATCAGCCAGGTAACCCCGTACATACGCATGAGGAAATTGACCGGATTTTTCAAAATGAGCTATGAGTGATGATTTCTAAAGAGATTCCAAAACTAACTGGAGAATGAAGGCGGACAGTTTCAACACCTCGTTTGATAATTTGGTAAGTAATGAACCTCTTAAATTGGTTTGTTTTATTGTTTTACCCTACCGCTAATCACCCGCAAGTAAAACATTCCGGGGGGGAAACGAAACTGATCGCACGTTACAAGAGAATTCGTTTTAAAGCGAGGAAAGTATATCACGACAATTATCAATATTCATTACAATGTTTGTTTTTAAATTTTCAAAGAAATATAACATTGCATAGAGCGTTTCTGCAGTACGACATACCGCTCAGGGAACAATGCATTTTGTTTCTGGATTTTACTACTGTATTCCAAAAAATTTAGTACAAAATTATGCTACTGTAGATTGTGAATGATTAAGCAATATTGTTAATGTTAAGTCTTGTGGAGTAATTTGCATTATTTAATTTAAATTTACAGTATTGAGCATTAGGTTACTTTATTAACCAGGGCCCAGATTTTGGTGATCTAAAATTAGTCAATAAAATGACTTAATACAACTTAAAAAGTGTGCTGACTTAAAAACTTTACAGCAATAATCTATACAACGAATGACATTTATATATTTATAAAATTACTTTAATAATTAAATAGTCTATACTGTGACCTAAATATTAATAAAATGATCTATAACTAAACATTTGATGGCTTAAAATATATTAATAAATCAATCCAAAATGACTAATATTTTAATGGCCTAAACATGTGACAAATTATCTATAATATAACTCATATTAATAAAATGTTCTATGATGACTTAGAATATATTAATAAAATAACTTTAAATGTCTTTAAATTTGATGATCTAAAACAGCTGAGAAATGATCTATAAGATGACCTAAATATATTATAAAATTATTTATAATGGCAATAAAAACTTGAATAAAAATACGTGTGATAATATTAACAAAATTGCCTAAAATTGGGTTAAACGTTTGATGACGTAATATATTAAAATTGTGTATAAAATAGCGTATATATTAATAAAATGACTTTATAATTTTATGTATAAATATTTCAATTAATTAAAAATGTTGTTACCTACAAATATCCAAAAGTGAATAATAAAATAACTAATTTTACTTTTTGATAACCCAAAATAACTGAACAGTTTATAATATATGGCTTAAAAATACTTTAAAATGTTGATGACGTGCAAATATCTAAATGTAATTATTGATGTCCTAAATATATCTGTAAAATGATCTAAATGTATCAAGAATTTTATCTAACAATATATGAAAAATAATCGCAAAGGGATCTAAAATTGCTTTAAAACTTTGCTAACGTAAAATACTTGAGGAAGATCGTTAAAATGAACTAAATATATTAAGAAAAGTACCTAAATGTTACTTTAAGTACATAAAGACCTAAATTACTTAAACATTTCATGAATGTTGAAAAATCATAATTTATATACCAAAAATATTTTTAATATGGCCAATCAACATGCTGCGGTTCTCGTAAACCAATTAACTCCTTTTGAAGGACAACGCATTTGAAACTTCGTACACATTTATTGACACAACTGGAATATACTTGAAATGTACCAAATCAGTGGAGCTGATTCACCGTTTAGCCCTTGAGAAATTCGGCACTTATTTTTGTTTTCAAGACTTTATTAATAATAGAAAGACACTGAGTTTTAACAGGTACTTGTACATTATCGAGCTGCATGTTTCTTTTTTACTGGCACTTGAAAATCAGTGAGTGAAATCTAATTTAATAATTGGATGTTTACCAGAAAAGAAAATAAGGATACCAATTGATACGTAAAACTGAAAAAGATGATTTAAAAGTAGAAATTATGACGATAAACGGAAAATATAATTCTAATTTTTGTAACCAGACTTTCGTAATCAGAATTTTAGTATTTAAGAGCCAAGATTTACTACATAAGGATAAAGGAATGGTATGTTATTCATTTCCGGGCACTTCGAAACCCTGCATCTCTCTTCTAGTCATCTGGCTGCAAAGTATCTCTCCCATTAACTGCGTTATGTCGGCTTTCTACTGTGTAATTAATGAAATTATTTTTATTGAAGTTCCTCTACAGTTCTAGAGCTTGTCCATTGAGGGAGTTTAAATTTTCTCGGCGGTACTTCGGCTGGTTTGCCTCACTCCAAAAGTGGATTCACTTTTGTTAATAGGATTGTAATAAAGAACCAAGGTTTTATTTCCTATGTCATGGGTTCCAATATTTTTTCCTGGGTACCTAAGCTCTAAAAACTTGCGCGAACAGATCACACGATGCTCCTAAACTGCAGAAAGTAACTAACTGGCCGCACACTGTTGAGTGGCGCTTCAAACACAAAGTGCGAGATGCTTTGAGTTTCAGCTGATCATCATGGAGTAATTCTTACTCAGGCATTTTCCTCATGAAGCACATGAACATCTTCTCTCTTCCAGTTAAAGAATCCCTTAGAATTTTGGTATGGACCAACACATTCTTGTGAAAAATGAATTATAATTAAACATTTGATAGTTTCATTTTCTGTTAGTTTCAAGCAGAAGGTATCCAGAAACAGAATAGGCATAAAAGTTTTTAAGAGAAAGATAACGTTTTAGGGTAAAATACTTAATTATATATCACAGCTTGTAAATATTTCTATAAAATTAATTTAAACATTTAATTAAAAAAAATATGATTAACATAGCTATATATGTAGAGTGTCCCATATTGAAAGCAATTTTAAAGATAAGTTGTTAGGTTGCCGGACCTTACAGACTGTAATCTGATTGTATTGCGTTTAACGACAGTCGTTTGTACTGTAGGGAAAAAACTTGCAGATAACAAAGTAATTGATGCGGTACGGAGTTATCCAACCTGGAATACCTAACATGTCTCTCAAACTCACTGTTGTACACTTTTTGATGTTTTACATTAAAATGTATAATTTTGATCTTTTCATCTATTTTTAATGAGTTTTTCTATCAAATGATGACAATGGTACCATTTTAGTTCATAATACTGTGCGTATTTCACTTAAGACATACTTTTGTTGCACTGACACCCAAGATGAGTGTGATAAACTGGTTTGAAATTTTATTTGTGTTCACATTGAACACTGAAACTCGAGTATCTTCATTAATTACCATTTATTCACTTTGTGATTTCTGACCTTCCCTATGTAGGACTGTCGGTAGTTACCTGAAGAGTGTTCTATTCCAAACGTTACTCGCAGCTGACGATTGCCACTGACTTAATCTGAATCTGCCTGTCACGTTTCCACTAACTGCTACTTCCTCCACTGTTTGTAGGCTGCACTATTGCTTTTGGTTTGTAAAAACAATGCTCAGATGTTTATGTTGTTTATTTAATACATATAAGAGATGTATTAAGATGCTGAAGAAGACATTGTTGTTACTGCAGGAGAGTAATTCGGGTGAAAGCTATTATTTTAGTGAATTCGACTAGACAATATGCCTGATGCTCATACAATCTCAGGGAAGATGTTACTGCATCATTGTCAAGTGTAAGAGGCATATCCTTGAGAAAAAATGATTTCTTGTATGGAATAAATACTCTCCGATACAAAAGCTTATCATAAAATCTCAAAAACTAATTATTCCAGAAGAGTTCTTACCAAGAATAGACAGAAAAGAAAAAAGTTCAGGCTTTGGTTTCACTTGGGACCATACACCAGAGAGATAAGGTGTGTTGTTACTTTCTACAATGCATGGCTTGTCAGTGTTGGAAATGGAAACAATTGTGAGAACATTGAGTATCACAATAAAACCAAAGTGGATTTAATGGACCAGATCCATACCTACTCTTGCAAAAAGAGCATAATTTATGAATCCAACTGACATATGTGCAATTGCAGTATACATAATATTCTTTGCTGAATTGACTGAAAATTTTATATATCCTCACATAAGATTAAGGTCAAAATTAGAACTTTACAAGTCTACAGTTCAGTGAATAGAAAATGTCATTAGTACAAGTAATGTCTCAAACATCGGGTGATCTAAAGAAGAAGAAACGCTATTTGTGTGAATTGTTAGTGGTAAACATTCAGCGGCCATGTAAAACGTAAAAACCGCTCACAGTGAAAGAGTGGTTAGGTTTCGAAAGTAGGACACCCTTATTGAAATGGTATCAGTATGTTTGACATTAAAACATCTATGGATATTTTTATACAATGCGCAGTCATCTGTAAACTATAAATAATGATTTTTCCTGATGCTTTATTGCTATGGAGAGAAGAGAAAACAAGTATAAATTAGGTATATACATATTTAATAAACATATGATTTGTCCTAGAGATTTTGTGTTAAACACGTTCCCAATAACTTAAAATGTAAAATTATTCATGTGTTAAATGTACTTTAGGGTTGAATAAGTAAATAATTTAAATATTTCTTATAGAGACAAGTTTCAAAATACTATTCCAGAATTCCCATATAAATATATCTGGGAGACACTCCTTTTTTCTTCAGCTTGTTGACACCTGTACTAAGTTATGTTATGAAACAGAAAGTACTTGTTGAGATTTAGTATAATTCGTGCCATTGAATTACTTTTCTCAAGACATTTATTTGTTCGCAATTTTTTACCAAAACATCAATTTTTTGTGTCTTGTTTCGTCTGCAGGTGGAAGGCTAAGGAAAGTGCTATTGGTACCTGAGAGACGCTAAGAAACAAGAATCGACACCAAAACCCAAGCTGAAGAATCGCCCTGAATCTCATGTAAGTGTCGAGTACATATATTAACCGCTGAACTTCTATTTCAGTTGGGATGTTAATTCAAAGAGTGCATTGACTGAAACTGATATATTTTATGCTTTGTCTATTACTCAAGAACAAAGTGTTCTGTTCCCCATATAGTTTAGTGGAGAACTTTTGACTGGAATGAAATAGTTGATGTCACAGTGATAGTCCTTTGCATGGAAGATACTACTAGAAAAAACTGTGTATTTGTACGAAAATCTAAACAGCTTACAGAAGTTCCACTATAATTTTGTTCATACATAATGGAGCACTACCACATATTTGATAAGTACCTCGGTTTGATATTGTTCGTCTTGCTAAGAACTTTATTTTTCTACATAATCCCTCAAAAACTGAATACACTTACTCCAATGTTTCTCAGGTTAATGGTTCCCTGGATATGGAATTCTTAAGAGGTCCTGTACATTGAGGCATGTTTCACAAGCCCCTGAAATCCAGCAGCATAAACTTCTTTTGGCTGTTGTTGGAACCAGGCGGTTTCTACATCTTCATCGTCGGGAAAATATTCACCCAAAAGATGATTTTAATAACGGAACAAGTGCAAGTAGCTTTGGGGCTCTACACAGGGTGCTTGAGGACTTCCCATTTGAAATTTCGCAGCATCTCCTTTGTTTTGGCAGTAAGAGAACTGCTTTGTCTTGTAATTCAAGGACAACAGCCCTTTGGTGCAGAGTCTTGGTCGTTTCCGTTGAATAATCATACGACGTTTCCTCAGGATGAATCTGCATTTACGATTTGACTTTGCGGGTGCCAGAAGACTGAGTGTCGCTTTAACTTCTTTTGCAGGCCGCACTGTTTTGTCTCGGGTGGTAATGGTAAACTCAAAGACTCGTCATCTGTGACAGCATATCGTGTCCTGTCATTCAAAAGCAATAGTCTTTGTTGACGAGTCCTTGTCGTTTCTGTTAAACTACCTACGAAGTTTCCTGAGGACGTTACAGTAGGATTCGATATTTACGGTTTGTCCTTGACCCTGTAATGCGTTGAAAAGCATGCCTTCGTGATCCCAGAAGACTTTCCCGATGAATGGCGTCACTTTAAACTTTTCCGCAGGCCACGCAGAATGTTTCCACTTCATTGACGCATGGGCTTTGTCTAGGGCTGGTATTGGTGAACTCAATACGTTTCACCTGTGACAATTGGGACTAGCATATCGTGGTAGCGTTTGAGATGCTATAATGTCAGCCGCATTCTTTGCATTTTGTGTTTTGGTTCAGCATGTGCAGCACCCCATCATACACAAACTCGGTGAAAACCTTACCTGTCGTCATGCATTGTCAGGTAAGCCATGCCGTCTATACTCGTGCGCTTCTGTATGCTCAGATTAGACCTTCAAAGTGTTGCATATTCGCCTCTTTGGCAATTTCCGTGGTTTAAACGGCTTGACGTGATAGATACTTTTAAACGTATTTGGGAGGCCTTGCTTTATGAATATTCTTTGATTCCATACAAAAGTCGGAGCGAGCTGAAGGGTTAAATAGAGGCGCCTTGTCACCTATTTCCGCTGGACTAATGCTATAATCCAATGGCAAGAGCCCCAGGTGTCCCATATCACTTTGTAACCTAATGACCAACCTCGGTTTTGAATTCCGAGGGAAAGTAGTTATTGCAGTTGTAACCGTGAAACGATTTTTGAAAAATTTCTTCAAATCTCCATCGATCCTACCTACTAGGCAGCAAAGATAACAATACAAAAACTATATATATATATATATATATATATATATATATATAAAATTAACAGTAATTATGATAGCAGAAAAAGATAAAACACAAAGAAAAAGTAACACTTGAGATCGCTATATTTCGGACTCGTGGAATGCTTCTATGGCAGGAAGACAAGTGACATATATATATATATATATATATATATATATATATATGTGTGTGTGTGTGTGTGGGGGGGGGGCGTGTCTGTTAACGCTCTAGCGGTCGCAATTCTTTTTTCTCAACAAAACTCGGCACATAATCGTCGATTAACAAACGGTTCGTCAAGTTCGTTAACCAGCAAAATTTAACCATTGGGAGTGGAGGTTAACCTAAAGCAATTTTTTTTTAAATAATTTAAAAATTGCTCTAGCGACCACAATTTTAGTTTTTTTCTCAACGAACTCAGTACATTTCTTTAAGATAAATTGATAAAAGTGCTTTCAAATAATAAGGGCAATCAGGCAATTAGGAGTAGGGTTACACCTGATAACCGATTGGGAATTAAAGCGAAATTAAAAAATCACTCTAGCCTCCGCAATTTTTTTATTATTTTTTTATGTTATGTTATTTTTTTTATTTTTTTTTTAAGGAAACTCGGTATATGCCTTTGAAATAAAATAAAATCAGTGAAAATCAGTGAAATCAGATTATTAGGAATGGGGTTTTACCTGAAACCCAAAATTTAAAAATCGCTTTAACAGCACTAATATTTGTTTTTTCACAACGAAACTCCGTAATATCATTTAAGTAAAATAAGAATTTTTTTTTTATTTTATTTTAGAAATTGGACGTGTATATTAGAAATCCGAAATTTTAAAGAGCTCTTGCGTTTAAATTTTCTCTATATTGTTTTAAAATAAAAGGACAAATTCATTCAGCATATAAACCGTTAATCTTTATTTATACCAATTCATATGTTTTATATTTAACAAAAGCATAGTCGTGAAGATAGTAACTGTGAAATATCAATCTGGTATGTGTGTGAGAATTATATTTGTATGTAAGAGCGCTTTGAAGTAACATTCAGAAAACGTTTGCGTTACATGTTTTTACTATAATATTTTAATTAAATTTCAAACCTAATGAAAATCGATGAAACTTTCAATTGTTTATTGTTCATTGTGTTTATTTTCTTAGTACATAGCAATTGTTTTTAAATAGTAACATGCTTTTGTTTTATTGAAACATATGAACATCATCTTAAATACACAATGTAACTCGAAACTTTTATTATTTTTCTCTGTATTTTAGTGAATGCAAAGATACCAAGGGTTCAGTTCATAAACATGGTAACATTTAAAAATGTTTAAAATTCCCCCACAGTATAGCGTTGTCTACCAGTGGTCATATATTCCATTTAATTAATAGAATACCATTCGTTTTTGTGCTATAATCTGAATAATAATATAATAATAATTTAAAAATGTGGTTTCTCTTTTGAAATATCTATAGATTGCAAGAGTTCTAAATTATTTCCCCTAATAGCACACAGTAATGTCATAACTTATTTCATTTCATTAATTAATATTGCGATAATTTTGATTTGATGTTAATTTTTAAAGTTATTCAACTCGGTGAGAAATTCCTTTAGTTTACGCAGCTCATTCGTGACGGAGTTTTCTTTTCTCAGATTGGTCTCCCCTAGCTATCATAGCATACGTTTCGCTCAAACGATTTCCTGTTTATGGCATAACTTGAACATGCACTGAAGGCGACATAAATTGTGTATTGTATACCCAGCGTTAGCGAATTCTTCTGATGTTTTCCTAATCGGTCGTAATTTTTTTTTTTGTCCAAGAGTGTACAATTTTCGCTTTTGTCTGAACCAAAATCCCAACTATTGGCCTCTTTTAACTTATTTTCAATGGTGAATGGCTCCTTGTTTTATGCATCAGCTGATCTTTTGTTTCTCGAGCGGTTTCTAATGGCGCTCTGTATCTATTTATCAAACCAGGTTAATTCCTGCGTTTCCTCTCACAAAGAACTCTATATATATATGCTGTAATATGTAATGGGCAAGTTGAATATTGCAGGCGGCGCACTGGTTCATGTTATACAATTGAATTGAGTATTCAGATCCATAGTGGAGGGGGAGGGAAAAAAGTTCATTAAATATTTGTTGAAATTGTGATGAGCTTGGAGTTATATGAATGGAGGAAGTCCTTAGAAATATTTTAGTGGTTAAATGAAGTATGCACAAAGAAATGAAACGGCATTACATGCAGTTAGATTGTTTTATACCCTTCTGCACTGGTTATAATGTATCACCTCTCTGGAAGCATCGCCAAAGCGAAGTTTGCGAGGGCGCTACTGTTGTTACATGACATTAAACTGTAATGCTAATGGCATGGCGAGGCCGGCCGACCTACCTATCGTAGCAATGAAATTAGTTAGCCCTATGTCTGATATTTAGCGAACGTTTCAGAGCCCTGTAGGGGTTAAACAAAAGATAGATGGACGGACGGACGGACATACACAGATAGACTTTTCTGTGCATGATCACGCAAGTGCTCCCTCCACCCTCTCACAGCTCCCATTGGTCACGCCATTTGCTCGACTTAAAAACTGCGTGCGCGCAAACTATGTACGTTTACTCTCTGGCGTGTTGGCTACGCAGAAAACACCGTGATAAGGTACTTACGTCCTTTAATAACAGTAGAATTGTGCCCTTCCCCTTTTAAACAGGAGAAACTTAAATGCTCTCTCCCAGGGGCGGCCCGGGCCTCCCCATAGAAAATGCGATAATTATTTATCTTTTTTCTTCTCCTGGTCAAACTTAAAATATATATATATATATATATATATATATATATATATATATATATATATGTGTGTGAAAACAACGATGTATAACCGATTAGTTCTTAATTGTATCTTAAGCAACAAGCGCATTTCCTCTCCACTGTAGTAGCGGTAGCATGCGGGTCATCCGTTAGCGAGGGAGGCTCATGGGCTTTCGTAGAGATTTGTAATAACTAATAATTGTCTTTTTCCAAGATGGGTTAGTCTTTTTTCCTGCTTGTTTCTGCGTTCTCTTCGGCCAGCAGGAAGACGACCCATGGTTCTCTTAGGAACCAGATATTGAAGGGCTACTGACACCATGCATAACTGATTAGGGGTTGTTTGAAATTGGATGCCTTCCTTGCTCTGTATCAGTGGAAAGTTGACTTTCACAGTATTAGCTGTTAAGTTACAAAAAATGTATCTGTTTTGTGGCAATAAATAAAGTGGGTGTTTTATTGAAGACTCCATTTACCGTCTAAGTTTAACTGTGAAGTTGGAAGTGAAACGATTTGGACCTCATCAACCACTTGCTCAGCAAAACTGCACTTTTTTTTAATGGCTTGAAAAGAAATCGTCGCTGTGAAGATAGAAATGTATCTTGTCTATGAGAGAATGTCGGAAAGGAGTATAAATCTTGATAAAAGAGTCCTTCTCCATGCCATTTGGGTATGCCCCCTACAGGGGCCACGAGCCGCCACTGTTCTCCCCTTAGTTTAAGGTGGAGGAAAGCTGTGCTTGAGGACCTTATATGATTTCAGATATACGGGAGAATTACATACAGGCAAACAAAAAGGAAACATACTAATACATAGCGACCCAATTAACTATGAACCAACCGGTGTTTTGCCTATAAGCGAGAGCGGCGCTCGTTGTCGTCTCTACATACATGCCGCCTAGACTCAAGATTGTAGATTCAATCCCGACCAGGGCCGATGGATTTTTTCGGGTGTAATAATAAGTATGGCTTCCTTCGAAAGGAAGTAACATTATGGGTCTCATGTCGTAGATTTGCAGATGTAAATGAACCTCAAGCCTGAAAGAAGAGCGAAATTTATCGGTCGACTTAAGCCCTGACTTGAATGGGACTTGAGATGTTAAATAGCTTATCGTAAAGCGGATGTGACACCCATATAAGTTTCCTTAACCATTTTAAAATATTTTATTTATCAACTTAATGAAAGAAGCTGCTGAAAAAGGCCTCCGTCGTTGCACATACATTTTGGCACCTTTTTAAAACATTAACTCCACGTCGAATAATGCTGATTATTTTGTTTCAGTACTTCTAGGATCGTGGCGGTCGTTAAAGCGCGGACTCGAGAGCGGAGGTCTGGGGTTCGAACCCGCCAGGACAGGTTTTTTCCAGGTTTTCCTCAGTCCTCATAAATGGCAAATACCGGGGAGGTACCCTAAACTTGGGTCTGGGACGTTTTCTTCCTTAAAAAATCCTTTCCTAATATATCATTTCGTCTCGTGTATCATCATTGCCCATCGCCTGGTGCCTCAGTAGTAAAATCGGGCGTTAAACACCATTAAAAAAAGTACTTCTTGGGTATGTGCGTTTGTCATGTAAACCCCATAGATAACAGTCACAATGGACCAAGGGGCTACAATTCCTTACTACGAGGCTTTATTATAATTTACTTGCGGAACTAAAGGTTGTCCCATAATGAACGCAATTTTTGTTTTACTAATAAAACACGTCCTTTTTTTAAAAAGTGCTAATATTACTAAGTCAATATGAAGCACAAACTATCGGGCAAATGTGTTTCACGACTGGATTTCACCCATGACATCTGATTTCTGCCTGAGTTTAAGAATAGTTCGTGGTTTGCCCACATAAACACAAGATTTTACATACTCACACAAATGGTGTCAAATCGCACAATCTCAGTGGCCAGTTTTGATCGCCGTTGCAGGAGACATGCTGCAAATGGTTCGCCGGCTTCAGCTCTTGTGTTAGTTCAATCTTAAAAGGATGCATATTCTCGGAATGGTTCATTGTTGAGAACGGCGGCGAATCAACTTCACTGGGCTCGCAATGACTTCTATTGGACGAGGGGAACATTCTATACCGATGACGACAACGTCCAGTCATTTGATGTGATATTCAATATTTTTACTCAAATCCTCGCCAGCTTTATTACTACAGTGTCAAAAGGTTAAGGACGCAAGTGTTTTTTTAAATAAACGCACTCTGCCCATAAACTATTTCTGTTAGCACCTCCACTTTATCTGATTTTAACTTATCAAGAGATACATTAAGAAATAGCATAACATGCCAGAGTAATTACTTTTTTCTTAATTTGTGGTATTTTTTACTTTTGAATAATGCGGAAACGTCTGCATTTTTAATTGTTTGTTGAGATCTGGATACGAAAGTATGTTGGGTAAAATGTCATTTAAACTGAGGAGAAATGCACATATATAAGGAACATTTATAAGTGTATATTAACGGCACCTAAAAAGGCACCTAAACTATTTTTAATATTATACACTATTGTTTGTAAATTATTACATTTTTTGAACATTAAATACTTTTCCAAACATTTTGCAACCACTCTTATGGATTCAGATATTATTTTCAGTCTTTAATTTCCTTTATAGCATGATATACCCAGATCGCGGGTTCGAACCCGGCCAGAACCGATGGATTTTTTTCGGGTGTAAAAATCCTAAGTATGGCTTCCTTCGGAAGGGAAGTAAAACCGTGGGTCCCGTGTCGTACATTTACGGCACGGTAAGGAACCTCAAGTCTGAAAGAGAGGCCTCTGAGCAAAATTTGTCGGCCGTTTCACTCCCAGAGTTGAATGGGACGCTGATGACCTGAGATGTTAAAGAGCGTCCATAAATAAATCAATCAAAAAATTTATAGCATGAGCATGAATGCAAGTTAATTACTTTCATTATCCAGTTTTTTTACCTGTAGGGTAATCTTTCAACACTCAGTAGCACTCTCAGAGACGGTGTTTTTGCTGTCGTACTTGTGTCACAGCTTGCATGCTGCGGTTCAAGCTCGTTACGTTTTCTTGTGGTATGACCTCCCATTGTCCGTACAAAGCCTCCCGAAGTCCAATGAGGCTCTCAGGAACACACTTTTCCCCATCATGGCCCAAACTTGTTCATTAGAGTTGGGGTCAGAGCTTCATACTGGCCAAACTAACACCCGAATCCCCCACCTCACGCAAGTACTGTGTCACACATGTAAGCCAAATGTGGAAGGGCCTAGTCAGGTATGAAGCGGAAATCATTGTCAACATATGCAGCATAGGAGATATGCTGAAAAATTTCCTCAATGTACTGGTCTGCATTCAGGGCCCCGTTCTCCAACTCTGTGTTGGCTCCCACGCTGATACCAGCCCACACCATAACGGAACCTCCCCTGAAAGTCATCGTCGATGAGAATGGGCATACCTTTCTTCAGTCCTCCTCCATACTTTTTCCCTGCCATTAGGCGATCTTAGACTGAACATCGGCTCATCCGTGAATAGAACAGCTTTCCATTGTTTCTCAGTCCACTCCAGATGTTGACGAGTAAGGCATCTCTGGCCGGACTTCTAGAGCTGAGCTGTGTGCGGTTCATCAAATCTCCTTCTCACTGTTCTCACATTGACATTGACTCCTGGTGGCCTTAGCAAGCGATCTTGAGCTTCTACGGCAGTTGTGTGATGATCACTCAAAACTTGCAGCCGAATTAATTGATCATCTCTGGCAGATGTCACCCTTCTCCACCTGATCCTGGTCTTCTACAGTAGATACCAAGTTCCCTAAACCTTCGGTATGTCCCTTGTGTAATAGAGACATTGACTAGTAACACCTGGGCAACATAACGCATGCTCAGTCAATCTTCTAAAAGGGCAACTTCTCTCGACTTAACGACATCTTTACGTCATAAAAGTATGTGTTAAACTGATTGAAATACCTCAAAAACAGTGTAACAGTGCCATTAGAATTTCAATTGGCCCAGGTGTAACTTGTTATTAACTTGCGTTCATGTTTATGCTCATACAATAAAATCCAAGATCGCGGGTTCGAACCCGGCCAGGATCGATGGATTTTTTTTTCGAGGCGTAAAAATCCTAAGTATGGCTTCCTTCGGAAGGGAAGTAAAGCCGTGGGTCCCGTGTTGTACATTTACGGCAAGAAAAAGAACCTCAAACCTGAAAGAGAGGCCTCTGAGCAAAATTTGTCGGCCGTTTCACGCCCTGAGTTGAATGGGACGCTGATGACCTGAGATGTTAAAGAGCGTCCATAAATAAATCAATCGAAAAAAATGCGTGCTACAGAGCGCATCTCTGTTGTTGACACGACTTGCTGTATTACCACAGCATTCAATTCCATTTTGTTTGGTTGTGAAAACGGATTTTTACATTAAATTGGTTAAAAAGATAAGGACCATACTTGGCGCGAAAGGTAGGCAAGAGTTACCCCGGAAGGACAGAATGACTGCAGTTATGTGGATTCCAGAGATGCAGGACATATGTTCCCTTTTGCGGTACTTTGTGTACGAGCAGGTCGGTGCGCCTTGTCACACATCTCAAATTATAATGCGCGGTTTCAAGACCGTTGTCTCTTTTGGGATAGCCAAGCAGAACTTCCAAGAACCTTTGGAATATAATCGGGAGTGCAGGTCGAAAAACAGACAATATCTGAATCTTGGAACAATATTTCAGTGCAAGAGCTCAGAAACTTGTGAACAACATGCTCGAAAGAAAAGTTCATAACGCAGGAGCTTAGCGAATTCATTATTTGTTAAGAGTTACTCTAACAAGGAGCATAAAATCCAAATTATGGCCTTATTAATTAATGAAATGAGTTATGGCATTACTGTGTGCTATGAGGGAAACAAAATTAGAATTCTGGCAATCTATAACATTATTATTATTATTATTATTATTATTATTATTATTATTATTATTATTGAGATTAAATTACAAAAATAATGGTCTACTATTAATTAAATGAAATGTATGACCGCTGATAAACAAAGCTATACTGTGTGGGTATTTTTAAATGAAGCCATGTTTATGAATTGAGTCCTTGATATCATCTTTACATTCACTAAAATAGAGAAAAATCACATAAAATGTTTGGAGTTACATTGTGCATTTAAAATGATGTTCATATGTTTCAATAAAACAAAAACATGCTACTATTTAAAAACATTTACAATGTACTTAGTAAACACACACAATCAACAATATACAATCGAAAGTTCCATAGGTTTTTATTGACTTTGAAATTTAATTTAAATTTATTGTATTAAAAACATGTAAAGCAAACGTTTTCTGAAGGTTATTACAGAGCTCTCTTACATACAAATATAACTCTCAAACACATATTAGATTAATATTTCGCATTTGCTATCTTCACGATGCGTTTGTTAAATATGAAACATATGTATCATTATAAATACATTTTATATGCTGAGTTAATTTGTCCTTTTTATTTTAAAAAAAACAGAGAGAAAATTGAATGCAAGAGCGCTTATTAAATTTCGGTTTTCAAGTATACCTCTATTCCTATTAGTTCAATTTACCTAATTTTAAGAACAATTTTTCTTTTTTTACCTAAATAGTATATACGGAATTTCGTTGCGATAAAGCAAATATTCATGCTGCCAGAGCGATTGTTAAATTTTGAGTTTCAGCTTAATCCCCATTTCTAATGGCCCGATTATCCTGATTTTCAGACACTGTTTTTCTTATTTTATTTAAATAGGTTATGCGGGGTTTCGTTGCGAAAAAAACAAATATTAATGCCTTTAGAGCGATGTTCAAATTGTGGATTTCAGGTAAAAAAAAAATCACCCCTTATAATTGTCCGATTTTACTGATTTTCAGAAACTATTTTTCTTATTTTCATTGGCATATACCGAGTTTCCTATAAAAAAAATTATAAATTGTGGCCGCTAGAGCGATTTTTAAATTTCATTTTAACCTCCATTCAATTTTCTGGTAATCCCCCCACTCCTGATCTTGTTTGCCGTGATTTTCAGAAATCACTTTTCTGAAATTATTTTAAAAAAATATACGGAATTTTGTTGAGAAAAAGCAAAAATTCGTGTTGATAGTGTGATTTTTAATATTTGTAAATTTTCTTTCTCTTTAGGTTGACCCTCGTCCCTAATGGTCCAATTTTGCTGGTTAACGAACTCGACGAATCGTTTGTTAATTGATGATTTTAAGCAGAGTTTCGTTGAGGGAAAAGGGGAGGGGGTGCGACCGCCAGAGCGTTTACTGACTTTTTTTTTCTCCAGGTGTTTGGTAGGTGTGATGAGATTTGAATATTTTTTTTTTTCAAAACTCGTATCATGGGTACAACCGCAATAGGTACATTCCTTCGAAATTCGTCAAGAAGCATGTCTAAATGACAAAGGGGGCCCAGCAGACTGTTAAATCATCTCTATTTGGTTTTTGAAGCGATATGACACAAATAATGTATAATGTTTACAGTAGGTGTCGTTAATTCTGTAGTTTAGGATCACGCTAGTTATCACAGTGTGCAACAGTGAAAACCTGCAAATATAGGTGCTAGTACAGGTAGATGCAGTGAAACACGAGCCGCCACTGCAATCTGTACTATCGTCAGGTTTGTTCTACCCTCTGCACATTATTGCCGCCCCCTTTGCGCCATCTTTGTAACTGTTTTTAAATACAGTTGGATCGATGTTTTCGCCATCTTGCGGCCGGCGCTAGCAATATCCTGATTAGTTGGAGTGGAAGTATAATTGCGGATAATATTGATGAACCCTTTAAACGTCATTTTCAGGCTTATCCCGTGCAAGGGTGTAACCGAAAACATTTTTCCTTTTGCATATCGATCACCTCTATGTAATTACTGTACGGGAATAATTAGAACTTTTGTTTCGCAAACGAACAAAGTTTGGTTCCGCATCGTTCTGGTATTGGCACTTTCCGTCCACAATGTTACACGTTGTCTTGCAGTGCAACATGGGCATTACGTAACTTCATCACGTTTCGACCTTTAAATTTCTTAAATGTATGTGCGACAGTGGACCATTGGATAACGCACACCTTTTTCAAAGAAATGTAATAGTTCATACACCATGAAGCCACACCCCTTAGCTATTTTTCAACAAAAGAGCCTAGTCTCTCAACACGTTTCTGTCATCGTGTCTCTAGTTTCCATATACCCTGCCGTCTTTTGGGAGTATAGGCATCCTGGCAGAACCCATCCCATTGAACGTTGGCCGCCCAGAGATTTCTTCATTCATCGAAACAGATGAAAGCCATTTAAAGAACTCAGCGTGCCCTTTTAATGCACACTGTTTTTCTAGCATACGGTTTTATAAAACAACTTTTTTGTGGAAAATTCATTTTCACACATTCAAAAAGTTTCACGCGTCACAATTATTGTTTAAATTCAATTAAAATTTACCAAAATGTGCAGAGTATTCATTGTAACATTCTATAGAACAAAAAATCATATTAGAAACAATAATAGTTTCAAAAAATAGTTTCTATAAAAAATTATTAGTTTTAAAAATTAGCATTTCTTATACATTTTAAAAATTGTCACTTCGTTCATCAAATTTATTTAGAATATCTTTGTATATAATTTGGGGGGGGGGGTTCAAATCTTCAATTGCAAAAATGCCACCCAATTATTTCGTATCATAGCTGCTTGAAACGTTTTAATTATGTCATATTTACTAAATAAAATCTATTAAATAATTTATAGCTCTTAAGTACACAGTTAATTTGAACGAAAGTTGGTGTATATTTGGTGTTTAACTTAATAACAATACAATAATAGTAAAAAATTTAAAACAATCCAACAAAAATGTGGAACTTAAAAAAAATTTACTCCCAACATCCAACATTACATAGAAAGTATGCAGTACCAGAGTTGGAATGGAAAGAAATATGCCATTTTGGTTTTCAGAACTGATAGTGAATTTCTTGAATATAAAATGAAACTACGCTTTTTGAATTCTAAATATGCTAAAACGTAAAAAATATGCTTCACAGTGTTTTACAATTAATGGTCTAAATTATGAAATGTCATAGTTCATATTTGTGATAATTAGGAATTATTGGTGTCATGGTTTTGTCAGCCAAAGACCATACGCGTATAAAGCTACCCGATATTGGTACCATGGATTGAGGGAAACGACGGAAAAAGGAAGTTAGTGGATTCTTGGTTACGAAAGAACATAAAAACAACACAGTGGTCATTATTATGTGAACAATTAAATATTAACCATTACGGAGAGCAAAAGTTGAGCGGTTGCAACATTTTGGTGCCCCTCCCAGCAAAGTGACTTATACATGCCACCTCACCTCTCTGCACCCCACCCTCTCTGCTGCCACAACCCCCCGCCTCATACCCTCTTACCCCTGCAATCCTGATTCCATTACCATAATAGAAACCAAACGTAATTAAATAATTTTCCTTTTGGGCCCTCTATTAAATTATAATTTTCTGTTGGAACTTACATTAGCAATTTCTCCCTGCACTAGGCAGTAACTTTCTTTAGTTAGTAAAAACATTCCTAGGAGATAAATATCTCTTCCTCATTATTGTAATTTAATTAAATTGAATAACCTTCGTGAACTGCAAAATTAAACGAAGTTATTTCAGTGCGGTTCCTGTCTCCAGCAAGGGGAAGTTGAATTACGTCACTCGAAGGTACAGTCGTGTTAAAAGTAATTACGTGCCACGTCTGTCAATATCCGTCCTTTAGTGGAGTCTACGTTGAGATCTCGTGTAACGTAAATGTTCGTAATTATGGTTTAATCAAATTAATACTTGTGATGTGAAATGGCAATATTATGTAAAATGTTACAACTTTATGCATATGGAGAAGCGGTTGGTAACACTGATTTATTCTGGCCGTGAGACGCCTTCAGAAACCGCTTACTGTTATCATATTTCTGTCGAGTTCCACGCTACAGTCAGTGTTGTGCGATTATTGAGATAGTGACATATGTTTCAGCTGCAATAATAATTCAGATGTACTTGCTGTCTGCAAGCAGACTAGAGAGTGGTTGCCGAAGCGTTTGTGGAGACATTTTCATACTCTACTCCATCACAAACTATTGGCCGAATTTCGTTGCGGCATAACACGTTTGAAAAGTGTGCTAAACCTGGCATTTCATTGTAGAGACAGACAGTGCCGGCTATTGAGAAAATGCTTCACACACATCCACAAACGGTGTAGTGTAGTGCTAAGTATTGTTTCGTCATTAGTGCACCTGCATACTTGGGTGGGAAAATGTCGCTAAATAATGCAACGATTTGAAAATGACATGTAGCAGATATCGTATCGGCGATTCACCAGTATGATCCAGAAATCAAACCTCAGTCGGCCGTTTGGATCAGCGTGCATACAGTTCCATGACCTTCTTCCAGAAAAGCGGACATTTGGCACTGTCCCTCTTGGGGGAGGGGGATATGGAGTAGGTTGGCTTCTAGAAGTGTTCAGAAAAATCCGTAAGAGTCAATCATAGACCTATCTTCGATGTCTTATCGCAACGACAGCACTTCAATGCTGACTATTGTTTTTCTGAAGGGAACACGCTGAACGAAGGAATGGTTTCTGGTATGACAGCGGCCCTTTTGAGAGTCTCTTCAATTCCTTTAATGAAGCATCAAAATATTCTCTTCCTTTCCTAACAATCCACTCCAATTGGCTAGTCAGAAAATGCTGAGAATTATTTATTTTTTCTCATCACACAGTAAAGATACGGCGGTAAAACAATACACACGTCACTTGATTGGAGGAAAAAATTGGAAGCACATATGTGCCTGTGTCATAGAACAGGACTCCAGCAAAGAGCAAGTGTTTACCGGTCGGCTGGAGTAGCTTCGTAGCAAGTAGCTTGCTATTCTGAAATTTTGCTTCCGTCTGCAGAAATCCGGTATGGAAGTGTAGGCGATATTCTGCCAGTGAACCGGTTTAAAGAGATTAAGAAGGGTCATGGTATCGACAACAAAGCAGCGCGGTGCAGGTACATGATTAACACAGCTGCCGTTATTGTTCGGGAAGATGGACAAATAACGGTGGATAGACTGGCGGATATATTACAAGTTTCCCATAGTAACGTATTATTCTTCGCTTACACCTGAGACCGCCTGTGCTAGGATTCGTGAGACCTAAACAGAAGATGATGCGAGAGAACGTGTGTGGATAGCTCCAGCGTCTGCTAGCGGAGCATGGCGAAGCATTGCTAAATTCCATCATTACAGTTCACGAAATTTCGCTTCACTGTTACAATCCAGAAGGCAAACAGAGTTCAGTCTGGAAATAATCACCTGATTTTCCATCACCAAAAAGGTCAAGGTTGTTCGGTCAGCAGTTATGGTGATTTCGTTCTTCGGTTGTAGTGGAATGATTTATCAACATGAAGTCCTGCCGCAACCCAAGTGAATGGGGAATATTACCAGATTTTTGGGCGTCCTGGCCGAACACATCCGACAAAAATGCCCTGAGCGCATCTCTCAGGTTGACCTTCACCATGACATTGAACGCCCTCAAGTTTACACCGTTATTGCTTAACATTTGGCCAGGAAAATATAGATTAAAGGCCTACATTCATGTGACTTTTTTCTGTTTCTTCTTCCCAAAAACAAAATGCGGGGCTACCGTTTTGGTCCATCAACAACTGTCGTGACGAGGCGGAAGCGGTTCTGAAATTCATTTCAATAAACGGCTTCCAGCATATCTTTCAGAACTGGCAGGGAAGTGCGTACAATCCAATTGGTCCACTTCTAGAAAGACCATACTATCGTTGACCCTGTCTAGTCTACTCAGTAAGTAAAAATATCATTCTCAAGTATTTTTTTTTTTTTTGATTGATTTATTTATGGAGCTCTTTAACATCTCAGGTCATCAGCGTTCCATTCAACTCAGGGCGTGAAACGGCCGACAAATTTTGCTCAGAGGCCTCTTCTTTCAGGCTTGAGGTTCTTTTTCGTGCCGTTAATGTACGACACGGGACCCACGGCTTTACTTCCCTTCCGAAGGAAGCCATACTTACGATTTTTACGCCCGAAAAAATCCATCGGTCCTGGCCAGTCTTCATTAACTAGTCCTTGTAGAACTGCATAGTGGCAATATACTTATAATAATTTTAAAAAAATTGCAATGGTGTGAAAACAAAGGGTTTGAAAACGTGTGAAAGAAATACAAGTTTTGCCCAAGAACCATAGACAGCTTGAACTTTTGTCTGTAAATAACAAGGATGTTCAATTCTAAAGCAACAAAATGTCTGATTTAGCGAAATCCGAAAGTATGTAAATACCTATGAAAATGTTTTGATGAAACTCTTCAAATCTCCATCTACTAAGCACCGAAAATGGTAATGAAAAAATGTGTACACACTCACACACATATTAAATATGGAACACTATTAACAATGTAACTAAAATAACAATAACTAGAAAAGCAGAAATCGATAAAACACTCAGAAAAGGTCACAGATTACTAATCGCTATATTTCGAATTGCTTTAGTTCTTCTGTCCATTAAAGAAGTTAGCACTTGTAATTGTTTTTAAATAGAAACATGTTTTTGTTTTATTGAAACATATGAACATCATCTTAAATACAGGATGTAACTCGAAACTTTCTGTTATTTTTCTCTATTTTAGTGAATGTAAAGACGATATAAAGGGCTCTCAGTTCATAAACATGGTTACATTTAAAACTGTTTAAAAATACCCACACAGTATAGTTTTGTCTATCATATATTTCATTTAATTAATAGTATACCATTAGTTTTTGTGTTTTAATCTAACGATAAGAACAAAAATTATAAAAAAAAGAAAAAAAGAAAAGGAAAGGAAAGGAAAGGGAAAAAAAAACTGATTTATCTTTTCTATACTAATAGATAGCAAGAAAATCTAATTTTGATCCCCTTACTTTGAAAATTAGAGTAATTTCAGCGATAGAAGTTTATTTTCAAGTGATTTTAAAGGAGAAAATTAAACAAACAAAGTAATGTATTATAGTTTATTTTTCTTTTACTAGTTGGCTTTATAGTTTGTCATGCCTATTCCACACAGTAATGTCTTAACTTATTTCGTTAATTAATGAGGCCATAATTTGGATTTTAAAGTTATTGTATTCGCAGAGGAATTCACATTTTTATGCAGCTCTTACATGATGGACCTTTTCTAGTCGCATGATCTGATCAAAGATGAAACTAAAATTACTTCTGTTTTGGAATTAGCTGAAATATTGAAACTTCGGATGAATGTTTCAGTGATGAGTCACATGTTTTTCGTTTTTCAGCAGCAAGTGGAATCAGATGGAACGTATACATCCAATATTCCTCACACCGTAGCGTGGGAAAATTGAATTTGTGTAAGAAAAATCGAAGAAAAGCATTGCTATCGAAGATAATACTACCCGAAGTTTTTCTTCTGGAATAAAATGCGTTTTTGCTTAGATCTTGCACTTGTTTTGCTGTGTACGATATTCAATTTGAGTTCAAATTTTACTTGTTTTGATGAATATTTCGTTTTGTTCAGAGCGTAAATGCATGTAGAAAACTTTAAACTGGCATGTCATGCCTCATTTCTTTATCCTTCTTTTGTTTCTCTTTCCCCTTTCTACACTTCATATTCGTGTTTTCCCTCTTCTTTTCCTTCCATCTAACATTCTTTTCTACCGTTTCTCTTTCCTCCATTTTGTTTTACTTTCTCAGCTGTTTCCTTTCCTTCTCCATCCTTTTTTTGACGTTTATAATCTGTTTTCCTATTACTTTTGTTATCTCTTGTAGTGTTCGCTTCTGTTTTGCTCTTTGCCTTTATTTGTTCTTCCCTTCGCTTAATTTTGCTTTCTCTTCTCTGCTCTTATTTTTTTCTTTCCTTTCCCACCATTTATTCTGTTTATTTTTAATTTTTTCTCTTTTATACTCCATTTCTCTTTCTTTCTGTGTTCTTCCCCACTCCTTTATTCTCTTTCTTGTATTTCGCTTCTCATTCTCTCCTGTAGCCTTCCCTGCTTCGTCCTCTGTTATATTATCTGTTTACATTAGTTTTCTTTTTGGTCCTATTGGTGTAGTGGTAACCATACTTGCCTTGTAAACTCAAGATCGCGGGTTCAAACCCGGCCAGGACCGATGGATTTTTTCGGGGCGTAAAAATCATCCTTTGGAAGGGAAGTAAAGCCGTGGGTCCCATGTCGTACATTTACGGCACGTAAATGAACCTCAAGCCTGAAAGAAGAGGCCTCTGAGCAAAATTTGTCTGCCGTTTCACGCCCTGAATTGAATGGGACGCTTTAAAGAGCGTCTGTCAGTAAAGCAAATCAGAAACACTAGTTCTCTTTTGTAGCGCGTTTGTTTTTTCCCTCGTTACCTTCATTTATCTTTCTCTTGTTTTATTCTGTTTGTTTTCTGCTTTTATATGTTTTTCTATTTGATTTGTTTCACCTCTCATTTCTTATGCATTTCTCTTCTCTTGACGCCTTCTGTCCTGTTCTTTTTTCTTTTCGTCTCTTTTAATCATCAGTAATTTATGTTTCCCTCGTCTTCTTTCATCTTCTACCATTCATCTCTTATTTTCTCCTTTTTCTCTGCTCTATTAGCTTATA
This sequence comes from Metallyticus violacea, assembly GCA_030762175.1. Taxonomy (NCBI): domain Eukaryota; kingdom Metazoa; phylum Arthropoda; class Insecta; order Mantodea; family Metallyticidae; genus Metallyticus; species Metallyticus violacea. The sequence continues at coordinate 10,232,654 of CM060832.1, read as the reverse complement.
TTCTCTTTCCTAGCCGTTGCTTTTCCATTTTATTCTCATCTACATGTCTTCTCTGCTCCCTTTATGTAGTTTTGTTTAGCGTTCCCTTGCCTATTCTTTCTCTTCGGGTTTGTACCGACCACAGCTGAACATCAAGTTATGAAACATTTTGATTTAACCATCATCTGGCCGATATCTCCCAAGTTGGGGGAAATGTTAAAAAAACGATGTAAGAGGGAAGGGTTCCCAAAGCAGCTTTGTATGCCACAAATCCCAAGGCGGTACGTGGCCGCTCTTCCACTGACTGGCGGCCGCAGACGTTCACCTCACTCACTCAACTTGTTTACGGCGGTTGCTTCAACTTAGCAACCCTTTCGTCTCCAGAAATGTTGGGGTTAACGGGCTTTTCCAATAAAAATAAGGCATTTAGTAAAAAGATAAACAAACGTGTCAAATATAGCATCTGTTTTCCAGCGGAAGAGATTGAACATAGATCTTCCCAAAGCGGTTGTTACGCTATCAAAACAATCACCGCATTCACTTTAATTGAGATAGAAATATTTCATAGTTGCAAAAGCAAAGCTCAAAGGTTTTTATACTGCATTGCAAATGGTCAGTGGGTGCGGCTTATGTCAGATGGGGGCCATCCTGTTGCAGTATGAAATCTTCTCTCTCCTAGCAGAGAATTTTACTGACTTTCGGGAAAGAAAACCGGACCGTATGTCATCACTTGGAAACAATACAGAACACATTAACTTTGGGAGAGTTTCGCTCATACTCAACGTAACAGTTGAGACTTTCAGTCCCCCACATGCCTATTAACTTTTCAACTTAAGTGAAAGATTGATTCATCACAAAAATCACTTTGACACTAAAAATCATCGTATTCCATCCGCTACTGCAGTGCGATGCAAAAACTCCCACGGTGCTTGTCACAAAGTGTTACGAGTTAGTCAACTACTTTCCAATATTTTAATATCTCAGTAAAATCAGATTTGTCAAACTGTGAAAAATAAACGTCTGTCTCGCCTTCAACCTCGACATTTGATGTGCATCTTCGTCCACCCAGCCATTTCCTCAGGTTTGGGAACAAAAAGCAATCGCTGGGAGCCAAACCCGGCAAATGTGCTGGATGTGGAAGCACTTGGAAGCGAAGGTCATGCAGTTTTGCAGCAACAATCCTAGACGTGTGTGAAGGCGCATTATTGTGATGAAAGAGAACTTGCGTTTTCGCGAGGTGTGGACGTTCAGTCTGAATAGCATCCTTCAGTTGATCCAGTAGTAAAAAGTAATACTTCCCGGTGATGTTTCTGCCTTTCTGGAGATAGCACACCATGACGTTTCCTGCAAGTGAAACTATTTTTGCTTTCTTGGTGCACTTTCACCTGTTGTCACCCATTGTTTGGATTGCTCCTTTGTCTCTGTGTGTAATGTTTCATCTACTGTTATGAAATGCCACAGGAATTTCGTTTAAACAAGTCGAAACACTCTTGCAAAATGTTCATGCGAATGCGTTTTTGGTTCAATGTTAACACAGCGGCACTCATCGAGCGGAAAGCTTGCTCATACCCAAAGTCTTATAAAAATGTAGTGCACACGGCCTATGTCGGCCAACTTGTGTACCTTCAGTCGGGGGTCATTGAGTATGGCATTATGCATTTTTGTCACAATCTCGACGGTTGTAGCAGTTTTCGGGCGCCCTGAGCGCTCATCTTGAGTGTGTGTATGACCACGCTTACATTCAGCAGCCCAGTTTTTAACCATCTAAAACGAAGGGCAAGAATTCTTTAATATGTAACATAACCCCGATTGTATTTCTGGTGGGTGTTAAACCCTTCCAAACGAAGTAGTTTGTCACAACAGGTATTTCAGTTTTATCCATTTTGCAGAAAAGATTGTTAAAGCTTTGTATACGAAAACAAGTGACTGCACTTACGCGTCGGAAAGTTTACAGCGCGCCATCCAGAGGGTGATACTTAACAATTAACGTAGCAAATTGGGCATCTTCACGACATCTCTGAGTCATACTGAGAACTTTTAGAACACGCTATATAATTAATCTAAATGCAGTTCAAGGCGATAAATTTTAATTCTTATTTAACACACGCCCAGTTCCCTGCTGGTAGACGATTAGCTAGGGCTGCGGCACACAAAAACGCCTGATGTATTTTCGTTTACACAGCAACGCGCCTGCACAAACTATGCGTACTAAATGCGAAAGGAATTGTTGGAGTGATGATCTTTTCCCAACTCCGTAGGAAGTCATTATCACTGTTCGAATTCCGCCAGGACCGTCTTCCGTGACTGAGGTTTTTTTCAAGTTTTGCTCAGTCCTTGTAAATGGCAAATGCCGAGGAGCACCCTAAATTTAGGCCTGGAATGTTTCCTTCCTTTAAAAAAAAATCCTTTCCCAATTTATCATTTCATCTCATGTATCATCAGTGTTCATCGCCCGTGCTGCCGCAGTAGTAAAAACGGGCGTTGCCTCATTCGAACATGTAGAACCCCCATATCAATTTGTAAATTTAATTACTTAATCTCGTATTATTTCGAAAAGACAACTAAAATGTCTGACGGACAATGTTTCGCAGATAGGCGCCAAAGTTTGTTCCCTGAGGTTGTCATGTCGCACGGTAAGAGGCGAGAAGGGCCTAACTCAGATGGTAGACCGTAATTTAATAACATATTAACAAGTACTTATTGCTCGATACTGAATGATAGTTTAAGACTAAGTCCTGGCAGTTAACAATATCACAGAATCATCTGATCCTTTTGAAAATGTGGCAGACACAGCGTGGTACGTAGTGTCTCTGGTTCGGGGCTCCTCTATGACCGCAACCTTCCAACTTATTCCCGTCACGAACGCGCCATGGAGAACCAGCAAGGACAAGAAGACGCATAGGAGAGAGATAATAATAAACAATAATAATCCGAAATACTCCATCCCGGTACTTTGTTTCCTACACCGGGACGTGTATTGCAAACTCTTACACTTTATTACATTCTTACATTATTATTTCCAGATGAAACTTATGCCTAGGTTACAGTTCGAAATTTACTAAAATAATCAAAATAACAAAATGATACCTCCCTTCGACTGCTTCCTAATTGCTGGAAACCAGCTGCTACTTCCGCTTAACCTTTAACTATAAATTAATAAATACTATTTACTGATATCCGGTAGAAACTGCACATTTCTTACACACTTCTACTTTACTACTTATAGGTATCTATTCCTGTCAATATTTGTAGATAGGAATACACAGATCCACTTCACCCATATCTACTACACTCCAATATATTATACCCCTCTCAATCTTTATTACACTTCTCCTCCATTCTTTCTAAAGCAACTCCTCTAACTCCCATCCTCTGTCCCTTCACTAAGACCCCCAACAATTCCTTCAGCTTCTGCTTCTCCTGCTGCCTCATTATATTCTTTCCCTCTTCCTCTTCTTCTCACCACATCTTCTTTCTTAATACTCTTACTTTGCAGGACACAGAGAGAGAGAGAGAGAGAGAGAGAGAGAGGGGGGGGAGAGGGGGGGGGACTAGTTCTCTAATGTATAAGGAACTTTTGATTTTATAAAATTATGACAATTATAGCTACGATTCCTTTACCGTAACCAAAGCCGGTTAGGCAGGGAAGCACATCTCGAATGCCCTGGACACTGCTATTTCTCCGCACACTTATGACTTAATATTACAATTCCAGAACGTGCTAACCTACTTATATTTTGCTGATCTTATGTATTCCTGAGTAATTCAATGTTGCGAAGAAATGACCATTTATTGCTTCAATCAATGACGACTTATTATAAAGTATTTCTAATTGTTTTTAAACCAAGCTGTGTATGCGAGGCCTCCTTAATAAGCCAGAAAAATCTGCGATTACGGAACATTCCATAAAATAAAATTAGAAATAAATGGAAGCAAATGCAATAAGATACGCATTTTTAATCTGGTTATAAGATAGACCATAGAAATTGGTAAGCGTCCAGTTAATATAAACAGTGAGGTTTTCAAGTTAGCAAGTTTTGGGATCCGTTACTGGTGAAAAAACAACTCTGTATCACGCGTACCTCTCCCCCTCTCTGCCTCTCCAGGCACTTTCACACAGTCCTCTGAGGATGTTGGCCGCAATAGCCAGCGAAAGCTTTGATTTTAGACGTTTGTTTTTACCAACGAATGCGGCAAAATATCCCGGTTATGGTCAGTTTTAATAATAAGTCGTCCATAAAAGTCGAGAGCTATTTTAAAAAAAAATCCAGAAAACAAAGGGCACGTCGGTCTCATTACTATAAAGTTCCTAAATGTCCCCTAGATCATGTAACAAAAATTGTGGCATTCAGAGCTGCCTTTTTTATTTATTTTTTTAATTAGTGTGTATCATATAATTTACTACTGAGGCGCCACAGGCGGTAAACACTGATGATACATGAAATGAAATGATATATTGGGAAAGGATTTTTAAGGAAGGAAACGTTCCAGGCCTAAGTTTAGGGCACCTCCCCGGCATTTGCCATTTATGTGGACTGAGGAAAACTTAGAAAAAACCTCAGCCAGGGAGGACGGTCCTGGCGGGATTCGAACCCTATACCTCGGTCACCCGTGGCGGTTGCTACAATGTGACTGTGATTCGGATAGCACCAAAATTGCTACAATCGCTTTTTATGTTTGTTTTGTTTGTTATTGATTGTTTATATGGCATGTTACTGGGATCTAAGTTAATTTTTTTCTAAATTTAAAATATTAGTCAAATATTTCATCATACCTAAAGTAATATCTGAAACTCTATTCCGGCTTCTTCATATTAAAAGTAAGAGTCGTGTACTAGAAACATAAGCTGATCTTTTGGTGAACATGACTCCATTAGAAAGAGAGAGAATTTTATTGTTTCATAGACCCCCAAAGGCAAATACTTAGAGTCGTGTCTCTGTTACGTAATATTATTAGCAGGAGTGTCTGTATGTTTTTATCGGCGTGACCCCAGCGCGCGTGTATGTAGCTTAGGCGAGCGTGCTCTAATCACGTTAGGCCAAACAAGTGTTATTTGTATAGCAGGTGCTGTAGTGGCGTGTTTGTGCAGCTATTACTCTCGGAATAATGTGGAAATGCGAGGGTTATGCAGTTTGTACAAGTAGTTAGCCCGCAACGTTTATGTTGACAACATTGCTCCTAACCCATCGGGATGCTCCGTGTTCGTTAACCGTGCGACCACCATCTTTACATAAGGCGCAGTGTTTGCTTACTTCTCACGAGCCCACTTTCGGGGATTTTCCTCAACCCAAAGGGCGAATGTCAGGTCGCTTCTGTCCCTCCTGGCTCAAACAACCAGAATGTGTGATCATTCTTTATCATCAGCAGTCTGAACAGTCTGATAGGAAAATGCTTCACCATAGCAACTGTTTCTATAGTAACCAGTAACGAGTCGACACCCATGGTTCGCGGGTTCTATTCCGACAGACATGCATTCAGCACCATACGTGAAAATAAAGACCCATAAACATCTCTGTCCTTTTCATGTCCAGAAAATGCCGTAAAATCTCTCGTATCCGGCAGCCAGAAATGTTTTAATACCGTTTTTCCGTGCATTCCTTGATCATATTTAATGTATACTTGTAAATATAAACTTTAATTTCACTACTTAACACTGCACATTCATATGTTAATTCATAATAGAAATAAACTATTTGATGACCATAGCCCGAAAGTTCTGGCATTTATTTTTTGTTGGAATAGGTAGGCAAAAACAGACAAAATACTGAAAATAATCGGTAATATAACTAAAATAGACATTTATTAAAAGTGAAAACAGTAATATCATTCATTATTAATGAAAATAAACATTTAAGATAATTAATAATTTCTTTGTGACATAATTAAAATACCTGAGTTTAATTTTCTTGGTTACAAGTAACAAGATGTTTTTTCAAGGTATGAACTGTCATGGTCAGCCGTTTGACAGAAAAAAAATTCATCGTGAAAAAGAACGTTCTACTTAAGCTGAAGTGATTGGAGCATATTTAAAACAAGCTGTTTCGGATTCAGTTCGAGCTATTTCCAGGCCGTCTAGCACCTTCACTTTGTTATATCTAAGGACTGTTTGTGCCTGAAATGTTTGAATGACAGATAATTGCATCAACACTACCTGTTTTACAATTTAATACAATATTAATCTAGGTAATTACCTTCAACCCCCTGTGACAGGTTCGAATACCGCCAGGACCGTCCTTCCTGACTGAGGTTTTTTCGAGGTTTTCCTCAGTCCTCATAAATGGCAAATGCCGGGGAGGTACAATAAACTTAGGCCTGGAACGATTCCTTCCATAAAATCCTTTCCCAATATATCATTTCATCTCATGTATCATCAGTGTCCATCGCCTGTGGTGCCTCTGTAGTAAAAACGGGCGTTAAACACCATTCGTTCATCCCCTGTCACAGGGGGCACAGTCATCTTGAAAACTGCAGCTTGAAGTTCGTCAAAATACTCTCGTATTATGGGCATCAATTTGTTTTCAAGGATGTCTAAGTAAACATCTGTATCACTTACGAAGTTCATACGACTGGTGCCATGGCTGGAAATGCAGCTGGCCTTGTGGATGCTTCACTATTTGTGTTATGCATGAAGGCAGCACTTTTGCGACGCAAGTACATTTTCCCATTGGAGGCATGCGGTTAAATTTGGACTCATCTGAAAGAACTGCCTCATTCCACATCTCTGCTGTCCAAGCTGAATGCTCTTTTGTCTACTTCAGTCGCTCCTGTCTCGTTGTTTTAGTCCAAAAACGTTTCTCAATGGATCGATGGGCAGAAAGTCTACTAGCTGTGCTGGTCACTGAGGCAAATGCTTTCCTGTTTTGGAGTAGATGTCCTTTTCATGCCTCTTCCTTTCACTCGGTCAACATTTCCTTTTCTCTCTGTATTTCTTTAGTACTCCCGAAATAATAAACTGATAAAGCTACTATGTCTCTAGTGCTTAGACCAATGGAGGAATAAAATTAATATTTTTCTTCCTCGCTTTAATCTCACTTCTTTACCCATCATGTCACCACAGTTCGTCGACTAGAAATGAGTCTATATTGTACTTCTGCAACTGAGAAAATGACAACAAACCGTGTAATATTGTTAGTAAAAATGCACTTGAAAGTTCAATAATAGAGACAATAATACAGAAGCCTCAAATGATCAACAATGGATACCTAAGCTTTAAATTAATCATTGTCAAAGACATGAATACAAATGCGAAGGGAGGTGATGCAATATATTTTTCTAGCACTGTAGTTTACAATAAAAGTTTTGTCAGTTTTTTTTTGCTATGGTTGAAATTTAAGCATTGGCAACAATTAAATGCACAAGAAAATACAGAAGAATGACCAACATGCCCAACGAACGTCTCAAGTTAGTTCAAGAAGTTCCAAGAAGGCAACGAGACCTTGAGGATGAGCCGCGGACAGAAACACCAATAACAATGGGTAACGACGCTCTCTTAGCGACTATTGAGGTTGAACATCGGCCAGATTGTGAGGTCGTGGTGCAGCAATTCAACGTCAGTGCAATGTCATGTAGCTCCTTCTATGTAAAAAAATATAACCTCACTCGCTGGGTTCCACACAAGCTGCCAAGTTTTCCATTGTTGTCACGTCAGCATAAAGATAATTTTTTGATAGCCTGATGATATTAACTCCAAAAAACCTTTACCACTGGTTTGTAGTCCATGAATAAACTCCAAATAACCAAAACCACATACAGCTAGAGAGTGGTTCGTGAAGCCCATACCCGATGTCATCTCTTTCTTATTTTGGATAATTATCTCCAAAGAACACAGTTTCCTTTGCCAATCAAGGTCCTGTTCCACAAAAGTATGGTCTGGCAACTTTCTGTTCCACCACAGAATGTACTTCACTCGTAAAGTGTTAGTGAGAGTCATATAAGGTGGAGGAGCAGCTATTTGCCACATGTCGACATACCTTCAATTAGGTTATGGTCGCTCCCTAGTGACAAAATCGTATTTTTTAATGTACGAGGGTAGTCCCAGAAATACCCAACTTGAAGTATAGGTGACGTTGTTGTTTGGGAAAAATGACTATGATGGTATCAACCTTATAAAGCTTAAGTTTGAAGTTTGACGACGCTACGTTGTTTAGTATTCTATGACAGCCATCAATAGCGAACGCTATCAGTGAATTTGTAAACATGGGAAAAAATGGTCGTCGTTATGTGATACAATACTTTAATTTTAAAGGTCTCAGGACAAACAATATCAAAGTCGAACTAGATTATACTTTGGGGAGTGTGTTCCTTCGTTTACAAAAGTGAAATATTGGGTGGTAGAGTTTAAACGGGGCCAGTGGTCCACCAAATGAGGTGACCACGCCAGAAATGGTGAAGAAAATCCACAAAATGGTATTGGATGACCTACGACTGAAAGTGCGCGAGCTATCAGACATGATGGACATTTCGAAAAGTGCTGTACATGGCACATTGACTGAAAATTTGGACATGAGATAGCTGTGCGCAAGATGGATGCCGCGTTTGCTCATAATGGAACAAAAACAGCGTCGGAGGATGTTTCAATCGCGTGCTTGGCGATGTTTCACAGCAATAAAGCCGAGTTTTTGCGGCGATTCATAGACATGGAGAAACATGGACCATCACTTTACACCTGAGACGAAGGAGCAGTCAAAACAATGAACTGAATGGGCAGAATCGGCTCCAAAGAAGGCGAAGACAAGGTCATGGCCTCAGTTTTTTGGGATAATTTTCATTGATTATCTTCAAAAAGGAAATACAATCAACGCCGAATATAATGGGAATTTACTGCAATGTTTGAGTCATTAAATCAGGGGAACTGCCGCATTTGGCGAAAAAGAGTTTTGTTTCATCAAAACAATCCATCAGTTCACACATCTGACCAAAATCAATGAGTTAGAGTTTTAATTGCTTCCTCACGCACCCTATTCGCCAGATTTAGCCCCCCGTCTGTCTCCAAACTTGGAAAAATGGTTCGGTGGTAAAAGATTTGCCAACAATGAAGAGGCGGAGTGTGCGGTTGATGGTTTTTTTGAGGGGCTCGACGAATCTCACTATAAACAGGCCATCGAAGCTATTGAACATCGCTGGAAAAGTGTATCGAGCTAAAAGGAGACAATATAGAGAAATAAAGACCCCTCCCCAAATTTTTGTGTTTTCTTTGTTAGGCTGCGTACTTCTGGGATTACCCTTATACAAAGCCGATCGTTGCCATTTCCGCTAAATGGATCTTGTAATTTTTCTCATATATAATATTTTATTATGCATTTATCAAGCGCAATAGTTCGATTTGAGACGAAGGTCGTATAACGATACATAGCAACATCAATTTTAACTGTCGAGAGTTGGCAGAAGAATCGATTCCGAGTCATTTATGTTATTAGTTCATTCGATCATTTATATACGTATGTATATAATTGTATATATACAATTGCGATTGGGTTTACACCTGATGGCAGTGAAAAACAATGAGAATAAAATGATTATTAACAGCAAAATATCTAAAAAGGAAACCATTTAACTTAATTAAATACATTCCAATCTAGAATTAAGTAAATCAGTATAATTTAATAAACATGAATTGATTTTGCACATATTTGCATACCAGTTAGTTTAATTAAATACATTTCACATAACTAAAATCATGTCAACTTGGTTAAATACACATCAACCTAATTAAATACGTTAAACTAATTAGATGCATGCCAACTTAATTTTACACACATTAACTTAATTAAATGCATTTAACCTAACTAAAACATGTTAATTTAGTTAACTACGTAAAAATAAATTTTACTTGACAACTTAATTTTGCACATATGAAATTAATTAAATACTTTTCACCTAACAAAAAATATTCAATCTAAAGAAATACATGTCAACTTAATTTGCACATATTAGCTTAGTTAAAGACAAATATAATTCAGCATATTTAGAACACTTATCAGCTTCTCATCTATGAAACCGCCACGGATGGCCGAGGTCGTTAAACCGCGGACTCGTGAGCGGGAGGTCTGAGGCCAGGACCGTCCTCCCTGACTGTTTTTTTTTTTCCCTCCAGTATTTCCTCAGTCCTCACAACTAGCAAATGCCGGGAAGGTGCCCTGGAACGCTTCCTTCCTTAAAAAAAATAAGCCTTTCCCAATATATAATTTCATCTTATGTATCACCAGTGTCCACCGCCTGTGGTGCCTCAGCAGTAAAAACGGGCGTTAAACACTACTCAAAAAAATAGTCATCTATGAAACATTTCTACCTGTACAATTTTAGGTTACTTTTAAATCTTGTCTCAGAGGACAACTTTAATGCATTCCAATCATTTATAGTTTAATTGACTTCCGTTCTCTGTTACCTACAATTGATTTTAAAACTATGATCGTTCGTACCACACAGTATGTTGGTTTTTCTAACCTAGTTGTGATATCCCTCTGTGCATTTTGTTCTGTATACACTTTGTATGAGTTATCCTCACTGATTACATCTCTCTACTAGTGATTCTCAACCTAATGCTTACACATTTTCTTTTCCACGTTCTTTTTTTACCATTTACAAAATTTTCTGCTGTACGCTAGATTTTTTCTACAATATTTATTTGATATATCGTGTATATATCCCAACAAGATACTCCATACTCCATTAAGAGCCTATTGATAAACATGTTTATTTCCTTAGATTTTGACTTTTTTTAGTACCCTCACAGCAAAATGTAACCCCCTCCATTCTTTCCTCATAACACTAACTTTTTTTCGTCCCATCAAAGTTTAGAACTTAAGTAAACTCCTGAGTATTTACATCAGTTTTCCTGGGGCTTCATCGAGTTTATAATTAAAATTAATTTCTTCTCGACTTTTATAAAAAGTTGACGTACTATTAGAACTTTTTCATCCTATCTTTAACCGTCCAATTGAAAATATTAAAATGGCTTTCTAAAATCTCCATATTTATATTGTTTGGCAGTCACATTTCCATTATGAGCAAAAATTAGGAAAAGTGGTTAAAAGAGGACCAGGAATAGAAATAGATAATTTTCCTGGCATGTAGCACGAACCTTAAAAAAAAATTCACTAAAATGTCAGACTTAAATATGCATTTGAAAAAGGAAACTCCAATATCAGTCATAAGTCGTATTTAATTGCACTTAACATAAATTTTCACTATACCCAACTTCTGAATTATTCTTTCTTTATTTATACTCTCATGATTATAACCCCTTTCGGCAATACTTCACACATTTAGGGCCAAAATGATTAAAAAAGATACATTTCAAAGTTGAACTGAAAAACAACAGTAAGCAATTGTGAAGTTGTATTGAAAACCGAGAAAGTCGTTGAAACTCAAAGGCAATGGAGACGTGTGTACAGAATAAACCGTTACAACTGCACGTGTTCGAGACAAATTTGAGACTCATGGTACCGTATGCGGTGTTCACAAGAGCAGATCTGAGAGACAGCAACAAGCCCCCGCACTGAATCCAAGACACTGGATAGGACGAAGAGGTCCGATTAAGTTCCCACCGTGTTCTCCGGATCTAACTCCGTTGGACTTCTACCTTTGGGGAACTCTTAAGGATGTTGTATACCGCTGTATCAGCTACACTGACAGCACTTCGGGAAGAAATTGAAACGGCATGTGCTGAGGACACTTTCACAAACGTTGCTCGATCAGTAGTTCAACGTACTCAGAAGTGTATCGACGCCAATGGTGAGCATTTTGAGCTACTGTTGTAACTGTAAATGTCTAAGATGATTAGTGCTCATCATTTTCATTCAGTTTTGTTATGTTAACACAGTTTTTTCTTTGCTTGAAGTGTGTATACATTTTTGGCACTCTGTAAAGTATATTAAAACTTCCACTAGAATTTGTAGTTAGCAATTCTTCTACATTTGTAGGGAAATGTGTACAAGTTACAAGTACACGACTAATATTAATGTGGAACAGAACAATGAAAAATCACTAGTATACTTGTAAGTAAGGAGTGGTAAAGTACAAGAGTGGCAGAAATATGTGGAACAGAAGTTACAAGTCCATCATACACCTGAAATGTATTAAACCATACTTTTCTGGAAATACGGCTCCGTCCGGAGCAGTTATATCACAATTAAATTCATAGTCTTAATTCATATTTAACGGCTTTTTAGCTCAACATTTAAAATATTGAATAATGAAAAATGAGCTAATATATATTTTCCAATTTCTATTCTCTTTCAAGATTCTCGTAGATACGAGGGGCCGCTATAAATGTTTATTTTCTGTTTGTATAATGAAGAACAATTTCACGCTTTGCATTTTAGAGCGATCACGCGTAGTATTCTCCACTTAAAATTTACCTGTGGGCTGTAACACAGAACATTGGTAGAGTGCAAAATGTGCAAGATAGTGCACTGTTTTGAAAAGACGGAAGCCTTTACGGTTTTCCGTTTCCTGTTTTTTGAAAGAAAAACGTGTCAAGGAAATTCAAGCTGGGCTAGTTGCTTGTGTGGAGACACTGCCCCAAAATGTTGTCGAAAAGTTGCAGCTTTGATAGGCGGATCATTATGACCCTCAGACGAAATAGCAGACCAGCAGTGGAAACACGCAGATTCATCATCTTAAGTGAGAAGACAGGCATCATCGGGGAATGTCATGTTCAGTGTTTTTTGGGACTAGCACGGTGTGTGATTATGCGTGTAATTGCCAGAAAATAACTGAAAAAATATTACCAGGAACTTATGGCGAGATTGCGGGAGGCCATCATTAAAAAACACCTCTGAAAGCTGTCCAAGGGAGTTCGTTTACTTCACTACTACGACCCAGCACAGTCTTCACATCAGAGCGTGATACACGCGCCTCCTTTGGAATATGAAATGTTACTTCTACCTCTTTCCTCGCACTGCGTGACGGGCATTTCCAGGACGACAGCAAATGATACGAGAGGTGAAGCAGTTCTTCAGTAGCCAAAATGACGAGTTGTAACATCAGGATATGCACCTGCTCATCCATCGGTAGGGGAAATGTGTCTCTTTGTGTAGTGCATATGTGGTGAAGGATCGAAACCCTTGACCGTGCGTATCTTCGTTCATGGTGATAATACAAACTTTATACATGGCGCCGGAATTATCTTGACCACACTATAATAACACATTCGCTCTGGTCTGTCCAACGCATCCAGTCCGATTCTTGCACCTAATATATTTTGGGTTCAAGCATGTATTTAGTTCGCCGTTTTGGAACACATGGTCTCAATAATAAATAAACCAAGTGCTTACAAAATCAAGGTGATTAAACACAATATTTAAATATAATTGAGAATACGAATGGAAAAATATTTCAACCATTTAGTAAAATAGAAGAAGCAAAAGTCAGTAATTAACGGCGGCGTTAAACATATTTACGTCACTGCATGGCCGTATTCCATTTGAATATAAAGTGAAGCATTTTAAGGCAGCGGGTGACGTCACAACATGAGCTTGCCTTGACCTAAGCCCTCAGCGCTTTCTATAAATGCCATTACGGAGCACATTAAATATTCAGCAACAATTAAATTTGCCTTTCTGTGAGCCCCATTGCCACAGCACGCTCTCTCTCTCTCTCTCTCTCTCTCTCTCTCTCTCTCTCTCTCTCTGTTTTTTTTAATACGTTTGTTACTTTGAGAAGGCATGCGAAACATTTCGCACCGACCGAGCAACCCCCCACCCCCTTTAAGTGAAACAGTGCTGCCAACTGACCGACTGGCCAGCCTGTAAACAATGTGGGTTGTTAGGTAAATAGTACTTTACTCTGTATAAATATCGCCCCCTACCTACAGGAAATGTGTTTAGGGAAATAATGCAGGTGGTACGACTGCTAATTAAATGCTAGAGCACTCTGGCAGTTATTGCTGGGGTTTGCTCAGCAGAAAGCTTCTTATCAGTGCTTCATTTGGTGCGTTTAGAAAGCTCACTTAATAAACACGTACCCCCAAGGGACGAGAGATTCTTTCTTTTCAAAGTTACCTCAAAACTCGATATCACCGCAGTGCCATTATTTTTTAAAAATATCGCAGTTACTGTCAGTTTTAGTTAAGTGCGAAACAGAGAGGAAAAGTTGCCAATTTGATGACTTCTATTAGTGCAGTCGAAACAGCCAATATTCCATTTATCTACGCTTCAATGTTCAGTATGTAATTGTATAGAAAATTGCTCTAGTTGTTTCCCATGGAAAGTGTTGTTCTTTCGAACTTTGTTTTTATGAAAAAAGTTGAGGGATACTGGAAATGAGTTTTTGTTCAAAATTGGTTAAAATATCGAAAACCTCTCTTTTGCTGCAAATGGTTCCTTGAAGTTTAGGACCGCCACCAGTAACCGAGGTCGTTAATGTGCGGACTCGTGAGTGGGAGGTCTGAAGTTCGAATCCCGCCAGGACCGTCCTCCCGACTGAGGATTTTTCCTGGTTTTCCTCAGTCCTCATAAATGGCAAATGCTCGAAAGATACCCCTAAGCTTAGGCCTAGAACGTTTCCTTCCTTAAAAATAATAATTTCCCAATATTTCATTTCATTTATCATCAGTGTCGATCGCCTGTGGTGCCTCAATAGTAAAAACGGACGTTAAACACGATTCAAAAAAAGAAGAGGAGGCTTTGGGCGTCCACAGAGAGTCAACAGTTGGATGTTCTCAACATATTTTCGGGTTCTGCAGGCATTTAAAGAGCTGCGCGAATTCTTTTAAATCACTGTTTGCAAGCATCTTTTTAATAAAACAGCGTTTTTCTGAAAACTTCATTTTCACACGCGTAACAGTTTTTGTGCAAATTCAATTAAAGAATAAAAATATTATTCTATCGGACAAAATGCATGCTAACACCAAAAATAGTTTTTTAATTTATTTAAAATATATTTCTATACAATTTTTGTGTATGCTTCAATTACAAAAAAAAAAAAAAAAAAATGCAAAATAATTTTCTCAACTCAAGAGGCGCGTGGGACATTTTAATTAAGCGTCATATTTACGTGATACAATTTGCGAAATAATTTGTATCGCATGAAGCATTTGTCTAATTTGAATGAAAGTTGACATACATATTAACTTAACAGCATGCAGTTTCAAAAAGCCATACAAAAATGTGGAACTTTAAACATTCACTCCCACTATCCCTTTCATACATTTCTTTCGTGTACCTTGGTAATAACGGGTGATTTTTCCTTCGCGGGACCGCTGCATGCATAACAGCCGGTCGGCCGGTTCAAGGCTGGCACCAGAGTCAGAAATGATTGACACGTAAGTTATTACTTATTTCTAACACTTAAAGGTCAATTTACTCACTATTATCAAGAAAGAAGATGCTGGAACTGCCCCGATTCATTTTCCAAACATTTCTGGCATCGGCTTATGAAATTAACGATTAATCCCTGCAGTTCTCCCTGAGAATTGAAACAATTTCTTCTCGAATGTTATTTTATGTTATTTTCCATCTAATGTGTTTGACTTTGTACTGTTCACTTTTTCCGATAATACCCCTCAGAGATAAAACTCGCAGAGCGTTAAATCGGGGGAACGAAGAGGCCATATATTGTTAGTTATGACTTTGTTGACAAATATTTCATGAATTGCATTCAAAGAGCCATGGGCTATATGTGCCGTTAAACAATCTTGCTGGAAAGTCGCGAACCTACGTTCCGTCACAGTTACACATACCTGTTAATGTGAATTGTTTCTTAAAATAATAAGGCCTAGCTCTCTCCGGGAATGGCGCACCACACTCCTATCTTTAGAGCATGCAGGAGTTCCTCGTACAGCAGGTTGGGTTTTTCCGAACTCCAGCATGGATTGTTTTGTGAATTAACATACGCACTTATAGGTGAAGAATGGTCCGAAAATTAGATTATGGTCAATTTCTCTGTCATGCACACTATTAACAAACACTACTCCTGGATGCAGGATCACCCGGTTTAATTTCAGAGCACTACAGTAATTTTATAGAGTTTTAACTTCATTATCTTTGTAGTCGTTCAACAAAGGAATAGAAATTTTCCGTTTGCTCAGAACGTTTCTTCTGTGAATGCTGTACGTGGCCTTCTTTTTTTTTTTTTTTTTAAAATCAAGAACACTTCCTGTTTTACGAAATATATACTTAACCTGTGTATCAAACTTAGATTTGAAAGTTGAACATCAGGAAATCTCTCTTGAAGCATTCTTCGTAAGTCATGAGCCGATTCTATTCGTAGGTACAAATTGTAAGGAGTTTTTTTTTGGGGGGGGGGCGGAATGGATTATCTGAATTTTAGCCATATTAACATAATGAATATTTAGTACACTAGCACACAACACAAGAACAAATCCCAATGTTCTTAGAGTGAAACTAGTACTGATCTCCCCTCCGGCTCCCCGGTTGACTTTCAAGCATGGAGCGGTCTCACGAAGGATAGATCACCCAGAATAACGACGCGTTTTTTTTTTTTTTTTCTTTCCCAGGCGGTTATCATGCAAATAGTTTAATTCAATGCTGTTCTTTCTTTCAGACTCTTTTGTACTTCTGTGTCTTTGTCAAGTGCCGTAGAACTTGAATTCCAATGTACGCGGATCTTTTTCATATTCAAATCGTACGCCACGGGTCGCCGAGGTCGCTGGGTTCGATTCCCACCAGGACCATCCTTCCTTACTGAAGTATTTTGGTACTCTAAACTCAGACCTGGAACGCTTCGTTACTTTAAAAAAAAAATACTTTCCAAGTTTATCGTTTTATCCTCATGCGCCATTAGTGTTCACCACCTGTAATGCCTCGGTATTTTTTAATAGTGTTTAACGCACGTTTTAACTACTGAGGCATCATAGGCGGTGGACAGTGATAATGAGATGAAATGATAAACAGGATTTTTTTAAAGGAAGGAATTGTCCAGGCCTAAGCTTAGGGTAACTTCCCAGTACTGAAGACTGAGGAAAAGCCGGAAAATGACCTCAGTCAGGGAGGACGGTCCTGGTGGAAATGGAATCTCCTCAGTAGCTAAAACGGGCATTAAACATTAAATATATATATATATATATATATATATATATATATATTAAATGGTATACTGTGCAGGAGCTTCTTGGCTACTTGCCGCATTTAAACGCTATGAGTTTCTGCAGTTTTGACGCCTTCCTTTCAGAACCATGTAGTACATCGTTGTTCATAATATCGCCTTCTGTCTTGTCCACATCTTTCTCTAATTGACAACAAATGAACACTATCATTACGCTACACACGCTGCTTACAACCTACTTCTTGCGTCTACCTTAAATCAAATAATCTCAATCTAGATTGCCGATATTCTTTATTTTGGGGACTTCTGTGTCCAAATGGAAGCCTCGACGCCGAAGGTTGAGCGCCCCTGCTTTAGCTCATTCCTTCAGGATGTAATATAAGCAGACTGTATTAGTTAGACAAGTGTAAATGCTGTGTATGTATGGAGTTGTAACTAATGCCCTAAGCTGTCCATAGATGGTGCTCTGCTTGGGATTGGCGCGACTTTTGTACGTCAGGCGCAGCTAAATGCGCTCGGTAGCACATCTCATTCCTTAGCTTTTTTGTTCCGGGAGAAATCCCTTTCATCAGGGCAAGCGACACTTGTCGGGACCGCGGCGCGCGAGAAAATTAAACAATGGTCCATTAGCCGCTCGCATAGCGTAATGAAATAGCGCATCTGGGAGCCACAAGCCTGCCCTGAAGTTAACTTTTGGACGTAGCCTGCCGGAGACACACACACACGCCTACGGTTTCGAACAAGGTCTTCGTCTGAACAGGGCATTATTAATTTACGACAGCTAACATGGTTCTGACTCTTAGATATTCTATTATCATACAAAATAGAAAGCAAGCGGGTCTGAGAGAGTAACGTTCGCAGCGAAACTGCTAGTACTTTTATAATATCTTATACCTGGCAGACGGAGACTTGAATTATTTGTTAGGGGGGCCGAGCCCTATATACCTGCATCAGATGAAGCACTCAGTTTAAACATTAAGTACAACAAGCGAGCGCGATCCCTTCCAATGTTGTTGAAATAATAATCATCTCTCCGAAAAGTCAAAAGCAACTTATTTATAAATTAAAGGTCACGCGGGTGAATTATTAAAAATTTCGATATCCTACTTGCACGAGCCCAAAAAGGCAAGCACTCACCTCGGTCCCAAACTCCATTCACACGACTTCCCAAACGTTTTCACTGACGCTAAATTTTAGATCGCCGGTACCGTTTACATATATAAGCCCTTTTCGGTACGGTCATTGATTGCGTTTCCCCTTGAATGTCGATAACAAGTATGATGGCTTGCTAGTGTTTTGAGAGGCAGCCATGCAAATAATTGAAGAAGTTCGAATAGAGATGGCGGTGAGATACATAAAGGTGTGATGATGGCAGCCACGCGAATGACGTCATGTCGCTTTTATAAATGGATGACGTGTCTTTTTTACAGTTTCATGTAGCGGTTTGCTCGTCATGTGGACAGACTTGGAAATGAACAGAAGCATTGGAGGAAATAATGTGACGGCAGTTTTTTTTTTTTTTTTTTTTTTTTTTTTTTTGGCCAAAAAATTGTTACATTGCTACTGTCTTTGGAAATACTGAAATCAGAACCTGACACGCTTAGCCGAGGTCACTAACCCACGTAATTTGCGGCTCGGTTCGATTCCCGCTAAGACCACCCCCTATGACATAACAGCTATTTCCCCAGGCTTTCTCAGTAAGCTAATCTTAGTCCTGAATCGCCTCCGTCCTAAATTTCCCTTCCCATTATAGTGCCTATAGTGTTGTTGAGGTGAGATAAGCGGGTGTTATAATATACGAGGGTAGGTCCATGAATTTCCGGCCTCATCGATAAGGATTGCCACATTCACAAAAGTGTTATCTGATGTCATACCTTATCTGTTAAGTAAATAATTGCAGCTGAAACTTCCGCCCCGCTGTGTTCAGTTTAGATATGTTTGCACAAAGAAAGCTATGTGTTGAAGGCTTGTTCAAAATGGAGTGTCGAGTTGTTATTAAATTCTTCACAAAAGAAGGATTTACTCCTAAAGAAATTAAACAGCAATTGGACGGTTTATATGCGGAAGCATCCCCCTCATATTCTACCGTAAAAGAATGGGCCGAGAAAGCATTGAAGGCGAAGAGCGTGCAGGTCGGTCCTTGTAGGTACTTATTCCTGAAAACATCGCTCTTGTGGAAGGAGAAATTATGAAAGACCGGCGGCTGAAAGTTATGGAAATAGCAGCAAGGTTGGGTCTTTCTAAAACAACAGTCCTTCGAATTATTCATGAATATTTAAACATTAATAAGGTTAGTGCAAGATGGGTGCCTAGACTTCTTTCCTCAGTTCAAAAGTAGCAAGTCATCTGTTGTCAGGCATTTTTACAGCTGTACCATGGTAACGAGAGAGAAGTTCTGCAAACCATTGTTACAGGAGATGAAACTATGGTCCTCTATTATTATCTCTTGTCCAGAAGAGAATCAATGGAGTGGCATAAACCGGGCAAAGCACCTCCTCTAAAGGCCAAGATCACTCAGGCAACCAAGAAGGTCATGGCCACAATCCTTTGGGACTGCGAAGGAATACTCTTTATTGACTTCAAGGAGAGAAACACCACAGTAAATGGGGAGTACTATGCTGGTCTACTGCACAGACTACGTGCTTCCATCAAAGAGAAAAGGCGAGGAAAACTGAGTGGTGGTGTGTGCCTTCTTCACGACAACGCGCCTTTACACACAGTTCTTTTTTGCAAAAGGAAGCTGTGAAGAAATGTGGTTTCAAGGAAATCGGTCATACACCCTACAACTCATATCTAGCTAACAGTAACTATTTCCTCGTCTCAAAACTCAAGAAGGATCTTCCAGGAAGGAAATTTAAGTGTGGCGAAGAAGTGATGGATGCTGTTTATGCCCATTTTGCAGACAAGACTTCTGACAATTTTTTTGGGGTGGGGGTTGAAATGCGAATTCAAAGATGTGAGAAGTGTAATATTGCAAAGTGAAATATATTTTTTGTCTGTAGCATGCCTAGAAAATGTTTAGGCCGGAAACTACAATAAACACCTATTTCGCTGCTTATTTATCTTAAAGATCGTTGATATAATCTTCTAACATGCATCTTTTATGCTTTTCTGACAGTGTTTATTTTATTTGTATGTACAATGGAATAAAACTTTTGCAATCTCGGTGGGGATTATGTTCAGAAGGGGATTGTGTTCAGAAATAAATGTTTTTTTTGCAAAAGAATTGTTATTTACTATTTTTTTTAAATTAGATTTATCAATTCGCTTCGTACACATATAGACATCTTATTTAAATTCTGCTTCATACCAATGTTGCAATGTATATCTTTTCTCCCTTGGCAATGTCTTTCGTGTAATCTACACTATAATGAACAATAAAGTGTTATTATTGTTCTGAATTGAATAATATGTGTCTTATCTATATGGGACATTTTATTTGCTTGAAACCATAAGTTTGTTTCATAAAACACTTTTGTGGCTGTATTTGACAGTTATTTTGTGTGATTTTCCTGTTACAAGTACACCAGTATCTCTGCCTAAAGCAGTACTTTTGATTCATGACTTAACATATACGGTAGGTCATTGATTAAACTTATAAAAAGTATATGGTCTAATGTTTATCCTTTTTACAACCCCGACCAAGTATTCACGGAGACTGCTTACAGTTTTTTGCGTTCTGTTGCACAGTTAAGAATTAAACAAATTCATTTAGTTCTAAATTAGCATTTTAATAAACAAACATACTCATTTGTAAGCAAATAATTTGTGCTTTCACTTTTGTCATTCTTTTCTTGATTGCTCTTTCGACACTCAACCTATTTTTAGTTGTTTTTCTTTTTCAGCAGTTTAGCACCCTGGTAGTTCTGTTAAGTTGGCTTTAACCTACGCTACAATAGCCAGCTTGTAGGTGTTTTATTTAGTTCTTTTTTGCGTAAGGCCTAATAGTATGGAAATGTTTGATTTCTTAGTGGTGCCTTTTTTACGTGTTTTGATCTACAATACACCTAGTTCGCCACATCATTACACCCAAAGGTATTTTGTTTTCATTGGTTATAAATATATCATCATAATGGCCGACGTTTGTCTTTTTCTGACAATTTTTTTATTTTATCTGCGTGTGTACACTTAATTGTCTATCTTGTTATCTATACAAACATTTTTAAATAGATTTCTGTAGAATTACATTTTCTAAAACTTTATTATCAATGTATCTTTGGCATTTTAACACCATTTACTATTTGTACCTTAACAACTGTTTCTATACTAGTGGTATCTTCAGTACTGATGTTAAACATTTTACATCGTAACTTATTTAAACCGCTGCAATTTTACTCACTTTACAAAGTTTATTTACTGTTTTTGGCCATGGGTACATTTTTATCTTTTACTAGTATGTCTGCATTCTAAAAGTTTTAGAAAAATGATTAAGTCACTGGAATGCAAAAATACCTCTGGATGGGATAAAAATTATTAATATATTGTTCATCTAAACTTAGCAAATCTCTGTCATATTTGTTACCATTGTGGAATATTTGCAGAAATACTGAAGCTCCTATTGTTAAACTTCTTTTCAAAAAGGGTGACAATAGTCTGCCATCTACATACCTAAATCACTTTTTAAATTCATACTCTCATTTAAGTTCTCAAAGGTTCCACAAAAATGTATAAATGTATTATTAACTACTCAATCTTAAATAGTATTTTAACATCCTCCCAGTTTGCTTTTAAAAATGGCATTTCTACTGACAAGAGGCCATATTTAAGCTGGCTACAGAAATTCAAGAAGCACTAGATAGGAAGAAGTATGTTGTAGGGATATTGCGTGATTGATCAAATGCATTTGACTTTATAGTTCATGAACTACTGTTGCAAAAATTAGATTTCTATGAATTAAATAATTTAACACTAAAATTGTTTAAATCTTATTTCTGTAATAGAACGCAAAAAGTTGTAAACAGGCGTTAGTTTATAAAAATGGTGTGCTGCAGGGATAAATATTGGGCCATTTGTTGTAGTCTTTATTTTTTCCTCAATAACCTATACATAACTAGTCATAAATCAAATGACACTAGTGTACTTGTAATCACAAATCTGTCAAATGTAGCTACAAAAGATAATATGAAATAAATATGTGGTTTCAAGCTAACAAAATGTCGCTGAATATAGACAGGACAATTTTTATTCAATTACAATGAATTGTGATTTATAAATGACAAAATCACATATGAAAAAAAAAATATTGAAATAATAGTTTCCAAACTTACTTCAGACTGTTTTGCTGTAAAAGTTTTAAAGATCTTCTACCAAAAGACGCCTTACGTATGGTACACTTTGCATATTTTCATTCTGTAATGAAATATGGAATTACTTTAGGTGTAGCTCATCTTGTAGAGAAAAAAGTTCTCCGTTTGCAAAAGAAAACCGTGGGAGGAAAAGAAGAGATTCCTTTAGACCTGTTTTCATAATATTAAATGTACCTACTCTCAAAAGAGAATTTGTATGATCTAATGTGTTATATGGTGGATAACGTCAAGCTTTTTGAATAAAATTTCAGTGTACTTGAATACTTGAAACAGGAATTGTTTATATACGCCGCCCACCTCAGCTTTGTAGAAGGGTGCCTAATATTCTGCACCCCTACCGATTAAATTATTAGGCAATTAATGTAAATCCACATCTTTGGAGGTTTTTCTTAGAGATTTTCTCACCTTCTACAGTATGGATGAATATTTCGGACTTAATTCATCTTAATTGTGTATGTACATATATGTATGTTTGGTTTTGTTGTTGTTTTTTTATACCGTGGTCTGCAGAACGAGATATACACATGTCAGCTATGTTCTATTTTCTGAATGACTATTTGTTTAATTTTGAATCTGTTGTCGCATGATGTTCATCTCTTCTTTGTGTTAAACCTAGTTATTTTGAAATGTTTTTTGCTTGATGTGTGACACACAAGTTCAATTTACGCTACTCTTTGTTAATTCTTCTACCTTTCTGTATACTCTTCATGGTCTGATTTAATTTTACTCACTTTTTGAAAATTGCACATACTGTTGTTTCCTTCTTTATAAGGCAACTATAATTTAGATCACGTAACATTTGTTATATTCATTCTTATTTGCACTGGTGTGATTTTAAGTAGAAATAAATTTTTAATCCTAGGTTTATTTTTGCTTATCTAAAACGTTTTTTCTTTATATTGGGGTATTCTAAAACTGGCCTTGATCACTTTGACTTCACAAAGGTAATTTTCTTGCCAAACGTACACGGTTATGCTACTTTTTAATTAATATATTAGTAAATCCACCGTTCTTCCAAGAATACATGGAACTTGTCATTGCATGGAATACAATATCCGTAAACAAAACAATCATTTCAGAACATTGCTATTCACTATATTCGTGTAAAACCGGATCGTTGAAATTAATCAATAAGAAAATGACATGCAATGCATCACAAGGCAACACTGCAATAATATATACTTAATGCATCAATAAGTATAACGATTCAATACACGCGCATAAATGATTTGTAGCAATAAATGCATGTAATTTATTGGAGATTATTCATCATCGTTATTATTAACATCATGGCTTAGCCTAATAGCCGGTTCCTGCGATGGTCGAAATTCTAAATCTTTCCACCATTCTAGTTCCTCTTGGTTTGTACAGACACGCTTTCTTAGGTATTCGGCAATTATCCATTCTAAATATATAATCTGTCGAATTTTTCTGGCTGCCATGTACCCGATCTTCAATGCTTTGTATATGCATATCCTGTCAGCGATTTTAATTTTGTCCACGAGTGTACCCGCTTTGCCATATCTCGGGTACATCATTTCTGCACACTGTATTCTGTTTCTCTCCTTGGATTTAGCTATCCGTATTTACTTCTATATAGGAGGATGGGTACAGCTAATATTTTATAGATTTTCATTTTTATTTCTTTTAAATTTTTCTTCCAAGTGTTATTTTCATGCTCCACATAAGGACTAAAATTTTGATAACCTATAGAAAGATCGTCGTTTTAGTAACTTATATATTCGAGATAACAGATATGTGATACCTGTTTAATGGATCTATTTCAAATTAGTATTTTTGACCTTCTGTTTAAAGCAATAACTTTCGTCTTCTGAATAGATATTTGTTATTTCTATGTTTAGATATTACCTGGAATTTATTAATTTTGAGGGGAATTGTTTATTTAACAGAAATTAACAGTACTTACTAATAGTGAAGAACTTTTTTTTAGTAATCGGTATTTTTCATGAATGTCATATATTCAATTTATACCCTTAAGATAAATAGTCTCTTACTCTGTTTTATGTATGCTTTTCTTTACAGTGTTCAGTATATTTATCGAATGAGTAAAATTGTTCTAAGAATTTAAGTGGTTCATTTTTTAATAATTTATTTACTATTCGTAAATTTTTAAGTAGTCAGATAGTTAATTATTTTATGAATTTTGTGGCAAGTTTAAAAGATTATTGACATAGTTTGGTTTAATGAGGTATTATATGCAGTTTATTTTTTTTTTTTTTTTTCGTGTATTGTGTTAGCTCATATCAGTATTTAGTGATAGATTAGCAACATTTCACTTTATATGAACGGTTTTATCTTTGATATAAAGGCTGTGTAAGGCTATAAGGGATATCCATACATTTATAATTTGTATTGCCTTCTTTTATAGTTTAAATATTACATAATTATTTATTGCATTTCCTCTCAATTTAAGCCCATGTGATAAAAGACAATGGAAGTAAGCAAAGTAACACGTTCTGAGTGTCATTAATGATGCATGTAACTTTAACTGGTTAAAAAAAGCATCATATACTCATTTTAATTGAAATTTTGAAAGTATTTGTCCCAACTAATTGTTCGTAAATCCAGAATTCTAAACATTTAAACCCAAATCTTATTGATCTTTGGCTTCCTGCTTTTTCATTATGGAAATCGAATGCTACTACTTTATTCTTATTACCTATTTTTTTTCTTGTGAACCAGTTTAGTAAATTATGGCTCTTGTTGGTACGTTTTGTAACATTCTTCCCTTATGTTTTGTGTTGCGCTTAAGAAAATTCTTGTTTAAACTTTTTTCTAGTGTCGATAATTTCAAATGCAAATATATAAAATCTTTAGCATAATGTCCGTTTGTTTGTATAAGACCCATTTGACGGACAAATGCTCCCCTCAAGATTGTGTGCCAGTCTGTTCGAGTTTCATGCGTCAGTGATTGTATGCGTGGACACGCCCGTATCGCCAATTACCGGGCACTCGGTCCCGGCATATGCATGCAGTATATATCCTGGCAATATTCCTTTTGATGTTAAAAGGACGATGGATGGGTCTGTTGGCTTCAACTCCATTTGAGATGACGTGAGATTAGTTATCTTTGTGTTTCCGTCCCTGTTACTGCAAGGTCCTCGCAACGAGAAAGAAAATTCCTCTACCCCTTCCATTTGGCAAAGGACATCATCAAGAGAAGGTAACTTCGCCCCGGGTTTCCTGACCTAATGGAATTGATCCCGACATCTTGTGTGTGACCGTCCACGACAATGCTGCAGTTGCTTCAAGCAATCGCTCACACACAAACAGGCGCACACATGCACTAACCTTCCCGAGATGAGAAACGCTTTTTTTATACCCGTTTCTCGTCTTTTTTATTATTTTTTTTATTTTCTGTGAATCTCTGGACGTTTGCTTTGTAGTTTCCTCTTCTCGGATTAGGGGGATGATGACGATGGTCAAGTAAATTACTCTGACAAAAGCAAACGCGACGTTCTGACAGACTGCCATAGCTTCCCCATTCCCCTGAAATACTTCTAAAGGACAAACACCCTTCTTGAGCTGTTCTTTTGAGCTGTAAATGCGCCCTCAAAAAATTATCATCAAATAGGACCGAGGTGTTATGATAAAGTTACGTTTGTGTT
The DNA here is from genome assembly GCA_030762175.1 of Metallyticus violacea. Taxonomy (NCBI): domain Eukaryota; kingdom Metazoa; phylum Arthropoda; class Insecta; order Mantodea; family Metallyticidae; genus Metallyticus; species Metallyticus violacea. The sequence goes on along the minus strand of CM060832.1, from coordinate 10,206,733 downwards.
GGATCTGCAAAAGAAAATTCTGTTCTTGGCCTGCCTCTGCGCTTGCGCTAACAAGACCGTCATCTTACGTAAGCGGTGCACAGTAGATATGCTGCGAAACAAATGACAGTTCTAGTCGCCATGGAAATGACAAGATATTTACATATGTCGCATTCCAACCAGTTTTTAACAATAAAGAAGGGCATGAATGCAACAGAAATTCATAAAGTTATGACAAGCACTCTAGGAAACCCTTTTGAACTGTTTCCAAGTGAATCCATGGGGCTCAAGTGCGACCGTGAAAGCCTGGAAGATGACAAATGCTTTTATCCATACAGCGAACGACCGAACTCCGTCACGAAATCAGAAATTATTTATGAGGTGCGCAACATGGTTCTGTAGGATTGCCGATTACAGATATCAGAAATTGCTGATGCGCTGGACATTTCAAGCAAACCCGCATTACGCATTTTCACGGAAGAATTGTGCTCGAAAACATCAGCACCTAATTTGCTTGGAGTAATATTAACAAGGATAGCTTTCTTATAATGCAATTAATCTTTTCTGCATTGACGCCATTCTGTCTACAGGGTCACTGATCTTCAGCTCTCTCTACCATAACCAGCCCTTACACGAAGCACGGAAAACAAGTGCAACTACTGTGCGTGGCCGCAGTGTAAATATTTTTGTTAAACATAATGTAACCTATGCGTTGTCCTTCGTAACTTTTAAGTATAAATTAAAAGGGTATTGTTAGGCGGGTAAAATATTGTATTGGTGGCATATCTGTTCTTATTGGAATTCGCAACCAATTCATATATAACACTAACCTCGAGTAAATCCTAGAAACCGGTGGACCTAGTAGTTTTTTGTAAATATAAATTAATAGGGGCGGGTAAATCACTGTAATGGTGCCAAATATCCTTTGATTGGAACAGAAAAAAATCCATAAACACAAATTTATAATGCATTCTGTACGTGGTACTGTTGGCTTGAAACCCTTATTATCCATCTGTATTAGTGGAAGTCACTACCTTCGGCTCTTTTCGTCGTCACTCGTTGCTGCAGCAAGAGTTGCATTTGATTTCCGTTCTCCGTGTAAGGATAAATTCTACCACAGAGCTCTACAAACAGAGCAGCTTGATTTCTTAAGTTTAAGTTAGACGTAGACGCTAAGCAAGCTTCTAAATTAACGTCTAATTGTACGTTTATTTTTAAGCCTACATGATTATTTGTGAATGTTCCATTACAATACATTGCATCTAGCTTTTACGTTTAAGTTTGCATTATGTTGAATTTTCATTGTGAATGAGGCCTTTATGGCCTTCCTGACAAGTCAATACATTCACATGCAAGTGTGTGAGGAAAGTTACCAGAAGTTTTTGAATCTTTTCATGCTAGCTAAAGCACAGTGTTGGATACTAACATAGCAAGGGACGAAACTATGGTTCCATATTATAATTCTGCTTCAACAAGTGTGGGAAGAAGGGCAAATAACCCTTAGAAAGTTCCAGGGTCACGAATAAGATCCCGGCGACAATTTTTGGGCACTACTTCAGAGGAAGTGTGATTATAGACCTCAAAGAAAGGAACACAATAGCGAATGGAAAGTGCCGTGCTGAGGTACTGCATTAAGGAAAAGCAACGGAGTTCGTCCGCTTCTGGACAACGTACCAACCCAAATTGCTGTATCAACCATCACACGCCGATCTTGCTCCCAGTGACTATTTCCTGTTTTCAAAACTGAAATCTGAACGTCGAGGGTGGGGATTCACTGACGACAAACAGTTGAAGGACATGTTTTTTTAGCATCTGCAGACAAAGTTTCGAACTGTTTAAGTGGATTGGAGTGTTAATTCAGAGACGTTAGTTATTTATTGATGTTGAGGGAAGTTCCGTTTTAAAGTCATACTTGTAGTTTTATTTTATCACCTATCTAACATTGTTAGGCCGGGAACTTTTGGTTCGCACCTGGTGCGTCTGTTGCCGGCATCACTGTGCTCTGTGGTCGAGTTCGTTAAGGCGCGTACTCATAAGCAAGAGTCTGGGGTTCAAATCCCTCTAGGATCGTCCACCTTGACAGGGTTTTTTTCCCAGGATTTCCTCATAAATGGGAAATGCCAGGAAGATAACCTAAACTTAGGGCTGAAACGATTCCTTTTGTTTAAAACAAAAAATTATTTCATTTCATGTGTCACCACCGCGTGTGGTATCTCAGTAGCAAACACCATTTAAGAAAAATCACTGTGATCTGTTACCCACGGACTTGTAAGCGGGAAATTTCGGGTTCTATTCTCGCCAGGACCATCCTCCCTGACTGAGGTTTTATCCAGGGTTTCCCCAGTCCTCATAAATGCAAATGCCAGGGAGATACCCTAAAACACTTCCATCCTTTAAAAAAAAATCCTTTTCCAATTTATTATTTCACCTGTCACCAGTGCCGCCGCATGTAGTGCCTCAGCAGTAAAAACGAGCTGTAAACACTATTATAAAATCACTGTGCCCCTTTAGCCATCGACTCGTGAGCGGGAGATCTGGGCTTCGATTCCACCAGGACCGTCCTCCCTGGCTGAGTTTTTATCCAGGTTTTCCTCAGTCCTCATAAATGGCAAATGGTGGAGAGGTGCCGTAAACTTTCTTAAATTAAAAAAAAACCCTCCTTTCTCAGTTTATCATTTCATTTCAATAATAAAACGAGCGTTTAAAACTTTTTTTTTTCAAAAAAGCATTGTGCTGTAGGAATTGTACTGAGATGCCAATGAAAAGTATTGCAGCTTCATGTAGAAACCCTGTCATTATTCTTGAAGACGCGTGCTGGTAGCCAAGTTTTTCACGGCGCTGTTGGCTTCAGGATTCAAACCCGTCGTCCTTATGCAAACAGCAGAGTTATTTTAATCCCAGAAGCGTGTGTGACATTATTAATGCACGTGGAGTTTGTGCTGCAGGTCATGTTGACAGTATTCTTAAAGCTCTCCGGGGTTGTTCTTTGTATGTGTGAATGTAATGAGGCGAAACGGTGTACAGGTGTCGCTAACATGTCGTATATACGTTTCCATCACACGTCATTTCCTGCATGTGTGTATGTGTGGGATGCGGTAAATCCTATATAGAGCTGTTAGTGGAGAGATTTGAGGGTTGCTCTGCCGGCACACAGTTTAATCTGGTATTTTGTCGGCTTGATAATCAGTGATTGATATCCACACGCATGCACAGCGTACGTCACAGCGACGACCAAAAACACATATGGCGCATGTATGTATATGTGTTTTGTGGACAATCCGTCAAATACACCGAGAGAGAGCGGCCGGCCGGGCCGATATTGATGGTTGACCAATATTGTATTACTATTCATAAACTATTTCTCCCATAAGCATTGCCTCTTTAGTGTGGATATAGCGTGCACCCGAAATCCCGACCTCATTCCGCGGCTTTAAAAATCGTTTTACACCCCATTTATGAAAGGATGGATTTATTTTGCGGAGCACTTGCAGTTCCGCAGAACCCTCCAGTGTCTTTTTTATCCCCTCCCATAGCAGAACGTATGTTTGTCCCCCCCACGCAGTCACACATGGCTTGTCAAACATTAAGGCAGTGTGTATTTATAAACCTCGGATGCACTGTCGTTTGGAAAGTGCCTATACTCTCTTTTGTTTCGCTTGTGTTAAATTTTCCCACCAGACTACGACCGCAGTGGTTTACATATGCACCATAGGGTGTTACTACACTGGTGATTAAAATCCAAAAATGGTAAAACGAGACTATATCGAGGCCTTTCTGAGATAAACTTTGCCATTTAACGCAGTAATGCAAGGTTTAGCTCCCATCTATGGCGTACCTTAGTTTATAAGCCTACAAAATTATTGTAAAAATTAAATCTTCACAACTCTTTATTCTATACATCCCCAATACAGTCTAGATTCTAAATTACAAGCGTACACAACTATTGTAAACCTTTAGAATTCTTTTTTCCTTACAACCCCATACAATCTACATTCAAATCCTAGTATTTTAAAATAAAAATCGGAATTGATATCCAGAGATGGAACCTTTTTGTCACCAATTACTACCATTTAGCCATGTTCAACCACCAATACCAAGACATGTATCATTTTATACAAGCTACTATCAAAATATTGCTACTGGTAGGGACATTTACCTTGGGTAATAATATAAGTTTATATTGGAAAACTGTAAAACGTTTGGATGGATATACAGGGGGGTTATTTGAATTAAGGGCAACCTGCGCGCGGCTCTTTACTGGAGAAGGGCAAACGGAAAAGGTCCGTCACGCAGGAGCTGTGTAAACTAAACGAATTCCTCACCAAGTTGAATAACTTTAAAAATGAACATGAAATCCAAAATATCACGTGAAATGAAATTTATAACTGACAGATAAAACTATACTGTGTGGATATTTTTAAACATTTTTAAATATATGAACTGAGCCCATGCACTAAATAGAGAGAAATAAAAGAAAGTTTCGAGTTACATTCTGTATTTTAAGATGATAATGGTCATATGTTTCAATAAAACAAAAACATGTTACTATTTAAAAACAATTACAACGTACTAAGAATCAAATACAATTCAAAAGTTACATCGATTTTCAGTGACTTTGAAATTTAATTTAAATGTTTTTATAGTTTAAACGTGTAACGTAAACGTTTTATGAAGGTTATTACAGAGCGCTGTTACATACAAATATAATTCCAACGCATATTAGATTAATGTTTCACATTTCACATCTTCACACAATGCTTTTGTTAAATATAAAACATATGCATCGTTATAAATATATTTTATATGCTGAGTTAACTTGTCTTTTATTTTCAAATAATTAAAAGAAAATTACCCTAAAGTGTTTTTCTTTTTAATTTCAATTTTAAGGTATATCCCTACTTCTAACGGTCTGAATTACTAATTTTCAGAAAATATTATTTTGTTTAAATGAAATACACCGAGTTTTATAGTAAAAAAAAAAAACAAATATTGGTGCCAGTAGAGCGATTATTAACATTTTGGTTTTAGGTAAACCCCCACTGCTAATGACCCGATTTACCTGATTTTCAGAAACTATTTTTTTATTTTATTTAAATAGTGTATATCGAATTTCGTTGTAAAAAGTTTTTTTTAATTTTTTTAAGTTCGATTTTCAAATTATGAGGTTCAAATAAACCCCCACTTCAAATAATCTAATTTCTGTATTTTTGAGAAACAATTTTTCTTATTTTATTTCAATAGCATATACCGTTTTTAAAAATATAATAATAATGATGATGATGATGATAATAATAATAATAATAATAATAATAATAATAATAATAAAGTATATTACAAAACACAGAGAAAGTAAGAAATAAAATTAAGGGTATGATAGATAAATAACAAAGAAGTGAAAACAATATAAATGAAAAATAATGTAACACTATTAATAATGTGTGACTTTTTCATAGTGTTTTATATTTTTCTGCTTTTCTAATTATATATATATATATATATATATATATATATAGATATAAAATATAATATGTATAATCTTTTTCGGTGCCTAGTAGGTAGGATTGATGAGGATTTGAAGCTTCTTTTTTTCCAAAATATTTTCATGGGTTTAACTGCAATATCCTTCGGAATGCGCTAAAAGAGAGATTAAATCACCGCGTGTAACGTTAGTAGTTTTATTTATACTGAAAGCATAAAATGTTACTGTAACACTGATAACAAGCTCTAACCTTTGTTATAATCGCTGACACAGTCTCCCTGAAACTACCAACTGTTACCTGCATATCATTATAGACCTTTTGACTCCTAAACCCAAGACCGCGGATTCAAACCCAGCCAGGGTCAATGGATTGTTTCACCGGTAAAAATCCTAAGTATGGCTTCCTCGGAAAATGAAGTAAAGCTGTCGATCCTGTATCGTTGATTTACACCGTGTTAAAGAACTTCAAATTTGAAAGAAGAGGCCTGTGAGGAAAGTTTATCAGCCGTTTCGCACCCTGAATTGAATGGGAACGCTTATGACCTCAGGTGTAAGTCAACCTAATAAATAAACAAATAATATCTATCCTTGACGACTGGTTTCTCCCTGTAGGCAGCCCGTCTTCTGACAGCTGGTGAGTCAAATTTCTTCATTTTATATATTTAGGGTCACTAGATAAGCGTTGAGACAATAGATAATGAATGCTCATAGAAACGTTTTGTTTATCACAGTTTCTCAAAGTATTTCCCCTGGATATAGCGTTGCATCATCTGGAAGCATTCACGCCACTCCTCGTATACTGCAACAGCTCCTTCGGGACTAGAAAATCAGTGACCTGTTCATCACAGTAGAGAACAGGAAGAAATCGCGTGGTGCTAAATCGGGACTATAGGGTGGATGAGTCATTAGGTTACATTAGCGGTGTGGACTGGTGCATTGTCATGGTGCAACAAAATGCGTTTGAAGGGTTTAACCCCAACAGAAATACAAAGGGAGTTAGATTGTACATTTAAGGATTCTTCCTCTTCGTTTTCGACTGTTAAAAAGGTTGCTGCTGAATTTAATCCTGGTCGTAGATCCATTGAAGATGATGAGCGCTCAGGGCGACCCAAAACTGCTACGACCGACGAGATTGTGACAAAGACATTAAATGATCACGCGAGTTGGCTAAGATTGCAGACACCTCCATAGGCAGCGTGCACTGCATTTTACAGAGAAAACTTTCCGCTTGATGGGTGCAGCGTTTGTTAACAATGCACCAAAACGCCTTTGAATGAACTTTTCGCAAGAGTGTTTGGATTTGTTTAAACGCAATTCCTGTGAATTTCTTTGACATTTCATAACAGTAGATGAAACGTGGATTTCTCACTACACACTACACACAGAGACGAAGGAGCAGTCCAAACAGTGGGTGGAAAGAGGTGATAGTGCAACAAGGAAAGCGAAGACGGTTCCATCTGCAGGAAAAGCTACGGCTACCTACGACTTTCTGGGATTCTCATGGTGTGATGCTCGTAGGCTACCTATGTATATTGGGGGGGGGGGGGGTGTTTAACATCCGGTGGACACTCATGATACATGAGATGAAATTAGGAAATATTTTTTTTTAAGGAAGGAAACGTTCCAAGTCTAAGTTTAGAGTACATCCCCGGCATTTGTCATTTATGAGCACTGAGGAAAACCTGTAAAAGCCTCAAGTCAGGGATTGCACCCCAGACCTCCTACTCACGAGTCCCGGCCTTAACGACCTTCGGCCACCCGTGGCGGTACCTCCTGTATGACCAAATAATCACGTATCATTACTGAAGGATACTATTCAGGTAACCGTCCACAACTTCCAAGTGCTTCCACATCCGTCATATTCCCCGAATTTGGCTCCCAGCGATTTCTGTTTGTTCCCAAGCCTGAAGAAATGGCTGGGTGGACGAAGATTCACATCAAATGATGAGGTTGAGACATATCTTGTTGTACTGAAGGTATAAGAAGATGAAAAGTTGCTGAACACACTTTATTCATTTACTATGTTAAAAAATAAAAGTAAAGCATTTCTCTTAAAGTTTATGTTTTCTTGGTATGGCCGAGAGCGTTTAGAACGGCCTATGCAGAAATGTGTTAAAAGAACCTTTTAACAGTCCATGCAAAAAAATTAAGAAAAGATAAAATTGTTGGAAAAATTAGTTTTATTTCTCAACATAATCTCTTTCTGTTCTATATACTTATTCCAGCAATATTTTAATTTGTTTATCCCACTCATACAATGCGATTTCATCTGCTGCACAAAAGGTGGGTTTGTTCTGGCTACGACCTCTTCATTTGATGCGAATTTCTGTCCTGCTAAACATTTCTGCATTTTGGGGAATAGCAAGTATTCGGAAGGAGCCAAATCTGGTGAGTACGGAGAGAGGTAGGATTTAGTGTATTAAGTCCTTTAACCCAATAATTTAAAGATCCGTATCGCAGATTAGTACCCTAGCGCGTTATAGTGTTGGAACAGGATCGTTTTCGTCGCCAAATAGGGCGATTCTTCTTGATTGCGTCGTTTAGTTGCATAGCCTACATCGGGTATGTTTTTGCCCTTTTCCAATAAAGCAATTAGAAATACACCGTGGCTATCCCAAAGCACATACTTCATCCTTGCTGCTGAGATTGTTTTTGCTTTATGAGAATTGAAACGTTTTTATATTTCTCAGCCTGCTTTTAAATATCCTCAACCAGATTAAAATCGTTATGTCTGTTGATCTGTAAGTTCGTTTGCTTCCGTATGGCAATGCTCTCTAATGGAGAAACCTTGACCTCCGCAGTCATATGTACAACTGGTGGCAAGGTGTCTCTTGCATTGCTTTGAAACCGGTTTCCTGCTATTGTACTACAGTATGTCACATTGAAGCCTGTTCACTACTAGTTTGTAGTTACAAAAATGCTAGCTAGCAAATTATGAAGTGTCGAATTGTCAATTATTTTTGTGAATATATTGTAACCAATGTGCTAATTTTGAAGTTGTTACACTTTTACGATTAAACCTATTTTTTAGGTATGTGGTTCTGCTTAGAATTGTCGCAGAGAATTGTGAAAGAGTAGCGAGGAAATAGGCCCTGGATTTATGACTGGAGTTCAAATTTCTGTGCAAATTAAACTAAGAATTTTTTCGTAATGTTTATTGCTGTAAGATAAATGTCACTATAATACAAAAATAGCAAACCAAAAAATCAACAGACAATGGAGGAGGGAAGAGAAAGAAAATTATTTACTAGGTCTTTTTTTTTTTTAATTTGTTTATGGACGCTCTTTAACATCTCAGGTTATCAGTGTCCCATTCAATTCAGGGCGTGAAACGGCAAACAAATTAAAGGCCTCTTTTTTCAGACTTGAGGTTGTTTTTCGTGCCGTAAATGTATGAATCCGCGATCTTCGGTTTAGAAGGCAACTATGGGTACCACTACACCACCAGGACCGACTTACTACTTAAAAATAACTCAAAAATAATTTAATTTTTAATTTTTTAAAATTTAGGCTTACTTGCATCTAACTGAACTATGTTTCCATCGAAATAATTTCCCCGTCTATTGATAACACCTCTTCCAATGGCGTTTGAGCTTCCGAAAACTGTCCTGATACCCGATTTTCTAGAAGTTCGGAGTTCTTTCTGCTAATTTTGTTTTATTTTATAAACTTTGTCCTCTCATGTTTCACCCTTGGAAATAAAAAAAAAATCCGCAGAAGGTAAGTAAGAACAATATGCAGGATGGGAAGCAATAGCCATCTCTCTCACACAAGCCCTTACAAGTAATGCTGAATGCGCTGGTACATTATCATGTTGCAAGATCCATGAATTGTCTCCCCACAGTTCAGATCTCCGTCTCACTTTTCTCGGAGGCATCTGAGGACATATTGGTAACACCAGCGATTCACAGCTTCACTCCCGGCAGAAATTCGTGACGAATAACACCCTAAATGTGGGGGGAGGGGGAAACCATTAACATCACCTTAAAGAAGTTAAAACCTTATAACAGTTCTGTAGTGCAAGAACCGGGTGACCCTGCATCCAGGAGAAGATTTTATGAATATATTTTGAATTGTGTGTCAGGAAGAAATTGGCCCTAATCTAATTTTCTGTACGGACGAATTAAGTGGATGTGTTAACTTAGAAAATAACCGATCGTGGACTTCGGAAAAAGCTTACCTGTTTCATACATGATCAAAAGATAGCAGTATGGTGTGTCATTAGCGGAGAGAATAATAGACCCAATTTTTTTAAAGAAACAATAGGTATGTAAAGAATATTTTATCCTTTTTCCACGTAGGTTCGCCATTTTTCAACAGGACTCTGCAACGGTACATGCAGCCCATGTCTTTTTGTATGTAAATCATGAAATATTCGACGATAGAGCCAGCACTAACAACATATGACCCCTTCGGTCCCTCATTTAACACCCTGTCATTTTATATCTGAGGGCTTTAAAGTCAAAAGTGTGCAAGACATATTATATGAACTGAAAAATAACATCTATGGAGAAATTTCCTTAATTTCTCAGAGGGTAATGGTTAATTTCATAATCCGATGCCAGGAATGTATGGAAGACGATGGGAGGCAGTTCCAGCACCTTATTGCTTTGACAATAACATTAAATGTACCATTTAAGTGTACAAGTGTTACGCGACAGTCAGAACTTTCTAATTCGCATTCACCGCGGTACTAACTTGAACCGACAGACCGGCCGTTACGCGTGGAACGGCCCCGCTAAGGAAAAATCGCCCATTAGCTGCCGATGTTAGTTATTTTCATTAATAAAGCTAATTTCATTTTTTTTTTCCTTTTTTTAAGTTTTAAATCACTAAAGCTGCATTTATTTACGCACGACCTAATACAACTGCTGCATACGTAAGAGAGAAAGTGTTTCTATAGAAACGCGAAACTTCAAACGCCCTGCAACGAACTCCAGTCCTGTCGACGTGTTTGTGGGCTGTGTGAAATAACATCTCAAACAATAAACTCGGTACGTTGTTCACTGTATTACTATGAAATATAGCAAGGCAGTAAGACGCGGTTATTTTCCACGGTTCGGCCTTGTACCAGGTCTGCCATTGTGTGGAAATGATAGTAATGATCCATAAACAATACAACAAAAGTAAAGGGAGGCATGTACATTTGTGGGAAATGAGGAGGTCTGTGTAGCGGGTTGATAATTTAAATTATTATTATATCGGTAATGAAGATGGTCTGGCAAACATTGCGACATGCACGTCTCGCAAGCGAAACACGCGCTTGCTGTAATGAACATCGCTATAAAAATGAGTTGCCGAACATTAAAGTGGAAAGACCGCTGCCTGTATGTCTGAGGTTCGCTGCCCTTCCGAATGCAATTGTTGTGGTTCTGTGATCAAACCCCGATTACTTTCTCTCTCTGTAACTATATGGAGGTGCGTAAACTAAGCGAATTCCTCAGCAACTCGAATAATTTAAAAAAAAATGAATATAAATTCCTAATTATGGTGTTATTAGTGAGTGAAATGAAATAATTTATGGCATTACTGTGTGGTATTAGAATTCTTGCAATCTATAAGTATTATAAATTAGAAACCACATTTTTAAAATCATTATTATTAATATGGAGATAAACTGCAAAAAATAATGATATACTATTAATTAAATGAGATATATGACCAGTGCTAGACAAAGCTATACTGTGTGAGTATTTTTAAACATTTTTAAATGTAACCATGTTTATAAACTGGCCCTTGATATCACCTTTGCATTCATTAAAATAGAGTAAGTTTCGAATTACATTGTGTATTTAAGATGTTCATATGTTTCAAAAAACAAAAACATGTTACTATTTAAAAACATTTACAATCTACTAAGCAAATATATACAATGAACAATATGCAATCAAAAATTCTATCGATTTTCAGTGGTTTTGAAATTTAATTTAAATGTTATTAACATGTAACGTAAACGTTTTCTGAAGGTTATTACAGAGCTCTCTTACATACAAATATAATTCTCATACACATATTACATTAATATTTCACATTTGCTATCTTCATGACGATGCTTTTGTAAATATAAAATATATGCATCATTATAAATACAGTTTATATGCTCAGTTAGTTTGTCATTTTATTTTGAAACAATGGAGAGAAAATTAAACACGAGCGGTTTGAAATTTCATTTTCAAGTATATCGCCGTCCCTAAAGTTCCGATTTCGCTAATTTTTAGAAACTAAATTTCTTATTTTATTTAAGTGGTATATGTCAAATGTTGTAAAGACAGAAATATTGGTGCATCTAGAGCGATTTTTAAATTTTAGATTTCAGGTAAACCCACACTACTAATAGCCCCATTTCCTTTGTTTTTCAAAAAAAAAGGTGTTTTTCTTGTTTTATTTAAATAGTATATATGGAGTTTCGTTGCAAAAAAAATATTAATGCCCTTAGAATAATTTTTAAATTTTGGGTTTCAGGTAAACCCCTACTCCTAATAATTTTATTTCACTGCTTTTTAGAAGCTATTATTCCCATTATATTTAAGTGCCCTGTACGTAGTTTTGTTGAGAAATAACAAAAATTGTAGTCCCTAGAACGATTTTTAAAATTCGCTTTAAACTCCACTCTTTAAATTTCGGTTTTCAGTAATACCGGCACTATTAATGGTCCGATTGCTCTGATTTTTGGGATATACTTTTATTCGTTATTTTAATTAAATATACCGAAATTCGCAATTTTTGTTTTTCCCAACAAATTTCGGTTCTGATCAGTTTTCAATTATTTTATTTGTTTAAATCGCTTTAGGATAATCCCTACTCTCATGGTCGCATTTTACTGGTTAACAAACTGTAAGAATCGTTTGTTAATTCATGATTATAATGCCGAGTTTCTTTGAGATTTGCGACCGTTAGAGCAATAACAGACATATGTATATATGGATACATTTTTTTCATAGTCATTTTCGGTGTGCTCTGTAAGTAGGATCAATAGAGATTTGAAGACATTTTTCAAAAATCGTTTCATGGGTACAACCGCAATAGCTACCTATTATATTCCTTCGGAATACGCTAAAAGACAAATTTTCTTGCGTTTATCTGATCATTTTATCACATTTTTGTGAAAATCAACGATTTTGTTGAACAGAACTACTAAAATATTGACAAGGGGCTGAAGCGACTCCTTTAGAAGGATGCTGGTTTTCACTACCCCTAAAAATTGCATTATTCAATTTTCTATAAGTATATCTTAATGCATTTTTATGCATACCATGTCTGAAGGGGGCTTCTATCTTGCATTGATGCTTGTATTTGCTATTATTATCTGTAGGGGACTTTATTTTCAAACTTGAAACCTCTTCTTCTATTGATAACACCTCTTCCAATGGCGTTTGAGCTTCTGAAAACTGTCCTGATACCCGCTTTTCTAATGAGTGGGGGCACACGTTTCTAACGTCGACTGACTAATAGCTAATATTAAAAGGGTATTTTATCAGTCACCACAATGTCTTTCCAAATTCTAAAAGTGCTCTAGAATAACTTTCCTCCACCTTTGGTAGTTAACACGAAGCACAGAAGTACAATACAAACTTGTTTTGGTGAGTTTGGATGTAATAGTGTTTAATGTCCGTTTTTACTACTAAGGCACCACAGGCGGTGTATTGGTGAGTAATTTCTTATCTGTCAGTTGCACTACTTCAATCAATCATACTGGAACGTTCAATCTTTAGTCGCCCTTTTCACGGCAGCTTGCTGGTCGGCATTCGGATATGTATCTCCCGGCGTAGCGGTTTTAATGTCCTCGCAACTGATTCAAGTGCGCACAATTATAATCAAATTATTTGGCTTTGTGTGTAAGAAAGTAGACTGGTATGATGTTTATATGTGCAGAAGCATGTTGAAGTGAACAGGGCTTCGTCCAACGGGCCCAGCGAGCAGTAATTAAATTTTTGAAGGCAGTTGGTGTTAGTGGGGCCTGAATTGGTCGTCGTATGAAAAATGTTAATGGGAATGCGTGCCTGAGAACATACCTAGACCTGATCAGGCTCATTTAATAATCGCCGAGGAATCAGCTATAAGGTAGAATCGCCGAGATTGCTGAAACATTGCCATTGAGCAAGAGCTTTCTTCATTGACGGTGGGGATTCTCTAAGCATCTTTCTAAGAAGCAAAGGCTTGCATGAAGCATATGCTGCGTGACCGTTACTTTGAAGAATGGTTCCGCAGTCAACCACGGGCGTTCTACTCAAGAGTGTCCATAACCTTGTGACACTTGCTTATACAGGCTAGATGATTATGTATGTTCATATATTCCACCAATAAATCATCACCATATGACAGTAGGTGTTGCAAATGCCTTCCTTCACACGTTTCGAGTGTCTTTTCTAAAATCTCATTTTTTTTTATCTCTGTCACTTTTCCTTTCAAAGTCATAATTTTGGTCATATCGGTAATTTACGTGTTTTCACCTATCCGCTACATTCTCTTTCATATCCCTGAAGGCCCTGCTTCATGGCGGTACATATTTCAATGAATTGTTTCATACCACGTTTTGGGTGCCGTTAATTACTATACGTCTTTCCTTTAAGCCCAAGTTAATACATTCGAGCAAAATTAATCTTCCCATTTCCTGGGAAAGAATGTACAATTGTAATACTTATGAACATTTTAATTGACATTACTTTTTCAAATATTCACAAGATACAGTTGGCTACGCTTTTTATCGTCAAACGTTAGGTAACTGTTTATCAAATAGCATGCTCTTTCGCTTTTATTTATAACAAATATCCACTGCTAACCATATATATCAATACCCGTTCGTATATCAACAGATAAACAGGTGAATATAGTTTTTGCCTCTCGCATTAATTCCTGTAAATATTGGCTTTGCCCCTACAGGCGCGAATGGGTTTTAATCATTGGTGATTACTTTAAAAGATCTCTAGAACATGAGATAAATTCAGAATTTGGATTATGCCAGCCCATAATATTTGTATAGTTTGTAAATATAATCTATGTGGCTTCAGGTACAGCCATGTCTATATCATTCAGTCTAACAGGTAAAAAGAAGAAATTAAATATCACATACATTATTTTTAATAAAAACTCTTAATTGATGTCTTTGTTGTTTTACAGCCCCTAGAGGTAGTAATATAAAGACATTCAATATTTTAAAAAATGAAAGAAATTTAATCACAAATCTGGTTACAAATGGGAACGTTATCCTGCAAGGTCAATAAGGATTTATAATGTTTTGCAACATAGACCCGGTTGGATGCAATATACCTGTCCCAGCTCAAATACCAGTCTCGGAAACGAAGGGCTCTGCAGCCTTCTCTTCTGTTTCTATAGATGGAAATTCCCCCCGTCATCAGAACAGGAAGAAGTTACACAGGCTTAATCTGGAGGGTGAGATATTCGGCAACAACATTTGCGATGTACCGCTGTGCATTATCGTGTTGTAGCATCCAGCTCAGGTTTCCTCAGTTCTCATAAATGGCAAATGCCGGGGAGGTACCCTAAATTAAGGCCTGGAATGTTTCCTTCCTTAAAAAATTCTTACCCAATATTTCATTTCATCTCATGTTCAGCGCCTATGGTGCCTCAGTAGTAAACACTATTCCACATCCAGCTCATAACTTTCCCAACAGAAGTAACCACTTTTTTGTGTGTTGGTAAGGATGGAAATTTCCACACAGACCTTTGCTCTCATTATCGAACTAATGTGTTCAAATTTCATCAGCAGTGATTACATTTGGAAGAAACTGTAAATCTTCCTGTAACTTCAAACCTGCTTTTGTTCGGGAATCAACAGTTTTGGAGCCCACCGTGTACAAACACATCTCATATGCAACTTTTCAGTTACCTATGAGTGAGTAAACACCCAGTCAAATTTTTCAAAATTTCTGATAGAGCTGTTAATGTTAATCGTTGATTCTCTCTCAAGATGACAGCAGTGATGTTGATGATTCTTCCGTTATAGCACAAACTGGTGCCGGGTGCGCCTTCCTTTGAAATTGCTTGCCTACCCTCTCGAAACATTTAAATCAACTTGTAGCCGTGCTATAGGGAAAAACGAACTCTCCATAGGCCTTGGCTGAAGATTTGTGGATACGAAAGCGGATATTCAGAGCAGCATATTGCTTGTCGCGTATCATCTCCATTTTGCTGTTGGCGGAACTGAACACGTCTTAACTTGTACACACTGCCAAATGAGATTTGGCACATACCAGATCCGTTTAGGTTCTAAAATCCCAAATCTGATGTTCAGTGACACTGTTTCAGGATTTTTCGCTCAAGGAAACGGCCTATTTTTAAACTCCTCTAAAAGTTGGTGATAGTCTCTCTCTTTGTCTTCAAAGTTTACTGGTCTTAATTTATGACGCATTGTTTTAGTCTACATTTTGAAAGGTTTCTATCACTGCATGTGTAGTGTAAGGAGGTAGAAATACACAATGAATGCTCAAAGATAATGCACTTGCAAGATAAACAGTATGTTGATACTTACTGAACGCCCTTTGTATTTACAACTTTAATGAAGGTGTAAGCAGTTTCTTCAGTCTAGACGTTATTAAAGTTTTACTGATGCAGGGAATATGGATTTGTTTTCTCGCTGGATTAATAAACAATTATTAATGTCTTTTCTTCGCATCCGATAGCAAGCTACCTGAATTTCTTGTAAGGTCAGGTTTTCATTGCTCTATCCACATAAAAATTCCATTTCCCTGACAAAGTTGGCGTGTGTTGCATCAAGGTAAGTCATGAAATGCTACTGCAAAGGAAATAATTTATTTATTGTTTTTGTTGTTAATTATTCCGCAGTAGAGTCAGCGATTGCCTTATGAAAACAGACACTGTACTAATATCTACTTGCGCAAGGTTAAAATGTACACCTGTCCCTAATAACAGGCTAGCAGAAGTATCGTAGTTTGTTTGTAAATGTGTTTATTCCCTTCTTAGTTATCTTTGAGACCTAAAAGTGGTCCCCGTTGAGTGTCGTAGCATTTATGACAGCCTTTGGAGACATGCTTGAACTTGTTTTTTACAGATCCTTCAGAATCACTTTTTCATCTTTCACCATAACAAGGAAGGTGTTTCTTTATTCTGAGAAAAGGAAAAAGACCCACCGGTTTCTATCTAGCATATAGGAAGACTCACGTTGATTTTTGTGAGATGTTCGGCAACATTTGCAATGTGCGGCCGCTTATTATCCTGCTGACAGTATCCAATGTGCTCTTGCGGAATATCTACACTGTTGGCCAGTTACAGTTGTGTGCGCAGGTATGAAATGCTGGTAAATCTTTAATATAAAAAATGACCATAACCTTCGCAGCAGATGCAACCACTTTTGCATTTTATGGCGTTGGTGTAAATGGAGAAACCTGCCAGCAAACTTTGTTTAGAAATTAGCAGTTTTGGAACCCACACGTCTCATGTACACTTTTCAGTTGACACCAAGTGAAAATTTCAGAATTACTGAAAGTGTTGTTAATGTTGTACATCGAACCTCTCTCACAATAACAGCAGCGGTGTTAAATTTGCTCCCGTTAGAGCACAGCTGGAACATCGGATTCATAGTTCTTCAAAATCGATTGCATCCCTCCATCTTTGAACTCTATAAGCCCAGCTGAAGATTTGTTGAGACGAAAGCAGAGTTTCAAAGTGGCATATCGTTCGTCAATTTTGCTGTTAAGTTGAACTGAACATGTCTAAACTTGCACACCCCTCACTGACGGAAAACAAAAGTGACAATAAAACTAGTACCACGTGTACTTTACAGATTAAGGTAACAGAACATTGTTTTAAATTTTCTCGCGAGAAATTATGCACGTAAACATTTTTGAATATTGTTTGAACATGTACCTCGGAGGCCTCAAGCTCTAAACGAGGGCAGAAATAATCAACTGTACTAAGACGAAGCTAGCCCCCCCCCCCCAAAAAAAAAAAAAAAACTCTTCACTTCTCTCTAGAAGTAACACAGCTAATTACTACTGCGCATGCGCAAGACTAATGAGCCTTGGGCTGTGTTATTGGTGATCGACATTACAGACATGCAGTACCTAAAGTAGATATGCAATCTTTCAAATCGTTTTTCTTTTTTCTTTTAAGGCCTCAGTTGCTCCCAGAGTGCTCTTCTTAGTCATCCTTTGCTACACCTGTATAGTGTCACTGGATTTGAGAAACTGCAGCTGATCAACAATGATTCGACCATTATGGAACAAAGAGTTTAGAAAATGGATTTGACGTATGGTTGCCGCCGACTGCATTAGGTATACGAAGCTGAAATGTAAAACATGGCGTGATCGGACAACTTTTATAACTAAATCCTAAAGAAACGGGTGTATTTCATCGCCAGTATATAGCATGTTTTCTAATTAAAAAGCAACATATATTTCAGTATTGGCTCTGATATCATGCATTCTCATTTGTATTCTAAAGCGAATATCTCCAGCTTGCACTGTTTAATAAAAATGTACTTCTAGTAAACCCATTTCTTAATTATAGAATATTAATTTCAGTCTTTTATGTATTTCTTACGAGACTAGCCCAACTTTACTTGACCGCCACGGGGGCGGAGGTCGTTAAGGCGCGCACTCGTGAGCAGGAGGTCTCGGGTTCGTTTCTTACCAAGACTGTCCTCCTTGACTGGTTTTTTTTTTTTTCAGGTTTTCTTCAGAACTCATTAATGGCAAATGCCGGGAAGGTACCCTAAACTTAGGCCTGGAACGTTTCCTTCCTTAAAAAAAAAAGTACTCCTTTCACAATTTATCATTTCATCTCATGTATCATCCGTGTCATCGCCTGTGGTTCCTCAGTAGTAAAAACTATTAAAAAAACTTAAGACCCCAACACGTCATTACCCTCTGATCGTCGACAGAGTTAAGAGCCCTGTTTCGCCTACTTTTTCTTTCCCTCTCTTCACTTTACTAATCCATTTGCTCCTTATTCTTCCTAAATATTCACCCATACTCCTACTTCTTCTCCCCCCTCTAACTATCAACATTTTTATTGCCACGTTATTGTTTTCTATTTTGGATCCCATATACTCTCCAATGGCTTGTTTCCTACATCAAACTCTGTCGTTTCCCCACACATTTCCGTGTTGCTGTCTCTGAATCCTTTAAGAGACAGTGCTACCCTTCTCACCCATGCATATCCCTCCCTCCCTCGATCTTCACAGCTGTCAACACACTTCTCCCTGCCCCAATCTTTCTTTAACGTCTTGTACAATCTCAAATTTAACCTTATCTCTTGTGTCCCAATACCTTCTTTCCTACTACTCTACTCTAACTAAACAGGAATTAACTCTACTGCAACTACTGTCGAGATGGCAGCACCAGTCTCCAACATTGTAGGTACAACCTCGTATATGCGTGTGCGCCGTTCGGTTTTTTTTTTTTTTTTTTTTTTTTTTTTTTTTATATGAAGCAGAATTTTTGTTCCTTATCAGCGAAACTGCCATTGAAATAAAACAAGAAAAGTAGTTTCTAAAAATCAGATTATTATGACTGAGTGTTTATCTGAAACCCACAATTTAAATTTAAAAACATGTTTATTATTATTTTTTGCAGCTAAACTGGGTATATGCCATTGAAATAAAATAAGAAAAATCAGACCTTTAGGAATGGGGTATGCCTTAAAACCGATTTTGTGTAATTCGCGAGGATGTAAGACTAATATGGCCCGGGGAGAAAATTGGCATAGGGGGGGGGTTATTGTTAGCACTAACAATTAGGTTTTCCCGCCAAGTGATAAACTCATTGGTGTCATGTGAAAGATTATGGAGGGAATAGTCTGCGCATGTGCGCGGTCGAATAATCTGACTTACCCTTACAGACAGATGCCGTCCTGCTGCTTCAGTACCGAACGGCAGCGGGAAAAGCCAAATTCCAGGGAATGTTGGAGCGATATGGAGCGATGTACAAATCTTAAGCAGTAGTATGCATTCAATTAACTTGGTAGTGTAAAGTGTACAATTAATGCAGGCGGATAGAACACAACGGTTTCGGAATACAGAAAAACAAGCAACCTTACGACTTTAATTCACTATGTGTCTTAAATGTGAATTACATTCCGTTTTAGTTGTTATACAGCTAAGTGCAATTGGAAACGATAAGCTAACAATGTAACATGTAAATAAAATAATAATCATACGAGAAATGTATTAATTTATGTTTTTTATTAAATTTTCTGTTCTAGCGCTCTGTAATAATCTTTACAAATTCAATTTGCTGAGGAATTCGCTTAGTTTACGCAGCTTTTGCGAAACAGATTTTTGCCCTTCCTTTTATAAACACTATTATTTTAGGTTTTTATCATATTTCGCTCTCTGCAAAAGTTGCTGATTTCAGCACCCTATAACTGTTATTCCATCTACTATAAGATCATCCGCAAAAAGTAAATACAGGTATCTCTTTGTTTCTTATCACTGTAATGTGTGAGTTGCTTGTCTCAACTCCTTCAAAAATGTCATTAATAAATAAATAAAATAAGACGGACTCAACAACTTTCATCTCGGTCTGAACACCAGGTTTTGATCAACTACTGTAACACCATTTTTGTCGTATTTATTAAAAAACTATATTTTCGTGATCCCTTGATGAATTCCTTGTTTTTAACATTTTCCCATTTTAATACACCCATATTGATAATATTGAATGCTTTTTCAAAATTAGTGAAAAACACACACACACACACACACACACACACACACATACATACACACCCCTCTTTTTAAACGTATTTGCTTACTATCGTCTATATTGCCATTATTATATCTGCTGGTCTTCTCTCCTTTCTGATACTTAATTACAGATACTAGTACACTTCAAACTTATTTATTTCATCGTTTTGAAAAAGAAATGTAACCTTAAAATCTACACAATGTCTATTTCGTGTATTTATTTATATATTTACGGACGCTCTTAAATATCTCAGGTCAAAAGCGTCGCATTCAATTCAGGGCCGATAAATTTTGCTCAGAAGCTTCTTACAGGCTTCAGGTTCTTTTACGGGCCGTAAAAATATAACAGGGGACCCACGGCTAACCGTTCCGAAGGAAGCCATAGTTAAAAAGTTTATGCTTGAAAAAATCCATCGACGGAGATTGAACCCGCGATCTACGCCATTTCGTTTAGAGATATACCAGACAGAACACATAATAGCGACCACCGCTCGATCAGTTGTTATTTTTGGATTTGACTGGCTTATTACTTGCGTGTTTTGATGCCCTTTTGTTGTTTAGTAATAAATCTCAATGGACTTGCAAATAGTTAAGTTGCCCATCGCCGCTATAAGCGAATGATGAAATTATGCATCTGCAATCCAACAGCAACAACAACAACAGCAGTCGAGCTGCATTCCGGCCATCGTATTTAGCGATACAGTGGCAACAACATTTGGAATAGAAATGTGATTATTCTTATGTCGCTACAAATGTGTTTCAATTTAGAATCGCTTTTGTCAACATTGATTGAAAGCTGGTTGAAGGAAAATGTTTGTTTTTAGCAACCGCGGCAACTGAACAGAAGATAATAACTAAAATGAAAATACATCTCGCACAATAAACAAAAATATACGCCTCTAATTGGAAGCCTGTTGGGCGACTTGGTTAAGGTGTCGTAATATTATAGCCTAAGTTGATAGCGGATATCGAAATTGGGCCTTGAAAGCGCAAGGAAAGTATTAACCATACGGTTATTTGAAAAGTTCTCGCAATGACTGCAAACATTTTTGAAATTATTTTTATTTTTCAACACGGTCTCTCTTGACACTAATACACTTTGTCTAGCGATGCTCCAAAGCATTTATCCCATCACGAAAGTTAGATTATTTCAGGCCTGCAAAATACACTACAGCTGATTGTTTAACTTTGTTTCTACCAAGGAAATGTACCGCCATGGGTGGCCGAGGTCGTTAAGGGGTGGACTCGTGAGCGGGAGGTCCGGAGGTCGAATCCCACCAAGACCGTCCTTGCTGACTAAGGTTTTTCTCAGTGCTGATAAATGACAAATACCGGGGTGGTAACTTAAATGCAGGTCTTCCTTAAAAATAAACCATTTCTCAATTTATCACATCATCTCATGTACCATCAATGTCCACCATCTGTGGTGCCTCAGTAGTAAAAACGGGCGGGGAAAAAAAAAAAACAACGAAATGCCCCAATTTAGGGAGCAGATGCAAGTGCAATGAAACCAAGTTATGGGAATAAGGCGGTTGTGGAAACTTTGCGTTGCATTTCGTCATTGTAATCGCATAGCGAGTATTGTCTTCGTGCACCCGGCTTTTTATGTTTAATAGGTCCAAAATGTTAGCATAATGCACTCCAGTTATAGATATACCATTGGGAAGATAATCAGTTAGAAACAAAGGACAGCATTCATGTTTGTACTGACAAAACATACTAAACAAGAGAAGCGTTTTGTTATTCGCTATACTTTCGTGTTTTCTTAATTTAGGAACAGCGAATTTATACAGAAGTATTTAATGTGGCTACTTTTAGAAAAGCTATTTTTCAGCATTATTCGAAAATGCGCCTATACGGAGGGTGCCAAAATGTATATAAACACTTCAAGCAAAGAAAAAACTGTGTTTTGGCACCCTCGGTGTATTGGGTATTCCATTTTAAACAAGAGTTGGAGTAAGCGGCCCTCATAGGGAAGAAGCAGAACACAAACAACCGGACAACATTCGTTTATTATGACGTAAGCAAAAGTTACACACAACTTTGCAGTCTCCCGGGTAATCCACGGTATTGAATGGCCTTCAAAGTAGTTTCTAAGTACGTCGACGGTTCGTTGCCAGCGATGTGGAAGACGCTGAATACCATCTGCTGCATGAGAGTTGCTAACGTGAGCCACCTCTGGTTGAAACTGTTGGATGTGCTGAGATACGCAGATCAGTTCATATGCACCACTCGAAAATACATTCCATACATTTTCATTTGTATAATTTAGCTTTTTGTGTTCGCAAAATTAGTTGTAGTGACTTATTCCTGTTGTGTGTATATTAACTCTATATAGTTGGTGGTTAAACCGAGGCCTGGGTTTAAGTATTCATAGCATTACGAGTCACCTGTTAAGGAACAATTCTCTCATAGTAGAGAAACCTAAGGGAGGTCTCTGGGGTATATAAAATCAGATGAGAGAGATTTGTGGTTCTGTGCTTAGAGTACAAGGTAGATTGTTTTGTTAGAGCTTCGGCATGTAAGGCAGAAGAATTGTCCTCATTTCGCGAGGAGAAACGTCCTGTTCCAACGCCGTTGCGACCTCAACATTGTTGTGCTTAAGTCTTAAGGTATGAGACCGTGCATCATCCCCCTATTGTTCCCCAACTACAATAAATGACTAAATTCTGTTCAAATTAAAAAGTTTTCGCAAATCTGAAGAAATTACATTTTACACATGTGATAAAGAAATTAGAAAATCGCTGGAATATGTGCAAGAATTTGAAAGGAGATTATGTTGGTAAATAACGAGATTTTTCCCTAAAAAGTCATGCCTTGTTTATTTTACCAGCAAACAGCCTTCTATAGATTGCCAAAAGTTTTACGTGTTACAGAAAAATGAAACATGCTTTGATTTAGTGATTTTTTGGTGACTTTTATTACATATTTAGTGACTTTTATATGAATAATCTATGCATCTCTTATGTCTGAACATTAATAAACCTGCTTAGCGTAGGCCTTCGGCTGCCAACACAACAGACAACCTGAATTTAATGCAAAAATGGAAATATGGAATTAAATATAAAGTTAAATCATCTCGCAATAGCCAATTATTAACACTAAAATATTAAATGTTCACAAAAAATAATGACTGATAAAAAATTGTTAGTTGACTATGGATTAAAATACTGCATTTTTTTAAAAGAAGTTTGAAAGATTTCCCTCTTAACTTTATATATCAAAAGTTTTATTTACTATGTTAGCATTTCTGTAAGACGTTGCAGTAAAGTATATCCGTGCAAAGGTTTAATTAGATGTTATTATCAGCTGTATTTTTAGTCTGCTGTCATCTGTCAGGTTTACGTAATATACATGACGTATAAGACCTTGGTACTGCTTTATTTTATAGTCATATTGTGTTGGCTTTTAATCGTTATAATTAAAGCTAAGATAGACTACCGCCATAGTGATGTATGTACACATTGTAATGCTGCAATATGTAGAGACGCTATCAATTGTTTCGAACAATGAAACAAATGGTGTTTCCTTCAATGTTCAGGATTCCATTTACGTTAATGTTTTGGTAGCAATATTCCGGCGTACATCGTACACAAGATTTGTATCCCAATCATGGCCATCTTGAATAGTTATGTTAGGGTAAGTGTACCAATACTGTCCCTTTTATAATAACTCATTTCGAAATTCTTAGCAGCTGAGCTCTTTTGTTTCTTGTATTGAAATTTAAATAATTTATATATAGGCGAAGATCTAAAACTTGCACCATAAATATTTCTGAGTGGGAAATGCTAATAACGCATTGTTTTCACTGAATTGAAGTTTAGAGAGGGGCTCATAATTACAGCCCAAACACGGATGTTAATAATTATTAGAATACGTATATCCTGAAAAAAGTACTTACATTTTTTCAAATATAATAATGCCTATTGGCATCAAGAATATAAAACTACAAGAAATTGGAATGCCGATAGTTATCTTTACAGGATTCTAGTGCAAGTAGTTTACGAGCTATCGTGATATGACTTTTTAAAAAAATCTACAGTTGTCCCCCCATTTAGCTGCTTAGTTACTAGACTACGATATCCGTAGGTTTATTTACCTTTACACTGATGCAGCATTGGGGCTACCCTGCCAGTTCTTTATGATAGTTCTTGAAGTAGTATGTGGTAGAAGACGGTATTTATTAATGTTGAGAATGTAGGAAGAATATTCTTTCTTATAATGTGTAGGCTGAAATATATCCCAATAGCCGTACTACACTTGTCTTCACCGCGTGTTTCAAAAACGTTGGATTGGAGGAAGGGGACCTGTACGTTGGCCTGCCCGTTCACCAGATTTGACCTCTTTAGACATTTCTCTGTGGGAAAAGCTAAAAGACACTGCCTACAAGAACATACAGACTACACTAGAAGATATGAAACAGCTACCTGTTCTGAAACTTCTGCTCAAATGCTACAAGCTTTACATGAAGCTTTTATTGTAGCTAGCGGTCGTCATTTTGAATACAACCTGTGAAGACCAGCTTTCTCTTTCCAGTTATCCAGCACTGACAGTCCAATAGTTGCGGGATACGAGATAATTTACTTTACTCGCAAAAGAATGGAAGTAAAAACTGTAGACATTGGTGTTATAGATGGTACACAATTTAACAATACTGACGGATTACGTAGTTTTTGTTGTATTAGGAGACCTATACTCAGAAACATTGTGCTAATAGTTTTAAAATCGTATTTAAATTTGGTTAAATTGTCAGGGTAAATTTGCTAACAGTCATAAAGTGATAGCATTAACCTAAATTAATTTTAGATTTAGCACACCAGTTTCACTTAATTTAATTTAATTTTTTTCGTACACGTACTACACACAACGTTAAAATTCGCAGACTAGTGTAATTTGTATGTAAATGAATAATTGTAATATCTCTTGACGTTTCTGCAGTCTGAGTGTTGCTAGGCAGTTGAACAAAGGACGTAAATAAATAAACAAGTAGTAACTACTCCATAGCATGGAAAACTTCCCCCACAGCATGCATGTCTTTTCACTCAGTACAAATAACTCGTGAACATGTAGTTAATAGCGAAAGGATTGCCCTTTTATTCCTGCTGCATCGTTCGATCCCCCACCTCACCCCTCTTTTTTAAGCCCCACAAATGAGTTCCAGGTAGGAAGGGTAATAAAGAAAGGCATGTATGCGGTAACAGCAGAACATGGATATATATCACTCCTCCTGTTTGTATGTTACAAATCCTAGCAGTTTACATATTATGCAAGTTAATTCCTGCAGGCCTCTTCTGAAACAAAGCGGATAGAAATAACGTACGGGTTGGGGTGGGCTTAGGATTTAAGCAATAGTTATTTTGTGCCGAACATGATATGCCTTTAATTCTGGGGGGAGATCATACAACCTACTGCATGTATTATTTAAATTTAGAAGATTACTTGTAAACTGGGGCTTGCATTTTTGTAAGCATTCCTCAGGGTATCCTGCGGTTAGCTCCGTTTTGTTTCCTTGCATGGGAATGCCCCTTTCGCCAGATCGGAATGACGAGTTAATGTGTGATAGAAATAGTTTACATCAAAGTAATTAAATAAAATGTATTGTATTTTTATATCGCATATAGACATAGCACGAGGGTAAATCAATACGTAAGTTACAAATTGTTAGGTTTGAATGAGGCACCTGAAATGGTAGCATTAGCCCATTGGCAATTGATCTCATCCGACACGAGACAATCGACGTTTGCAATAGCGAAACAGCAGTTGCAAGGCAGCGGTGTCTCTGAGTGAGTGCACAACTCTCCAGCAGCGCTCCTTTGTGGGATTTTGCGAGCAACAGGTGAGCAATCAAAGAATATACGTATAGAAATGTTTTTCATCTACGGTGAGATGTGATATCTCGTCAAGGTGTTTACAATTGGGTGCAGAAATGGGCGGACATGTATCGAAGACGACACCGGTCGGCCGCAAGCGCATTTGCAACGAGTTGAAGATATAATCCGACTACATAGAAGTATAACTATATACACTATACTCGCTGCTATTGATTATCCGCGCAGCATGTCCTGTTAGGTTAGGTTTTCACAAAATCTTGTGTACGACATGTGTAGCGCATGCTGACTCCATAACACAAAAGAATGTGTCTGGCATTACAGCATTTCAATCGCAACCAAGATATGCTAGCCCGAATTTTGACAGGTCCATTACCAGCCCAGGACAAGTGAGCGTCAATTCAATGGAAATGTCCTCCATCGTCTACTAAAATAAAGTGTAAAGTGACACCATCCTCCAGGAAATTAATGCTTACAGTCTTCTGAGATCACAAAGGCATATTGCTCTCAGCAGTCCAACCTCCAGGACAAACCGTAACTGTAGGTAACTTAGGAAGCGATCAGTGCTTCTCAACAATGGGTGTTGATCTTCCATGACAACGCGCATTCTCATACAGTCAATATAAATGAGATGCTGGGAAATTTCAAGCTGAAAGTCCCCAAAGAATTTTATGCTGTTGGATTTCAAGGGCTTGTGAAACGATACAACTTTTTTAATTTATGGGGAGATTATGTTGAGAAATAAAAGTATTTAACACCTACAGTTCTTGCAAATGAAGTATTGTGAAGATGCTACATTAGTTATTTATAAGAATTAATGACATTCACATATGTGCGCCGATATTTGTCTTTTAATTATGGTTGAAACACTGGAAATTTGAAGCAGGTTTTGGAGACAGAGCCTCCATTTTGAAACCACAATTTGGGCTATTTATCTTAATTCTCATAGAGCCATTCTGTATACAACTGACCGAAAAATTGTCCGTTTACCGCGATGTTCACATTTAAATCGTTGGCAACTATTTAATATACGATACGGATTCGTTCCCGACAGACTGTTCAATACTTGCCAGTATTCCGAAAGGCACAGTCAAACATGAGTACGTCGAAGATGATTATGAATTTAAATTGGGGATGCAACTGCAGCGGCGTGGAAAGTATGACGATGCTGTGAATGAAGGTCTTTGTAAAGATTGTACGCAAAGTTCCAGAAATCCATGGACAGGAAGACCGTCAGCAATGAATAACCAGGGCCTGTTAGCGATTATTGAGGCGAACAACAGCTAAACTTGTGAGGAGGTGGCGGAGCAATTCAACGTCAGTGCAGAAACAACATGGTAGCTAGTAAAATTATACGAGGGGCGTTCCATATTGATACCACTTTCGAATTTCCCTCCAAATTCTGTCTACCATTTGTCTTGTCATTGGAGTACATTAGTCTGCCCTCTAATGGTAATTCGATGTTGAGGAATGCAGTCCCTACTACAGCGTATTTCTCCAACTGCTGTCATCAAGAACAGCGCTGGATGACGTGGTTTCTGTGGAAACAGGGTGTACACGCTGCGGATATTCACAGCCGATTGGTGGCTTTGTATATGAAGAGCAATGAAAAACCGTCTATAACTTAACGGATGACTGGAAACGTGTCCGCACATCAACAGAGAAGGAAACCTCTCCTGGGAGGAAAGTGACTGTAACAACTCCATTCAACAACGTTGTCGTAAATGGAGGCGGCCACAGGCTTTGCCAGAATCACTCTGCACCGTACAATCCATTAACACCTTAAGATGAGAAAGGTATCTGCCCATATCCTTGACAGCAGCACACATACTTGAGCAGTGATCTCCAACGACACCACAACCAGGATCCAGAAAGCTTCATGTCCAAACTCGTGACTGGCGAGGAGATTTGACTCCATTACCATGAACCAGAGACCAAAGCCCAATCAATGAATTGGCAGCATAAAGACACGCCCCCACCGAAGAAGTTCCGGACAGCCCCCTGAGTAGACAAATTACATGGCCACGGTCTTGGATGAAACCTGGTCCTTATTGACTAGCGGGAACCAGGGATCACATTAACAGCACAGAATACGAGGGTAGGTTACCGGCCTAACCATTTTCTATGTATGATAATTTCTAGAATTTCGAGAAGAGGAAAGAGGCAGTGGGAGCTAGATCTGGGTTGTAGGGTGGATGATTGATCTCCTTGAAATCACATTTCTTCACAGCTTTCAATGCAACAACAGCTGTGTGCACAGGCGCGTAATCGTGAAGAAGGCGCACGCTACCACTCAACTTTCCTCGCCTTTTCTCTTTGATGGAAGTACGTAGTCTGTGCAGTAGGCCAGCATAATACTCCCCATTTGCTATGGTGTTCCTCTCCTTGAAGTCAAAGAACAGTATACCTTCACAGTCCAAAAGATTGTAGCCATGATCATCTTGGTGGACTGAGTAACCTTGGCCTTTACAGGCGGTGCTTCGCAAGGTTTACGCCACTCTTTGATTCCCTTTTGGACAAGAAATCATAGTAGAGGACCATAGTTTCATCTCCTGTAACAATGATTTGCAGAATTTCTCTCTCGTTGCCACGGCAGACCTCCAAAATGCCTGACAACAGATGACTCGTAGCTGCTTTTCGACTGAGGAAAGAAGTCTAGGCACCCATCTTGCACTAACCTTATTCATGCTTAAATGTTAATGAATAATGCAAAGGACTGTTGTTTTAGAAAGACCCAAGCTAGCTGCTATTTCTGTAACTTTGAGCCGACGATCTTCCATAATTTCTACTTCCACAAGAGCGATGTTTTCAGGAGCGAGCACCTCCAAGGGCCTACCTGCTCGCTCTTTGTCTTCAATGCTTTCCCGACCCATTCGAAAAAGTTTGGCCCATTCTTTTACGGTAGAATATGAGGGGGATACTTCCCCATGTACACCGTCCAATCGCTGTTTAATTTCATTTGGAGTAAATCCATCTTTTGTGAAGAACTTAGTAACAGCTCGAAACTCCATTTTGAACATGTGACAATCTTCTACACATAGCCTTCTTTATGCAACTATATCTGAACACAGCGGAGTGGAAGTAACAGCTGCAATTATTTACTTAACAGATAAGGTATGACACCAAATAGGATTTTGTGAAGGCGATAATCCTTATCGGCGAGGCTGTAAACTTATGGACCTACCCCTCATATGTGGTGATCCTTCAGAGATTGCGCTGTGCAATTGAAAGGACGACAGGTGTACTCCTGCAAGACGACAACGTTCGGCCTTGTTTCAACTACCATCGCTGCTGTAACACCTACCGCAATCTCTTGATTTGGCCCCTTCTGATTATCCCTCTGTGCCAACTTCTAGGAACTGCTACCAACTGCCCGGATTTGGATGCGACATACTCCGAAAAAGTGGAGCTTAATGGAGACAATATTGAGTAAGTGGATGTATCCAGCAAGCTATAGAAGTTCTGATGAGTGTTAAAAGTAAGGTGTGAATAAATATGAAACACCCTTCGTATAAACTCCGGTTACACTCGAGTTGATAAAGACAGTGCTGCTGAGCCCTGTTGTTTTGCATTGTTGTCACTTTTCTCGATAAACTCTTGAGTTTCTATAAGAAGTGGATTCTTTACGAAACTATAAATAGTCCATCCTCAAACAACCGAAAGCATCACTGCACCAAAAAAGGTTATGGTCTGTGTTTAGTGTTAATTGCTGGACAAACAATGAACGCCACTCATCAGACGGAAACTAAGGAGTTTTTCTTGTGAATCAAAAAAGTTTTATATTTTTGCATGATTAAGATGCCTGGTGAAACCATGATTCACCTTATGGTAATCTCTAGTGTACCTATCATATTCTTCAGACATTTCATCATCAGTTTATGTTTTTCCTCTGTTTGGATAATCACCTGTAATGACAGCAATTCCGAAATTGCACTGGATGAACTTTTGCTTCACGTTCTACAGAGTTCAATAGAGACGGTGATTGTATTTAATATTAAAGATTCTTGTTTAGAATATTGCACTTTAAAATGTTTGTTCTGAAGCTGACAGAACTTTTTATTGTCCATATATCAGAATGTTAAAAGGTACACCATTTGACGCTTGTGGTTATAATGATGAAATTTTGCCTTCAAATAATGTTTTGCTAAGATAACCACCTCTCTAGGATAGAATTTTTTGCAAATGTAAAATTCTACCGCCTCTTTGTGAAAGGAAAGTAGGCTATGAAGGGCTTCTTTTTGTTGGGTTTCATAATTGGAAATGAAGTCAATGATCGCAGTGGGAAAGAATGGACTGTAATTTGAAAGCAAGAAATTAACTGGACGTTGTAATTCGTGATAGCCTCGGGCTTTCTCCAGAGGACGAATTAGTGATTTTAAATATGCTCCGCAGTCGTGATGAAGTTATTGAAGAGATCCGGGGTTTATATCCCGGTTCAATCTTAGACAAGGGCTGTTTAATAAAAAAAAATGATTATAATTATTTTAAAGGCATAATTTCTTGTCCAAAAATTAATCTTGCAATATTTTGTTAGTTAAATCGTAAAGTACACGCAGCACTAGTTTCATTGTTGTTACTTATGGTCCATGCCTGAGAGAGATGTTTAAGTTGAAGCATGTTCAGTTCTGCCTGTAGCAACGAACAATGTGCTGTTCTGAAATTCTACTTTCGTGTCAATAAATTTTCAACTGGTACCTATGGAGAGTTATTTCCTAAGGCACAGCTCGAAGATGAAGATGAATTGAATTAAATTGTTACAGAGGGGAAGCAATCAATTTAAAAGGGAGGTGGACCCTTCGTTTGTGTTTTAACGGAAGAAAGCATCGTTGTTATCATTGTGAACACTTCAAGACATGAAAAAAAAAAATTTTTTTTACTGTTTGCCATCCACACGTTGGTAACTAAAAAGTTGCACGTGAGACGTGTTTGTGAACGGTGGGTTCCAAGACTGTCGATTCCCGATGGAAAAAACATTCCCGTGCAGGTTTGCATGCAGTTGGAAGATGCTGAGTTTTTTTTTTTTTTTTTTTTCAAAGATTGCTGATGAGATTTGGCTGCATCATTTCGATCCTTAAGAGCATACAAAGTTCTGTGTAAAATCTCTTCAAATATTTCCTAAACGAAAGCTGAGATCATCTGTGTGCACTTCACCAGTGTCTCAGTGCATGTTTACATTTAACGTCCAAAGCTTCTTCGAAGAATGATATGGATCCGTTGTTTTTGTATCTCCGCACATTTATGATGTTCATACAACTGTTCTGTAGGCATTTACTGCGCACCATACAAAGGCATTTCGTGTACAATATCAGTGTTTACTTGCTGTTCTGTGTAGCTACATGCAGGCATCCTCTAGTTCGTGAAGAGTTAGTGGGCATTCTAAACCCAGATTTCAAATTTCTTCGCAGATATT
Source organism: Metallyticus violacea (assembly GCA_030762175.1). NCBI lineage: Eukaryota > Metazoa > Arthropoda > Insecta > Mantodea > Metallyticidae > Metallyticus > Metallyticus violacea. Next base: position 10,175,372 of record CM060832.1, on the reverse strand, counting down.
TTTCTGTATTTTTTCTATCTTTTCTGTAAATTTATGAAATTTCCATTTGGTAAACACACGTCGCAATTTGCTTACGTTTTATCGATAACAAATCCGTTTTAGCCAAGTCTTGGCGCAAAATTACTAACATTACATCCGTGGAGAAACAAGGGAGTTATCTTGAAAATTGCCCTCTTACTTTTCTGGAATAGTTTGTTTTCAGTATGAAACTTTTGTGTATTAAAGTGTGCCGACATAACAATAGTAACACGAAAGCGAAAAGCTTAAAGCGAAACTCACTTTGTATCATAACTTACGAACGTCCAAACGGCACAAAGACAATGCCCCAACTGCATTAGCCAGGGGCATTGAAGGTCAGAAGGCGTGCTTAGGAACATATGCTTCTGCGCTGTCGGATGAACGTCCATTTGAAAGTGCAGTGTTACAAATGCATTTTGTTTTGATAGTATTGGTTATATTTGTGTCATGGATGTGTATTATATTCGCACACTTTTTCAGTTGAAAAAACATGAAATAAGGTATGCGACGTCATTAGTAAATAAGGTCAGAGACATGCTAGTTAATTTCGCTGCCTTTTAGCGAATTCCGAATTATTGCTGTTGTACCCATGAATATAATTGCAAAAATTATCTTTAAATATCCATTGATTCTACCTTTAGGCACCAAAAATGAATGAAAAAAGTTATATGTGTGTATGTATGTGTGTCATCTCTCTAGCTGCCGCATTATTTTATTTTACTTTTCAACGAAAAATAAAATAATATTATTTTCAACGAAACTCGACATATGTCATAATAGTTTCTGAAAATCGGCTAAACCAGACTATTATGAATAGAGGTTTACCTGAAACCTAAATTAAAAAAATTGGAACGAAATTCAGTGCATACTATTTAAGTAATATAAGAAACATATTTACTGAAAAATCAGACCATTAGGAGTATGCTTACCTGTGCTTCGCCAGGTTTACGCCATTCTATTGATTCCCCTTTGGGCAAGGGATCGTAGTAGAGGACCACGGTTTCATCTATAACAATGGTTTGCAGAACTTCTTTCTGGTTACCACGGCAAAGCTCCAAATATGCCCTACAACAGATGACTCGTTGCTGCTTTTGGACAGAGGAAAGAAGTATAGGCACGCATCTTGCACTGACCTTGTTCATGTTTAAATGTTCATGAATAATTCGAAGGAATATTGTTTTAGAAAGGCCCAATCTTTTTGCTATTTCTGTAACTTTGAGCCGCCGGTCTTCCATAAGTTCTGCTTCCACAAGAGCGATGTTTTCACGAGTGAGCACCTCCAAGGACCGACCTGCACGCTCTTCGTCTTCAATGTTTTCTCGACCCATTCGAAAAGGTTTGGCCCATTGTTTTACGGTAGAATATGAGGGGGGTGCTTCCCCATATACACCGTTCAATCGCTGTTTAATTTCATTTGGAGTAAGTCCTTCTTTTGTGATGAACTTAATAACAGCTCGAAACTGCATTTTGAACATGTCACACTCTTCTACACATAGCCTTCTTTATGCAAATATATCTGAACAAGTGGACACAGCGGTGTGGATGTTACAACTGCAATATTTACTTAACAGATAAGGTATGACACCAGATAAGGATTTTGTGAAGCCGATAATCCTTATGGGCAAGGCCGGAAATTTATAAACCTACCCTGGTACGTCTTTATGGGCTCAATGGTCACGTTGGATTTGTGACCACATCTCCAAAAGGTGCCCACTTCAGAAACCACAAAGCGCTACTTCACATTTAGCTGCCACATTGAAAAGAATTTGACTTACCCTACTAACAAGTTGAGGGTAACAAAGACATGCCGTTAAGCGGAGGGCATTTCCAATTTGTCGTTGCCAGGGAGCTTCTCTGTTTATGAATTCTTTATGAAGTGGCTGGTGTGGAAATTGTAGACAGTTGTAATAATTAATGACGGAGTGAAATTTTATTCTAAGTCTTTGTAAACGTGTGCATCAGTACATGAACAGAAGTTTCTAATAAATTGTCTCGTGAAACAATAATAAAAACACGTACGGTATGAAATTTTCTCTAATGAAGACAAGATTGAGTTTCTCTACAAGGATAGGTAAATTTTTTATACCAAGTTCAAATGTGTGACATCCTGAATGACGTGGTTTAGAGCAAACAAAGATGTCGACTTTATCTATTGTAGTTTTTCCTCAACCCAATTTTCCTGGCTAATTTTCTTCTTTCATAACCAAGTTGACGTCCGGGGCTCGACTTCAGGTGACGGTGGTCAGGAATAACGCCGGCGCCCTGTGTATGTTTCTGCTGCACCCCCTCCCCCGCCCGGTCGGTATTCAAGCGCTTTATTTGCCAGCGCTGATCCAACGAATTAGCGTTACATTAACTGCCCATCACACCTAATGCAAACAGGGTCTGTGGTTGCGCTCGCCCATCAAAACCTATACGGGCCCGCCCGTATAACGCACGTAACATGCAGTTTGCTGATCTGTTCTCTACATATATGCTATTCTCTGTGTGTGTATGTATGTTTGTTTATATATCGTGTATGAATAAGGCTCGACGCACACCGAGTTGGGCCTCATTCGCTTGCTATGCGCAGAAATCATCCCTTCTCTAATGTGCAGCGTACATGCAAGGAACATTTGCACTATTGGTTTAGGTGTGGGCATTACCGTAACGTATATGTATATCTCACAATCACATACCATGATTTGCATCGAGCCTTGTGGATAACATGTCCTCTCTTGCTGGGCAGCGTCCTGCAATTCCTTGACTCAGCCATGTGCATGCCACTAGGAGCGTTCAATATGTAATGCAACATGCTTTTTCTAGGCCACACTATCTCGTTAAAATATCTTTACTTGGTACAAAAGGAACTCCAGCAATATACAGAGATGGCGTATTGTTGGGCGAAAAGGCTGTTGTCGAAAGTCTCCGGGAGACCGCACACTGCAGTCACGCCCTCCGTGAGTAATACGAGGGTCACTCAAAAAGTTTCGAGAATGGACGCAATAAAATGTTAAAACTTTAGATCTGATCGTTGCATCTTTTCAAAGTTTTCTGCATTGCATTCTATACACTCTTTCATCCATTCAAACCATTTTGTAATTGCTGAACGCCATGCTTCTTTGGATAGGGTGCAAATGTATTCTTTGTACCCGGCTACTACGACTTCTGGTGATTCAAGTCATTGACCACGATCTTTTTTCTTTTATTTTGGGGAACAGAAAAAAGTCACATGGGGCCATAAGTCACTCTTGCGGAAATTGGGTTGTCTTTAGCGCAGGGTGGGCAGAGGCGTTGTCATGGTGTAACAAGATTCCAGCAGACCAGACTTAGGACGCGTCGTTCTCAGTTATGAAGACTTGTGAAGACATTTTGTGATGTATCGTCTGGCAGTGACAGTGTTTTGTCCCTCAAGTGGAGTTGTCACAATATGACCACTAGCTGAGAAGAGAGAACAGATCATCTTTTTGCTAACACTTCTCGCCCTCCTCACTTTTGTTGAGGGATTCTCTCGTGGGAAGACCAGAACGGTGACTGTTGCATCTTCCTCCATAAATCTTTCTATGATTTCATGGAACCATGCACGTGCATTTTTTCTGCTCATTTATGCGGTGTTGGGGGTCCAACGATTGATGAGCTTCCTAGCGTGAACTTTTTCTTTGGGGATTGTTTTCACTTCTGCCCATCCAAAATTCAGGCTTCTTAGATTTGACAAGATCTTCCTGCTGCAGGCACTCTGTTTTTATCAGCTGTTACTGTAGACGGCCGTCCCGGGCGGTCTTATCTTCGAGGGAATCCCTTCTTCTTCCAAAATCTGCAAACCATGATAAATATCGGATTACAAGGAGCGAAGGTCCTCAAAATGTACCATGCAATATTTAAATGAATTTTATTTTCCCTAAACCGACTTTAAAGTCGTAGAAAATCATTCGAAATATTCAACCCTAGCGTCTGGCATGGTGACAGCTGACTCCAGACATGTTAGGGCGCATTTACACATGTTGCTATTTAAACTTCAATCTGAAGCTAGGAAAATGTGCAATGGCTTGTCAAAAATTTTGTTCCCCATTCTCAAAACGTTTTACTTGATTCTTGAGAGCGGAAAGTTTGGAAACCTATTATTAAAATTAATCATTAGTGAATTGCTTTCCCTTGGTCATTAGTTTAACTGAAATTCACAAAACAAAGCTTTCGCTGGCTTATATGACCAGAATCATTAGTGATCTCAATGAGTGTCTAAACATTTAGGTGGGTATGGTGGGCGAGCTATTGGCTGGCTGATACCATGTCCTGCTTATTTAAAAGCCTCTGTCTAATATTATAATTTTTAACGCTGTTGTAAATTTTTAAAGTCGCTCTCCTATCCAGACTAAACTATTTGATTGTGTTTGTAATTCAGGTTTTTTAAACTTTATTTCATGTCTATTAAACTGGCAATGAAATACATTTTTAAAAACAGAAATAATTCTAAAAAGAACCATATATTTTAATGTGAAAAGACGAGGGGCCTTTAGCATTCAGAGAATCTTTTTCAAAGTAGTACAGTTGGATGCAGTGCACCTGTCCCTGCATTTTTGGCAGGTTTCAAAACATGCTGGAAGCAATTTTTTTGACAGGTCATACCGAATCACTTGCGCAGCCTTCACCGCTGCTTCTGATTATGGAAAATACCTTTGGAGAAAAAGAAAAGGTCACGCGGAGCTTAATCTGGACTATAGGGAGGATGAGGAACACACTTCGCAATTTTTGTGAGATATTCAACAACATCGTGCATTATCGTTATGCAACATCCAGCTTGTTGCATGGAAAAGTGACCTTTTGCAATATGGCATTGCAGAGTGCTCTGGACATCTCTATAGTATTGCCAAGTTACAGTTGTGTCCTCGTATGATATGCTGGTAAACCATTCCTTGAATAGCGAAAAATGAGCTGACTATTGCTTTCCCAACAGAAACAACCAATTTTCACACAAAACTTTATTGTTTGTTCTCAGTGTTCAAATATGTACCCAAGTTTTATCAGTTTAGGGTGTACCAGCTCTTTGAAATCCATTCATTGACATTTCATTTTAATTTACAGAATTTTTGCATATCTGCATTGCATTTCAGTTTTGTCAGCATTTTAAAGTCAGCAGCAAAAACGGACAAATGCGACTGGTTTAAACTATACTTTAAATGACGTAGAGCAGGAATTCTTTCCCTTTTTTTTTTTTTTTTTTTTTTCCTGGTGCCGTGCGCTGTAGCGGTGAATTTGTGCATTGAAGCTTTTTTATTTGGTTTACTTTAAGGACCCTCTTGAACATCTCAGGTCATTAGCGTCTCATTCAATTGAGGCGGTGAAATTGTTGAGAAGTTTTGCTGACAGGCCTCTTCTTTCAGGCTGTATGTTTTTACGTGCCGTAAATCTATAATCTGTAGCCAAGTATGGCTAACAGTATACTATCTTGATCTCGCAAGTCTGCCGTTGTCTAGAACGTTCCATTTGGAAAATGTTAGGGACCCCATTTGCATCTGCTTATTGCCCACCACGTCTGACCGCTGGGTTTATCCCTCATTTTCCCCTTGCGGGCGGAGGTACAATGGGGTGCATTGGTATGGCGGTAACGACCCGCTCCGTTCCATATTGTCCTATCCTATATTTTGGAGATTTCGGTGATTCAAATGCAACAAAGTGAAAGGTTTTATATTGTTATATTAAATTCGTCCACTTAAAGAGTTTCGTTAAGATATTGATCTATGAACCATGATATGTTACATCAGGAATTACAGCTTCCAATTTTCAGTGCTTTTATCTTGTGGTTGGAATTGCTCCAGCTCTGGTGAAATCAGACCCGAGCTATGTTGTGACTGTGGCAAAACCTCGCATCCTTTTGTCTTTGTATATCCCCGTGGTCAAATTTCTGACTGCTCCAAGCGCTTTCCAACGAACTGAGTTGTAGGCCCCAGGGCGTAAACATCATAAAATAAACAATATTTCTGTGAAACACTCTCCGGACGTGGAGAAAATGAACCAGCAATTATTTTACACGATTGATTTTACCACGCACTGCTATGTTTCGATAAACATTTGTGCCACTCTCTGGAAATCAAATCACTGAAGGCATTTTTGCCTTCAGACGTTTGTCAACTTCTCCCAGGAAATATTCTATGTTTTTTTTTTAAATACATTATTAGCTTTTAGCGCTGATTAGATTTGTAAAGAGCTGAAATTCTCGTTCAACCACATCGAATTACATCCTTCGTATTCAAATCGTTGACCGCAGTTTTTTTCTTTTATTTTTGGAAATAGAAAAGGTCGCGTAGGGTCGGATTTGGTCATTAGGGAGGATGGGCACGGCCTTTTACTTTTGATTTCTGCAAAAAAATGAGTTGTTTTCAGGGCACAGATTCCAAGCAGACCAGTGTTTGGACGCTACATTCTCAGGCATTTTGGGCTGTACCATATATTAGTGAGAGTTTCTGGTCCTTCAGTCGTAACTAAGAAGAGAAAAATTATCTTGAATCCAACATTCATCGCTCATCTCATTTTTGTAAGCGAATTGTCTCGTGGGAAGACCCAGTACACGTGTGTGTATGGTAGCTGGGGGGGGGGGGGTTCCTCTTAGTGCATCTGTGAGGTAGTGCGGAATACAACGACTCCAGAGCTTCCACTTTTTCGCGTTGTTTTTACTGCTACCGATCCAATATTCAATGTTTCTTACGCGAATCTAATGGACGCCTTTTTGTCCAATTGTAGGATTATAAATTATGGTGCATTGGATTCGAGTGCAACTCCGCTCCGTAGTTCGGCAGTATCTTCTTTCAAATGTATCCTGTATTACGTCAATTGCAATGCTGAAGTTGTCTACTCCTCTTGATATCATTTGAGGTCCACCTTAGCGCCTGGCACAGCAACGCCCGCGTCATCCTGACACCACACATTGTTGGAGCACGCTCAACCTTGCAACGTACAAGCTGCTGGCTAAAGTTGAATCTACAGCGAGGAAAAGCTGCACTTATTTGCCGCAACACCTTGCCCATTCTTAAAACTTACAATGTCGCAATGCATAGCCCCACTTCAAGCATTTCCTACCTCAAGAAAACATGCACGAAGTTCATGCCTAGCCTCAACAAAACTCTCATAAATCGTAGTAGCTTTAACTGTTTGTTGCAGTACAGATGTGTATATACTGGAAGAATGGTAAATATCGAATATCATTCTATTATTAAGTACTTGGTAAAGAATGCAAGGAGACTGCATTATCATTTTCAACTTTTTCCAACTGGACAGCGGAGTTTGAATGCGACCTGAAAGCTTGGACCGATACAGCGGACGATTAAATTCCGTCATGACATCAGAAATTGTCATAAAGTGGTTCTGGAAGATCACCGATTAAATGTGTCCGAAATTGCTGAAGCTCTGGGCGTTTCAGGGGAACGCGTACTTCCTAATTTGAGGAAGATTTGTGCTTGAAAAAATTATCGGTGAGATGGGTACCATGACTGCTGCTGACTCAGGATCAAAAGTGAATCAGAGTGCTAATGTTTCAGCAAAGTTTGACCCGTTTTCAGATCTCGACGTCGCTTTGTAACCAATAATGAAACATGGAGGCACTACTACACACCTGAAACGAAACAAAACAGTCTAAACAATGGAAGCATCTCGATTCTTCATCAAGGATGTGCTGGTAATTGATTATCTTCCCACTGGAACATGCAGCACTGGAGTGTACTATGCCAGCCTTTCGCACTGAATACGAGAGAAAAGGCCGGGTTTATCAAAGAAAAAAAAATCAACTTACATTAAGACAATGCCCGCCCTTACACATGTTAAAATGGCGAAAATCTTTGAATTGGGGTACGATTTACTATTTCCTCATACTTGCATCTATCGGACTTCCCTTGTTCCCTAACCTATAGTTTCTCGCTTCGTATACCTGTCGCTACCTCGAACCCGGAATATGACTTCAATGTCTGTCCCTCGTCACCGAACACATTTCTACATTCAGCGTGTCAGTTCCCAGAATGTGGAACTCCCTTCCTCGTGAAGTGCGAGATTGTCATACAATAAAGCAATTTAGGCGTAGATTTAATTGTCATCTCAGCTCTAGGATTCTAGGATTAGCCTCTCGCTTCTTGTTCTTTTTCTCCTTCCCCTTGTACGTGTAAAATTCTGACTGTATCTTTATCAACGTTCTAACTGTATTAAAGATATGTAATATTTACATGCATTATATATGTTTAATTTGCCTCTTTATATATTTACTATGTATTTTGACTGGTTTTTCTCCTGGTAGAGTAGAAGAAAAGGCTCCATGGTCTTAACTCTTACCAGGGTAAATAAATAAACTGATAAAGTACCCTGGTGTAAAGAAAATTGTCTCCTATGAAGAACTTAAATCATTTCAGACGTATTTTGCAAGCCTGAAATAATCTGACTTTCGTGATGGGATATTAGTTTTGGAGCATCGCTAGACAAAGTGTATTAGTGTCAATTTTGAGTAATGTTTTACTCCCGTTTTTACACCACAGGCGGTGAACACTGATGATACACGAGATGAAATGATATGTTGTGAAAAAATATTTTTTTTAAGGAAGGAAGCTTTCCAGGCCTAAGTTTAGGGTGCCTCCCTGGCATTTGCCAGTTATGAAGACTGAGGAAAACCTGAAAAAAAAAACAGTCAGGAAGGACGATCCTGGCGGGATTCGAACCCCAGACCTTGCGCTCACGAGTCCGAGCCTTAACGACCTCGGCCACCCGTGGCGGTATATTGATGTCAATGGAGATTGTTGAAATAAAAATTATAAATAATTTGAAAAGGCTGTACCGTCATCTTGTGTTTTATTGCGATAACTTTTCAAATGACCATCAACTACTGTATGCTAGTATATAAATGACACCACATAATCAGAGTGGAAGTTTCTAAACATGTTACATAAAGAACTGAATGGTAATTTAATACAAACTGAATGTTTTAAAGTAGTGTTGAAGACACTGATATCAGAAACAACGTAACAAAGAAGTCAACCATGTTATGAGAGAGAGAACACTAAAGAAGGAAAAGGATGAAGCTACAAGCTGCCTCTACAAGAAATAATAATTGTTATGTTCAAGGAAACCAAATTATATGTTCTGGAAGAAATGTAGGTCTGACAGACATTTTATCGGCTCTTTTAATGCCTCCCATTCTCGTGGTAAATACGTTAAACCATTCCAGGTGGATGTAAACCTGTTTGCTATTTTAGTATGTATGTACAGATGTAACTTGACAAGCGTTCTTGTTAACTTGGACATGCGCTCATTCATTGAAGAGCCCGTATTTGGGTGAATTGGCAGCCGTAAACTTCTGCAACCTCCACCTATATATTACCTGCGTAAGCTCTTTCAGTTTTATAGAGGAATATTTGAGACCATTACACACACCGATCATCAAAGATATAGTCAATCGAAATAAGCTTCGGGTTCTGTATTTTCATTTGGTGATTTTTAATTCAAAGTTGAGTATGTGAGATGCGGTCAATAAATTTCCACCCTGATATCGAATGTCACGATTCTTTGTTCCGGTATTCACGTTATCTGACACACGTAAACACTGCTTTTCTTTTAGACTACGGTATTCATTTGCTTGGGGAAGCTCATTTAAGTCAGTTTGGGATCTTAGGTTTATATTGTTAGACCAAACACTAATTAAGAAAATCAGATTCCAGACGCTTGAAACCTGTGTATACCTTGTATTACAATATGGGTGCCTGACATGGTCACTAACAGAAAAACATAAGAACAAAATTCAAATATACCGAAAAAAAATGGAAAGCAATATCCTGGGAATAACTTTGAAGGACAAAATATCTGCAGTATTAATAAAGCAATTATTTCAGACAACAGACATCGCACAAATAGCTACCAGAAGCAAATGGCAATGGAGCGGTCACGTCGCAAGAATGCAGGACCTACAAGATCTCAATGTGGGACCCCCGGATAGGAAAAATGACACAAGGCAGACCAGAAAAAAATGAACAGACCTCTGCAAGGAATATGCATGTCCAAATTGGTCAAGAGTAACAAAAGGAAGAGAAAAATGGAAATCTCTCGAGCAGCAACTAGTGCATTGAGAAATGGAGTAACCAAAGAACGAATCAGTCAAGAGTTCAAACAGCGTACGAACATCTAGCGGGGAATAGCTCACCACGTTAGGAAAAAGCGAACTTTCCCTACTTGTTAGGAGACCTTGCCTTTAAGGGACACAATAGACTATCTTTGTCTTTTTATCTTTATAGGGCCCGGAAGTTCAGGCATTTATTTTGGTTAAAATAGGCTGGCAAAAAGGCACTTAATATACTAATTTTAGCAGCAATATAAGTAAATTAGGCATTTTGTAAAAGTGAAAACGGAAGGTAATATCACTCATTATTAATGAAATTTGGCATAATAGTTAATTTATCACATCATTTAAATATTAAGCTTATTTTTCTTGGTTACAAGCTACAGTAAGATGTTTTGTCAAGGTATCAATTGTCATAGTCGGCCGCTTGTCTTGTATGGAAAATTGTTGCTCTACATGAACGGAAACCAATGGTGAATACTTAGTTCAGAATAACTGGACTTTGACAAGATTTTCAATGTCTGGAGTTTTGGATAAACTTGTTTAAGTTTGTTTTTTGCAATTCCCTTAAGTTGTCAGTTTTTCTACCACACTTCTGTGCACTTCCTTTTATTTAAAAAAAAAAAAAAAAAAAAAAAAACTGTTCTTCTAGTCGCGCGATGGCCACGGGAATGAACTTAAATGTGTGCACTGCGTATAGATCGGCTGCAAATTTGGGTCTCTTAATAAATCTTGGTTCGTACTGCTGCTGCAGAAACTCCTCAATCGTTGTAAAATTGTCACACAGAAAAACAGCTAAAAGTTGCACTTTGTAATGCCACAATGCATCCACATTACAGTCCTGATTGGACACAGTTTCATGCAGTTCCTACCCCTTTAGATTCTCTTTTTTCATTCTCTGCGGACTCCGAGCACCCACGTTATTAGAAGTACATCGCCCGGATATCTTCACTATTTCTCCAGTGAGCCGTCCGGAGGGATTGGAATTGGCGGGGTAGTGTGTTCCCGCTAATCATAGATAATTGTCCGTGCCGCGGTTGCTGCGTCATGCGAGGTTTGGAGAGAACCATGCTGGATTAGGCCGCCCTACCAGTGGGCCGGAGGGCGAAAACTCTGATAAGCGGTGTATCAGCTTTCACTTTTTTATTTTTTTTGTAGTAAGGTATGAAGCGAACAAAAGAAGATTGCCAAGTACTGTGTTAGCGCCCTAGTTAGTTGAGTAGTCAGGAAGGTTGTGTGCAGGGTTAAGATTGTTAGGCCGGAACGCAAACATGACAAAAGTTTCGATTGCCACTATGGAATAGGCCGGAGGAAAGAGTGTAAGAAATAGGATGTCATTATGTGTGTGTGTATCTTCCGGGATGTTATGCCTGGCCTGCTGAAGATAAAAGTTCCAGAAGTTTCATCCACAACTTAAAGGGACATCTTCAGTGATGTTTGCAGAGGGTATCACTTCGTCTGATACCTTGGAAATTGAGATCTTTTATTAATCAAAGTGTCCTTAAAGGGGGGTGGGGGGTTCAGGAAAATTTTACATGTGTTTACAGTTTTCTTCTTATTGTTTTAGTGGTTACTGGAAAAAACCTATATGTGACTTATTTCGAGTTGACGAGAAACAGTTTTTCTTTGTTGTTAATTAATGTATCTTACCTCAATTTTCAGGTGTTTAGTTAATATACTTTTATAATTTTAATTGCTGTATCTCTAACTTAATCTAAAGAACTATTTACAGGCTGGGGATGAAAAGTGAGAGGGGTTGGGGTAGTTTATCTTTATTTACAGTTAGGTTCAGGGCATAATATGTACATATAAATTTCCTATGCTGTGGTATATCTCTACCAATATTTCTCAATACAAACCCAAATTTTTGCCCAAAGCCTTTCGGTTTTCTACTCGATAAAGTGCACTATGGACTTGATTCCTGTCTCCCTATGTATGGAATCATTTCTGATGCGTTAAGAACGTTGTATAATTCTCTGAGGCATAAGTTTTGGGTAGTTTGCAGAGGCGCCATTGCAGTTTTTGACGCGTGCGCCCAGAATACACTGGCGTAAGTTATGAAGCTTAAAATAAATGCTTTACAAAGAATGAGCGATCTTTTTGCTGCGAAATATGGGAGCCCATATCTTCAGCGCCGCCTGGCTCCGTTGACAGTATTTCTGCTGTGTTTTTTTCTAGGTCAGATTGGAATCTTAGATGTATTGCTAGATGGCATTTATGCCGATGAACAGTAATAGTTGATTTGAATATCGGAACGTTTTGTATAAATAGTATTGGCGAGCATTTCATTTGGTTTATTTTTATCTTCCAAGTGTCTAGCACGTCAGAAGGAGTGTTGCAGGGTTCGTATTACACACTGGAGATTTTTGTTTTGTGTGTAGGTTACCGTAACATCGGCATACATGAGTACATTGCTGTCATCAGTTGTTGGAAAATCGCTGGTTTCCGTAGAATGTAAATAGGGGAACAATATGGCCCCTTGGGGGACTCCTTCTTGCGGTCTCCTGGTCGATTTTCCTTGGACCATCTGTACCATCTTGGAGAAGCTTTGGTTTTGTAAGTAGATGTTTATAATGGGCAGGAATTTGTGGATTTTGGATTGATATGATGTAATCTGATTTTTTCTGTACCAACATCTGTCGAAGGCAGATTCCACGTCCAGAAATAATGCCAACGTTGAGGCCCCATTGTTCGGTTAACGGTGCAATTCTGTGGAAAGCTGTTTTCTAAATTGAAATTTTGAGAAAACATCATAGTCCGAAATAGATTTTTGAATTTTGGTTAAGAGAAATTTTTCGAACAGTTTACCAGCAGTAGAGACGGGACTTATTGGTCTGTAATTTTGGTGAAAGTGTTTTCCTGGTTTAAGAATTAATTACTTTCACCTGCTTCCAGGCAGCAGGGAAGTGATGATACATGTGGCCTGTTGTCGTTCAGTCCTTCTTTCCTATTGAAAATATATATTCGTTGTTTATTGTGTAGGTGGTGACTTGTGTCAGTTCTGGTGGTTTAGTCGCAACTACTTTCCTTGTAGACCTAAGGTCGCGAGTTCAAGCTCGGTCAGTTTCGATGGATCTTTTAGGGAGTAAAAATCCTGAGTAATCGCTAAGGCTGAAAGGAAGAGACCTCTGAGAACATTTTATCAGCCGTTTCACGCTCTGAATTGAATGGGACGCTAATTACCGGAGATGTTAAAGACCGTTCTTTAAGTAAAATGAAGTCCTGAGGCGCTCGAGGTAAGCCTTCCGGAGGCTATCTGGGGTTCAGAGCTAGTGGTGGCTGTGCAGTGTGTCAGAGGAATGAACGTGGTTGTTGAAACGTATGAATGTTTTCGTGCGGCAAGAATTGCTTGACGCGTGGGTTTGGCATCCTGAGGCAAGTTGAAAGGGGTGTCTTCATGATGGTTGAGAAATGTGCAGGTCGCCAGAGATCTGTTGGGTTGCCCGGGCCGTTTCCTGTGATGTCAGTGCAGTGAGGCGAGCTATTTGCATGATGAGATGTTCCTGGGGTTACAAGCTAATTTTGGCCGTAAGGACGGTGACACCCGCGAAGCTAGAGATATGTTGACCGTATTCAGCACTTGGTGTAGGCTTCAGGCACCGACCTAATGGAAAGTGCCTCAGGCGTTTATGCTGTGGAGATCCTTGTATTAAACATACTCTGAAATGCCAGAATGCATCCAGGTTACAGCTCTGATTTGACACCATCATGTCATGCCAGTATATCCCATGAATAACTGCAGACAATTGGTGAGAACTCAAACGACATCAGAATTTCTGCTCCAGAATTGATACAGGAGTTACTGTAAATATAATTATAGATTTTAGACTTGTTTTAATTCACCGGTGGTCATTCCTAGAGGCACCTTGTGATTAGAAAGCATAACAGCAGGTTAGGTTGCGGGTTCGCTCGTGGACTGGCTAATTAGAGAGGTTGCTGGAGTTGTGCCGCTCCATGACCCGTCGCTTTGTGCCACACAGGTTGTCAAAGCGATTTGCCATTCACGCCATGTGTTTTGGAAGCGAGGAAGAATGCCAACTTCACGCGAGCACACAATGTGTTTACCGCTACCAGCCTGCCAAAAAGTACACTAGAGCAATATCCGGAGAGAAAGAGACAATTAGGCGTGTACATCCTATCATTGAAGAGCTGTGAGGAAATTGATATTTTAATTAGGTGCTTGTCACAGTAAAACGCCTCGCAAGTTACGTCCAAAAATCGCAGCATTGGTTCATTTCCTTTTCATATTTGATATGAGAGCAAATGTGCAGGCTGATAGCTTCTGTTACCTCACTATATCTTTAATAAGTTTCAAAGCTCATTTCAATCACGTTATGAGAGATGACTGTTCTGTCCTTCCTTTGTTGTCCATTCGCTTTTCTGTCTCTTCGCCCTCGTGCATGCTTTTTTATTTCCCTTTTACGTTATCATTCCGCTTTTCCTTCTATCATTTCGTCCTTCACTGTGGTGCACTTGGTTATGGCGCCGATCTTAGCGCTACCTACTTTCTAGATCTTTCTAGTTTCAAATATATATTGCTCTACTATATAACATACATGTTTAAATGTTCATACTGATATCTATAATAGTTAATTATATATTAGATAGGAATGGAATATATTGATAAAGGTTCCAGATCCAAAAATGAATTTTTCGTGTATGAATATTTTGAATTCAAATCTAAAATTGATTACATTTTTTTAAATATTAGTTTTAATTCATGTGAAACTTTATCCTAGACGTTTCGTCAGGGACTACTTTTTTTTTAATAGTATTTAACGCCCATATTTACTACTACGACACCACAGGAGGTAGACACTGATGATAAATGAAATGAAATGATATATTGGGAAATAGTTTTTTTAACGAAGGAAACATTCCTGGCCTAAGTTTAAGGTACCGCCCCGGCATTTGTCATTTATGAGGACTAAGGAAAACCTGGAAAAAACCTCAGTCAGGGAGGACGGTCCTGGCGGGATTCGAACCCCAGACCTGCCGCTCACGAGTCCATGCCATAACGACCTCGGCCACCCGTGGCGGTGTCTACGCCTGACGCAATTGATATTTCCTAAAAACTCTTCTGGCAGTTTCGATAGCAACTGTGCCCTGTTCAAAGGCATTAAATGAAATCTACCTGAAGCAGTTGCACTTGGCCCGACATTACAGCACCACATTTACATATTGATTACATTTTGCTATTATTAATTTTTTTATTTGTTTGTTTTCAAAGCCTCTGCAAGAGCAAACCTTATACTCTTGAGAACGGCTTCGATATATTATTAATTGTTCATTATGTTCAGAGCAGTTTATGTCGCTTCATGAGTGCTTTATTTAATGAAAAAATTTCCATTTTCTTTTTTTCCCCAATTGTTTCATTTTTCTTTCTTTTTCTTTTATTTTCTTTCCTTTTTATTTTCTTTTTGCAATCATGAATAGTGTTTTTTGGGGCTAAGGAAAACTTTTTTTATTCACACAACTCACAAAAATTCTCGGCCTGACTTACAGATATCGTAAAAGTGGCCAATATGCTATGATAGTTATTAAGCACCATCTTTTATTTGGCGCGCTATAAAGTTTCAGAATCGTAAGTGTAGTAACTTGTTTATGACGATCGTGTAAACAAACTCGTGTTAATGTTTTCTACAAAATGGATAAACTGAAATACGAGCTCTGTAATAAAGTTTTGAAGAGTTTAACCGCAACATAAGTATAGAAGGATTTCGCGTATTGAAGGTACGCGAGTTGGCTGACATTGTAACAAACCCGATAGGCCGTGTCCCCTACATTTTAAACTAAGTTTTTAGTACAGTGCTCAAGAGTGTTTAGCTTGTTTGAACGCAATTCCGGTGAGTTTCTCCGACGTTTCATAAACACAAATTCATCATTACGCGCCAGAGACAAAGGAGCAGTCCAAACAGTGGGTGGCAACAGGTGAAAGTGCACGAAAGAAAGCAAAAACGGTTCCATCTGCAAGAAAGCCGTGACTACGGTTTTATGGAATTCTAAAGGCGTGGTGCTCGTAGACTCACCTCCAGAAGGTCAGAACCATCACCGGGGAATATTACACTTCACTACTGGACGAACTGAAGGATGCCATTCAAAGTAAACGTTCACGCCCGGGAAAAAGAAAGTTCTCTTTCAACACGATAATGGGCTTTCACACTCGTATGGAATTTTGCTGCAAAACTGCATGACCTTCGCTTCCTAGTGGTTCCACATCCGCCATGTTCACCGGTTTGGTTCCCAGGGATTACTTTTTGTTCCCAAATGTAAAGCGGTTGATGAGGTTCAAGCTGATACAGACGCGTAATTTTCACATTTGAACAAATTTTATTTTACTGGGGGTATTAAAAGTTGGAAAGCCTTTGGACTAAATGTATTGATTTACAAGGTGACTATGTTGAAAAAAATAGACAAAAATCTTTTTATTTTCAGAGCTATTGGAAGACCCCTAGTATATATAACTGCGCCCTCATTTTTTTAAAATTAGTGAATTCTCTTGTGTTTTCTATGGAATTACTCGCCATGGCCAATGTTAAGAGATGGCTGAGTTGGTACACCTGGGCCGTTTTTCTTTCATAAAGGGATATCTCCTCGTGCAGTGTTACTTTTGTAGTGAGAATTAGCACTTTAAACATCCTTACAGACATGTTTTGGATTATTAGCAACTGTTTTAGAGCCGATTTGAACACGTCAGTCCAGGCTAAGCAGTGTATCCTGAGCGATTTTTATGCTGAAGATTGTGTCTGATTGACTCGCTGAATTATTCTCCTTAGTATAATGAATTTTGCTAAGGACACTCTTTAATTCTGTGGTCGTTCCTATCCCATTCAATTGAGGACGTGAAACGGTCGATACACTCGGTTCATGTTCGATTTTTTTTACGTAACGTAAATGTACGTGTTCCATGGGTACTTTGGTATTATAATGTTCGTAATATTGTAAACATATTATACTGCAACATGCCCTGGGAGGAGTCGTCAAAATTGATATTAAGAAATGTATGACCATAGGATGAGCTAGCGCATGCGTAGTAAGACATGATGCTGTAGTTTCGTAAAATTAAACTGACTTTCTTCTTTTTCCATGAGACGTGGTACTAAACGGTCGTGCCCAGAGCCCGTGAGGGTGAGATTCCTATTATTAGCTCAAGTATGTAAATCAGTTATCGATAAACTAACTTTATCGCGAAATGATCAGCATAACTTGGTTTATAACGATAACTGCTCTCTTTGATATTTATTGGTTAATTTAGAAAAAAGATGTGACGAATTGAAGAAGATGTAGCTTTGTTTACCCCCGCTAATATCGCATTATTAGTTACTAACGAGCTAAGGAAATAAATAAATGTCCTTTAAATTAAAGTAATTTAGTTAAGCAATGGAAAGTTATCTAGAAACGCTGCATATTTGGTGTAAGGCGCCGGGCAAAGGGTATCACATATTTGATACTGGGTATATTGTGAGATATTTGATTTGATGCAGGACTTATCATTGTATATTTAATTAGCAATGTATTTAACTTATTTGGTATTTGAAGCTGGGCATATAGCGCAACATATTTGACACGAGGTTCCTGACATATCGATCTTTTTAATACTGAGGCATAGTTGAATGCAGAGATGTGATTAGACGTAATTAATTTCGCTATGCAGATTAATTAATTCATTAATTAGCTCTATATTTGGTGTGAGATATCGGGAAAATATTTGATTCAGAGTCAAATTCTGCATAATGTACTTCTATTGCTATAAACCAGATTATGAAATGATCAATAAAATTTGATTTTTAATGAAGTTTTAATTTATTTTTTATACTTATTAGTTAATTTATTAAAAGAAGAAGATTTAGCTCTGACTACACACCCCAAAGTCGCGTTGCTAGTTACTATTGAACTAGGAAATAAGCACATTCTTTTTAAGTTAAATTAATTTGTTTTTAGGCGACGGATAGCTATTTAGTGTCAAACGATACTTAGGACATTTAGCCTGAAAACATTTATCTACCTTGCCTGGGATTGAACCCGCTAACTACGAGGTAATTCGGTTACAAGACAACCAGGACCGACCGGCTGAATTCATGAACTTAACTGGGAGGAAGGAGTAAAGGTTTCTGATTGGTTTGCTATGTTGCAGTTCTTTGATGAGATTTTAAATAAGGGAAGATATTTTACCTTCTTGTTAAATTTCAGAGGGAGAGTAAATATCGCTAAGTCTTCCAGATATATGTAGTTATATAATGCACTTTGAGAACACCACATATCAAAAACTATGTTTTCCATACTCACTAATACTGGAATCTATGATTATGTTTTTATCCATTCTTTTCTTTGATCCCATTTCTCTCAAAACTGAATTTTCCTATATGTACGAGGATTACTTTATAATGTTTTTTCCTAACTTACTAAGTACGCCAGACAGCGGCCGTTTGGTGTGGTTTTTTTCAAGAAGTCCTCATTGAGTTCTATTGACTTGGCCCAACATGTTTTTACATCGCCTCCGTCTTCACGACAACCGTTGACGAACCAACTGATGGCCCAGCAGTTCGTTTTAGAAAGGAGGGAGCAGAAAATAATCACATAGACCTAGGTCCGGACTGTATGGGGACCCCCCAGCCAAGTGTTGCACGCGTGCATTGTCATGGTGCCAGCCTGATGGTTGCAGCTCAGAACGTTTTTGCCGGAGTGTTCGGCAAGTATGTTTAAAACAGTCTTATGATCCTCCCCGTTAACCGTTGTTTACGGGATTACTTATAATAATAAAATATTCCACTACTGTCAGAGAACGAAATCGGAGTTGGAGACCCAGGTGATTTCAAGACTGAGCTCGCCTGTTTGCTTTCTCAATGGCAGTAGCAATAGCAGAGTCTAATTCTGCAACGATGAAATGCATTAATGCCTTGTAAGAGCCCATAGCACTATGTTCTGTTCATCTGGCACGGACGCTTCTATTCGTCTCTCTTCCCGAGCAATAAGGGCAGTTGTAATAATCAAGGTCTCGTTCACTTCTGTGGTTGGAGCACCTGGCACCGCTCTACTTTGTTTAAACACATCCACCGTAGTGCGGTCAATCTTGGAAAAACATAATCGCTGTATGCTTTCTGTAACATTTCGGTCCTGTTGGTCTACCGTGTAGACCCAAGATCACGAGTTCAATTCCGGCTAGAGTCGATAGGTTTTTTCGAACGTAACAATTCTAAGTATGGCTTCCTTCATAGGAAAGTAAAAGCCATGGGTTCCGTGTGGTAGATTTACGGCATGTAAAAGAACCTCAAGTCTGAAAGAAGAGGTCTCTGAAGAAAATTGATCGGCCGTTTCACGCCCTAAATTGAATAGGACGCTGACTACTTGACATGTTAAAGAGGGTCCATAAATAAACTGCTCAAATGAAAATTTCCCCAAGTTTTATATAAGTTTTTTTTTTTTTTTTTTTTTTTTTTTTTTTTTTTTTCCCTTCACTCCATCATGTCAGACATTCTGCCGCCATTTCTCACCTCTACTCGCTTCGTACTTACGTGTATTTTCTTTTCCCCTCCGTCTCAAGTCCTTCCATTTGCTTTCTTCGCCCTCTTTGTTACCCCCAAAAACCTTACCCTCAAATTTACTTAGGCTTCCCTTTGTTTTGCTTCATTTTATTTCATCCCCATCTTTACATTTGTTCTTCACTTTTGTGCTGTTTTTATTTATTTTGCTCTTGCTTTATTGCTTTCTCACAATGTCACATTAGGGGGCAGGGTTCTTCATATTTTATTCGTCATACATTATACAACGTTTTTAAAGTCAAGGAAGAGCCTCATAACAACTCCTTGTTTTGTCTCTCTCTGAAAATGTTCAAGAAAGCTTTTTAAAACACCTCCTCACGGTGAAGAGTCAGAAACATTTAACTGACTGTGTTAAAGTATGTAACCACTACTGTTTATTTTATGTAAAATTAATTACAAAAATACTTGTTTATAGAAAATATACAATTCCCACGGAAGATTCAAGATACCGAGCATGCCAGTTATGTAAGTTCAAATGTATTTCAATATCGAGATTAACACAATCGCGTATATTAGAGCAGGTTAAGTTATGCAGGACGAGCTGAAAGTGACTCAGGCTGACTGACTCCTTATCAAACTAAAAGAGACCCATGGCCTCTTTGAACACTTCTTTCTTGAAATAATACTTTCTGTTTATTATACAGTGTGATTTACATAGAGGTAACACATTTCTTTATAAACGAACGATGTACCTACAATTAGTCCTCCTTAAAATACGGTGCACTTTTTTTTTTTTTTGCCGGAATTCCTGTTTTTTGTATTTTTTTCTTTCTAATTCCACAAGTATCTAACGCCTATCATCGCGTAAGCACTGTTCCAACACACCACCACTATACATCTTTTTCCGCGGACACAGTATGTACACTGCGCGGCAAACCGGCAGTCGACTTTCTGCACCGTTTGAAGGCCGGTCCCCCTGGTCCCCTTTCGATAGGACTGGGTACACATATCCAGTGCTGCCTGTAGTCCTGTGTGACATTCTAGTGCTTGCCTGCCGCGGAGAAAGACTATTTTCAAATAAGCGCGTTGTCCGTTCTTGAACACTGCTGCTCACCAACTGAATGAATTTTGGGGCGTGCTGAGACACGCAGCTCTGCTCACATACACCATCTAAAGTATATTCCATATGCTTTCAAACGTATATCTTAGATTTTTCGTGTTGTTCTTATGCTCGAGGGAAAAAAAATAATTGTATAACTTGTGAATTATTCCTCGTAATTTTTTTCAATAAATGCTATCACAATAACTATAATGTGTACAGTAAGTGAAACTGTAGTATTTAAAGTGTTTTTTTATTCGTTTACCATGTTGTTTTCCGTAGCCATAGAAACCAAGGGCATCTAATTAGCGCCCTATCTTCAAAAGGTCCGGTTTTTCCCAGACCGCTATGGAGGTCAGCATTGTTAACCGAAGAATAGCGCACATCCCGTTGATTACATCGAACTGTAGTTTTAATTAATAAATCACCATGCGTTATGTGTTGATAATCATAACTGATTTCAGTAGCGTTAATTTTTTTTTTCGTGTTTATTTTTAAATGTGCGTTTGGCCGTGCAGATTTCTAGATCAGTAACACTGCAATACTTTATCGGTGTTTTAAATTTCAACGAATATTGAATTCTGGGTAGGTGTGACCTCACAGCTCTGGTGCTGTTGTGTGCCGACAATAAAGTTATGGAATTATTAAAACGGCAGATCATCCGTGCTTGGATACAATTCATTTTAGGGCTCTTATCAAAGGAAAGACTAAAGAGAAACGCAATTTCTGCATACTGCGTATTGTATAAGTGTATGAAAATCAAAGGTAGTAGTGTCAAACAGTACTTCCTCTTAAGATTTGTTTTCTGAGCTTGATTAACGGCCCGTAATGGATGTCTTTTAACCGATATCTCGTTGCATTTGAATGCCCTAAATACGCGGATAGAAACCGCAGAGTTCAACTTTTCCCCTCTTCAAGAATGCGCCACAAAACTATCGGTGTTGAGAAGTTTTGTCATTTTGGTACCGGAAATGTTGCGCCCTTACTACGATTATATTTCTGAGGATGCAGCCCCTAATCTTCGCCGGCATGCTTTGTTAGGAAACCTACTTATGTAAGCATTTCCCTTCGAGCAGGAAGAAATCAAATGTCCAACATAGAAGTTAGTCAACTTTCTTATTGACTTTGTAAAAACGAACGTTTTCTTCATTAATTGTGTGTTATGTTTATATTTACTTGTAAAATTAATTGAAATTGTTTAAATTTAAGCGGATTTTCAATTGAGTATTTAATTCTTTGACTGAGTTCTCCTCTGGCCAGCGGGTCATGCGTTGAAGACTCGTGGTAATATCATTTTGACTCTTGAATTTCTCCAGTTGTACGGGAAGTAATTTCTTCTGAGTCATTCGGTCATTAGAGCTGCCAGCGTTGCTTGTTTTAAGATGTTTGTGTAAATAGCGCGTTTCCTGTTTTTGGATCCATTCATGATCTGTACAGATTTTTCTGTAAATGGTTTGATGTTCTCTAGGCTGCCTAGACGTGGGTTGGTATGGTTGGTATCCTTTTTGGTGAGGATTTAGGCAATGGGTTTTCCCCATGTTTCTAAGGGGATGTTCATGGTTTAGACTTCAGTATCCGGGAGAGTCTTATGTACAAATATTAGTCATCCACGAAGGAAATGAATTACAATAGGAATGTTTCACGAATATCACCCATGGGCACGTCAATTTGTAACACGATGAACTGATACGGTATGCCATGCAAAGGCTATATGGTAGTTGTAAACTGAGTGTGTAGCGAAAGGATAGTGCTCGTTTGTTGTTAAGTAGAGAAAGACGTAGACCTAAGAGAAGACGGCAACAATGTACAAAGGTGAACTACATTTTTTTTTTTTTTTTTTTTTTTGTGGAAGGAAATTCATAGTCGTTTAAGAAGTTCCTGCACAGAAGACCGTTTACATCTGGGTCAATGGGGTCATCAGCGGCAGACAATCTGCACACAAGAATGAGAGTACTGGTCGTCCGACATCAACGAACATTGATATTGTGTCTGAATTGATTATTTCTGATATGCGCATAACATTTGATGAACTGCAATGTCAGATACGTGCACACCATTATCCATGACGATTTGAATATGAAAAAGGTGTGCGCACTTTGGTTCCACGCAACTTGATACAGGCACAGAAAGACAAAAAGACAAAAGAACAAGGAGAAATTATCCAAGACTGGCGGCTCAATGTTACAGAAATAGAAGCAAGATTGGATCTTTCTAAAACCACGGTCTTTCCAATTAAACATGAACGCAAGATGGGTGCCTAGACTTCTTTCCTCATTCCAAATGCAAGAGTCATCTGCTCTCAGGCATTTTTGGAGCTCTGCCGTGGCAACGAGAGAGAAGTTCTGCAAACCATTGTTACAGGAGATGAAACTATGGTCTTCTACTATGATCCCTTGTCCAAAAGAAAATCAGTGGAGTGACGTAAACCTGGAGCAGCACCGCCTCTAAAGACCAAGGTCACTCAGTCAACCAAGAAGATCATGGCCACAATCTTTTGGGACTGTGAAGGAATACTCTTCATTGACTTCAAGGAGAGGAACACCACAGTAAATGGGGAGTACTATGCTGGCCTACTGCACAGACTACATGCTTTCATCAAAGAGAAAATGCGAGGAAAGCTGAGTGGTGGTATGCGCCTTCTTCACGACAACGCGCCTGTGCACACAGCTCTTGTTGCAAAGGAAGCTGTGAATAAATGTGGCTTCAAGGACATCGACCATCCACCTTACAGCCCAGATCTAGCTCCCAGTGACTATTTCCTCTTCTCATAACTCAAGGAAGGAAATTTAAGTGTGGCGAAGAAGTGATGAATGCTGTTTATGCCCATTTTGCAGATAAGACTTCTGAATATTTGGGGGTGGGGTTGAAATTTTAATTCAAAGATGTGAGAATGTATTGCAATAAAGGGTAACTATATTGAAAAGTGAAATATATTTTTGTCTTTATCATACGCAGAAAATGGTTAGTCCGGAAACTTATGGAACTACTCTTGTAAATAGGTTTATGTAAGAATTTAATGAAAGCTTCTCAAAATCTACCGGTCCAGCTTGGGAGAACTTTGGTGGTCTAACATTATTAATTTAAAGATGGCACTGCACGAACTAGCGAAATTAAATGTATTAAATACACTCAGTAGTCAATGAAATACACTTTTAAAACATACTGTGAAATATTTTATTAGTTGCTCTTATTCCATACAGTAGCTTAGGACCTGTTGCACAAAAGTTATAACTCAAACAATGAAAACATAATAACGGATCCTACTTCTCAAACGCTATACTCAGAGTGAGGTTGTAAATAGCCACATTCACACCACACAGTTGCCAGCACATGTAGTACCAACTGAACTCTTTAAAATACTCGTATATTGTGAAAAAGCAGGCGCTCCAAATTAGATAATGGTCCAATTTCGGATACTTTCACCTAATAAATACGGCATATAAAGTAATTTTGTAAATCATATACCCGAACAACGCGCTCGTAGTTGTGTTCACCTGCTTTATAACAATGCTGTAGTCTATATGGCCTTTCTTGCTTAGACGTACTGTAGAGCCTTCCCTTGCAGCTCAGATGTAGCATTCTGTGTCTCTTTTTTCAAAACTAAGGGAGATGTCTACAGGAAACATATGCAGATAAATTGCCTCAATGCAATAAGCCGTAGACCTGGATAATTTTCAAAGAATGTTTTACTTCATTCAGTTCGATTGAAATGGTCTACTCTTAAAGAAGTGGGAAATAGGGGTGGGTATCATTTGACAGAACTTTTCATCAATCTCAACGTTGTGCTCGATTGGATCGCGCCCGTGTCCGATATGGAAAGCACACACAACACGTGATTAACGCGACACGTTATATAATGTTTATTCATTGGGAAAATTGTTAAGTTTGCATTTGGTATCTTGGGAAAATTTTCAGCCACGAGTTTTGTGTAACCATGTGTGTAACGATTACCACATCAAATTAATGCAAATGATGTCGTGTTTTCTTTGCAAATTACATTAGCGGAGCACCGCTATTGTCTATATAAACCGGTTGATTTGAACCGCAAACTGTTATCTATAAATTTGATTTGTTTAATGAAGAAAGCCATTAAAGTAGAACAATAAGTAGCAATATTTGTTTTGCATCATTTGCCTGTTTTGCTCATTTTACGGAAATCAACAGTCCGTCTACGGGCCGGCATGTGTAGTTAATAACTTTTCAATCATTGAGTCGAATTTTACAAGTGATGTTCTTAGTTGGCGATAGATATCTGAAACACAATATTTATTTTAAAGGTGTTAGTGCTATTCACTGCAAAACTCGTTTCAAACGCGCAAAAAATATTAGTTATTGTTATTATTTCAAAGAAATTTACGTAATTCTGGAAGTCTGCTGAGTTCATTCACGTTGCAATAGCTAGTGGAAACTATGGCTATTTCTATAAATAATTGCGAGGATTTTCCATGAAGAATAATCCTATTTTTTTTTTTCCACAACATATCTTTACTCATCTCCGTAATTTCATAATCTTTCTCAACCATGTTCTGCCAGTCTTTAAAGAAAATACTGAAAAACATTTTTGACAGGTCATTCAGAATCGCCTCGACAGCCTTCACCACTGCTGAAAATAGAAAATGGAAGTGCTTCCCCAATTTGAAAAGAGGAAAAAGTAAGGCGAGGCTTAATCTAGTGCATAGAGAGAGTGGTACACTTTACATTGCTTTTGTGAGATATTCAGCAACAACTTTGTGATGTGAGCTCCAACATTGCAGTACGGAAATGTAGCATTTTGCAGAATTCCCAGGCATCTCTGTAGTATTGCCCAGTTATAGTTTGCGTGCAGGTACGACACGCTGAATATATATAATGACCTTAACTTTCCCAGCAGTAGCAACCACTTTTGCATGTTTAGGTATTGGTGATATCCAAAGTTTTATTGTTGCTGTGAGGATGGAAAGTGATTACGAACGTTTTGACACGAGGAAAAGTGAATGCTGACCAATTACAAAGGAATGTGCCATGTGGTAGACCCATCATTTACGAGTAAAACGGTACGAAGTAGCGACCCTCCCCACTCCCACATTCCAGAGTGAGGATAAACAACCCCTCCCGTGTACAGTCAGTCAGTCGTTACGATGGAGTGGAAGATAGCATTTTCGCACTATGATTTCAAGAGTGGTTTAAATGAATCCCAAAGCGTTGAGCGCTCGGATTGGCTGCTTTTGGGCAACAGTGTTCGGCTGGTTTGCGGGATTTAAAAGGCGCCGAACTTCACTGCACGACGAAGCGTCTGGCAACAAGCACAATGACTTTGAAAAACATTGTCGCTGTGGAGAAGAACTATTGCGAAAATAATGGCGTAATATTTAAGGACATCGAGGCAGCCTTTCAGATTGGATCGTCAGCTGTATAAAAAAATCCTGCACGATCATCTTCGTGTCAGGAATGTTTCCTCCCGTTGAGTGCCCCAGAATTTGACAGAGGCACAAAAGCGCCCCCCGTCGAATACTATGAAGAAATTGCAGAGATTCGGCGTAGGGAGCTCATAGCCTATTTCTGATGTCATCATATGTGATGAAACATAAATTTATCAATTTGACACGGAAACCAAAGGACAGTCTGCAGTTTGGATCTTTCCAGATGACAATCTACCAACGAAAGTGAAGAGGAGCCGAAGTGTTGAGAAGGAAATGGTGGTCACAATTCCGCTGGAGGAGCAAACGGCGGTTACTGCGCAGCGGTACACCACAGTCTGCCTGTCCAAAGTTTTTGACAAGCTCCGAGAACGCAGTCCAAGGACAGGATTGAGGGGAACCTGCTTCACCATGACAACGCCACCATTCACAAGCCTTAATCGCCACCCTGTTCCTGGAGCCCACTGCGGTCAGACTCATATAACATAACAAAACTAACTAGGAAGAATTAGCACACTACTTGCTGACAAAGCCAGCCTCAAAGTAACAAACGTACACAGTGCTACAGTTTATGTTCGCATTAAACGTTTACATCAAGCAGCCCGTACATTTTATACAAGAAAATCAATTTAGGCATTATCACAAATTATGCAGGCAATTCTTTGCCACATAGACGAAATTCTGCGTTCGTGTCAACAGATCTTCAGCTGATACCAGTACAGTGTTACAGGAAACCTATGAAAAGTTTTTTGTTCCCTATAGCACAGTTCGAAGATGATTTAAAATGTTTAAAGAGGGGAGGCAATCAGCTTCACAGGCAGCTGGACCCACCTTTCCAGTTTGTGCTCTAACGGAAGAAAATATGAACACCACTGCTGTCATTGTGAGAGAGGATCGTCGAATAACATTAAGAACATTTGCGTCACCCACACGTTGGATGTACTTGTGCACAGTAAATTCCAAGAATTCCGCGTGTAGGTTTGCACAGTTGGAGAGGCATCGTTTATTTCACTACTGATGAAACTTGGAGCTTCATGAATAATTTCCATCCTGAGAGCAAATAGCACAGTGCAAATATTTATCATTACCAACACACTATATTTTAAAAAATGTTTCCGCTGAGAAAATAATTTTTCGGTGTTCAAGGAGTGCTTTACTAGCATTGTAATACGTGTGCACACAATTGTAAATGGACAATACAACGGAAATGTCCTGAAAAATCTACTAAGTCACATTTTCGTGCAACAAGTTGGATGCTGCATCGCGATAATGCACGGCCCCATATTGTAAATATTCTTTCTGTAAATCTCACAAATATCACTTTTCCTGTGGTTCAAATTTAGCCTAATGTGACTTTTCCTTTTTCCCCAAATGGAAGAAACGCCTTCGATTGGCAGAAACCTGGGACAGCTGCAGTGATCGGGAAGTCTTGGGTTCAATTCTTTTCTGAGATTTTTTCCAGGTTTTCCTCGATCCTCATAGGTGGCGAATGCAGGGGAGGTACCCTAAACTTAGGCTGGAACATTTCCTTTCTTAAAAAAATCCCTATTTGTCATTTCGTCTCATGTATCAGCAGTATATGTCGGTCCTGGTGGTGTAGTGGTTACCATACTTGCCTTCTATACTCAAGATCGCGGGTTAGAACCCGGCCAGGACCGATGGGGTTTTTCGGGTGTAAAAATCGTAAGTATGGCTTCCTTCCGAAGGGAAGTAAAGCCGTGGGTCCCGTGTCGTACATTTACGGCACGAAAAAGAACCTCAAGTCTGAAAAAGAGGCCTCTGAGCAAAATTTGTCGGCCGTTTCACGCCCTGATTTGAATGGGACGCTGATGACCTGCGATGTTAAAGAGCGTCCATAAATAAAATCAATCAATCACCAGTATCCACCGCCTGTAATGCCTCAGCTGTAAAAACGGGGGTTAAATACCATTCACAAACTGGGAGTACTTTGAGAAATATCATTAAAATTATAAGGCTAGTATAGGTTTCTAGTCAAAGAAAATGTATGATTCTTTTATTGAAAAACCTCACACTTGCAGCTGAGTGCAACAAGTGAACAGGAAATAGTCAATACATGAACCGGAATCAATAGAAAGTATACTATAGGGTGATTATAAAGTCTGGATTCATTTTTGTGAAAAACAGATGTTAGATTCAAAGAAATACAACGATTGTAACACATAATTCATTTAAGTTTATTTCACATGACCACCCTGCAATTCCATACATTATTCCTAGCGACGCACCGCTTTACGAAACATCTTTTTTTAGCACTGCACGTCTGATACGCTCCTTTAAATGGTCATTGGAATTGATTTTGAATTTTTACACTCGTGACTTTAGGTATCCTATGCAAAAAAAAAAAAAAAAAAAAGGCGAGCGTTGCGAAATCAGGAGAACTTAAGGCCTAAATGCGGTGTGAAATGCTGCAATCCACCTCCTCACAAACAACGGATACAAAATGAACGACACGAAATGCCTGTCACTGTGGGCTCCATGAAGAAGAATGAATGGTCCATACACAGTACACTTTGTGATCCCCAACCACTTGCTGACTTTTGAAGTGTTTCGTTCTAAATTCAGGCAATATAGCTATTGCGGTTGTAGCCATGAAAAGAGTTTTTGAAGAAATTCCTTCAAATTTCTATCCATTCTTCCTACTAGGTATCGAAAATGCTGTGTGTGTGTGTGTCAACGCTCTAGCAGTAGCAAATTTTTATTGTCTTGACAAAACTTAGCATATAACACTCAATTAACAACAAAGCTTCCAGTTCGTTAACCACGGTGGGAGTTAAACTTATAACGAAATAAAAAATAAATAAATAAAAATCTATTTAGTGGCCGAAATTTTTGTTTTTCTCAACGAAACTGGGTATATTTCATTAAAAAAAAAAAATCTGAAAATCTGGGCAATCACACCTGAAAACCGAGTCCCGCACTAAAGCGAAATTTAAAAATCGTTGTAGCGGCCGCAATTTGTTTTTTTAAAGGTTACTCGAGGTGTGCAATTCAAATAGAATAATAAAAATAGTTCCTGAAAATTAGAGATCTTAGATTATTAGGAATGGGAGTTTATCTGAAATCCAAATTTAAACATTTCCCTAGTGCCACCAATATTTGCTTTTTCGCAACGAAACTCCATATATACCACTTGAATAAATCAAGAAAAATAAATTCTGAAAATCTGGATAATCGGGCAATTAGGAATGGCGGTTTACCTGAAACCCAAAATTTAAAAATTGCACTAGAGACACCAATACATATATTTTTTCACAACGAAATTCAGTGTATACCATGTAAATAACACAAGAAAAATGGTTTTTGAAAAGTAGGTAAATCAAGCCATTAGAAGGGGGGTATTGCTGAAAACCGAAATTTAAAGAGTGGTAGTTATAATGTAATTTAAAAATTGCTCCACCGGCCGCAATTTATTTTTTCGTCTCAACGAAACTCGATCATTAAAATAAAATAAGGAATAATAGTTTCTGAAAATGAATGAAATCAAATTAATAGGAGCGGGAATTTATCTGAAACTCAAAATTTAAAATCGCCTAGTGCCACCAAATTATTTTCCTGCAGCAAAACTCGACCTATACTATTTAAATACAATAAGAAAAATAGGTCTTGGAAAAAAAGGCCATTAGGCGTGGGGGTTTACCAGTAACCCAAAATTTAAAAATCGCTGTAGTGGCACCAACGTTTGTTTCTTCACAACAAAATTCTGTAAATACCATTCAAATAAAATAAAAATTAGTTTCTGAAAATTAAGAAAACTGGATAATTAAGAGGAGGGGTATACATAATAAGCGAAATTTAAACAGCTCTCTTGCGTTTAATTTTCTCTCTATTCTTTCAAAATAAAAGTACGAATTCACGCAGCATATAAACTGTATTTATAACGATACATATGTTTTATATTTAACAAAAGCACTGTTATAAAGATAGAAAATATGAAATATTAATCTAATATGTTTGAGAATTATATTTGTATGTAAGAGCGCTCTGTAATAACCTTCAGAAAACGTTTACGTTACATGTTAATAACATTAAAATTAAATTTCAAAGCCACTGAAAATCGATGTAACTTTCGATTGTTTTTATTTACTTAGTACATTGTAACTGTTTTTAAATAGAAACATGTTTTTGTTTTATTGAAACGTGTGAACAGCATCATCTTAAATACACAATGTAACTCGAAACTTTTTTTTATTTTTCTCTATTTTAGTAAAAATGGTTACAGTTAAAAATGTTTAAAAATAATCACACAGTGTAGCTTTGTCTATCACTGGTCATTAATTTCATTTAATTAATAGTATACAATTAATGATTGTGGTTTAAGCTCAATAATAATAATTTTACTTAAAAACGTGGTTTCCTTTTTGTGGTACTCGTAAATTGTAAGAATTATATTTTTATTCCCCTAATACCACACAATAACGCCATAACCTATTTCATTTCATTAGTTAATAAGGCCATATTTTGGATTTTATATTCTGTTTTAAAGTTTTTCAAGTTGCTGAGGAATTCGCTTAGTTTTTGCATCTCCTGCTTGACGTATTTTTTTCAAGGTGTAGTGGAGAATTTTCCACGCTATCTTTTGTGGTGCACCCATCTCCCGACTTTGCCTCCTGGTTGATGATTTTGAGCTCCTGCTAATTGCATTTTCTACCCTTTTCACAGTTTTAGGTGGCACACTAGGCCTACCGGAACATTTCACATCCTGTATACTACCCGTTTTCTTTAATTTCTGAACCAGTAGCCTGATATTTGACCTGTTAGGACCGGGTTTGTGGAGTTTTTGTTCAAAGTCCGCTGGACTTCCCTGTCAGTAAATTCCCTCAAACGTGCACACAGCAAAGAAACACAAAGACAGCTGTTTTCTAAAAAAATTGATCGAGACTTTATAATCATTTTGCATTTTGTTTTCATAATTTTTTTATGAATTTATAAAAAAATGTAAAATAAGATCTTGATACAAATTTAGCATACGTGTCCATTTAAATTAAGTTAAAAAATAAAATTGCTATTTAATAAAGAATATTACTGTCGTAGTTAAACTCAGCATGGAGCATGTTTTTTCTTCATGAAGTCTCTAAGGAGTACAACAAGTGCAATGCCATCTACATCGCGTGCCTGCACATCTGCTAAGTCGAACGTTGCCGAGGACGGCCGATGCGTGACGACAGTTCATGAAGCAAGCACTTCCACCTCGACGAATGTTATCGTAAATTGTGCACAGTAGTTTTCTGCAGAACTTTGCCCTCCACCACCGGGCATATTTATTTGTAATTTATTTTTCATAAAGGTAGCACCGCATCGTGTGACAGCGCGAACCGCAGTCCTACAATTATTTCCAATTAAGTGCATGTTGTGTTAACATTTCCAATTACGTAGTAACAGTATTAATAACATGACTGCACATATTTAAATGAAAATGAATTAAAAACGACGACTGCTCTCTATAGGGGTGACGTCTTTATTTCCTGTTTGAGATGAGCACCGCGGCGCGACGCTTTTATTGTCTAATGGCCCAAAGGTAACCAATTGCAGTAGTGGGGGTCTACACTTTCTCAGGCCCTGTGTTTGTATCCTGTTATCCTAACAGAAAATAGCGTACACTATTCCGAACATCTTTTAATTTTTTTTTAAAAAAAAATATTTTAGCAGTGTATGTTTAAAAATTTTCTAATCTGGTTGTATTTTCGAGGTTTAAATTTTGTTTTTTTGGTTTTGTTTCAGTATACAAGGACCATGTCAAAAGCTCTCGTCCTAACGCTGAAGAAAACGGTGTTTAACTTCAGCATTGTTTTTATTTAACTATTATGTATAACAATTGCTTTTGTAGTACCGAGAAATATCAATTGGGAGGGGGTGGTTGTCAGTGACGTGTTTTAATCTGGATGCTCCGTGTTGAATACTCTTCGCCAACCAGTTATATACTTTTATACACTGTGGAAAATCTCCCTGTAATTTCTTCAGGCTTCTTACTGTCACAGGCCGCACCCATGATCATAAAAAAGGATCTCACAAAAATATTAGAGTCATGTCGATCTTAGGCTATCACACAGCGGGCTCAGTACAGCTATTAACACTTTGCTGAGCAACTGCAATAATGGATACCGCGCTCTAACGTTCGAAATTGTTACTAATCGAAAAACATTTTCGCAGTGTTGCCAACAGGAAACACTAAATATCCTGTCGTTCCTTCAAATTACGAAAATGAAATTGTTACTCTCATAAAATCTCTTGTGTTGACAGTAACAATTTCAAAGTATCGCAGCACTTTGGTAAGATATACAACGTATGTGTTTATGTATGTACAGTTGGCAAAGTTCTTTCGTATTTTGGATTCTGCAAAGGCATTTTCAAAACTTGGAGATTCCAAACAGGAGTGCCAAATTTGTTGAGTTCCCCCCCCCCAATTTTCAAAAATCTTTTCATGGGTATAAACGCAATAGCAATATTTCTTCTAAATTCGCTAAAACAGACCATGAAGACTGCATCAAGTGTTGCTGCTTTACTGCCACGGGTGCCCGAGATCGTTGAGGCGCGGACTCGTGAGCGGGAGGTCTGGGGTTCGAATCCCGCTAGGACCCTGCTCACTTACTGAAGTTTTTTTTTTTACTGGTTTTCCTCAGTTCTCATAAATTGCAAATGCCGGGGAGATAGCCTAAACTTAGGCCTGGAAGTTTCCTTCCTTAAAAAATCCTTTCCCAATTTATCATTTCATCTCATGTATCACCAGTGTCCACTGTCTGTGGTGCCTCAGTACTAAAAACGGGCGTTAAACAATAAGAAAAAAAGTGCTGCTGCAACACAATAATGCACGCCCACATTCCGCAAAAATGACGAACGCATCTATCCAGGAGCTTGTTTGGAAGGTTGATCCACATTCGCCATATTCTCCCGATCGTGTGCGCTCACATTTCCTCCGTTTCCGTTCGCTATCCAACAATCTTCGAGGGAACCCCTTCGATAACGAAGTTGCTTTGCAAACTTGGCTTGAGACTTCTTCAGCTCCAAACAAGCAGATTCCTTCAGACGTGGAATCAAAAAACAACCTCGGCGTTGCGAGAGAGTCGTGTATAATAGAAGAAAATATATTACTGATTAGGTATTCATCTCAAATAAACACTTTATTCGCAGCCAAAATACGCTACAAACACTTGCATCAACCTGATATAAAATACTTACCGGCTTTGTCATTCATATTTGCAGTTTACAATCTAATATAATCGTATTCAAGATGTAGATATAACTTTAAATTTAATTGCAATCCGTAATTCGCTGTGAACAGAATTAAAGGAAATTGCTACTGTAGAAAGCCCTCTTTTTTGTATACGCTCAAAGGTCCTTAAGTAACGAAAGGGAACCAACATTGCCGCTACTTTTTCATCATTATCGCCAATGAAAGATCATAAAGCTAGGGTAGTTAACAGGAATGCAAATGATGTGCAAATTCGACTCAGGGTTCTTTGTTTTCAAACAAGTGCTTTTTTCATAGAAGATGTAACGAAACTACACGTGTAATAAACAAGAACAATAAAAGAGGCCTCACGAGAAATCATACAGTGAGGTTAATATGACTTACTAATGAGAACTTTGGTAATGATTGCTCGCAAGAAAAGCGAAACGCCCCTTTAGAAATGAATTACTGCCTCGTGATCCTTTGGTATATAACACAGTTATTTACTGTCTACAATAAAAAAAATAGTAGATGGACCTAAGTCCTAGGGCTGTTCCAAAATCACGAGGGTACAGGGTATCTGAAAAATATAAGCACGATGTATAATCTTTTAAATATTTTGTTAAAAGCCTTGTTCAAAAGAAGAAGAAATTAAAACGGTAAATACATTTAAATATCTGGGAACCCTTTTGATGCTG
Source organism: Metallyticus violacea (assembly GCA_030762175.1). Lineage (NCBI taxonomy): Eukaryota > Metazoa > Arthropoda > Insecta > Mantodea > Metallyticidae > Metallyticus > Metallyticus violacea. The sequence continues at coordinate 10,141,436 of CM060832.1, read as the reverse complement.
ATAAAATAACGAAGGGAAATAGTTATTATATTAAACTCAGTCCTATGGAGTAAAAACATTTCAATCAAAACAGTAAAACTAAATTATAAACATTAGTCCAAAGTATTGTGTTATATAAAGCAGAATCCTTAACATTGGACAGATGGGCAGGTCCATCTTAGGGCGATGTACTACGTCATACAGACACTTGATGATGGTTGTAGGTTTAGTGTGTAACGGAAGGACAGTGTTCATTTGTTGTCAAGTAGAGAAAGCCGTGGACAACATGAGCTACATGACTTTTGTAGAAGGAAGGCGTCAAAACTGTAGGAATGCATATCCGTTTAACTGTGGCATGTGGACAAGAAGCAGCCGCACAGTACAACTGGGTCAATGGGTTCATCAGCGGCAGAAAACCTGCAATAAAAAATAGGAGTACTGGTCGTCCTGCCTGGCGATTATGGCTGATATACGCATTACCTTTGATGAATTAGACGGCCGCATAGCCCTGCACATAGTCTGTTGTTACTAATTGAAATACACGATGAAGATCCGGATTATTTGGATAAGGTGGGGGTGGGGGCAGTACCAGACCCCAGAGAAGAAAATCCACTCTATGCAATTCAGGCAGTTTCCGAACCAAGAAATGTCTTGTTGCTGCATCTTAGGGCAAGCAGATAATCGCCGTGTTTTGATACACTTCAGGATTTTGCTATTGGATAGGCTTCCTCGAGGAATGACTGTCAGCAGGGGGAGGTATACAGCGAGACCCTTACATAGCTTAGTCGCTGGATTCAACGTCGGCGAAGGGGGGAAGCTATAATTGTTTTTCTCGTCATAATTCAGACATTTGTCTCATCATTTCACACGCTCCTGAAATCCAGTGGCATGCAATTCTTTAAGCTGCTGTCGAACCAGGCAGTGACTTCCATATCTATAGCTTCATCCGAAATATGTTTAAGAAAGCGGGATAAATGGAAGTTGCTTGGAGCAAGTTCCGGGCTATACGGAAGATGCTCGAGGGATTCCTACTTGAAATTTCCTAGCATCTCATTTGTCTTGGTGACAGTACGAGGAGGCGCTTTGTCATGCAAGAGCAACACCAATTTGAATGTCTTATGAAGTTTCCTGAGGATGCTACAGTAGAAGTCGGCATTTACTGTTTGTGCTTGAGGCTGGAATGCAGTGAGCAGTATGTCTTTGTGATCCCAGTAAGTGAGCTCACTTACCCGGCGGATGCTGTCACATTTTTTTCGCTGGCGACAAAGGATGTTTCCAGCGCTTTCAGGGACTCTTTTCTCAGGCTGATAATGGCGAACCAAAGACGTGTGCATCGTGCCAGACCTATTCTTTCCTTTTTGTCTTGTTCGGCACCCATCGTTCACAGACATGTACCACTAGCAGCTGCTGTAGTTACCCTCCTGTCTGCTCTGGTTAAGTCTTCATCTCGTTGCAAATTCGCATCTGCAGCAGTCTTCGTTTGGCCGGCCGACGCGTGGTCGTTCTCGCCCTGCAGAGAACTTCTGCACCCAGTTGTAACGATGGGAAGCATTTCTTTAGAAACATTTTTATTACATACCTTTTGCCCACAAAAATTGCACAACACGAGGCAACGCCATGTTGCAACTGCTGTTTCGCAAATGTTAAACATAAATTCTATCGTGTCGAATGTGACCCGGACTAGCTTTAGGTGCCTTATTCAAACAAGTACCGCACCCCAATTGTAACTTCTTAATATTTTTTTACTTTCGTGCACTCTTTAATATTAGTAATTATAAAAATCAGTTTATTTCATTCATTCCAAAGCATTCCCTAATTCAAAGAAATGGCTTATGTATTTCTCGCTAGCAGGAATATGGGAGAAACCTTCCCGAAATCTCTGAATGATATTACTAATATTACAGCCATATAAGAGTGAGTTTTAAACGTAATAATATTACACACTAACTATCATTTCTACTTTTACTTTATATGTGAGGTGAGCGATCCTTCACTCAACCGGTTTCGCGGTGTGCGGCCGGTCGGCGAGGCTGGCCGCTGTGTCGGCTGTGCGGGTGACAGAAAGTCCGCAGTAAATATAGGACGGTTTATCGCGTAAGTTATTTCTAACATACATACATAAACACTTAAAAAGAAATATAAATTACTCGCCCGTATTAAGCAAGGAGATGCTGGAACTGCCTCCCTTCGTCGTTCAAGCATTTCTGACACCTACTTACGAAATTGCTCATTAAACTCTGCAGTTCCCTCTGAGAAATGGCAGCAGTTTCTTGAAGAATGTTTTAAGTTCATCTAAAATGCGTGGATTTGTTATGTACACTTTATCCTTTAATGTCCCCCATAGATAATAATCGCAGGGGGTTCAATAGGGTGAATCAGGAAATTCCTTTTGAAATAATCGCACATATACACTTTCACTCAATACACTCTATTGCGTCACCTAACAAACACGTGCTACTTGCGCAAGATTTCAACTCACACTGAAGCCTAACGCAGTGGAGGGGAAATATACTTCCCGCCTCCACCGACATAGGGTCCCACGGTTGCGTCGAGTATTGCTCGCCCAGTATTTAACTCAACTGAGTTTAAATGTGTAAATTTCTTGTGCTGAAAGAAACTATAGTATGCATTTGGGCATGCGCACAGATGGAATAAGCTGTTATTGATTTTCTTCCAACTGACATCGTTCCAGGATTGCCCAGATGGTTATTTTTTCAAACAAAAAAGTTTTAACAATAATTTTAAAAGCAATCGAATAAAGTGATAGTAAATTTTGAGTGTTAAAAATGTTTATATCATGATACTACAAATTGCAGTTTTTGTATTGAGTGGCTTTAGGTCTTTTAGTACCTAAAAATATCATTTTCTTGTCCTTGGGAAATCAATAACGCAACTTTTTTACACCTATATATTGGCAAGAGAATATATATTTTCGACATTGGGTGCAAGAAAACCCAGCATAGTTCGAACCCGCGAGCTTTGGTTTGTGCACGCGTTAGGAAGAAAATGGCACAAATGGTGTGTGGTTTCGGTCTCTAACCCATTGCCTCTCGGCGATTCTGTTTGCCGCCTCTCTTCTGCTCAAGCTATACTCCTTCCATCCTTCCTTCCTGCCCTCCTTCTCCCCCAGCGTCTACTCCTCCCACTACTACAACTACGAGCTTTTATAAATATTACAATAATTAAATATACAACAGAACTCGTTAAAATTGCATGGGTCGGTTCCATTCTGGCGTTTGCCGTGGGTTGGGTTGGCAGCCCTTGCTAGCTAGCTTGCTTGCTTGCAGAGGGAGGTAGAACCATCAGGGTTTGCATAACCGATGAAATGAAATTTTCTAGTATGATTTCCTCTTTTCTGCCTCCCTCCAACTCTGTTATACCGCCCCATCTCATCGCTACAATATTTTCAGCACTCCGCATTTTTTAATATTATTATTTCGGGACCATGGTTGTGCTCCCGCTGTTTTACTTTTAAAAGGCTTTTACAGAATGGGCATGGTACTGCAACAAAACAGATTTGTCGTGGGTGTGTGTCCAGGTGCTGGCACAAGTTCTACGTAGTTATGTTAGCTGGCATTCTGGCTTTATTTTGATCATGCTTAAGTCTGCCTGTATCACTTAACTCTAAAATCTCGATGTTGAAAACATTACTTGTACAAAATGTCGACTAGGTAAACATTTTTGTAGCAACAATTCTTAATGCAACGTATTGTGTGAGTGTGTGTGTGTATTATTCATTTCCTATCAGTAAATGTGCATAAATGGTTATAATTGTATTTTAAAAAGAAAGTACACAATAATCTGTTGAAAAATAAATAAATATATAAACATTTATCTAACTAAACACCAGGCCAACACAATCAGGGCTTTGAATCAAGATATAGTGTGTTTATTATTATTTTCCTATCAGTTAATATGTATAATTATTAAAAAAATCTTATTTTCTAAAAAGAATATATGAAAAACACTGCTTAATTACAAATATGTAAACGTACCAGCTTTAGGTTAACACAAACTGGGCTCTTATGGAACATCTGGTGTTCATTATTAATTTCCTATCAGTTAATATGAATGTTTATTTTAAAAAATCTTACTTTCTAAAAAGGGTAAATGAAATAAGCGTGCTTAATTACAAATATGTAAAATACCAGCTTTAGCAAACACAAACGGTTCTTATGGAAGATTTTGTTTTATTATTAATTTCATACCAGTTAATGTGTATAATTATAAATGAAAATCATTTTCTAAAGACGATGTACAAAGAAATCTATAAAACTAAATATGTAAATATTTTTGTAAGTAAATACCAACTTTAGGCAAATATAACCTAGCCTCTCTTATGCAAGATTTTTGTGTATGCATTATTCATTTCCTATCTATAAACGTGTACCCATATTAAACATCTTATTTGACATAAAGAAAATACAAAAAAATAAATATGTATATAAATGTTTATCTAGCTAAATACCACCTTTAACACAATCTAGGCTCTAATGTTCAATTTTGTATGTATATTATTCATTTCCTATCAATCAATATGTTTAAATATTTAAAAGCTTATTTTCTAAAATGAAATCTGTTAAAAAATAAATATTTTTGTAACTAAATACCAACTTTAGGTAAGTTTCTGTGTGCGCATTATTAATTTCTTATCAGTAACTGTGTTAAACTATTACAAAAAAAACTAATTTTCTAAAACGGAAATAAAAACAACCTATTTAAAAATAAATAAATATGTAAATATTTTTCAAAGTAAATGCCATCTTTAGGCAAACATAATCTCGCTTTTACGCAAAATTTTCTGTGTGCATGATTCATTTCCTATTAGTAAATGTGTAGAAACATTTTTAAAAAAATCATATTTTCTAAAAGGGGTATACAAAATAAACCTGCTTAAATATAAATATGCAGACGTAATTAAATACCAGAATTATGCAAACACAATGTGGGCTCTTTTGAAATATTAATAATTTTCTATCAGTCAATGTGTATAATCATAAAAAAAAACAAAATTTCTAAAACGGAAATTTAAAAGGAATTGTTTAAAAATAAATAAATATGTAAATGTTTTTCGAAGTAAATACCAACTTTAGGAAATATAACCTAGACTCTTATGCAAGATTTTGTGTGTGTATTATTAATTTTCTATCAGTAAATGTGTATAATTATTAAACACTCTTTATTTTATAAGAAAACTGTTTAAAATTAAATATGTAAACATTTTTGTAACTAAAGACCAGCTTTTAGGCAAACATAATCTTGATTGTGAGATTTTATGAGTGCATTTTTATGTTCTGTTCAGTAAATATATATAAATAATAAAATATTTTATTTTCTAAAAAGATACATAAAGCTGTTAGAAAATAAATAAATATGCAAACATTTTCTAACTAAATACCACCTTTAGACAAACATAACTTATGTTGTAATCTGAGATTTTGTGTGTCTGTGTGTATTATTAATTTTCTACAAGTAGTTGTATGTAAATATTAAAAAAAAAAATAGCAATTAAATGGATTACATCCAAGAACACAATATAAATGAATACTATTTTAAAGATGTACAAGAAAATTTAGAGATATGTTCACATTCACATGGGATTACCCAGTGCCGCATTTTTGCATACGATACAACCGAAAGGACAGGAGTATCCCCAAAGTTGCTGACATATCTTGGTAAATTTTGGGGCACATTCACTTCATTTGTGGGGTTACAGTTTTTTGTTTGAAATACTCCACTTTCATAGTGAACCAGCGTATAGAATCATTTCAACAGCTGTCTACAGGTAATACTATAACGTATGAACTTGAAACTTGGAACCGGTTGTTTAGATATTTGAAGAATTCCCGTCCATTAAAATTGCAATTTTAAATCAACTGGAAATGGATCAGGAGTGAAGCAAAAGAAGATGCCCTTTGTAATTTTGTGCTGTTAGCACGGAATAACTTACAGTGAAGTGAGGAAAGCTATATCGCATGTGAAATAAACCATGTTGATGATGTTGCTGCATGAAGGGAAAGCTGACATTTCATACATAAAGCAAATGGCCAATCGATAAGCACGTATTAAGTGTGAAACACAAAGAACAGAGGCATGATGGAAACAACATGTATCTCGCTCAGGTTCGACTCCCGATGTATTTTCAGCGTCATTTCCGGTCCCGGAAACACAATGCCGAAAGGTCGTCAAAACGATTTTGGCATAAGAGCAAGGTCGTCATCTGTATATTTTCGACGGTATTTGAATTATTTGCTTTTATGATCCTGCAACATTTATGTCTTGATTTTCAAACGGTGTGCCTGCAATCAATCCGTTGCGTAAACACAGGCTAAAGCAAACCAAAGCGGTACAGTATTTGCAAAAGATACGCCACACTGTACGTCGCTTAGATACAGGCTCTGATGCACTACCTGCATTTTGACATACTCTCCTCTTACACTTGCACTTCTGCAACACATGATTGGCGGTCGTAAAGCTCGTATTGTCACCACGAACGAGCATGTTTATGGTCAAGAGTTTTGGTCCTAGATTTAGTCCTTCTCCATATGCGCCTCATAACTAAAACCTTTCTCACACTGGTGGAAGAATTGGTGCATAAAACTTCTCATTTTGGCTCCACTCTACTCTACTTCTCGTATCTGTCGTCCTGGAAAAGTCTGCTATAGAGTGAGGACTTTGTGCCAGGAAAGAGGAAGAAGTCACCGAGTGCCAGGTCGGGCGAATATGGCGAACGAAGCAAATTTTCATACCCCAAAGTAGTCGAATGCATCTCTGTCTGATGTGAAGAATGTGCCAGCGCGCTGTTGTGCAGCTTCCCGCAGCGTTTTTTAACGATGAACTTTCACAATGTCGTAAGGAAGTCCTTAATATTTTCTGGTCCTTACAGGCATAATCTGTCAGCAGCACAATGGGAATCCACTCAACATGACGTTCTCCAATGACATCTGTGTCTTCGCTTATTTTGGTGGTGGTGAATCTGCTTGTTTCCACTGCTTTGTTTGCTGCTTCGTCTCGGGGTCATAATGATACACTCAACATCATCCATAGTGATCAGGCGCTCAAAAAAGTCGTCATAATCAGCCTGGCAAAGATGCAACATTAGGACTGTGTTGTTTTGCTCAGTGTGAGCAAGCGTGTCATATACAGAACGTTTTGAATTATCTTTATCACTGAACTTGACTAATGCGCACCTTCTCCAATCTCGACAGAAATGCGACGGTCTTCAAGCACCGAACCTCCACTTGCGCCGCAGTTCCCGGTTCCTCGCTGAGAGATGGGCAGCCACTTCTTTGCCCATCTTCCATGCTCGTTTGTCGTTTGCCCCTTAAATTTTACCGCACTATTATTACACAAGACGTCGCTAGAGTGCAAAACCCAAGATGGCGCACTCTCTTGAGAAGACGGAATCTCGTGCGGTTTTTCGTTTCCTGCTTTTGAAAGAGAAAAAATGATAAGGAAATTCATGCTGAGCTGGTTGGTGTGTATAGAGACATTGCCCCAAAATATGACATTGTGGTTAAGTAGTGCAGGCGTTTCTTGTGGAATCGCTTTACAGTACAAAGCGTGAATATATTCTTCATTGTTAATACCGAACTTTATGACCACTGCTTGTATGCAATGACCTGAATAACGCAGCAAATAAAGTTAAAGCAAGAAAGAATTGTTGGCGAGAGTTTGACTTTTAAACTGATAAGTTCAATTTTTCCTAGTGTTAACCAAGATTCCAAGAAGAGCGGTCAAAGATGAGCAGATCAAAGATACAAATTACCAGGAAGGCAATAAAAACCATGGGAAGGAACTGCAACAGTAGATAACGGGGCTGTCTTAGCGACTATTAAACCGGACAACAGCAACACTTGTGAGGAAGTGGCACAGCAATTCAACGTTAGTGCAGAAACCAAACGGCTCTTACACGCATTAGCTATAAACTCTGTCGCTGGGTTTGAACAATGGTTCAGAAGGTGGCAATTGTCACTTCATAAGGATTGACTTGACATACAGTGGGAAGCTATGTAATAGTAAAGTGACTCCTTATGTTACAAAAGTGATTACTTTTTGGAGCTTTGTGGGCAACCGTGACCATTCAGTCCATAAAGAATAGTTAACCATACTCGTCCCTCAAGGCACATGGATTGTCCGCAGAGGTCCTGTCTCAGTTCTCGCCAAACATTTTAGTAAGTTATACAGTGATGTTTAAGCTAAATGGAGTGGATTATAAGATGAGATCAAAGATTCTATGTCACTAATGCAAAGTTATTCATTTTATGTACATTTTTCTCAAAAAGTATTACAGATACCTGAATGAAACTTTTACTCCTTATTTTTCATTACATTATAAATTCTGAACTCCAGTTTAGATGGTGCACTTCATAAAAATAATAAGTTATCTTTTTTAAAAATAAAATTATATTAATACTCGTTTATAAAGAACTTCTTGTGCAAATATCCTGAAACTACAGCTCTGCAATGAATATAATAATATAGATCAGCTGTAAAAATTTCGTGCTTCTACCTTCATTAGTTTAAGGTACCTGTGTTGTAAATTTTTTCCTTACGACTAAAATAGCGTTAAAGTTAATACTAAATTTTCAATCCATTTCTTGCACCGTCGGTCCTGGTGGTGTAGTGGTAGACATATTTGCCTCCTAAACCCAAGATCGCTGTTCAATCCTGGCCAGGATTTTTTGGGGCGTAAAAATACTAAGTATGGCTACCTTCGGAAGGGAAATAAAGCTGTGGGTACCATGTCGTGGATTTACGGGTGTAAAAGAACCTCAAGCCTGAAAAAAGAGGCCTCTGAGCAAAGCTTGTCGGCCGTTTCACGCCCTGAGTTGAATGAGACGCTGATGACCTGAGATGTTAAAGAGCGTCCATAAATAAATCAAATTACAAAAATAGATAAATAAATAAAGCAAACTTTCTTGCACGTACATCTTTACACAAAGCAATGTTACCAGCACAGGACACAGTTTCACTTAACACTGTAGTTATAATATTAAAGTCAATCATTATATTAATATTTCCTTTGTTGACTCAGTTTCTTCCACATGATTACCAGGCATTTTTTCCTCGGAGGCACTAGGTAAATAATTTGTTTGTCATTCACTGAATTATTCTCTTCAGAAATAGGCCTATTATTTTCATTGTCACTACTTCCGTGCTTTACTGGATAGGTTTTGTAACACCTGTTTCCATTGTTTTTAAACTTTTTAATAACCCTGGTGGACCTAGGCTTGATATTTTAGGAAAGAAAGCCATATTGTATAGCTTGTAAAAATCAAAATAAACACAAAAATTTCTATTTGCTCAAAAATTAAACACACAACAGCAATTATTGTTATTGACATTTGAAACAATAATTTACGTCATATTCCATTAAAAACTACAGCCTTCTATAACAATAGTTCCAGAGATATTTTAATTTGTATACAATAGTGCTGGGTATTAAAAAGTAGTTTGACATATAAAACATGTTACGTAATTAAAAACATTTAGAATTGTATTTTTTCAATAAATGGTATACCGAATTAAGCAGAAAAATCCAAATTATTATTTGGAACAAAATAAAATTTGATTGCAGATTTTACCTTAGAAATGTTAACTAATATTTTTTTCGTTTGTAATTGGGAGGGCACGTGGCCATATCACCTGATGGTTGAACCTCTTCTGAAAGTAGAAAGACTAATGACATTTTATAAAGTTGTAGCAGTATTAATATACCTTTTAGTTCAGAATGAAGGTGTCTGAGAGAATACACAGAAGAACGATCGATTAGAGAAAGAAGAGGAGCAAAATTAAAGGTCGTTTTTAAATGAAATAATAGAATAGTATCAACATAACTGGAAATCTGGGGTATACATCAAAGATTGACCAAGGGAATGCCAAAATAGCAATCCAATATAAACCTAAATAGAAAGTAAACATATGACACCCGACTTAGCTCGGATAAGGCACATTTAATTCTGTGGAAATAAGAACAAGATTACTTTAAACCCTGCAGTAAAAGAAAAAGGGAAAAGAAGAGGCAGGTTATGACATTTTCAAAGTACTCTTTTTGTCATCTGCACAAAATCTCTCCTGATTGTTCTCTTTTTGTATATTCTTTGCTATTAGAATGAGAGTTGCTTTCCCACCATTCAGAAATATCACAGATTTTTTTCATATACAAGGTGCATTCAAGTTATAACACCTCCGATTATTTTTTCCCCTCAGAACTGTAAACAGATAGAAAAATGCGGTTTGTTTTAAAATACGCGGGCACTCGTCAGTGGGTGACATAGATGGCAGCACTTTATGGCACACATAACTCAAACGGCAGCGGCGAGAGTGAGGACTGTTTTTGATATTTCAAAATAGAGATGCTTTCATTACACGAACAGCGTATAATCATTTGTTTTCTTCATTTGCGTGCTTTGACATTCATTGCCAGTTGAGTGAGACATGTGGTGATGGTGTCATGGATGTGTCTAATATGCGTTCAAGGAAAGCAGATCGTTGTGTCACAACAAACCAAGGCAATCTGTGCCTCGCACAAGTCGATCGAGCAATGTAGTAATCGTTACTCATTGCGTTCCAAAGTGCACTACAGTGACAGGTGCATCCTACGAAGATGTTTTGAAGAAGAAGCTCCTTCCAGCATTGCTTGAAAAACAGCCGGAAAGGCTGCACGTGTGCTCTTTCACCAAGTCAAAGTCTCAACGCATCGGGAGAATGTGACGCAGCAGTTTCTTCATGAAAACAACTTTGAAGTGATTCCTTATCCTCCCTACTCACCTGACCTGGCTCCTTTTGGATGTTTCCAACAATGAAAGACACTCTCCGTGTGTGCTCATTCACTAGCCGTGCCGCTATTGCGTCAACGATTTTCCAATGGTCAAAACAGACTCCTACAGAAGAGTTCGCAGGGGCCATGATGGATGGTGTCGACGTTGTGAAAAATGTGTACGGCTTCAGGGAGATTACGTCGAGAAGTAACACATGTTTCAAGTTTTCGTGTGACAAGTTAGTGAGAAAAAATAAATCGGAGGTGTTATAACTTGAATGCACCTCGAAGTATTTGCAGACCAAAAATTGAACCAAATTGATTCGTTTAGATTTTGGGGGGAAGAAAAATAAATGAGAGTGCCAAAAGCGTGTTTTGTTGAGACTTGCGTGTCGGCTTGTGCGTGTTTGTAATTCAGAACATACTCTTAACGTTTTGACACACGTTATGTCCACAACTTAATAAGTTTCATGCAGAATGTGGACTTTTTTCACGCAGTATCACATGTTTCATCTGACATAGAATTTCCTCGTCAAATAAGACACTTAGCTGTCGAATAATCGCAATGCATGCCTAGGATCGATTGGAATAAAAGTTTAAAACTGTCCATTCATGCAAATATTTTGAATACTGGAGAGTGTAATGCAAACCTCTTGGAAAGTAATGCATGCCGGTTTGAATTTCGTCCCCCCCCCTTTTTTAAATAATTTTCATGCATTGAAGGGAACATAGCGTTTGATTTTTCAGTCTTTAGGTTAATTTACATTATAATCACCAAGCCACTAGCCTGTAGATATGTTTATTAGCACCCTAAGTCATAAATCTTCGCTGCATTGCTTTTTTGAGTGAGGACCTTGTTTTAAACATTGAGATAAAAAAACTCCACTGCAAGATAGAAAACTGTTTATCTCAAACACTGTGTATTAAAAACTTAAGAGCAATAATACAAGAGTACATTCTCATGAACGGTTTTATTTTCCTTACTTCTCCGCTTGTAAATAAGAGAATGCCTCGAATGACTCAAATACTTCGGAATAAGTAAAGAAAGTTTATATATATATATATAACTGTAGCTCGTGCTCGAGGACTTTCCACTTGATATTTTGCAGTGTCTCATTTGTCTTGTTGGGTATCAAAATTCGCGTTGTCATGGGACACATCTTTGATGAGTTCTGGTCGCTTCCGTTGAATGGTCTTGCTAAGTTTGCTGAGTATGTTACAGTAGAAGTCGGCATTTACAGTTTGTCCTTGACCCTGTAACGCTGTGAGCAGTATGTCTTCGTGATCCCTGAAGACTGTGAACAGTACTTTCCCGGCAGTTCGTGTCACTTTATTTATTTTTTACGCAGGCGACGCAGGACATTTTCACCGCATTGACGAACGCTTTGTCTAGCGCTGGTAATGGTGAACCCAAGACTCATCAGCTGTGACAGTTCGGGTTAGCACATCGTGACCTTCATCATGATAGCGATTAAGATGCTGTAAAGCAAACCCATTCTTTGTATTTTGTATTGTGCGGTTAGCACATACACAAACTTTGACAAAACCTAACCTATCAAGCATTATGAGGTAGGCAATGCCCAGTGAACAAGCAATAGCAGCGGTTATATTATATATAGTTACCCTTCTGTCTACTCGCTTTAAGTCTTCAACTCATTGAAAATTCGCCTCTGTGGCAATCTCCGTTGGCCGGTCGACGTGGTGTTCGTCTTTGAGACAGCTTTGCCCTTCAGAAAATTTTGCACCCAGTTGTAAACAGTCTGAAGTGAAAGGCTTTTCTTACTGTAGATGGGCAAATATCTTTGATTCCATATATTTCGTCCTCCACAACAGAGGGTTGTACGCTCTCTCAGATGCGCTGCCATCTTGTAACTGCTGTTTTGTTATTGCAAACATCTATTGTCTCGTGTCGAATGCCACCAATGTTGCTATCTAATGGCCTCATTCAAACAGGTAGTATCGCACATCAATTAACTTAATGATTTACTCTTGTATAAACAAAATGTATAAGTTTTACACCTCATAATTTATCAAGAACTTTATTTGCTTACAGTTCTTGCATGTACTATATTTGTTCTTCAATTCTTTAACACTTATACTGCATTCTCCTGTTAATGTGCAACGAATGGAGCTCGAAAAGGCAATTTGAGTGTAGTGAATAAAGTACTTTCATTTACGGGAGAATAGTAATAATAAATATTTATTATAATAAGGAAATATTAATAATACAATGCTAAACATGACTGTAACATAAAGCAATGCAAAAGTAAATGGCGAAGCATAATTAAATATAATAATAGATTAATACTACCCCGTTCTTCCTTCCAATTAATTTGAACATCACAAAATCTTATTGGCAAATCACAACGGAAAAGTGAATTTAACATTGCTAACACTACATGTCCTCCTTCAAATGTAATTTACTGGCATAGCACAGTTAAAGGTAACATCCAATCCCGGACAAGAACTTTATTACCTACTATAGATATAATGGCGAAATGTCAATAGTCAAATGCGGTAGATATATTAGCTTAAGAAGGGATTCATTGACTGTAAACTTTTCAAAAGAAGCATTTTAAACGTTAATATTTTGTAGTGTGTGTTATTTAACAATTTTATAGTCTTGGTTATTTCATATAGCTCAATACTTTAATTAAAAGGTGTGTGTAGTATTCTGACTAAACTTAGCAATCCATTGATTTCATTTTGACAAGTCAAATTGATCATGAAAAAGGCTGGAAGAAATTTTTGTTGTTATACCGTGCGATCAATTTTGTTTTTCCCCAGAGTATTTGCTTATGGGCAAATTCGTTAGCCGGTTAACCGGCCAGCTGGGTCTCGGTGATGACCGGCAAAGTAAACGAATAAAACAAACCAAACATATAATAAAAATAAACGAATTTAAGAGGGGCATTACTTGCCAATTATTAAATGAATTGTTGAAACGGTTCGCCTCTCCACACATTTTGGCATCTCTTTAGGAAATTATTCATCACTCACTGTAGTTCATTTTAAGATATGCGGACAATTTCCTGACGAAGAAATTTTCTAGGGGAATTTTCCAATGTCATGTAATCTTTCTTAGGATAAAACTCCTTGCTGCTTTTTCGTTTCTTAGGCTGGACACTTCCAATTGCCTGAAATTTATTATATAAAACGATGAACGGTTTTACGATTTGGAGCGTCTACGCCCGGGAATCTTGCTTTTAACAGTCTTCGAACTGACTCATTTAACACATAAAGACACGCTGTGCCCTTGTAAACACACGAGGCTTAATACATGACCGCATAAAGAAACGAACAGCACAACATACACCCGGGAACAGCTGCACTACACTGTGACAATCAGCAAGGTTAACAAGTAAGAAAGCAGGCTTGCGCGGCTCGCTCATAGGAAAAACTCCGCGTCGCAGAGGAAAGGATTACTGATCGTACGATAGAAGCTGATGGTCAAATTTGACTGTAAGTGTTCTGAAAGTACAGTAATGCTCTCAAAATCTTTGTCTTGTTTTTGTAAACATTTGGCGACATTTAATGAGTTAAAATCCCGTTTTTTTATTACTAATAATTATAAGAAGTAGTTATTAAGTTTGCCGATAGGTTATCTTTGAAAATGTATATGGGGAGATGTTCCTTATAAACATGATTATTTATAAGGCTCTTAAACATTTTATTTTGATGCTAAATCATAATATTTATTGACATTGTTTTTTTTTTCCTATGCCACCCGCTGTTTTCAGGAATTTGTGGACATCCACCTCTGATGGGGAGGGATTTTATTTATTTATTCTGGCAGAGTAGGTCTTCTCTTTCGCTCTACCAATGTAATAATAATTACACTAATTTTATTTACAATATGAAGTGGAAAATATCCGATTTAAGTTCATTTTCATATGTTTTTATATTAGGTAAAGGCTATAATGTTCAATATAAAGCCCCAAGCCTTTCATGGTAATAGTTATTTAGTTATGTTAATTTAAGAAGCTCATTTGGGTATGTTATTATGTTAGATAAATACTATAGTATTTTATTTAAAGCTCCAAATAATCATTTATATATGATTTTAATCATATAAATTTAATAAGTTCGTTTGCAGTGTTTTTATGGTAAAGGGTTTAATTTTCAATTCAAATAACAAATGTTCATTGGTAATATGTTTTAAATCGTGTAAATCTAGTAAGCTCATTTGTATAGATTCCGCGTATCAAATATAGTTTATTACAATGTACGTATTAATGTTTGTTTGTTGGCCTGTAATACAATACTCATTAATATAAATGTAACGGTTCAAAGGACCACGCACATAGCCAAGAATATGAATAGATTGACTGCAGATAAAGAAAATTGTAATATTAAGGAAATCAACCAACGGCAAACGTAACAACATTAACAATGTGTACCAAGAATGAAACACGAGACAGACAGCTTTGTTGAGAAATTAACATGTTGAAAATAATTCAGTGTAATGAACAGCATTATTACAATCCATTGTAGTAAGTGACGGTCTATAGTTCAAAATATTTAGTCAGTTGTGTTTTGTATTCCGTGAAAAGCAGTCGAGGTCCGTACTCCGTAAAGAGAAGTTGCATTTGATATTACGTAGGGAGAAGTTGCGATATATTTTTCGTGGGAAGAAGTTACAAATTATCAGTCGTGGTGATTACTAAGAGTCACGAGTTCGAATAAGTATCCGTATAGGAAAATATTATATAATTTATCCAGGACAAAGATAAAATAAGGCATGTTAAATATCTACTTGTGATAAAAAAGGGAATTCGCGTGGAGTATCGCATAAAAATCAAACAGATTATTGTAGTCATTGTCAACTACGAAAGGAACATTGTCATTAAATCACATTTTTTGCAAGAGAAATATAAATCCGTTACATCTGTCTCGTATTCAGCCTACATATATTATGTTCTCAGAGCTGATTTTATCAGAGAAGTGTACAGTTATATGTTAATGAAAAGGCATCAATAAACTTCGTAGATTACTATCCCGTGTGATTTATATATACTTAAATTCACACTCATTTCACCTCAGAAGTACCAATCTGAAAAAAAAAAACATAATAACAAACAGTGAGCTAGTCTATGCATATCGTGGTGGTACTAGTGCTGATATCACAATGATAACATTAGCGGTAACAAGGACAATATACGTACACATATAAACCCATGTAAAATATGATGTAGATAAATAAATGTTAATTCGTAAACATGTGTAATAAAATAAATATATAAAATATAAGTAAGAATAATAAAAATAATACAACAAACACTAACAAGAACAGTTCATACACATATCAATCAATGTACATCATAAAGTGACAATAAATATATTGGTAAAAGTAAAAATTAAAACCCTAACAATACTATGAAAGGTAAAGGAACATTTTCATATTCATAATAATAAGAATAACAACAATTGAATGAATAATGCAAAAGCAGGATAAACAAATAGAATGTTGTAACTTAAGGAATCTAAAACTATGCAATCGATTTTTTTCCTAATAACATTAAACAATTGCTTATGAAATCGCCTAAAGTTTGGCAATCTCTGATATCCGGTGGCAACGCAGTGTTTACGGGAAATGATAATCGACAGAGCCCGGAAGTTAGGCATTATGCCTTTTCTTTGTGGGTGGATATATTTAAGAGTCAGAAATGAACGTGTTTCTATACATTTGGAGTCGGTAGGTCAGTTTTTATTTTGCCCCAAGACCTAAAATATTTTGTCTGTTTAGATCGTTATGGCTTTTTCTGCGATTATTTATGCATTTAAAAAGCACACAAAGAATTTAAATATATCGAAGTGAAAAAAGTATTAAAATTAAATGGTATGTTCACCTCACAAAAATATCATTGAGAACCTTGTTATGCATTTATTTCTTTTCAAGCAGTCGTAAACTTTCTCCTCAGCCTATTCACTTAATCTCTTTAAATAACAGGCCCTTCATTAGTGAAAGGAACGCATGACTACCTCGGGTACATGACTACCAGGAAATAGAGAGGATGAGAGAAGTACTGTAGTTTTGATCACTTCTCATGACGTAAGATCGAAATGCAAGAGACAAGTCTAGGAAATGTGGTTCAATGGAATTTTTGGGGCTTGTAGGCGTCATGATTTACACGATTTGTGCGTTGACGATGTTGAGGTTGAAGGCCGTATTTTGGTGGTTCGTATTGGAGACACGAAAAATTATAAGCCAGGTACATTTACTGTTGTATCTAATGGCGGTCCTGTGGAGCTGTTTGAGAAATATGTTGATTTAACGTCCAAAATCTGTGAAATGTGAAAATCTCTTTTTGTATTATAGAAGTTATCGGGTTAGGTATCAACCTGTTGGTATTAATAGTTTGGAAAGTTTCCTATGAAAGTTGCTAAGTTTTTAGAGCTGCCAAATTACACAGGGCATTGCTTTAGGCGGAGTTCCTCAACGATTCTTGAAAACGTTGGCGTTAAGAGACTAGGAGGGTGGAAATCAGCATCAACTGCTGCATAAGGGAATCAATTGAAAGTAAAATATTAAAAGAGTGCAAAAAATAGTGTGTATATAATAATAAATCATATAAAGACAATAACAGTTCGACGGCGAAATGTTCATGCAGTAGATATCAATGGTGGCTCAGGGATAATGTAACTAATTGTACTTTTAATATGTCCCAAACAAAGTGGATGTAAAATCAATGTAGTAAGGTTAAGGAAGTTTTCTGTTAGTGTAATAGAGATTGATATTAGTCCAATGAAATTAAAGAAAGTGTAATTAATTTATTACATTTACAATTTTCCCAGGATAACGGAATTAATTTATAATGATTAATAACTTACATTTTAGTAGTAGTTTCAAAACATTTGTTTAATAAAACGATTCTTATGTCTCAATGTTGGTGTGCTTGTTAGGTCGAGATTTTAGCTTTTTCTTGCAGGTACGTTGTTTGAAAGTGTGTTGTGAAGGCGGTGATGACTTCATGGAATACTAGTTGCTAAGTAACCAGTGCCAGAGCTAGGCTCATTGTACACGATTTATGCCGTCATAAAAAGCGTGTTTTAATGTTAGGATTGCATAAATGTGCGTTTTTTTGCTATATTTATTTATATATATTTTCTTTCTATTTCTAGTGAGATAATAGTGATATAATAAACACTTTATGTCCTCTTTTAAATTAAACCTTACATACAAGAGACAAGACAAAACATTTATTCTTATATAGAATATAATGTGGAATGTAAAGCAAAGCAACTCTTATGTACTTTCTTATCAGTTCCTCTGCCATGTGTTTAAAGTTTACAACGTGACTGCTGCTATCAATGTTGGGCCAGGAAGTAAGGGGAAAGAATTGCACTGTAGTCTAAAAACACAAAGTTGGCAGTTAAAATTCAATAGTCATGGTATCGCTAGTGTATTTGTTGTTTAGTGCTATGTTTCAGTTTTTCTTTGTGTTGTGTATAAAGTGCCAGTGATGGCTTCAAGCTGTGGAATATCAATACAGCAATGTGTGAACAATCCAATTAATTTCTATTTCATATGTGTTCGTACTTGTTGAAAAACAAAATAATAATATTATTCCACTTTTTAAGAAAGTATAGTTAGCATATTTTTAAAGTTAAGCTTGGAAATCCATTATAGAAATCCGGAACATCAATTGTGGAGAGATTTAAAGGTTGCAGTATCAGCAGGGTGGGTATACAATTTTTTTTTTTTTTTTTTTTTTTTTTTGTACGAATGGGACAATAGATGTAGAGACAAACACTGGCCAACGAAAGAACGATCTAAGAGGAAAAAAATGTAACACGTGTCAGTCTAGTTGACCCTAAAAAGATGTTATTGCCTCCGCTTCATATTAAACTTGGTACCGTGAGGCAATTCGTTAAAGTGCTAGACAAGACTGGCCTGTGCTTCAAGTATTTACACTGTAAATTTCGTTCGTATTTTGTATGAGGCTAAAATAGGAGGGTGTATTTGATGAACCTCAGATCAGACAATTAATGAAGGATACTGACTTTTTGAACACTATGAACGATATAGAACTTCAGGCATGTGTTTCTCTCAAGGAAGTTATCAGTTGGTTGCTGGTGCAACCAAAACATAAATGTAAATCAACACAGCCTTCCTTCTAAACAAAGAAAAGATGTTGATTTTCAGACCCCGATCTTTTTTAAAGTATTTAGGTACCCGTTTTGTGTATTAGATAGGAGTGTGGCATTTTAGTTTTGGTTTTATAATGCTCTTAATCCCCCCCCCCCAAATTTATTTCTTTTAAAATTCTTTTTGCGATTTCTTTAAAAATCTTAGGTGATAGGGGAAAAGAGATTTCTGCATTAAATTTAACTTGCAATAATTAATGAAAATCAGCATTTAAGACAACAGATTTTCTCTCTCTCTCTCTCTTTCTTTTTTTTTTTCCCCTCTCCCCTTCATAGGTCAGAGTAATTCTTAGAAAGTCTTTGAAAAAACTAAAACATACTTATCGTAAAAAAAGAAAGAAAGAAAGAAGGGAAAAAAGGAAAGGAAAAAAAAAAGAAAAAGAAAATATATTGCACATTTTTCTCTGCGAATAAATGAGTGAAATTTCGGTACCGGGACCTAGGTTCAGGTTTTGACGACGACAGTATTCCTGCACCTAAAACTGCTTATTTTCCTTCCGTCATCTGGGGGAATGTTTGACAAGAAGTGCGCAGGAGCGCACGGAGAGAGAGAGACCTTGCCATGAAATTAGTCGCTAATGAAATTCAATAACGTGATACTGAGTCATGGCTCCGCAGCTGTTAAACATAGGCGAGTCAAAATGTAAGAATAAACATCTTGGTCCGCGTGGATGTGAGAGAAGGAACCTTCATCAATAAATCAATAGGACTAGGGGCATCGTCATGCATTATGTATCGCAGACATCCTCTCATTTCACACCCCCGTATTACATGTACATTTTATATAAATAAATGATGATGGGCGGGGGGGAAGAAGAGGAAGGGGTGGGGGGTTGGTGTAGCGCGGAGCATGGGAAAATCGACCATTTGGCCTGCGGGCTAGCGTACTACTAGCGGCGTTGGAGTGCGCGCGGCTTCATCTGTAGGTGTGGAGGAGGAGCGCGGAAGGGAAGGAGGGGAGAGCTCGTGCAGCAAGCCATCCAGAGTGTGTTTCGAGTCAGAAGAGCGCTTGGTAGCGAAGTGGTTAGCATCAGCGCTCCGCGTCGTCGCACCGTTCGTTCTTTCGTCGTCTCGTCGATTTCGTTTCCGAGTTTGAGAAGCATCTCCCGGTCGCGATCTCGCGTTCCTTTGTTTTTCCCCTTGGAGCGATGGTGGGGGAGTGTTGATAATGTCATTCAGTTGCTGACAGGGTGGTGTTTTTGCTTGTACTTGCAGATGTAAAGGACTGACCGCAACTTCTCATCATGCAGCACTGCATGGGTTCGCCGCAACAGTTCTGTTTGCGTTGGAACAATTATCAAAGTAACCTCACCAACGTCTTCGACCAGCTTCTGCAGAGCGAGTCCTTCGTGGACGTTACTCTGGCCTGCGATGGCCACTCCGTCAAGGCCCACAAGATGGTTCTCTCGGCTTGCAGCCCCTACTTCCAATCCCTCTTCTTCGACAACCCTTGTCAACATCCTATCGTCATCCTTAAGGACATCAAATGGCCGGAGCTGAAGGCAGCCGTAGAGTTTATGTACAGGGGCGAAATCAACGTATCTCAAGAGCAGATTGGCCCCCTGCTCAAAGTAGCAGAGTCTCTCAAGATCCGTGGACTCGCTGACGTGAACGGAGAGCAAGACTCGGGTGCTGGCCCCGCAGGTGATGGGAGCAAGAAGAACTGGGACCCCAGAAGCGGCCCGGCACCCCACGACCTGTCCGAGAGCGCCATATCCCCAGCCTCCACCCCTCAACATCCACAACAACAGCAGCAGCAACAACAACAACAGCAGCAGCAGCAACAACAGCAGCAACAACAACAGCAACAACAACAACAACAATCCGCACAACAGCAGCAACAACAGCAACAGCAACACTTGCAGCAATTGCATCGGCAGAAGAAGCGGCGCCGAACTTCCGGAGAGCGCAGCAGTGTAAGCAGCCCTGAGGAGAGTCTGGCTGCTGAAGGTCTGGAGACGAGTGCCATGGAACTGTCTCCCCAGCCGCCTCCAAACATGGTCAACTCCCAGGGTCTGCCTCCACCACCGCCTCCTCCACAGAACCATCCCCACGGACCCACCCTGGTGCCGATTCCAGGAGACCCCGGGCTTCCGCTGCCGCCTCCACCGCATCCCGACGACATGGAGATCAAGCCTGGCATCGCCGAGATGATCCGCGAGGAGGAAAGGGTAAGTGTTCATACATACATGACGTAAATGGTTAATGTTACTTTGTACACACCCATAAACTAAACAATTGCCATGGTTAAAACGTTTTTATACTTTCGATAAGCAGTTAAAAGTTTATTACTCGCAATTGTTTTTTAATCTTTAGACATTAATGCTCTCAGATGTTAATATCATTGTTTGTAACCTCAGAGCGTGCGGAACTAACCTCCTTATCGGCGCAGGTGTGTTAGAATGTCTGGTTTTTTATTGCATTGTGTCCCATAGCGATAACGTTTGCACACAGATATGTTTCGTTTCCGCCGAAACAACGGACGAAGTAAAGTGTCACGTGTACGAGCGTTAGGGGGAGAAAAATGGGAGGAATAAACCGAAAATGACGTCACAGAGGCGCGATAAGCACGTGGAGGTTGCGCGCAGGAGCAAAAAATTTCAGAAATACCGAAAAAATCGCCTCTTCCACATTTTCTCTGAAAAGTCGTTTGACTCGTTTACTTTAGCCGCTGACTGGGTCTGTAATATAGTATTTTTATTTTTACTATCCATAAAGCAGGTATGTAGTTATTTTTCTAGGTTAAGACTGGAGAAAAAACGTAGTCCCTACAGTTACATCTCTTTCGGGTTCCTCACACGGCGTTAGAGACCGATGTTTAGCAGAAGTGCTGTATAGCAAAGTAGCAGACAAATGTTTATTGTCTGGTAGAAGAAGCGGCCGACCCCTTTCCCTCCTCGCCCCTCTCGTATCGAGCTCAAGGGAAGCTATATTTAATGCCACACGAAAAATGTATTTACATGAGCTGCTGCTGTTGCCATGCTGGCAGGGGGCGTGGTTAAAATAATTTAAACGTCAACAATCACGGCGTACAGTCCGTCACTTGTGTTCGTCATTAGGGCAAGACAAAAGTAACGTTTTGTCGCTTGTTAACACAACATGGGCATCATTACCGTCATATGCATCTTTCTGTTCCTTTGGCGAGAACGGTGCGCTGATCCGAGTATGAACAGAGTCAATGGAAAGCTGCAAAAAGTAAAGAGAAAGACAATCATTAAACATCAACGATTTTTTATAATAGTGTAGCTTTCAGCCTAGAATTACTTAAGTTGACAAAAAAAAATCCAGAAAATTTACAAATATCTAGAAGTTATATACTTAAAAAAGCCAAAAAAAAAAAAAAAAAAAAAAATCTAAAGTAATATCCTTTGAAGTAAAGAAACGGAGTTAATGCATCAAATTGCAAAGATACAAAATATGAAAAGTGGGAGTTTATTCTAGCAATTTATTTGTCACTTGTTTATGGCCGCCTCCCTACCCTGCGGGAACGATTTTCTCACATGAAAACAAAACAAGAGCTTACCAAAAGAAATCGTCGTGTATGCTAAAAAAGCTTCTAGGATTCTGAGAGTAATTTTTTTATGTACAGTTCGTCCTATTAAGGAGTATTTTCGTAGCGTACTTAATAGTTAATAAGTAAATTCTTCCCTACAGAAACGTCCATTTCAGTCTTGCTGATTTGGTCATAAAACACTTGTTTAGATATGTTTCATTAATCGCTTTTTCACCAACTCTTTCTTTTTCTACATCCCATTAGCAATAGGTCATATTGTTCTATATAGCCATAAACTATTACAGCAGAGCAACGTCAGGGAACTACCATATTATATTAAAAATGTTTGGTCCTGGTAGTGTATTAGTAACCATACTTGTCTTCTAAATCCCAAGATCGCTGGTTCAAACCCGGCCAAGATCGATAATTTTTTTCGGGCGTAAAAATCGTAAGTCCGCCTTCCTTCGGAAGGGAGTGTAACGTCGTGGGTCCCGTGTCGTACATTTACGGCAAGAAAAAGAACCCAAAGCCTGAAAGAAGAGGCCTCTGAGCAAAATGAATTGAATGGGACGTTAATGAACTGAGATGTTAAAGAGCGTCCGTAAATAAACAGAATCAACGTTTAAAAAATAATATACCGTCTATAATGGATTAGCCGTAAATGTTATATAAAAGAACTCTCTAAGTTTTTGTGGAAGATTATGAAACAATTTGACAGAAAATGCTTTAAAAAAAACTATTCTGGATTTTACAATACTTGAATTTATTACAGTGAAGGTTTAAACTATTACGTGTCAAGTAATTGTGAATATTTGAGCAAACTGTAATCAACTGTTTATATTATCATTGACATATAATAAACAATTAATCACATATATGGATAGCAAAGTCAAAATACCTAAATTATTGAAAAGTGGCTTACAAATTTGGAATGAACTCCCCAAATCTAACAGCATTTTTTGTTTGTTTGTAAAATTGCTAAAGGATGATTATCCCTTAAGAGGAGACTAAATTAATAAGCAAATAATATGTCCATTGTAACACTATAACTTAAAAAACTTCACTGGTGATTTGTTTTTGAAATGTAGTTAATATTAAGAGCAACCAAGATCAGAATCGGTATAAATCCTTAATAATTTCATGGCAGAATTAAATTTAAATTGCATGTCATGGTTTTACCATTGTTTATACTCAATTTATTGACATTACACCAATCATTAACAGTAGAGGAATTCGTATATATTTTTTCAACTGTATCACATGAAATAATAGCTAAATCGCCTTCATACAAGTAGGAGTTCAGATTTGACTCACAAAGAGACAAAGTAAGATCATTAATGTAAATAATAAAGAAATCAGGCACTCATATGGAACCCTGAAGAGCTCAATGATATACGAATTTAAATTTAAACAAACCGCCTATCTGTTGGTAAAATAAAACCTTAAAAATCCAGACTGCTTTGAAAGCCATAAAAGCTAAGTTTTTGAGAAACAGTGTCAAAAAGCTTAGAAAAATTTAGAAACTACTTAGACGATTTTGCCATCGTTAGTATTTTCAAAGTGTTGCAACTGCATTTATGGTGTTCAAGCCATTTCTAAAACCTAATTGAATGTTGTTAAACAAAGAATTAGTTTCAAAATAAGTAACAAATTTACTTGCACCAAAAGATTTCAAAGTTCTTAGCTTCTATAGGAGCGGGTGCACTATCTTGGAAGAAAGGTATACATTAGAAAATGTTACCACAATACCTATAGTACTGGGGCAAGTGTAGGTGACCATTTTTTCCCCCTGTAAGTAGAATTACAGCTATCTAGCTCTTATTTACGTTAATATGCTCTTGGGGAATACGGTGCATCAGAATTCGCTCAGGAAAATATCTCTTTAATTTTTTTTTCAGTACATATTAAACAGAGTAAGGGTGTAGAAGTGAGGGTAAATAATGTATTTCTTCATATATTAATTTGGACACTCAGATATTCTTAACAGTGTGAGAAACAGCATAGTTTGTGCTCAAACGTTCAAGTACGAAATTATCAGTGCCAACCCTGCAGAATTTCCAGGCAGGGCCTACAAATCTAAGTATGGCTTCCTTCGGAAGGGAGGAATCCCGGGGGGTTGTGTCGTAGATTTACGGCAAGTAAAAGAACAAGAACTTTTCACCCCCTGAATTGAATGAGGCGCTGATGACATGAAATGTTCAAGCGTCCTTAAATAATAATAATAATAATAATAATAATAATAATAATAATATAATGATAAGGCATCTCTGGTGAAATATTACTGTTTAGCTGAAAGCACTAAAACATTACACAGGCGGAACTCGGTGGGTGCGGCGAGGTGTTCAAGGATTGTCCCGCACTTAATCAGCAATATACATCTAAAAATGTACCACTTGTTATATTTAAAATCTTCCATTTGCCTTCTCTCAACTTTTGTTTGTTACTTGTTTAATCTGTTTCCTTATTTCTGCAGGAATATGATAAATATTATGAGCAAAATATTTTAAAAATATTCGCTAAAACGCAAAAATATTTAATAAAAATTCAAATAAAAGCATGGAAAAGGGGCAGCATGCTTTTGTACTCATCTCTTATAGAAGTTTCAGATATAAAAATTGATTAAAATTGCATTTAACTATAAATGTCATTTAACCAATTACTTTCTCATTTACTCTTTGTGTTTTCTCCTTTTATCAAAAAAAGGCCGGAGCCCAAAGTGTTTTACATTCTTTTGCCTGTAGGTCCTAATGTTGCTTCCAGGTTTTTGTTTAAGGTACTCAGGAAGTATACAGAGCTAAAAATTTACAAAGTAATGGGCAAGTATGCTTAAAAAAGCGTTAAAATATTTAATAAAAATTAAAACAAAAACTTGAGAAAAAGCGTAATATGTTAGCATACCCCACTTGGAAAAATCTCAAATAAAGGAGATTGATTGGAACTATAATTAACATAGGTGTAATTTCCAAATTAATTATCACAAATCCTTATCCACTATTACATAATAGTTGCATGTCTACAACAGAATTCATTAAGCAAATATACGATAAGCGACTGGTGAGTTAAAGTGCTTGAAATAACTGACGCTTTAGGCATTTTGAAAAACATGCGGTTTATATTTGACAAAGAATTGGATATGAAAAACCTTTGCCGCACTTGCTAACAACATATTTGTATGAAAATATCGCAATAGTGTTTTGAGCTTTTTAATAGCAACAGACATTATTTTATGCGTTGACTTAAAACTGTGGATGAAATTTGGATCCACAACCACACACTAGAATCAAATTTGTATAGCGCCAAAGAAGACAAAGTTTGTTCCATCGGCAGGAATAGTTATAGCGTCATTTTTTTGAGACGCTAAAGGAGGCGTATTGTTTAATTATTATCAGAAGGGTAGAAAACCATAACCTAAGAGATTTATTCCAATTTTTTAAAACAGCTAAAGGAAAAAAAAAATCGTGAAAAAAGACCCAATTTCCAGAGAAAAGAAAGTCTTTTTTCAGCAACACTGCACATACAAAGTATCATATTGCTGACAAAATTAATAACTTCATGGTATAAACTGTTGCAGCATCCTACACACTTCCCAAATTTGACTCCTCGCTTCTATCTGTTCCCAAAACTCTTTCTCGCTGGTACGTTGTTTTTTTTTTCTTTTCTTTTTTCTTTATTTTTTATCATTATTATTTTTTTAATCAAACCAAGATGTCATTGTTCATGCGATTTTGGTGTTTATTCCAAACTGCACTCAAAAAGGTCTAACGAAAGGAAATTCGCGGTTTAAAACAACCGAAAACACAAACTTCGCTTCGCTGGTTTCTTACTACTAATAAACAAATAAACTGACAGCACATATTGACTTGCCTTTTTTCATTAATGCACTGATTAAAAAGACTTGATTTGAGAAGTGTGATGATCACGTAATCATAATAAATTGGTTGCATTAGGTAGTAGTTTGTAAATTCAGAAAATGTATTTTTATATATATATATAATGTATTCTATAGCTTTGTGCATTACAAAAACATGTATATTTACATTAAACTATTTTATATGAATACGTTTTTATTGTTAGGATGTTTTTATATTTTTTATTTATTACATTTCCTGCCAGTAGGACTCAAAACAGTCGGTCCTGAAGGTCTAGTGGTAACCTTCTTGCCTTCTAAACCCAAAATCGCGAGTTCAAGCCGGCCGGGATTTGATTTCATCGATTTTTTCGTGCGTAAACACCCTAAGTACGGCTTCCTTCGGAAGGGAAGTAAAGCCGTGGGTCTCGTGTCGTACATTTACGGCAGGTAAAAGAACCTCAAGTCTGAAAGAAGAGACCTCTGAAAACAAAATTTGTCGGCCGTTTCACGCCCTGATTTGAATGGGACGCTGATGATCTGAGATGTTAAAGAGCGTCCGTAAATGAATCAAATCAACAAAATTGGACACATAGATATGACACATTAACAATAAGAAATAAAAATAACTCGTGAAGGTCACCTTATGAAATCATAAAGCAAAACAAAACGTAGAAGGAAAAAAAAATGCTAACAAGAGGTACAGATGTACGTTCTGTGAGACATACTAGGGGTGATGTGAAACAAAGGTTTCAAAATTAAAAGCCGAACTTCTGGGATCTCTAAATTAATGATATTGCATACGTTGCTGGAACGTAATCAATGACATGATCCAATTATTGCATATGCTGTAACATCCTTCAGCGGGTAAATTTGCATTTTAACAATAATTTCTTATAGTACATAAATAAAATGTAATAATAAATTATAAAAAGATTAAATTTTAATTTCTAATTTATTAATACAGGATGCCTAAAAGTATTTAAAGTGCATCTTCAGCAGGAAAAATTGCTTCATTGTCTATAATGAGTAATTTGTTTCATGTAATCGCCGGCCGGTCGGTTCAAGCTGTTGCCGCGGTGAACAGTTTGAAATTTCGCAGCTACCAAGCAAGAAGGTGCCCAAACTTCCTTCCTCCATTTTCCATACATTTCTGGCATCGACTTGTGACGTTAACCATTACCCTCTGCACTTCCTTCTGAGAAATGGAAGACATTTCTTCACGAATGTTATTCTTCAGTTCATCTGACGTGTGTAGATGTGTCTTTCCTTTAATACCACCCTTCCCCCGAGATAAAAATCTCAAGGCGTTAAATGAGGGACCGAAGGGGGCTATATGTTGTAAATGATGACTCCATTGCGAATATTTCATGAATTGCATATACCGTTACAGAGTCCTGTTGGAAAGTTACGAATCTACATTCCCTCAAAGTTAATTCACGGAATAAGAGTTGCAAAATATTATTTCTCTCTCTCTCTCACCGCTAATGGCGCGCCACTTTTAGGTTGTTCTGAACTGCAACGTCCGTTGTTTTGTGAATTAACATATGCACTTAGGTGTAACCAAGATTCATCCTTACAGAAAATTATATTAGCGTCTATTTCTACGTAATGCACATTATTCAAAATGTATTCATAAAATTTACTCCTGGATGCAGGGTCACCCGGTTTAAGTTCTTGCGTAACAGTAATTTTGTAGCCGTTCGAACAGAGGAATAAAATGTTCTCGTTTGCTGAGAAAGATTCGAAGTGATATTTTTTTAGGGGGAATGTTCCAGAACGTTTCTTCTGTACGTGGCTGTGTACACTTTTTATCAAGATCACTTTCCGTTGCACGAAATTAATTTACCAATCTGGTAATCTAACTTCGACTTGAATATCTTTTGAAGCAATCTTCTTGCGTCAATATGCAACAAACAAGAACAGTGCTTTACTTCCTCTCCGGCTTCCCGGTTGGCTTTTTAAGGGTAAGAACTGCAGGGCTTGGTCACTTGCGGCGCAGCGGTCCCGCTAGGGAAAAACACCCAGAATAAAACTACACAAAGACCCCATTGGCGTATCTGTCAAGAATTTCGATTGGGGTTGCCAAGGAAGTAACACTTGAAACTTGCATTCTGGAGGTTTTGGGTTCAAATCACTTGGGGCAGGCCATCCTGACCTTGGATTTTTTTTTTCGCGTTTTTTTCATGGTCGTATAGGCAAATGCTGGGACGGATTTTCCGCTCTCCCATTTCATACCATTGGTTCTGTTACAGGGACTAAAGCAGACCTTAGAAGGGAGTTCTACGGCGCCAGGGAGATCTATCTAGAAACAATGTTAGGGATGTCGACGTCACCGGCCATGGTTCCTGGCCAGTCGTACGGAAGGCCAAAGTACCGAAGTAACAC
Organism: Metallyticus violacea; assembly: GCA_030762175.1. Taxonomy (NCBI): domain Eukaryota; kingdom Metazoa; phylum Arthropoda; class Insecta; order Mantodea; family Metallyticidae; genus Metallyticus; species Metallyticus violacea. Next base: position 10,112,819 of record CM060832.1, on the reverse strand, counting down.
CTCCCCCCAAACAATTTAGTTCTGTCCTGCTGTTACCAATTGTAAGGCAGTTGCTTGTTTATATTTTTACTTATTGTTTTCATCGGTGTTGATTTCTTTTGAGAAGTCATTTTCCGTTGTGAATTTCGGAAGAAAATAGTTGAAAAGTACTAAAATGTGTTTTTATAACAAACATTTCGAAAAGATTTATTTACTTAGTTTTTTCATGACATGTACATTCGCGATAATAAGCGGTGTTAGGTATCGACTCACAAGGGAAAATATATTTAATATAAATCCTGCCCCTACTGATTAACAAATGCATTCTTGATTGCTTGAGACTTAATTTTCGATTTCTTTAATCCGATCAAAGTCTGTTAATGACTAGCAATTGTTCGATATTTGAAAAATACATCACAACGATTAAAATATTTATCACCTTCATAATGTTGTATTATATGTCATATATGCTCTTTCTCTCTTGTTATCTGGAAAATTTTGGCTTATGCACCATCGCGAGTAATTTGCGATTCGTCAAAAAGTATCTCGATTTTCGTATGTGCTGATTCATTTAAAAATAAACACGCGATCAACAGAAATGATATCGCACTTTGAGCGGTTTTATTCAAGCAAACCTAAGCACGTTTACAGGTGCTGAAAGAAGTAAAAATCATGAGAAAATGAGGTGCGCACCATGTGCACGATTAACACAATTGAACGCAGTTTTAATGTGGGAGGATTTTATTTTTAAATATTATTGAACTGCATTACTCGGTTCGTGAAACTAACTGTGGAATTTTCAGGGCTCTGTAGTAACGAGGAAGTATACATTTCGTTAGCAAACGGAATATTTTCTTAATTAGATTATTAAAAATCGTCACTGCGTATGTTTGCTAAGCGTCTTTACAGTGATTTTATTTGAATTTCAGTCCTCTGCAAATGTAAAAACGGTGATGAAACCGTCGCGCACAAAGTTAGTCTTTTTATTTTAGTGTTTATATGTGTGTTGAAAGCATAACATGTTACTGCATTTAAAACTGACTCTAGTTTGGGTTATAACAGAACTGAAAACGGTGCCCCTCAGTGGTAGTAAATTACCGTCATCTATGTAGAGTATGCCTAGCTTTTTAGGGAGGTACTAACATACTTTTTAACAAGTTGGCAAGTAGTTTCCTTGCCTGGACCAAGAGAGCCGGGATATTTTCTTGCGAATCGCCTTACCACCTCTACAAGAATCCGTTTTCACATATGTGCCGTACATAGAAGCCCGTTCTTATGTAGTGACATAACTAACAAAAAGTCCGTCATGCAGAGGCTGTGTTAACTAATTAAATTCCACAGCAACTTAAAAAATGAATGTGAAATCCAAATTCTTATTATTTAAATAATTGAAATAAGTTATCGCATTACTGTGTGGTATTATGGGAACAAAATTAGAATTATTGCAATCTATAAGTATTACAATAGAGAAACCACAATTTTTAGAATTATTATTATTGAGATTAAACCTCAAAAATAATAAATAAATTAAATATATGACCATTGATAGACAAAACTATACTATGTGGGTATTTCTATACATTTTTAAATGTAACCTGTTTATGAACTGAGCCCTTGGTATCATCTTTACATTCACCCATTCGGTCCTGCTGGTGTAGTGGTTACCATAAACCTAAACCCAAGATCGTGGGTTCGATTCCGGCCAGGACCGATAGATTTTTTCCAGGCGTAAAAATCCTAAGTATGGCTTCCTTCGGAAGGGATGTAAAACTGTGGGTCCTGTGTCGTACATTTACGGCACGATAAAGAACCTCAAGCCTCTGAGCAAAATTTGTCGGCCGTTTCACGCCCTGAATAGAATGGGACGCGGATGACCTGAGATGTTAAAGAGAGTCCGTAAATAAAGCAAATTAAAAAATAAAGAAAAATATTCACTAAAATAGAGAGAAATAACATACATTGTGTATTTAAGATGTTTATATGTTTCAATTAAACAAAAGCGTGTTACTATTTAAAAACAATTACAACGTACTAAGCAAATAAAAACAATTGAAAGTTCCGTCGATTTTCAGTGACTTTGAAATTTAATTTAAATGTTATTGTAGTCAAAACATTTACGCAAATGTTTTCTGAAGGTTATTACAGAGCGTCCTTACATACAAATATACTTCTCACACACATATTACATTAATATTTCACTTTTGCTATTTTCACGATGATGCTTTTGCAAAATATAAACGCAAAATTAAACGCAATAGTGCTTTTTAAACTTCTGTTTTCTAATATACTCAACTTCTAATGGTTCAATTTTCCTGATTTTCAGAAACTCTTTTTCTTGTTTTATTTAAATAGTATTAAATACTATTATTAATACTATTACTAATACTAATACTATTTAAATAGTATACCGAATTTTGTAGTTAAGAAACAAAAATTGCGACCGCTAGAGTGTCAACATGCCAACACACATTCCTTCGGAATTCACTAAAACATTTAGCACACAATTTACACACAATGAAAGTATCGAGTAACAACAAACAACCACCATCGCTGGCGAAGCTGGCCTCAAACCTTAAGCTGCTATCTTGTACATGCATACTGCCTTTACAAATGTTTCTTCCAGTATGCTGTCGCGCTGTGCCGCCCGTAAGTCAAATCATTTCTATACATATACATTTTTTTATCTTAATTCAATATTCCGCCATACACTTCAAAGAAGTCGTAAAAACAGTTATTTTATTTTTAATTCATACTTTCAGTATAAATTGCTATTAGCAAATACTTGTGCGGTTTCAGACACGCAGCAGTAGTTGTCTCAGTAAAATGAAAACTGCTTTCTCATGCTTATTACCCAAGAGATGGCTCTGCTCTAACTTAACGTTCATTGGACCTTAAATAAGCTATCCTTAGTACCTCAGGAATCCTATTCAAGAAGCGTGTGCAGAGATTTCGGGTGACGTGTCTTAAGAACTTCTTTCAAATAATGGCGGTTATGTTCAATGAACATAAAAGTCATATTTGCGCATTAAGTTCATTTACTACAAAATGGATGGAAACGTTGTACGCTTCGTATTTCCGCCGCAAAAAAGTAGTTAAACTATCGGCTAATGCGCTGTCAAACGCCGGTAATGGAGAAAATGCTGCGTCGATGAATCTGACCGCCACTTACCCCAAAATTAGCGGTTTATTAAAAAGCACTCTTTTATTTCTTTTAATACAGTCTTCAACTTCGCGGATAGTTTTGGTTAACAAAAAATACTTGTTCTTCATTATTGTATTTGGTAATCATTTTCTAAGTTTCTCATTTTAAGCCTTACTGAGACTGGGAAGCGGCAAAGTCACTCATCTCTATAAAAGCCAGAAATGATACAGTAGTTGGTTTAAAATATGTCGAAGAAAGCCTTAGAATTGCTAATATGAGAAAAGTTCACCAAAGTAGGTTACTTTCAGGTGTACTTGTTTACGATCCGCCGCTGACACTGTATAGAAATAAAAATATAATATATTTTACGATGCATTGTCAAGACTGTTGGGTATTAGAGGGGGGGGGGTTGTGACGGAGTCAAATGCTGTTCCCCTCTGCTCTCCCTACCGGAGACAATGCTTTCTTTGCCATTCAATTCTTTTTTTCTTTTCTTCTCATGTTCTTACTGCCCCTTGCTTCCTTCATCGTTCTTTGTGATTCTCGCTGCAGTGGCATGCACTGCGATTTCTATGAATCATTAAAGATGTAAATGCATTTTATATTATCTCTCTTGTGTGGAAAAATGCTATGTTCAATATATAAATAATGCACTGCCCAAAAAGCATTTTTTCAACGAAATGCTGTAATTTTTGAGTGCCGTAAGGCTTGTGAGTTTGGAATATTGCCTGCCTGGTTCATGATCAACTTCTGACGGTTAAACAGCGATTTATTTATTTATTTATTTATTTTTTAATCTTGTACATTAATTGCCAGGTTTGGTGAAAATACGTCAGAAGGAATCCATACCAAATTTATAAATGTTTCAGGTAGGGACTTCATTATTTTCAAGGATTAAAAAAATTGACTGCTAAATTCAAACATAAGAATCCACGTGAAAGGATGTCCAAAAACAGAATTCCTTGAATAAATACATCGTATATGAGGGGCGTTCTGAAAGTTTTCGGCCTGACCAAGAATACACAAGATTTAACTCCTGCAATTTTATTTTCTTACATAGCCACATTGTAAATCAATACATTTGCAGTAAAAGAAGATTTCTTCAATTTTGGAAACAATAAGTATTGGAATACAAACCGGCGAATTTGGCGGATTTGGATGAACTTGGTCATGCAGTTTTGCTGCAACATCCCAGACGTATTTGAAAGTGAATTATCGTGATGAAAGAGAACTTTCTTTTTCGCAAAGTGTGGACGTTTAGCTGAATAGCATCCTTCAGTTGATCCAGTAGTGAAGCTAAATACTCCCCGGTGATGGTTCTGCCCTTCTGGGGGTACAGTATGAGCACCACACCATGAGAATCCCAGAAAACCAGCCATGGTTTTTCCTGCAGATGGAACCGTTTTTGCTTTCTTTGGTGCACTTTCACCTGTTGCCACCCAGTGTTTGGGCTGCTCCTTCGTCTCTGGCATGAAGTGATGCATCTTTGTATCATCTACTGTTATGAAATGTCGGAGAAACTATTGAAATTACGTTAAAAAGTCTAAACACTCTTGCGAAATCTACATTGTCAACAAACGCTGCGCTCGTCGAAAGGAAGGAGTTCTAATACCCAAAACTTGCTGTAAAATATAACAGACACGGCCTATCGAGAACTTCGCAATGTCAGCCAACTCGTGTGCCTTCATCAGCGATTTAAACGAAGGACTTTATTACAATTAATATTTCATCTTTATCCATTTGATAGAAAATGTTAACAGTAGTTAGTTTCCACGATCGTCACAAACATAGCGCGCCATCCAACGAGTGTTACTTAACAACTATCAGAGAAATTTGGCCATCTTCACGACATGTCCGAGTCCGGTCGAGAATTTTTAGAACACCCATAATAAAAGAACCTCAAGCCTGAAAGAAAAGGTCTCTGATCAAAATGTATTGGCCGTACAATCGTGGAGCCGCCCTCCGTTGTGCGGAAAAGATATGAAATAAAGAATATTCATAAAGAAATGCTTCCCGCCTACGGGGAGGAGAGCCTGCCAATTCGAGATGTTTACAGAGGGGTGCAGAAGCCCGGACACGAATCGAAGACGAACATCACGGAGATTGCAACAGAGGCGAATTTTCAAATATTTGAATACTTAATGCGGGCGAACAGAAGGATACCTATAGGCCGCTGCTATAAATGGATCACACAGTATGGCCTACCTCGTAATGCATAACAGGTGAGGTTTGCTACAAGGGTTGAACTTCCAGCTATTGACCAAAATTCTTCTTACCGGATTTCTTACCCCAATAAACGAAATTACCACAACAATCCAATCAGTGCGCATTCCACACTGTTTTAAACTTTTCAAAATTCATCGGAAAAGAAACAGTTTTCTAAAGAAGAAACGTTTATAATTAAAACAATGCCCTGCTTGCAAAAGTGTTTGGAAGTCGTTTCCTATCATTCATAGATACTTTATAACAAGTTAGAAAGCAGTTTTTCTTTTCTTCTCCGCAAGAATCCTTTTCACGTATACATAATATTACATAAAAATTCGTTCTTCCATAGTATATTTATATAGTGACACGAAAGCCGTGATTAACACACCAACGCACAACCACGCGCTGACTCTCTCTCTCATATTTAGAAAATACCTGCACATGCATTGTAGACCTTGGCTGGCTTCTTGTACGCAGCGTATGCCTGCTGGCCCGTTATTCAAATAACTTCAATGCATTAATTGGTTTGTTTATTATGAACGGTGTTTAAAATCTCAGGTCATCAGCGTCCCATTCAGTTCAATTTTTTAATAGTGTTTAACGCCGTTTTTACTACTGAGGCACCACAGGCGGTGACACTGCTGATACATGAGATGAAATGATAAATTGGGAAAGGATTTTTTTTAAGGAAAGAAACGTTCCAGGCATAAGTTTAGGGTATCTCCCCGGCATTTGTCATTTATGAAGACTGAGGCAAACCTGGAAGAAAACCTCAGTCAGAAAGGACGGTCCTGGCGGATTCGAATCCCAAACCACCGCTTAACGACCTTGGCCACCCGTGGCGGTACCATTCAATTCAGGACGTGAAATGGCCGATAAATTTTACTCATAGGTCTTTTGGCGACACGGGCCTACGACTTTACTTCCTTTCAATTCTTGTGATTTTTACGCCCGAAAAAAAAATCCATTGACACCGGTTGGGATTGAACGCGTGACCTGGGTCCTAGGAAAAGAGTAATTAAATATTGTACATTTTTAAAAAGTATTTAACGCGCGGTTTTAGTTTTTGCTTCTTTTTCCCGACAGTGAATAATTCTTAATGACATTTTAGTTCTGTAAAAATAAACCTTTATCAATTATAGGAATTTTCTAGTGGAAGATTATTAGCCTTTGTGCTAGGCAAAACAGCGGTAGGTTTCACATAATTCTATTACGTACAAACATTTATCTGTCAAAAAGCAACATGAAAGCAATACTGCCAAAAGTGCGGAGGTGTTTTCTTTTTTTCGTGTATTTTTGTAATTTCTTTAGTATTGAAACCGTCTTCTATAGAAATAACATCAAAGCTGATTCACTTCCTTCAAGGGCTCTCGAGGAAAAAACAGCTACGTTCTCTGTAATCTGCTGTAATGGGGATAAGACAAGTGCTGCGCGCTTGCTTACAAACAACTTTTTATTTAGTTACCAGAAGACATCCGATAACATAATACTTATTTTGTGTCACCTCTTTCAAGAGCTGCAATTGTCTAAAGCAAATGATCGTTTGTGTAAATCAACATACATTCACACCTACCGATAAAAAATATTATACACGCAGTAAGATTTTAATATGTGTATCATACTCTTTGTTAGATAACCCTTAAAATTATAAATATACGAGGATCATTTTTAAAAGTTTTTTGAGACATAGTCTCAAGTCCTTGACACTAATGCATTTTGTCCAAGAGATGCAAAACCGTCATCCCATCACGAAAGTCTGATTGTAAAAACGCAACTGATGATTTAAGCTCCTCAAGGGGCGAAACTTTCTTTCTACTAAGATATTTTCTTAGTTTAAGGAACGATTGGAGCTAACTCAGGGAAATAAGGCGGGTGTGGAAGCAAACCATACCCAAATTCACTGATTGTCCCCATTGCAACGACACATTTATGAGGGCGAGCATTATCTTGATGCAAGATGATTTTATTCCTGGATAAAGCCTGCCTTTTCTCGCGTATGCTTCACTTTATATCAAATAATAATAATAATAATAATAATAATAATAATAATAATAATAATAATAATAATGTTCCAACTGGGAAGATTAATAATCAATAGCGGTACACCCTTGGCATTCAGAAAGCCGACGCCATGATCTTAGCCGCCGATATCAAAATCGTTGTCGGAGTAGAATCGTCTCCACACTATTTACTTAGTCAACCTTATTCTAACCGCCAAGGGTGGCCAAGGTCGTTAAGGCGCGAACTCATGCATGAGTGGAAGGTCTGGGGTTCTAATCGCCCCAGGACCGTCCTTCCAAAGTTAGGTTTTTTTTTTTCAGGTTTTCCTCAGTCCTCATAAATGGCAAATGCCGGGGAGGTACCCTAACCGTGAGCTTGGGATGCTTCCTTCCTTTAAAAAAAGTTCTTTCCCAGTTTATCATTTCATCTCATGTGTCAACAGTGTCCACTGCATGTGGTGCCTCAGTAGTAAAAACGGACGTTAAACACTACTGAAAAAAAATCTCTCTTGGGATTTTGTAGAACTGAAACCGAACATTCAGACGATGTTATTGCAATATAAAATAATTAGTTATTTTTAGTTGTACTGAGGTAATATAAAACAATGTAATTAATTTAACAGTAAACTTATATAACTATAACTTATATGTTTAAAACTTAATGTTTAATTTTCTCAATCATAATTTAGTATTCGCGGGGCTGCGAGTCATGTAATAGGTTGGTAACTTTTCGTTTATAATTGTTTTTTCTCTATTTCTACGTAATTGTCGAGTGCAGTGTAACGGCGCGATATCTTACTAGGATTATAGGGCAAGGGACGTTAAAAATTTCATTGAAACGTCAAGAATTTTTTCAAAAGTAGTTAATAAGTGTGTGTTTACAGAAAAAGGCTCGTATTATTCAACGTACATACAAGCAGATTAAGGGTGAGTAATAGAAAATTAACTCCTTTTTTTTTAATATTGCACTTAATTTAATAACTATTCATGGGCGCTCTCTACATTAGGTTCAAAAGGGCATATGTTTCTCGAATAACTCATCACCGGGGTTAATTGCCTGTCTATTGTAAATGGATTTTCTCTTAGATACAGCTAAAATAACGCATTACTTTCAAAATTAATGTCATATTCTCGTCTAGGTCCAATCGCTTAGCATTATTAATACGATAGGCGGCGGTTTTGTTTGTTATCATACAAGCTGCAGTCGGTAAGGTGGCAGTAATATACTTGTAACTACAGCCAGAGGAAACAAACCACCTGCAAACATAGAATTAATTAAGATTCAATATGTACAGAATACAATGTGTCTTTCTTAGCATCTAGTGAAAAAATGTTTTAATATTTAAGTGCCGTATGTCTTAAGTGCATTCAATAATTTTTGGGTACCCACGAGGGAATTTAGAAAACTCCGCGCCTCTATTTCACGTACATTGTTATAGTCACAATGACATAATTTTTAACATATAAAATGTAATAAAACATTACAGATCCAATTTCATTGTATATTTATCATAAATTAGACTTTCTGTTAATTACGGCGTTGCACGTATCAGCCTGCCCTAATCAAAAGACTGCGCTTGCCACTTATGGTGTACATTCATTTAAGCTCTGAGGTAACTTAATTTTTGAACAGCCTAATAGGTTCTGATTATTTCTTTACCGTCCTGAATTTTATTCACACCTTACTGTGAACAACACTTCATAAATTTATCATTAACTGTTTTATACCGGGTTTCCAGAATGTCATCATCGCTCGCTCACTCATGGGTGCCTACCTGTCTGTACTTAAACTTCCAAGCAGTTATCCGCCTACATTTGTTCGCGAAGATTTTGGAGCAGCGTATTTTTGTGTGTAAATATTAATATGAATACAAATCATTTTGCTTTCATTTATTCGGAAATTCCTTGGGCAACTTCTCCTTCCAGAACTGCAATTTACGGTCTTGTGAATAAATTTGATACTATTGGTTCAGTGCAAAATAAGAAACACACGCATGTTTTAACAGAAGATAAATTGGACGAAATTTGTGCTACTTCGCTAACAAAACCACTACCAGAATAATCAAAGTTGGAATTTCAGTGTCTTTTGCGCATGCAGAAAACTGTTAAAACTCAAACCGTACAAGTGCACACGTGTCCAATATCTACTACATTGTGATCCCATAGCATGTGTGCATTATTGTTAATGGTTTCTTTAATCAGCGACTGAAGAGATAATCGACCCACAACTTGTTTTCTTTTCAGGTGAGGCGTGGTTATGGACACTCACACTATTTGTGTTCTGAAAATTCAATTAGTATACGAGAAACGTCTCTTTATGTTAGGAAAATTAGAGTTAGGTGTGCGATTAGAGAAGGTGGCTAATCATCAGCGAGACTTACATTCTGACCCCATTGTTATATTTTAATCAGCTGACGGAAGAAGAGAAATCATATGTGATTTCAACAAAATTCTACCACTGCTTTATAGCAGAGAAATCCATGTAAAATTAGGAAAGTGTTTGACGATAGAATGGATTGCGTTGGTGTTTTGCCATCTCGTTCTCTAAATGTAACAGCCTATGATTTTTTATTTGAAGGGGGGGGGGTAGCCTGCAGTACAAGGTTTACAAAAATAATTCTCACACATTGCAAGAACTGAAGCAAATCATGCAAAATGAAATCAGAATCATTGCAGTTGTCCAACTAAATTGGAATGTGCGTAGCTAAGGGAGGACGACATTTCCAGCATTTGCTATAAGGTAAGATTATATACAAGTTTTAAGAAGCGAAGTGCAGGCGCGGCGACGACAGCATGTCCAACTCCGAGGCACAAAGTGTCGTGCGAGCGGTAAGGACAGATACTGGAAGCCCTGCACTTTACATAGAGCTGTATGTCTTTATTATATAATGACAATATAGATGAGATGCAGAATGAAGAATAAAAAGGTAGAACATTAATTTTAATAACAATAGAAGTGCAAAAGGATATCAAAAGTTTGAAAAAGAATAAAGTTCTAGGAACAGACAACATCAGTATGGAATTAATAAAGCATGGAGGATTGATATTACAAATTCGCCTGTTACATTTATTGAATATAAGTTGGAGAATGAAGAACTTTCCAAAAGAATAGCAGATAGCTAAACTATCTCAATACCTCCAGATTAAGCATTGATGCAGTGTAAAAACGGGGGAGGAACATAGTGGGTTTAGAACTGGTAGATTATATAAGTACACTGTTTTTATAATAAAACAAATTATAGAAAAACGGAGAGAATATAACTGAGAAACAGCCCTGAATATGGGAGGTTGTATATTACTAGGGTAAATATTATATCTAAAAGGATACCCTATACATCTAATAAAAGTCATAACAGCCTTATATATGAAAACAAAAATAGTAGATGTAAATGGGAAGGCAACACAAGAAATAAAAAAATAAATTGTATCCTTAAACAAGGATTTAAGTCGTCTTCAATATTATTTAATATATGTATATATTTAGATCTTCTTTAAGAATGGAAAAATATTATAATAAAGGCATAAGAGTAGAACAGAATAGATCAGTAAATACTTTGCTGTATGCAGTTTATATAGTATTAATTTTTGCAATGAAGACTACAAAAACTAATAGCGTTCCGAGATAAATATCCAATAAAAACAAGAAAGAAAAAAATAATAGAACAAATTTCACACTTTCAATATTTAGGTTGTATATGAAGAAGACAGCTGTGTGTGAAACAATTAGAAATACTTTGGGAAAGGACACATAATTAAGATTCTACACAGTCACGCTCTTACCGTATTTTTTTCTCTCTCTTTAATATGGAAGTGAAGTTTGGACTTAAAAAGCAGAAATGAGCTTTTTATGTTTTGTTAAAGGTTGCACAAAAGATGATGTTTTAGAAAAGAATTAGGAGTGCAAAAAATATTACAACAACTAGGGAATAATAGACAAGAATAAATAAAACACTTAAAAACAATGACAGAAGACAGAATACCAAAAATATTTTGACGTATAACCGGATAAGAGGTGGATAGAAACAAAAATTGAGAGATCGGAACAGGCTGGACCTATTTAACTTCTGAAGAATAGAACAGTTTACTTTATAAAGCAATATTACATATGATCTTTTGTCAGTCCTGGTGGTGTAGTGGTAACCATACCTGCCTCCTAAACCCAAGATCGCGGGTTCCAACCCGGCCAGGATGGATAGATAGATTTTCGGGCATAAAAATCTTAAGTATGGCTTCCTTCGGAAGGGAAGTAAAGCCGTGGGTCCCGTGTCGTACAGTTACGGCACGATAAAGAACCTCAAGCCTGAAAGAAGAGGCCTCTGAGCAAAATTTATCAGCTGTTTCACGCGTTGAATTGAGTGGGACGCTGATGACCTGGAAGAGCGTCCATAAATAAATCAAGTCAACAACATATGATCTCTTAGTATAGATTTAACGGATGTAATTATTTACAGATAACGTTTCTGTCGCTGCTAACCATTAAAGTCACTTTTTCTTCTTCCCAAATTACAAATGTTGAATATTTATACATTTGTAGTTCCCGGTTCTTACAGAAATATAGTCCATTCCTTCATAATCACCAATTCATCGTTTTGAAGTTCTGAAAAAGCATTATAGGCTTAAAATTCACGAAAGTTGGAAGTTGCTTATAGCGAGTTCCTTGCAGGGTCAGTCTTGAAAACCCGATTGCCATATGGACCACATTGGAAATCTTCCTCCTTATCGATCCATTGCTATCCACCGTTCCAAAGACCTTCTGTTGCCTGTGGGACGCTAACCTTTAAATAATGCGCAAGAATCTTGGTAAGTAACAGGCTTTCTGTTGTTTTCTAACACAAAGCAGATGCTAGTTTGTTTCATGCTGAAATAATGACAACCGTTGCAAAGTGTAACAATTTGTTTGTGAAGCAAGTAGGTTGTATTGGCCGAGGCATTAATCTCTAACTGGAATCTGTAAAACTGTGCCGGATATTTCTCCGGGCTTCGTTAAATGTAACGCACTGGACCGAGCAGTTTTGTGCGACGTTTTATTAGCTATAATTTATTTATTTATTACCGCAAGTTTATTTTTACAGCTTCACATAAATTTATGAATTTCTCCTTGGATTGCTACATAGAAAATGTCCGTTAGTTTAGATTCATTTTGGCAAGACCCAAGCTATTGCTGAATACATTCGTTTTAGACTTTACCCAAGTCGGCGGCTTTGTAACCCCTCCCGCCATCAGCAGTAAATGATTTGACTAATTTTGTGGTTTGATTGATAACTTGGATGAGACTTGACTCAACAATGTACAGAAACCGAAATAAACGAAACCTGTTCAACTAAGAATACTCATACTTTCTCGCTTTGAAATTTAATTTTACAGTATTTTATTAACTTAATGTGTAATGTATACATTTTATGCTGGTTTCATTGTATTCCCATTGCGGTTCCCGCCTGTGAGAGGTGTGCAAGTTGAGATATGTTCAGTTCCGCCTACAGTAAAATATAAGAAGTAACTCGCGACCAACAATATACTGCTCTAAAATGCTGCTTTTGTCTCAACAGATCTTCAGCTAAAGCCTATGCAGTGTCACATGTAGTTTTTTCCTCCCTGTAGCACAACTCAAAGATTAAATTGTTAAAAAAGGGGGATAGACATTCATTTGCTGAAGAAGTTGAACCCAGCGCTTCAGTTTGTACTCTAACGGAAGAAAGCATCAACACCGTTGCTGTCATTTTCAGAAATTCTGAAAATTTCACACTGAAAACTTGTGTGAGCACGACAAGACTGCTGTATGCAGGTTAGCAGGAAGTTAAAGATGATGCGGAGTTCCTTTCAAAGGTTGCTGATGAAATTTGGCTACATCATTTCGATCCTAAGAGGAAATAGCATCTGCATTATCCCCATCAGAGAGGTGGTTACTTCTACTGGGCAAATTACGGTCATCTCATTTGTTCCATATTCAAGGAATGTCGTTCATTTGGTTTATTTACGGACGCTGTTGAACATCTCAAATCATCGTCGTCCCATTCCATTCAGAGCGTGAAACAGCCGATAGATTTTGCTCATTCTTTTAGACTTGAGGTTCTTTAACGTGTCTTAAATCTACAAAATTAAGATTTTGATCCGGAAAAAAAAAATAAAATTAACCCTCCCCGGAATTGAACTCGCGTTCTTAGGTCTACGAGGCGAGTATGGTTACCACTAAACCAGCGGGACCGACCCAGCATGTTGTAACTGTATACACAACTGTAACTGGACGATACTTCAGAGATGACCTGAAAATTCTGCAAGGTCACATTTGACTGCAAAGACTGGATGCCGCACATCGTAAATGTTGTTGAATATTTCATAAAAATCAAAGTAAAGTGTGTCAACATCCTTCCTATAGTGCAGGTTTAGATCCGTGTGACTTTTTCCTTTTCCCCAAATTGGGGGGGGGGGCCTTTTTGGGAGGCAATTGCATCATCAGAAGAAGTGGTGGTGGCTGCGAAACAGGTGCATTGCATCCAATTGGGACTATTTTGAGAAACATAGTCAAAAATAATTATGATCAACCCTCGTAAAGTTGGTTGCACCCAAAGGAAATATTTTAAAATTCGTTTAGTTTGAAAAAAAAATGTTGATCAACTCAACGTACATGGTTATAAAGTTGTTTTAGCTGCTGAGTTTTAGACCATCCCCTATACTGCCTAGATTTGGCTCTCTTACTTTCATTTGTTCCCAAGTCTTTTCTTCGCTAGTCTCCGTTTTTCGTCAAATCAAGACAATTGTAGAGGAATATTTTGCAGACTTTGCGAATTACCATTTCAGAGATGGAATATTGGCATTGGACTGTCGTTAGAATAATTGTATTAACCTTAATGGGGAATATCGTAGTGCTTTTTAAGATTATTTGGTTATTTCTTTTGTGTAGGGAAGGTACTAAAACACATCCATTTTAATCAGTGCGGAACAGCCTTTGTCTTGATAGATGAGTCGGAAAGCAATAACGTCCAGAGTTGGACTTGATTTTTATGCGTAGTTGTTTCTTTGCTGCACAAAGTAATAGAATGAAGCCTCGAACCCAGCCCCTTCATACCGTTCCTCCTTCTGGCGACATCGATCGGTTGTGCTGCGCTGTGGAAATAGCCTCAAGTGTGTATGGATAAAATACTTAAACCGGTACTGTAATGATATTAAAATAAACTTTGCAATATATCTAATCTAAAGGTCAGATAAAAATAGGTCACTTGAATCAAATATATTTGTGGCGATGTTTACACAAAATGTTCATGTATACTGCGTCATATAAATTGCTGAAAGAAATGAAACGGGCGCTGGGCTAGGAAAAATTAGCAAATACGGGTCTTTATTATTGAGGCGAACGTGGGTATCTAAATATATGTTTATAATCTCTTTTATAGCCCGCATTTGTTCTTCTCCTACGTTTCTCTCCTCTAGCTTCATCTGCTGTTAGCTTCCAACGCGTTTTCTCCATTCCAACCGCTCATTTACTTCTACCCACAAGTTCCTAATTTCGCGCTGGTTAATTGCTTCTATATCATGTAGTTTCCTTCCTCTGTTTCTAGCTTTCTCGATCATTCTGTTGTTCAGTACAGCTTTAGTGCGTGGCCAATTGATGCTCTACACAGTAGTTTTTATATGGTTGTTGGTCTTGAAAGAGAAAGCAAACGCGTTAACAGCTTAAGAAATTATATTTTTGTCAAGGTAAATTTATCGCTGGTTTGTGACAACTAGATCGCGCGGGCTTGAAATGTTAACTTGTGAAGTATCCACCCTTCGCATGTAGCATATCATAATCAGAATCAGTTATTTCTAACGGATCAAAAAGGATGAAATGTTAATATTGGCAACACTGCTGTAGAAATGTCGCGTATGTCATACATTCTTTGGATTCTTATGGACGGAAGAGGATGTTTTTGCAGTCTGTTTGTGCGTACGCCTACATGGTGGTCACCCCCTGGAAGAGATGAGAGATAAAAGGGGCGGTGAGTGGTCCCTAACTTAGAACACCAACGGAATCTCCCTTTCCAAGTAGTTTGAACCCCACAGAAGCACGACAGAAAGTCACACCGTATTAGCCCACCTCGACCCTGTAAAAGAGCTCACAGAATGATATGGAAGAGCGGAAAGTTCTGGGGAGAAAAGGATCGTCCAAGGTCAGAATGACCGGCCCCGAGAAATTTCAACCCTGCACTTACCGGATGCACACTGAGAAGTAGTAAGAAACACCTACAAGGGATATTCTAAAAGTTATCATCCTTTAGATAACGCGCGTAAGTGTAGTCACTTGTTTGTGACGATCGTGTAAACAAACTAGTGTTAACATTTTCTATAAAACGGATAAAACTGAATTACGAGCTGTGATAAAGTACTTTGTTTTGAAAGGTTTAACTCTTATATAGACGCTGAATTCCACAGTAAAGGATTCTTTCCCTTCCTTTATTGAGGTGCTGAATTTAAGCCTGGTCTTACACCCATTGAGCGGTCAAAAATGCCGCAGTTAATGATCACCAATTGGCTGACACTGCAAATGTCACCGTATTTCACACGAGGTTTTAGGTATGAGAAAGCCTTCCTCTCCATGGGTGCCGCGTTTGTTAACAATGTAGCAACAACGGAATTGCTCAAGAGTGTTTAAACGCAATTCTAGTGAGTTTCATAAATATGAGGGGCGTTCGGAAATTGTTTACAAAAGTAGTTTTGTGTGCCTTATTTATCGTGCAAAGTGGTTTAAAACTAACGTGATTCGTTCTCATCTTCCTGGCAACTTCATTAAGGCATCGCGTTAAGCCAGCACTTGTAGACAGCTGAGTTTTTCTCCTCGCTGATGTGGAGCCGCGCACTGCCCTGTCGGAGAAAAACTCCTTTCACCGTCGAATCTCACTGTTGACTGTTCATTCCATTAGCTGTATGCCTGAAGTGTCCCAAAAGTTGGTGATCATGTGCTTGCCCAAAGGTGAAATTTCTTGGGACGGGGACCCCCTGGATGTTTCTTCTCTGGTGTGTGGTAGCATCACCTGTCACCGGCTTAGGGAAAAAACCGGATCTTCATTTTACATTTCCAGTAGGGGACTACAGAGTTCAACCCTTTTGTCCCCTGTGCTTGTGCCATGTCCCGCGGAACACAATGTGTGTGCATATTCAAATTCGTCGTGAATAAAGGTGTACAGGATTACGTGGTCGAGGCCTGCCATTCCAGTTCATCAAAGACTATGCGCCTATCAGCCATAATCAATTCAGTCATAACCTCAAATGTTCCTGGGAGATCGCAATGTTGACGGACCACCACTACTCAAATTCTTGTGTGCAGGAGCTTCTTGACCATATATCTCAGTTAACTGTCTATGATTTTAACGCCTTCTTTACACAAAAACCATGCAGTCCATCTTGTCCACGTCTTTCTCTACTTAACAACAAACGAACACCATCATGTCGCTCCTACACTGCTTATAAACGCCATCTATGGAATACTAGTATCAATTCATCGACTTAGGAAAGCACGTGCCCATAGACTGCGCTATTCTTAGATCGCCGCTATTGTAAATTTTGGTCGCCTTGATTGGACGTACGAGCGAGCTTCATTCTCGGTGCACAACCGAAGCATTTAAGCTGATTTATCTGGAAATAATTATGATTAATGCTTTGTAACAATAATGTATGATATTTAGTCGGTATTTGATGGAAAATTGCTGATTTTTTTGAAAATGGAAAATAGAACCAGAGCATTGTTTAGTTTATTAGTTTTTCTTTATCTTCTTATGAATCAGTAATTGAACTATTTGGCTTGTTTGCTTACTTATTGCTATCTGAGAAAATGCACAAATTAAAAATATATATAAGAGTTTGCACGTATACCAGTAAACTAGGAGGTGCCGGTTCGAATTTCATCGTCGTCTGCCTAGGTAATGGCTTTTCCGAAATCTTTCCTTACCTGTAAAGAGCAATAACAGGTAATTTAAAGCGTAGTGGACTCAGGTTTTAATTACACGCTCCTTTCATCAATAATATTAATTAATCCTCTTTGGATTTTCGTTATGAAGAACGTTAAACTGTGACATAGAAAAGGGAGGGGGTAATTCACCACCCCCCCCCCCTATTTATGAGACATGAGCTGGCATTGGTATGAACTTATTATAGCGAACTTCCGAGGCCGAGATGCGTATAGGAGGCGCTACGTTGTCTTAAGTAGAGGTGGTAGTGATATGTTTATGGTGCACCGAGGAATTTAGGGGTATTTAAACGAATCTGTATGGGTGAATGAAATGAATTAATGGCGGCGCCGGCATTCACCTTCTCAGGATGAGGAAACTGCCGAAAAAACTTACCTAGTCGGCTTGACCTGAACGGGAATCAAACACGAGACAAAAAGCTTACAAAACAAAGTGCATCTTGTAACACTTGTATCACAAACGACTATATAGACACACATGCTCTACTTTTGTGTTAAGTTTTTAAAAACTATTCATTTGTACTAAAATACAAAGTATTTGCCTTATCTTATACTCACTATAAAGGTTTGCGTTTTAGCGTACAACATGAATAGCGTATTGATTTTTCTTCCCTTCTGTTTTACAATCTTATCTAAAACAAAGAGCAGCACATCAGTGAAATAAGGTATGTTAGTTTTAGTAGTGACGTGGTTTCCTATATTAGTCATATTTCATTTACGAGAGGATAGCATTTTGTTTACATAAGCACTTACTTGTAGCTTACAGCTGTTGCAACGTTCGTATGCAATTTTTTTCTTTCCGACATAGACGAATCAGTAGAATTTATGCTCAATTTGTAAATGCTGTCCCTGGAAAACTCGAAATAGAATATCAACAGGCTTCTTTTGTAAAACAAATTGCCTTGCGCTCAGCATTGCGAAGTAAAAAAAGAAGAACAAAAATTATTTAATATTTTGTGAGCATCTAAAGACTGATATTGTAAATTATGTTCCTTTTTGCAGAAAATGTCTGAGCTATTGTAAAACAATCTGCAAATCATGTTGATTGACATGATTGGACGTTTGGAAACACATTAAAAGCTTCATTATTTTAAACAACTATTATTAATTGTACCATATTTAGAGTGCACATTGAAATAAAAACGAGGAAACATACATAAAGGGTAACAGTTTTGATAGAATAACAATTTACGTTGCTAATGCTTTGATATACCTTTTATTATCTTCTGTATCTTTATGAAGAGTTCTATAAAAAAACTTGTTTTATTTTATTTGTTAAAATTTCTTCCTAGAGGCGAATCTAAATACTTTTTAAACGATGCAGAAAATCCAGCTCAAAAACAAATACACCTGTTTGTCCCGTACGTAGAATTTAGGCCTGCTTTCTTCGAAATTTATCCGCAGGTAGGAAACAAGAATAAATAAGGAAGGGTAGGTCATTTTTTGCAGCTGAGTGCAACAAATGATTACCGTACTTTTAAAGCAGAAGCACATATTTAGATTCTTATAAATGTTGGTGAATTTATTGTAGAATACAGAATAAAACCTTGAAGAAAACTTAAAAACTCACTAAAACACTTCAGACATGTTTTAAAATAAAATTAGGAATTATAAACGAATATTAAAATCTTTACGAATGTTATGAAATAGAGATTGCGCTTATTGGATTGCATGCATGCACGTTTTAGAAAATTCAGCTCAAAAATAGTTGCACAGTTTTTGTCATGTATGCGAAATTAGAAAATCATCGAAATTAGGGCCATTGTTTCCAAAATTCATCGACAGATTTGAAACACCAACAAAAGAGGAATGGTCGGTAATTCTTTGCAACTGAGTCAACTCTTAAATCAGAATGTAAATCAATTGGGTTTTTACAAATGTTGGTGAATTTATAGTAGAATATAAAATAAAATAGAATTTAAAATGCTTAAAACCTTACCAACACACTTCAAACAGGTTTAAAAATAAAATTAGGAAATATGAACGAATATTGAAATGTTTACGAAATGTTATGAAATTGCGCTCAATGAATTCCACAAATGTTGAAACATTTATTCCCCTTAGTAATCTGCGTTTAATGCTTTAAAGTATGAACTTTTATATTTTTATGTTGTCTACATTTATTGTTTACAGTGGAATGAAATATCTAGCTCAGTTGTGTGTTTTTAAAACATTTTCAAAGTCTGTCAGATTTAAACCGTTCGCAATATATGTGACAATTTAGCAAATGATTTTAAAATTACCAAATAGAAAACGTTTATGTAGCACGGAATAGAATTTAAGTTAAAATCCTGTAGTATTGTTGTATACCGCCATAATAACAAGAAGATAAAAATGTAAAAATATTGGCTTTACCTTGAAATTCAAAGTTTTAATTTAGTACATTTACAAATTTATTTAAAATAAAAAAAAACATTTAACAATAGTTTTAAAAATATTAATAAGTAACTCCCTAGAAGCCTTAATTAAATATTAAGCACTTTATTCTTTTAAGGTAAACTAAAAATATAAAATGAAATAATGAAAAGAATTATTTTAATTCATTAGCTATAAAAATAACTCTCGACACACACACACACACACACACACACACACACACACACACACACACACACACTATCAGCCTATGATACGTATGTTTAATAGTTTCTCTTATCTTGGACCCTTTTTTGGGGGAAGGTAAAATTCAAAAGGTTCAGATGATGAAATAGAGCAAAAATTACAGTCGTTTTACATTTGTTTTCAATTTGATAAGTAGTTTAGAAAATTTACGAATTATTATTTGGCAATTGCTGCATTTGACACCATTTGTGATGCTTATTTGCGATTGTGCGCTAGTGAGAAAATTACTTATGTATAATTACTTTATCATCAGTATTTACAGTTGATGTTTCATAAGAAATAAATTCTCTGAGACGGAAATGTTAAAAGATTACTCATAAAAATAAGAATAAAAGAAACGGAACCGAAAATTAAAAATATACAATTGCCAAAAAATTTTTCTAGGCTTTTTCGCAATGTCCAAATTTCAAGAGTTGCACTATTAAACTGGTAGGTTCATTTTTCCCTAATATTTCGAGAAGCGCAGTCAAACACAGTGCTCCAGATGTTCAGAATTATTTATTTATGGACTTTATTTTACATCTCATGTCATCAACGTCCCATTCAATTCAGGGTGTGAAACAGCAGGTAAACGTTGCTCAGAGGTCTCTTCTTTCCAGAATAAGGTTCTTTTACATGCCGTAAATCTACGACAATCGCTCGTTCAGAAGAGAGGCTCCTTTAACAACTATTAAACCAAAAATGTGAGGACGTGGAACAGCAATTCAACGTCATTGTAGCATAAATAAGTAAACTCTGTAGACGGAAGTTGTGTCTGTTTTGCATTGTTGAAGGATCCCCTTATGGTCGGGCAGTTCAAAACACTTTATCGTAAACGTGTGCCTAATCAACCGAAACCACCACTTGCAGAAGGTTATGTGCTGTTGGTGCACTGTGCATCGTGAAGGCATGCCATCTGACAATGCAAAACCACATCAGCTAAATTGGCCGTGAAATCATTATCAATCTTCGTTGAGAGACTCTAATGCACCCACCGTATTCTCTAGACTTTGCATCACCTTCAAGGAAACAGCACTGGATGACTTTTTTGCTTCCCATTCTAAGAAGTTCTGTCACAGTGGAATTTATTAGTCTTCCATCACGTTGGCAGCAGAAAATTCCTGCAGTATGTGTCTTCGGCATTAGTTCTCTTGATGCATAAATGTTTTGCAAATAAAGCGACTTGACTCGGCTTAAGCATTTCATTTTAAACGCCTATCTTATAAAATTCCTATTAGATGTTAATGTAAGTGGTCATTTTAAAAGGTTTCCACGATACACCTACAAATCCGTGTATTAGACACAATATAGGCCATAAAACCAAAGATTAAACAGTTCTTAAAGGCTTGCATTAATATTAAAAATATTTTTTTTTTAAAAAAAACTACTCTGATGTGTCAATTATTGCTTGTTGGAAACTGTTTTATATAGCAAACAATTAAAAGTGCTCCACGTTTGGCCCTACTGATTCTGCAGACATCAATCTATAATGAAGCTCTTCCC
This sequence comes from Metallyticus violacea, assembly GCA_030762175.1. Lineage (NCBI taxonomy): Eukaryota > Metazoa > Arthropoda > Insecta > Mantodea > Metallyticidae > Metallyticus > Metallyticus violacea. The sequence goes on along the minus strand of CM060832.1, from coordinate 10,091,452 downwards.
ACATTCGACGCAACATGTTTCTATTAATCTGTTCAAAGAGACTGTTGACACGAAATGGCAGTTCAGGTAAAGGATGCACAAACGCCGAATCTTTAACTAAGCCTCACACAAAAATATCGCATTTAGTTAGGTCGGTGGATCATGGTGGCCATGCTTGCAATTTGCTGATTATTACGACCACCATGGCCGATCCATCGGTCTCTCAATCTCCTGTTTAAAAACTTGCGGACATTACGATGGAAATGGGGTAGAGCACCATCCTATTGGTAAAGTGTCTCCAGTTTTCCAGCATGTCCAAATACATATCTTCGCAGAAGAAACAGATAGCATAAACTTTAAACCTGAGACTGCAAAGAACACTTTATAAATTTTGACTAGGCTCGAACGTGCTGCATGATGGCGCGCGGATTTTCTATGTCCCATATTCGTGTCTGTTCACTTTGCCATTGTTTCATCACTGAAGACAAGTCTCTCACCATACCCCTAAGTTGTTGCAACTGTGCAGAAAACCGAAAGCGTCTCACTTTGTCATCGGACGTCAGGGCTTGGAGCAATTGCAAGCGGTAAGGTTTCTGTTTCCGTGAGATCTTCCAAACAGTCCGTTGGGAATGCTCAGCTCTCTGCTTGCTCGTGTAAAAATACCCCACCTGCGCTCAACAGTTTCTTCAGTCACTGTAGGCGGACCCGCTGATTTCCCTGAAGTTGTAAACTGCATATACCATCGCCGAATGGAGTTGGTAGCTGGTGCATCATTTTTTAAACTTCGTTCTGAAGAGAATGGGTTTCTGCGGCTTTTTATTTCATTTTATTTACGGAGATCTTTTTAACAGCTCAGGTCATCAGCGTCCCATGAAACTCAAGGCGTGAAACGGCCGACAAATTTTCCTCAGAGGCCTCTTCTTTCAGGCTTGAGGTTCATTGTCGTGCTCTAAATGTACGACACGGGACTCACGGCTTTACTTCCCTTCCGAAGGAGGTCATACTTAGGATTTTTACGCCCGAAAAAGTTCATCGGTCCTGGCCGGTTTTGAACCCGCGATCTTGTGTGTAGGAGGCAAGTGTGATTAGCAATATACCACCACGACCGACATATATAACAAGGTTGAAAGAAAACAACCTTTTAGGTTTTTAAACAGGCCCAGTAAGGTTTTGTGATAATATGCGCAACAGTAATTTTGTGAAACCACTTTAATCATATAATAATAATAATAATAATAATAATAATAATAATAATAATAATAATAATAATAATAATGTATATTTATAGAAAATCAAACCTATTTAAATAAATGTTGCATTACTTTGTTTTTAACTTGAAATAAGTGTACACGAAAAGCGTGTAAAATGAGCCTAGACTATACCAAGTTATTAAAACTACGTAGATAATTCTTATATTTAATAATTTATAAAGAATATGTCAAGAACTTTACGCGCGGCGTTGGCGAAATTGCTGGCAGCTGATGAAAGCAAAATTAGCGCTATAAATGCCGAAGAATATTTTTTGCAACAATAACTTAAAAGGTGTGAAACGCTTGAAAGCGGCAACTCGATTCATATAACGCCTGAGCATGCCCAAGAAATTCATTTAATTTATATCCTCTAATGAAAAGAAATGTGTCGTCATTAAAGGTCATAATTATTTCTGTGCGACCGCTGCAACTGGATACCTTCTTTTTATCTTATACAACGAAACACCTTCTAGAGATGATGGAATGTATCTTCAGATTTTCTTCCAAGTGTTCCATCTATAGTTAATATAAAATAATTATTATAGTTAATATTTAATATTAAATAAACTTCTAAAACTGAAAGGAAAAAAAATTAAACGTTTTCATACTTAAAGGAAGTTTTTCTTGCGTCTGGTAACTAAAATCTATGTAAGCTAAACTTTTTTTTATTATTAGTTGTAAAACCCTATTGTATTTATGTGTAGTTTATGATATTCTTTAAAACATATGTTTATTTTAGACATTTGACCCGTCAGTACGGTAAAAGAAGACGTTATCCACTTCACTTTTGTTGCCTGGCAGAAATCTCACTATCAGCTGTTTTTTTTTTTTTTCTCACATATAGACCACATCAAAGCTGATATCTTAACGCCCAACAAAGCCGCCGGCTTTTTGAGGCCTTTTAATGAACTATTGCCGGTGACAGACTGCGAGCCGTCAGCGCTAGTTGCGCCGGCGGGCGGCAAGTGGATCGCCGAGAAGCTTTCCACGCCCGCTAGCGGCGAAAAACACCGATTTTTGCCTATCTGTATTTATTGGCGTTTGGCCATGCACCATGTGCGCGATTAGACTGGTGGTTATGAAAAGTGAATGATATTCGCGTTGTGTAAATCGACGACCAGAAACGCCTTCAAATCTATTTCTCTTACATATAAAATGAGTTGCACATTTGAGCGGTGGATTCTTACACAATAGCTGTTTAAGCTTTTAGGGGTCGCTTCGTTATTAAAATTATGCCAACTAAGGGAAAATTGCTTACACAGGTTTTAAGTGAATTTTATCGCAAAATTAGGTAATATTATAACAAAATGAAATTAAAAACTAAAAAAATATACATTAAAAAACTTTACAACTCATAACGATACCAAAGTTATTTTTTGCTTGATACTTTCAAATTAAATATGAGTTTCTCAATTTATTATTTCAGAATATTAAAATATAAAACAAATCTAAACTTCCGTACTCACCAAAAACTTTATCAATTTTGTGACATTTTCATCACGCTAAATAATCATTTTACAAATGCGCATACAACTTGAAAATAGTTCCAAACCTCAGTCAAAGTATAGACAAGGAAACACACCGTCTTCTGTCATTTCAACTGTCGTAAAAACTAGATAGCAATGTAAAATCAGCTTTCATGTTATAGTTGCCAAAATGCGTTATTGATAAAAATAAGTTACTTGTGGTTAGATAGTTTTAACAGATCACGCAATATATTTAACAAAAGTTTCTCTTTATTTCCTCAAACTCAAGACTGAGGTTTTTTTCATATCCACGGAATGTGAAATACATGCTAAAAATTAGGACTTTTGAAAATATCTACTTCATACTGGAATTGAAAATGTTTTATTACCCTGGTTCGTGATTTTTAAGAAATTTATATCTCTGGCATCAGCAGGAATATAAGGAATAGAGGCCGCTTTTATTGGCCTCAGCGGTCGGGTATAGAAACATGCCCAATTTCTAGATGCCCCTTGCTATTTACAAAACCTGTTTCTTCCGACAAACTTAAAATGTACTTCCATTAATATTAATTTAAATTTGTATTAAGGAAGTATCGATAAACTTTCTACCTGTCTTTCTACCTGTATTTCTACCTATCGGGGTATCGAGAGTAGCCAGAATTTTAAGAATTAAAATTTAAGCTCTTAAAAGTTATATATATGTTATATATATACACATTATATATACTGAACCAGAACAATACTACTCCCTTCTGAGTCTGCATCTCTTGTTTGTATCTAATTATGTCAATGTTCGCCAGTAATGTTTTTTAAAAGTATGCTCTCTATCTAAGTATTGTGACCTCATAGGGAAAAAGTGATTTTTCCTTTGAATTTTGCAACTCAAAATTAGGAAAATATAAAAATATTATAGTTTTAAGTGAAATTGTTTTAATGTATTTAAAATAATTATTCCATGTATGTATGTTAGTATTCTTTATCGAGGAAATGTGACGCGATAGAGGAAAAATAGGTCTTTTCACAAATTTCAGCACCCCAAATTTAGGGACAATCATATTATTTCAAACCAGGTACAGAAAAAAGTTGAAATTTGTTGACTAGTGCTGTCAGGTATGCATTTATGAGTGTTAATTCTAGTTATGAAGATTCTAGAAACTTGCTATCAGTACATCAGTAGCAGTAATGCACTCTGTCACGCTGTCTAAACTAAGCGAATTCATCACCCAGTACAGTAACTTTGAAAAAGAATATAAAATCCAGATTAGGCCTTATTAATTAGTGAAATGAAATTAGTTATCGCCTTACTGTGTGGTATTAGGGGAACAAAATTAGAATTCTTAAGTATCACAAAAGAGAAATGACATTTTAGAATTAACACTATTGAACCACAAAAATTAACGGTATACTATTAATTAAATGCAATGTATTACCACTGATAGACAAAGCTATACTGTGTTAGTATTTTTAAACATTTTTAAATGTAACCCTGTTTATGAACTGAGCCCTTGATATCATCTTTACATTTACTAAAATATAGAGAAATAACAGAAAGTTTCGAGTTACATTGTGTATTTAAGATTATGTTCATATGTTTCAATAAAACAAAAACATGTTACTGTTTAAAAACAATTACAGTCTACTAAGTAAATAAAAACAATCAAAAGTTTCATCGATTTTCAGTGGCTTTGAAACTTAATTTAAATTCTGTATAGTAAGCAACGCAAACGTTTTCTGAGGGTTATTACAGAGCGCTCTTACATACAAATATAATTCTCAAACACGTATTAGATTAATATTTCACATTTGCTATCTTCACGACGATACTTTTGTTAAATATAAAACACTACATCGTTATAAATACAGTTTATATGCTGATTTAATTAGCTTTTTTATTTTAAAACAATACACAGAAAATTCAACGCTAAAGCGTTTTTTAAATTTCGTTAATGGTCCCATTTCCATAATTTTCACAAACCATTTCTCTTATTTTATTTAAATGGTATATATCTAATTTTGTGGTGAAAAACAAACATTAATGCCGCTAGAGCGATTTTTAAATGTTGAGTTTCGGGTAAACCCCCACTCCTAATTCCCCGATTTGCCTAAATATCAGGAACCATTAGTCTTTTTTTAAATTTAAATTGTGTATATCAGTTTCGTTGCAAAAAAACAAACATTGGTGACGCTAGAGTAATTTTTTAATTTGGGATTTGAGGTAAATTCCCATTCAAATATAATCTCACCGATTTTCAGAAACTATTTTGCTTATTTTATTTCAATGCACATACCAAGTTTCCTTTTAAAAAAATCAAATTGCCGCCGGTAGAGCGATTTTTAAATTTCGGTTTGACCTCCATTGCTAATGACCCCATTTTCAGAAACTATTTTTTTTTTTAAATTTATTTCAATGAAGTATGCCGACTTTCGATGAGAATAAACAATAACGGCTGCAGAGAGTTTTTAGTTTTTGCACACTCAGTGGTCCAAAATGTTGTCGTTTAACAAACTCTATGAATCGTTTATCAATTGTTGGCTATAGTTGGTTGAAGGAAAACTAGAACTTCGATCGTTGTGCTACAGGTTAACAAGAGGTTATTTATATATAATTTTTTTCATTGTCGTTTTCGCTGCCTATAAGTAGGATCGATGGAGATTTGGGAGGGAAAAAAAAAAAAAAAACCAAGTCATTTCATGGTCAGAGCAATAGTTCCTTCGGAATTCGCCAAAAAGAGAAATATTGATTGGTTTAAATATTCGAATGTTTCAAGACTACTCTGAAACTTTTGTACATAGTAAATATATAAGAAAGGCAATATATATTTCTTCAATCATCGCCCAGGAACGTGTAAATAATCGTACAAAGATTTTGCTTGCGGTAAAGCGATGAAAACGAACACCGAAGTTTTTACCAAAAGGAAATGAAGGATAAAAATACAAAAGAATTCTGACGTGCGTCCTTAAACACTTGTGACTTTTGTTCTAAACGTTCATTACATAACGAAAGTGCAAATAGTGCCTGAAGCTCAAGATGAAACACTGCGCTGAGATCATTGCTACCGAAGTATTTATCCTACTAAAGTAATCCAAGATCAGACTTCCGTATTCAGATGTTAATTTCAGAATCAGACATTCCTTTTCGCAAGGCACTATTTTACTCGTCACGTTTTCGCCTTTGTATGTAATTTGACGCCACTCCCGCCCGGCTTTCTAGAACCTTACAGTGGAACACATGAATATCCAATACATCGGTTTGCATTGCATTCCACTTACATTTATCTACCCTACTTTAAAGTTTTAACTACCTGTTCTTTTTTATTTGATTATACGTTGCATGTTTTATGTTCCATGTCTGCAAACATTTATTACATTTTTCGCTTTGTTATTTCTAAGCTAGAATTTGTCGTGATAAAATTGATACCATGTTATATATCCGTGTAAAAACGATATACTTTCATCAATGAATAAACAACGGGGTTTGAAAATTACTTGACTACTTGTGGTCATAAAGTTCCTTTTTACATGAGTTGTAATGTCTTAAAAATAATTAAAATATCAAATCATTTAAAGTAGTGTGATAAAGCAGGCAAGTATTTCTTATAATGGATAAGCTTCAGTATCGTGCAATAATAGGTTTGTTTATAAAACAGTTTCATACCAAAGGAAATTGTTATCTAATTTTAAAAAGCTTATTGACACACTTTTCTTTCATTTTTAAATATTAAAAAATTGACTGCTGAGTCTACATAGGTCCATAAGTATCCGGCCTCGCTGAGAAGGATGATCGCCTTCACAAAATCCTTATCTGGTGTCATATTTTATCTGTTAAGTAAATAATCGCAATTGTAGCCGTGATCAGTGCTAAGATATATATATCAGTGCATAAAGAAGGCTATATGTAGAAGATTATGACATGTTCAAAATGGAGTTTCGAATTGTTAAGTTCTTCACAAAAGAAGGACTTACTTAAAATGAAATTAAACAGCGTTAGACGGTGTATATGGAGAAGCATCCCCCTCATATTCAACCGTAAAAGAATGGACCAAACTTTTTCGAATGGGTCGAGAAAGCATCGAAGAACGTGCAGGTCGGCCCTTGGAGGTGCTCACTTCTAAAACACCGCTCTTGTGGAAGGAGAAATTATAGATAACCGGCCGTTCAAAGTTACAGAAATAGCAGCAAGGTTGGGCCTTTCTAAAACAATAGTCCTTCGAATTATTCATGAGCATTTAAACATGAATAAAGTTAATGCCTAGATTTCTTTCCTCAGTCCAAAAGCAGCAACAAGTCATCTGTTGTCAGGCATTTTTGGAGCTCTGCCGTGGCAACGAGAGATGAGTTTTGCAAATTATTGTTACAACAGATAAAACTATGGTCCTCTACTATAAGCCCTTGTCCAAAAAAGAATCAATGGATTGGATTAAACTTGGCGAAGGACCGCCTCTAAAGGTCACTCAAGTCAACCAACAAGATCATGGCCACCTTCCTTTGGCACTGTAAAGAAATATTATTCATTGACTTCAAGGAGAGGAACACCACAGTAAATGGGGAGTACTATGCTGGCCTACTGCACAGACTACATCCTTCCATCAAAGAGAAAAGGCGAGGAAAGCTCAGAGGTGGTGTGTACCTTCGTCAGGACAACGCGCCTGTGCACACAGCTCATGTTGCAAAGGAAACTGTGAAAAAATGGGGCTTCAAGGAGATCGACCATCCACCCTACATCCCAGACCTAGCTCTCAGTGACTGTTTCCTCTTCTCAAAACTCAAGAGGGGCCTTCGAGGAAGGAAATTTCAGTGTGACGAAGAAATGACGGATGCTATTTATGCCCATTTTGCAGACAAGCCTTCTGACCATTTTTGGGGGGATCGATGGTTAAATGTTAATTCAAAGATGTGAGAAGTGCATTGCAATAAAGGGTAACTATATTGAAAAGTGAAATATAGTTTTTGTCTTTATCATACCTAGAAAATGGTCAGGTCGGAAACTTATGGACCTTGTAATTTCCTACCAACATTGAAGAAGAACAACGTTAAATTATCCAAAATGCAACAACAGCGGAATTCATTGAACGGTCCAGTTGTATCATTAAATAAGATACAACTGGACATATAACTTAAAGAAATAAGAGTACTGGTTTTTAAAATATTTCAACGTAATCTCCCTGTACATTAAAGCACTTTCACAACAGCATGAACTTCTTTGAGCTGCTGTTGAAACCAGATGGTGTATTCCCTTCTACAACTTTATCTTCGGGTAATGTTCAATCAAAAGATGATGTTTCCACTTGAAATTAGCTGCGTCTCATTTGTCTTGCTGGTGGTATCAGGACGCGCGTTGACATGCAAGAGTAACGCGCCTTCGGTGAGGAGTCCTGTTCGCTTCCGTTGAATACCTTACGAAGTTTCCTGAGGATGTTATAATAGGAGTCGGTATTCCAAGCATGTTCCCACTGCATTGGAGCAGTATTTGTTACGGGCTGGTAATGGCGGACCCACCTATGGGGTCAGAATGCGCGGCACCTATCGTGCACAGACTTAGTGGAAACCTAACCTGTCATGCCGTGTGACCAATGAATAGCAGCGGCTATAGTGTCTATAGTCTATTCTGTCTGCTCGGATTATATCTGCAACTAGTTGGAAGTTCGCCTCTGTGGCAATCTCTGTTGGCGGGCTACTCGAGTTCGTTTTCGTTATGTGTCTGCCCTTCAGAGAACTTCCATGCCCAATTGTAAACAGCTTTCGTGTTGTTTGTTTGTTTTTAATAATGGTTAAAGCTCGTTTTAACAGCTAAGAAATCACAGGCGATGGACACCGATGATGCATGGCTTTTTTTTTCTTCTTTTTTTTTATAAGGAAGGAAACGTTGCAGGCCTAAGTTTAGGATACCTCTCCGGCATTTGTCATTTATGAGGACTGAGGAAAATCAAGAAAAATACAGTCAAAAAACCGTTCTGGTCGCGAATCGAACCCCAGTTCTGATCTCATGAGTCTGCGTCTTAACGATCTTGGTACAGCTTGACGTGATAGGCGTTTCTCAAGGTAAATTGGAAAAATCTCTGTGAAAGAATTCTTTGATTCCAATGATTTTCACACACAAATCGCACTGGAGTGTTGTGCACTCACTCGAGAGGTGGTTGTCTTGTGTGGAATATCAGCTGCCTCATTCAAACAATGAAGTCCCAGATTAGTTTGTAAGTCATGTTATGTTAAACACGTCTTGCTCGATAATTTCTGATGTGACGGATTTTGTCGTCCGCTACGTGGGTCACCGCTCAAGGCTGCGTGATCTACTTGGAAAGTGATGGTGCAGAGTCGCTTAAAATTCATACCCTTCTTTATTAATTATTGAATAACCGCACGATGTGTCAATTTTTTTTTTTTTTTTTTTTTTTTTTTTTTTATACACTTCTGCACTGCAACAAATAACTATAGCTATGATTCTTGACGAATTGCATGCATGGAACATTGTATATTTGAATGTTTGGGAACTGCTGCTGCAATCTGTGGGCCATTCCGAGAACTTTTCAAATGACCCTCGTAACCTTATGAACATTTTTCTTTTGTCTTCAATACCACGAAGCTTTCCAATTCACAGCGTTCAATTTTGTTTCAAGCTAGACCTACTTTGATGAGCAACTTTATTGTAAAGCGGTGTTCAGTTTTTAACAATATAGCAACTCAGCATGCTGTTGTGTACTCGATTTTAATATTAAGTTGGCAAGTCAAAAAGTGCAAAAAGCCGTGTGATTACAGTTTGGTTATCTTTTTAACGACGTCAGCTGTCATTTATACAAATGCTGTAAATTTAGGTGATAAAAACAAGCGATTATTGCTATTTGTTTGATTATAAGTCGCATTTCATAAGTGAAGTATTTCTTTTAGAATTACATTACTTGCGTTAACTGTGGCAATCTGGCAAACAAAGCCTTAACCATTTCTTTATATCAGCTTTCTAAGTGTATATCAACCTAGTGGTAATGATTGGTATTATTGCCTGCCAAGTTGTTAAAAGAAAATGAGACAGATCTTTCGTCGTCTCGTGTTTTCTTCACAAAGCCGATTCACCAGACGTTGGCCGAAATGCGCGGCATCTGCTCAGTCAGCTGAAAGCTCACAATTAACTTCCTGTCTACACTGCTCGACAACTGTTCGCAGAAACACTGTACAATTTCCAAAGAAAGCATTGTATACAAATTCCGCGGAATGTCATAGGAATGTCTGCTGGGCTATTGCAACATTTACACCAGCTTTCTTATGTGCAAACCCAACAATCTTAAAATATAAACCGTAGTTTTTACAAGCATCCTTGTAATAGCGTGTGTTTGCTAATGTTAGAGGTTGGTTACCTTTTAAGTTGTTAGGTGGCGCTGTTGAGATATGTCATTACTATTTTCTAAACAATTGACATTTGTTGTTGTGAAAACAATTGCAGCTTAGAAATTAACCCGAGTAATTGTTTACAGCGAGCGTTTAAGCAAAACAATTTTGCAAGAAAATGGAAATTTCACGTGAAGGTTTTCGATGGATGATTTTTTTTACGATTTTTAGTAAAGGTCTAGATCAACAGCAAATCATAGAATTGCTTGATGATATTGATGCACCATCAGAAAAGGCTGTTTACAGTTGGTTTCCAGAATTTCGTAGTGGTCATGCGTCCGTCAGTGACGAATTTCGTGAAGGACAACCAAGATCGGTTGTCGTTCTAAAAAAAACATCGCAACATGGTTGAAGAAGATGAGCATGTGACTTACAGTGAGATAGAGGCATCCATCGAAGACTGCAGTACATTCGATTTTGCATAGACATTTAGCTGTGAAAAAGATCCCAATAGATTCCGCATAATTTGACCGACTCTTAAAAAAATAAATAAATAAGTAAATAAAATAAAAAACCGCTCGTATTAATTGATGCAAAATGCTCAAAAACTCCAAGCAACAATCCACTGTATGGGTTTTCCAAGATGAACCGAATCCCACAAAATTTGTTCGTTCACGAAGCACTTCCAAGAAAATGATCGTTTGTTTCTTCGGTTGTACTGGAGATGTCGCAACGATTCCTTTAGAGGACCGAAGAATGCTGAATGATATACAACAATTTGTTTGCCAAAAGTCATGGACGAAATCAGGGAAAAACAACCGAAAACGTCGCATCATTCTTCATCACGACAATGCCAGCTCTCACACAGCACGCCAAACAATTGAATGATTATACGAAGGAAAAGAAAAAAAAATGTCTTATTGCATGTATTTGTCTGATTTGTCGCCTAACGACTTCTTTTTGTTCCCGAATGTCAAAAAATCCGCGGACAGCGATTTTCATCACCTCAAGAAGCAGTTGCAACTTTTAAAAACTATGCTTTTGTGATACCAACTTCAGAGTGAAAAAAAATGTTTTGAGAATTCACTTGAACGGTTGCAAAAGTGTATAAATCTTAAAGCCGAATATTTTGAAAAGCAATAAAACAATTTATTTATTTCCTATATTTTGTATAACATTAAAAGACAACTCTCGTATTAATCGTTCCAAGACTAGTGGTCGACTTGGCTGGTTTTTAGACGTCATGGAAAACGAAAGTGTACCGATAAGGTGTTTCAATCCAAAATGACTGCTTTTGTTTGAGACAGGATTTGAACCCTTGCAGGCATACACCGGTGTGACAAGCCACATTGAGTGAAGTGTTTTTATTTTTGTCCACTTTCTGCAGTATGTGTCAACCAGCTCTCTCTCTCTCTCTTATTCTCCAGTCTTTTTTATCGCACAAGTACATGCTCACGTAACGAGGTGTGTGTCTACAGCTTCCAAATCTGGTAGGTACGTGAATGGTGTGGAAAATGTTGATGAGGTGCCGCACCATTTTTAGATAGCATGTCATGTGCTCTCACATACAAGAGACTTTTTTTTTAATTACCTGCTTGAAGTAGCTACTACCACAGGCAAGGGCCTGCATGTGTTACAGTGTTGCAGTTCTTCCATTTCATCTTTTCCCACGTCGTGTTATATCTTTTTGTTATTTATATTATAACTTTGCTGTTTTTCATCAATTTCTTCTTTCGCTCGACATCATAGGAGACATGTTCCACCAGTTTACCAAGAGCTTTCGCTCAGACCGTAACGCTTGGAAGCCAATAGCAGGTCCCGGTTTCAAATCCCTTAGGGACCGCTTAATCTATTTTTACTTCAGGCCCTTAGATTAAGACTGGGATGAATTATTACATTCCTGAAATTTTCCGCTCTCTCATTGCATATCATTTCACTCCGTTGATTCTGTTACAGGGTCCAAAGTGCCCGAGCGAGATGAGTTGGCGCGGTGTGGCGGTGGCTTGCGCTTTGTTAGTTTTCTATCCTGAAAGAAAAGTAATAAAACACTCGTTGCTCTTGTGTTGGATTTCTGTTATCCTTTTCAATGATCATAATCCCACTTTTATTTTTTTAAAAACATTTTAATAATAATTATAATGTTATACATATTGCCTGTCTATATTTTTAAATGCCTTTGTTAGTACCGTGTGATCAGTTGTGTTTCCCCTCGGAATGTTTTGCCAAATCGCGAGCTCGCCACTCGTTAGCCGGGTCTCGGTGATTAGCGGGAGGATAAAACCATACACAATAAACAAAATAATTTAAGAGGCGGATTACTTATCAAATTATCCTTTGAGGTGTTGAAACTGCCTGCCATCATTCTCCACACATTTTTTGGCATCTCTTTAGGAAATCATTCCTCTTTCGATGTAGTTCATTTTGAGAAATGCAAACAATTTCCTGAGGATTATTATCTTTGCGTTCTTGTATGATGTGCGGATTCGCCTTGCACACGGCATTTTGTAATTTAGAGATAATATTCGTAGGCAATTAATTCGGGGGACCGAGGGGGCACAAATCCCTACTAATAACTGTGTCTTGTTGAAACACATTGTAAATTGCTCTCATGGTATTATTCACAGTGTGAGCAGTGGCAGAGTCCTGTTGAAAAAATACATGATCACGCTCCAATTAATTCTATGAAAGAAAAGGGGGCGGGGTTAGTATGTTATTTAAAAAGTAACAGAATCAACTGTATGGACCCATGATTCTTTCACCACTGAGGTAACACATGCAAATTGTACATAAAGACACATTGTACCGTTGTAAACACACAAGGCATAATGGAAGTAATAAACAAATAACGCAACACACACTCGGGAACAGCTGCACTATGACTCCGGCGGTCAGCAAGTAAGCAAGCAAACAAACGGGTGGGGACTCGCTCATAAGAAAACCCCCCTCCGCGGGAGAAAGTGTCACTGATCGTACAGTATGAGAATATGGGTATCGAGTGTTTTCTTAAATTTTATTTATTTATTTATGGACGCTCTTAACCTCTCGTGTCATTAGCGTCCCGTTCAATTCAGGAGCTGAAACGGCTGATAAATTTTGCTTTCATGCTTGAGGTTGTTTTACGTGCTTTAAATCTACGACATGAGATCCACGGCTTTACCTCTTTCTGAAGGAAGGCATTCTAATGATTTTGACGACCCTGACTGGGGTGGTACCCACGATCTTGGGTATATAAGGCGCAAGTATGGCTACTTTTGTCTCAAATTGTGTGAACAATTATCGATCTAGTTTACCTTCCAAGCTGTGTCGGAAAGAGAACAATTCATTAGAACGTTGTTTTTCAAACTGTGGTTCGCAAACCTCCTAGAAGCTCCTGACATCTTGTTAAGAGTTCGCAATGATATTGTTATGGTTTAAACCTGGAATATCGAATGGACCTGTATCTTGATATGAAGCATGTGTTCAGATATTTTGAGCAGTAGTTTTCTTGGTTTGTTGCATGGGTGTGCTAGGCGACGGAAGCTAAATAAGCTAACACTTTGCTTGTCTAAGTGAGAAAGGTACGCGTCTTAAAATATGTCAATAATAACAAAACGATTGTCGACCATAGTATGTTAATAATGGATTCACTCAGCTCGGATATTGAAGGAGGTTTCGGAACCACTGCTTTGAAAGGACTTGTGACATTTGGCAACACTGGGCCGATGTTCGACCACAGAAATGTGTACCGTCTAGCCAAACCCTCATTATCTACGAGGAGACAGAAACGGCGCCGATGGTTTGGCGTTTATCCTCTAAGGACGTTTGTGTTCAATTTCAGAGGAGAGAATATGTTTCTATTGACAATGTATACTAAAAGATTGGAGTGAAAGCGTTTGGTAAATCGCATTTAAGGACTGCGGCCGCTTAAAATAACCAAATAACCTTTTGCACTTCTCTGTGTTTCCCCAAAGATGATCTTTCAAAAAGATCCCATTCATATGGCGTCACATAAATATTTTTTGATATTGTGTGGATATTTGTTCGTGTCTCTGAACTGCTCTCCACCAATCGACGTGGCTCAGGGGGTGGGGGGGTTCAGTTCCTCACCTTGGTTTCCCCTGGTCGCTTTTGATATCATTTCATTGGTTCTGTTACATTGTCGAAATGCAAGGTAGGCTGTGTGTTGTGACGGTGGTTTGCGTTTTGCGAATGTTTCTGTCTCGGAATGTGAAATGGAAGGCAGACCTGAGGGGTGGGGGCTCCATCGGCATCGGTGTCTTCCTCCTCTTATTCCTTCCTCGCGGAGGTGCCCCCATTGAGACGCAAATGGCCAGCCTTAAGCATGGTTCAGATACCAAAAGTACATTCTGTCCCACTCCTCCCATCCATCCATCATGAGTGGGAAGTCTAGGGTTCGACTCCCACCAGGACCATCCTGTCTGACTGCCAGGTTTTCCTCATTCCCCACAAATGTCAAAGAGCAATACTTAATCTGCTTGCATTGGAGTAGATGATCCTCACATTAGACGGACTTGCAGAGAAATGTGCGGAATTGATTCGGTGGGACAGACAAATGAACATCTCTCCAATAGAAGAGTGCATTTTGACAGGTACAGTTTGTCAAATAATTCGAAGGTAGGTTTCAGTTCGCTGCTTCTCCACGAAGTCAGGGAAAACAACTGAACCATGTGCCATACAGCCCTAACTTGCACTAGAACTATCTTCTCTTCCGAATTTGGAACAGATTTCTTCGCGGACACTGAAGATGTCTAGTGTTCTGACCGTTTAGGAAAAAATGTTTTCTAATGGCTTCTAAGTAAATGAACAAAGTGTGTTGATCCTTCAGGAAATTATATTTAAAAGAAAACAAACAAAACAGAACATTCTTAAGCTTTCTTTCATTGGCAGATAGATACAATATTGAACAAGTCTCTATAGACCCAACTTTTTTTAAAGAAACAATAACACTTGCATTTACACGACATTTTATAACAGTTATTGCTGAATCAACTGTAAGGGAACGTGACTAATGTTTCCTAGCAGGACTCTGTGACGACAGATACAGCCAGTGTTTATTTATCTACAAGCAATTCACGAATCAACGTCTTAGATGCATTGATGGATAACAGTTGACTCAATTGCTCAAACAGAACTAAGAAGGAAGGACCAACGTGCGATGTTTTCCCCCCGAGTGTAATTACTTATGTTTCCCGCCATTGACAGGAACAAGATAACGCTACCTTCTGGCATTCAGTGATGTTGATAGTGGTCCAGTTCAAATCAGTTATTACCATTGATGTGTTTTGTTCTATGTATGTGTTAGCTTAGTTCATCAAGTTCAAAAACAACTTGAAGAAAGATTCAAGACCGTAAAGTAATCCATTATTTTTAAAATAAATTTCAAAATAATCGTTATTGAGCACTAGGAAACTGAAGTTCCCCTCCGTGACGATAAAATTGGTGTATGGTACGCCATTAAAGAAGAAAGGATTAAAGTCATTCAGTTGATTTGGCACCCTGTTTTTAGAGAAATTGACAGCCACAGCTCATAGTGCAAATGTTTCGCTGAGAGAACTTTAAGCGCGTTTCAGAATGTCGTAGTTATTAGTAAGGGTTTGTGGCTCCCTCGGACTCCCGACAATTATTTGGTGTTATTCTCTCTTTCTCTTTTGTGTTAAATAAAACGCCGCAATTGCGCCATAGAGGGCTCACTTTAGCCACCCTTCGCCATGGTTCGAACAAACAAAGGGCTCCAAAATTTAGTGGTAGACCATTTTCAAACATCTGAATTCAATGTTTACATGCTGTTTATATTAAAACACCGCAGTTGCGCACTAGAGGAGTTTTTAGTCATCCTTCTCTCATGCTCCAACAAACAATCTGCGACAAAATTCATTTACGTGTCTCTGAATTCGTTTTTCCGTAAAATATGGGAGTTTCTCTCGAGAAAGCTTTGTTTAAAGTCACCGTTCGTTCCGGTTCGGTAAAACAAAATAACGCCAAAATTTGTTTTCGTATCTCTTGAGTTTAATGGCGATATTTGTTGTTCTGTAAAATTACAATATTGTTTTTAGAACCCTTAGGTTTTTTTTTAATGTACAATGAAATGTTCGTGAGTTGATATACATAAACGAAATTACACACACACACACATAAACGGCCCGGAAACGTTTCAATATAAAAAGTTAACACTTAAGGCAAGACTAAACTAAAACATTAAAAACATACGATATTTCGACCTGGGCTCTTGAAGTGTTCGTCTTGTCTTATCTCTTAGCGTATTCAAGAGCTCAGCTCGAAATATCGTGTGTTTTTAATGTTTTAGTTTTGTCTTGCCTTAAGTGTTAACTTTTTGTATTGAAACGTTTCTGTGTCATTTATGTATTTTATGCCTTCAGAGTAGTTTTTTTATTATTCTGTTAATAGATTTATATATATATATGGAAGCAGGAGCGGATGGCTCGCGAGAGAAGTAACAACATTTTCATGCTGCAGTTAAAGGAATATAATAAACTACACTCAAGTGTCGTTGCTTTGTATTTTAAAAGAGAAGTTAAAATTTGTCAGAGGTAGGCAATGATGAATACAACTGCTAATATCGCCTGGCATAGGGAAAGAGCCACGCCCGACCGAGAAATACTTCTCTTAACAGCTACATAAAACCTTCTTGGTATTTATGTGGAAATGGAAGTTGTAGAGGGTGGCACTTGCAGCATGGCAGCGGGCTAGAGAAACGTGTTTTTAAAGTGTCTGCTACAGACAGAGAGAGACGATGGCTGGCGGCCGACATTGATCCTCCTTGCTTGCCTCCCTCTCCCCGCCCCTTGCTTGGCTTTCTTCATTCAGTAACAAGGCTACCTTCAACTCCACTCCAACCACTAGAACAAGAGTAGAGCAGAGAGGATTCTGAAGAATGGAAAGAGAAGAGAAAAACTCCTCGGCACTTTACTTATGCTGCCTTTTCCGGTGTCAACTTTGGCACGAGAGCAGTTGTAGTAGCCTCGCGTAAAGAATGCGATAAAAAAGAGAAAGAAACGGGGCAAAAGGAGAAAGAGAAAAACATGGCACATGGGATTTCTTAACAAGGTCAAATTCCGTAGCGAACGGCGTTTTGGGGAAGGGGAGAAGGCACCACGAATGAATTATCTTCACAGGGTGTCAACGTACTGACCTCCTTACGTTACAACTCTTGGGAAAGGTTATGGATTACCTTTGGCACTGCCATGGAGTCTTCCGCATAGGTTCCCGGTTCGAACCTGCTTAGCAGAACACTTCACAGATTATGATCAGTTAACTTTGCAACCGCCGAACGGCTAGTATTCTGGGCGGGCATACTAGAAGTTATCAACAGTCAACTAATATCTGGACAAATAATAAATTTGTTTTTGCACCTTTAGAATCACTGCTATTAAAAATTAAAGGTTGTTCGAACCACCAATCTTCGACTTACCGTGTCCATGTCTCCATTCAAATTGTATATACCCATATATACTTCAATTTTCCCATCTGAAAAAATCGCCCCTTTGACATCGAATACTCAAACTATAGTGAGGTTATTATTTGAGCTACGAATCGCCAGAACGCGACTGCTAAGTCAAGAATCCGGTCGTGAAGGCCGTATAATGCATGTGCAGATAGCAGCTTGTAGTTAGTGTGAAACACACTCCGTCACCGAGTGACTTTTCTTTCATTTTGTATAAATTGTGTGCTTTTTGTTTTTTGATAGCTATGCCAGTATTTAAATATAGTCTTGAACGAGTTTTTATATGCAATATACATACACCTAGGGCGTTCTAAAAGTTTTCGGCCAGACAAGGAGGGGAGAGAGAGAGAGAGAACACAAGATTATTATTTTTTTTTTTTTAAATATTTTTCAACATAGTCAAAGTAAATCAAAACATTTCGTCCAACGAATATCCAACTTTTAAATACACTCAAAAAAAAAAAAATAATCAACCGTATAAAATTAATAATCTTTCTCAGCTTCAATTTTATCGTTTGATGTGAATTTTCGTCCACCCTGCCATTTCTTCAGGTTTGAAAAGTCGGTCCTGGTGGTGTAGTGGTAACCATACTTGCCTTCTCAACCAAAGATCGCGGGTTCAAACCCGGCAATGATCGATGGATCGATGTATGGGCGAGGATAAAGAACCTCAAGCTTGAAAGAAGCCTCTGAAAAAAATTTGTCGGCCGTTTCACGCCCTGAATTGAATGGGACGCTAATGGCCTGAGATATTCAAGAGCGTCCATAAATAAATAAAAAAAAAAACCTCCTATAACGAAAAATCTTATTCATCTCCTAGACTCATCCCTTATGGTCACAGGACTATAAAAGTATCCGGCAGCAGAGTCTCAACAGCCGTGGCAAAAATATGTCAGCCAAAACTATCATCGGAGAGGGAGAAGAAAACTTTTCTACCCCTGAGATCTCAATCATTAATCCAATCCTTAATATAAACAATCAAATCCTTTCACATTATTACATATTTAATTAACACCCGTCTTATAAATACTAATAGAAGGTGTAGGACGAAAGACATGAGTGGATATCGAACCGCCTCTCTCGGAGCATTATGCTTCCTGTGATAATAAACGGAGATGATAAAATAATAAAAATATATAATAAAAGGTAATAAAAGTTTAATAGCAGCTCTTTCTTCCAATAAAAGGGTTGCTGGCAAATAACCCACAGTAAATTATGTTATTGCAGTTCTTGTGGCATAAAAGTTGTAATTGTTTCAGTATGTACCATAAAATGTTGCTTGCTCTGGCCTGTATAGCAGAAGTTAGGCCGTTTGTCTGCTGTTTAAATCCCGCTTCGTCATTAAAACATTGTATTGTCTTGAAACTTTGAACTCCCGGTATGTTAACTGAATATGCAAGTGCCTTCCTTAAACACTCTAGGCATAGACGTTACTATACAAAGTGATACTACTATTTTAGTGTATTCTGCGCATACGATTCTGAAGTCTGCTGGGTTTCATTGAAGATGCTGGAACCGCCTTTCTTCATTTTTCATACATGTCTAACATCGGTTATAAAATTAAACATTACCCTCTGGAGTTACTTCTAAGAAATGGAAGCCATTTCTTCACAAATGTTATTTTTCAGTTCGTCTAATATGTGTGTTTGGATTTGTCTTGTACACTTTTTTTCTTTAATGCTCCTAGAGATAAGAATCGCAGGGGTTAAATCTGGAGACCGAGGTGGGCCATATGTTGTTAGTTATGACTCTGAGGTCTTATATTTCATGAATTCAATGCAAGGAGATATGGAGCTGTATGTGCCATTGCAAAGCCCTGTTGGAAAGCTGCGAATCTACGTTCCCTCAAAGTTAATTCTCGCAAATGTGGGGGCAAAATATTCCGCACAAGCCCATCACTATTAATTGTTTCTTATCAAAAAAATAGGGCCTGGTATTCTTTCGCCTTTAATGGCACAACATTCTGCTATCTTTTGATCATGCAAGGGTTCCTCTTACAGCCGGTTAGATTAAAGAAAATAGGTTAGGGTCGATTCTTATGCACACTATTCAAAACCCATTCACAAACTCTTCTCCTGAATGCAGGGTCACCCGGTTTAAGTTTATATGCTATAGTAATTACTTCGGTAATGTCGGTCCTGTGTTGTTGCATTGCCTCCTAAATCCAAGATGTGGGTTCAATTCCGGCCAGAATCGATGGACTTTTTCAGGAGTAAAAATCCTAAGTGTGGCTTCCTTCGGAAAGGAAGTAAACCGTGGGTCCCGTGTCGTACATTTACGGCACGAAAAAGAACCTCAAGCCTGAATGAAGAGGTCTCGGAGCAAAATTTATCAGGAAAGTCCCGTAGACGAAGTGATTTTTAGGGAAACGTTGCAGAGCATGTCCAATGTTATTTAACGTTTCTTCTGAAAACACTGTACGTGACTGATTACTTCCCGTTTAATGCATGACATTTGGTTACTAACTTGTGAACCAAAGGGAGTTGGATATCACGAAATCTCTCTTGAAACAATGCCCGTACATTACGAGTAGATTTGTACGTAAGCACGTACGTTTCTAGAGTTAAATTTGTACTGACCTCCTCTCCTGCTTCCTGGCCGGCTTTCAAGCGTAAGAAAGAGACTAGAATTGCACAGCTCTGTCATTTGTGGCCAGCAGCACATACTTTCTCTTTCCATCGCACTTTGTATAGAGATAGAGAGTGGGGTAGACTACTTCTTAAAGAAATTGAAGAATTATGACTTTCTACTTAATAAAATTCCAAAACTTAAATAGCCACCGTAATATTGGTTTAATATATTTAAAAACTATACCTCTTAGTATTTTCCTCTTGGACATAAACAACGTACCAAGAAAGAGTTTGGGGTTGCCCTTTGTTCCAAACGGCAGCAAGGCTGACGTGAAATAAAAACATGTTAGGATGAGGGAGTGAGTTGTGTTATTAAAGCTTGACTAAAGTCATTTTAAAATGAGAAATATGTGGCATGCATTATACTTGTTTACCAGCACGTGTTAGTAGTGTCCGTCCATTTACTGCCGGCTGGGTATCTTTCCACAGCAGGCCTTGCCTGAGCAAACTTCCTGATGGTTTTTCCTCATCCCGAGCTCATGCGTTCTTCATAATAACCAAACCATTCGGTTGAAGGTGTGTTAGAGCTTTCCATGGTAACGTGTCGTAATACTTTCCGCTTTTGTTACCCAGAAACAAGTTTTCAATTATAAAAACTAAGGTGTGTTGTGTCTCGCGCCCAAGAAACAAATATGCTAGCAACTTTGGAGAAAAAATTTTCAGCGTTTTTATAGGAGCGGTTTTTCAAAACTCGGTGGATGCAGAAAACACATTCTCAAATTATATTTTTTTCCCCTGTTTTATTAGTGACATAGTTTTGTTACCGCCATAACGTTTTCTAACATTCATTTTCGCTTAAAACAGCCCTACTGTACTGCAAAACCTAAATTTAATATAATCCATTTAATAAATGATGATATCTCATAATTACATTTTTTTTAAAAAAACGCTATAGTTACAGATTAATTTTTATAAGTTTAAAATAATTTTAATTCCGCTTATTAGTAATTATAGCATTGATAGATTCAACATTATTATTATTATTATTATTATTATTATTATTATTATTATTATTATTATTATTATTATCGATCTTTATGTAATAACGTATTTTTATTTCGTAGATGAATGTAAAATTAATTTTGTAATACTTATTTTTTAATATGCTTTTTTAAAAACGTTGAACTCCCGTTTTAACTACTGGAGTATCAAAGGCTGTGGACACTGATGATACACGAGATCAAATGATGAACACAAAAAATATTTTTTTTTTTTTAAAGGAAGCGTTCCAGGCTTAAGTTCAGAGTACCTTCTCGGCATTTGCCATTTATGGGAATTGAGGAAAACCTGGACAAAACGTCAGTGAAAGAGGACGATGACAGGAATTGAACCCCAGATCTACTCACGAGTCCGCGCCTTAACGATCTCGGCCACCCGTGGTGGTATTTTTATATAGTGTATGTTTTATATGCATTCTTAATAATTTTAACGTTACATTATGTTGTTCATTGATTTATTTAATATAAATCTACAAATTACATAATAATACATACAATAATGTGCCGCATAAGCAAGTGTAATAAACTAGGAAAAAACTCTGTAATATCTTAAAATGTCGGTCCTGGTGGTGTAGTGGTAGCCATACTTGCCTCCTAAACCCAAGTTCGCAGGTTCAAACCCGGCCAGGATCGATGGATTTTTTCGGGCGTAAAAATCCTTCGGAAATGAAGTAAAGCCATGGGTTCCGTGTCGCACATTTGCGGCATGAAAAAGAATCTCAAAGATTGAAAAAAAGAGACCTCTGAGCAAAAATTAATGGGTCGCTGATGACCTGAAATGTTAAAGAGCGTCATAAAAAAAAATTAAAAAATCTTGAACTCTTTTTCCACGTTCCGTACTTTATTCCTTTCCTAGCACATCGATCTAAAATGCCGTTCCATCTTTTGGATTTTCTCAAAAAAATCATTTGATTTTGAATATCATTTTTATTTTCTTTACTCACAATATTGGTTTTGGGATAGAGACATCTTACTGCAGGATGTTTTCACGAGTTAAATCACAGAAAAGGCTTTAGAAATATTTTGAATTTCTACAAATGCACAAGGGTTCTTATTTAATGGTGGGTTAATGGTAACCATACTTGCCTCGTATGCTCAAGCCTGAAAGTAGGGGCCTGAGCAAAATTTATTGGCTGTAGATAAATAAAACACCTCAACAAAAAGAAACAATTTTTGACAGGCCCCTCAGATACGCCTCTGCAGCCTTTTCCGCAGGTTCTGATTGTAGAAAATGCCTCCCATGAATTTTTTTCTTTGATAAAAGAAAAATGTGAGTTACATATGTGTGTGCAGATGTATGCTGGTACTCTTCCCTTGAATATAGAATAACGAGATGACAATAACTTTTCCAACAGAAGCAACTATTTTTGGTATTGGTGATGATGAAGATTTCCATAGAGATCTTTGCTATTTGCTCTCAGTATTGAAATAATGTAACCAAGTTTCATCAGCAGTCTTTGAAAGAATCTCCCCATCTTCCTCTACTGCATCAAATCTGCAGCAGTCTTGGAACCCACCGGGCACAAACACGTCTCATATGCAACTTTTCAGTTACAACGTGTGGGTTGTAACTCAGTGAAATGCTCAGTTTTTCTGAAAGTATTCTTAATGTTATTTGACAATCTTCCTTTAGAGCACAAAACACAGATCCGTGTCTAACTTGCGTTTATAGGGAAGTCAGGGAAGACGAAACTTTCCATAGGCCTCAATTTTCACATCTCATATAGGCAGGAACTAGATGTGACAATGAATCGAGTACATTTGGTATTACGCTAGTGTGGTAAAGTTAAATTTTAGCGCTAGATATTATACGTGTAAAAAATTATGATCGTTTTTTATTGAAGAACTTTCGTAAATAAATTTTGTGTGCCAAATATTCAGATATGAAATAATGGAATGGTTCATTAAATCCGCCTTTCACTGCAGTTCACTGTTTACTACAAAGTAGCGAGTATAGGGGTGATTGCACCTCAAAAGTAGAATATATAGTTCCTGTGGGCTTGGTGGTAGGTTATCCATCCATATTGAGGCCGCTTGCAGGATGACGCCATTAAGAGTTTGTTGGCAAGGAAGTCAACTGTTTCTCTATTTTAATGGCAGCTTCTTACTCCCACAACAGAAGGAAACGTCTAGTTTTCTCTGTGATTCACGATTCTCTCCCCAAATGTATATTGTATTACAGTTTACTTAACTTTACAACAAAGTATCGTAGACTTGCCGAGGTTCTTCAAAGGCTCCAGGAATTTGTTGCGGTTTTCGGTATCGTACGCTTGTGGGCGGATCATGGTGACAAATTAGATGTCCTGTTTTGCGCAGGCATTTGCAGCATTTTGGGACTTAAAAGAAAGATTTATAGTATTCCATGCGTTAACATTTTTAGCCTTTACAGTTTAGGACTGTGTAACTTTTAAAAAGAAATTTTCAGTTTATTATTCTTGGTTTTGGGGAGAAAATTTGCAGGATATTCTCATTATATCACATAAATAATAATGTTAATCTCCCGTTTTACAGCTCACTTAAAAGGAAAAATTGATCAGGCATATACTCCTGCTGACCCCTGGAATACATATTAAATAACGTTTGTTACAGCTTCCTTAATCCTTTTTTGTCAAAGTGGTCTATTACTACAGTTAAATTGGGCGTGGAGATAAAGTATCCGAGAGTAAATTAAATTTAAACCGGATCTTTTTCTGTTTTTGTAATTTATTGAAATAAAATAAAAATGGGATGCAACCCATTTTTCTACATAAAACACATTTTCCCCACCGGGTAATCCCATTATGAAAGAAAGAATGGGGTTGGGTTTTCAGCGAGTTGGATATGTATGAATGCTTCCATACCTTCATTGCTGTCCCCAATCTTCCAGTGCTTCTGTTAGCTGTCAAAACACAGGCGATATGTAGTTAATGTTTCAATGCTGTACTGTACGTTTTTTTTTTTTTTTTTTTTTTTTTTTTTTTTTTTTTTTTTTTTGTGAGTTTGGCTGTTGTCGTGCAACTGTATGCGCACAGGCGTTGTCTTGGTGAACAACTTGAATTGATAGTTGACGTCGTGACGTTTTTTCGCTGAAAAGAAAGTGGTGCCCTGACTAGAAGTTGCATGAACTTTGAGACGTTTATGAAAAACATTGGGGGTGTTGAAAATTGCTAGGAAAAGTTTGTTATTAGAGTAAAACTGAGCTTTCGATGCAAAAGTTATTCTTTCATCATGTTATTGAGGCAACATCCTTACACCCATTCATGTGCAGATTTTTTATCAATTAAAATTCAACAGTTCCACTGCCAATTTTTTCGATAATCCAAATCATTTGAAATGAAGATTGAGCACCTCCATAGCTTATCCCAAATCCTTCATAGTGAATAAGATCCTGAACGGTCCCGATTGTTGTTTCCGTTATGCTCGTCTGATATCGATGTTGAATTGTTTTATTTATGGACGCTCTTTAACATCTCAGGTCATCAGCGCCCCATTCTGTTCAGGGCGTGAAACGGCCGGCCGACAAATTTTCCTCAGAAGCCTCTTCTTTCAGGCTTGAGGTTCTTTATCGTGCCGCAAATGTGCGACACGGGACCCACGACTTTACTTCCCTTCCGAAGGAAGCCATACTTAGGATTTTTACACCCGAAAAAAATCCATCGATCCTGGCCGGGTTCGAACCCGCGATCTTGGGTTTAGAAGGCAGTATGGTTACCACTAAACCACCAGGACCGACGATATCGATGTTAAGTGACAACTTCTTTTCCTGTGAAAAATTTTTCTTAGACAACGTGCTATCCCCAAAACATGTCCTTATTCTTTGCAAAATTTCGGCTGTTTTGGCGGTCTCAGGCCCAAAAAGTTAACGATGCGTCACGCAACCGTGAATGTACTTCTTATTCGGACAGGATGCTAACAAATGAAGCGATTGTCCCAAGCAAACGGGGTAACCCTCCTCCTTAAATCATACCTAAAATCCCAAAAGCGCGTCTCGCTCATATTCAAAAAGTCAAGTGTAATTTAAAGTCCAATTTAAGAAGTGAATTTGAAAAACTTATCCCCACAATCCTTCAAAGCACTCTCCATCTCTCTCCACACAGTTGTAGAAGGTGCAACCACTTGTCAAAAGCACTACGGTACTCGGACTGAGATATTGTCAAAAGAACTGAATTTATAGCTTGAGCAAGGTCCTGCACTCGTTTAAATGCAACATTTCACTTGAGGAAACAACCAGAAGTCGTGCGGTGTAAGGGTGAATGATAAGCAACTGGACTATGGGTTCCAACTTGCTAAATTTTGCAGCTGTTCTGTGAGCAAGAGCAACAGCCTGTAAGTTGCTGTCTTTAGACGCCGCCGCCTCAGCTCTTCACTTCTGGCGTACAGACAACCACTAATAGTCCTTCATGGTTGAAGAAAACAGCGAACTTTCGCTTCGGAGAACGAAAATCTTGTCCAAGAACAACTGATCTTGAGTCACTTTCATTTACCCACACGAAGTTCTGAGCTTTATTTTGGGTGGTATAGAAATAAAACGAACTTTCATCACCAGTGCATATGTCTTTAAACTTACAGACCATTGAGAGAAACATACCGAGCAGTTTCCTTGCACATTCCTTTCTCCTCTTCATCTCTTCATTGGTTAGGGAATGTAGAACTCGTTTTGCGCAGATTTTTCGCACCTCTAAATGTTCATGGAGTATACTGTCAATGCTGCCAACACCCACTTCCGTACTTAGAATTTCAACAGTAATGTGTCAATTTTCCTCCAAGTTCCTCACTGTTTGAATTGATCTCTCTCGTTCACAGCTTCCCGAGGCCGGCCAGAGCGAGGTTGCCGTTAAAGTCTCCCGCCCTTCTTCAAGTGATCGAACCCATCTTGTAATGATATCAAATGAACACACATGATCATTATCAAGTACGCGTGGATTTTCTCCGCTCTTTCACCTGCTTATATGTAAAGTTTTCTTTAGAAATATTCATATTTTTTCTTCAGCTATTGACAAGAATGAACTCAACAGACTGTACGACAGTGACTATACAAGTTTAAGCTTTCACTTATGTATATTTTGATAGCTTAAGGTTCATTGTTGCCAGCTGCGTTAACTTTTGTAGACATTATTGTCCAACAATGGATAGGCTGGTTGCAAAACATTTTGAATACCCATCTTATTTGTAAGAAGTAATACTTTAAACGTACGCAACTTTATTTGAGCTGAATTACATTAATTTTAAAAGCAATTTTATGTGTGCGTTCAACTGAAGTACAAAGATCGTAAATTAATTATAATATGCACGTAATTTCAATATCGTTTTGCAAAGTAACATACAAGGTTTGTACGTAGGGTAGAATTTAATTATCAGCCTATGCTGTTATATTTTAATACACTTTATTAAGGTTGCCGTTATGAGATCGTTATTGAATTAATTCTTAAGCGGAAACGGGAGCTTGGATCGAGCGTCTAACGTTTATAACGGCTGCCTTCCGTTATTAGATTCACAGATGATTATCTGCTCCTCTGCTGGACAAATTTTCGTGTTATGTAAACACCACTAAGAAAGTTAATGCAGATATATGCAGAATTAAAAAAAAAAATCTTATTTCGGGATACTATGATCTTATCCATACGTCATATAAAGAGTGGCCTGAGTCTGCGCAACCAGTTTAATTGCAGCGTGTTTTTTGTGGTCAAAAGGAGCGAAACCTTCTTAAAGGTTCAAATTGAAGATTGATTTTATTTTATTTACTTACTTTGCTATTCAGGGGACACCATATGGATGGTTACTGGAGTAGGAAACTAACTTTGGTTGCAGCTGAGACGATGAAACAGCCAATTGAACTTACAAGAGGGTCACTACGAACGGTGCATGATCCGGACTGTATGGTGGATGGGAAAAGAGTTCTCCAGTCACCTCGTCATAAACATGCAGCTCTAATCAGTGTTACTTATGCTTAGATCTCTTTGATGACACTGCTATTATGAATGCGAACTTGGAGAGATACTTTTTCGTTTGATTTAAGCGTTTTCGCTATGTCATGGTTTCGGTTCTATCGACCTACGAAACCAGGGAAGAACATCAGATTCACGCAGCATTGTAAAGGCACATTTCAGCGCGATGATGGTTCTATATTTTATGACAACCGCCATCGTAATGATATTTTGGCAAACATTTAGTGAGTATGTTTTTCCGTAGTATTTATTGAACATTTGTTTCATCGTTTGCTTTAGTAATTTTTGTAAACAATTTCTGTAATGCGACTGAAAACACAAGTTGATTGTTTTGTCATGTAAAAGAAATAGCGCCTAAACAGCTTAGACCTGTGGTTTGATCACATGATTGCAGAGTGTTGCTAGGGATCGGGAAAATTATTCATTACGAATCAATGCTGTTACGCGAAAACAAGAACCAAATTGCAGCCGCCAATTGTTCATGCAATTTCAATAAGAGAAAAGTGATTAATGTTTAACGGGGAACGTTGCAGGGAATTGCCCGCAAAATCAGTTTTATTTCTGCGTTAATTGCTTAGGTGCCCGATGTTTTCTCCTTTACCTCCCTTCCTCGAGGTTTCCCACGCGTCGATTTATCTATTTACTATCGATTATTTATCGAGAAACAAAAAGGTTCGCTAATGTTCTGCTATCGATAAGCGATTATTTGGTCCCAGGCGACGCAAGTCTATAGGGAGGTAGACATGTTAATTACATAACGACTTTTATTTCGCAGCGACGTCGGCGTTGGTTGACGATCGGCGCCATTATCGCGCGCACGTATGTGCTGGAATTATCGGCAATTTTGGAAAATATTAATTGTTCAATTAGCGAGCCGGAAAGCTGAGTAGTTGATTGCGTTCTTAGTGATTACGTGGGGAGAGCGAAACTGGGGTTTGAAGCCTAGTGTTCTAGTAGTAAAGCACCATTGGAGTGTTTGGAAAGTCTTCGCTTCCATAGAGTTCATCCTTTCAGCGAATAGCTGTGCCCATAAGAAAAGTTTTGAAAAATGTCTTCAACTGCTCATCTGTCCTACATACTAGGTACCTAAAATGACAATGACAAACATATTTATGTTCGTGTATGTTATCGCTCTAGCAGCTGCAAGTCGGTCCTCGTTGTGCAGTGGTAACCATACTTGCCTCCTAAACCAAGATCGAGGGTTCGATCCCGACCAGGACCGATGGATTTTTTCAGGCGTAAAAATCCTAAGTATGCCTTCCTTCAGAAGGGAAGTAAAGCCGTGGATCCCGTGTCGTACATTTACGGCACGATAAAGAACCTCAAGCCTGAAAGAAGAGGCTTCTGAGGAAAATTAGTCGACCGTTTCACGCCCTGAATAGAATGGGACGCTGATGGCCTGAGATGTTAAAGACCGTTCATAAATAAACCAAATCAACAAATTAGCAGTCGCAAATTTTGTTTTTTGCTCAACGAAACTGGGCATATGCCATTAAATTAAATTAATAAAAATAGTTCTCGAAATCAGTTAAATCAGATTATTAGGAGTGGTGGTTTACCTGAAACCCAGGATTTAAAAATCGCATCCATTTTTTTCGTAAGGAAACTCGGTATATACCATTTGAATAAGATAAAACAAATTTTTGTGAAAATTAGGGAACTGGGGCCGTTAGATTAGAGGTATTACTGAAAACCCCAATTTAAAAAGGGCTCTATCATTTAATTTTCTCTATATTGTTTCAAAATAAAACGACAATTTAACTGGGCATACAAACTAAATTTATAACGAAACATATGTTTTATATTTAACAAAAGTATCGTCGTAAAGATAGCAGCTGTTAAATATATCAAATTTCAAAGCCCTGAAAAACATAAAACTTTCGCTGGTATATTTTGATTCTGTATATTTGCTTAGTACATTGTACTTGTTTTTAAATAGTAACAAGTCTATTAACACCTTTTTAAATATACTTCTCTCTCTCTTTCTCTCTCCCTCTTTGTTCTCTCTATTTTAGTGAATGTAAAGACAGTAAGAGCTCAGTTCATAAAATGGTTACATTGAAAAATATTTGAAATGTATTTTTGTGTATCAGTGGTCATATATTTTGTTTAATTATTGGTATACCATTAATTTCTGTGGTTTAATGTAATAAGATTTTTTTTTTTTTTTTAAATTTTGCAAGAATTCTAATTTTGTTTCCTTTACCTTCGAAAATTAGACTAATTTCTGTATGTACTTTTATTTTTATGTGAATTTAAAAGAAAAGAAAAAACAGAGTTACCTAATTAAGTATTGTATTATATTTCAATGTTTCTTTTATTAGAGCTGTAGAGTTTGTCATGCTAATTAATACACAGTAATGCCATAACTTTTTTTTTTTATAAATTAATACCCCATAATTTGGATTTTATATACTTTTTAAAGTTGTTCTACTTGCTGAGGAATTCACTTAGTTTATGCAGCTCCTGCCTGACGGACTTTTTTTTCATATCAATGATACTTTTAAAATCCCTCGGCAACATAAGGTGAACAACCTCTGCTGTTATCTAATTGCATAAATCAGGCACTAAACTTTGCCTTACCAGTTCTGTCTTTGAGCATTTGTGCGGATTCTTTAGTGAGCTGTGACGGTAAGCGATGTGGATATTTGGGTTTAACCGTACAAATTCCCAGGAAGGTAAGAAACGTGTGTGTCCGCTTTCAGCAGCACGGCTGAACGAGTCGAACCAGTTTTGTTTATATGGCAATAATTATGTTTTATTTCCTACCTGCTTCGTCTTATTACAATGTTTTTTATAATTATTTTCTGCGTGTACGTTTTTGAAGAATAGTTATAACTCTGGGTTGTAATCCAAGAATTAATGTGCCAGGTTTCTCTGAGCGTATAGTTTAGATAGAGGATATATTATATTGCATATAATAATATACCATAATGTCGGCTATTACCCAGTTCTCCTCCTTTCTTAGAGATTGACCATGAACTGAATGGCCGGGGAGTATAATGGTCTCAAATGATGACGAAATGGTTATCATATACTTTTGTAGCCTACTTACCATCGTTGAAATTTTTATTTAGATTTTATTTGCGAAGCTGTGCTCCATGAAACGATTTTTAAAATTTTTTCTTCAAATTTCCATCGATCCTGCTTAACTAGGCACCAAAAATGACGGCAAAATGTGTATGTGCGTGTTTGTGTATCTATTAACGTTCTACCGGCCATCATTTTAGTTTTTTCTCCACAAAGCTCAGCATAACAAGCAAAAATTTTAAAATCCCTCTAGCTGTCGGAATTGTTTTTTTTTTTTTTTTTTTTTTTTTTTTTTTTTTTTTTTCTTCCCTCAATGAAACTCGGTACATGCCATTGAAATAAATTAAGAAAATTAGTTTCAGAAAATCAACGAAATCGGAGCATTAAGCATTAGGAGTGGGGATTTATCTGAAACCCAAAAATTTCATTCATACAATCATTTGATTTCACTTACTGATACAGCATTTACTCAAAGTAGTGTCTTTCGGCATTCACACATTGATTGAATTTGCATTCCCATGCAACAGTTCTTTTGTATCCTTCTAATTTCTGTTTCTTTATTGTCTTTCAGATCATCTACAATGTGGGGGCTTGTTCCTGGGGAGTGTACCCCACAAATAATAATAGCACAGTAAGATCTGGGAAACATGCTTAGAAATAATGCTGTCTTCAAAAACCTCCCTAATAGCTTCTAAAAATCACGGCCAGTATGGACAGTGGCAGAATCTAGTTGGAAACACGCATATTGTCTTTTATGTTGAGTTCATTGCTCAAGAAAGGTGCTAGTATTTGCATACGGGAACTCTCCGAATTTAGTGTATCTTCAAAAAATTCGATTTATTCTTACGGCACACCACACATCAATCTTTTTATCATGCAGAGAATTTCGTGAATTATTAGTGAATTTTCTGTGGTGCAGAATCTACGTTCAGTGAAACCATGCTTCATCAGAGAAAATTATTAAACGCGGATCAACTATACCGTCATGAATGTTCTGTAAAACCCAATTACAGAAATTCACTCCACTTTCGTTGTCATGCGGCCATAATTCTTGGAATAAAAAACTCTGTAAGGTTTCAGTTTTTAATGTTTAGTAATCGTATGGACTGAAGTTTTTGAAACGCCTACTTCTTGTGCCACACGACGTAAAGATTTAGTACCAGAACTTTCAAGTGGTGTCCCAATATCATCCAGCTTTTCTTCTGTTAGAACCCTAGGAATTTCAGAGTTCAGCGATTCCGTTTTTTAAAATGTATTGATAAGGTTTCTAAATGCACCCTTATGAAGTCAAGTGCCAGGGAATCTGTCTACAAATTGCGTACATAATTCATCGGTTATGATATAAATATCGAACGTAAATATTCGTTGTTGTAAAATAAAAATTTCAGCCGACATTTCAATTATATACACAACTAATTCATTTGCACACATAGCTCACGCACTTCAAATGTAATTCTAATGAAATACACAAGCAAACACGTCTTCTAACACTTCAAATTGTACACAGCAACTCCCATTAACATACAGCCGCGCAAATACTTATTCTATGGCCAACACCTCACACTGTGCTAAGCATTGACGAGAAATATTTGAACTCGCGCAGCACTGAACGAAAATTACACATCTAGATTGCAGGTGTTTACTTCGCCATCTACCGGCTTCCTCCTGCTCGCTTTCTCGGATCAAACGTGCCTCGAACTCTCTGTATAAGAAGAAGATTCGACATGATAATGGGCTAACATTTATTGTATCAGCCAATATTTGAGTAATGTGAATGGGGAGGGCAGTGCTGTAAATTGTGTGAATAAGATGTTAACTTCATTTTCTGTATAAATAATTATCATTTTTAAAAAATGTTCGCTGACCTGTTGGACCCTATTTCCCAAAGTATGGTTTCCTAAAGCCACTAGGGGTTCCTGGAATATTGCACAAAAATTTCCCTAATGGCGGATTTGAATTATTTTGGAATAATATTATTGTTAGTACAATTTACATCTTTGGAAAATCAAACTGTGGCCACCGTGAATTAAAATAATTATTTTTATCCCTTTAAAGAGGTGTGAGCTAGATATTTAGCAGCAAGGAGTATTTTCCTTAGTTTGGTTAAGAGCAATACTTTGTTTATGGGTGTTGGGCGATGGAAGTTAATAAAAAACTTTATCACTTCCAACTTCTGTCAGCTTTGACTAGCTACACAACGCAAAACTATTTACTCTCTCTGTTCATTTGAAACTCAGTAAGAAGGATGTAGTGTTTTGTTTAAAACACAGCAACTTTAGGCTTATTAAAGGCTGTTAAACATTTTGTATATTAATAGGTGGTTTTTTCATCTAGATGTTTATAAGACGGTGCGCCAGTTGAAAACGTTTGCAAACCGCAGACATACAAGAACCATTGAGTAACTACCAGGCCTTTTTGTATTCTTTGAATCTACAGAGCATTCAAACATTCAAACACTGCCAACTTGAATCTCCATATAAGAAACCTTTATATAGTTTGATCTTTTTAAGTACATGCGTAGGCCTTTATTTATAACGTAGTTTGAAATATCAATGGGCGCAGTTTCCTGTAAGATATTTATAGCCTTGCTGTCTAAGTATAATTATATGAAAATTGGTCCATGAATTTACTAGGGTAAAGACGTTGTTTAAAATGTATTGTTAAGCATTGGTTACTGCATCTGCTCGGTAAGCCACACAAGTATCGACCACTAGCAGGGCATTTACTGCGACAGCCTATGAAACCTGTTGCATTTAGCGAGAAAGTTCATTTTAATTACAAGTCAGACGTTTACTGCTTTCCCTACTTCTGATAAGAGTCGGCCTGCCAGACCGAACACTTTTGTATTCAAATTATAGATAGTTTCTGTTCGTTCCTAAATACTGCCTAAAGCTGACCCAGTGTGTATTATACCAGGATAAATCATTAAACTGTAAACTGTAATAATATGCAAAAGTACGAGGGATAAGTCATTAATCATGTCAGCAATTT
Source organism: Metallyticus violacea (assembly GCA_030762175.1). Lineage (NCBI taxonomy): Eukaryota > Metazoa > Arthropoda > Insecta > Mantodea > Metallyticidae > Metallyticus > Metallyticus violacea. The sequence goes on along the minus strand of CM060832.1, from coordinate 10,058,405 downwards.
CTTTTTTCTCGCGAACAAGGAACAACACGAAAAATATAAGATATATGAATGAAAGTGTATCGATTGTACGTCATGAAGAGTGAACGTGTGTAAATAGCATTTCTCTGCGGCAGGAATGGAGAGAGAATGCCTCACAGAGCTATGAGAAGGACCGGTTGCTCGTGCCTTGCCCTATCGAACGTGACGAGATGGACAGAGGCCTTCAAGCGGGGTGGAATGTCGACTGGCGATATACCGCGCAGTGGGCCTCCTGTTTTCTGCGGGCAAGGATGTACGAGAGATGATGGTGGTACTGTGCTTATGCAATGATAGGCGCTGGTCACTTGTGGAATTAGAAGAGCAAACTGGAATCCCGGCAGAATCCCTGCACCTTTACGGGAGATACTCAACATGCGGAAAATGTGTGCAAAGTGGCTGTCACATCAATTAAGTGGATTCGCTATGAAACATGTCGCGAGATATCAGGAAGAAAGGGATACCATGTTGAATAGCATCATTGCAATTGATGAAACTGGGAAAGGCGTATGAACTCAAGCGACAGTCACCTGGGACACCACGCAAACACAAGTTTCGTCATACTTCTACATCAACATTCTGGGATATGGCAGTCAAAGTGTGCTTGTGTGTCAGCCAGTAACTTGGGGGACCACTGTGAATGCCCAGTACTACAGGTTTTTTTCGTGTCACAATTGCTCTGTGCCGTACGCACCAAACGATCAAAAAATTTGAACAACGCCAGCGACAGCTCTCACAGCCGACAGTGTCAAGCGTCTTTTACAGCTGTGGGGATGGAAAGTTCATCCACATTTACCACATTCTCCCTATATCATTCCCTGTGTGTATGATGTCATCCCATTGCGTGGGAAACTTTTTGCTAACAAAGCGGACGTATTGACAGCATTTCGATGCCGCAAGTTGACTCCTGTTAGCAACTCACCTGCAGCAGATGGTATTCCCCATCGCTGGCAACGAACTGTGGATGTAATTGTAGACTGCTTCATTGGCTGCTAAACACTGGAAGATCGGTCCTGTGACGTATTTGCATTCTTGTGTATGCAGTTGTAACTTATGTTCTTGCCATAATAAACCAATGTTGTCCTGTATTTTGTGTCTTCCCTACGATGGCCGGCTACACCCATCTTTCTTTGGTGGCACCATTCGGCAGTAAAAGCAATATACTTTCAATCATACATCTTTGATTTTTCATGTCACTTGTTTGCGATAAAAAAAAATAGTCGTATCTTACGACTATTCCCTAGTATATAATCGACGTAACTTCTGCTAACTGCTTCAACATGTTCGTTGAAACCAATGGCGTAGCGTAAGTTTTTGAATAGGGTAGGCAGAGGATGGGATATTGAAATTGAAGGAAGACCAGATGTATAGAGGCTGAGAGGAATATTTTGTGAAGATGTTTCAAATATTGGCAATATCTGGCACGTATCCGGAAATTTTCTGAGTGGCCAAATGGAAAACGAGGATTTGAATGTAGGAAAGTAGGCGGTTTAGTTCCCAGAAATGTTTTGTGTGCTGGGTAATTTTCTCTCGGTAGAAAGTCACATACACACGCGGCCGATGAAAATGGAAGTCTGCCTTCGTGTCGTCTCAGGGTAAGATGGAATAAAATGATTGTGTGTGTGTGTGTGTTTCTTTTTTTGTGTTCCCCTCCCCACCTTTCACCTCACCTGGGACGGAGATGCAGCGTTTGTTGAGGCGGACTTTCGGAGAGTAAGACACGCACGCCTGAAGACCGAAGCACTTTTGTACCACATCTGAGATACTTTGTTTAACACGTGTATTAAATATGAAGCATTTAATAACGTATTAAATGTTGGTAAATGTTTAAGGATTTTAGCAGGGCATATTTCTTTGTTCACGCGTAGTGATTTCAAAATTTTAATCTAAACCGAGGAATTCCTTATTAATGTTCCAAATTTTTAACACCCTTAAATTAGCCTTCAGTTCCGTTGTTACAGTAAATAGCCCTACCTTAGGAATCCGATCGACAAATAACTTAACGACGATTAAAATATTGAAACAATATGCTGCGTAAACTAAGCGAATTTCTAACTAAGTAGAGTAACTTTAAAGAAGAATATAAAATCCAAATTATGCCCTTATTAATTGAATGAAATAAATTATGGCATTGCTGTGTGGTTTTAGGGGCTAAAACTAGAACTCTTGCAATCTATAAATATTACAAAAGAGAAACCACAGTTTTAGAATTGTTATTTATATTATTTTTATTATTATTTGTATAATTATTATTATTATTATTGAGATTAAACCACAACAATTAATGCTATACTATTAATTAAATGAAAATATGACCACTGATAAACAACGCTACCCTTTATGGTATTTTTAAACATTTTTAAATGTAGGTAACTATATTTATGAACTTACAACTTGTTTATCTTTACATTCACTAAAATAGAAAAATAACAGAAAGTTTCGAATAACATTGTGTATTTAACAAATGCCCATATATGTCTCAATAAAACAAAAAGTTGTTACTATTTGAAAACAGTTACAATGTACTAAGCAAATATACACAATCAATGATAAATAATCCAAAGTTACATCGATTTTCAATGACTTTAAAATTGAATTTAAATGTTATTGTGGTAAAAATATGTAAAGCCAATGTTTTCTGAAAGTTATTACATAGCGCTCTTACATACAAATATAAATTTCACACACATAATAGATTAATATTTCATATTTGTTACCTTCACGACCATACATCTGTTGAATATAAAACATGTGCATCCTTATAAAAACAGTTTATATGCTGAATTAATTTATCCTTTTATTTTAAAACAATACAGAGAAAATTAAACGCAAGAGCGCTTTTTAAATTTCTGTTTTCAAACATACCCCTACTTCCAATGATGCGGTTTCCTTGATTTTCAAAAGCTATTTATATTGTTTTATTTAAATTGTATATACCGAATTTCGTTTTGAAAAAACAAATCGTTGTACCTCTTGAGCGATTTTTAAATTTTGGTCTTTAGATAAACCCCCTCACTTCTAATGACCCGGTTTTTCTACTTTTCGGAAACTATTTTTCTTGTTTTATTTAAATTGTATATCTCGAGTTTCGTTGAATAAACGTAACTGCCGCCGCTAGAGCCGTAACACACGCACACCTACAAAAATTTAATTGTCATTTTCGGTACCTAGTAGGTATTATAGGTATTGATGGGAATTTGAAGGATTTTTTTCAAAAATATTTTCATGTGCATAGCTCACGAATTCGCTAAAATCAAGGCCAGAGTTACGGGCCCCTAGTGATTTGAACCCAAACGGTAGTCGCAAGCCTGAAGCAGAGAGCAAGCCACACACCCACTGTCGTGAACCCGTGTACTTCAGACGTTTTCCTGCTTATTTTCTAATACAATGAAATGTAAGTTTGTTGAAAATCCTCAGTGGCACATCGTTAAGGAAAACTCCCTGCAGGTTGTTATGTTCGCGGTACCCTGGTGATATTCCAAAGTTGACTGCGTAACTGTTCAAGTTTATAGTACTAGCATCTTTGCAAAGTAATATAACTTTTGTATGCTTATCGTGAAAACCAATAAAAAAATGTTAAAAGTGTAACGGCGTTGTGTCTTCGAAAATAACTATAATAAAACCATCGGTATGTCGAATTTTAACATAAAACCTTGATTATAGGAGGCGCGAGCGTTCAGCGAAACACAAAGAGCTTTAAAATATGAAATAAAATCCTAAGGGCTGGCATTAATTTTTTTCCCTCCCTCTCTTCACTGGCTAGACGCATTTTCAACACAATTGCAATCGGCTGTTATTTTTATCTAATGCAATAACTTGAAATAACATAAAAACACCCCCCTGTGCTGCAGAGCAAGAGGCGGAGTGAGGGTTTTTTTTTATTATTTTTTTTAGTCTCTCTTTTTTGATGACTTAACATTTAGGGTTTATCTGCACCATCCCCCCCGGGGTCTGCCTTCACCTTTATAGAGCCTGCCAGTCCGGCTTTGTGATGGGAACAGCACTGTTATATTTTGGAATATCTGGACTGCAGCGGCATTCTGTTTTGTGTTGAAATCACGGCATTGTTTTCTACACCGGCTGGGTTATTACTTGCGATGCTGCAGTATGCTTATTGCAGCCGGATTAATGACAATAATATACATGGCTGAATAGTTGAATGGGACATCTAAAACCCTATCTATACAATGTATACAACGAAATATTGCTGTTGTTTCATGACCCACCCCTCTGAGTGTGTGTGTGTGTGTCCGAATTGAAACATTTCGGTGAATGTGTATATCGGTGGGCAGAACGGCACTTTATGCACGCGCCTAGGGGGATAAAATAGAATACACCCATTGATTTGAAATCCGCTCCCGTTGGTTTTCGTAGATAGTTATGATGACTAACCAGAATCGCGCGGCGACTGTTGCCACCACTCTATAATAACTGCACCATCAAAAGTCTGCATGTCATTATGTTTGCCGTCCCGCACGCTCGCGGATTTATTTGCTGGTGGGGTGGGGTGAGCGACGAGGCAAGTTTGTACAGGGCGTGAACAAACCGTGGGAAAACTAAATATATGTATGTACTCACCTAGCGGAAAAATCTTCCTCTGTAGCCGGTAATTATGTCACCAGGTTTTTACTCAGCCCTTCCGTAAGCTCCAGGTCGCTCTTTAATTGGCTAATATGAAAAATGCCTGTGCTTTCGTTCAATAAATACTACGGATGAAACCTAAAGCGGGTAAGGATTTACTACAAAGCGTTTCACTCAACCATCTGCCGTCAAATGAGGATCCCTAATACTCGGAAACGGGAAAACTATCAGTGGTAACTTCCAAATGACCAGTACATGTACTTAAAGAGCATCTCTTTATGGTCTATGCAACTTTATATCTTCCCAAATTATACTAGTTGATCCTGATAATCTGGTGGTAATCGTACTTGCCTGTAAGACCCAAGACTGCAGGTTCAGTAGTTTTTTTCGGGCGTAAATATCTTAGTATGGCTTCCTTCTGAAGGGAAGCAAAGCCGTATGTCCCGTTTCGTAGATTTACTGCACGTAAAAGAGCCTCGAGTCTGATAGAAGATACCTCTGAGCAAAATTTATGGCCGTTTTACATCGTGGATTGAATGGGATGCTTATGACATGATAATGTTAAAGAGCATTAGTAAATAAACCAAATCAACAACAAAGAAACCATGCTTGGACCACCATTCCATTGTTGCAACTTCCTGACCAACTCTACTGCAGACGTCTCAAGCGAGCCAGATACGGGTCAAGCGTGTTCACCAGTTTCCTCCTGCTACCTGCCTTTGACTCGCTTCGTATATTTCCGTGTTACGTCACTAACGGCTAGCCGCTACATTTGATTTCGTTACACGTGTACTCTGAATTCTGTTCTGATTATTCAACTGCAATATAGCGCTTTCTGGCATCAGTAAAACGTGCAACCTATAGCGTAGATCGACTGATCCTGCTTACGAATCATCTCAACCAGCTACGCTTAGTGCTTAGTTTCTGTGTTGAAAGACTTTACCTTTATATGGCTGCTCAACTCCATTGCCAAAGTTTCACTTTCGAGGAATGAAAATCAATTATTGCATTATCAGGGTTCGCGGTTAAAGAGAAGATCTCAGAAATTAAACGTCGGGGCATAAAGCTTTCCAAGGTGCAAGCCACTGTCACACTGCACTAGCCGGGGTACAGTCGGTCTTGTTTCAAAACTAGGGGAAACCAAGAAAAAAATCCCTAAGTCAGATATCCGCCCCAAGGGATTTGAACCTGGGGCCTGCTGAATACGACTCCAAAGCATTACTGCCTGAAAAATCCTGATCGCCGACACTCCTGTATATTCGCTTCTCACGGGTTTTCATAAAAAAAAACTCTGGTAGGCAGCGAGACAGTGGTCACATGCCAGCTTTTCTGGAAGAAATTGAACACCATTCGCTGAACTGTGTCGTATGTCATGCGGTTTCTCGTCCCAAAGGATCCAAACTGTCATCTGACATACTAGGAGATCTAGCTTTCAGCATCTGTTGCAGTATCTACCACACACCATTTTCATATCTTTGTACCCGAGCTGACAGAGAATGTAGCACTCATTAGGAACAACCTTTTCTCCGATAGTTGGTGTGTACTGACTGCGAATTGATGTGCTTTGCGGATCTGTGCGAAGCAATGACTCTCGGCTCAGTGTTCAACTGCCGCACCTAAATTCCGTAAACCATTACCACATATGTGTTCGAGGTGAGAAAGAATCTGGAAACACTCCTAGGAAACACTTTTGCTGAAATAATCATTACCCGAAAATGCTCTCTAGCTACTTCCACGGTAGAAGATGACAGTTTATATTTTATTGTTAGCTGCAAAAATTGGAGGCTCGTGCAAGCTTTTGCCATTATTTACCAACCAAGATACGCTCTTTCCTATGCATGCAATAGGAAACTTTTTATATCTCCTAGTTTTCCGGCATTCGAAAATTAAATTAGTGACCCTCGGATTTTCCAGTTCATCTATAGTATAATAGTTATTTTCCTAAATGTGCCTCCTTAAAGCCTCCAAAGAATTAAATATACGCAATGTGCGCTGCGGCAGAGGTTGGAGACACGAGGAATAACTCATAGCAACTATCCCCTAAACAAGGGACAACACGAAAAAATCTAACGTATACAATTGAAAGTGTAGGGAATGCACTTTCGGTTAAAATCACCAGATGTTATTCTGTAGCAGAGCTGCTTGTTTCAGCACGCCCCGAAGCTCAGTTTGTGAGTGATGTTGGTCAAGAATGGAGGTCAAGTAGAGTGAACTTCTCAGTGGCAGAAGTGCACGAGAATGCTACACAGAGCTACTGGGAGCTCGTGCCCTGTCCAGTCGAACGGTGCGAAGTGGATTTCTTCATGACATCTCGCCACATTGATGCGACATGTTTCATAGGAGTCTACTTTTTACCTCAGTTAATTGATGTTGCACTTGCACATTTTATTCGCTTGTTCAGGTCCTCAAGTAAAATGCTGTTCACAGTTTATGCAGGAACTTCTGTTTCCTCTTTTAATTCCAGAAGTGTCCAGTGCCATAAGCACTGTTCCAGCACTGTTCTTGTCCGTGTACACAGGACATCCACTGTGCTGCAGATCGGCATTCGACATTCTGCTTCTTTTGAAGACCTCTGTTCGAAAGGCAGAGCCGTAGCTCTGTGTGGCATTCTCGTGCATTCCTGCGGTGGAGAAGTGCTATGTTACATACACACCGTGTTTACTGTTCGTGACCTCCATTCCTGACCACTGTCGCTCACCAACTGAAGTTCGGGGCGTGCTGAGACACGCAGCTCTGCTCGATACACCATCCGGGGTTGCATTCGAAAGTACAGCCACACACTTTCAATTGTATATCTTAGATTTTTTGTGTTGTCCCTTGTATGCGAGGGAAAAAAAAATAGTTCTCATGACTTATGACGTCTCTGTTAACAATATTGAAAAAAATGGGAATATAATTGCAGGAAATGAAGCTGAACTTCATCGGATAATATTCATGAGTATATATCTGCACTCGCATATTCATTTCTTGTGATAAAATGAACATTCTTCTTCGTTAAATATTTCTACTTGTCAGCTGTTGGTCTAACGGATCATTTGAGCCATTCACATTCAATTTCCAGCTAGTCCATCTAGCGTGAGACTAAGATGGTATTTGTACGTGGAATGGCTGTTAATTTTGTCCAGAGACCTCTTTTTTCACTATGGATTTCTTTAACCTGGCGACGCACCGCCTCTAAAGGCCGAGGTTACTCAGTCAACCAAGGAGATCATGACCACAGACTTTTGCGACTGGAGAAGGAATACTCTTCATTGACTTCAAGGAGAGGAACACCACAGTAAATGGGGAGTACTGCGCTGGTCTACTGTACTGACTGCGTGCTTCCATAAAAGAGAAAGGCGAGGAAAGCTGAGTGATGGTGTGCGCCTTCTTCACAACAACGCACCTGTGCATACAGCTCTTGTTGCAAAGGAAGCTGTGAAGAAATTGTTTGGGGGAGGGGATTGAAATGTTAATTCAAAAACGTGAGAAGTGTATTGCAATGAAGGATAACTTTATTGAAAATTGAAATATAGTCTTTGTCTTTATTGTACCTATAAAATACTTAGCCGGAAACCTATGAACCTACTACACTCGAACCTCCCAAAAAACTTTCGATCTGGGCCGGGCTTAAATTCACGAACATGGGTTCCAATAGATAATGTTACATTAATCTTTCCAAAATGTTCTGTTCTGCTTTTTATATTATCTGCAGTTTATCTATATTGTAAGCATTCTTTCTATAGGCTCTGTTTTTAGGGTTCACTACAAATAATAGCCATGAAGGGGGGGAAAAAAAGGACGGTCCTCTAAAATTATTTCACAAAAAAATCTTCCTTAGGTTCCTACACAATCCAGGGCATGTGGGCTGTAACCTAATCTTGTTGAAAATACCCCTCTTTTCGGGTAATTGTTAGGGTGGGGAACTGCGAATATTTACTTGGGGAACCTTTCTGGGTTTTCAGTTTTGGGGGGGAAAGCTGTGGGGATTTGTTCGCCTTGGAGTTACAGCACACCAACGTACCAGTTCTTTTAATTATTCAAAAGCACTTCGAACTAAACGCTGATATATATTATTTCGAATGTAAGTAAAGGAAAGCCTCGTCGGAGAAAATAAACCGCAGTATCCTACAGAAACATGATAACAGAATTTTTAAAACCTTCTTGGTGCATTAATGTGTCGGGATCAAAGTACAGATAACATGCTCGTATATGGAGAAATGCGTGCTCCTGTTACTAAATAGTACGATAACACACACTGCACGTTGATAAAATTGCAACGCCCATAAGAGACGCGTTAAATGGATATACCACACTTTCTCATAAGGCTGAGTATGACTTTATTTATTTATTTTATTTTCAATAGTGTTTAACGCCTGTTTTTACTACTGAGGCACCACAGGCGGTGACACTGATGATACATGAGAAGAAATTATAAATTGGGAAGGAATTTTTTTTAAGGAAGGAAACGTTGCAGGTCTAAGTTTAGGGTGCCTCCCCGGCATTTGCCATTTGTGAGGACTAAGAAAAACCTGAAATAACCTCAAGCCAGGGAGGACGGTCCTGGTGTGATTCGAACCCACACTTCCCGCTCACGAGTTCGCGTCTTAACGACCTTAGCCACCCGTGGCGGTGTATGACTTGTTGAAAATACAAAAATAGCAGCAAGTGTCTATAATTGTTCGCGGGAGAGTTGTTGCATACTGAGAGTTCGGGATGTCTTTCCGAGAAATTGCTGCTCGTGTTAGACGAAGTAGGTCCTCGGCGAAACGAATACGAGATCATTGGATCGAGGTAGGACGAACACACGGACGTGAAGTATCCCAACGGCCAATCTAGCAAGCAAACAAGAAAGAGATCATATTTCGCCTAGCTGTTTAGAACATGCACAGTGTGTTCCAATTTTAATGGCCCGCAGTGTATCTCAGTATTTCCATGCCTCTGGCGTTGATTGCGCCCCTGAACATTCTTCGAGAATAAATAATAAAGCACGCCGAATTTTTGTGGTTTGCGTAGGTACCTTTTTTTTTTTTTTTTTTTTTTTTTTTCCTGCAAGCATTTGGTGATTCCGAAAACACATACGCAGTTTAAACGTATTTGGACACCTGTGGTCATTTATAGAACCCCTTGAACCGTGCACTGATAATTTGCTGCAGTGACATTTAGAGGACTGTGTAAAATGGCATGTATTTATTTTCTTATAAGTTCAACACCACTGGAGGGAGTGTAGACATCGTTCAGTCGCCATAATGCAAAGTAATGATGTTCATTTTCGATCAACATCGCAGAATATCACGGAGTTAGTGGCGTAAATGCCGTGAGATATGCCGAAACACTCTCAAAGTTGGAACGGATGGTATAATTTTTAGGTGAAAAGTACTCGCACGTCCACTTACACCCCAGACATGTACCCGCCTCGTTCCAATACAGAAAAGTCTCAGCGTAAACTGCGAACACGAATTATGGTTGTCCACCAGGTGTTTGGTTTTTGACTCTCATAATTTCTCTTGTACAAATATGTAATAATGATACACAATGCATTTGGAACCGTCTTTCTGTAGAGTTCATAAATCGCCTCCAGGTAGATTCCATAGCATTCCAATATTTCTCCTCTACAAGAATATGATACGAAGTGATAAATATTGCTACTCAAAAAATCTTTGGGTTTTAGATTATTAAATTCAAATATTAGAGTTATCGAATCATACGCTTCTCCCTGCTTCATCTGTCTCTCAAAACCAACTTTCCTCAACCCAAAGTTACGATGACGTGTACCTCTGTGCTGACACAACCTAAACGATCTTACCAGTATATCGTCTTGAAAACTTCAGCTGAATTAACCAATAAAAATATTTTCACGTTTGGACTTTTGTTTGCCACTTCCTTGCGAATGGTTTACTGTTGTCGGCTGCGGTAAGTAATTAACACAGTTTTTGCACGCGGGCAGCAAGTGATGCGAAACACCCGGTGTTTTCTGTTAGCAGTGTCGCCTGCCTGCACCAAGGCTATAACACTACCCCACACTCCTACCACCTGTATAACAAAACAGTATTTTAACGTTGGTCCGAAAATGCCCCCTTTTGTTTTCGAAACTAGCCAGGATAGGGGCTGCCTACCCCCGGCAATAACCCATATCCCCGGCATTGTGTACAGTAGAACCGCCAGTTTAAAACAAACCTCCCCCCACCCCGTCATCATCCCCCATTCCACATGTGTTTGTTAGCCTGCCTCTTTTATTCTCGCCAGTGAAACGTTTTTGATTCAAAATGAAACGAACGAACGGACGGACGACGAATGACGAGCGAGAGAGAGCGAAAGAGACCGTCATTAGAATGTGCCGATATCACATTGGTCCAAGTTACATTCAGGGTTATAACAGTTGAGCTCAACTCTTCGTTCAATGACCGTGCAGTCATATTGAAACAACAATGCAAAACTTGTACAGTCAGTGTGTACTCCACTGTGTGTCTGTCTTTCCTCAACTTCAGATCTGGAGCCCAAATGTAGCAGAATTATTAGGAAGCAATTAACCACCAGATCGTGTTGATTCTCATCTTTGGGGAAGTACGCCGCCGTTTGAACAAGAACACTTGCCATATGTCATAACGCACTTAGCAATGCTGCTGCAGAAATTGATCAGATGTTTTATTGAGTTCAACTGCAAGTTTAGCTGTCGAGATTTTGAAAATTGTATTGCTGTGATTGCCCACCTTTGGATTTGACAATCACCGCCTAAACTTTCCTACAGTGTGTTCGGGGAGTCCGTATACCCCTTTGTTTTACGATGTTCTGACCTTAGCTGCAATCAGTCGTCATCCTGTGAGTAGAAATGTCAAACAATTCGTTTTCTGTTGAGTGTATGGATACACCAACGTTCTCACCAGGAGAGACAATTAGCATCGTACGAGAGAACGGTCTAACATGCCTCTACGGACAGCGTTTGTGACAGGAAGTGTGAACGATCAGTTGAGAAGTGGAAGAAAGAAGACACGCCTGGAGACATGTGCTGAAGTTGAGATGCCAGTCGACGCTGTGGGCTGCTGAACTTGACATTCCCTGATCGACTCTTTTCCAGTACTCTTCATCGATGACCTGTCTGACGCAGATGATGCATGTCGGTCTCTTCTAACAACATACCAAACTGACATATCAATGACCATGGGTATGTTCACAGATGAGTGCCATATACGGGAGAATTTGCGAAGGAAAACCCTCACTTCACTTTCGAATTTGAGAACACAACCCACTACCTGTTATGATGTGGGTAGGAATGACATTGCAACATCTCTTGGGCCGTATTTTTTTTTTTTATAGGCTTGTGAATGCTTAAAACTTGACTCAACCCCCAACTGGAAGACAGAGACAGTTGGATACAGCAAGACGGAACTCCAGCACGCCTCGCTCTTACCTTTCGTGATTTGGTAAACGATCAATTCCATGGACGCTGGATTGGACGTGAGTCCCCAGCATCTCCATCGCCACTCCCATGGCCTCCGAGTAGCCTTGACCTGACAACACCTGATAGCTGGTTGTGGGGTATTATCAAGAGGAAGGTTGCCGCCCATCGTTACGGAACCAAAGCTGATTTTGAACAAGCAATAGGGTTATCTTTGGTACTATCGCAGCTGCAACTTTGGAAAAATGTCACAAAATGTTTCGAGGCGCTCAGGATTATGTTTCCAACTTGATGGAGTACATATGGATACCTTGAACAAATAGCTGTGAGTTTATTACTGAATAACTAAATTCATTAAACTAACGCATAGCATATAGGGGTATAAGTACTTCCCGGATACACTGTACATCCTTTAAAAGCAGAATATCATGAAATATCATTGTCAACTACTTCAGTGAAACTGCTACAGGGATATTTAATAACTTATATATCTAGGCATGAAAGAAAGCTGTGAACATGTTAAAATATTGACAGAAGCAGAATGTCTGGAGAGTCCTCCTGTGAACCTAGAAAGAAACTGTCGGTATCCTGCTCGCAACTTACTGGAAGGGAAAATGGCACCACACGTCCGCAACTGGAGTGATGTAGGGACACTGCGAAACTTTTAAAACGTCTCTCACTATAGTTTTACAGTTTTTAATGAGCGAAAATTTCTCAAGGCTTTATGAACGCCGACTCCATCCCCCAAAATATCGAAGCATTTCTTTTACACGAGGCCTCAGTTGTAACCTATGATGATGGAAGGTGTTCTTCGACACAAGAACATTATGTTTTTGTTTACTGGAGGTGTGTAATTTTAGAGTATGTTTATCGTCACATCTAAATACATATGTCTTATTCTAAAGCCAATCTATGTTGTATTAAACAATGAAATATGACAGCATTTCATTTCGAACCGAGGATCTCTTTTTTTATATCGCAATTTTTTCTTGTAATTATTTCTCTTTATATAAATAAAGCTATCTTTTATGCTAATCACATGTCATGAGTTTTGACAAGTGCCTACCTGTGTACTAGAACTGAAAATGCGAGAACGAAGCCTGTAATATAGCAATTTAACGAAATAATATGCTGTAAATAGTTTCGTTATTCCGTGGCAGCGAAGGTTAAGAAAAATTGGCCTAATCTACGTAACACTCACAAAAAGAGCAAAAATCCTTGGGTACTCTGGTGGAAAACGCCCCACTTAGCTGTAATTTTTCTTTTCGTCACCTTCGTAAGGTGAAAGCTAGTTTTATAAAATTAAAACGTGTTTTGAATTACAAATTAACCTCTCAAATTAACTCAGTGTAGATACCTCTTTTGATTAGAGTCGAGTGCCTAAATATATAATTGATGCAATTTATTTTGAGCCGTGAATAAATATCTTCTGGCTTTCTGTTCACCTGTTGAAATGATTAATTTGATGTGTAAGGGAAGACACCAGATATGCCTGTCATGTAACTGCGTGTTAGCGGGTGCGTCCCTTACTGCGGTTGTCGCCAGTACGGTTTGATTGCTTTCTTCAGGGGTTTGAACGCTTCTGGTCGCCAGAACGAAACCCAAATTTTAGTTCCTATGCGCCTCCCTTCCATTATAAAAGTTTATATAAGTGTATTCTTTTAGCAAATGCCGAAGGAATGAAGTTTTTGCGGTTATACTCATGAAACATTTTTGAAATATATTTGTGTGTGTGCGTGTGTATGTGTTAACACTCTAGCGGCCGCAATTTTTTTTTTTTCCTCAACGAAATCAATTAACAAACGATTCATCAATTTCGTTAACCAGCCAAATTAAACTTTTGGGAGTGAGAGTTTAAACTAAAGCGCAATTTTAAAAATCGCTCTATTGGCGCTTTTTATTTATTTATTTTTTAAAAATTTCAACGAAATTCTGTATTTGCCAATGAAATAAAATAAGAAAACTAGTGTTTGAAAATCAACGAAATCTGACTATTATGAGTGGGAGGTTTATACGAAACCCATAATTTAAAAAAAAAAAAAAAAAATGTTTTTGACACAAAACTCGGCATATACCATTTAAGAAAAATAATTTCTGAAAATAAGGGAAATTGGAACATTAGGAAGGGAGGTTATCTGAACACCGATTTTTTATAATCGCCGAGGGCGTCGATGAACGTGACCCGGGTGGAGATGTGGCATTAGCAATTGGGTATTCTCGAGAAGCGATAAACTGGGTGTCATGTGAAGGAATTGGAGACAATAGTCTGTGCATGCGCATGAACGAATAATAGGACGTACCCTTACAGACAGCGGTCGTCCTGCGGCTGCAGTACCGAACGGCAGCGGAAAAAGCTGAATTCCAGTGAATGCTGGAGCTATGCGGAGCGATGTACAAATCTTAAGTGGCAATGTATGTACTGTATCAAATTTGGTAGTGTTAAGTGTACAGGCAGATACAACACAGCGGTTTCGGAACACAGAAAAACAAGCAATCGCACGTCTAAAATGAACCGCGTAGCTTTAATGTTAATCACATTACGTTTTAGTTATAATACAGCTAAGTGCAATGGGAAACGTTAAGCTAACAATGTAACACACAAATGAAATAGTAATGATGTAGGAAAGGCATTTACATTCTCTGCTCCAGCACTGTGTAATAACCTACACAAATTCAACTTGCTGAGGAATCGACTTAATTGACGTCGCTCCTGGGTGAGGACTTTGTTTTTTGTTTTTTGTTTTTTTGTTTTTTTGTTTTTGTTTTTGTTTTTTTTCCTAGCAAATATTTGTGTTATTTGTGACAGAGTGGTACCGATTTCGCTTTGAGGCGGTCTGAGCGTGGTTGCTTGTGGTAAGTGATATATGTCTTCGCAGGTTTTACAATTGTAGTTAACAAGTTCATCTACTGTGGATATGACAATGTTAGAAATTCAGGTTTCCTATATCAGATCTACACTTTTTGCTGATACGAAGCACGTTGTTTGAACACTGTGCTCCTCTGTTACAGAAACAGCACAGTAGTATTCCGACGTATGTCAACAGCC
This sequence comes from Metallyticus violacea, assembly GCA_030762175.1. Taxonomy (NCBI): domain Eukaryota; kingdom Metazoa; phylum Arthropoda; class Insecta; order Mantodea; family Metallyticidae; genus Metallyticus; species Metallyticus violacea. The sequence continues at coordinate 10,043,388 of CM060832.1, read as the reverse complement.
ATCAGATTCACGAGATCTCTAATGTACGTTCTGAACTGAACTGAACCGAACCCCGGACACTCACTCAACGTTCCAAGCACGAACAAAGATCGAGAAGGCGGTTCTGCAACAAAAGCTTTCGAACCTCGGACAGGTAGCACAGAGGTGTTTAATGAGGGTCCTCCCCGTTTGTGTGTGGTCCCACACGTGATGTCAGTGGGTGATTTAGTGCATAGACATGACCTTTATTGTGTCTTGTGTACCTTGCAGAACGTTCTTAAAGTCTCCTACTGAAGTAAAATACATGATTGCTTATAACAGTTATAAGATATTTAAAATAGTGTTATCTTTTTCGTTACCCCATGCTTCTTTATGTTGTTTTAATTACATTTCACAGCAATTCCATTTTATTGCGTTTTATTTCACGTTTACCGTTTCGCTACATGTGATTTATTTTCCAAAATGTAGGAAGTTTTTAATTTTTTAAAGTTATAGGAGCTTTATCTCTCTCAAAGTAATGTTCTCCTCTGATGATACACCTCTCCCAGTGGCATTTGTACCTGTAAAAGCAGTCCTGATACGCGTTTTTGGATATGGCACAAAGTCTGTTTGGAAATTTTGGTTTTATCTCTTCAACTAAGGAAGTCAGGTACAACGTCAGGTGTGTATGGAGGATGGCGAAGAATGGTATTCTTGTTTTCCACGCAAACGTCGCGAACAAGCAATGATGATTGCAGTGCTCGTGTTTGACTGCACTTCTTTTAATGCTACCACAGTAAAATTGAACATACCAACTTAACAATATTAACTCTATGCAACAGTTCATTGCTGTCTGAAATTTCTTTAATGCACATTTTGTACGCTAAGTTGTTATTTTTTTTTATTGTATTTTACGTACTACCAGGCGTACTGATATCCTTTGTGGGTGTTTTAAGTAAAGTTTTAACTATTGAGGCATCACAGGCGATGAGCACATGCGATGAAATAATAAACTGAAAAAGGATTTTTTTTTTTTAAAGAAAGGAAGCATTTTAGGCCTACATTTAGGGTATCTCCCGGGCATTAGCCGTTTAGGAAAACCTGGAAAAAAACCTCAGTCATGGAGAATGGTCCTGGTGGGAATTGATACACCTGCCACTCACGAGTCCACGCCTTAACGACTTCGGCCACCCATGGCGGTTCCTTTGTGGTGATTTCAATTTTATGCCACGAGTGTGCTTCGTCTTCGGTGCAGGTACGGCTTCATTTTAACTCGTTTATCTAGAAATATATAGGCACAGAGTGCTCCATTAACTGTAACCACCTTTGGCATGTACTCTTTTTTCTTCTTTTTTTTCCCCCTTTCTTTCTTTCTTTCTTTTCTTTTTTTCTATTACCTGCCAAATCTTAACCATCTGTCACATCTAGTTGAAACATTATAAACCGTCCAAAGAAGGATTATTGCCAGTAAAATTGCTGCAGCTTGGGAAAGTTTGCCATATTTCAAGGTAATTTTGTGATTTGGCAGTTACGAATAACAAATAAACTGGTTTACGCGGTAGGTATATCGTTGCATCAGCGAGTAGATGAAACCCTGAAAGTCTTACGGTTCGGTGTTACTTCAGTTCAGTTCATTACATTTCAGCTTTCTGTCGAAGTAGTGAAAGCCGTTTTAACGTTGTTAACATAGTGATGTGTGCGGTATTGCAACGCATAATCTTGAGCACATTTGGATGCACTTTGTGGTGACGGCCATGAGTGTTAATCCGGCGAAATGGATTCGACCAAAACTTTTGCGCATAATGGCATTTATGACGGAAGCCGACAAGATTTGCCGCGGCGATAGATAATCTGTATTGCAGATGTTAAACCCCCCTCCCTGGCCTTGATGGAAGCCCCTCTCCGGATATGCAGTTCGCCATTATCTCTGCAGTACAACGTTGCATTTCATCGCTTTTTGAGACCAGTACGAGAAAAGCCTATTGCCATTCTCTGAATCACATAAATAATACGACCCTGCGAAGGCTTTTCATCCGTTGCCCCAACAAATACCAATCAGGGCTTGGAGAATGGAGTCGTACGGGGTGGGGGAATAGTCGCATTATCTTCCCCACCCCTTTGGTATGGGACTGGCCTGGAGTCGATCCCTGGAATTGTTTCATCGCAGAATTGGCAACAACGGGAACGCGTGGACCCCCGCGATATGTTCTGCTGGAATAATAGAGGGACAGTCATAGAAACCAGGATTGGCAGAAGAGGAGGGGGAGAGCGGTCTGTACATTCCGTGATGCCCTGTCCTTGTCGAGCGGCCCAAGCATTGCAGAGGACATTTCAATCGTAAAATAAAAGGCGAGCAGCCTCTCTGCTACAAAACTGGTCACTGGGAGTCATATCCTTGCCCAGAAAAAATGCTTACAACAGAAGCGTCTAATACCCTGCAGTTAGCAAAGAGACTATTTCCTATATTCGAGGACTGTTCAATGGAGAATTATCATCATTTTTGTAACAACATACCTATACTCATTCTCATCATTTTTTGTTAGTCCCCGCTGGACGCAATGAACCTGCCTCAAGTCTTTCTGCCAGTCTTCAAAGACATTCTGGAACCATTTTTCACAGTTCTTTAGCATCTCCTCCACGGCCTTCATCCCTGCTTCTGATGATGGAAATTATTTCTTCACTTTGGGTAAAAGAAAAAAGACACACGCAACTGTGCCATTCACATTGATTTTTGTTACATATTCAGCAACTACGACATTTGCAATATGCGGCTGTGCATTATCGTGCTGTAGCATCCAACTTGTTGCACATTTTGCTTTTGCAGTTACAGCTGTGTGTCAGGTAAACCATTCCTTGAATATCCAAAAATGAGATGACCGTAACTTTCTCAGCAGAAGCAGGGGGTGCTGGTGATAATGGATGTTTCCGCACAGGGCTTTGCTCTCAGAAATAAACTAATGTAGCAGTTTCACGAGCATGGTACACAGCGAAAGTGTTTTTAGTATTATTGCACGATCTTCACAATCACAGCAGCGGCGTATTGTTTTCCTCCATTGTAGCGCTGGATCCAGTTTCCTTTGAAAGTGCTGTGTCTCCACTTGCACAGCTCTCACAGTCGGCAACCGGAAGTGACAACATTGAAACTAAGTACAATGTGTACTTTACATATTAAACTCACAAACTGTTGTATAGTTAAATTTTAGCGGCACAAAAGTATTATGATAATTCTTTATTGACCAACCTTCGTTGTCATTTTAACACATTTAACTTCTCAGTCTTTCAATTTAAAATTGAAAAGATAATATTTTTATGACTATATGAAAAATCGTAAAGTTTTGAAGTGAAAGCTCTCTAAACAGGACAGGTATAGTTTAATTAAAAAGTATTCAATTTATTCAGGGGAACTGTTTTTCACTTTTTCTTGAAGAAATGTCCTACTTTCAGGAATATTCTTGCTTCGACAAAAAACGAAAAAATGGAACAATTTGTCATTAGTTTCTAGTTTTGCGAATTCTCTTTCTCCACTATAATTTCGTTCCCATGCCTTTATAATCAAGGTTCATTAATGTTTATGTTAGAAATTGTAGATTAATTCCGAACTCCACACCATTAAACAACCGACCAATCACTTCTTTCTTCTTTTCAGTGGTTAATTCCACTAACTTACGTTTAAGCACATTGAGACTACATTGAGTAAACTTTTGCACTTCACACCTCAAGAGTAACCGAAAACCACGCTGCTTATTTTAGGCATGTGTTTTTTTCAATACGTTTACATTTATGCACAGTGTATTTTCTGCGGAAATATGTAACAGTTTTACAACAGGGAATAAAAGTTAAAGAAAAGACCAATCTTTTCATACCGCGTCATTGCAAAGCATGAAAATAAATGCCATGCCCAAAAGAATAGCAGAAAGCCAGTTAGGGAAACCTATGTTACAGTACTATGAACTTGCTAATGACACATTTAAAACTATAGAGATAAATGCCACTCATGCTTAAATAAATTAATAAGTGTCCAGCTTCAAGGATTCAGGGGTGTTCAACTTAGACGATATACTATACCTGTTTAAGCGTGGAAATTTCTCCGGTTCATAAAAAGATGTTTAATAATAAAGTATCTAGCATAGCGGGGTGTCGAAATACAGAATTTTACAGTACCATTAAAAATCTGAAGTCCTCTCCCTGTAAGATGACATTTTAGGTTTTCCCCATAGCTGTATTAAGGACGCTCCTTTATGCAATGAATTTAGAAAAAGTCAATATTTGGTGTAATTTGTACATTTAAGAGATACTGTGTTTTAACACCGTATTAGGACTGTCCTTTTTTTTTTTTTTTTTTTTTTTTTTTTGATTTATTTATGGACGCTCTTTAACAGCTCAGGTCATCAGCGTCCCATTCAACTCCGGGCGTGAAACGGCCGACAAATTTTGCTCAGAGGCCTCTCTTTCAGACTCGAGGTTCTTTTTCGTGCCGCTAATGTACGACACGGGACCCACGGCTTTACTTCCCTTCCAAAGGAAATCATACTTAAGATTTTTACGCCCGAAAAAATCCATCGGTCCTGGCCGGGTTCGAACCCGCGTTTTGGGTTTAGGAGGCAAGTATGGTAACCACTACACCACCAGGACCGACAGGGCTGTCCTGTATATAAAAATATTTATATTAGTTTTTGAAACGCCTTTGTAAGGGGATATGTGGCATTAACAAAATAAAACAGTTAACAACGCGTAATTTTTTGCCAGTTGGATTGCTGTAACAGAAGACCCCGTCGTGGCAAGCACATATTGCCTTTTTACCTTCAACCTGTGGCAGTTTACTTTGACATGAAACGATGTTATAGCGTGGACACTGGTTCCCCAAAAAGTAAATTGATATCTTGCGTGTATATGTCGTTCCATTATAAAAATTAATAATACCATTAATATACGCACCACTGGCATTACAATTGGAAATTGCGAAGGTACCTACCCGCATTGTATCGACAGTTTTTTTTTTCATCAACATTTTTTAATATGTACAAGTTTTTGTTCCTCTACCTCGCTTGCTCAGCGCGCTGCGTTTACAGGGACCGGGTTAAGCATTCACCTCTTCCTAACCTCAGTTTTTCTGGTAAAGTGTGAAGTTACTGTCATCTCCTTCAATTACCGTTTACTTTTTTGTCTCCTTTTTCCCTTTAATTCTTCCTCCATGTAAAATTCATTCTTATTCTTTTTGTAACTTTTATTACGGAATTTTTTTGTCATCTGACGCAAGTTTGCCTGCTTCTTTTTGTTCAGTTTGTAAAATAACCAGTTCAGAAATGTTCGAGTGCCAATTAAAAATTATTGCAGTCGAACTGCGTACAAGTAGAGGATATATCTGTCATTGGCGACATACACCTTGCAGTGGCGTAAATGTACTTTGGTTGGGCGCGAAGTCAATCTCTGCACTGACATTAAGGATGCTCTGTAAATTTTAATTCTCTAATGAACATGAAATGTTTTTTTTTAAACAAAAGCAAATCTTATTTCCCGATAACTTAAAGTTTTGGCATAAATCTGCATTTTTATCCGGATTGGCTGGATCAATATTGTTGAAATTTTGCACACACATAATCCATGCAAATGTGAAGTGTGGAAACTAGAAATATTTAAATGTCATATTACTTGATAAAATTCAAAACCAATAAAAAAAATTACGTTTTTTTTTTTTTGTTTTTTTTCCCCAAAGTTTGAAAATTAATTTCTTTTCAAACATGTGGCATAGATATATTATTCTAGTTCCCATAGTAGCACATATAGTTTAAGTATAAACAAATCAAATTCCACCAGTAGTTTATAAGAAAAATGCACTATGGTGTTAAAGTGTTTTCAGTTTTTTTAACGAAATTTAAAAAAAAATAATGTGCATTAGAATATTAAAATTTACACAACACCTTTAGTTAAGTTTTCTTAATTTTTAACATAAATGTCATAATGATAGCTTTAAACTTTCTGAGATACAGTGTAAAATATATACTGTCGCATTATTTGCTAGATTTACACTTCGTGATCGCCTTAACTGCTCAGGAAGCAACCTTAAACTTAATTTAACAACTTGTTTGTGCATTAAAAAGTACTATAGGTGAATATGGTTTTTAGGTTTGGGCAAATTACGAGCAGGTAATGAATGTTATGTTATCAGTGCAAATGTGGCGTAAGCCACACTATGCATCTTTAAATAGAACAGAGATTTAGAGATGGAATGTTTGGAAATGGTACTAAACTTTAAAAAAAATATTTTAATTTTTTCTCAATAAACTAACTTGATTGTTTTTTATACTACTGCCACTCCTTTTCCAAAAACTAATAAAGATGTTCCTCCCAAATTCTTCCTTAATATTTCATAGCGCTGTCTTTTAGTGAAACATTTTTTTATACAAGTAATTTTACGGAATTCCGAAGGAATTACAGTTAACCCATGAAAGCATTTTTGAAAATTTTCTTCAAATCTTACTAGGAACCAAAAATGACGATGAAAAAATTATTTATATAACTGCTAACGATTTAGAGGGTGCAATTTTTGTTTTCTCATCGAAACTCCGCATATAACCAGTAAAATTGGACTATTAGATGGGGTTAATCAAATAAAAAAATATAAAAATCGCTGTAGTGGCCAAATTTCTCTTTTTCTCAAAGACTCGGTATATGCCATTGAAATAAAATAATTAAAATAGTTTACAAAAATCAGCAAAATCAAACTAATTATAATTGGGGGTTTACTTGAAACCCACATTTAATTATTGTTGAGTGGCACCAATATTTATTTTTCCGGAATGAAACTCTTTATATAAAATAATAAAAAATAGTTTCTGAAAATCACGGAAATTAGATCAATAGGAGTTGGGGAAATTTAAAGAGTTAGGGCTAACCCAAAGCAAATTTTATAAAAACCGTTCTAGCGGCAGCAATTTTTTTTCCTCAAAGAAACTCGGTGTAGGTATAGCATTTAAATAAAATAAGAAACATTTTCCCTGAAAATTAGGGAAATCGGCCTCTTAGGAATGAGGGGGGGGGTCCTTCACAAATTCGACTTACTTTAGTAACTCGCCTAGATTAGGTACGTAATTCCTGATTGAAAGACGTTTTAAAACTAAAGTGGCCATGATATTTAATTTCTTTTAATATAACTTTTTTTTTCTGTGAGAGGTTACGGTTTTATACATGCAAAATGCCTCAAGCAAACTAATTTATTAACCTGAATTCGACACCCTCCCGCTGACGTCAGCCCAATTTTAACTATTATTGTGGTCCTCAGATAGCATGGACGTCAATAGCACACACACAAACGTGATACTATTTTCCACCTTTTTACGGATCTGAAAATCTTCCTCTGGTTTATGTCTCTTGTTCTTCATAATCACAAACACATCTTCTGAATGTCTAAACAGACGGGCTTAATACTACGGATGAAGGGAAGCGATTATATCTCGCACTCTAAGGGCACGTCCAGTATGTCATGCCGACGAGCAGTTATCGGGAATAGACAGAAATTGCTTGTGCACAAAACTGCAGAAATGCATAGACTGCGGTGTGTTGGCAAGAAGCTCCTGCACACAAACGAATCAGTGGATTCGCCAGCGTCGTCGGTCAACATGGCGGAACATGACGGATACGCATGTGTCTTTGATGAACTGGAGTATCAACCCTGCACACCATTATTCACGACGATTTGAATGTGAAGAAGGTGGTGTCCTGCGGGACCTGACAGTGGCACTGGACAATGTCGGCTACTAGAAATGCGTAATGAAGATGCGCATTTTTTGGGTAGCTGCTGAGTGGTGTCACTAATTCCCACCAGAATAGATGCATGGAAACATCCCCACACAAGAACTTTCTACAAACAATTGAGGCATCAACTAATGGATTGCCGTCATTAACAGCGAGGTGCACTGCTAGAACCTTACACTTCTTAGATGCACGACTCAGCAACGGCGAAAGAGGAAGTGGTCGACATCGTAGTGCCAAACCTACCATATTCACCAGATCGCGCTCCGTCTGTTAATGCTTCATTCTACAACATGAAGGACTCGCTGCGAGGTAAATACTTCGGCAACAACGAGGAAATTTAGACAGATGTGCATAGTACTCCCAAACAATGGTATCACGTCATAATGAAGTTACCAGGAAGATGGTATCACATTGCATAGTAAATAAGAACCGCCAGGGGTGGCCGAGGTCGTTAAGGTGCGAATTGGTGAGCGGAAGGTTTGGAGGGCCGTCCTCTCTGAATGAGGGTTTTTTTTTTTTTTTTTTTCCCTCTCCCAGGTTTTCCTCAGTCCTCATAAATAGAAAATTAGCAAATTCCGGGGAGGTACCCTAAACTTAGGCCTGGAACGTTTCCTTCCTTTAAAAAAAACCCTTTCCCAATTTATCATTTCATTTCATGTATCATGCCTGAGTGGTTAAAATGAGCGTGTCGGTCCTGGTGGTGTAGTGGTAACCGTACTTGCCTCATAAACCTAAGATCGCGGGTTCGATGCCGGCCAGGACCGATGGGGGCGTAAATATCGTAAGTATGGTTTCCTTCGGAAAGGAAGTAAAGCCCATGGGTCCTGTGTCGTACGTATACGGCACGATAAAGAGCCTCAAGCCTGAAAAAAAGAGACCTCTGAGCAAAATTTGTTGGCCTTTTCACGCCCTGAATTGAATGGGACGCTGATGACCTGAGATGTTAAAGAGCGTTCATAAATAAAACCAAATAAAACAGAGAAATAATAAGGCATAAAATACTGTAAATTACTCCACTATTGTAACAGTTTCCACAGTTCCAAGAATAGAGAAATCCACACTGTTCACTGTATTAAGGAATATACTTAATGATCTTTTTCCTTGATCTTAGACGCTTATTACCTTGGCTTATACTAAGTGAATGTCATTTGTCCTTCATAATCGCCAACCCATCGTCCTAAAGTTTCAACTGTTTTTGTTAGATGTTAGCAAGACGGAATAATAAACGAAACAACGTGCTACTTTTACTTGTATTGTAGCTGGGCGTAAAAATAATTTACCTTTCTCAGTAAACTGTTCAAGGTTACTTATTTTAATATTCCAGTCCCATAAAATTTAACAGTATAGGTGCGGCCATTAATTTCTGTAGTTGTAGTCGTGTTTCTGTTTTCATATTACTGCAATTATAGTAATTTATTGCATTGTTGTTTACGTCTTAATAGCTTTACATATTGCAACGCCATTTGTTCCCTTTTTATATGATATACAATCGTGTTATTATGCTTGCAGTAGTGTGTTTACCCTAAGCGACACAGATGTTTCTTGTATTTACATAACACGTCAACCAATATAATACAATGTGCAGTCATAGAAGCAGAATAATACAATGAAAGGGGGGGAGGTTGTTGCTGGATAGCATTCTAGGCATGTGGCCGTGAAAATCGGCATTTTTACGGTATTTCTACTCGTCTAGAAACATGAAATACGTCCAAATAGCTGAAAAGAGACCAGTTTCTTCTAAGAATACGAAAACATTGGCAACTTTTTAAAAAGAATGCACAAGGGCTAATCCATGTGAATTCGGATAGCAAAATCCCTTCTATATTTATATTTAACAGAAACTTTATACACTTTATAGATGCAGGAGAGTGTAAAGCTCATGCAAAATACAAGTTATTTTTCAATAATATTTTTTTTATGTTAGAAAGGTATGAAGTTAAGTATATATTTTTTTAATTTTAGAAATAAATCTGAAACATTCAAACCAAATTAATATTCAATGAAAACTTCAGATAATCAGTTTGCTGTAAACGCTTCCGTATGAAATGCACTGGGGGGGGGGGGGGGAAGCGAAACGCTTAATTTTTCAACATGTTTTAAAATAAAAAGCTGTGTTTAATGAAACGAAGACATAAATATTAAAACAAAATTTCTTTAATAATTACTTAACAACATTTTATCGTCCAAGTAACGCACAAATTTTACCCCATTACAGATGTAAATGCAGAAAAACTTCAAGCAAGAGAAACAGAACTTTTTAAACCTGCTGGAAATTGACACTTTTAAGGTTCTCTAGCTGTTTGTGTAAGAAAACCATGGTCTCGGTAACGAATGTTGCTACCTCTAGCCAGCACGCCTCCCAAGCATGTCTTAAACAGTTCTATCGGGTTCAGGCCTGGACTATGTGCTGGCTATACCATACGTTCCATCCCATTCATATTCAGGAACTCAGAAACACACAGAGGTGTGTGGACGAGCGTTATCGTACATAAGGATGTGTCGTCTATAACGGGTGCAAAAGACAATACATGATCAGCAAGAATCAAGTTGATGTGCCGATGAACTGTCAGTGACCCATTCACGATGATCACGGTTCCGTTCTTGTTTCATTGTTGATCTCTGCCCAAACCAATACTGGACCTTCATTAAAAAGTGTCCTTGAAGAGGAGGCGCATGGTGCATGACGTTCTCCTGACCTTCTCCACACTCTCTCCCTCCCTCACATCTGGCGTCTTCAAACAGAACTTGCTCTCATCCGTCGCCATTGCTCCACAGCTCAGTTTTGATGGACGCGAGCAAACTGCATCAGAGAGATATGATGTTCCCTGGTCAGCAGTGATCCTTTTGCATGTCTCCTGGACTGTAGGTTCACTTCTTACAGCCTTCTTCCAACTGTCCTGTCGCTTATATTAACATTCCGTACTTGCTGCAAAGTATTCCTGGCCTCCACTGATGTTGTGTGCCGATCGCGAAGTTCTTGCAGTAAAAGAAAGCAATCGTCGCGATCAGAGGTACTCCTCCCACCTCCCGGGTGTAGATACCGCCTCTCTCTGAACAGTTCTGTGTACTTTGGAATGAGAAGTGTCAATGACGTCAGTAACATAACGTAGACTTCGTCCATCCGCCGCTAATGTCACAGCCCTTGCTGCATCTTCAGCTCTAAGAGACATTTCAAAACGTTAAAACTGACTTCAGATTGATTGCTAGGCAAGTCTGAATGATTTAAATTATCTCGCGGCACTACAGTTTTAAACATTAAAACATCGCTTTGGTGATTGTTTAAAAACCACCTTACGCGCAAAATTAACGGCAAGTTAGAGTCAAAAAAAAAAAAAAAAAGTTCCAAGAAATTGACTAAAGTTTCTTAAATCCATTCATTGGACATGTTGTTGTGTTTCTGTAATGTCGCAAGGCTTTAACCCAAGCTTAAGATTTGGAAAAAGAAAAAGAAGAAGGAGAGAGAGGGACTTCTTGCTGTTTTGCTTTTTCTGCCGCCGAGTGTATTTATACCGCACTAAAGGGATGCTTTTGGAATTAGTTTCTTCATCTAGCGGTCACATTCAAATATTTTTACAACCGTGTTGATTTTTTATTTATTTAGAATAAAATAACACTAGTCGGGCTGTTGGTGTGAGAAACGGATTGATGTCTGGTAAAAAAAACTTCCTCTGACCTCATAGCTGATTTTGGAACTCCAGGACGTGGTGCATCCTCGATGCTTGTTCTGTCACACTTGAACGCATTTACCAAGTGGAACAGTTTTATAGGAAGGGCATACGTCACCAAACATTTCACGAATTTCCTTTGGTTTTTTACCTTCCAGAAAAAAAAAACAATTGAAATGCATCACGAATTTGAATTTTATCCAGCTCTCACTGTCATTCAAAAAAGCTTGTGTTCCAACAGTGCATAAACATCAAAATGATTATTGATACACAGAAAGCAAACTTTAAAACCATATATTTACAGGTGCTATTGTTGCCCTCTGTTGGTATGCTTATCAAGTTACTTATGAAATCACTCTCACAGATCTCTCGTGCGTTTGAATCCACCAGTACCTTGTTTTTCTACCTGCCAGGCGTTAGAGACAGACAGTCTTGCATCGAACGTGCTGAGAAATAGCATTAGAGTTGATGAAATGTTTTCAATGCTGTTTCTTTATACTCTGTTAGTGAAAAAGGTTACCTTCTTGAATATGCCGACATCGTTAGCTTGGTATTTTTGATGAGTTTAAAATAAAAAGCTCTCTAGTGGAATAATTGCTTCGTAGGCTAGTTTTTATTGTTCGTTTTAGATACTTAAACGTTAAACAATGGTATTAAAGAAGTGTTGATAATTTTTAGCGAAACACCTAGAAGTATCCACTAATATACTGTTTTTATCTCGTTGTAAATGTTAGTTACATATTTTAAGAATGGAAATAAGTAGAAAAGACTTTTAAGTCCTGAATACTGCAAGCAAATAATACACTAACTAGGCTTAAACACGCAACAATTCACTTTAAAAGTCATTATGGCATTAATATTCTGGGAAAATCTACAAGAGAGGTTCAAATTTGTTGTTCTTTGTCAGGCCTCACATAATTAATTCACCTCTGACCGCTTGCGATGTCACACGTTCCTACCATTGCTAGTTAATGTCCCTAGATGGTGTATTGCCAACTATGCCTCATTAACACTGAAGTATTTGTATGTAATGGGGCCATTGAATTCTTAAGACATCAGGCAATCACCTTTTCACCATTGACAGAATGTTTCCGAATACAGGTCAGATATTAATGCTTTAAATTTACCATCACTTCCCCCCAATCTCTCCTTCAACAAAGGGAGTGAACAGAAGCCACGAGTGCTAGGTCAGGACTGTAAGGATCCCTCCATTTTTAAACACAAATATTGACATCGAGGATCCCAGTCCTTTAGATATCTGAAGTATCCCTAATGACATGGGCATCTGCCTGAAAATGGAGCAGCACGAAATGTCTTTGACTGGGAGGACATGGATTGGACTTTGTTCTCTGGTGTGTGGTAGTGACACCCTGACTCGTTACCGGTCAATTGCTTCTCCAAAAGTCTGGGTCCTCATTGTACATTTCCATTAACCGACGACAGACTTTAACCTTCTTGGAGTTCTCTGTGTCGAGTCCAGTGAAACCCAATGTGTGCATATTTTTTACATGCAAAGTGTTTGGTGGGTCGGTTCAGGTCTAGTTCATCAGTCTTAACAATTCAACGCAACGTCAACGTTGCTGGGAGACAGCGAAGTTGACCAGTACTCAACATTCTTGTGTGCAGATTCCCTTCCGCTGTATAGCCCTGTGCAGGAGCTTCTTGACCACATACCGCAGGTGAACGCACATAACTTTCTGCAGTTTTGGCGTCTTCATTCCACAAAAAGCATGTGTGATCCAGTTTTCATTATAGTCACCTTCCATCTTTTCCACGTATTGCTCTACTTGACAACAAACGAACATGTTTTTTCGCTACATACTCTGCGTACAATCGCCACCTAGTGTCTGTATGGCGTTGTAGCATCAATTTATCGGGTCTACGAATGTTTTCTACGCCCCTGGTAGAAAACAAAAGCTAAAAATGCAGATTGAAGACCAAAAGACGTGGATTAAGATCGGAACGTTACGTAGTAAAAAAATCCCACAGAACTGCACAGTGTTTTGAGTGAAGTGTGTGTGTGGGGGGGGGGTGTTCATAGTGGACCGTTTTAGTTCAGTTTTCATGTTGGTCATGTCATCAGAAGGCCCGAAGACATTAAATTGTGAACGATGTTTTGCAAGAAGATCGTCGTGTGACATGTGAGACACCTTTCAGAAGTCGCCAGGGTTCCACCACCGTATTTTAACAAATGCTTTACAAAAGAGGGAATATTGATGCGCAATATATCCCTCACTTCTTTACAGCTGAACAGAGGCAGACACTAAAGGAAACTTACTGAAACAAAGATGATGAAGCGTTCTTTTGTTGAATTGTCGCTATTATGAAACGTGGATTGGAGAGGTTTATCTTGCTCGCGGTTCATGGTTTTCCCTTGCAGTTTTCCCTTCCAGAAAATGAATTGAATAAAAACCACGGATTACAACCTTATTCCTTTTTCATTGTCACTGGAAACGCTTGCATTCAAACAACTGCCAAACAATGAAATAACATAAGAATGACTTATGTGTGACCTTAGAGACCATGGCATGTTGATGCGAGGGCGTTTTAAAAGTTCTCGGCTTGAGATTTAAAATAATGTTATATATGTAGTAACTTGTAAAGTCAATAGATGTAATCCAACTTTTTGATGCCCTCAGTAAAATAAGATATGTCTTACTATGAAAAATAATCGTCTCTCTCAGCTCAAGCCTCATCATTTGATGTGAATATTCGTCCAGTCAGTCATTTCTTCAGGTTTGGGAACAAAGAGTTATCGTTGAGAGCCAAATCCAGCAAATATGACGGATATGAAAGCAGTTGGAAGCGAAGGTCATGCAGTTGTGAAGATGCATTATTGTGATGAAAACTTTTTTTTTTCGTCAGGTGTGGACGTTTATCCTGAATGTAGTTCTTCAGTTAGTCCAGTAGTGAAGGATAATGCTTCCTGGTGATGCCTCTGCCCTTTTGAAGGTGGTACACGAGCACACCACACCATGAGAATCCCAGAAAATAGTAGCGATGACTTTTCCTGCAGATGGAACCGTTTTTGCTTTCTTTGGTGCACTTTCACCTGTTGTCATCCATTGTTTGGACTACTCCTTCGTCTGTTACGCGTATTGATGGACCCATGTTTCATTTATTGTTATCATACATCGGAGAAACTAATTGAAATTGCATTTAAACGAATCTAAACGCTCTTGCGAAATGTTGACTCCAATGGGTTTTTGATCCATTGTTAACAAACGCTGGCCCCATCGAGCAAAAAGCTGTCTTATTCACAAAAACTAGCTGTAAAATGTAGTAGACAAGACTTATCAAAGTCTTTGCAGCCAACTCGCCTACCTTCAATTGACGAGCATTGAGTACGGCATTTTGAATTTTTGTGACAATCTCGTCGGTCGTAGCAATTTTGGTATCACCTGAGCGATTATCTTTTTGAATTAATGTAAGACAACTTATGAATTGAGCACCCCACTTTTTCACCACCGAAAACTAAGGGGAAGAATCCCTTAATGTGCAATCTAACTTCTTTTGTATTTCTGTTGGAGTTAAAACCTTCAAAACGAAGTACTTTACCACAGTTCGTATTTCAGTTTTATCCATTTAATAGAAAACGTCAACACTAGTTTGTTTACACAATCGCTACAAACAAGTGAGTGGACTTTCGGTTTGAAACTTTGCAGAACTCCATAAACTTTGATACATAATATGTAGCAATGTAAGTAAAAAATCTTTTTTTTTTTTTTTTTTTTGTGCAGATAGTTTATTTTTCATACTCATTGAGTACTTTGTAAAAAAACCGCTCTTAAAACGGGGTGTATCCATACATCCAATTTTTGATCTTTACCTATGGAATGTAAATTCCAACGATGGTTGGCTGATCACAGTACATCACATTTGCCAATTTTCGAGTTGACTGACACACATCATCGTGGATTAAAGCGTTTAAACGGCCTTCATCAAAGTGCACGTGTGCAGAATCAGATGAAAATGACACTTTTTGAAATGACAAAATCAGTTTCTTCCCACCTTTCTGATGTATTCAATGTCTCTAGCCTGATCGCTAATTTTTCCTCATGTGTTCAACTCAAACATAAAATTAGTACAAGTGTAATGCGCACGCAAATGTCTTCAATACGGCAAATTACAAGCGCAATATTGACACTTCGTTTGACAAATGTTGCAGTGTTGCCATAAAAACAAACGTTGTCAACTTATGCATCAACCTAATAAAATAAACGGCACAAAATAGCCCTTAGTTTACATTGTGTGCCTGAGGTAAATCATAAACATTTGCCTTCGATGGCATAGCCTTCGGAAATACATCAATCGCCTCTGGGCAAGCCCGTATTATTTCAGGGGACAATCATAATAGTAACAATAGAGTATTTGTTGTAACTCCACCAAATGTATGCTTTTAAAAAAATAAACGAAAAAGTTGATGAAAAAAAATTGTAGAAATAAATGTTTCGTAAGTTATTTTGAATAGAGAACCTGAAAGTTGAAAGCAAAAAGAGGAAGACGTGTATTATGAAAAGTTTTCTTATGTAATATATAGGTTACAGTGCTCTGCATTATCCATTAAATATATAATCAAGTCTCATTTCTTCAAAAAGTACTTATCTAAAATGGCCATGTATATTGTATGAGAGAGCTCTTATTCCTCTGTTTCTACGGTAACGAAAAGGCCGGCTTGCATAAGCATATGACTTGGGAAATGTTTCATCCATATTTAAGTCGAAAATTAACTTGCCGGCATTTTCTTTTCCTGCCAAATGAACAATTCACACGAAAGGAAACATTTTAAAGTTTCCCTAATGGTTAGGGACTAAATTATTGTTAACACACAATGTAACTTGCATACATAAGTGGTGCAGAATACTGACGTCATCAACACCCACATCTGATTAGGGCGAAAGGAAATGGTACTTAATATTATATTTCATTCTCAAGGTTTCAGTAATGACTACAAATTGAACTGCGGATCTTTTCGAAAGTTACTTTTTCGGCGTATAAAGTCACAGTAGCATTTAGGCGATATCTTTGAGAACAATATTCTTGACTTAGAAACGTAATACATATATATATGAGGTTAGGTCCATAAGTTTCCGACCTAACCATTTAATAGATATGATAAAGACAAAACTATTTTAATTTTCAATAAAGTTAACCTTTATTGCAATCCACTTCTCACATATTTGACTTAACATTTCAATCCCCCACCTCCAAAAACTAGAAGTTTTGTCTAAAAAATGGCCATAAACAGCATTAATCACTTCTTCATCACACTTAAATTTCCTTCCTCGAAGGTCCTTCTTGAGTTTTCAGAAGGGGAAACAGTCACTGGGAGCTAGATCTGGGCTGTAGGGTGAATGCTTGATCTCCTTGAAGCCACATTTCTTCACAGCTTCCTTTACAACAAGAGTTGTGTGCACAAAAATGTTGTGCAGAAGGCGCACACCACCACTCACTTTTCCTCGCCTTTTCTCTTTGATGGAAGCATGTAGTCTGTGCAGTAGGCCAGCATAGTACTCCCTATTTACTCTGGTGTTCCTCTCCTTGAAGTCAATAAAGAGTTTCAAAAGATTGTGGCCATGATCTTCTTGGTTGACTGAGTAACCTGGCCTTTAGAGGCGGTGCTTCGCAAGGCTTACGCCATTCCATTGATTCTCTTTTGTACATAGGGTCATAGTAGAGGACCACAGTTTCTCCTGTAACAATAGTTTGCATAATTTCTCTCTCGTTGTCACGGCAGAGCTCCAAAAATGCCTGACTCATTGCAGCTTTTGGACTGAGGAAAGAAGTCTAGGCACCCATCTTGCACTAACCTTATTCATATTTAAATGTTCATGAATAATTCAAAGGACTGTTGCTTTTGAAAGGTCCAACCTTGCTTCTATTTCTGTAACTTTCAGCCGCCGGTCTTCCGTAATTTCTCCTTGCACAAGAGCGATCGATGTTTTCAGGAGTGAGCACCTCGCCGACTTACACGCTCTTCGTCTTCTTTTCTCGACCCATTCGAAAGAGTTTGACTCATTCTTTTACGGTAGAATATGAGGGGATGCTTCCCCATATACACCGTCCAATCGCTGTTTAATTTAATTTGGAGCAAGTCCTTCTTTTGTGAAGAACTTAATAAGAGTTCGAAACTCTATTTTGAACATGTCACAATCTTCTACACATAGCCTTCTTTATGCAACTATATCTGAATAACTGAACACAGCGGAATGGAAGTTACAGCTGCAATAATTTACTTAACAGATAAGGTATGACACCAGATAAGGGTTTGTGAAGGCGATAATCCTTATCGGCGAGGCCGGAAACTTATGGACCTACACTGGTACATATCGCACAATCTATGAGCACATCCATTTGTTAAGCGGTTCACTGATACTTGGTATGACATGCACATACTAATGGCTCTTTTAAGCAGGATGAGCAACGAATAGACAGTGTTCTTTCGTTTTCGAGTAGAGAAAGACGTTGACAAAATGGAAGGTGACTATCATGGCCACAGATGGACTACTTGGTGTTTGTGTGAGGAAAGCGACAAAAATGTTGAACTTTCTATACGTTAAACTGCGGTATGTGGTCAAGAAGCTCCTGCACAGAAGACGCTTACAGAGTCAATTAGTTCGCCAGCGGCAGGGAATCTGGACACAAGAATGTAAGTGCAGGCCGCTCCTCCACATTGCGGTCATTGAGATTGTATCTGAATTGATTACGACTGATAGGCCTTTGATAAACTGGAATATCAGACAGGACAGCAAAAGTCACGACGATTTGACTATGGAAAAAGGTGCGCGTTCTTTGGGTTTCACGGCTCTTGAAGAGGCCAGAAACACAAAAGGATTGAGGCTACTGGAAATGCACAATAATGATCAGGATTTGAGCGTCAATGTAGTGGGAACACCCTGTGTCGCTTCCTGGGGGGAAAGTGTAAAGTGACACGAAAACATTCCATCCTGGACGACAAACCGAAGTACGATGCTCAGGAATCTTCATAAGGAGATTTAACAGAAGCGACCAACACACTTGCTCTTGCAGGACAATGCGTGTCCTCATACTGCCAACAAGACAAATGAGACACTGCTAAATTTCAAGCGAAACGTTCTCGGACATCCTCCATATAGCCTCGACATGGCTCCAAGCCACTTCTATTTATTCGACCCTTAAACATCTTTCGGTGAACATTTTTCCCCAAGGATGACGCTGTTCCTGGTTCCGACAGTAACCCAAAGAATTTTATGAATCACTGGGACAAATGCCTCGGTGTACAGGGAAATTGTGCTGAGAAATGAAACAATTTTTCAAATTAGTTGTATAGCTTACCTTCGCACTTACACAGCCACCTATGGGGTAGACTCAGAACTTTTTCAGACTGCACTGGTAATAAAGTGGTGACCTGTCTTTATGATGCATTTCTGAGGGACGCCAACTCTTCATTTGCAGGTATTTAAATGTTTACTGGGAACTCTAGAAGGACTATATGGTAGAGTGGGCTCTGGACTATGAACGTCGTGAGAATATTGAAACTCATAGTGGGCTGGCACCCCCCCCCCCTCCTGCCGGAGCAAACCTGCGCTTGGCCCTTGTTGCATACGCAATTATCAACTCACATGGGCATTTTGAGTCATCTATTTATACATAAATAGTTTATACATTGGGAATTAAAACGGAATATGGAACCCAGTGTGCGATATATTATTAGCACTGAGCAAACAAGCAACATCAATACTGCCTATCGCGGGGGGGGGGAGAGTTCCGTAGATTGCCCATCTGCCATTTGTTACTGGCAGGTTAGTTGCTCTCATAAATGACATTAATATATCATAATTTAATTTAGCTGTATAAACAAAATTCCATACCTAACGCATCTGTACCATAATATACAACTAATTTGAGCGTACGTTTTTTATTCGCGCGCGCGCGTGCGTGCGTGTGTATGTAGGAGCGCAGATGGGTTGCTCTAAATAAGTTCCGGTCAGATGAAGCCAATAATGCCAGCGCCCGGAGTTTCTGGGCGTCCTTTCCCTACTCCTGTATTTTTAAAGGCCGCCCGAATGGCTTTTTTTTTTTTTTACCTCCGCTTTTGCCCATCGTTATCATCATCAGGAGGGCTGTAATGTAAAATTTGTATAAATAGACATCCTCTTTACTAAATTGCTGGACCATGGGAATGGGCGAGTTTTCACTGTCAGTATTCTCTATCTCGTATTTTATCTTTCACCCTCTTAAACGCCTTCGTTTATATTACCAGAGAGCAATTATATTGCACTTTTGTTATAAATATCTTTGCATCACATATGTCATTATTTCGTGAAAGTTTGCAGTCAATTATCTCATCCAGAGAGACAGCAAGTAAATTACTTGACAGGTGGGGGGGGGCATCATTTGAAACACTCTCAGAATGAAACACCAAATGATGGCACCGTTTTTTGAAATTATTCTTATTTTTCAAAATGCACTTGTGCTCCAAAGCCTTTTGCCCATCATGAAAGTCGGATTTCTCCAGGCCTGCAAATTACATCTCAGCTGATGATTTAAGTCTCTTCATTGGACGAAAATGTCTTTCCTTTAAGGAATTTTGTCAGTTTAGAGAACGGATGCTGGTCCAGCAGAGCCAAGGTATGTGGCAGAAAGTTGCATTGCAATGGTACATTTGTGAGGGCGAGTATTGCTAGATGCACGTTTACTTTCTTTCATAATCCTACCAATTTCTTGTCTTCAATGGGTCTAGAAGGTTAGCATAAAACACTCCAGTGGTAGATGTTCACTGAGAAAATAAATCAATAAGCATTACTTCCTTGGCATCCCAGAAAACGGACGCAATGATCTTCCAGTTCGATTTCACTCGCTTGGCTTTCTTTGGTGGGGAGAATCGTGATGCCTCCATTGTTTTTGTTTCAGGTTAGTAGCAGTTAAATCTTGGTCATCAAAGGCCCTTTTTTTATTGTTTATTTATGGACGCTCTTTAACATCTCAGGTCATTTGCGTCCCTTTCAAATCAGAGCGTGAAACAGCCGATAAATTTTGCTCAGATGCCTCTTCTTTCATGCTTGAGGTTCTTTTTCGTGCCGTAAATGTACGACACGGGACCCACGGCTTTGCTTCCCTTCCGAAGGAAGCCATACTTAGCATTTTTACACACGAAAAAAATCCATCGATCTTGGCCGGGTTTGAACCCGGGATCTTCGCTTTAGAAGGCAAGTATGGTTACCACTACGCCACCAGGACCGACATCAAAGGTTACAAATCCACGATCAAAGTCATCTGGATCTCTCTGTAAACGGGCCGAACTTTGCCGAGAGATTTCCATTCTGATTGGCTTTTAATTCTGGGTCAGGAGTAGCGTTACCATCTTGTCAATTAGTCTTTAAAACACGGCCCTACCCTCAAAATGTGAAATACCCGTACCCTTGAAATGCCCAGAACTTCAGCACCTACAGAATCACGTCATGGGCCGTACAAATTCCGTGGAAACCACACTTTAACAACCGGCTGACCGGATAAATCATCTAACTATGGTTTTAAACATTGCAGTTTGGGTCCTGCGTATTTAGATTATTTATTTTTTTATTTCGTTTATGGTAATATATAGTCATACATTAGTTGTAAAATTAAGCGAGACCCCAAATCGATATTTATCGGACGCCAGATTGCATAGCCGAAAAGACAAGCTGCACAACTGCCGTCTCTTATGGTTTCATCTCATTTAGAATAAACTTTTCGTTAGTTAGTTATGTACTGGTTCTTTAGAAACCTAATGTTATAACCCTAGTCTAAGGACCCCTTTATAATTGCCTGTCATAGTGAACTTGGATATATCGTGCGATCGGATTTGTTTCTTCTCCCCAGTGTTTTTGTCTATTGGCGAGCGCTAATAACAATCAAACTAATCATACAATACACAAACCAATTTAATAGCTTCCCTATTTACCAAATTATCAAACTAGGTGTTGAAACTGCCCGCCTTCATTCTCCATACATTTTTGACATCTTTTTAGGAAGTTATTCATCACTCCCTGTGGCTCATTTCCTGACGAATATTATCTTTGATTGCTTTACTTCTTTCACCACTGAGTTAACGCATATGAATTGTACATAAAGACACACTGTGTTGTAAATACGTGCCGATTTAAGAAACGGGGGGAAAAAAAAACCACTTAATCAGGAACAGTTGCGCTACGACGGCGAAAGTGAGAATGGTCAACAATTAAGCAAAAAGGCTTTCTACCCTCTCCACGGCCCATGCTCGCTCGCATGAGAAGGCGCTGGGGAAAGTATCATTGATCGCATGGTAATGGCTCTAAAATCTTTGACAGTGTGCATTTTGGGAATTTGACATTGCTTTTCTCAAACCAGTAGTCTAATGTTAATATAAATTTAAACTGCTTAAGTTAAATGTATAGTTTTGTAGTGGACTAATGAATTCTTTCCTTTGTTTTCAGGTAAGTATCACCATTGCCGCAGTTTCATGCACGTAATATCGCTTCTAGAGCTGTAAGTATATAGCTGTGTAAATAATTTGATTTCTTGAAACTTGTCTTCTAAAATGTTTGATTTTCAAAATGCTAGTCGGCTGTTAAGTTGGAAAAAATACCTACAACGGTTTTTTTTTTTTTTTTTTTTTTTTTTTTTGCCCAATTTTACTACTGAGCCACCACAGGCGGTGGACACATATATGAGATGAAATGATATATTGCGAAAGGATTTTTTTTAAGGCAGGAAACGTTCCAGGCCTAAGTTTAGGGTACTTCCCCGGCATTTGCCATTTATGAGGACTGAGGAAAACCTGGAAAAAAAACCTCAGTCAGGAGGGGACGGTCCTGGCGGGATTCGAACCCCAGACCTCCCTTAACGATCTCGGCCACCCTTGGCGGTACAGCGGTATGTTTAGCTATCTGAAGCGTATAAAAGTCGGTTTTTTTTTTCTTAAAAATGAAGGCTCCAAATATAAAGTATATCTCTTTGGAGGTGCATAAAATAGGTCAAAGACACCGGTGTAAACTTGCACCGTATTTGTAGTATAGGGGAATAAACAAATTAAGTTATCTCCTTGTTTATCGATTATCACTGCTGATTATCTTTACGCTATCTCTGCAAATGGCAGGCTTTATGCTGTGGGATTTACGTGCTTAGTGTACGGTGATTGCCTGCCAGGGAAAATAAGGAACCACCGTTGGCAGCACTGGTAAACAAGACTCTCATATAAATGTTGTTTGCGCGGTCACAGCCGTGATGTGTCACGCGTTTCGCTTGTTATAATTTTAACTTTGTTAATTTGATGGTTTAAATGGAACTTAGTTTATATGTGTTACGTCATTAAGGAAATTATAAAGGATATACAACAAATAAGAATAGTGATTTGAAAAATACTTTATTTCTCAACATAATCTCCCTGAACATTGAGGCACTTATTCCATCGTTTCACAAGCCCCTGATATCCAATAGCATAAACATTTTTGGGAACCAAGCGGCTATTTCTCTTTCTACAGCGTCATCGTCAGGAAAATGTTCACCCGAAAGTGAGCTTGGAGCAGCATTAGGGCTATATGGAGAACGCTCGAGTACTTTCTATTTGAACTTTTGCAGCGTCTAATGTTTTGTTAGCAGTATGAAGACGCACCTGGTCATAAAAGAGCAACACGCCTCTGGTAAGGAGCCCTGGTGACTTCCGTTGAAAGCCTTAGGAAGTTTCCTGAGGTGTCAGTATTTATGGCGGTCTTTAAGGCGGTGAGCAGTACGCTCTCTTGGTCCTTTGAGCATCAACTGGTGTTACTTTTGAGTTTTTTGATAATGGTGAACCGAAAATACACCACCTGTGGCAATTCGGGCTAGCATATCGTGTTCCTTCCTGAGCTGTGTGGTCAACATGTGTGGCACTGGCTTGTCATGTATTATGACGTAGAGCATTGCCTATAAGCAACCTTCTGTCTGCTCGAAATGTGTTTTCAACTCATTGGCGTTCGACGCGGTGTTCATTTTCAATACTTCTCCGCGCTTCAGAGAACTTCTGCACCCAATTGTGATAGACACTTGTCAGTGTAGATAGGAATCATTTCTTTATGAATATTCTTTTGATTTCCTGCATGTTGCTCTCAAAAATGGCGCAAAGAGCTTTATGGTTGTACACTCACCCAGAAGTGCCGCCGCCTTGCAACTGCTGTTTCGCCATTGTAAACATCGATTTTCACTGAACCAATGTTGGCATCTAGTTGCAATACTATCAGATGCCTTCGAACCTGTAGTAATCTACATGCATTTCTAATATACTTTAATGCCTGCTTCAACTGCAGTCGCCTTTAGACACAATTCTCCCGTGAAGTTTTCGTATATCTGATTTCAATGTTTGCAACATTGGCATTATCGGACAACATATGTATAATATGTCGTATTTTTGCTGATAATACTCTTAAGATTGGTTTGTACTTATATTTCTTCTAGCTGGAATTACAACTATATATTTTCTTTGAAGTTTCTCTTTAAATGCATTCGATTGAGACGTTTTCATGTGCATGTAAGTTAGTACTGTATTTAATTCATGTCATGTTTTACTCCTTTATTGTTAGGCTTCCAATAGCAGTAGGCGTTGAGATAAATTTATTTCACTGTGGCCTTGTGTTTAATTCTGAGGAATTTGAGCTGTTAGTAATAAACGCTGTAAAAGAAGAAAAACACAGTAGTGGGGTCAAAGAATGTGTAATTATGTAATATTCTTGTGATGAATGTGATGGGCCTCGTCTTGAAATGTTTTTATTAGCTGGTGTCTTAGCCAAAGAGGGAGCTTGGGAAAAGTAAACCGAAGATTTCGAATTCTTGTTTTGGTTTTATCGTCACCCAAACATTTATCATTCTTTGCTCTTTATATGAAGAGCTTCGGCGGGTATCAAGCTGTGGTCCATAAGTCTATTCCAGGAGGTTCATGAAGCATTCAAATACTGTTAACACACTTCATTCTTGAATATATATATACCGGGTGTCCCATTTATCTTGCTTATCCAAAATAACATTTTTTTCTGGCGCGTTAAATGAATAATTGTTTCAAAGAATGTTTTTTCCCCCTTTTAATCATCATGGGGCAGTGTGTGTGTGTGTGTGTGTTCCGTTAGCTCTGTGGCAGAGCATTTTCGACCGTCCCCGAAGTTCTTCGTTCTAGGGAATGGCTCTCTCGTTTTTTTTTTTGGGGGGGGGATGTAGGTTTAAAAGGTATACCTTTTATTCAAGAATGCATTTACCTCTCCAAGATCTATTCAGAAATGCATAGCGATATATTATTTAGTCGAGAAAAGTTTGAGATATGTATATGAGTAACACTACAGTACATTTGTTTAATTAAATGATTTACTTCTACATAATTGTAATCGAATAATCATTACCTGCCAACTTACATTCTCCATAGATCAGCATTTCTACTTTCTCTTCATGTGTGTACATCTTGTAGTCACAATAGCTCAGTGCAGTACTGGCTTAACCTGATAAAATGATTACAGTACATTGGCATGTAAGTTAAAGCAACGACAATTTGAGAGGATGGAGATAGAGGGTTAACTGCCCCACCTCCCTTTCAGGGAAACAATACCCAGAACTGTACTACATAACAACGCTTGTCATACTAGCTGCATGTCTCTACCGACACTGCTCGCTGAAATACTCGTCATGATTGTTTATGTACCGAGGCGTTTGTTGTTATCCTTTTATTTCACAAAGGAGTGCTCCTGATCCGAGAGTAATTTCGGAAACGTCTCTTGAGAGCACCGCCGTCATATTTCATGGACGGGGCTAATTCCGCCTCAAGGGAAACCTACAGAGTCACCGTTACCTGAGCCGGTGTGATTCGCTAAACACTCCGTGGGTGAAGAGATCCGGTTAAAAGTTTTTTTCGCTTCTGAATTCACTAATCGTACATGGTTTAAAATAGAAAAGTTTAAATGTCAGTTGTATGGAATTCTCCAGTCAATCAACAAATCTTCGCCGTGAAAGGGAACCATTTTTACAGTCGTTATTCCTTGCTTTTGACTGCAGTTTGGACTGCTGGTTGTAGTTCACGTCCACGGTTTCAACTGATAAAAAAGGCTTGTGGTTCCGGTTAATTAT
Organism: Metallyticus violacea; assembly: GCA_030762175.1. Lineage (NCBI taxonomy): Eukaryota > Metazoa > Arthropoda > Insecta > Mantodea > Metallyticidae > Metallyticus > Metallyticus violacea. Next base: position 10,017,934 of record CM060832.1, on the reverse strand, counting down.
CGTCAAACACTGTGCTGAAATGTCATTTGCACAGCTGGTCGCCAACAAAGCAACACAAGGGGTGGATAGAAATATATATTCTTACACTTTTATTCAACAGGTTAAACATCTTTAATGTTATCACCAGAGCCCCGAACAGAGAAAATGTCTTTTCTATGTGGGTGGATATATTTAAGAGTCGGATCGAAATGAACTTGAGTCAGTAAATTTGGGGTCTGTAAGAGGCATTTTTTATTTTGCTATTTTTTCTTCCTATTTTAACGCATTTTAAAAGGCACATCAAGAATTTCAATGCATCGAAGTGAAAAAGGTTTAGTGACATGTTCACCTCACAAAAATATCTATTAAGAATCTTGTTATACATTTATTTCCTTTCAAGCAATCAGAAACTTTCTTCTCGGCCCAATTCACTTAAACTCTTTAAATAGCTGTTACCTTGGGCATACGAATACGAGGAAATAAGAGAGGATGAGGGAAGTACTGTAGTTTTGAATACTGGCGAATGACAAAATTCTAGAAAATTTGCGGTGAGGGGTAACTTCCCAGCTACATAAATGTAACAAAAATTTGCAAGTAAGAACATGAGAGGGTTGGGCTGTGCAATAATCCGTGCCTATAATGTCATCATCACGGAAGTAAGAGAGATATACTAACCTGATTCCCCTATAAACAGAAAATGAACTCGACTAAAAACCACTGCGCATCTTTTGCTCATTCGCCAGGACTATTCAAAACTACTTTACTTTGTTTTGATAAACATTTCCATAATGTCCTGAAAGATGAATGTTCTGTTGTAACTGGTATGAGTCCTTCCGAAATAGCTTGTTTTAAATATGCTCAAGTAACTTCAGTGGAAGTAGAACGTTCTTTTTCCATGTTAAAAATGTCCTCTCTGACAAGCAGCTAACTATGACAGTTGATACTTTGATAAAACATCTTATTGTTGCTTGTAACCAGGAAAAGTAGGTTTAATTACTTTAATAATATGATAAAGAAATAAAGTATCTTAAATATCTATTTTCATCAATAACGAGTGATAATACTATCTGTTTTCACTTTTAAAAAATGCCTATTTTAATTATATTGCTGCGTATTTGCAGTATTGTAAGTGTCTTTATGTCTGCCTATTTTGACCAAAACAAATGCTTGAACTTCCTGTGTCAAACAACTCCCCTCCCGATCCTGAGAGTAAATCTTCCACTGCTGGAATTCTTATTTTGTTTTCTTCTTAAGGAGTATTGTTGCTTTTGCCTTCAACTCAAAACGGGCGTGGTGAAGGTCAGGCGAATGCGGTGGGTATTTCAGCATGGGAATCTAAGAAGTCCTGCAAAGTCAGCGCATTATGTGCCGGTTCATTGTCTTAAGAGAGAAATTCATTAGCCCTTCTTTCTCCCGATTTTTATGTCAGGTATGAACTTTTGTTATATATCGTTATTCTGAAGGCTAGTGTTCAAGTTTTGGCAAAGTATACGAAATTATTTTATATCTGTTTCATCTGATCAAACGAAAGAGAAGCGACGTGATTAAATTCAGAAAATATAATTATTTTAAATTTTTCTTGCTATTTTTTATTACGTAAAATCTTAAAAGAAGTGCGCGAATCGACACATTACAGAAGCTACTATCGATTATGATGTCGATTTTATCAATAGAAGTTAGCGATAAGCGGTAAATGTAAACGTTATAAAAAGATTCATTAAGACATTATAGCTTACTGTTATCTGCTGTCACATGTTAAAAAGATGTAACGAGTTCTTTCAAATACCCCAATTCTCAGGCTAGAGAAATTATTTAGCATCAGAATTGTTGGGTGTTTCTTAGTGGGATAAGAGGGCAAGTGAATAGAAAATGAGCTTTTTATTTTGTTTTACTTACATATGCACTTCACAGGATCAAGAATTTTGTGGTTTTGAGTAATCCTCACTGGGTTGTATTCAATTGACTGCCAGTCCAGAAAGACGTGCTAAAAACCGCTCTTAAATGTCTTAACTGAGTGTTCTTTAAAAAAAGTTTAAAATTACAGCCGCTAGAGCGATTTTTAATTTTGCTTTAACCCCCACTTTTTAAATTTCGGTTTACACTCGTAATGACCCGATTTTTCTTATTTTCAGAAACCATTTTTATTAATTTATTTTAATGACATACCGATGATCGTGGTGAGATCACGCGCGCGTTATTTTCATTGTTATTTTCGGTGGCTAGTACTTAGGATCGATAGAGATATGAAGAATTTTTAAAAAATCTCCTCATGTGTGGAACCGTAATTCCGTTGAAACTCGCTGAAGCAGCTAATCAAATCTTTCAAAATGCTAATGGAATTATTAAAGAGTTAAGGGTGATGCAATGGCTTTTTCCACCACTGTACGTTTAAAGAAGGCTTACGTGACTGGAGATAGGCAGGTGGCGGGAACTCTACAGTAAGTCACCTGCACTAAGACAGACAAAGGTTCAGTTAAACAATAGCTCGATAATGAAGGCTGACCGGAATGCAAATGATGAAATCGTGTCAGTCATCCACCTCTGGTAACGGTCCGCCGTGGTTGAGTCATGCCAACTCTATTGCATGGAGATCTACCCAGTCGTGTGCTATGGGCCCGTATTGCAGGAAACTCGTTTATGTCGAGACATATCCAACAGCTAACTAACGAGAGCAAAAGCCTCACCCCCTCTACGAAACTCATCTCCCAGCAACAAGCTGTGACGGGAAAATGCGACTAAATTAAATTTCCCGCCATAGCGTTACGGACGTGCGTTCGGAACCAATCCTGCCGGGGGGGAATTCTCGAGAAGTCTGCTGGTTGGTCGTTACTTTACTGGCAGTCAGTGACCCATCTAATGTGCTGAGCCGTCCATTGGAGATGAAAACATTAATGGAATAAAATTCGTATGTATGAAAAACTTCTCGCAACCGCCGCGTTCCAATGCTCTTCCGTTTCTGACGCCAGCCAGCCAATTCTTTGACAGTAATTGTTTTTTTTTTTTTTTTTCCAACTGATGTGTCGATAGGGAAGATGAGAGACGGTACAAAATCCCATCACTGACGTTGATTCACCATGCACCGAGCCCCTCTTGGGTGTTATTATTAAACCCATAATGAACAACAAACTAGAAAATGGCGGCAAACGACGTACACGTTGAATGTGAATGCGAGATATACGGGGACTGTTTCGCTCTCCATGACGAAGATTGTTTTTCTGAAAGCAATTTAGTTCGGGGTAGTTCGTATTTGAAAATTCAGAAACGCCTTGGCATGTTTGTTTATCGTATTCATAAAATGACACTTCTGCAATTCTGCAAAATACGAGGCCTCTTAAATTGATGCGAATTTCTTTCCTTCCAAACAGGAAATACTTCCGAACCAAATACGGAGAATAGGGGGGATGAGGAAATATTTCATGTATATGGGAGTTCAAAAAGCATGCCGTTCAACGAGGTCTACCTTTTAAGTTATTGCAGAAACTAGGAAAGAAATAAACAAACTGTTTTATTGTTTTTTTTTCAAAATAATAAATATTTGTCCACTTTTGCATGCGTTCAAACCAATTCTGGAAACTTACTTTTTTTTTTTTTTTTTTTTTTTTTTTTTTTTTTTTTTTTTTTCCCACTCTGAAGTTGGTATCTTAAAAACATGGGGTTTAAAGGCTTCAGCAGCTTTTTGAGGTGATAAAAACTGCTGTCCACGCTTTTTTGTGTGACATTCGGGAACAAAAAGAAGTCGGTAGGCGATAAATCAGGTGAATACGGGCAATGAGACAGTGATTCAGCTGTTTCTCATTCAAGTAATCAATTGTTTGCCGTGCTGTGCGACAGCTGGCATTGTCATGATGAAGAATGATGCGCCGTTGTCGGTGTCATTTTCTTGGAAGTACTTCGTGAACGAACAACTTTTGTGGTGTTCCGTTCATCTTGGAACACCCAAACGTGGATTGTTGCTTAGTTTCCGGTTCATTTCGAAGTTTCGTCACCTGTTACGATGTTGTATACGGATTTTGCAGTTCCTCGTTGAACTTTTTTGAGCATTTCATTACATCAGTTAAGTGCTGAATGTATCGGGAACAGATCTTTTTCACAGCTAAATGTTCATGCAAAATCGAATGTACTGCAGTCTTCGATATGCTTAAGCATGTCTCTATCTCATTAGTCACATGCCGATCTTTAATCATGTTGTGATGTTTTTTGGAATGATAACCAGTTTTAGTCGACCTTCACGAAACTCATCCCTGACGGAAGCACGACCACGATGAAATTCAGGCGCGAACTCGTGAGCGGGAGGTCTGCGGTTCGAATCCCGCCAGGGCCGTCTTTCCTGGCTGAGTTTTTTTCTAGGTTTTCCTCAGTCCTCATAAATGGCAAATGCCGGGGAGGTACCCTAAACTTAGGCCTGGACCGTTTCCTTCCTTAAAAATCCTTTCGCAATTTATCATTTCATCTTATGCATCATCAGTGTTCACCGCCTATGGTGCCTCAGTAGTAAAAACGGACTTTAAACACTACTCAAAAAAAAAAAAAAAAGATGAAATTTTGCAAACCAATTGTAAACAGGCTTTGCTGATGGTCCTTCATTACCGAAAGTTGACGAAGCGATTCTATGCATTGTCTTTAGTTAAGGCCTTTACTAAATTCGGAAAAAATCATCGAAAGAAAACCTTCACTTAAAATTTCTCCCCTTTGTTTTCTCTTTTTTTCTTTATTTCTTTCCCCCCTCTCTCTCCTTTTTTCTCCCCCTTTTCGTCTGGCAAAATTGTTTTGTTTAAAACGCTCACTTTAAAAACAAACTACTATGCCAATTTCTAAGCCGCAACTGTTTTTTCGCAATATGTCAATTGTTTAGAAAATGGTAACGACATATCGCAATAGCACCCTTAGTAGTTATTAAAGGTAACCCTCGAAATATAATAAATTATGAACTTTGTTTTTTTCAAAACACATTAAACAAAGGCATACAGGAATGGAAAATGATATCTAGCTGACATAGTAATGGCACAGGTAGAGTTATTTTAGGACATTGGGTTGGATCGGAGCCTGGGCAACTGGAATTCCAGTAGGCTGCTCCTGATGAAAACTGAGGACTGAATTTCTTACCTTGTGTTACATGAGGATGAGAGCATTAGTTTTCTTAATATCGAGGGTTCATACCTAAAATGGCCTTGGCCAAATAGATGAAGGCCCCTTGGTGGTTTTTATTTGTATCTTTTATTTTTCTTAGCTTTCAATAAATTAAAATTAAATGTTCATTCCATCGAAATGAGCCACAAAAAAACCTCTCATCGTTGTATGTTATTAACTGTCCGCTTGTGCTGCCTCATCTTCAAAAAACATTAGGGCCGATGACACCACCCGCCCAAAATCCGCACCAAACTATCTCTCGCTGGAGATGCATTTCCCCCTCTTGAACCGGGCAAGGATTTTGACCCCCAGATTGTTTATTCACAAATCCGTTTAAGTGGAAGCGTTCCTCGTCACTGAAGATTATTTTCCTCGCAGAGCCGTCTTCCTCCAGTTTTCTTCTCAGAAACCAGTCAGCATAATTTCGGCATTTAACTATATTCTCTTGCATGCGTAATGACACTAAGTGTGTTTCTAAATAATAATTATTAAATAAATAAATAAACTTATTCGTTTATACATTGTTTTCATTTTAAAAGTTAAACATCCCAAATTAATTCCAAGTATATTAAGGTTGCGATCGCAGCAGACGGGCACTGAGGCGTTATCGTGCTGGAACGGAATTTTTTTTTTTTCGCCAAATGAGGGCGATTCTTAGTCGCGTCGTTTAATTGCTCCAGAATAATAGCATAATATTCAGGCGCTATAGTCCTGCCCTTTTCCAAAAAGTCATTTAAAATTACGCCATGCAATAATAGATCACTATCGCCATCACTCTGCTGAGGAGATTATTTTTGCCTTCCAGCGTTTTTTGTTTCCAGCGTTTTTCAGCTGTCATCTGTAACATATCGTCTCCAAAATTCCGCCTTCAAATTCTGGGGGCGAGAGTGACAACTGGTTTTCTTTTCTGGTAAAAAAGCGGCACACACCTCACGTTAGCAAAATATTATGCAAGCCCATTTTTAGCAATGAACCTTAATACAGTCACCTCGGCATGATGTCCAGAAAGGTCAGCTTGCGCTTGTTCGGACGCATCTAAACTGACCAAACGATACGTAAGTACAGATTCTAAGTGAAGATGTTTGTTTAGCTTTGCCTTAGTTTCTGCGGTTGTTCGTACGGCATGGCCCATGCATGATGATAGGCTATATTTTCAATGAGTGCGTCAATGCAGTTGGCACAATTGTGGATAAATATTTAAGCAGTAAAAGGGGAAGGGCTTACATGATATTTATGGACTTTGTGAAGGTATTTAATACCATTAACAGAGAAGCATTGTGGTTAAAATAAAAAGGAATGGAGTAACAATATGTTAATAAAACTTGCAAAAGATGTTTAGTGGGAGCCTGTTTACGTTTTCAGGTGATAAATTAACCGATTATATGCAGAGTAAAACAGGAGTGAGATAAGACTGTAAATTAAGTACAATACTGTTCAATCTCTATATTGATAACATTCTGGACGAGATTCAAATAGAAAAGAAACATTTATCAGTAATAAATAACAAATAAATACCAGGGTTGCTTTTTGCAGATGATTTAGTAATTGCACCTATGTAGGATTTGAGAAGGGCAATTGAAGTAGTGAATAATTTTTGTAACTAATGGGGATTGATGGCAAGAAATTAAATATAATGTTTTTTAAAAGTAAGAAATGACTGTAAATGGGAGAAATATATAGTTGGTAAGGAAATTTAATTATCTAGGGACAAGTTTAAGTTCTAATAGAAGTTGAAATGAAAAGAAAAGTGTTATAAGAGCATGTTTAAGAAAACTTCTTGATATAAGAGTAAATTGACTTGAAAGAATTTACACAACCATAGTAGAAGCAAAATGTTATATGGGGCAGAAATATGGGGTGTACAGATGTTGATAAAATAAATAGATTTTTTTTTGTAAACAGATCTTATATTTACCGATAGCATCACCAAATGGTGTAGTACAACTAGAATTAGTAAGAATTCCACCATGATAAAAATTATTACAACAATTGTGAAATACATATACAGAATTACCACATTGGAAGAGAGTGATGCTATTAAAGAATGTTTCATATACAAAGGATCATGGTATCTCAAAGTGAAGGAAAGTTTGCAACAGATAGACATGGAAAACTTGTGGATAAATAGGAAACATACGTAAGATTAGAAGATATTGAACAAGAAATGTTTGTCAGTGTGAGAGACTTTAAGAATTTATAGGGAAATAAAAAATTATATAGAGTAGGGAAAAATGCAAATAACAATGTGATAATGCAGGTAGGGGAGGGTTTGCATGAGTTAGAACTGGAGTTATGAAATTAAAAGTGTTGAGATATGATAAAGATGGCGAAAAATGTCCAATGCGTAGAGAAACCGATACGGATTTTCATTGGTTATTATACTGCAAACAAACAAAGTTATGGAGAGAACAGGCTTGGCAACAAAAAATGGAAGACTTCGTATTGAAAGCTATTAATTAGAAAGATTTTAACTGTAAATGGAGAGAAGAACATATAAACGATAGGAAACTATTTAGAAGTATAACCTTAGAAGTACAAGAGGTCAGATAAATAAAAAAAGGATATGATAATACAGCAATACTAATGCACTGATAACCAGGAGTTGTGTCAATCAGAATGTAAACATGCAGCTCTAGAAACAAAATATCTAATAGGTAAGATTAGTATTTTACATCTCGTTTTTTAATGAAGCGATACATTATGTGTATTTGAGTGTTTTTTGAGTAGTGTTTAACCCCCCTTTTTTACTACTCAGGCACCGCAGACAGTGGGCACTGATGATACATGAGATGAATGAAAAATTGGCAAAGGAGTACTTTTTTTAAGGAAGGAAGCGTTCCAGTCATAAGTTTAGGGTACCTCCCCGGCATTTGCCATTAATGAGGACTGAGAAAAACCTGTCAGGAAGGATGGTGTTGGTGGTATTCGAACCCCAGACCTCCCGCTCAGGAGTCCGCGCCTTAACGATCTCGGCCACCCGTGGCGTTTATATTTGAGTGTAGTTTATTATGTGATCTGTTGGAATATTTTCAATAACTTTCAATTTCAATGTAGCTGGTACATCTTACGTCGCCTGCGGGTGGAGCATCGCCGTCTGGAATTACCAAAGCATACTTCTCACTGCATTACAGGTGAGCAGTATGTAAATGCCGACTCTACTATAACATCCTCAGCAAACTTCGTGAAGTCATTCAATGAAAGCGGCCAGGACTCCTCACCAAAGGCATGTTGTTCATATATGAGAATGCGCGTCCTCATACTGCCAACAAGACACTGCGGAATGTCAACTGGTAACTCCTCGAGCAACATCCGTACAGCCCCGACCTACCTCTTTAGCGGCTTACATGTTTGGTCCTCTTAAACGTCATCTTTCGAGTGAAGATGTAGAAAGGAAGTTGTCGATAGCAGCCTAAACAAATTTTTGTTAAGATATACAAGTACTTTTCAAATTACTTTGTTTAAACTCCGCATCCATTTTTACACATTTAATGAGTTACCGTCGTAATTAATCTTATGATGACACTTTTTGACATTTGATTATGGTTACCAGTTATCTGGCGTTAAGTTATGTAGTTCAGTGTACGTTTTTGCAGCATCTTAGTAAGTAAAATTCCGTTCCGTTAGGCTTTGTGTCAGGAAAACTTACGGTTGTCAAAATGAAAAAGCTGCTCAATTTTGAGGCAGCCCTCCAAGAAACTTCCAATGTTAATGACAAATCACTTGCCATATTTGTTTTTCAGTAACCTTCAGGCTTGCAGTAATCGCCAACTCCCAAATGCATCACTGAAATGCCCAAAATGCACCACAGACTATTTCAAACGAGCTTAAAGCTCACAAGAAATACATGAATGTAATATCTGCCCGTTTAGCAGGGGCACTGTGTGAGCCAGGAAGTGCTTCCTTTTTGTGTTTCCCCGCTTTAACTGAAGATGGTCGATACCGAACTCTGTTTCGGAGATAACTGCTTGACACGAGACACAAAAAACACATGTTGTGTTGTCAGTTCAGATTTATTATTAGGAAATTGAAATACCAGACTCCACATAAACATATAATATAGACTGTACATAAACCAGAAATATTGCATGCCATATCTGTGACAGTCAAAGATTGTTTGACTCTGTATGCAAATGCTGCACATAATGCATGTTTATGACGACGAGCCTGCTGCTGCCGCCTCAGGAATGCGGGGCTGTGAAAATAACTGCAGTGCACGGACATGAAACTTTGGGTGTTATACATAGCTCAGAGAATATTTAAAACTGTAGTATTTCTGTCAAAAATTACGTTTTCTAAAGGAATGTGTGGAAAATGTTTGATGGCAACGCTATTTCTAAGTTATCAAAATGTGAAGTGAGGCGCAGACAATGAAGGGCCGTGATTGATTTTCTCATGGTGGAAATATCAGTGAAGTTTACATCTTAATTTCGGTTCGACAGCCTTTAGTGCAAAGGTTGAACTCTGTAAGTTTGACGCCCATATTATTCTTTCCAAGTTTTTTTTTACCTCGGTGTCGATATCTACCTTATTTCTTCAAGTTTGGCTTCCAATATCTTTCAAATTCTCTCCGTTATTGCACATCCCAGCCATTCTAATCTACAAGCGATTGTACTATTGAAGAGATTGTCTCATAAGAAATTTCTGTTTTTAATTTTGTTGTTTCGTAATATTTTCTTTTGTTTGACAGTGCCATTTACAGAATGCCACTGCGATTATATTGTAAGCCTGTATCAGTCGTCAGTTAATATACAGTGATAAAATGGCGGTAACATTGTTTGAGAATATAGTGCTTCTAAAGCAGTACTGAAAACAAGATTATAAAGCTGCTGGCGCGACTCGAAGAATATGAGAAGGTGTTGTTAGTGAGCATGTAACATAACCGTGGTTTCAGCAGTTCAATAATGGAGACGAAATCAAGTTCTGGAAGACCAAAGGTATGGAATATTGAGAATATACGCAGAGTTTTGGAAGAAATTCCGCAATAAAGTGTCGTAAGCAGTTGGTGCATCAAAGATAATCATACGTCACTTAAAAACTCGTACAGAAGCTGTAGATGTGTATCTAATGAATTGATACCTGAACGGGTTCAATGCAGAGTGGATATCTCTCGTCAGCTTATCACAGATAGGTAACGGGAGGTTTAATGGAGTATAAACAAATTCCGGCACTTTAGCCTAAAACGCTTATTGTGCTACCTCATTGGAAGAGACGCCTTCATCGTTTCTTGAACAAGTTGCAGTTCCAATGTCAGCGTTCGTTTTCTTTCTAACCAGGGATGCGCAGTCAAACAGGACATGCAAGGCAAATTCCTCATCCTGTTTGCACATTCTACAAATGGGCTCATCTTTGAAGAGTCCCACTTTTCGCAGATGTTTCCGGAAGTGACCACGTTCAGTAATTAACGCAACTACTTTCCATGTTCCTCTTCTGTCTAATTTTAGAAGAAATGTGGAAAGAGTGTTGCTTGGGTCAATTTCCTAGCTTGCCTTTGTCCAGCCTAGGGTATCTCAGTAACCTTTTTGCCAGCTCAGCTGCCCGTAAATTCCATAGATAGATTTTTCAAGAGAATTGTCACGTCAGTAAAAAATGTGTATATTACCGTAACCGTGACACCTCAAAACAGTGGCTCGATCCTCGTCAGACCGCCACGTGGCCGAGGTCGTTATGGGCCTACTCGTTAGCGGGAGATCTGGATTCGATTCTCGCTAGAACCGTTTTTCCTGGCAGTTTTTTTTTTCCCCTTGAAATTTTCCTCAGTCCTCATAAAAGGCAAATGCCGGAGAGGTACCCTAAAATTAATTAGACCTAAAATGTTTCCTTCCTTGAAAAAAATCCTTTCAAATATATAATTTCATCTCATGTATTATCAGTGCTCATCACCTGTGATGCCTCAGCATGGAACATTATTTGACAAATCCCCGTCAATCTGTCTTAAGTCATCGCTAAACAAAATCGGTTCGGCTGCAAAGTAGCGTTAAGCGTCTGGTGTCTGATGTGAATGTTTATTCTCAACAACTTCGATCGAGTTGATGAACTTGTGTCGTAGAGATACGCAGCATTAGTTAATCGAAATAGGAGTTGTCTTGCAGCAGGATAATGCGAGACCCCATACCGCTCGAACAGTCATGAAAATTTTAAAGAATTGGGAGGGATCGAACTGCTACCTCAACCAGCATATAGCCCTGATCTAGCCTTCAGATTACCATCTGTTAAGATCCATGATGAAACAATTCTTCGCTTGAAAAACCAGTATCTGATTCCTAGCGGGATTACAAACCTCGCTGAAAGGTGGATCAGCACAATATGATCTAATGATCTTTGCTTTGAAGATTAGTTTAATTTCTTTTTACATTTTTTAATCAAAATCGCTTAAAATCGACATTACCTCCGAGAGAGTATTTATATTTTCTATTCATAATTCGTTCTAATTCTCCCCTAGAGTGCGTACGTTTTATAGAGGAATTTTCTTTCCCAAGCCATTAGTACTTCCATTTTTCGGGTCAAATACCAGGTCTCTAAACTTAAGAAAGACATTCCCTCAACATCAGCGGTCTTACGTTACAATAACTGAGAAACATACCATGTACCTACTCTCAAGACGTCCTAAAAGTTAAGACATTTGTCGGTACTTCTTGGATTGTATAGAAACAAGGACGTTTTCTAGCATGCTTCCTGACAAGAACTGACATGTTGGGTTGCATTTGGAAGGGAGACATTTCAGTGCTTTAACCTCGTTCAGGGGCTGGCATTTGTGCGTACACCCTAAATAGAAATGAATGAGGGAAAAGAGAAAACAAATTCTTAACAAACTTTCTAGCCAGAGCATCCCGACACAGACGAAGCCCTCTCCGAGAAGTTCCGGTCACTTCCATGCCACACTATGGCGGGAAGCTATCCAAGGCGCAAGCTACCGTAACATCGCACACTGCCTGGCGCTTTGGACCCTGTAATAGAACCTATGGAATGAAATTGGGTGTAAAGCTGAAATATTCGTGAGAAAGAGATATCTACTAGGGACCAATTCGAACAAACCCAGATGAGAATTACCGACTTCAAAAGATTTCATTACATTATTGATATCATTGACCCAAGAATATCTAAATATCAGCTATACAAACTTGAGAAAATGGTATACGTAAGCCGCAAAAATCGCTATTAAAACAATTACACGCAAATGCACAGTATTAACAAACCCCTTACATGAAATAAACTACCTTCTTTTTACATTCTAGGAGATGCAGCATCCCTACCTTCACAAAATTTGAAGAAATAAATGGTTAAATAACATTAGTTGGAAATGCTCCTTCCATAAACTCACTAAAAATAAGAAGTAGCATTAGCACGCATGTTTTTGACATTTTTTCTGGATCGCTAACCCAGCACATTTCGCATTATCTTACAAATGACATTTTGAAAAGGCTCATTTAGACGCGTTAACATTGCTACACGTAAATTATATTGTATTTGGGTAGAACAAAAAAATAATGAAAATATTATGATTAAAATTGCGTATATGCTCTTTTTTTTTTTACACCTAGAATGCCACAACCCTGAAACAAATATTTGAGTTCCATCTACCATAGGGATACGGGCCGTGTATATTTGCCTACGCGTGAATAAAACAGTCTAGATAATGGTTTCACGCAAACGTTTCGTGGGTATTTCGATACGTGTTTGGTCTGTTGCATATCGTTTAAAAACAAAATCTTCAGAAAGGTGTATCATAACGACGATGACAACCATCTTACGTTCTGAACTGTGTAACTTCAGTTTGTTCACCTATATTCCTAAAATTTGGAATATTTACCTGTTTACCATGTCATACTTTTACAAATTACATAAAATGCGAGGATATCTCCATAAGTTTCCGTCCTCGCCCATAAAAATTATCGCTTTCACAAAAGTTTATCTGGTGTCATACCTTATCTGTCAAGTAAATAATTACAGGAGTAACTTCCGCTCCGCTTTGTTCAGTGTTAAGATATAGTTACATAAAGAAGGCTGTGTGTAGAAGGTTGTGACACGTTCAAAATGGAGTTTCGAGCTGTTATTACTTTTTTCATAAAAGAACTTATTCCAAATGAAATTAAGCGGCGATTGGACGGTGTATATGGAGAAACACCCCCCTCACATTCTGCCGTAAAAGAATGGGTCAAACTTTTTCGAATGGGTGGAGAAAGCATTGAAGACGAAGAGCATGCAGGTCGGTCCTTGGAGGTGCTCACTCCTGAAAACATCGCTTTTGTGGGAGGAGAAATTATGGAAGACCGGCGGCTCAAAGTTACAGATGTAGCAGCAAGGTTGGACATTTCTAAAACAACAGTTCTTTGAATTATTCATGAACATTTAAACATGAATAAGGTCAGTGCCTAGACTTCTTTCCTCAGTCCAAAAGCAGTGACGTTGTTAGGCATTTTCGGAGCTCTGCCGTGGCAACGAGAAAGAAGTTTTGCAAACCATTGTTACAGGAGATGAAACTGTGGTCCTGTACTATGATCTCTTTTCCAATAGAGAATCAATGGACTGGCGTAAACCTGGCGAAGCATCGCCATTTAAGACCAAGGTTACTCAGTCAACCAAGAAGATCATGGTCACAATCTTATGGGACTGTGATGGAATATTCTTTATTGACTTCAAGGAGAGGAACACCACAGTAAATGGGGAGTACTATGCTGGTCTACTGCACAGACTACGTGCTTCCATCAAAGAGAAAAGGCGAGGAAAGCTGCGAGGTGGTGTGCGCCTTCTTCTCTACAACGCGTCTGTGCACACAGCTCTAGTTGTAAAGGAAGCTGTGAAGAAATGTGGCTTCAAGGAGATCGACCATCCACCCTATAGCCCATATCTAGCTCCCAGTAACTATTTGCTCTTCTCAAAGCTCAAGAAGGGCCTTCGAGGAAGGAAATTTAAGTGTGATGAAGAAGTGATGGATGCTGTTTATGCCCATTTTGCACACAAGACTTCTATTTCTTGGGGGGGGGGGGTTGACATGCTAATTCAAAGATATGAGAAGTTATTCCAATAAATGGTAACTGTATTGAAAAGTGAAATATAGTTTTTGTCCTTTATCGTACCTAGAAAACGGTTAGGCCAGGAAACTTATGGGCCTACCCTCTTAGTTCATTGATACACAAAAATTGACTAGGCAACAGCATTTTAATTAAATTTTCTAATAATTACAAACGGAATCTAATCATAACAGCTGCGTAAAAAAAATATGCACCAGTCCATGTGAAATCGGACACCCTTCAGTATTTTTGTGACTGCTTTGAAGTATTTTCGTATTGTATGTTGAACCTTGTGTGGTTTATATTTAAATACACTTCAGCTAAAAACAGCTCATTAGGTCGAAAATATTTTATTTTTCAGTGGAAATGTTGTGTTTCTGTGTACACATAGCTACATCCTTAAAATAATATTAATTTTTAAAAATGTATTTACTTCATGCTTTCCGAATACCCGAAGTTAAATTGTCCTAGCATTTTCTTTCTATATCTAATTCTTCACTTCACCCACATAAAATGTGAAGCGCAGAAGTAAACCAGTCGAGGGAAAGTTGACAGAAGCGTAACGGAATCCGTTGCAGCGGTATAGCATTTCTGAAGCCAGCTTCAAGTTCACCTCCAGATACTTGCGATGGTTATCGAATATCGAACCTGGTGTCGTGTTAACGTGCACCCTAACACTCTCGCGGAGCAATTGAACGCGCTTTCACTTTTTGCACTATCTTACTCTCTTTGTAAGCGATGGGTCCCTGGTCACTGTGGCATTACAGCATTTTTTGAATGGTGTTTAACGCCCATTTTTACTAATTAGAAAATTTAGAAGGAAATATGCATACCACACAAAACAGTAAATGGCGTGTTTTATATCGGTTGGATATCTAATAAGTAACTGATGAATGATAAAGCCTCAAATGCCAAGGTTACGGCTAGATTTATGTAGGTTTATCCGTTTTTTGTTGGACTGGCGGAGAATATGGAGCAAATTCCTGCAAGTGAAGGAAACATCTCTTGGAAAATATCAAAATATGCCAGCAACTTTGGAGAAATGCGCTGTTTACGATTTGAAAATCTGAAAATATGAAAGTTTATATTTTACACAATTAATCGCATAGCATTAGTGATGAATCGTTTTTTTACAAGGTTTTATTTTACTTTAGTAAATTCAACAACCAGTGTGAAAACCCAAATGGTGTAAGCTCTTTCATTTCCAAATCGTGTATTGGTTCCAGGGAGCAACTGATTAATCCTTTTCTGATATTCCTACCTGCCACTGAGTTTTGGCTACTAACGGACGGGTAAATTTCGATACGTAGCCCTTGACAGCGGCTGGCTGTTTGTGCCTCTACGAGAAAAAAATAGAGTGAGGCGGACACCCACAGCCAGGGTCCACGGGCAGTGAGGCACATTGGCAATGAGAACATTCAGAAGCCCCCTCCAAAGATTCTCAATACCGCATCACCCCACCTCGCCTTGACACTTTTGACCCGTAGCAGAACAAACGGACAAAATAAGGTGAAATGGAAAAGTGATAAATTCATGGAAAGGAAAGATATATCTCAGTATTTGCCAAAGTGACCGGAGGAATCCACCTTAAAATTGTCCGCTCTAAGGGAACTAAGGACATTCCGACTGCGAGTCGCCTATCGGTACAGGAACAAAAAATTTGTAACTGATTAATGTTTAAGGTGCACATTTAATTTTAGACGAATGATTGCTTCTGTTCTGTTTTCTCTCCGCCTGCATTTATTGTACACTTTACACTACCGAGGTTGATACAGAACGCACACTACCGCTTGAGATTTGTACATCGCTTCAGCATTCCCTGGAATTCGGCTCTTTCCGCTGCCGCTTTCTGTAACAGTAAGTACGAAAATTCGTTCCTGCGCATGCACAGACGATTCCGCACACACATTTTTACATGACAAGTTTACCGGTTGGCGAGTATACCCATTGTTAATGCTAACAACAACAATCTCTCCCTAGGCCACATTAATCCACGTCCTCGGCGCTTACAAAGTTTCGGTTTTCAGATATATTCCTTCTCCTAACGGTCCGATTTTGCCAATTTTAAGAAACAGTTTTTGCTTATTTTTTTTTTTTTATTTTTTTTTTTTTTTTTTAAAGTTATATACCGAGTTTGGTTGGAATAAAACTAAAATTGCGGCCGGTTCCTTTGGAATTCACTATTATTTTACGAGCTATAAATGATTCAGGAGTGAAAATTTGAGATCAATTCTGGTGCGAAATTATTAAAAAAAAAAAGCATTAAAAATTACTGCAGTAAAGTATTTGAAGGTACTTTCTTCAGGAATCCAATCTAAAGTGACATTCGACAGCGCAGATTTTGAAGCAGGGACTCCGATCTTCCTGCAGCTTGTTTAATAATTCAGCTAATATCAACAATAATTTCACTAGCTCCTCTTTCACTGTACAACGCAGGGCTGCGCGTTGTAACTACGCCGTCTCATTAACAAATTTCACGCATGCGCTAACCTAGTACAAGATAGATTAATCCCATTTAAATTTATTAATTTTTAATGCCGCTGTAAAAAGGTCATTAATTTTCCCCACAAATTTGCTCCCTCCCCCTTCTTGCATATGCAAGTTTTCGATGGTGTTGAGTTTTCATCAGGTGGGAAATGGCCAAATAAATTAAAGAGGTGTATGATATAGTACCAGCGCTCGTGACAATAAGCAGTTAATAAAAAGTGGCGGAAAATGCATATTAAGATGGGTTTCACTAGAAAAGAGCTTCGGAAAAGAAGCAAAGAAAAAATAACAAGGCGGGTCAATGAAAATTAATGTTGTTAAGCACGAAAAATAATGCAAAAACCTTGGCGGATATCGTGGGAATTAGGTAAACAAGGTCTGCTGCTGCAGTAAATACAAACATCTTTGTAGGTTTGTTTATTATTTTAATGAATTCCGAAGGAATGTTGTACTTATAAAACAATATTGGAAAACTTTCTTCAAATCTCCATCGATCCTCCCTACTAGGCACCGAAAATAACAAGGGGAAAAAAATGTGCGTGTGCGTGCCAGTGTTTTTTGTGTTTTTGGACGCTCGTTAACATCTCCGGTCATCAGCGTCCCATTCAATTCAGGGCGTGATGCTCAGAGACCTCTTCTGTTAGACACGACGTTCTGCTTTAAGGGACACTGGGAGCGAGATTTTGACCTAAATCTATCAAAATAATCGATTTTTGTTTTCTTGCAAATAGCTTCTTGAAAAAAATTTGGGCGTCCACAGAGAACTAACATTTGCATTCCTCCCCTCCCCCCATTTTGGGCTCTACAGCTATTTAAAGAGCTCGCCTGTCCTTTTAAATAACACTGTTTCCCAGTATTTGTTTTTATAAAACAGCGTTTATCTTAAAATTTAATTTTAATTATTACACATTCACGCGTCACAGATTTTGTTTAAATCAATTAAAAATTACCAGAATGTGCAGGTAGGAGGTATGCATTGTAACATTTTATAGGACTAAAAACATGCAAAATACTGTAAAAAACATATATATATTCTATTGGAAAGCGATTCATTTTCAAGATTAAATTTCTTATAGATTTAAAAAGTTATCACAGTTCGTGCATCAACATCTCTTTACAATATATTTATATATTTCTATACAATTTTTACATGTAGTTCATAGCTCCAATTGCAAAAATTCCAACCTATATTTATAAACTCTTGAGTCGG
Organism: Metallyticus violacea; assembly: GCA_030762175.1. Taxonomy (NCBI): domain Eukaryota; kingdom Metazoa; phylum Arthropoda; class Insecta; order Mantodea; family Metallyticidae; genus Metallyticus; species Metallyticus violacea. The sequence goes on along the minus strand of CM060832.1, from coordinate 10,000,123 downwards.
GTGGACATTTTGATTATGTCATATTTGCGTAATAAAATGTGTGAAATAATTTATAGCTCGCAAAGTATTTATCCAATTTGAGTGAAATTTGGTTCACATATTAACTAAACATTAATGAAGTCGCAGTTTGAGAAAAAGACATGAAAAATGTGGAACTTTGAAAATTCACACCTAGTGTCCCTTCATTTCCACATAAAAATTTCAGAACCCTGACAAGTACTTTACAAAATCAATTAAGAAAAAAGTATATACATATTGTACTTGCCTACTGTTTACACATATAAAAGATTAATGGCTAAGCACTTGCTCCATTTAACTTTGAATATTATTATTAACCACTGTTTATCGACACTTTAACACCTGAAAGGAGATTTTATTGATTGTACTCTGATGTAAGTAATTTTCTTGTGTTATTAGCTGTTAATTTTATTTTTCAAGCATATTTTTATTCATATGGGATATCGTACATAAGAAGAGAATTAATGTCAAAATCCTCCAGGAGTTTAGTAATATGACTCATAGACAGATAGCAGCTGAATGTAAAGTAAGTTTGGGCGCTGTTAATAATATAATTAGAAGGAAAATTGAGATTGGGTCAATTTTACCTCAAAGGAAAAGACCATATGACCGAAAAGCATCCACAAAAGAAAATGTTTTGGCGCGTTTTGCATTCGCAGGCTGTATTCCTATTGACGAATGGTCAACATCCCAATTTTAGAGAAAAGAGCTGCCCCAGAAATTGGCAGAGGAAACCACCTTGAAAATGCGATATTCTTGCGAGACCAAGCCCCATGCCATGCATCGAAGAATGGTTTAAAATGGTTTTCAGTGTTTGGAGGGGCTTGAAAATTACCAAATCTGAACCCTATAGAGAATCATTGAGTTTCTTACAGTACAAATCATTTTTTCTATAGTGGTGCATTTCATTTCCTTATGTGAAAATGGTAATTAATGACAAGGGGTGGGCACATTAAATACTAAAAACGCTGTTTAGTAAATATTAATATTTAAATTTTGTGAAATAATTACAAAAAATAGAATATCTTTGTTCTCATTAATTTGCACAAGGGTGTACATTACGCTTTCTGCTGTGGGTAGAGCTTGAAAGAGACTAACGACTCTTAACATTTATAAGTCGTGCCCAAAAACGACCTGACCATAAAATCAAAGCGTTACTCGCTCTAAACCACGAAGCACATGCCTAACAGACAGAGGGTAAATTGTCGCATCATGACATTTCCAGAATATTCGATTAGGGTAAGCAAATGAAAAACTGTACACATGGGAAGGAAGGCGAGAGGAAGGAAAACAGGCAGGTATTTGGCACAAAATGCAACTTATGTGTGCCCCAACGGCACAAAGTTCTGTCCTCTCATGCAAACACATTCTTAAAATCGATGATAAGGTGGTTGGGCATGGGTGGTGTACTAAATGGTTGGGTTTTTGTTTTAAGGAATGAGTTTAGAATACCTACCTGCATTTGCCATTTATGAGGACTGAGGAATACCTGAAGAAAACCTTCTGTTTAGAAGATGGGCTTAGCGGGAAGCGAACCCCAGAACTCCTGCTCACTAATCCGTGCCTCATCTACCTCGGCACTAGAGTCCGTGTTCTTTCTGTTTGGTCACCCGGAAGGCGAATTAGTATTTACCGAAGTTTGAGACCTTTTGGTTGGTCCTTTCCAGCACTGTTACGAGCATGAAAATTCCAAACCGGAATGGTTACTATTATTATTATCATTTTTTACGCGGATCAAAGGTGAAATACTAACAAAACAAAAGACATATCCACGTAATTCAAAAAAGGGGGTGGTTGATCGGCGATGGAATAAAAGGTTTCAATATTTAATATAGCGAGATAAAAAGTTAAACAAAAGGTATGTTTTTACGTGTTCTGCCCATCAAAATAAACTTTGTTGGCGTCTCACTCTATCACGTCTCCCCACCTCACCCTGCAGCCGCCACGCTGACTGAAGTGGTTCGCTCGGCAAACGGGGTTTTTGTAGCGTCCCACCCCCTCACTGTCTGTGTGCGAATTGTGTACAAAATTTCTAAAGCGTTTATTGTTTTTGATTTCGCTTTATGTTAGTTTCACAAGGAAAAGTGTAAGAACGGTAATAGTGTTGTCAGATGTTTGTTTCGGCCAAGTAGTAGTGGAGAAATACTGTCCCATCATAACAGTGTTCCCAAACTTTTTCCGACCCGCCAACTCCATTCATAAATGTCTAAACTGAGTGAACCCCTTATTAATATGCAAAATGTTTAACAGCATTAAATTTACTTAAAGTGGTTGTAGTTACAGAAAGTATTGAAACTACATTAGTTCAAATAATTAAACATTTATTTTATATTTAGAACGTTAAAATGGAAATTATGTAAACTGACAATGCAGTAGCATATTTATCTATCTTTATAGAGACAAAGGTGTTTTTATTTTCCTTATCCTGCTCTTTTTCATTTAATGTGGATTCCTTTCCCTAGAGATTACAGACACAGTTCCTATTATTGGGCATGACATGGAAATATTCTCTCAAGCTTTTCCCACAGTTTTGAATCACGCAGCCATACAAAAAGTTAGGCCCAAAACTTCATGTTTTTTAGGAGAGTTAAATATCCTTTATATCTGCACTCTTGATTTGGGACTCTAAAACATTTGTTCAACGGCAACACAAAAGATATACCACCAATATGTACTTTCACAAAACACTACTATAACGCTGCCACACGTTCTCAATTAAGAAGTCTACTTGAGTCAACAAATACATAATGATCTTAAACTCAAAATGTAAGGGATAAATGGTAAGTCATAGCGAACAAGATAGATACGAAAAATTTAAGATATCCGATTGAAAGTTAATGGCATTTACTGTCGAGTGGTGCCAGGCAACGGAAGGCTGAATGTAGGCTGCCCTATTAGGTAAGAAGCAAAACACAGACAACCGGACAACATTGGTTTAATATAACATGAACATAAGTTGCACACAACTTAACAACAATCCATATTATTGAGCAGCCTTCAAAGTAGTCTCCAAGCACATCGACGGTTCGTTGCCAGCGATGGGGAGGAGCTGAATACCATCTGCTGTATGAGAGTTGCTAACGTGAGCCACTCGCGTCGAACTGGTAAAAATGTTCGCCTTTTAGCAAAACATTTCCCACGCAATGGTTGCTTCACTTGGGAAAGAGATCATGATCAAAGGGACTGAAATCGGGTGAATGTGGCGGGTGTGGAGGAGATTCCTGTCCCCACTGGTGTAAAATACACTACTGTCACGTTATCGTGGTGTTGTTCAAAAGTTCTGGCCGTTTGATCCAAATCTGACGCCAACTAATGATCTGTAACACTAGAATGGCCCCTTCACGCACTGCATGACACACTAGCACACCTTGACTGTCATGCGCCAGAGTCACCATAACTGTTGTTGAAGGAGGTTGACAAAACTTGTGTTTGCGTGTTGACCCAGGGTAACTCTCGCTTGAGTTCTGGTTCATACGCCCTTGTCCAATTTTCATCAATACAATGATTTGATTAAAATAATATCCATCTCTTCCTGAAATATCGACAGTTTCATCAATATTTCTTAACGAATTCACTTAATTGATGTGGCACCCACTTTGCACACATTTTCAGCCGTGCTCTTTTTTTGCTGGAATTCTTGTAATTCCAAAAATGTCTAGTTCCTATCATCGCGTAAGCACTATTCCACAACCATCACCCTGTCCGCGGAAACAGCAAGCCCACTGCTCGGCATTTGTGCAGTCAACATTCTGCCTCGTTTGAAGACCTCGGTCTATCTCGCCATTTTGACGGGGAAGGGCCGCGCCCGGTCCTTTGCGTAGCTCTGTATGGCATTCTCGAGCCTTCCTGCCGCGGAAAAATGCTATTTTCACATATAGACGTTGTTCACTCTTCATGACCATGATTCTTCATATTGTTCCTTTTTCACGAGAAAAAGAAATTGTTGCCATGACTAATGACATCTCTCGCAAACTATACTAGATGATAACACAATAATGTATAATTAACAGTAAAAAATAATCAATTTACATAATTTACTTTCAATTATTGCATAAATGTTTCTATGGAAGACGGCGGGTTTTGATAACAAAACTGTTTCAGAACTGCTACAATCTGTGTCTTATTCCGAGAATTGTTCATAAAAACTCTCGCATTTAAAGCTGATAACAGTAAGTACTAAAGTTGTGCCGATTTTGCACCTATTCGCTGTCCACAATCAATATTTGAAGCAATGTTTATTCTCCTTGCCCTTTCATTCTTCCCTCCTTGAGTTTTTACGTAGTCATTTTCTATTGTTTAGTGTTCACATTTTGGCAGTAGCGAAACGCTTAGTAACATAAATACAGGTAGCTTCTTTCTTCTCCGGTTAAAAAGCAATCAAGAAGCTCACTGGGCTGTGCATCTTTCGGCTTTTGTACCTAGAGATTTTGTTGGGAGCTTCTTCACAATTTGTACCCGGTAACCCAGGTAGTTTGGATGAACAAAAGGTTTAATTATTAAGTTTTTTAATTGTAAATATAAAGATAACATTTAATTCTCACGATTGCGGTGCATTTTCATAATGTGTTGTCAAGGAATAAGAGTCTCTTGTCCCAAGAGTTGTTAACACTTTGCTAATTAAATGTGGAATGTTTTTTATTGTGTGATTCTTTCTCTTTTAACGCAGGTTGTTCAGCTATATCTGTTTGTTGCAGTACAGACGTGTGTGTAGGAGAAAAATGGGGTTATTGAACTTGGCACAGAAGAGTATTAATGCAACAGAAGTGCATATAGACGTGACAAACACTCGAGGGGGCTGTGCACCATTGTTTTCTACCGTTTACAAATGAACCACGGATGACAGCTCGCGCAACAGACAATCAAAGTCGTCACAAGGTCGAGGTTTTGGAAGCTCACTGATTAAAGGTGTCCGACATTGCTGAAACCCTGGGCATTTCGGAGAAAAGCGTATTTCACATTTTGAGAGAAGAATTGTGCTTGAAAAAGTTATCGGTAAGATGGGTGCCGTGACTGCTCAGTCAGAATCACTTCATTGTGCAAGTCTCTCGGCAAAGTTTGACCCGTTTTCAGACATCGATTTGAGTGTACTACGAAACACCTGAAACAAAACAGCAGTGTGGACCGCATCACGATTCTCGAACGCCAATAAGATCAAGTATGAAATCGGCTGGGAGGATCATGATGTTCAGTTTTCTGGGATGCCATGGGTGTACTGTTTATTGATATCTTCCCACTGGAGCATTACACTAACCTTATGGAAGACAAAAACACATGAAAATGCCAAATTCTCTTGCATCAAGACAGTGTTCGCTCTCACATATGTGTCGTTACCATGACGAAAATAAACAATTGTAGTATGATTTGCTTCCACATCCGCCTTATTCCCCTGATTTGACTCCATCGGACACCCATTTATATGCTTGGAGGAAATAAATGCTGGCTTTCGTGTTGGGATAAAGGCTTTGGAGCATCGATGGACAAAGTGTATTAGTGTCAAAAGCTATGTCGTCGTTTTGCGTTTCATTCCGAGAACTTTTCAAATGCCCCTTATGGTGATGCCAGCTTTTTTTTTATGTGAAGTTGCTGACTTTCGTAGTAAACAAGTCATAGGTCACATTACTTTGTGTGGATTATTCTTACTTCAGGATTGTATCTTAACAAAATCCGGCAATTGAAGAGTAAAGTAATTGACCTTAGTTTGTATATTGTGACGTAAAGTAAACGTTTCGGAAAACCCGTCCATGCAACGGACCAACCAACAAGTTTGTTCATCACACTTTCATCCTGCTCCTTTTGTTTGACGCCTTTTTTTTTTTTTTTTTACGTCCTAATATTTGTCATTAACCTTTGTTCCATTTCGATTACCGCATAAAACAAAGCCACCCCGGAGGTAGGGAGGGGTAAAAATGGAAGGAGCAAGTTATTTCTGCGTTATTAAATTGTGAGAGAAATGTTGCCGGTTGAAGAACAGTCTGGTAACTAATCAGGCTCTCGCGAAATGTAGTATATAAAATATATTAGGAACGAGAGATGAAGGGGGTGTGAGGGGAGTGTTGCAGCGTTTCCCAGGTTTCAATTTGCGCACCTGATAGAAACAACTTCCCCTCCCTTCCCCGCTCTTGTCAGCAAAGTAACTAAATTAATAATTCCCGGCGTATTGTTTTAGTTTTGTATGCTGTAAAACTGACAATATTACACATTTATTCTCCATAAATAAACTTTTATAACAGGCTGCAATGGTGAAGATACAGCAAGTGACAGCTTCGGTAATTAAAAATTAAATTAAACCTGGTGGCGATGTGATGGGACAGGGAGAGAGGAGGGTGTCGAAGAAGGGTAGCTGACTGCAGTTGTCGGACAAAACGCCTACGTCCACGCAGGTGATAAATTCTGCTAATGCAGTCCAGAAGAGGAAGGGGTAGAAAGGGGGGTAGCCAGTTACCGCGGTGGTACACAGCTGCAGCCCCCAAATTGGGTTCTGTGGCGACTGACGGGGGTACGGTGCCGATCGCTCTCTCGGATGACTAACGCGGTTAGCTGGGTTCACGGGTTTGAGATGCAGTATACAGTTACCTCTGTTTTTGAAGCTGCTATGTCCTTCTGCAAGTTCCTGTGCTCTGGATATTGTCGCCAAGCCAGAAAACCCGAGCGTTTGTTGAATTCTCAGTTCAGTCACCTGAAGGATTTCTTCATACGTCTGTCGCCGAACATGTTTGGGTCATTTAAAATATATAAAATATATCCGTGATTGTTACCCTGTTCAAAAGTTACTATTGGAATACCTGAAACCCAAAAGTACATGCACGTTATCTGTAAGCGTTCAATGTCAAGGCAAAAGATTTAGTACGAGAGATATTTATTTCATAATTCTATTTGCTAGGTGTTGACCTCTTGTTTCAAACCTTGACCCAACATGAACAGTTTGTGTTAAAATGTCATATTACAAATAAAAAGCAACCGTTAAATTTATTTTTTACACACCTCGCAATGTTTTCTGATAGATGTCGTAGCCCCTGCCGTATTTGGAGTCTCTGAGAAGGTCTGCTTCCATGTAAGTTGTCGAGAGCACAAACCTTTCCAAAGCGAAAGCGTCTGTAACATCGCGCAAACCCTCCTCATCCTTGCACTTTCAGCTTTGTAAATTAAATAATTTAAAATATAAGAGCGATAATTTGATGGAAAATAAAAAGTATCACAGTACACGTTAAGCGACCGGGGAAACCACCAAAAAAAAAAAAAAAAAAAAAAAAAAAAGTTTCAGGATGATTGGCCCCAAATGATTTGAATCCTTGATCTCCAGAATGCTACTAGTTTCAAGCGACTCCGCTTGAGCCACCTCTCTGGGTACTCCAGTGTTGGGTGTTAACTGTGATTTAATACGGAATGTCATGATTAATAATTTAAGCGGATACAAAAGGCATTTTAAAAGTAATACAAGGTTAAGTCAATAATTAAGTACACATTGATGTGGGGTACATGTTTGAATGAAACAACTGTGACTTTTGCCATGGCAGCATTGTTGACATTTGACACGAGACGATCGATGGTTACAATTGTAAAATAACAGCTGGAAATTGGCGGTGCCCCAACCCTCGAACAGCGCGC